>JAQPPZ010017086.1:0-1371556 GCA_028583015.1 Wollemia nobilis
CTCTGTTGTGGATAGAGAGTCGATTCTTGTTTCTTGTTGTGCCAAGCTACCGACTTTGTCTCCAAGATAAAATGCTCCTCCACTGGTACTCTTTTTGTCATCAATACATCCTGCCCAATCTGCATCAGAATATGCAATAAGAGTGAAGTCCTTACCTTTTGGGTACCACAACCCATACTCCATAGGGGTTTTCACAGTAGAATTATTTTGTGGGTGCACCTTAGCACCAGATTCACTTGAGATATGAGCCATTTTTTGATCAACTGCTTGAAACTTATTTTGTGGTCTCTTTAATCCTTGCCCTAGATGCCGTGGAAAGGTATGGTTTTCACTTTTCTTTTGTGCAGCAAATTAGAAGCCGTTGTCACTCAAGTTCATAGTATGATCTGTTGAAAGACAAATTTCTAACCCATCTTGTATCCCCTGCAACATTTCTTGCTAAAATATTGAGCATAAACCACAAAAATATTGGTCGCTAGGGCTCGAAGGCCCTAAAAACCAACCTTTGGAGTTGCTTGCACTCAACCTAGATGAAACCCTCGCATAGCCGCTTGCCAAATATATAGTTCACACATAGGGATGTGCTAGGATCTGTGTTGCTCAAAATGATATGAAAATTGGTGGAGACGTTCTAGGGTTTTTTAGGCATCTACCCTCAAAATATCAGCTCAATCCGAGTTCGGATGAGTGAGATATGGCCGAAATGCCTGTATGCCCCTTCTTTTAGCTATCTTGAAATTAATTTAAAAAAGTTAATTTTTTCAATTATAGGATATGCTCAATTAAAGCCATGTGGTGGGCTAATAGTTAAGTACAATGGTAGTTGTGAACCTTAGTTTCTCTTTCCGAAATATGGTTTTGGTTAGTCAAGTTTTCCTTGAAATAAAATAAATGTTTGTATGTTAAAATATAGTGAAATAATTGTTTTATATTTATTTTAAATTAATAGATTAATACTTTCGTTAGTTTTGAAGTTGCAATAAGATTTGATTATTTTAGAATAAAGCTCTTTAATATGTTTTTGGCTTGTAGATAGAAGTATGAAACTTTAGATTTAATACTTACATTTCTTAAAAAGAAAAATAGCTATAAAAAGCTTAGTTTTCGAAGAAAATGATATAGTGAAATATGTATATGGATAAAATAATTATTTTAAATATTGAGGAGTTAAAGAAAATATTATAAGTAGTTTGGCATGCTAATCATAAAAACACCTCCATCACCTTGAAAAAACATATACCTTCCCGAATCATTGCAAACAAGTGGTTTCATAGTAAAATGCCCAAAGAGGATAAAACTGATAAAATCTTTTAATCTATCTCCAAAACAAACAAATCAACCATCAATAATTATGACGTATTTTGATGAACTATCCATTAATAAGGATGGTGTGACTCCTTTTTTATCGATAAGGGTAAGAAAACCACCCAACTTTGATAGTTTACAGTGGTAGCTATTATGATTCAGGGATAACCATTATCTAGAAATAAAAGAAGGGTTAGTGTATCCTAGGCTATAGATAGTAACAAATAGTGAAATGGGACATCATTCTAGGTTATCGTACGAGGTAGTACATGAGGGTTCTCACGACTCATAATCTAGTTGTGGAATAGACAACAGTAGCTCAGGACTAGGGGTGTTGGTCTTAATGTTGGAAGGTTATGGGACATCTTACTATCAATTGTGATGTGATCTAAGATACTTGAATCCAAAGCCAAAGTATTGGTGGGTCCTGATAGCACCTTGGTTGAAGATCCATTATCAAGCACTAGGCTTAAAATGCTAACTCTAGCATGGGCTTGAAGTAAAACATAGACGCGGATCCAATAGCGATTCAAGAGACCATGTCCACCATGATACAATATGGGGAAAATAATGAATCTACTCTTCTAGGTGTTATGGACCTTGGAAGGATAACCCCTTATTGAGAACCTAGAACTCGAGATAGGAGAAGGTAGATCTCACAAATAGCAATAATTTTATAGGATTTGATCAATCCCAAGTACTCGTGATTTCATATGCAACGGTGTAAGATCTTGGAGTACAAATACTATGCCTAAGTACTAATAAAAATTTGGGTGTACATTTATCAATTGTGACATTGTTTTAAAGATAAATCAAAATGTTAACTTTATTTTTTTGACAACCAGGTGATTTAGACCTGGGTTGTTACATATACTGCGACATAGACATTAACCCTTGAAGACCAAATTCGATGATCCATGTCATGTCATAACTCGATGTTGTTAATATTTCAAAAATTAGGGGGGCAAACAAGGTTTTTAAAATTAATTTTGGAATAAATAGGGGTGGAAGGAGACACCATTGGTTTGTTTCATAGGATAAGGTAGGAGGGATTCGATAGTAGGGCATAAGATGGAAGGTAATATGTTCAAAACCTTTTTGAGATATGGTGATAAAATTTACTCTATAATAGGAAAATGTGAGAAAATTTACTAAGGTATGGTGATAAAAGCTTAAAAATGGTTTTGCGTGAGAAAAAAGGTAAAAAGGAACCATTTTTTTTGCTTTTTGTGATGCGCTCTATGTCATAAAAAGAAGAAAAAATGATTGTTTATGCATTTATATAGATATTTTAAATGCAAAAATTTAATGCATGGTTAACACATGGAATCTGAGCATTTCACATGTGGTATAGCTGTAATCCATCGATAATAGAATTTTATTTTGTAACTGATCAATATTGTAGTCATTTATTACAACCTATTAGCAAAGGTCCCTTTGATGTAATCGATCGATATTACCCCATTTTTTGCAATTGATCAACATATACTTCTTTGTTGCAACCTATCACCATTTTCTCCCTTTACTACAACCTATCGGTATTTTCCCCTTTGCTACAATTGATTGCCATTGCAGTAATCTATCAACAATGATCACTTTGCTTACTACCAATTGGTATTTTCCCCTTTTGCTGTAATTGATCGATATTATTGTGACCTATCAAAATTTATCCCTTTGTTGCAACTAATCAATATTTACCCCTTTACTACAATTGATCATTTATGGTCTATATGCTACAACCTATCAATTTTTTCCCCATTACTGCAATAAATCAGCCTTGCTACAACCTATTGATAATTGTACCTTTACTGCAATTGATAAATGTTTATCCCTTTTGTTGAGCAAGGTGCAGCAAAAGTATTGTCATTGTTGTCAACACAGACAGATAGATCAGTTGATGCAGTGGACAGGAGTTCAAAGGTCAGTGAGAACATGTACAGTGAATATCCAAGAAGACAGAAGTGGCCAGATTCAAAAGATCAGAGAAAAAGACAAGTAAGAAAACTGTCACGATATCGCGACATGTTTTCTGTCATGATTTCGCGACATCTCGAAGGAGAGAGAAAATGTTGTCAAATTTGTCACAATTTCGTGACATATTGAAGGAGAGAGAAAAAGCTGGAAAAGTTATCGTGACATGGCTAAGGAGAGAGAAAGCACAAGAAAAACTATCGCGATTTCACGACATGTTGGAGGCAAAGAAGCCAAGTGGAAAAACTGTCATGATTTTGCAACATGTTGGCAGAGAAGAAGGCAAGTAGAAAAACTATCACGATTTCGTGACATGTTTGAAGAAGAGGCACAGGCAAAGAAAACTATCATGATTTCATGACATGTTTGAAGAGAAGGCGCAGGCAAAGAAAACTGTCGTGATTTCGTGACATGTTTGGAGAGAAGGCGCAAGCAAAGAAAACTATCACGATTTCACGACATGTTCGAGGAGAAGGAGCTCGCAAAGAAAAGTGTCACGATTTCATGACAGATTGCAAAGAGGATGGTACAGATAAAAAAGTGCCACGATTTCACGATAGGTTCGAAGAGAAAGTTCCAAGGAGAAAAAGTGTCACGATTTCACGACATGTCGGGTTTTCGTGATCCGATGAGAAGAAAAGCACTAAGGAGGAAAAGTGTCAAGATTTCGTGACATGTCGAGTTTTCGTGATCCGATGAGAAGAAAAGTGCTAAGGAGGAAAAGTGTCGATTTTACGACATAATGCAGGAGAGAGAGTTCGATAGAAAAAGGTGTTGCGATTTCGTAACATGCTTCTTTTTCGCGGTCCAAAGCGAAAAGAAAAAGGAGAAGGATGAAGTGTCACGATTTTGCAATAGAAGCAAAATAAAAGAGCATGGAAGCAGAAGCATCATGATTTCATGACAAATTCAAGGAGGAAGAGCTCAAAGGCGAAAGCGTCATGATTTCACGACATGTTTCATTTTCGCGGGCGTAATACAGAGAAAGGCACAAGGTAGCGAATGTGTCACAATTTTGTGACATGTGTTTTTGTGGGCCAAAGATAGAAAAGGCACAAGGCAGCGAAAGTGTCACGATTTCACGACATGTTTCGTTTTCACGGGCGAAAGGCAGAGAAGTACAAGGAAGCGAAAAGTGTCACGATTTCATGACATGTCTGGTTTTTGCGGGTGCAAGCCAAGAAGTGTACAAGGAGATGAAAAAAGTTGTGATATCATGACATGTCATGTTTTTGCGGGTAAAAGGCAATAAGAGCACAAAGAGACAGAAATGTCATGATTTCGCGATAGGTCGCAATAGCACGATTATAGATAGTTAACTGAAGCAAAACAACAGTTAAAGGGGCAGTTGTAGAAGAAAAGCATGCAGCCAAAATAAGAAGAGTTAACTAGAGTCAGTGCAATAGTTACAGGTGCAGTTATAGGTAGATATCATGTAAGCTATTTTTAGAACTGTCAAAGAAGGAGAAATCAAATAGTCGCATAAATAAGAATCGAAAAATGCATGCATGCATAGAAAAGAATACGAACAGTCATGAACAAGAAGATGAACAGTCATGGTAGAGGTATACGTTGCATGTAACGTGTTTAACGAAATACCCACTCTATATATACAAAAGGAGTTACATAAAGAAGAAGTTACAGTTGACAAGTGGCAGAAGAGAATGTTAATAGACTACATGCGGGATTACAGAAGTGACAAAATACAAGGAGTCTCAATGAGAAATAGGGTTATAAAAGGGCAGTCGTGCAGAGAATTAAGTTTCCACTGAATGTGTGAAAGTGCTACTGAAAGAGGGTGAGAAGAGTGTTGTAAGAGAGCGATAAGCTGAGCAGTAAGTGTTTATTGAGTTTTGATAAATTGGAGACCAGTCAGGGTCTTGTAAAAGTGAAGGCATTTGTATGTCATTGTTATAGCTTTCAAAACTGTGATCTAAGTTGGTGCTTGGATAGGGGTTGGTGCTCCTTTCTATTGGTGCAGATAAATTAGGGTTTGGTGCTCCTTCCAATGGGTGTTGGTAAACAGATTGTAAAATTGGTGTTTTGCAAAGATTGGATTTGGACCATAGTCTAAGCAGTCATTCTTGAGGAGTAGCCAAATTGGTGAACCTCGTTACATTGTGTGTTGTGGTGTGCTCTCCTGTGATAATTGCTTTATCTATTTTTAAGTTCTCTTTGCTTCAGTTTTAAGAGTGGTAGATTTGAATTTAAATAGCTACACTGATTCACCCCCCCTCTCAATGTCATTGTGAGAATTTCAATTGGTATCAGAGCAAGGTTCTTTAACAAGCTTAATCAGCTAAGGTGATCTTGGAAGGAACACAATGGCAGGTAATGAAGGATTCTCATCAAACAAAGCTCCTTTGTTCAATGGAACTAATTACTCATTCTGGAGACTCAGGATGTAGACATATCTGAGTGCGTTAGGATACGACATTTGGGAGTCAGTAGAAAGTGGATACACAGTACCCACTACTCCAATAGATACTGCTAAGAAGAAAAAGTTTGAGAGTAACTCCAAAGCAAAGAATGCCATAATGTGTGGGCTAGTAGACAGTGAACTGATAAGGATCATGAGCTATAAATCAGCAAAAGACATGTGGGACAAACTGAAGAGCATCCATGAAGGAGACAGCAAGATCAAGGAAGCCAAGCTACAAAGGCATCGAGCTTAGTTCGAAGCATTATAAATGAATGACGATGAGAACATAGAGGCCTGTATGCTAAGAGTCAATGGAATCATTAATGCAATCAGAGGACTCGACAAAGAAATTGAAGATGCGGTTGTCATGAAAAAGGTACTTAGAACTCTTCACAAAAGATTTAATTCTAAAGTTTCTACAATAGAAGAGGCTAAAGATCTAAATAAATGATATGCATGGTTCTTTGACTACATACAAAATGATAATAAGACAAACTAAGCCCATAGACAGAGAAACTGCTTTTAAGGCACACAAAAATATAAAATTTGAACAAGAATCTGAGGATGAAGAAACATCGAATGAAACGAAAGCTAACTTTGTTTGAAAAATTACAAAGATAAAAGGAAAATATAGAGAAAAGTTACCGTTTAAGTGCTTCAATTTTGGAGGGGTCGGTCACTTTGCAGCTAAGTGTCCAATGAATGAGAAAACCAAAAGTGATGAAGGGTCACACCATGAAAGAAGTGACTGGAAGAAGAAACCTAATTTTAGAAAAAGCAACTTCAAAAAGAAAAGTTTCATATCCAAGAATGTCAACTCTTCTAAAGATAGCTCAGGTGAAGATTCTGAAGAAGAAATAGGTGAAGCTCTGTTCATGGCATTTGAAGAAGAAAAAATAGAAGAAAAATAGGAAGGTGACACAAAAAGTAAGGATGATGCTGAAGTATATCTGGAAGGAGAGTTGGTTGCTACACTTAAAGAGTTGAGTACAGAAAGAAAAAAGAATAAAAAGGTCTCAAGAAAGCTAGAGGATGTGAATGACATAATAAGCAGTTTGAAAGTACAGACAGAAGAATTTAAGAAAATTTCTGAAGAAATTGAAGTTCAATTAACCATGAAAATAGATGAGTGCTACAAACTGGAAGAAGAGATTTTTGTCTTAATAATGCGGCTAGAAGAAAATAATCAAAAATTAATTTTCTATCACAAACTTAAAGGAAGTTCTGTAAAGATTGAAAAGATTATAAATAGTCAGAGGACTATGGGCATCAAATTTGGCTTGGGCTTTGTCGAAGGAGAATCGTCAAGTGGATCAAAGGCCATAACTATAGAACAAGTAAAGAAAGAATATAAGATCAAGGTTGATCAAGGAAAAATGAATCGAGGCAAAAGAAAGCAACAGTACCAGGCACGAGAAGAGTGCTGACAATGAGGGATTCATAAAAGTCACACATCAAAGGAGAAGAAAATTTGTGGCTCCTACTACAAAATGGCAAAGACCAATTCCCAGGTTCAATCATTCCTTTTTTGGTTATTGTTTTAAATCCAATGCTTATGATCATAAGATTTCAGACTGCATTCATAATATAGGACAAAGAAATTTCACCAGTAGAAATGTCTATTCACCCTTGATGGATTATGCAGTAGAATGCTATAATTGTCATAACTTTGGACACATTGCAAGAAAGCCGCAGAAGCACATATGCGGCAAACATATATCGGGAAGAAGATCTCAACCAAGCAGTTTAAGGCAAAACAAAAAATTCCTAGAAAAACATGCACAGGCTAATGACAAAGAAAAGTCTAAACAAGTGACCAAAACTGTAGCCAAACCAGAGTGGAAAGAAAAGGAGCGACCCAAGGAAGAAAAGGAATCCTTGATTGTTTATATAGCATTCAAATCACAGAATAAATCTGCACCATGGATATTGGATAGTGGATGCTCCAGTCACATGACAGGAGATAAACAAAAATTTGAAAAATTACATAAATATGAAGGGGCTCTATAAAGTTTGGAAATAATGATGGAGCCAAGATAGTTGGCAAAGGATCAGTCAAGATAAGTGATGGAAAGATCAATTCCAAAGAAGTTCTGTTTGTGATTGGTTTGAAGCACAACTTACTGAGCGTAAGTCAAATCTGTGATAGAGGTCATGAAGTCATCTTTAAGAAGCATGGCTATGAAGTCAGAAAAGCACATAGTGGGAATCTGATAGCTACTAGATTGAGGACTTATGGAAATCTATATACTCTCTCAGAAACTTCAAAAGGAGCGTGCTTGATTGGATAGGAAGATGAAAATTGGCTATGGCACAAGAGGCTCGGTCATATTAGCTTTGAAAATCTGGTAAAAATAAGTTCAAAAAGGGCAGTAAGAGATATACCCACCATTGGCAAACCAGTAAATAGTATATGTGCTTCATACCAAAAATGGAAGCAAACTAGAGCCACATTTAAATCAAAGGAATACTTCACAAGTAAGCCTTTAGAACTAATACATACTGATTTGTGTGGACCCATGAGAACACAAAGCATAAATGGTGACAAATACTTTATGATGTTCATAGATGACTACTCCAGGATGACATGGGTACTATTTTTAAAGCTTAAATCAGATGCATTTGAGATGTTCAAGATTTTTAAAAAACAGGTTGAGAATCAAACTAGAAAAATAATTAAATGCCTAAGATCAGACAGAGGAGGAGAATTTATCTCAGAAGAGTTTGTAGAGTACTGTCAAAAATATGGGGTTAGAAGACAGTTTTTAGTAGCAAGGATACCTCAGTAGAATGGTGTTGTAGAAAGGAAGAACAGGACAGTGCGGGAAATGGCACGGACAATGTTGGTTGAGAACAAAATAGATGACAGATTTTGGAAAGAGGCAGTCCATACTGCGGTTTACATCTAAAATAGGTGCATGCTAAGGACACATGAAAGCAAAACACATTATGAGTTGTGGTTCGGCAGAAAGGCAACAACAAGATATTTCAAAGTGTTCGGCAGCAAGTGCTACATCAAACGAATTGAATATAATCTCGGTAAGTTTGAAGATAGAGCTGACAAAGGTATTTTTCTTGGTTACTCGACAAAAAGCAAAGCCTACACATGTTACAACAATAGGCTAAATAAAATTGTGGAGAGTGCAGATGTTAAAGTTGATGAAGGTAGAGATCGAGAAATTACTTATCAAGAAAACTACCCTATTTATGAAGAAGTCATTGAAGGAGATGAAGAAATGGAAATAGAAGAGAATAAAAAAATTGACCCAGTTGATTTAAGAATTGACTCAGAAGAAGAAGAAAACAAGAAATTCAAAATAGGCGAGTGGCAGAAAAATCATCCCAGAGAACAAATTATTGGGGACCCAAAAGTTGGTATTCAGACAAGAAGAGCAGTAGTATGGAACTACTCTCTATTATCCAGCATTGAGCCCAAAAATGTTGTTGAAGCAAGCATAGATAAAATTTGGATGAAGGCAATTAATGAAGAACTAGATCAGATTGATAAAAACAAAACCTGAGAGTTAGTACCAAGGCCGACAAATAAAAATGTAATCGGTACTAAATGGATTTTTCAAAATAAATTGAACAAAGATGGACAGGATGTAAGAAATAAAGCAATACTAGTCTGTAAAGGCTATGCACAGGTTGAAGGTATTGATTTTGAGGAAACCTTTGCACCAGTAGCTAGACTAGAGGCAATCGAGAATGTTTCGGATTTAGCAGTTCATAAAAATTTCAAAGTATATCAAATGGACGTGAAATCAGCATTTTTGAATGGAAAACTGAAAGAAGAGGTTTACATTGAGCAGCCAGATGGTTTCCAACTCGGTGATAATCCCAAATTTGTTTACAAGTTGAAGAAAGCTTTGTATGGTTTGAAACAGGCACCCAGAGCATGGTATGCAAGGCTGGATAACTATCTGATTCAACAGGGGTTCAACAAAAGTTTGGTGGACAGCAATATTTATGTCAAAATAGAGAATGGCCATCTTATTGTCCTTGTTGTTTATGTAGATGATATCATTTTTGGCAGTAGCAATGATAAGTCCTGTAGCAACATAGCAAATAAAATGAAGAAAGAATTTGAGATGTCTATGATTGGTGAACTCTCTTATTTCCTCGGACTGCAATTCAATCAAAGTGAAAAGGGCATTTTTATTTCTCAAGTTAAATATGTGAAAGAAATGTTGAAAAAGTTTACAATGGAGGATAGTAAACCTGTTAGCACTCCCATGACAACGAGGTTGCAAGTTGAGCAAAGATGACAAATCTCCAGGATGTAGATCAAACCATGTACGGATCTATGATTGGAAGTCTATTGTATTTGACGACTACCGGACCGGATATCTTACGGGCGGTATGCATGGTAGCGAGGATTTCGAGCTAGTCCCAAAGAGACTCATGTGACGGTTGTGAAGAGGATTTTTAGGTACCTCAACGGTACTATGGAGTAGGGGTTGTGGTACCCAAAAGGTAAGGACTTCACTCTTATTGCATATTCGATGCAGATTGGGCGGGATGTATTGATGACAAAAAGAGTACCAGTGGAGGAGCATTTTATCTTGGAGACAGGCTGGTAGCTTGGCACAACAAGAAACAAGAATCAGTCTCTCTATCCACAACAGAGGCAGAATACATTGCAACAACAACATTTTGTACATAGATATTATGGATGAGACAAACCCTGAAAGATCTTGGTATTCACTTCAAAGAGCCAATTTTAGTTAAATGTGATAACACTAGTGCTATTAACATATCAAAGAATCTGGTTATGCATTCTCGAACAAAACATATTGTAATCTGGTATCACTTCTTGAAGGATAAAGTTGCAGAAGGTGAGGTCAAATTGGATTTTGTTCCAACTATAGAGCAAGTAGCAGATATATTCACAAAACCATTACCCAAGGAAGTTTTTGAGTACGTTCGGAGTAAGTTGGGAGTGGTCACATTTTCCAAGAACTGACTATCAATTGGGATCACATTCTCAGGGGGAGCATTTATGCCTATGTTTATAGTTTTGCTCATATTCATGATTTTTGCTAACTATAACAATGTGTGTCTAAGAATGTTGTGCATAGACTCAGGGGGAGTCTGTAGCAGCCCTTTGGTATTATTGTCAAAGGGGGAGAAGAATTATAATAAATTGCACATGTGTTGCCAACAATTCCAAAGGGGGATATTGTTGAGCAAGGTGTAGAAAAAATATTGTCATTGTTGTCAACACAGATAGATAGATCAGTTGATGTAGTGGACAGGAGTTCAGAGGTCAGTGAGAGCATGTACAGTGAATATCCAAGAAGACAGAAGTGGCCCAGATTCAAAGGATCAGAGAAAAAGACAAGAAAACTGTCATGATATCGTGACATGTTTTATGTCACGATTTCATGACATCTCAGAGGAGAGAAAATTTTGTCAAATTTGTCATGATTTCACGACATATCAGAGGAGAGAGAAAAAGCTGAAAAAGCTATTGCGACATGGCTGAGGAGAGAGAAAGCGCAAGAAAAATTGTCGCGATTTCACAACATGTTGGAGGCAAAGAAGCCAAGTGGAAAAACTATCACGATTTCGTGACATGTTGGCAGAGAAGAAGGCAAGTAGAAAAACTATCACGAATTCGCGACATGCTTGAAGAAGAGACGCAAGAAAAGAAAACTGTCGTGATTTTGCGACATGTTTGAAGAGAAGGCGTAAGCAAAGAAAACTATCACAATTTTGCGACATGTTTGGAGAGAAGGTGCAAGCAAAGAAAACTGTCACGATTTCATGACATGTTCGAGGAGAAGGAGCTCACAAAGAAAAGTGTCACGATTTCGTGACAGATTGCAAAGAGGATGGTACGAACGAAAAAGTGTCACGATTTCACGATAGGTTCGAAGAGAAAGTGCCAAGGAGAAAAAGTGTCACGATTTTGTGACATGTTGGGTTTTTGCAATCCGATGAGAAGAAAAGCGCTAAGGAGGAAAAGTGTCATGATTTCGTGACATGTCGGGTTTTCATGATCCGATGAGAAGAAAAGCGCTAAGGAGGAAAAGTATCGCAATTTCATGACATAATGCAGGAGAGAGAGTCCGATAGAAAAAGGTGTCGCGATTTCGTGACATGCTTCTTTTTCACGGTCCAAAGCGAAGAGAAAGAGGATAAGGATGAAGTGTTGTGATTTCATGACAAAAGCAAAACGAAAGAGCATGGAAGTAGAAGCGTCGCGATTTTGTGACAAATTCAAGGAGGAAGAGCTCAAAGGCGAAAGCGTCATGATTTCATGACATGTTCCATTTTCGCAGGTGTAAGACAGAGAAAGGCACAAGGCAACGAATGTGTCACGATTTCACGACATGTGTTTTCATGGGCCAAAGACAAAAAAGACACAAGGCAGCGAAAGTGTCACAATTTCACGACATGTTCCGTTTTTGCGGGAGAAAGGCAGAGAAGTGCAATGAAGCAAAAAGTGTCATGATTTCACGACATGTCTGGTTTTCGCGGGTGCAATCCAAGAAGTGTACAAGGAGGCAAAAAAAGTCGTGATATCGTGACATGTCATGTTTTCACGGGTAAAAGGCGAGAAGAGCACAAAGAGACAGAAATGTCACGATTTTGTGACAGGTCACAACAACACGATTACAGACAATTAACTGAAGCAGAACAACAGTTAAAGGGGCAGTTGTAGAAGAAAAGCATGTAGCCAAAATAAGAAGAGTTAACTAGAGTCAGTGCTATAGTTACAGGTGCAGTTATAGGTAGATATCATGCAAGCTATTTTTAGAACTGTCAAAGAAGGAGAAATCGAACAGTCACATAAATAAGAATAAAAAAATGCATGCATGCACAGAAAATAATACGAACAGTCATGACCAAGAAGACGAATAGTCATGGTAGAGGTATATGTTGCATGTAACGTGTTTAACGAAATACCCACTCTATATATACAAAAGGAGTTTCATAAAGAAGAAGTTACAGTTGACAAGTGGCAGAAGAGAATGTTAATAGACTGCATGCGGGATTATAGAAGTGACAAAAGATGAGGAGTCTCAATGAGAAATAGGGTTATAAAAGGGCAATCACATAGAGAATTAAGTTTTCGTTGAATGTGTGAAAGTGCTATCGAAAGAGGGTGAGAAGAGTGTTGTAAGAGAGTGACAAGCTGAGCAATAAGTGTTTACTGAGTTTTGATAAATTGGGGACCAGTCAGGGTCTTGTAAAAGTGAAGGCATTTGTATGTCATTGTTATAGCTTTCAAAACTGTGATCTAAGTTGGTGCTTGGATAGGGGTTGGTGCTCCTTTCTATTGGTGCAGATAAATCAAGGGTTGGTGCTCCTTCCAGTGGGTGCTGGTAAACAGATTGTAAAATTGGTGTTTTGCAAAGACTGGATTTGGACCATAGTCTAAGCAGTCATTCTTGAGGAGTAGCCAAATTGGTGAACCTCGTTACATTGTGTGTTATGGTGTGCTCTCCTGTGATAATTGCTTTATCTATTTTTAAGTTCTCTTTGCTTCAGTTTTAAGAGTGGTAGATTTGAATTTAAATAGCTACACTGATTCACCCCCCCTCTCAGTGTCATTGTGAGAATTTCACCTTTTGCATTATCATATTGATATTTTCTTCTTTGATACAACATATCATTATTAGTCCCTTTGTTGCAACTGATTGGTTATGGTCTATCTTCTATAACCAATTAATATTTATCTTTTTGCTACAATCGATCAGTATTGCTACACCAAATCATCATTTTTACAACTAATCATCATTGCTACAACTGATCAATATTACTCTATCAAAATATGTTTCAATTGATCATCTTTGTTGTAGTTGATCATTTGCTACAATTGAACGTCATTGTTACAACTTATCATCATTGCTACAACCGATAGTCAATATGCTATCATCATTCATCACAATACATGTACTACAACTAATCATCAATATGCAATCTTTAAAATCCATTAATTTGCTACAACTGATTGTTAATATGCTATCATCAAGTTTAACTATCTATAGTTATTCTATCAACTAGTATATGATGTCAGTCATCAACATAGAAAAATATACCATAATTTTATATTTTTTTGTGAAATATAAATGCAATTCACCATGTCTCCCTACATGATTTTGGATACAATAGCTTGGATTTTGAAATTGATTCACCTGATTTTTACATATAGATTTTAGGGTTGACCCTTTATGCATAACCCTACTTAAACCTTAATCTATGATCAAATTCTAAGCTAATAATGTACCCAAGGTGATACATTGGCATACTCGAACACCCCATTGTATTACATTATTTGGTATTGAAGACTTTAGTCTTCAATACAAATATTTATCTTTCAAATATTCTTCAACTTTATCATGTTCTTATTCTTATTCTTTAGTTTATAGATGACCAGGTAGTGTATAGTGTTATTACCTTCTCATACTTTTAATTTTGAATCTTATATTCCCTCATTTTTTATATATATATATATAGGTTTTTCATATTTTGCAATTTGTTCCTTAGAAAAAGCATTAATATTGTTTTGAAATATAGCAATATCTTTTGAGGTCCCGATTGAATCGAGGACATACATATTTCTATGGATTGATCGAGTAGCTTCTATCTCATTTTGATTTATGATGAGACACATATTAACTCCATTTAAGTAATTGAAATTAACCATATTTTTTCTCTCTACTAGCTTGACTACTAAAATAAGGTTAGATGTTAATATGGGAACATACATTCCCTTATGTAGTAAGAAGTTTGGAAATGTTGGACTAGGTTTTACACACCCATATCCATGTATATGATAGTGTTTTCCATCTGTAATTTTCAACATGTAATTATTGGTGCTTCAAGACAATCAAACCATTGTAATTTTTCTATCATGTGATAACTTGCACTAGAATCAATATACTAAATGTCTTTTTCATTTTGACTTGTGAAATTATTTAGGTTTGAAGTGATTTTGCAACTTTGATACGATATATTGGATGGATTTTGATCTTGAGAACTCTTGTAGCGTGCCTTATGATGTAATGTCCCTCCTGATAATTAATCCATTATCTTAAGAAATTGTAGTACTTCTTATATCTTTCAATCCATATAATTTCTAGATTCTAACCTTGAATTCTTGTAATATATGATCAATTAGTATAAATCCTTTGGCTCTTTAGTATTTTAAAAATACTTTTGATAGAACCTTTTAAGTAGTCTACCTTATGACTCCCTAGTGTTTAGAGATAGTTAACTAACTTGACAAAACCTTTTTAAATCTTAGGTTGTGTAGAATTCCTTATGTCTCCCAAGTGATGTGATTATGCTATAATTTGATAAAGTACTTAGAATCTATTATATTTCCTTTTGAGTTGATTTCCTAATGTTTTCAAGACAATAGAAATATAATAATAATCTCCTATTTCACCTTATTTCTCCTTATTGAAATATGTACTTTTCAATTTGATGAAGTTCACTATGGTTGGATTTGTTTTACCTTGTTTGTTGTATCAATTTTCATTTCCAATCCCACCTTTCTCAAGGTTGTAACATTAATCAGAGACTCATCCTCGCAAACCATTTCCTCTTGAACCCGTCCTTCATTTTTTGCTTCCCTCCATGTCACCTTTTATTCATTTCATATCAGAGCCTCATCCTCCAACCTTTCCCTTCTGTTTTCCCCTGCTCATCATCATCCCAATTGCTATCTCACGTGGTACTTCAAGGTGGTTCGTAGAACCTTGAATTTCAAAATTACCTTTTTTATTGAAGCAAGTTTTAAGAATGATGGGAATCCCCATGATGATTGTTGCAATATCCAAATAATTATCCAGAAGATTTGGTTCCTTCCTTGTGAATCTTGTTTTCCCTTGTACATGTGGTTTACATGTTTTTAGGAACTTTTGGGAGATGGCATTTTCATTCCCCCTGGACAATCCCCTCGATCCTCCATAATTTACTTCAATAAATGCCCCCCTTATCTGCCCAAAATGAGCTTTATTGAGCTAATTTCCATGGAGCTAGACCCCATAGCTAAAGCCATCCTGGTTAAGACAAGATTTATTCCTTTATTTGAGAAATTCTCAAGGGATGTGCTTGACATCACCATGACAATCTTGGAAATCTAGGATGGGGGAAGGGTTAACGTTCATGGGAAGGATTTTCTTATCAACATAAAATTGCTAGTTGAGATTACCGAACAGGCTAAAGTACAGTCTATCCATCAAGAAAAGTATAACTAGGAAGCTGACTTGAAGGAGTTCAAGGATCAAGGTAAGATCTGCAAATAGGCGAAGGTATAAATGCATAGGGCCAACCTCCCCACCCCTTGGAACAAGGTAATGAAACCTATGATGGAATACATTAATGTAGATGATCCTAAAAAAATCCTATGTTGTTTCCATATCACATTTGTGAATCATTTGAGGGATGTCAATCCCATCAACATTCTCCAATTCATGTTAAATTCAATTAGCTACTCCATAGAATATTGTAGGAAGAAAAATGGAGATGACCTCCCTTCCCACCAAGGATTATTCAAAGTCTTTTATAACCACTGGTTGGTCCAATTTCCTAGCAGGTTAACCCTTCCTACCACCCAAAAGGTTGATACCAGAGGAAAATCTAGCCCTGTGAAGGTTAATTCAAGCCAGACCTTAGCCTCTTCCTTTTCCCCTACCATGTTGGCTAAGAAGAGAGCAGTTGCAGAGGTTGTGAGAGGTTTAATTACAAAGAATAAAATTAAGTATGAGGATTCTAAGGGATCTGTTAGGTCTTCTCCTCATCTACAAAATAGGGCTCTTTATGAAAAATAAAAAATCCTTAATATTGAATCTAACGAGGATTACAGTGATGCTTTAGCTCTACTTCTGCAGTATTTTATCATAAAAATCACTTCTATTGGGATTTTCTAATTGAAGAATGTTATTTCCCAATTGAATAGCATGGAGGATTCTCTCATTGATCTTTGTAATACTTTACACATGTTGTTTTAGCTTGAAAATTTTACTAATACTTCTCAAGAGGACACAAAGGATCTTGAGGTCTTCACCGAGGATGAAGCTAAGGATGACACCAAGGCTGATGCTAAGGATGGAGGTGGCGTAGCTAGAGAGGAGGACTGATGTCTTCAATTTAGATTTTCCCTGAGTGGAACCTTTCCTAAGGATTTTGGGGTTCCCCTACGTGGGACCTTTCTTGATGTTTCTCTATTTTAGTCATTGTTTCTGTTTGGGACTGCATCCCTATGGTTTCTGCTTTTTTTTGTCCCTATTCCAACCTCATTTTGAGGAATATGTAATCATGTTTTGGCATCCCTATCAAAACCCATGATGAATGAATTTTAACTTTTAAAAAAATATATGAGACAAGTATAACCAATAAATTCTAACTCTTTAAGCAATCAATGGTTTAGCTTCATAAACTTTAATTCTCAATGGTTCAATATTCTAAATTCCAATGAATTGGATTTTGATGTAGTATTCCTTATATCTCCCTAATTTGAAAATTTAGAAAGTAATAATATTTGTAAACTAGTGTTTTAGTTTTTCCAATTTTGAAACTTTATATCTCTTAATATTATTATTTGTAAATATTATGATATTTGTATTTCAACTAACGTACTTTTGAAATTCCACTTAAGGATATAAAATCCTAGTATGACTTGCTTGCAAATTTACTAAGGTTGGTAATAACTTATATCTCCAATGCAATAATAAATTCAACCTTATATTATGCACCTTATAACTCCTTTCCTCATTAATGAAATTAAATATTGAAATCACTATGAATTTACCTTTCTAATGATGTGGCTTGATTGGCTTTAATTTTTTCTTCTTTAATGAGGCTTTGAGCATTGTATTCATTGTTCTTTTATCGTATGTTAATGAGCATTCAATGCTCATATTTTAATGGGCACCTTATAAAAAACTTCTCCTCCTTTGACCTCTCTGAGTGTATGGTCTTTTAATGATCAATCTTCGAGTTTCAATCTACTTTGACTCCTCTCTATGCAGATGTTGAATCTATGATATCACACTATTTCCTATTGATCTACCATGGCTCTAATACCACTGTTAGCTTTTGATTATGTATTTTAAAGGAAATTCAACCACAAGATCTAAAATAAGTAAGCTATGATAGGTATATGATATGATGACACTATAATATGCAAGAAAATAATAAGATAGACTTATGCAATAAATCAAAAATATGTCATATAAAAGCTCATGAAAATAGTACAATGCAATATAATGGAGGATATGACACTCCATAAACTATTTTTTAAAGAGCTACATTGTACTTACTATACTAGTGCTATTCCACTATTCTATGCACTCTCTATTTTATCTCTCATATACTACTATTTCACTCTCTATAAGGTCTATATATAGGAAGATATGTTCCTTGACCTTTACTGTACCCTTGAATCTTCATCTACCTATCCTCTAACTCATGTACATGTGTACTACATGTACATATACATCATTGCACATTCTAAAACTTGTGCATTTATTATATTTCTTGAAGTAACTACTTAAAATTTTAATCTATAATTAACTCCTTACCTGATAATGTACCCAAGGTGGTACATTGGCATATACCAAATAATATAATATTCTCTAACACACTTGTGTGGGTATCATCTTGTAAGGTTTGGCAAAAATACTCCTTGCCAATTATGTCCTTGTACATTCTTGATCCAATTTAAGGGTACATGTGGTGTCTCCTTAGGCTGCCTAGGCCATCTCGAAGTAGGAGGTTGAATCCTTCCCCTCCTCCGTATGGTTAAAGTATCCAAAAACATCCTACCTTCAATAATTGGTGGAAATCCTCCTTTATGACCTATCTATCGCCCTATAGTACATGGGATTCCTTATTGTAATTCTTGTTATCGACTAGGTTGTCCACTTTACCAAGAACTAGGAGTCACATCCATAAACTCTATACTAGCTAGATATACCTTATTATGTTGAGATCTTGGTGAAATTTTCTATAATAATCTTAATATATTCTCTGCATGTCTCAATCACATTATCCATCTTTGTTCTTTAAAATGACATTGTGAAGTGAAACTAGCTAGTGCTTCCCTATAGTCTTATGAAAAGTTAGAATCCATGCTTGAGTCATTATGATTATCTTCTCATTGTGCAAACCACTATGTTGGTAAATACATTATCCATTGAAGTCTCCTCACTTCCTTTCATTTCCTTATTAGCTATCAATATGTTGTCACATAGGTATATTGATCAAGGTAAACATGAGGTTCTTGTATTATTACCAAGAAGTCATCACTACTACTCTCTTGGGTATTGTTTCTCATTGGTAAGGGCATTTGTTTAGATTACCTTAAGGTTCATGTGATGTAAGGTATTCTTTAATCTCCTGCCAAACTACCTCTACTACTTCATTCATAATTGGTGGATCTTGTATCAGGCCTTTTGGTTCAACTTGTGATATTTTCACTTCACTAGGAATTGCATCTTCTTGTCATCTTACATTTTCTTGAGGTGCCTCCTCATTTCTATCATCTCTTGCTCTTATTTATATTTTCCTCACAACATGTTGCTCCTAAAGTCTTTTATTATACATTTTTAATGCTTCATATTCTTCTTGCAACCATTGGGCTTTATGTCACATCCTCTGTGGTAACATGTCTATCTGAGATAATAGAGTAAGTCCTATTAAATCCTCCTCTACTACTCCATATTTATTTGAGTCTATAATTTACATATCAAATGTGTCCATCCTATCTTCATATTGTATCACTAGTCATATCTTGCATCGTCCTTCTGCCTATTGAGGTAACTCCCTTTGCTCCAACTATGGATATACTACTACTTTCTCTATCGGGTAGATTCTTCCTACCTTTACCAATTCACTACTAATAGTACTTGATCTTGATTCCTTGTTCCATTGGAAGGGATCCATTCCTCCTCTTATTCGATTTATTTTGTTCCATCGGTGAACCTCATGTGTACTTGTATTCTTCACCTTTCACTAGGGTGGGTTACTTATTTTTGCTATTTTATGATTGGTCGTGCCTCCTATCCTTCTACAAATAGACATGTAATCCCCATATCATTGTCCCTTTATGGTGGTCATTGATGTTTTGGGCTTCTTATTTTGGTTTTCTAGATTCAACTTCCTATTATTGTCTTTGTTTGATTTCCTATAAAGCAATGAACATACATTGTGTTTTATATGGTTTCAACTTCGAACCATTCAATTTCTTGAGAACCACAATCTCGTCTAACTTATGTAACTTTACTACCCCATTGTCCATCACTTTTATAACTCTAAAGGGACCAAGCCATAATTTATTCAACTTCCTAGGCTTTATTTTCTATTTACCATTGAATTTTAGAACCAAATCACCCTGATTAAGTTCTAATTTGTGGAGATGCTTATCATGCCATAGTTTACTTCACTTTTGGGATACTTCAGTTATCCAGTGTCATGAATCTCCTCTCATCCAATCTGATGAATATTTCTAGTTTTTCTTGTAAACTTTCATGGTCATCCAAGTGATGCTTCATAGCTATCCACAAACTAGGTACTAAGAACTCTACTAACACTACTACCTCCTGGCCATATGTGAACTAAAATGGTGTATGGTCCATCATTGTCTTGAAGATTGTCTTGTAATCCCATAGAACATATGGCAACCTCTCCTCAAAATCTGCTTCTTCTATAACAGAGTTCTTATACAATAGAGAAACTGGTACTTTGTTAGTTGCTTTTGCCTGCCCATTTGCTCTAGGGTAATACAAACGCGAATAAATTTACAAAATCCTAAAATCAATTATTAGCTTTTTAATAACCTCATTAACAAAGTGACCTCCCCTATAACATTTTATTTGTAGCAAAACTTTGAATCTTGCAATCACCTATTCATACAAGAATCAAGTTATACTTTTTGTTATGTTATCTGATAGTGTCCTTACCTCTACTAATTTTGTTAGGTATTTTGTTGCTACCATGATGCACAAATATTTTTTCTATGGGTGTTTTTCAATGGTCTAACAAAATCTAAACCCCATATCTCAAATAATTCTTGATGTTATGATGGATGCAAAGGCATAAAACCTCTATGTAGTGGTTTCCCTAATCTTTGACAAGTATCACATGCCTGCACATATTCTTTTGCATCATGGTACAACGTAGGCCACCATTATCCTACCAAGAGTATTTTCCTAGTAGTTGCATCTAGTCCCATGTGTCCTCCTACCAAGCCTTCATGGGCTTATTTTAATGTTGCTTTAATTTCCTCCTCTATTATGCATACTAATAAAATACCATATGCATTCATTTTGTACAACAATCCAGCTATCGACTGAAAAGGTACTGATTTTACGATTACCTTATTTTTCTATGTCATTATCAAAAAATTGTGGAGAATCTCCTATGGATAGATATTGCCCAATTAACTTGTACCATGATGGTACAATGTTAATTGTACATAGCTATGCATCAAGGAATTCATTTGGAATTCTTGTTCATATAGGTTCCCCTGATGAATCTGACAACTGGTTTGCAATCACATACTTTTTTCTAGGCCTCACTACTACTCAAAATAGAAATTCTTGGAAAGTAATGAGCCACCTACTAACTCACCCTTGTATTATAGGGTTGTTTATCAAGTACAACAGAAATTTGATGATCAACATAGAAGGTAAATGGGTTCACTAATAGGTAATGTCTAAAATTTTGTATCACATGTACCATCCCCAAGGTCTTCATATATTGAGGATGACACTACCTTCATATTATTTCTATATCTAGTCAGTAACCCATCGAGGAACCATTACTTAACCATTCCATCTACTAGTGGTATTTACATCTTATCTACCAGTTGTTTTAAATGATGGTTATATATTTTAGCATCCTCGACTATTCCTTATTTTATATTATATATTTTAGTTGTGCTACTGATATCATCTCTCAAAGGATAAAATTCCTTGATGAAGGTATCTTTTATCCTATTCCAAACCTAAAATACTAGTGTATTTTCTCATGTTAGATACCAATTTATTACAAGTTCTCATAATGTGATAAGAAATAAACTACAACTATTCATCTGGTTGGTCTACACCATTCACTTTCTAAATGATTATGCATGTATTGATATGTCTTATTGGGTCCTCCTCTTATCTCATGAAGCATGGACATCTTTGCTTTCATACTCTTGTGGCTATGTTAGTCATTGTTGAGGTTCCTTCATCATCACTTGATGAAGTATCCTCAAAAATCCTTGCTCGATTCCTCCATTGTGTGGGTGATTCATTATGTTTCTCCTTTCATATGTTTCTATCCTTAGTACCTTATTTTCACTAAATAGTTGTCTCTCAACTTTCTATGCATCCTCACTCTGTGACCTACTTCACTGGTATGTCGGTCATGGCCCTGGTATTTCTTCTTAAGACCTCATGCACTATTGCTTTGGTGCTTGACTCTTATCATTTGTACTCTTTTGCAACCTTCATGTTACTTTTTTAGGAGTTACCATTCAGTCATCATATTCTTGCATGGTTTATATGTAAACATATTTCCTTACGCCAAAATTCTCCTTAACTCTTGGTGGTTCTTCTACCCTTTTTTTTTCTTTTATCAGCAATGCCTCCCACCTTTTAATGTTTCCTTTTTTCTGAATTTCTTACTTGTTCTATCATTTTTCATTTGTATCTTGTGTTGAATTGTTAATATTTTATATTTTAATAATTCCTGTACTTTTTCTTACTAGAATTTTATCTTCTCTATGATATCATCTCCCACGTATTCGTAGATTTGTTTCTATCATTCACCTCCAATTTATACTTAAAATTATGAAATGTAGGTACTTCTCAACTATGAAAATTTGACCTAATTTTGATAAGAAACGGTTCCAAATGTAACATGAATGGTAGTATTCCCAATGAGGGAGGTGAAATGGAAGGTTTTGGAATGAATCCTAGTAATTTTCACTTGATTTGGTTCAATCCATACAGTTGTATAGTTTACAATCATACGATTCCTAAAATGTACAAAAGGTGATTGTATGGTTTCAAAAAAACAATTGTATGGTTGTAACCATACAAAAACATGATTTTTATGATTTATCAATTTTACACTAGGCTAAAATCATTTTATAGTCAATAACTTGGTAGTTTTACAATCGTTCACTTGGAAATCCTTGTTTTCCACTTCTAACAAGTAAAACTATGCAATTACAATCCAAAGATAAGGTGATTGATCAATAAAACATTTAGGAAGGCTAATTTTATGGTTATAGAAAACCCTTACTATAATCACACAGTCTCAGATCTGCAAAGTTATATACAATAATTCCACAAGGTAAGGATTGATTAACCCTGATGATGGATTGCCAACTTAGTATCTGAACATGCAATTCTAGAATCACAATCCTTAATCTAAACCAAGTAACATTACCTACTATTTATTTCTATAAACTATACAATGATATAAAAATATATCAATTACCATTTAGAGAGAGGTAAATGAGCAATTTAGTACATCCATAATTCTTAAACATAGTTGGGCAGTAATTTATATTCCATATCCATTGTAAAATCAATCATTTATAATGTTGTCTCTATAATACTTTCACAAAAACATATAAATCATGTTCTACCAACAATATGTATGAATGCTACAACAACTATGCACAGTTTACATCAACTATGTAAAACCATCAATCAAGAACAACATTGAACTATCATGAACAATGATCCACAAATATTATGAACAATATTTCATAAGCATGAACAACTATCAATAGTCATCAACAACTTTAAACTATGATCAAAAACCTACAAACATTGAATGGGGGGCTTATAATGCATGCCTAGGCTATTCCAAAATAATTCCTGAGACAAAGCATTATTTACAACTGCCTTCCCACAAAATATTAAACCAATTAATGCATTAAGGTTTTACTAAGTCTTAATTTGATTTATATTAAATTACCATTCATGCACATTTAATTTCATTTTATTTCATTTAATTTCTAATTGTATGTTTATGACCAATTGTACAATTACTCCTAATTGTACATTTACAACCCTACATTGTACATTTTAACAAAATTGTGCAAATCCATGTTTTTTCATTTCTTCTTATTTTGGGAGGTGGATTTATTGCCTACAGGTGCCTCTATTTGTGATGAGTATCACTTAGATCATTTGAACCAATTGGATTTGTTGGATGAAAAGTGCATTCATGCGTTAGAGCATCTTTGAGGCTATTAGAATATGCTCAAGTGATCTTATTCTAAGAATGTTTGCAATCATTCTTTTGAGATTGGGGACCTTGTCCTCAAGGAGAACCAAAAGAACAACAATGCTCATTTAGATATTAAAGGCAAGTTTTAGCCCAATTTCCTAGGTCCCTTTGTCATAATGACCATGTTTGGCTTAGGAGCATATTTTTTAGCTTATTTAGATGGTAAAGAACTTAAAGAACCAATGAACATAATGAATTTAAAAATATACTATGCATGACTCTACATTTGTATTTTTATATTAAATTTAGCTTAGATTTCATACTACATTTGGTTTACTTTATCATATTGCATGATTATTTGTTATATTCTGCATGATTCAATTGACATTCTTTATATTTGCATTTTGCTTGTCATATAGTTGCATTTATGCTTGATCATATTTGCATGATTGCTTGCTCATATAGATTTTTTGGGACTTTGTGAGGATGGCAAGTGGTTATACCTAGTTAAGTCATAGCTCGCATGCATTGCACTCATACTAGGGTTTTTATGGCTAAAAAATCCCTCACCTAGGGCCCATTTTCATGCATATTCATCTTTACATTTCTCATTTTCTTTTTCTTCTTTTATTTTCCTATATGCATTGACCTTGAAAGTTTAGCATGATCATCAATCTTCTCCAAATCAAGGGATATAGTTCTTCTTTTCGTATATCCTTGTCCTTTGCAATTTTCCCTTCTTGTTTTCATCTAGACAAAGGATATATGTTCCTTCTCCTGTTTGCTCTTTTTTTTGCTTTCATTCATGATTGTTCCTTCTTGCTCTTTCGCTTTTTAAGGGGTACTCATGGGATAAGGTAGATACTAAATGAATGTTCTTTATGGTGATTCATACGGCCACTAACTATCTTATACACACCTCATAGATCTTAAACTTTCAAGGACACACACGCTCATCTTTGCTTCTTGATCTTCAATTTCTTCTATATTTTTAATCTAATATGCACACAAACTCACATTGCTCTATCATGTTTTTCTTTACTCATTCATATTTTGCACACACCACACCCCTATCGGGTAGTACTGACTTTGAAATATCAATCAAATTTGTCGTATCTAATAGGATAAGCTTCATGACCACACATGAGGAAAAGTCTCCATATCAATCATTTATGAGCATACAACCTAGTGCGTATCTCTTTCTCTCCAACCATCTTAGAGAGCACTACACCCATAGCAAGTATCACTCCACTTGTCCATATTGTTTCCATCATTCTTCATTCTATCATTTGCAAGCATACATCATTGTAGGGTCCCAGTTTGTTGTTTTTCTTTTGTTTTCTTTTAAACTTATTTGGAGCTTTACCTTTTCTTCTTTTGCCTTTCTTTCTCTCATTGCCATTTGTTTCCTTATTCTCTTCTCATTTTCTTTTCTTATTTTATTCTTTCTATTCACCCTTCGGTTTGTTCTACTTGCATTCATTTTAGTTAATTTGCATTGCATTTAGTTAAGCTAATTTTACATTCAATTCATTCCATCATCCATTGTATTTAGCTTACATTCATTCATGCATAATAAACATAAAAACACATAAAAATTATGACACATAAACATGCACATTTTAAATAAAATAGTATATATTATTCAAGATAAAAATAAAGGGTACATAAGTTTGTTTAGTCGGTGTGCCCTATCCAAGCTTGAAACACTCAACCCTCTCTAGGGATGCATGCCACACTCAAAATTGGAATGTCACCCTGATTCTATCCCTAGTCTTGGAAGCTTTTTTCCTTTGCTCCACCCATCAAATATGATCCTGGTGGGGGTATTTTCACAAAATATGAACCCATATGTGATCTAGACTACAACCAACCTAGGGTTATGCATAAGGAATCGACCCCAAAATGTATATATAAAAATTTGGTGAATTAGTTTTGAAATCCAAGTGAATAGTGTCCAAATGCATGTTAGAAGGTTCACTATTATTAGGGGTAATGTTGGATTTTTAAATTTAAAATTGTCAAATTATTATAAAATTGGGACGAATCGACCCAATTAAAAAATTACACCCAAATTTTTTTTGCTAATGGGCCATGGTCAAGGGTCCCAAATATTAGCCAATTCTAAATTTTGAAAATCCTAGTTTTAGCCAATTTTGTGATAAATAGTTGTTATGCATAACCCTAGGTCACTGACCCTATGTTTGAAGGGACGAATGTGGAGACACTAATTGTTTTTCTAGAACTACCTAAAAATTTAGAGTTTGGTAGGTCACCCTTAATATAACTAACTCCAACTTCTCCCATATCCTCTATAGCTCTACCTATAGGTAATAGATCCCCTTGCCCTATTTTATATTATTCATTATAGCCATCCCATGTGCTTGAGCTTGCTATCACTCTTGGTCTAATTGGCTCACCTCTCCCCTAGGGTAGTCTACCTCAACCGTTATCATGTCCCACTTTGTGTGTGTCATGGTCAAGTCACTTTGTAGCCTCTCAATTCTCTTAGACCTATCCTCTCAAAGTAGGTCCATCTCCCTCTACATGGCTACTATTTGTACATGTAGTGCCTTCATATTGCTCAAGCCAACTATCATTGATATGGATACCTCTCTAGCCACTCTACTTGGCTTAGCTTTAGTCATATTGGGGGAATCTCCTACTATCCCCTCCTCATTGAGCCTCACAATAATGGTGGTTGCTAGTACCACCTCTACCCTAGAACTATACCTATATCTATCGTGTGGCTTCTTAGCTCTATCACCTCTACTCTAGGGTGTATTGAGTCACCTCTTAAAGTACTAGTTGCACCTATCATCCCATATTATAGCACCTCTATACTAGTACAAGTGGGGAGGTCATTGAGGGAATAGTACCCCTATACCGTATTTAGTACCCAAGAGCTACCCTAATATCATCCACCCTTAGATCCATCTATAGTAGGCCATCCAAGTCCTCCTCTACCCACCTCCCCATGTTGGTATCTCCTTTGACTCATGATGGGTCCCACCTACATATACCAATAGTCACCCAGATTTGGCTTCTCCTAAAATATACCAAACTATCACTAGACTTAGTCAAACCTAAAGAGTTCTAGCTCCCCTTTCTTCATAGATATCCAACTAATATTCCTAGTTGGATATGACTCTTTGGGTTAGACTCTTTGGCCTCCCTATTGAATTTTGGAATCCTACTATTTTTTCTTCAACTGGAAACTCTTTAGGAACTTTTATGATGACTGTTGATTGTACTCAAAATTTTGAACATATTATTTATGCTCGAACTTGTGTTTTAATGGATTTTGACAAACCCCTACCTAAAAATATCACATTACAATTTGGGGAAGACACTTGGGAGCAAGTAGTGGACTATGAGAACATTCCTTTTCATTGTAGAATTTGCCATGAATATGGTCATTTGGCCAATGCTTGCCCAAATAAAATTTCTGATCAAAAGAAAGAAGATATAAACTCACCAGGTTTCCAAATACCTAAGAAGAAGAACACTCAGAAAAAACCAGTAATGAAGGATCAATCAAAGTCATTTGCTAATATGTTTGAAATCCTTTCCACAAATGATGTCCCAAGTGAGGAAGAGGAAATAATGGAAACTGAAATCTTAGAAACACAATTTAAATATGAAGGAAAGAACTCGAGAGACAAACCAACAAATCAAAGGTTTTCAACGAGAAAAAAAGGAGAAAATTTACACAAGAAAAACAATATTTCAAATGTCAAAACTTCAAATAATGCAGGTCCCAATATAGACTCCATTGAACCATCTAGTAAAATTTTGGCTGTGTATGAGCATTCTTCAAGGTTAGAAGCCATCTCAGATTCAATTGGAATAAGTCAAGAAACAGGGAAAAAAAAATTGAAGATGGATTCTAATCAAAAAGTAGGTCGCAAGACCAATCAATATCATATGGTAAAAGAAGGTGAAAAGCTTGTAGAGGAAGGTAAGATTAATGCCCTTCCCAACATTTTTAGCCATGGTATTAATGAAGATCATCACTTGGAATATTAGAGGACTCAAAGGGAGTCTTTCAAAACAAAATGAAATTAGAAGAATGATTCAGATAAATCATCCACATCTTGTTTTCCTTCAAGAAACAAAGATGTCAATGGAGGATATGGACTTAATTTCCAATAAAATTTGGCCAGCTGGAAAAGTGGTTTCCCTCAGTTCCCAAGGGACTTCGGGTGGCATTGCTTGTCTTTGGGACCCAAAAGAGGTAGTTATTCACCATATGGTTGGCAGTTGGGGTTTGTTGGCTATAGCTATTCAAAGTAGACATTCCAACCAGATTATGCTCTGCATTACTGTTTATGCCCCGACTTCTTTGGAGGAAAAAAGAAGACAGTGGAAGGATATTACTCATATTATCTCTCATTTTCCTAAAGCTTGGATCTTGATCGGAGGAGATTTCAATACCATCCTCTCTCTGGATGAGAAAAGGGGGAAAATAGAAATTTGGACAAAAGTACTCACCTCATGAGCGAATATATTGCAAACCTCCATCTTGTGGATATCCAACCGAGATAATGGCCTTATGACTTGGTCTAACAGAAGGCAAGGCTTAGCTTGTATAATGGAGAGATTGGATAGGTTTTTGCTCTCTAAAAATTTCTTAATCCATGGTCACATTCCTAAAGTGAAGACTCTTAATAATTCTGGTTCGGATCATTGGCCAATCATGGTGGAAATGTGGAAAACCAATGTGAGTTTCTCTCCTTTTTGTTTTCAATTAATGTGGCTTAGAGACATTTCCTTTAGACCTCATGTGCAACAATGGTGGAAGGAAGGTAAACCTAGGCATGGGACTAAGATGTTCTATTTTTCCAAAAGACTGCAATACATTAAATCCAAAATCAAGACTTGGAACTGGAAAGAGTTTGGGGATGTTCATAAAAAAAACATGAAGTTATTGCTCATATTGAAAATTTGAATAAGAAAATCCATTTAGATGGCCTCACAGAGAAGAGAAGTGCAGATGAAATTAAACTCACAACTCAGTTAGAGGAATGGGAAAAAAGAGAAGAAATATTATGGAAGCAAAAATCTAGAATTCAATGGCTCAAAGAAGGAGATCAAAACACAAATTTCTTCCACAAATATCTTCTAGCTCGAAGATCTCACAACTTTATTTCTTCCTTAAAATCAGATTATGGAGATGTTTTTTATACTTGGGATGGCATGAACTCTATTGTTGTTGATTACTTTTCCAATCTTTTTGCTGCTACTCCTCTTGACTCAGCTTCACAACAAAATGTTCTTCAAGCAATCCCTTCTCTTATCACTTCTGAGGAGAACTCTATTTTGACTGCTCCTATTACTATCAATGAGCTTCAACAAGTAGTTTTTAAAATGCAAAAAGGGAAAACCCCAGGTCCTGATGGTTTTCCTATTGAGTTCTACCAAGATTTTTGGGATATCCTTCATGTTGATTTATTAGAGGTGGTGGAAGAAGCCAGGAAATCCAAAGAAATTTTGAAGGTTATCAATAAAACTTATATTACTCTTGTTCCAAAAGCTCAAGAGGTTGATCATATCTCAGCTTTTAGACCTATTGCTTTATGTAATGTTCTTCTCAAAATTATTACTAAAATCATGGTAGAAAGGTTGAAGCCTCTTTTGCATAATATTATTTCCCCAGAGCAAGGGGGATATGTGGAAGGACGTCAAATAGTAGATGAGATAGTTCTTGCTCAAGAAGCCATCCATTCCATGGATATGCAAAATTCTCCTTCTATGTTCATCCGGTTAGACTTATCCAAAGCTTATGATAGAGTGGATTGGCACTTCCTTATCAAAGTTTTGAGGCAATTTGGTTTCTCTAAGGATTGGATGGATTGGATTATGGGATGTATCTCTTCAGTTTCCTACTTAGTTCTTATCAATGGCAGGCCTTCTCAGTATTTCCCATCTTCCAGAGGTATTAGGCAAGGTGACCCGCTATCCCCTTATTTATTCATCATTCTTGTTGAATGCTTGGGTAGGACTATAACCAAAAAGAGGGAAAACAAAACCCTTGAGGGAGTTACCATTGCTCATGGAGCTAGACCTATCTCTCATCTTCAATTTGTGGATGACTCTACCCTTTTAGGTAAAGCTACAGTTAAGGAAGCTTCTAATATTAAGCAAATCATTAGCTATTTTTCTAAGGCTATCGGGCAATTGATCAATGAAGACAAATCTAAAGTTATTTTCTTTCATTGCTCTCCTAGACAGGAATCCATGGTCTTGGATAAATTAAGATATAAGAAGACCTCTCTTCCAATCACTTATTTAGGTATTCCCATAAATATTCAAAGGCAAAAAAATAAATATTGGAATTGGTTGTTGGACAAAGTCAAGAAGAAAATTGGAAAGTGGACCAACAAGTGGCTTTCTTCTGGGGGTAGAATCACCTTGGTAAAATCAGTCCTTCAAGCTATTCCTATTTATGTTTCTTCCATTTTGAATATCCCAAAGGCTGTTCTTCGAGAATTGGATCAAATCAGTCATCATTTCCTTTGGAGTGGTACTAAGGAGAAAAGAAAATGGGCCTTGGTGAAATGGGATACTTTATGTCTTCCTAAGAGTGAAGGGGGGTTAGGATTTCGGTCTTCAATTAATAACAACAAAGCTTTAGCTGCTAAATTATATTGGAGGATGTTGCATAACCCCAATGCTCTTTGGGCCAATAATATTCGTGCTAAATATGCTGAGAACAAAAGTCCTGAAGACCTTGTTCGCTATCAACTTCCTACCAAAGGTTCTCCCATTTTAGCAGTTCTTAAGACTGGTGAGGATTTGATAAAGAAAAAATTATTTTGGATCATTCATAATGGTCAACATGCAAATTTTTGGACAGATTCTTGGGATGGTCACAAGCCTTTGATAACTCGGTTTCCCGATTGGAGGCCTTGGATGGAGGAGCTTCACCGAGCTAATTGGATAAAGGTGGCTAATTACTGTCGGTACCATACTGGTAATTCAAAGGTTGGTAGATATTGGATCCCTATTGAGGACTAGCCTATTCAAATCCCAAAAAGGCAAAGACAAGATATCCAAGGCATCCTTCATATGAGATCCCTCTCTTGGTCCCATGAAAAAGATTGTTTTGGATGGAACAACACTACTAAGGGTGAGTATTCAGTTGCTCAAGGTTATTTGACCTTATGCCATAATAATCCCAACCATTCTTCTGACATATTTTCTCAATTGTGGGCTCAAAAGCTCTGGCCTAAGGTGAGGTTCTTTAATTGGCTTTTATTGCATCGTAGGGTGCTTATTGGTGAGCAACTTATGAAGCATGGTTTTCATGGCCCTTTTAGATGTGAAATGTGTGAAGAGAATGTAGAAAATATCAACCATATTTTTATTGAGTGTACTTTAGCCTCTGAGCTATGGAGGAGAATGGCAACTTTACTTGGCTTACAGTGGTCCAATTTTTTCACTTTTGAACAACTTTGGAGGGATTGGCCTAATCAAGAGGGTGTTGATCATTTTATTAGGCAGTTAGTTTGGATGGGTTCTACCATTCTTCTTTGGAATATTTGGAATGAAAGGAACAACCAAATTTTTAATCAAGATAGGAAGGATATTCACTATATTTGGCAAAATACCATAGCCAACTTAGTTGAATCAGTCCATCAACTCCTTAATCACCCCCAAAACTCCCACCAAATATGGGATCAAGTGATGCAAATATTGAAGATTAAACCTTCTAAGGGCAACCAACTTAAAGGGAATGTGAGTATTAGTAAGATGGATAGGACTAGAAATTGGCAACCTCCTCCTAAGGATTTTGGAAAAGTCAATACCGATGGAGCCTCTAGAGGGAACCCTAGAAAAGCCAATGTGGGAGGAATTGGTAGACTTTCGAGATGGCTCCCTGGTTTTTACTTTTGCTGAGAATTTGGGTATTCTTTCCAATAACCTTGCTGAGGGGTATGGTATCCTTAGAGGCCTTCAAGAGGCTACTAAGGTTGGATGGGAAAAGGTGTTAGTTGAGTCTGACTCTCAACTTATGATTAATCTCTTGAAGACTCCTTCTAAGAATCATAAGGTGGATTGGAGAATAAAAAGAATTATTGAGAAGATTCAGTTAATCCAGATGGGATTTTTGAAAGTTGATTACAATCATGTGGTCGGAGATCAAAACAAGAGTGCTGATGCTTTAGCTAATTGGGCTTTGGACAAAGGTGATCTTACTTGTTATGGCCACCCTCCTATATGGTGGGCTTCTCAAATTAGGGAAGCTCTTCTTTCTATCATTTCTTTGGATGGCTCCGATTCTGAAGGTACCTAGTTTCTTCTTGTTTTTTTTTTGTTTCTCTTTGGTTCATTCCATTTTTTTAGTTCCCTAGCTCATTCTATTCTTTATTTTGTTTCCTCTGTTGATTCTTGCATTAATAGTCTTCTGGTCTAGATAGGTCATTGTTTTGTTCTTTTTTTTTCTTTTGTCTTCTTTGTTTTTTTGTTTAGTTTTTTAAGGTGGGTGGGTTCTTTTGTTTTGTTTTGTTTTTGTGTTCTTTGTGTTGTTTTTTGTTGTTCTTGTGTTTTTGTTGTTTTGTTTTGTTTTGTTTTTTTTTTTTATGTTTTTTGTTATTGTTCTTGTGTTTTTTTCGTTCTTGTTCTTGGGTTTCTCTTTGTTTGTGTTATTTCATTTTTTTTATGTGTGAGTGTTTTCTATGTTTTTTGTTTTTGTTTATTGTCTCGTTGTTGGTTGTTTTTTATTTTTATTTTATTTATTTTATTTTTTAGGTTTTGGTTGTGTTTATTTTTCATGTTTTTTTGGGTTGTCTTTGTAGTGTTCTGTTGTTTTTGTCTTGTTTGTGTTTTGTTATGTGGTTCTTGTGTTTTTCTATGTGGTTTGTGTTGTGGTTTATTTTATCTTATTGTGCATGTTTGGTTGTGCTTTTGGTTTTGACACACTCAAGGAGCATGTTTTTTATTTTATTTTATTATTTTTGTTGTTATTTACTTTTTTTAATTTGGTTTTGTGTGTTTGTTTGCTCCTTGAGTATGTCAAAGGTGGTAGGCCAGGTCCGAGTCCTGGGCGTTTTTGGCGGAATGGATACCCCTACCTCCTTGGGTCTTACCCGAAAGTGGCATCCCTTTTGGGATGTTTTCCACAAAAAAAAAAAAAAGATAGTTAAAAGACCTACCGACCAACATTTCAATGCTGACACAGTTTTTAAGTGGGTATGCAAGGATAGATTTTATATGAGAATGTTTTGATTTATAGCTTGTTAATAAATGTCATTTTTAAAAACAAAATAACTTATTAACTCAGGGTGATTTGGATCTTAGTGATCACAACCAGATAGTTTATTTAAAGCTCACTACCTAAAATTCATCTTGAAAGAAAGCCTATGGGCGATAAATGGTCACAGAACAACTACTACAAGGGTAGTTTAATTTTTTCGCGTCTACAAGGTAGACAAACACATTTTCTATAAGGTTGTAAATCATCACATAAAATTAAATATGCATTCATAATTGACCACTATTTGAAAGCTTAACTTATGATGCCAGTGATAAAGGAAATTCCACCCTTGGATAGATTAAAGCTTTATTAGGGTTTTCGAGGAAATTTTTTATTTTTTTTTAAAAAGCATGATTCTCCAATATTTTGTCAAGCCTTTAAAGTTCGCCCACCAGAAGTAGTACAACGCCTCTCAAATTATCACATCCATGGATCCAAACATACCATTTCCCTAAGTGCCAATCAATTAAAGTCTTTTTGATGGAATTCCTAACTCAAACAACTTGTAAATTAAAGTAAGATTAACAAAGTTGATTTTTAACTTAGTATGCTCTATGAATATGAAGATTTTACTCTAAAATATATTTAATAATTTCACCATTATGTACAGTGATAATTTTTACATCTCCAACATTACAATGTCTTATAAAATTGGAAATACAACAAAATTCAGATTCCAAATAGAAAGTATTATTACTCAGAAGCCAAGACAAAAGCGTACACTACATATTGTAGTTCAAAAATAATGGAATAACTTAGTTTACTATATTAAGATATTCTTAGAAATAAAAAAGGCTTGTTTTTCTTGTGTAAGAACAATTCCAGATGAAAATTGCTCTGCTAGGGTTTGATGAGGTAAAACTACTTTGCTAGGGTTTGATGAGGAAAAACTGCTCTGTGGGGATGGCAGCAGTTTCTGGAGGAGGTCTAAAAAATTGGAGGAATGTCATGATGGCATCAAGTCCGTCACAGAGAGTGCATGCTCCTGATGTTTTTCATCTGAAAATGACTGGAAGGAATAAGATTTCTTAGTGCATGTCGAGAACTGCTTGTTGAAGAATAATGGATGTTTGAAATGATGTGAAACTAGGACGGTTCTAGTGGTTCAACCAGAATCGATGGTGGAAGATTTGGAGTATCTAACCAAACATGCATTTATTGGAAAATTTTTGGGCATTCAAATTTCTCTCCCCTTTATGGAGGCTTGGGTTAGGAAGACTTGGAATCCTGAAGGTGATGTGGAGGTGATGCTAAGTGCGAACAACTATTTTATGGTGGTTTTTTCTTGTAGATCATAACAAAGCATTTGAAGGGGGTCCTTATTTCTATTTTTAAGTGGGACTCTTTCTTAAACCCTGGCATGTAGGTTTCAACCCATTAGAGGAGCAACCATCGCGGGTTTTAGTATGGGTTCGATTTTCATGCCTCCCGTTGAAATTTTGGAGAACTGATATTTTGTATAATATTATCCTTCTTCTTGGGAGTCGGTTGGACCGTCACAATAGACAATGGATAAAAAGGTAATCTCTATTACCCATATCTATGTTGAAATTGATTTAAATAATCCTATTTTGGATTCTATTGAAATACAATTTGGATCAACTACATGGGTTAAAAAACTTGACTATGAAGCTCTTCCATTTCGTTGTCGGATTTACCATGAATATGACCACCTGCAAAGAAAATGCCCTAAGTTTATCCCACCTGTGGCTTCAAATCCTGGGCCCTCTCAGTTTGGACAAAATTTGGATAAAGGAAAAGCCCCGATAAAGGAAGGGGAACAAGATAAGGAAGGCTTTGTTCCGGTAAAATCCTGAAACAAAGGATGAAGGGCAAACAAAGACCTTAAGGATAGCCAACCAGATGCTCTACTCAACCATTTTGAAATATTAGATGATCTTGATTAGTGCATGGAGATACCTGAAACGATGCTACATAATTCAAATATAACATGGCCAAATCAAATGTCTTTTCTTGAGGTGGAACTTAAGGAATTAGATCTAAGGGGTTTAAATGAAGAACAAAGGGATTTGGATCTGAGTATAGGTGAGACATGGTTGGATGTAGCCCTAGAAGGAAAACTATTTTGGAAAGTGGTACAGATTTAGTTATGCCCTCTCCTACTCAGGAACTAATGTAGTCATCCTTGGATTGCAAAACTCCTACGATGTTGGGATTGCAACAAAAAATAATTAAAAAAAGTTTATCGGATAAGAATATGAAGGTGGGTCGAAAAAAGGACCAGGATAAAATTAAGTTAATGGGGGAGACTTTGGTGGAGTCAGGCTTGGTGAGAACATTGGACTCCCATTTTTCTAACCCCTAAAAATTATTATCCTTTCATGGAATGTAAGGGGGTTGAACAACATCCCCAGACAAAAATCTATTTGTGATTTGGTTTGTGTACATTCTTTGGATGTGGTGTTTATTTAGGAGACTAAATTGGCTATTGATAGTATGTTCAATATTGCTCCCAAGTTGTGGATAAGGGGGAAATGCCAGTGTATTAGTGTACGTGGATATGCTGGTGGTGTCGCTTCTTTATGGGATCCGATTAAGATATCCCCTCTTACTTGGATTTCCAATAGATGGTCTATTTCGATGATCGAGCATGATAATAAATCTGGTGAAACCATCCTACTTACAAATGTGTATGCTCCTATTGATTACAATGGTAAAGTGAACTTGTGGGAGCACATTTGCTTTGTGAGAAGTTTGGCTCCAATATACCCATGGATTTTGGCTGGAGACGTCAACTCTATTACTTATCTAGAGGATAAAAACGGTGGGGTTGATCATATTGAGCCTTTTTATTGTCTTCAGTGCTCATATCTAGGCCTTAAACTTGGTTGAAATCAAGATAGATAATGGGATATTTACTTAGCACAATAGAAGGTGTGGGGAAGCTTCCATATCAGAGAGACTGGATAGATTTTTGATCTCCAATTATTGGATGGGTAATAATAGAAGTGCTAGTTCTATGATTCTGGAGGGTAGGGGATCTGATCATTGGCCTATCAAACTCTCTATTATGGAGTTAGGGCTAAAGAAGAATACTTCCTTTAAGTTTCAACTTATGTGGCTTCATTATCCTAAGCTTCATGATTTCATGTGAGGCTGGTGGACCACTGACAAACCTCCTCATGGCACCACCATGTATTCCTTTATGAAGCAAATAGAATTTATAAAGCATAAATTAAAGAGATGGAATAGACTAAATTTTGGGAACCTTTCCTTGGATAAGATGGTAGCTCTTAGGAGGGTGGAAGAAGGCTTAAGGAAGATTAGAGATCAGGGAATCACGAAGAAGCTTCTTGTTGAGGAATCTAAGGTTGCGAAAGACCTTGCTGAATGGGAACTAAGGGAAGACATTTTTTGGAAACAAAAAACTCGAGTAGATTGGCTTCAGGAAGGGGATAAGAACACAACCTTATTTTATAACTTAGTTAAGGCTTGCCATAATGGTAACCTAATTACCTCTCTTGTGAATTCTTAGGGTGCCCTTCTCTCTTCTTTTAGGGATATTTCAGAAGAGACTAAGAGGTATTTTTCCTGACTCTTCAAGGAGGACTCCCTCTCAAATGATGAGAATAAAAAGATTATTATAGACGATAAGTATTACTTTGAGCAATGTGAGAAGGTTGAAGAGATGGATGAAGATGAAAGTATTGGTGGAAATTAAAAGAGGGGAAGAACCAAGAAGCAAAAACAAAATAAAAAAGAACCCCAAAGGGATATTGATATGGGAAAAAAGCAAATATCACAAGTGTTAATAAGAAGTGGGGCTAAACCCAAAAATAAAAACAAAAAATAACAATGAAAATAATATTTTGGAATATTAAGGGCATGAATAAGAACCTTAAAAAAAGATATTAAGAAACTCTCAGATTGTTGTAGAAAACATATTTATATTTATACATATGAAAAATGGACAACGAATATTTTAGCCATTCATGGTGTTGAATTTTTTTGAAAAATAATTTGAAAATTTTATACTAAAACAAATATCATTTATAGGTTGGGATGAGACTCCTCCTAGCCTTGGCCAAATAGAACACATGTTTACAAAATTATAATAAGATTTGTATTGGAGCCAAACCTCCTAAACCATATTTCTATAATGGTCATCCACTTGTTTACAACAATAAAAGAAGATCTGCGTTGGAGCTAAATCTCCTAACCATATTTATACAATGGTTGTCCAAATTAGCTAGACATTGGATTTGCTCACCAACCTGCCTAATCATCTCATCCTCAATAGCCATGTCACTATGTCACTAAAACCCTACCTCCTTCTCAGTACCCATCTTAGTAGGAAGTCTACCACTTTATTTATATCTCTACTCACATATACTGGAATGACATCATCTAATTCCCTCCATAATTCCTTAATTGAGTGATAAGAATCCTCAACCTCTATCTTCAAAGTAAAGTTCCTTATGCAATCTAAAGCTCCTGCCATTATTTGTGAATCTTATTCTAGGATTATCCTCCTGTAACCTTGTTTTGCTACCCAAATAGAAGCATATTTTATAGCTAAGGCTTCTACTTCATTGTTTATGGTCCTTCCCAGGCCTTGCAATTCCCAATAGAGCACTATTCCAACATGATTCTTGCAAACCACTCCAATTCCTGCTCTACTCGGATTACCTTTTGTATCTCCATCAGTATTAATTTTAATCCAACCTTCTAGGGGTGGTTTCTAACTAGTTCTCTCTATTGCACCTCTTGCACTTCAACTTCCTTCTCCATTGTTACTATAATAGCCTAAGTTTCCTCTTTAGCATACACTACCATAGTGTATGTGACTTTGCTCCAAATTACCTTCCAAATGCCATATAAATATGAAAAGGTTTATATAAAATTTTTGCCATTTCTCTCCAACTACACTTATCACCAAATGAAGTTCAATCCAAGATTCCAATTGATACAAAGAGCTTTATATTTAAATCTACCCTCTTCCATATTTACCAAATATTAATCCGATTGAAATCACCATTGACTCAAATTTTATAAGATAAAAACCATCGCTCCTTGATCTGGTACGTGAATGTGCACTCAAAAATCAAGTGATATTTCCTCACTCCTGTAGCATAAAACACATTGATATGGACCAATGGTTCCTCTACATTTGAGATTATCAAAAGTCAAAATTCCATTGTGCATGAACTTCTAGGCAAAGAAGTTTACTTTCGACCAACCCTTGGACTACCAAATATTTCTCCAATCCTCAACCTAATATGCATGAGGAGGTTTTGGAAGGATCTTATCATATCCATCCTTCACTGTGTAGACTCCAAGGCTCCCATAATCCCAAGCTAATTCATCCTCCTCATCTCTACCTGTGAGAAATATTTCTACAAATATTTTAATCATGATGGGTGTTAATTTCGAAGGGATTGGAATTGGTAACTCATACAACTTCTTAAACTACGTAAACTTATAATCCCCCAGCTGACTAGTGTTGAAATAACTTTCAATTTGGATCCAATATTTGCTTTCCATGGCTGGCTTTTGTGGGGGTCCATTTATACAAAAAAAATCCCTTTTCCCTCTTCCCCCTTTTCCACTACTCCCCATCCAAACATTATAGGTTGCCACACTAAGGATCCATTACCATCCAAAGGGAATACTCACCTCTTGGTTTCCTTCCCAAATATTTCTAAAATCAAAAAAGAAGGGAAATCTATCTCCAATAAAGCTCCATCCAAAGCTTTATTTTTAACTCTTCTCCCCCCTTCCTCCTATTTCCTCTCTTTTTTTTCTTCTCCCCATAAAAATTTTCTGCCAGGCAAGCCAAGCTCTTTCCATATGGTATATGGGGAAAAAAGGGGAGAAAATTATAAAGAAAAAAAATAAAAAAAAAAATCACCCATAGCTTATACATGGGATCCAAATGATTAATTCTTCAAACAATCTAAAAAGAGGTTCCTCCAAGTATCTATTTTTAGAAAATAAAAAAAAGTATACAAACAAAAAAAAAAAAAAAAAAAAAAAAATAAAGAATGAAAAATACCACGGCCCCTCCCCCCAATCCTATGTCATCCACAAACTATAGGTGAGTCAAAACTTTCCTCCCCCCGCCACCTCTATCCCCCCCCCCAACAAAAAAAAAAAAAAAAAAGGCAATAGCCACTCAACCATCACCTTTCATTTATAAAAATGACAAAAAAAAATGTAAAATTCTAAAAAAAAAAAAAAACACTCCCCCCCCCTAAAAAAAATGTAATAATTATTTTACCTTAATACCACCCACCTCAATAACAAAAACAACACCCCCCCCAATCTAAAAAAAAAAAACCCATTACCAAAATAAAAAAAAAAAAAAAAAAAAAAAAAAAAAAAAAAAAAAAAAAAAAAAAAAAAAAAAAAAAAAAAACCCATCACACCCTCCTCAAAAACCAAAAAAAAAAAACTACACCTTCCCCCCACCCCCCCCCCACCCCCCACCACCTAAAAAAAAAAAAAAAAAAAAAAAAAAAAAAAAAAAAAACACACCCCACCCAAAAAACCAACCCACCCAAAAAAAACCTCCCCAACCACAAAAAAACCCACACCCCTCCCCCCCACCAAAAGACCAAAAACCCTCCAAAGTCTATTTACTATTTTACCAAAGCCAACCATTTTGTTCTTAAAAAAAAAAAAAAAAAAAAAAAAAAAAAAAAAAAAAAACCCCCCCCCCACTTCCCTCTTCTCTTTTTTTCTCTTCTTTCTTTAATGGTCCACTAGTGTCTTGAAGATCTCATACCTATTGAAGGGCTTGAGTTGGGTTTGCTCTTTGCTATATTTTTTCTTTTGCCTTCTTATTTTGAGCTATTCAAAACCATCTCCCTGTGGTTCTTTACCTTGAGAAATGTTGACTATTTTTTATTGATTGTTGACTTACCCTCGTTAGGAAGAGTCAACATTCATAGAGGAGCCTCCATTTTAATGTTCATATTGTTTGGGTAGCATCGAGAAAAATACCCATACTTGTGGTAAAATTTACACTTGAAGGGTAATACCTCATAATCTAGTTGCTGAATCCAAGATAGCCCTACAAGTTTGAGTTTAACTTTTGCTGACAAAGGCTGACTCAGATCCATTTCCATGCATAATATAGCATAAACAATCATATTTCCTTCCATTGTGTCTCTGGAAACATCCAAATATCTTCCAAGAGAATTATCGATGATTTACAATACCTTATCACTCTAAAAATCCATTAGAAGTGCACATAAATAGATCCAAATTGGGATAGCAATGGGTTCAATTTGAGGATCAAATCCCACTCTCCCGGTTTGAAAAAATAATAAGGCTGGACCATGATTTCTTTTTTTTATTTGAAAGCCCTATTTCTATCCCTAAGTGAAGAAAAACTAATAATAAAACATCCATTACTAATAAACCACATAGAATACTCACCAAGAGGCTCCCAGATTTGTCAAACCTAGGAATGCAAAAAATTTAGGGTAGGGAAAATACCCATGAATTTACAAATCATATCATGATTAGCTCTATATACAAATATTTCTTCTACCATCCTTTGCTTAATGACAATATTTGGCCTTGATTCTGATTATGGTGAGCATCCATTGACTCATTGAGATGCTGATATTTTTCTAGTAGTCGTAAAGAGCATTTTTAATGTTGTTTTTTGTGCTTCTTCAGTCTTTGCTAGAGATTTATCCTTTAACAAATATGCAAAAAAACTCTATCTCTATAAAAGAGGATCCAGAGGTGTTCCCATTGGACCCTCCTAGGGCAAAAATCTTCTATTCAATTCCACAACAACTAGAAATTCCTTTGTCTACCCAAATGATGCCCTAGTTTTCTCTTCCCTCATCTTAGGGTGTTGAATTTTATATTGACAAAATTTTAATTTTGCAAGGAATCTATATGAAATAATAAAAAGAAGTTGATTGTGAAAAGTTAGTAGTGAGGAAGATGAATGGAAAAGTTGCTTGATAAACTAAATCTAGAAAAGTAGTAAATGTAAAATCAAAATAAGAAGATAATAAATACACACATAACACAATATTTCACCTGGAAAAACCCTTATAGGAAAAAAATCCAACACAATAATATATCCTTATTGTATAAACTTAACCATCTCCAATACAATAATGTTCATCTCTCATCTCTCTTCAAACCTTAATGCAAGTGCAATTAAATAACAATAAAATAATGAATTTTACAATACCATGGGCATAAAACCATGGGTTCAAATATATTAACCCAAAACAACCCATATGGGTCTAAAAATAGCTTAAAAACCCTAACCACAACCTTGATGAGAATACATGGAGAGTGTCCAGTACCTTTTAGAGTTAACCTCACCAGAATAACATTGAAAACATTCAACACATTTTCAAAATTTTCCCACTTGAATAATTTTCATAGGGACTAAAAACTGACACCGTCAACTGCCAAGGGTAACCATGCCCATAGATCTTCTACACCAAGAAATTTTTTGAGTAGGTACAACCTTTGTTAATGAATCAACAACATTATTATTTGTATCAACTTTCTCCAACATCACTCGATTCCCTTCAACCATATCTCTCACAAAATGGTACTTGATATCAATATGTTTTGATTGATCATGAAAACCAAAATGGTTTGCCAAAAATAATTTTGTACTCTGATTGCCATTGCCAATTTTCACAGCCTTCTATTTAAGACAAAATGTTGAACACAACCTTTATAGATGCACTGCTTCTTTACAGGTATGAGTTGTTGCAATGTATTCTACCTCTATTTTAGACAAAGAAACCATTGATTGCTTTTTACTCATCCAACTTACTACCCCTCCAAATAGTCTAAACACATAAGCACTTGTGGATCTTCTCTTGTCATGATATCCAACCCAATCAAAATCCACAAAACCTTGTAGATTTACAATATTACTATCTCTAGATTGTACTTGGTAATAGATAGCATAATTTGAAGTTCCATGCAAGTAGTTAAAGATCCTCTTCACAATAGTCCAATGTTCATTTCATGGAGTGGATATATATTTTCCAACTACTCCCATTGCATGTACAATATCAAATCTACTACAAACCATTGCATACATCAGACTACCAACAATACTAGCATAAGAAACATGATGCATTTCTTCAATTTTATCATCTTTTTTAGGACACTATTCAACAGATAAATTTTGACCAACATGATATGGAGTACATAATAGTTTACAATCATGCATCTTAAACCTCTATAGTATCAAATCAACATTTTTCTTTGATTTAACGATAAGTTTCTATTTGCACAATCCATTATTATTTCCATACCCAAAATAAATTTTGCAACATCCAAGTCCTTCATGCTAAATTCAAAAGATAATTGAGATTTTAGTAACTTTATCATCTGCTTGGTGTTACCAAGTAACAAGATGTCATCCACATACAAAACAATGATACCAAATTTTTTACCTTGTTTAAAATACACACATGGATCTACTTTACTTTTTCCAAGCCCAAGTGTCAAAAAACCTATCAAATTGTTGGTTCCACATTCTTTGAGATTGCTTCAAGCTATAAAGAGACTTTTTCAACTTGAATACCAAGTCCTCCTTACCTTTTACCTTGAATAATTCTGGTTGTAACATATATATGTCTTCATCAAGTTTACCATGTAGAAATGTTGTCTTTACATCCATTTGTTCTATTTCAAAATCAAAAGCAATAGAAATAGCCAACAAAAATCTAATTGAAGTTAGTTTATCCATTGAAGAAAAAATCTCACCAAAGTCAATTTCTTCAACTTCCTTTTGCTACTAGGCAAGCCTTTTACTTCTCCAACTTTCCTTCTATATTGTACTTATTCTTGAATATCCACTTACAACCAACATGTTTTCTTCCAGGGGTAATTTCACCAAGTCCCACATCTTATTTTTATCTAGGAACTCCATTTCTTCCTCCATAGCCCTTTTCCAAGAATTATTCTCATTTGACTGATGTGTCTCCTTTAAAGTATTGGGTTATTAATTAGTAATTGATATATTATATGCAAAAAAAAAATGAAGGGCTATACCTTTCTAGGAGTCTTCTCACTCGATTTGATATCCTCAACCTTAGAGTTCTAGATTCCGCATCTTCAGCTTCCTTCTCACCTTATTCCTTTGAATTTTCCTCTTTAAAATTTCTCTGTAGTTCATCTTCTCTTGTAGTACTAGGTTCTACCACAGGTTTTTCCTCCTTTTCCAAGTCTACATAAACTATTTTATGTTCTTTTCTTGGTTGCATTTTCTATTTTGAAACCCCTTTTGTTTCTCTAAAGATCACATTACGACTGCAAACAATCTTCTATGTTTTTGGGCTCCACAACTTATATCCTTTAACACCAATACTATAAACCACAAATATGCATTTGTTAGATTTATAGTCTAGCTTAGTCCTTTTGTACAACAAAATATTGTCTAAAATTATAAATAATATTTTGTACAAATTTTTATTTATTCTTTTCTTGGGAAGTAATTTTGCTACCTACAAGGTGGTACATAGCTAAACCACTTGAATTGAACAAGGCAAGTTGGATGATAATGATAGCAGAGTGAAGAAAGAGAAGGTGGGACAACTTGTTGTACGAGTGCTAGATAAATGATAAATCATTGTACAAATAGCATTAGTAAGATATAATGCCATACAAATAAAGGACCCTATCATATAAGTGAGGCTTGTACAATTGTAATGACCCACCCTAGTAGGACTTTTCCTTGATGTTGATTTATTTATTGATGTGTGGATATCAAATGCATAATCTTATTTTATTTTATCAAAATGTGTTAATAGTTGCACTTTATGATTTCTAAATTTGGATTATGCTACTTTTAGAATATGGTACTCATGAATTTTGTGTTTGTAGGACCAAGTACTCTCATGGGTGGATTGATGTGGGACAACCACTAAAGTTGAGAGAAAAAGAAAAATGATGGATGAAATTCTCATCAAAAACTTAAGGGTAAAAGAAAACCCTCATATATATGCATTTACATATGATTAAAAATGTACCATCGGGAAAGAAGGTTGCTATTAAGCAAAAGAGCCATCCTTAGGTGGATGATAATGTTGTAGTTATCATTATTATTTTATGGGGAAAGAGCTATCAAGAGGAATACCTCAAAAAGATAAAACTATGGATCTTTTGTATTGATATGTAATAATGTTTTGAAGAAGAGGGAATTACTTGGATAATAGATGCATTGAAACTATGTAAAGCTTGATGAAGGAAATGATGTTTTGTAAATGCACTTGTTATAGTATTTTAATATTTGTTCAATAAAATATTTAATGTTGTTATTCCTTTATGCAAGTTATTGAAATGTTAGTTATATGCAAAATGGAAGGAATGTGGATTAAGAAGAAATGATAGAATTTATTTTTCAAGGATTATGGTTATAATTCCTTTAAATGTTGATTTTATTCTTTCATGGTAATGCTAAATTCTAGTAATTGATAAATTATTTAAATCATAGTTTGTTAAGTTAAATTTAAATATGATTAAATATAACACTATATTTTCTTTTGGGAGAGAGATTTATTTATTTTAATTATTAAGACTCTTGGGTTGGGAAGGGGTTCTTGGACATGAATCTAGAGCCATATTAAAAAACCCTTGAGTCAAGATGTACCTAATCCTAGTAGGAGTTGTGGTGAGGTAATAATAAAGTATTTGTGAATAATACACCTTGAACTATGAGGATCGATTATCCCAAAGCGATGAGGCTTTTGGGTAGTCCACAATGATGAGGCTTAGACAGGTCCTAAGTGATGAGGCTTGAACATGTTCCTAACGACGAGATCTAGGAATATAAATAGTATATTGGTATGGCATAATCCATCAAATCATTCACAAGATAGTATAGTGGTGGCACCTTACGGTGAGGCAAGAGTGACCATGCTCATTACCAGGTGAGTGGTAATGGCCTTAGTTAACCCATAGAGGTGCAAGTATATAAGCACTAAGATCGAGGTGACTACAAGGGTGTGTTATATTCTCTACACTCAAAGGATTGGGGATCAAAGGTATCACCAGGAATGGTTTTAGGACTCACTCCAAATTTAGGTATGGAATGATTAAATGTGTAAATTGAGAAAAACCCTATGTTTAGCCTTTCTAAAATATAAGCTAAAGAAGATAAACTAGAAAACAACCAAACAACCTAAAATATTATTAGAACACTTATCTAGTTTGATGATTGCTCCTAGCTTTAATTTGCATCCAAAACATCCAAATAGCTTCAAACTTGAAAAATAATTTTGTAAAACACTAGAAAAATTGTTCAATATTTTGGGGTCTACTTAGGCCACTATATGACTGAGCTTGAAGGCACAAAAATCAAGCCTCCTTGGTCCATTTAACTGATAATTCAAAAACAAGAGTGATTGTTGACCTTTCTAGAAATGAACAAGCAAAGATGCAATGAAGTAAAACAATACAAAAATAGAGTACAAACACATTATTATGACCTAGGCAAGATATGCAAATATAAACTAAGGGTTTGAGAATAAAAATTTGCTCCTAAACTTGCCTAGGCTAAAATCACACCCTATAAGGGACAACTACAACTTTGACTCTATGAAAATCATACTATGTATATATGGGGCATGATTTTACAATATAGGCAAATGAGCAATGAGCAATGCAAAATAAAGAAAGATAATGCAGAATAAATGACCTAAGAAGGATAAAATGCAAGAAGAAACCTGGTGGTAGAAAAACAATAGACAAAGGGATGAAGATCTCCATAAAATGGTATAATCCTTCTCAAGGCTCCAACACTTATCCATCAAGAATAGCAAAATTAGAAATAGAGCAGTAGAAGAAAACTTGATCTTGTTAGAAAACTTGCTTGTTTGGATAAATCACTTGGAGAGCATTTCTAAAAATAACTAAAAACGTGTTCCACTTCTTAAAAGGAGGATCCAAACACTCTATTTATAAGAGGTTTGGATGGAAAAATGGGAGGAAAAATGAAAAGACAACCTAAGGGAGGGTTGACGTCCTGAGAGTTGGTCCAAAAATAGGGTTTTCTAAGAGAAAATCCTAACTTGCCAAAATTGCACCCCATAAAGATAGACCATGATTTTAGCAAAGCTAGGGAAAAAAGAGAGGAAGAAGGGGGAGAAGAAGCCTAAACTTGTGCTAGGACAATTTTGAGGGTATTATCAAGGGTTCTAGGAAAAATGACTCACTTGGGTGGGTCAATTTTCCATGTTTACATTTTCCCCCCTCTTTGATGCATTTGTGGCCTAATAAATGTGTCAAAGAAAGATGTAGACACCTATGGGTGAAAAAAATGAATAAAACCAATAAAGGATGACTAGTCAAGAAGAAAAAAGGTGGTGTAAAAATGGTGCCATTCCAGACACTAAAGTTTTTGCATGCAAAATAAGGTATTAAGGACATTAATACCTTTGAGGCCAAGGATTCCCCTTGAGTTTTGAAAGGAATGTCAAATTTTGAAGGAAACTCAAACAAATAACTTAGAAAAAATAGAGTGAAAAATAGTAAAAAAGGATGCCAAAGAGGAGAGAGAAAGATAAAAAGGAGAACAAAAAGGTAGAAGGGGGTGAAAACCCTAACCATTTTCATCACACAAAGGAGCGAAAAAGAGCTCTAGACAAAATGAATAAATGGCACTTACCACACATTGTTTAGCCATTATGAGGGGCAAGGCCAACACAAAAGTGGAGTGAGCATGAGTAAGGACTAAAATCCTTCCTCTAGGTTGGTCCAAATTAGAGTTTTAGTTATTTTTTCATAGTTTATTCCTTTTTCCTAGAAATCACCGTGCGTGACCCCAACATGACTTTGGGGGCCGATCGTGACTTTGGATGGTTCACCATGGAAACCAAAGTCACACCCCAAAATTATGGGGTATGAATTCACAAAATTGTACCCCATAAACAAGGGGTATAATTTTAGCAAGAAAAGAAGGGATAAAATCACATGTGAAGAAGGGGCATGAATTTGTATGAGAGAAGGGATGAAGAGGAAAACAAAATAGGAAGAGAAAAGTAGAGTAAGAGAGAGAAAGAAAAACAAAAAAAATTAGAAACCAAAAAATGTTAATTTTGTAGATTATTATTATTTTATGGAATTAATAAAAATTTTGTTATATTTTTTGTTGCGGCATGACATATTGGAAAGCTAAGAGTGGTAGTTAAGTTTATTGGAGGTGTAACTACAAGGGATATCTTAGGTAGAGGGAGACGCACTAGAGGTAATGGGGCTACATCACCTCGTAGATATACCCTGGGTAGAGGTGGATAGAGCACTATTAATAGCAATAGTTGAGATGTGGTATCTAGAGTTATCAGTCTTCCAGCTACTTATAGAGAAGATGACCATCACAATGAAGGACATGTGGCACATATTGCACATACCCATCAATGGGAGGGTTGTTTATAGGGCATGAGGAAAATGGGTGACATTGTAGATATTTTCAAAATATTGGGCCAACTAGGTCTGAGAGAGTCATATCCTAGTCGATGAGTTGATGGGAAACTATGGTGTCGATGCTTTGATGACTGTGCTCTATGGGGTAGTGGTGAGATTCTTGGTATGCCATGCTAGCAGGTGACACTTGTCATAGGTACTAATAGGAGTAGTGGTAGACATGTAAGACCAATGGGTTGGTGTGCACAATATTACTCTAGGTGTGGTGTTGGGAGCACATAGTGGTTAGGATATTCTACGCACTACTAGGGCCATTGCCCAACCTAGAGTGATCAACATCATATAGATGGTCTAGGAGCTTTGAGCAGGTCCTAAGGACATACACTAAGAACCTTCCACTAGGGAGGTAGATGATAAATGAGCTACAAGATCATAAGATCATATGGTGACCACGATGCCTACACCTAGGATGGAATGAGGATGTGGAGGATCTGGCTTAGGTGAGGAAGATTAGTTGGATATCTATGAAGAAAGGGGAGCTAGAACTCTTAAGGTTTGACTAAGTCTAGTGATAGTTTGGTATATTTTAGGAGAAGCCAAATCTGGGTGACTATTGGTATATGTAGGTGGGACCCATCACGAGTCAAAGGAGATACTAACATGGGGAGGTGGGTAGAGGAGGACTTGGATGGCCTACTATATATGGATCTAGGGGTGGATGATATTAGGGTAGCTCTTGGGTACTGAATACGATATAGGGGTACTATTCCCTCGATGACCTCCCCACTTGTACTAGTGTAGAGGTGCTAGATTATGGGATGATAGGTGCAACTGGTACTTTAAGAGGTGACTCAATACACCATAGAGTAGAGGTGATAGAGCTAAGAGGCCACACGATAGATATAGGTATGGTTCTAGGGTAGAGGTGGTACTAGCAACCACCATTATTGTGAGGGCCAAGGAGGAGGGGATAGTAGGAGATTCCCCCAATATGACTAAAGCTAAGCCAAGTAGAGTGGCTAGAGAGGTATCCATATCAATGATAGTTGGCTTGAGCAATATGAAGGCACTACATGTACAAATAGTAGCCATGTAGAGGGAGATGGACCTACTTTGAGAGGATAGGTCTAAGAGAATTGAGAGGCTACAAAGTGACTTGACCATGACACACACAAAGTGGGACATGATAACGGTTGAGGTAGACTACCCTAGGGGAGAGGTGAGCCAATTAGACCAAGAGTGATAGCAGGCTCAAGCACATGGGATGGCTATAATGACTAATATAAAATAGGGCAAGGGGATCTATTACCTATAGGTAGAGCTATAGAGGATATGGGAGAAGTTGGAGTTAGTTATATTGAGGGTGACCTACCAAACTCTAAATTTTTAGGTAGTTCTAGCAAAGCAATTAGTTTCTCCACCTTCATCCCTTCAAACATAGGGTCAGTGACCTAGGGTTATGCATAACAACTATTTATCACAAAATTGGCTAAAACTAGGATTTTCAAAATTTAGAATTGGCTAATATTTGGGACCCTTGACCATGGCCCATTAGCCAAAAAATTTTGGGTGTAATTTTTTTTTTGGGTCGATTCGTCCCAATTTTATAATAATTTGACCATTTTAAATTTAAACATCCAACATTACCCCTAATAATAGTGAACCTTCTAACATGCATTTGGACACTATTCACTTGGATTTCAAAACTAATTCACCAAATTTTTATATATACATTTTGGGATCGATTCCTTATGCATAACCCTAGGTTGGTCATAGTCTAGATCACATATGGGTTCATATTCTATGAAAATACCCCCACCAGGACCATATTTGATGGGTGGAGCAAAGGAAAAAAGCTTCCAAGACTAGGGATAGAATCAGGGTGACATTCCAATTTTGAGTGTGGCATGCATCCCTAGAGAGGGTTGAGTGTTTCAAGCTTGGATAGGGCACACCGACTAAACAAACTTATGTACCCTTTATTTTTATCTTGAATAATATCATACTATTTTATTTAAAATGTGCATGTTTATGTGTCATCATTTTTATGTGCTTTTATGTTTATTATGCATGAATGAATGTAAGCTAAATACAATGGATGATGGAATGAATTGAATGTAAAATTAGCTTAACTAAATGCAATGCAAATTAACTAAAATGAATGCAAGTAGAACAAACCGAAGGGTGAATAGAAAGAAGAAAATAAGAAAATAAAATGAGAAGAGAAGAAGGAAACAAATGACAATGAGAGAAAGGAAGGCAAAAGAAGAAAAGGTAAAGCTCCAAATAAGTTTAAAAGAAAACAAAAGAAAAACAACAAACTGGAACCCTACGGTGATGTATGCTTGCAAATGATAGAATGAAGGGCTGTGGCCATGAAGGCTACCCCTTGCTTGTGGCCATGAAACTATCTTGTAAGGACTGTGTACAAATATGGACAAGTGGAGTGATACTCGCTATGGGTGTAGTGCTCTCTAATATGGTTGGAGAGAAAGAGATACGCACTAGGTTGTATGCTCATAAATGATTGATATGGAGACTGTCCCTCATGTTTGGTCATGAAGCTTATCCTATTAGATATACAAAATTTTATTGATATGTCAAAGTCAGTACTACCCGATAGGGGTGTGGTGTGTGCAAAATATGAATGAGTAAAGAAAAACATGATAGAGCAATGTGAGTTTGTGTGCATATTAGATTAAAAATATAGAAGAAATTGAAGATCAAGAAGCAAAGAGGAGTGTGTGTGTCCTTGAAATTTTAAGAGCTAAGAGGTGTGTATAAGATAGTTAGTGGCCGTATGAATCACCATAAAGAACATTCATTTAGTATCTACCTTATCCCATGAGTACCCCTTAAAAAGCGAAAGAGCAAGAAGGAACAATCATGAATGAAAGCAAAAAAAAGAGCAAACAGGAGAAGGAACATATATCCTTTGTCTAGATGAAAACAAGAAGGAAAAATTGCAAAGGACAAGGATATACGAAAAGAAGAACTATATCCCTTGATTTGGAGAAGATTGATGATCATGCTAAACTTTCAAGGTCAATGCATATAGGAAAATAAAAGAAGAAAAAGAAAATGAGAAATGTAAAGATGAATATGCATGAAAATGGGCCCTAGGTGAGGGATTTGTTAGCCATAAAAACCCTAGTATGAGTGCAATGCATGCAAGCTATGACTTAATTAGGTATCACCACTTTCCATCCTCACAAAGTCCCCAAAAATCTATATGAGCAAGCAATCATGCAAATATGATCAAGCATCAATGCAACTATATGACAAGCAAAATGCAAATAGAAAAGAATGTCAATTGAATCATGCAGAATATAACAAATAATCATGCAATATGATAAAGTAAACCAAATGTAGTATGAAATCTAAGCTAAATGTAATATAAAAATACAAATGTAGAGTCATGCATAGTATATTTTTAAATTCATTATGTTCATTGGTTCTTTAAGTTATTTACCATCTAAATAAGCTAAAAAATAGGCTCCTAAGCCAAACATGGTCGTTATGACAAAGGGACCTAGGAAATTGGGCTAAAACTTGCCTTTAATATCTAAATGAGCATTGTTGTTCTTTTGGTTCTCCTTGAGGACAAGGTCCCCAATCTCAAAAGAATGATTGCAAACATTCTTAGAATAAGATCACTTGAGCATATTCTAATAGGCTCAAAGATGCTCTAAGGCATGAATGCACTTTTCATCCAACAAATCCAATTGGTTCAAATGATCTAAGTGATACTCATCACAAACAGAGGCATCTATAGGCAATAAATCCACCTCCCAAAATAAGAAGAAATGAAAAAACATGGATTTGCACAATTTTGTTAAAATGTACAATGTAGGGTTGTAAATGTACAATTAGGAGTAATTGTACAATTGGTCATAAACGTACAATTAGAAATTAAATGAAATAAAATGAAATGAAATGTGCATGAAAGGTAATTTAATATAAATCAAATTAAGACTTAGTAAAACCTTAATGCATTAATTGGTTTAATATTTTGTGGGAAGGCAGTTGTAAATAATGCTTTGTCTCAGGAATCATTTTGGAATAGCCTAGGCAAGCATTATAAGCCCCCCATTCAATGTTTGTAGGTTGTTGATCATAGTTTAAAGTTGTTGATGACTATTGATAGTTGTTCATGCTTATGAAATATTGTTCATCATATTTGTGGATCATTGTTCATGATAGTTCAATGTTGTTCTTGATTGATGGTTTTACATAGTTGATGTAAACTGTGCATAGTTGTTGTAGCATTCATACATATTGTTGGTAGAACATGATTTATATGTTTTTGTGCAAGTATTATAGAGACAACCCTATAAATGATTGATTTTACAATGGATATGGAATATAAATTGCTGCCCAACTATGTTTAAGAATTATGGATGTACTAAATTGCTCATTTACCTCTCTCTAAATGGTAATTGATATATTTGTATATCATTGTATAGTTTATAGAAATAAATAGTAGGTAATGTTACTTGGTTTAGATTAAGGATTGTGATTCTAGAATTGCATGTTCAGATACTAAGTTGGCAATCCATCATCAGGGTTAATCAATCCTTACCTTGTGGAATTCTTGTATATAACTTTGCAGATCTGAGACTGTGTGATTATAGTAAGGGTTTTCTATAACCATACAATTAGCCTTCCTAAATGTTTAATTGATCAATCACCTTATCTTTGAATTGTAATTGCATAGTTTTACTTGTTAGAAGTGGAAAACAAGGATTTCCAAGTGGACGATTGTAAAACTACCAAGTTATTGACTATAAAATGAGTTTAGCCTAGTGTACAATTGGTAAATCATACAAATCATGTTTTTGTATGGTTACAACCATACAATTGTTTTTTTTGAAACCGTACAATCACCTTTTGTACATTTTAGGAATCGTATGATTGTAAACTATACAACTATATGGATTGAACCAAATCAAGTGAAAATTACTAGGATTCATTCCAAAACCTTCCATTTCACCTCCCTCATTGGGAATACTACCATTCATGTTACATTTGGAACTGTTTCTTATCAAAATTAGGTCAAATTTTCATAGTTGAGAAGTACCTACATTTTATAATTTTGAGTATAAATTGGAGGTGAATGATAGAAACAAGTCTACGAATACGTGGGAGATGATATCATAGAGAAGAGAAAATTCTAGTAAGAAAAAGTACAAGAATTATTAAAAGAGAAAATATTAACAATTCAACACAAGATACGAATGAAAAATGATAGAACAAGTAAGAAATTTAGAAAAAGGAAACATTAAAAGGTGGGAGGCATTGCTGATAAAAGCAAAAAAAGGGGTAGAAGAACCACCAAGAGTTAAGGAGAATGTTGGCATAAGGAAATATGTTGACATAGAAACCATGCAAGAATATGATGGCTGGATGGTAACTCCTAAACAAGTAACATGAAGGTTGCAAAAGAGTACAAATGATAAGAGTCAAGCACCAAAGCAATAGTGCATGAGGTCTTAAGAAGAAAGACCAGGGCCATGACCGAAATACCAGTGAAGGAGGTCACAGAGTGAGGATGCATAGAAAGTTGAGAGACAACTATTTAGTGAAAATAAGGTACTAAGGATAGAAACATATGACAAGGAGAAACATAACGAATCACCCACACAATGGAGGAATCGAGCAAGGATTTTTGAGGATACTTCATCAAGTGATGATGAAGGAACCTCAACAATGACTAACATAGCCACAAGAGTATGAAAGCAAAGATGTCCATGCTTCACAAGAGAAGAGGAGGACCCAATAAGACATATCAATACATGCATAATCATTTAGAAAGTGAATGGTGTAGACCAACCAGATGAATAGTTGTAGTTTATTTCTTATCACATTATGAGAACTTGTAATAGATTGGTATCTAACATGAGAAAATACACTAGTATTTTAGGTTTGGAATAGGATAAAAGATACCTTCATCAAGGAATTTTATCCTTTGAGAGATGATATCAGTAGCACAACTAAAATATATAATATAAAATAAGGAATAGTCGAGGATGCTAAAATATATAACCATCATTTAAAACAACTGGTAGATAAGATGTAAATACCACTAGTAGATGGAATGGTTAAGTAATGGTTCCTCGATGGGTTACTGCCTAGATATAGAAAGAATATGAAGGTAGTGTCATCCTCAATATATGAAGACCTTGGGGATGGTACATGCGATACAAAATTTTAGACATTACCTATTAGTGAACCCATTTACCTTCTATGTTGATCATCAAATTTTTGTTGTACTTGATAAACAACCCTATAATACAAGGGTGAGTTAGTAGGTGGCTCATTACTTTCCAAGAATTTCTATTTTGAGTAGTAGTGAGGCCTAGAAAAAAGTATGTGATTGCAAACCAGTTGTCAGATTCATCAGGGGAACCTATATGAACAAGAATTCCAAATGAATTCCTTGATGCATAGCTATGTACAATTAACATTGTACCATCATGGTACAAGTTAATTGGGCAATATCTATCCATAGGAGAGTCTCCACAATATTTGATAATGACATAGAAAAATAAGGTAATCGTAAAGTCAATACCTTTTCAGTCGATAGCTGGATTGTTGTACAAAATGAATGCATATGGTATTTTATAAAGATGCATAATAGAGGAGGAAGTTAAAGCAACATTAAAATAAGCCCATGAAGGCTTGGTAGGAGGACACATGGGACTAGATGCAACTACTAGGAAAATACTCTTGGTAGGATTATGGTGGCCTACGTTGTACCATGATGCAAAAGAATATGTGCAGGCATGTGACACTTGTCAAAGATTAGGGAAACCACTACATAGAGGCTTTATGCCTTTGCATCCATCACAACATCAAGAATTATTTGAGATATGGGGTTTAGATTTTGTTAGACCATTGAAAAACACCCATAGAAAAAAATATTTGTGCATCATGGTAGCAACAAAATACCTAACAAAATGAGTAGAGGTAAGGGCACTATAAGATAACACAACAAAAAGTACAACTTGATTCTTGTATGAATAGGTGATTGCAAGATTCAAAGTTTTGCTACAAATAAAAAGTTATAGGGGAGGTCACTTTGTTAATGAGGTTATTAAAAAGCTAATAATTGATTTTAGGATTTTGTAAATTTATTCATGTTTGTATTACCCTAGAGCAAATGGGAAGGCAAAAGCAACTAACAAAGTCCCAGTTTCTCTATTGTATAAGAACTCTGTTATAGAAGAAGCAGATTTTGAGGAGAGGTTGCCATATGTTCTATGGGATTACAAGACAATATTCAAGACAACAATGGACCATACACCATTTTAGTTCACATATGGCCAGGAGGTAGTAGTGCTAGTAGAGTTCTTAGTACCTAGTTTGTGGATATCTATGAAGCATCACTTGGATGACCATGGAAGTTTACAAGAAATACTAGAAAAATTCATAAGATTGGATGAAAGGAGATTCATGATACAATGGACAACTGAAGTATCCCAAAAGTGAAGTAAACTATGGCATGATAAGCATCTCCACAAATTAGAACTTAATCAGGGTGATTTGGTTCTAAAATTCAATGGTAAATAGAAAATAAAGCCTAGGAAGTTGAATAAATTATGGATTGGTCCCTTTAGAGTTATAAAAGTGATGGAAAATGGGGTAGTAAAGTTACATAAGTTAGACGAGATTGTGGTTCTCAAGAAATTGAATGGTTCGAAGTTGAAACCATATAAAACACAATGTATGTTCATTGCTTTATAGGAAATCAAACAAAGACAATAATAGGAAGTTGAATCTAGCAAACCAAAATAAGAAGCCCAAAACATCAATGACCACCATAAAGGGACAATGATATGGGGATTACATGTCTATTTGTAGAAGGGTAGGAGGCACGACCAATCATAAAATAGCAAAAATAAGTAACCCACCCCAGTGAAAGGTGAAGAATACAAGTACACATGAGGTTCACCGATGGAACAAAATAAATCGAATAAGAGGAGGAGGAATGGATCCCTTCCAATGGAACAAGGAATCAAGATCAAGTACTATTAGTAGTGAATTGGTAAAGGTAGGAAGAAGCTACCCAATAGAGAAAGTAGTAGTGTATCCATAGTTGGAGCAAAGGGAGTTACCTCAATAGGCAGAAGGACGATGCAAGATACGACTAACGATACAATATGAAGATAGGATGGACACATTTGATATGTAAATTATAGACTCAAATAAATATGGAGTAGTAGAGGAGGATTTAATAGGACTTACTCTATTATCTCAGATAGACATGTTACCACAGAGGATGTGACATAAAGCCCAATGGTTGCAAGAAGAATATGAAGCATTAAAAATGCATAATACAAGAATTTAGGAGCAACATGTTGTGAGGAAAATATAAATAAGAGCAAGAGATGATAGAAATGAGGAGGCACCTCAAGAAAATGTAAGATGACAAGAAGATGCAATTCCTAGTGAAGTGAAAATATCACAAGTTGAACCAAAAGGCCTGATACAAGATCCACCAATTATGAATGAAGTAGTAGAGGTAGTTTGGAAGGAGATTAAAGAATACCTTACATCACCTAAAACTTAAGGGAATCTAAACAAATGCCCTTACAATTGAGAAACAATAGCCAAGAGAGTAGTAGTGATGACTTCTTGGCAATAATACAAGAACCTCATGTTTACCTCGATCAATATACCTATGTGACAACATATTGATAGCTAAGAGGGAAATGAAAGGAAGTGAGGAGACTTCAATGGATAATATATTTACCAACATAGTGGTTTGCACAATGAGAAGATAATCATAATGACTCAAGCATGGATTCTAACTTTTCATAAGACTATAGGGAAGCACTAGCTAGTTTCACTTCACAATGTCATTTTAAAGAACAAAGATGGATAATGTGATTGAGACATGCAGAGAATAGATTAATATTATTATAGAAAATTTCACCAAGATCTCAACATAATAAGGTATATCTAGCTAGTATAGAGTTTATGGATGTGACTCCTAGTTCTTGGTAAAGTGGACAACCTAGTCGATAACAAGAATTACAACAAGGAATCCCAAGTGCTATAGGGCGATAGATAGGTCATAAAGGAGGATTGCCACCAATTATTGAAGGTAGGATGTTTTTGGATACTTTAACCATAGGGATGAGGGGAAGGATTCAACCTCCTACTTCGAGATGGCCTAGGCAGCCTAAGGAGACACCACATGTACCCTTAAATTGGATCAAGAATGCACAAGGACATAATTGGCAAGGAGTATTTTTTCCAAACCTTACAAGATGATACCCACACAAGTGTGTTAGAGAATATTATATTATTTGGTATATGCCAATGTACCACCTTGGGTACATTATCAGGTTAGGAGTTAATTATAGATTAAAATTTTAAGTAGTTACTTCAAGCAATATAATAAATGCACAAGTGTTAGAATGTGCAATGATGTATATGTACATGTAGTCCACATGTACATGAGTTAGAGGATAGGTAGATGAAGATTCAAGGGTACAGTAAAGGTCAAGGAACATATCTTCCTATATATAGACCTTATAGAGAGTGAAATAGTAGTATATGAGAGATAAAATAGAGAGTGCATAGAATAGTGGAATAGCACTAGTACAGTAAGTACAATGTAGCTCCTTAAAAAATAGTTTATGGAGTGTCATATCCTCCATTATATTGCATTGTACTATTTTCATGAGCTTTTATATGACATATTTTTGATTTATTGCATAAGTCTATCTTATTATTTTCTTGCATATTATAGTGTCATCATATCATATACCTATCATAGCTTACTTATTTTAGATCTTGTGGTTGCATTTCCTTTAAAATACATAATCAAAAGCTAACAGTGGTATTAGAGCCATGGTAGATCAATAGGAAATAGTGTGATATCATAGATTCAACATCTGCATAGAGAGGAGTCAAAGTAGAGTGAAGCTCGAAGATTGAGCATTAAAAGACCATACACTCAGAGATGTCAAAGGAGGAGAAGTTTTTTATAAGGTGCCCATTAAAATATGAGCATTAAATGCTCATTAACATACGATAAAAGAACAGTGAATACAATGCTCAAAGCCTCATTAAAGAAGAAAAAATTAAAGCCAATCAAGCCACATCATTAGAAAGGTAAATTCACAGTGATTTCAATATTTAATTTCATTAAAGAGGAAAGGAGTTATAAGGTGCATAATATAAGGTTGAATTTATTATTGCATTGGAGATATAAGTTATTACCAACCTTAGTAAATTTGCAAGCAAGTCATACTAGGATTTTATATCCTTAAGTGGAATTTCAAAAGTACGTTAGTTGAAATACAAATATCATAATATTTACAAATAATAATATTAAGAGATATAAAGTTTCAACATTGGAAAAACTAAAACACTAGTTTACAAATATTATTACTTTCTAAATTTCCAAATTAGGGAGATATAAGGAATACTACATCAAAATCTAATTCATTAGAATTTAGAATATTGAACCATTGAGAATTAAAGTTTATGAAGCTAAACCATTGATTGCTTAAAGAGTTAGAATTTATTGGTTATACTTGTCTCATATATTTTTTTAAAAGTTAAAATTCATTCATCATGGGTTTTGATAGGGATGCCAAAACATGATTACATATTCCTCAAAATGATGTTGGAATAGGGACAAAAAAAAGCAGAAACCATAGGGATGCATTCCCAAATAGAAACAATGACTAAAATAGAGAAACATCAAGAAAGGTCCCACGTAGGGGAACCCCAAAATCCTTAGGAAAGGTTCCACTCAGGGAAACTCTAAAATGAAGACATCAGTCCTCCTCTCTAGCTACGCCACCTCCATCCTTAGCATCAGCCTTGGTGTCATCCTTAGCTTCATCCTCGGTGAAGACCTCAGGCTCCTTTGTGTCCTCTTGAGAAGTATTAGTAAAATTTTCATGCTAAAACAACATGTGTAAAGTATTACAAAGATCAATGAGAGAATCCTCCATGCTATTCAATTGGGAAATAACATTCTTCAATTAGAAAATCCCAATAGAAGTGATTTTTATGATAAACTACTGCAGAAGTAGAGCTAAAGCATCACTGTCATCCTCGTTAGAGTCAATATTAAGGATTTTCTATTTTCCTTAGAGAGCCCTATTTTGTAGATGAGGAGAAGACCTAACAGATCCCTTAGAATCCTCATACTTAATTTTATTCTTTGCAATTAAACCTCTCACGTCCTCCACAACTGCTCTCTTCTTAGCCAACATGGTAGGGGAAAAGGAAGAGGCTAAGGGCTGGCTTGAATTAACTTGCACAGGGCTAGATTTTCCTCTGGTATCAACCTTTTGGGTGGTAGGAAGGGTTAACCTGCTAGGACATTGGACCAACCAGTGGTTATAAAAGACTTTGAATAATCCTTGGTTGGAAGGGAGGTCAACTCCATTTTTCTTCCTACAATCTTCTATGGAGTAGCTAATGGAATTTAACATGAATTGGAGAATGTTGATGGGATTGACATCCCTGAAATGATTCACAAATGTGATATGGAGACAACATAGGATTTTTTTAGGATCATCTACATTAATGTATTCCATCACAGGTTTCATTACCTTGTTCCAAGGGGTGGGGAGGTTGGCCCAATGCATTTATACCTTCGCCTATTTGTAGATCTTACCTTGATCCTTGAACTCCTTCAAGTCAGCTTCCTAGTTTTACTTTTCTCGATGGATAGACTATACTTTAGCCTGTTGTTCGGTAATCTCAACTAGCAATTTTATGTTGATAAGAAAATCCTTCCCATGAACGTTAACCCTTCCCCCATCCTAGCTTTCCAAGATTGTCATGGTGATGTCAAGCACATCCCTTGAGAATTTCTCAAATAAAGGAATAAATCTTGTCTTAACCAGGATGGCTTTAGCTATGGGGTCTAGCTCCATGGAAATTAGCTCAATAAAGCTCATTTTGGGCAGATAAGGGGGGCATTTATTGAAGTAAATTATGGAGGATCGAGGGGATTGTCCAGGGGGAATGAAAATGCCATCTCCCAGCAGGTCCTAAAAACATGTAAACCACATGTACAAGGGAACACAGGATTCACGAGGAAGGAGCCAAATATTCTGGATAATTATTTGGATATTGCAACAATCATCATGGGGATTCCCATCATTCTTAAAACTTGCTTCGATAAAAAAGGTAATTTTGAAATTCAAGGTTCTCCGAACCACCTTGAAGTACCACGTGAGATAGCAATTGGGATGATGATGAGCAAGGGAAAACAAAAGGGAAAGGTTGGAGGATGAGGCTCTGATATGAAATGAATAAAAGGTGACATGAAGGAGGGAAGCAAAAAATGAAGGACGGGTTCAAGAGGAAATGGTTTGCGAGGATGAGTCTCTGATTAATGTTACAACCTTGAGAAAGGTGGGATTGGAAATGAAAACTGATACAACAAACAAGGTAAAACGAATCCAACCATAGTGAACTTCATCAAATTGAAAAGTACATATTTCAATAAGGAGAAATAAGGTGAAATAGGAGATTATTATTATATTTCTATTGTCTTGAAAATATTAGGAAATCAACTCAAAAGGAAATATAATAGATTCTAAGTACTTTATCAAATTATAGCATAATCACATCACTTGGGAGACATAAGGAATTCTACACAACCTAAGATTTAAAAAGGTTTTGTCAAGTTAGTTAACTATCTCTAAACACTAGGGAGTCATAAGGTAGACTACTTCAAAGGTTCTATCAAAAGTATTTTTAAAATACTAAAGAGCCAAAGTATTTCTACTAATTGATCATATATTACAAGAATTCAAGGTTAGAATCTAGAAATTATATGGATTGAAAGATATAAGAAGTACTACAATTTCTTAAGATAATGGATTAATTATCAGGAGGGACATTACATCATAAGGCACGCTACAAGAGGGCTCAAGATCAAAATCCATCCAATATATCGTATCAAATTTGCAAAATCACTTCAAACCTAAACAATTTCACAGGTCAAAATGAAAAAGACATTTGGTGTATTGATTCTAGTGCAAGTTATCACATGATAGAAAAATTACAATGGTTTGATTGTCTTGAAGCACCAATAATTACATGTTGAAAATTATAGATGGAAAACACTATCATATACATGGATATGGGTGTGTAACACCTAGTCCAACATTTCCAAACTTCTTACTACATAAGGGAATGTATGTTCCCATATTAAAATCTAACCTTATTTTAGTAGTCAAGCTAGTGGAGAGCAAAAAGATGGTTGATTTCAATTACTTAAATGGAGTTAATATGTGTCTCATCATAAATCAAAATGAGATAGAAGCTACTCGATCAATCCATAGAAATATGTATGTCCTAGATTCAATCGGGACCTCAAAAGATATTGTTGTATTTCAAAACAATATTAATGCTTTTTCTAAGGAACAAATTGTAGAAGATGAAAAACCTATATATCATAAAAGAAAACGAGGGAATATAAGATTCAAAATTAAAAGGATGAGAGGGTAATAACACTATACACTACCTGGTCATCTATAAACTAAAGAATAAGAAGAAGAACATGATCAAGTTGAAGAATATTTGAAAGATAAATATTTGTATTGAAGACTAAAGTCTTCAATACCAAATAATGTAATACAATGGGGTGTTTGAGTATGCCAATGTATCACCTTGGGTACATTATTAGCTTAGGAGTTGATCATAGATTAAGGTTTAAGTAGGGTTATGCATAAAGGGTCAACCCTAAAATCTATATGTAAAAATTAGGTGAATCAATTTCAAAATCCAAGCTATTGTATCCATAATCATGTAGGGAGACATGGTGAATTGCATTTATATTTCACAAAAAAATATAAAATTATGGTATATTTTTTTATGTTGATGACTGACATCATATACTAGTTGATAGACAAACTATAGACAATTAAACTTGATGATAGCATATTAACAATCGGTTGTAGCAAATTAATGGATTTTAAAGATTGCATATTGATGATCAGTTGTAGTACATGTATTGTGATGAATGATGATAGCATATTGACTATCGGTTGTAGCAATGATGATAAGTTGTAACAATGATGTTCAATTATAGCAAATGATCAATTGCAGCAAAGATGATCAATTGAAACATATTTATGATAGAGTAATATTGATCAGTTGTAGCAATGATGATTAGTTGTAAAAATGATGATTTGGTGTAGCAATACTAATCGATTGTAGCAAAAAGGTAAATATTGATAGGTTATAGAAGATAGACCATAACCAATCAGTTGCAACAAAGGGACTAATAATGATATGTTGTATCAAAGGAGAAAATATCAATATGATAATGCAAAAGGGATAAACATTTATCAATTGCAGTAAAGGTACAATTATCAATAGGTTGTAGCAAGGCTGATTTATTGCAGTAATGGGGAAAAAATTGATAGGTTGTAGCATATAGACCATAAATGATCAATTGTAGTAAAGGGGTAAATATTGATTAGTTGCAACAAAGGGATAAATTTTGATAGGTCACAATAATATCGATCAATTGCAGCAAAAGGGGAAAATACCAATTGGTTGTAAGCAAAGTGACCATTGTTGATAGATTACTGCAATGGCAATCAATTGTAGCAAAGGGGCAAATACCGATAGGTTGTAGTAAAGGGAGAAAATGGTGATAGGTTGCAACAAAGAAGTATATGTTGATCAATTGCAAAAATTGGGTAATATCGATCGATTACATCAAAGGGACCTTTGCTAATAGGTTGCAATAAATGACTACAATATTGATCGGTTACAAAAGATAATTCTATTATCGATGGGTTACAACTATACCACATGTCAAATGCTCAGATTCCATGTGTCAACCATGCATTAAATTTTTGCATTTAAAATATCTATATAAATGCATAAGCAGTCATTTTTTCCTCTTTTTATGACATAGAGCGCATCACAAAAAGCAAAAAAATGGTTCCTTTTTACCTTTTTTCTCATGCAAAACCATTTTTAAGCTTTTATCACCATACCTTAGTAAATTTTCTCACATTTTTCTATTATAGAGTAAATTTTATCACCATATATCAAAAATGTTTTGAACATATTACCTTCCATCCTATGCCCTACTATCGAATCCCTCCTACCTTATCCTATGAAACAAACCAATGGTGTCTCCTTCCACCCCTATTTATTCCAAAATTAATTTTAAAAACCTTGTTTTCCCCCCTAATTTTTGAAATATTAACATTGGGTTATGACATGACATGGATCATCGACTTTGGTCTTCAAGGGTTAATGTCTATGTCATAGTATGTGTAACAACCCAGGTCTAAATCACCTGGTTGTCAAAAAAACAAAGTTAACATTTTGATTTATCTTTAAAACAATGTCACAATTGATAAATGTACACCCAAATTTTTATTAGTACTTAGGCATAGTATTCGTACTCCAAGATCTTACACCATTGCATATGGAATCATGAGTACTTGGGATTGACCAAATCCTATAAAATTATTGCTATTTGTGAGATCTACCTTCTCCTATCTTGAGTTCTAGGTTCTCAGCAAGGGGTTATCCTTCCAAGGTCCATAACACCTAGAAGAGTAGACACATTATTTTCCCCATATTGTATCATGGAGGACATGGTCTCTTGAATCGCTATTGGATCCTCGTCTATGTTTTGCTTCAAGCCCATTCTAGAGTTAGCATTTTAAGCCTAGTGCTTGATAATGGATCTTCAACCAAGGTGCTATCAGGACCCACCAATACTTTGGCTTTGGGTTCAAGTATCTCAGATCACATCACAATTGATAGTAAGATGTCCCATAACCTTCCAAAATTAAGACCAACACCCCTAGTCTTGAGCTACTATTGTCTATTCAAGTAAGGTGGGTCAAAAAAAGGACCATAATAAAATTAAGTTAATGGGGTTGACTTTGGTGGAGTCAGGTTTGGTGAGAACATTGGGTTCCCATTTTTCTAACCCCTAAAAATTATTATCCTTTCATGGAATGTAAGGGGGTTGAACAACATCCCTAGACAAAAAGTTGTTTGTGATTTGGTTTGTGTACATTCTTTGGATGTGGTGTTTATTTAGGAGACTAAATTGGCTATTGATAGTATGTTCAATATTGCTCCCAAGTTGTGGATAAGGGGGCAATGCCAGTGTATTGGTGCATGTGGATATGTTGGTGGTGTCGCTTGTTTATGGGATCCGGTTAAGATATCCCCTCTTACTTGGATTTCCAGTAGATGGTCTATTTCGATGATCGAGAATGATAATGAATCTGGTGAAACCATCCTACTTACAAATGTGTATGCTCCTATTGATTACAATGGTAAAGTGAATTTGTGGGAGCACATTTGCTTTGTGAGAAGTTTGGCTCCCCTATACCCATGGATTTTTGCTGGAGACTTCAACTCTATTACTTATCTAGAGGAGAAACACGATGGGGTTGATCATCTTGAGCCTTTTTATTTTGTCTTCAGTGCTCATATCCAAGCCCTGAACTTGGTTGACATCAAGCCAGATAATGGGATATTTACTTAGCACAATAGAAGGTGTGGGGAAGCTTCCATATCAGAGAGGCTGGATAGATTTTTGATCTCCAATTATTAGATGGGTAATAATAGAAGTGCTAGTTCTATGATTCTGGAGGGTAGGGGATCTGATCATTGGCCTATCAAATTCTCTGCTCTAGAGTTAGGGCTAAAGAAGAATACTTCCTTTAAGTTTCAACTTATGTGGCTTCATTATCCTAAGCTTCATTATTTCATGCGAGGCTGGTGGACCACTAACAAACCTCCTCATGGCACCACTATGTATTCCTTTATGAAGTGACTACAATTTGTAAAGCATAAATTAAAAAGATGGAATAGACTAAATTTTGGAAACCTTTCCTTGGCTAAGCTGCTAGCTCTCAAGAGGGTGGAAGAAGGCTCAAGGAATATTAGAGATCAGGGACTCACGAAGGAGCTTCTTGTTGAGGAATCTGAGGCTACGAAAGACCTTGCTGAATGGGAACTAAGGGAAGAAATTTTTTGGAAACAAAAAACTCGAGTAGATTGGCTTCAGGAAGGGGATAAGAACACAACCTTCTTTTATAACTTAGTTAAGGCTTGTTCGTAATGGTAACCTGATTACCTCTCTTGTGAATTCTTAGGGTGCCCTTCTCTCTTCTTTTAGGGATATTTTAGAAGAGACTAAGAGGTATTTTTCCTGACTCTTCAAGGAGGAATCCCTCTCAAATGATGAGAATGAAAAGATTATTATAAATTGTATTCCATCAATTATTTCTAGAGAGATGAATGAGCACTTGGTGGGTCCAATTTCCCTTGAGGAGTTGGAAAATGTTGTACTCAAGATGAAAATAGGAAAAGCCCCAGGCCCAAATGGATTCTCGATTGAGTTTTATCAGGAGTTTTGGGATTTAATCAAATTTGATCTTCTGGAGGTGGTCTATGAGTCCCAAAAGAACAAACATATGCTAAGGGCTCTAAATACTACCTTTGTGGTGCTTATTCATAAAAAAGAGGGAGAAAATTCCTTGGATATGTTCAATCCTATTACTTTCTGCAATGTTGTGTATAAGATCATCACAAAAATTATTGCTGAGAGGCTGAAGATATGGTTGAGCAAAATCATCTCTGAGGAGCAAGGAGGGTTTGTTGCTGGTCAAAAAATCTTGGATGGGGTTGTTATTGCTACAGAAGCTATTCACTCAATGGAAATTTATAAGGAGAAAACTATGTTCATTAAGTTGGACATGGCTAAATCCTATGATCGGGTCAGATGGTACTTTCTTCAGAAAGTTCTTGCTACTTTTGGATTTGAGGAGAAATGGATTAGATGGGTGATGAGCTATGTTTCTTCTTCCTCATTCTTTGTTCTTGTTAATAATGAGCCATCATAGTTGTTTGAGACCTCAAGGGGATTGAGGTAAGGAGATCCTTTATCTCCTTATTTGTTTATCATTATGGCAAAAGGGTTGGAAATATTGCTCAAGTCTCAAGTCAAGCAGGGTCTCATTCAGGGGTGGAAGTGGGATAGCAGTTTGCCATCACTTTCTCACCTTCAATTTGTTGATGATACTGCTTGAATCAATATCCTAGGTTACGGTCCCTAAGCATTTGTTTCTTTAAAGTGGGCTGGTCTCATGTGGAGGACTTTAAAAAAATCTAGTATTTTGGAAATATGGAGATGTACAGGTGGAAAGATCCGTAGGAATGGCCCAAGGGGGGTCTGGCCAAGGACAAAGAGGTGCTTGCTCTTATTCTTAGAGGGAGGTCCTATTATTCATTGAGGGATAAAGATATTCTAGCTTGGAACCCTAATCCCAAGGGAACCTACTTGATAGCCTATGGTTATCAAGTTATTGATAAGCAAAATTATAGGAGTCTTCCTGTCACTTGGTGGAAAAAGGTGTGGAACAAATTTGCTTGGCCAAAATGTAACTTATTTCTCTGGCTGGTAGCTTGTAATAAATGCCTCACTTGGGATAACGTGAGGAAGAGGGGATTTCAAGATCCCTCTTTATGTGTCCTTTGCGGTAAGAATGAGGATGACTCTTCTCATTTATTTTTCCAATGCTCCTTTGCCAGAGATATTTGGCATCGTTGGTGGAGTACCTGGAACCATCCATGTTTTCATGTACTATCCCTGATGGAGTTTTGGAGTAGTTTGGGTAGACCTCTAGCCAATGCCCCCTTCCTTCAGGTGGCTTGGAATTTGGGCCCTTCTTGCATCATCTAGCAGATTTTGATCAAACAAAACCATCACATCTTTCAGGGTAGTCATTTGGCTATTCAACAGATCTAGCAAAGGATCCTGTGTATGGTTCAAGAAACCATCCATAGCAAATGTGATGTGGACCCTCTTTTGGATTATATGGAGGAGAAGGTACAACAATCCCTTGGTCTCTTTGGGGATGGTGTGAACTCTTCTAGCCCTAGGAGGGTTCCTCAACTTAACAAGAAGGTTAGGAGAGATGGTAGGTGGAGGCCACCCCCTAGAGGAGTTTTAGAAATTAATACTGATGGATCATCCAGGGGCAATCCTGGACATGCTGTCATTGGCGGTGTTGGGAGAGATTATATTGGTGGTGTAAGTTTTTTCTTTTTCATTTATAAAGGTGTTCACTCCAATAATTTTATGGAAGCTCTTGCAATTCTTGAGGCCTTTCAAAACGGGTTTTCTCTTGGCTGGCGTAGGATTATCTACGAGTTTGAATCTCAAATTGTGGTTAATATTTTAAAAAGTAAAAGGGTGGAGGAAGTTAATTGGAAGTTGGCCTCTGTAGTTGTTCAGATTCTCAAAATGAGTGAAGAGTTCAAATTTATATCCTTTGTGCACATTCAAAGGGAATGGAATGTGGTTGCTGATTACCTAGCCAAAAGGGCTTCTAAGCTGTTGGATCCTTGGATTATCGATAACTGGGAGAGTCTCCCATCTGGGGACTCTCAACGCTTGTGGGAGTTGATCCACAAGGATTTTCAGACTTAATGTGGTTTGTTCTTGTTGTCTTCTTTGGGGGTCAGTCTAGTCTAGTGGTTTTAGATTGTTTGGCTATTTATTTGAGTCTTGGTTGGAAGCTCAGTTGTACTCTGTAATCCAAAATTTTTATCAATAAATTTTTATCCCTTTATTTAAAAAAATTAAGATATTATCATAACAAAATGTAAATAAATTTATTATGGTGATGACAAGCATTATCATCGGTAGTAAATGCCCGCAAGCCATCCCCCCCCCCAAAAAAGAGGCCAACAAGGCTCCATCCTCCCCCAAAGGAAAGGGTGTTTTCACTATAAATAGTTTGGTGTTGAGGTGAGTTGGAAGCAATTCTAAGGAGGTAAGTTAAATATCAAAAAATGAAAAAAATTGAAAGTGGTGGAAATAAATTTTAAGGTCAAACATTATCAAAACACAATCAATTACAAATTTATTCATGACATCAACAATATTTTAGTACTGAATAAGTATATGTCATACGCAAAAAAACATTACAACACCTATATAGATTTCCACTGCTACGTCTTTAGATGAAGGTAACCATAATGAAAATTTATTGTTATAAGATTTTCCAAACAAAAATATGAACCATGTTGTCTTATCCAACTAAAATTACCTCTCAAATAAATATTTCGTGCACATAAACATATCAGGGATTTAAATGAGTTCTTACATAATCAAAACCAAAGTTTCATCTTGCTTAAGTTTTGAGATGATTTAGTTATATTCCCAACAATACATTAATTAATTCAATATGACATGGACATAGCTTATTTATATCCAAGCATGGTTGTTTGACATGGTAATCCTTGAAAGTTTGAACCAACTTCTTAGCTTCTGAATTCTCTTTGTGGAGGACAATAAATTACATGCATTTTGGGTTAGCATGGCCCTTATGGATGCATTAAACTACGTGAATACAACATAAATGCAGAACATATGTACATAAATACTACATTACTGTAATATTCTAAATGCAATTATAAATGTGTTATCCCATACACATAATATTTAAGGATTTACGATTATAACAACCTATCACTATTGTTTAACCAAAAAATCAATAAATCCACAAACACATTCACCACTTCGACGTACATCACCACACAGTTCACACGTGCTCTAGTTATCACAAAGACTAAAAAATTAACAGAGTCCAACTTGTTAGAGATGAGTAGAAACACAACTCGTTTTTGGTTGGAAATAGAATGTAGGCACATTGGTCATCCACAAGCTTGGCAATGAATTTTGTAATTCTGGAATGCCCCCATTTTGTTATTTTTTTGTTCATTAAATAGAAGTTGAATATATTTTTAGGACACATGGAATTTACCATGCAAACAGAATTATCTCAGAGTTGCCAGGTGTGATGTCATTTCTTATTGAAAAAGAATATTATCATAAAATACCTCGACCATCCGGATTTTGTTTTATTTCAAAACTTGTAATATTTAATTTTATTATATATATATATATATATATTTTATTTTAATTGTTATTATTATTTAATATTGCTTATTATATTATATGTATATATATATATATATATATATATATTAAAAATTAATTGCTTACATATATTTTATAGATTTTATTCAAACATATTTATTTAATTTACTATACACTTCAACAAGCAATATTGTATTCAAAATCCTCAAGCAAAAAATATGCAAAACATAATGCATTTAGTAGGCAGAATGCCCTACATGAAATTTTAATGGGTTTGAATGTACCCATGAGCCATGGTGCTTTTAAAGCACAACATCATATTCTATATTACCTGATGCTTACAACCATTACCTCCGCTAGGGGTGGGTGTTGCACTCATCCAACCCATTTTCTAAGGAATGAAAACCTGCATCTGCAACTAAAACATCTTGAGCAGTATCACATTCTTCAAGCAAATCTAATAATTATATGATCAAATAGTGGAGATGTTACAATATGACATAGACACCAAACTATTGTAGAAGATTATTGTAGTTTACAATAATGATTTGGCAAATGTCACTATGAATATCGACAACAAGAGTGTAATATTTTATTTAACACCCTTAGATGTCTCAAATTGACAACATTACCTCACAATGATTGTGATACTATCACATCAAAGTTCACATTATATAATGAAGATAAAGTCTACCTAGAGATCAACTACACTATCCCCTCAAAATATTTGACAGGTATAACTCTACATATTTTTATATATATTTGAAGTTGAAATTTAAGGTTTTACAAATAATATTTTTTTTTGTAGTTTTTGCTACCAAGTCCAGAAGGGGATTTATTTTAGCAACTTTTTATAACAATTTTATTTGGGGGGGTGCCCAATTCTTCCAATCTAGATTCGTTCTACAAGGAAGACTGATATTGACATATTTGGTTCATTGTCTTGTACACCAAAAATTTGATTGGTGCACCTATGTTTCACATTAGATCAGAATACAAATCCATGTTGTTAAAACCAACACAACTATAACTCTTAGCACATGCAATTACATTGTTTGATTTTTTTATGAATATTATCATAATTTATAGAATTTTGAAGTATCGACCCTGCTACACCCACACCTAGCCACTGCTAGGATGATAGTACAATAGGTGCAGGTAAATTTTACTATATATAAAACTAATAATTTTTATATTCAGTTACATTTTTTATTTTTATTATTTTTATAATTTATACATAATTGTAGAAAAGGGTATCCTCTTCCTCTTCAAAATGAGATGCTATTATGAGAGGTCATAATCCAAAAAAATATAGGAGATTTCAAAACACCTTCAAAATTGATACTTTTCATAGAAGATCTACAAAATTCTTAAGGTCTTCTAATTCTCCTAATCCTTGTCAACCTCCACTTGCACATCAACAACCAATTGGTGTTGTTGATATCAATGAGGCCATACCCCCTACATGTAAGCTTTCTGTTTCAAAATTGGGTTCATGTATTCATTTAGTAAAAATTATAATCTATCATTTTTATAAATTCTTTTAGTATATTTTTAGATGTACAACACACCAACATCCCAGTACGAGGTATAGCTATGCAAGAGATCTCATATTTGGCCAGTAAGTCTAATACATTTACATTAAATTTTATACTCTGCCTTCAAAAAATTTGTAACAAAATTTTATTGTGATTGTTTAAGTTGCTTCACAATAATATACTCAAGGAAGACAACAAATAATATCACCCCCTCCTCCACCACACCAATAACTAATGTAAGGTCAACAATGTATGGGTAAAAAAAAATTCTTCCATCAATGATATAAGGAAGAGCAACCAAGGAATTTTTAGGATTCAAAAATATATCTTTTGGTAATTTTACAAATGTACAAGAAGTTTTAGCTGTGGGGTTACCTAATCCTCCACTTGATGAGGATTACTTTTTATAGGGCAACATGCCCTATTTGTTTCAAGCAACAAATGTTCTTTGAGATCATAAAAATAAAGCAAAAGCAGAATATTCAAGTGCATCTCATCATACTTCATATTCTCCTTGGGAAACTGGCACCCTTTATCCTCTTAATAAATATGAGAAAGTAAAATTTTCTACAAATATTTTAATATCTAATAATTGTCAAGCAAAAATCACAAATTCGTTGCTTCCAAATGTAAAAGAAATGAAACAATGGGAGTATCGAGCCAACACTTTAATAAAGGAAATATATATCTGATTAAAAAAATAAATAGAAAACATACTTTCTTTTGTTGATAATGAACTAGAAAAGCTTGATGCTCTACTACATTAAGCTAAATTTGGCACAGTGAAGGCTATAGCTTCTTATAATGATGAAATTTTAAGTATTATGTTGAGCATATTGGAGAACATAAATGTCGAAGCCCATGCTTATTTTAATCAATGGGTATTTTATAAGAAAAAAGTTATTGTTGTTGTAGCTTAAAAAAATGTTGTTGAGGTTAGACTAATGTGTTCTAAATTTTGTTTGTTCTCTTTTTTTAAAAGTAACTATCTACTAACTTCTTTCTTATTTTTATTTTGTAAGCAAACTTTGATAATATGAAAAAGTAGGTTCAAAACCTGCAAGATTATTTACAAATGGCAAAGGATTATTTGTTGGCTTCTATGAAAATGAAAAAAGAGCTCAAGAAACGGTTCAATAGAACAACACTTTTAGGAGGATCATAATCCTACACAGATTTGATCTTGATATTTTCCTTAAGCAGAAGGGTAAATAAGTTCTTGCACCAATAATTGAAGATGCTACGAAAGAAGAACATGTATTTTTGAATGCTTATAAAAAGTAGAGAACGTCTTGGTCAAAGGAGAAGACTAATAAGTAGCCTTATAAGGAAGGACCTATAGCATAGGTAATGGAGAGATTAGATGCAAGATTTGTACCTCCTGAATAAAAAATTGTAGAGGTAGCACATAAGGGAAAATAACCCAAAACTGTCTCTAGCCCCCAGTCCAAGAAATGAGAAAGTGAAGGCTGTGCAATTGTTGAATGAAAATGTGTTATTGCAGTAAAAAATTTAGAATTATAAAAAAATAGTTTTATTAAGTGTCATCGTATGAAATATTTTTCAATTAATAATCAAGACATTTGCATATATCTTTTCCATGTATATTTTTGTGCTTTTTTAAAATGACAAAGTATGTTCTTATGCTATTTTCGTAACTTGAGTATTATGCTATTTACATTTATATTTGTGTGTTATTTCCATAGCTTGAGTATTATGCTATTTCAATTGTAATTGAGTTTACAAAGGATACATCTATGTGTGGGTTTAAATTTTTAGTTTATTTAAACCCAAAACATAAAACATAAAATTTTATCAACATAGACAATTAATACAATAAAAAGCTATGACAGAAAAATGAGTATTTTCTTGTGCTATTTCCATAACTTGGATTTTATTCTATTTCTATTTATATTGTTTTTTATTTTTATTTTCATAACTTGAGTATTATGTTATTTGCATTGTGCTTTCTAAACTACATACACCACTTTCTATAAAAAAATTACTAATGATAGATGCATTGCATGGTTTTAAAATTTTCATTTTATTCAAAGACAATGCATAAAATAGAAAATTTTGTCAACATAGATAGTTAATACAATTAAAAAGGTATGGTATGAAAATAGTGTCTTATTACCCAGGTGTTGTAGGTGATTTGGAGAGGAGAGGGCAATCCTCCAAGGGAGGTCCCAGGTTCAAATATCCACCCTACCAAAAAGCTGAATTGGGTATCCAAAATCCAATTGATAATGTTGGTGTGAGGTCGGGTGCGACCCTCGGGTGACTTTGACGGTGTAGAACCCCCTATTTGTGGTCTCTCAGACCAAGGCGGCCCTACAAGGGGTTTTTCACTTAAAAAAAAAAAAGAAAATAGTGTCTTATCAATGAAGATAAATGATATCAAATACCAATTACCATTAATTATATGATTTTTTCTAAATCATTGAAATTTTACAATGGAGGAAGCTGAAACAAACACTTATCGACTTCTTCAAAAGAACTTTTAAGCATACTTGAATTATGCATATCCATAATTTGATCATTGCAAGTGTCATTATCCTCATTATCAAGAATATTAGTGATGCCTCTTCGATTCGCTAGGGACTTCAAATATGTCAAAGCTTTATCATAGGGATACTTATCCAATTTGTATGATGACACGTATAATCTCAAACACTTTTCTATTTTTTTCCAACCTGTTACGAAATTTAAATTTCATAAAAGATAGTGCAAAAAAAAACTTTTCATCTTCAACAGATTCCAAAGTCATTATCTGACATAATTCATATAAAAGAAAATATTCATTCATTATTTATTGTTTGACACTACTTGGATACAATTTTTTCCACAAGCGCGTGATAGAACTAGACTCATGTGGGTTACTCAAATGCACAATTTGATTAACTATTGTCATTCCAAAATTAGTGGATTGTTGTCTCAAAATTTCTCTGTTTAAAATACCATTGATTTGAATACCATTCACTTCAACACATTTAGAGAAATGTTTCACAAGAGTGCCCATATAATTTACAAACAACTCACTTTTACTATTGTAGTCAAGACACGGATTCTAGAGCATGAGGTTAACCACAATCATTGCCTCAAGCAAATCATATCTTTGAAAACAATATCTTATTTTCCTTGTCAATGATTATGCAATTTTTATCAATTTAATCTTAGTACTATGTAAAACCACATCAAATCCGTTGTGTGTTATGGGCACTTGTAACTGTATCCGATCACTTTTCATAATGATATAAAAGAATCATATTTCATGTTGGACATTTTGAGTCCATGAAGTTGTCATTGATGTCAAGGCATGAAGTTGTCATTGATGTCAAGGAATGAACCACCGTTGATGCCAAAAGGTCAAAAGGAGCAATGCAAAAGGTTGATAATATTATGGGAAGCATAAATAAAAGGTTTTTATTAAAACCATGGTTAGACAAAATAAAAGGTTTTTATTAAAACCATGGTGGGCAAAATAAAAGGTTTTTATTAAAACCATGGTGGGCAAAATAAAAGGTTTTTATTAAAACCATGGTTGGCCAAAATAAAAGGTTTTTATTAAAAACCATAGTGGGAAAAATAAAATGTTTTTATTAAAACCTAAGGAGGCTTTAATCCTTAATAAAGCCAAAAGATTTAAATATTAATTTATAATATTTAAATTCTAATGAATTTAAATAAATTATAAATTAAATATTTAAAAGTCAAAACATAAGCGCCGACCTCCAACAAATTTATCTCCGTCAACGTGCATGAAATCAAAGGCATAAGGTATTTATACCTTAGCCAAAACATTAGATTAAAATTTGAAATACATCCACGATATTCAGTACAAAAGGCTCATGCAAAATCGAACAAAATGCACCTTCGAAGTGCAACGTGGAATCAGGTGTCATGTTCGAGAAGGAACCAAAGGCTCTAGGGGATTGTGAAGAGGTGAAATCACACTTTGCGCTTTAGTGCGTTAAGGTGAGTACGTGGCTCACACGGCATGGAAGCCATGACCAAGGCACTGCTGAAGCATTTGGTGCAAGTTTGAATCCCACAAATTGTGGAGCGGGTAAAAGGGTTTTTAAAATTTGATTTTTATTTTGCCTATGCTAAGGTTGTTGGAGAGATAAGGTGCAAGTAAATGTTTTATTTACTTAAGTGGTGAATGGTAAATTTCTACTAGGGTAATTTTGTTTTACCTTAGGAAAGTGGAAATTGATTTATTGCATAAAGTTATAAAGTGAGTTATTTTAATTAAATGCAATATTGAGTAGGGAGTTATAAGTAGAAGTTGAGTTATATTTTAAAGGGGATTTTGATGAAATTTATGATGTTGAATATTATTGTTGAGATGGAGCAATAAGGTGTATTTGGGATTTAATTTATCTTTGTGATTAAGGTAAATTGTGAAAAGTGTTAGGGTGATAATTCTTGTCATCTAACCCTTTGTACTTGGCAAAGAAAGTGGTGATAATTGAGACAGGTTTTGAAGACCATTCTCCATCAAGAAAAAGGTATGGGCATATTCTTCCATGAGTGAAATTGTTGATTGATTGTGAATTTCTAAAAACAATATTGGAGTGAAAAGGACTTGGTTAAGTTTCCTTATTGGTTTGATGAGTTGATGAGTTTTCTAAAATGGAGATGAATGCTATGAACCTTGTTTGATTAGCATTGTTGTTGAAGTGATTGATTGAGTGGAAACTTGAGCAAGGGTTTTGGCAAAATATTATGAGTATCATTGTTATGTGAAGTTTGCAAAGTGAGACTAGCATTGTTGTTGAAGCAATTAGCTTGGTGATGAACTTGAACTAGAATTTGCAAAAGATCATGAGTATCATTGTTATGTGAGATTGGGTGATAAGCATTGTTGGAAGTATTTTGAGTTTGTTAAGTGGTTGATTGAGCCTAGTCAAGTGGATGTGTTGAAGTGAAAGTTCAAGTTCCATGAAACAAATTGTACTACATTCTGAATTGATTTGAAAAATATATTGAGAACTAGTGTGAAGCATATTGAGTCTCTAACAATTCTCCATATGTTTTTGTGATAAAATAAAGAGATTGAGAACTAGTGTGAAGCATATTGAGTCTCTAACAATTCTCCATATATTTTTGTGATTGAGCATTGTTGTGAGTAAGAAGTATATTGAGTCTCTAACAATTCTCTATATGTTTCTATGAGATTGGAAAAGTTCTAGTGAGGACTTGTTGAGCAGATTGGACAAGTTCTAGTGAGGACTTGTTGAGCAGATTGGACAAGTTCTAGTGAGGACTTGTTGAGAAAATTGGACAAGTTCTAGTGAGGACTTGTTGAGCAAATTGGACAAGTTCTAGTGAGGACTTGTTGAGAAGATTTGAGGTAAGTCTTTGAGAAGACTTGTAAACAAATTTGTGTGAGCTTTTGTGGAAGCTTACAATACAAATTTGAAGATAAATATTGAGAGCTGATTGGACAAGTTCTTAAGAGGACTTGTTGATAGATTTGAGATAAGTATTTGAGAAGACTTGAGAGCTGAGTTAATTTATTTTTTCAAACCTTGAGTTAGGGTTTGGGATAGATCTTGTAGAGGTGATTGATCAAGCTTTGTGATAAAGCTTGAAGATAGATTGAGGATAGAGTTTGGTGCAAACCTGAGGATAAATTTGTACTAGACCAAAGATAGAGATAGAGTAGGTTTTGTGCTAGACCGAAGGGTTGAGTTTAGTATAGACCAAAGACAGATATTAAGCATATTTGTGCTAGATCGAAGGACTGATTTTAGTATAGAATAAGATAGAGGTTGAGCAGATTTGTGCTAGACTAAAGGACTATGTTTAGTGCAGATTTGTGATAGAGTTTGAGTAGAGCTTTGGAAGGTGATAGAGTATAGAGGATGATAGTCTCTAGTGGATAGAGGTCCATTAGTTGAGGTAGTGAGGACCATTGTCTTCAGTGGATAGAGATCCATTAGCCAGGGTAGTGGAGGCATCATCTCTTCTAGAAGATCACCAACCAGAGTAGAGGAGAAGGAGTTCTCCTATGGATAGAAGATCCATAAACCATATTAGGGGATTGGTGTCTCCTTTGGATAGGTGTCCATAAACATTGTAATTGGAAAAGGTTTCCCAAAGAGAATTATTGAGAAAGTTTTAGTAAAATATTTTCTCCGTGGAGTAGCCCACATTGGGTGAACCACGTTAAATTGGTGTCTCTATCTTGTGTGGTGTTTTATGCATTGCTTTGGATATTGTTGTTAATACTGCTATTGATACATTGCATAATATTGATTAGAAAGAAAAGTAAAAAGTGGTCTTATACTATTCACCCCCCTCTCAGTATAAGCTTGTGTTCTTCAATTGGTATCAGAGTGGGTTCCTTCGAAAGAGTTTAACAACTTGAAGGAAAATCTTACAAGAACACAAAATGGATTCTAAGAGTGAGATATATTATTGAGCACCAATGTTTGATGGAAGTGATTATGTATTCTGGAGCATGAGAATGAAGATTCACTTGATGGCACTTGGGAATGAAATCTGGGAAGCAGTTGAGAATGGATACACACCACTAGCTACTCCACCTACAGATAAATATGGTAAGCTCCTACAACACTACAATTCAAAAGCAATGAATGCAATTTTGAAGGGTTTGCATAGACCAAAATTTGTTAAGGTTATGTACTGCAAATCAGCAAAGGAAATTTAGGATAAGTTGCAAAACATATATGAAGGAGATAAGACAGTCAAAAGAGCAAAAATATGAAATCTCAAAGGGCAATTTGAAGCACTCAGAATGAAGGATGATGAAAGTGTTAGTAGTTACTTGCTATGCATAGATGAAGTTGTACATTGTATGCAAGGGCTTGGACTTGAGATTGATGAACCTGATGTGTGTGACAAGATTCTAAGGTCCCTTCCAAAAAGGTTTAGTGAGAAAATTTCAGCTATAGAAGAAGCAAAATATGGTGATCATTTGAAAAGAAGTGATTTACTTGGTATTCTCACAGATTTTGAGATAAGGATAAGAGAGGAACAAAATTCACAAAAGGACATAGCCTTAAAATCCATTAAGAAATAAAAGAGTAAAGTTTTAGATTCAGGTGATGAGTCATCTAGTGATGAAGAAGCAAATTATGGTAGAAGAAACAAAGATCCAAGGAAATTCAAAGGTATGAAATTTGTTAGATGTTTCAATTATGGAAAGTATGGTCACTATGCATCTGATTGTCGAGAAGCTAGAAATAGTAATGATGAAGAGAAACAGGAGCATAGAAATAGAGAAACAGAAAGGCATAGGTACCAAAAGAAAAGTAAGGATGGACAAAGCAAGCCAAGAAAGAAGTTCTTCCAAAGATAGAAGAGGAGTTACTATGTAGAAAAGGCAAGTACTCAAGTGATAGTGATGATAGTTTCTCAGATAATGATAAATATGAAGTTCTATTTTTGATAAGAGAAAAGGAAGTAGTTAAGAAAAGATCTCCAATAATCCTCAAGTGTTTTAGATGTGGCAATTTTGGTCATATTGAATATGATTGCACAAGAAGTGGTTTTAGTTTTAGTGATGATGAATTTGAAGATGCACTTGAAGGACTAGAAGTGAATCTACTCATGGAAATAGAAAATGATGGAGGTGATCCTATGGAAGACAAACCAGAGAAAAGTGAAGATGACTCCAAAAGCAAAGAAATGGAGGAAGAATCAGAATTAGGAGAAGTTGACCTTGAAGGTGAACTTGTTCATGCCCTTAAAGCATTAAAGGAGGAAAGAAAGCAAAACTCCAAACTTAAGCTTCAAGTTCAGGAATGTGATGAAGAGAAAGAAAGACTTATAGAGGATCTAAATAAGTCAATGGCCAAAGCAAATAAATTCAAGGAGAAGTTAGAAGCCAAGGTTCTAGAATGTGAGAGACTAGAACAAGAAGTAGCTTCACTAAGGATGGAAGTAAAAGACTCCAAGGATAAGCTACACAGGTTTGGAAAAAGCTCAAAATATTTGGATAGGATTATCAAGACACAAAAGCCTACATCAAGCAAGATAGGTCTTGGATTTGAATAGGAACAAAGGAAATGGGAAAAGAAGTCAACTTCAAGTTCTGAAGAAGAAGAAACTTCAGAAGAGGAAAGTGAAGAGGAGAGTGAGACTTCTGAGGAATATTTGGACAATGAGAAGTTCAACAAAAGGAAATACAATGCACAAAAGAAGAACAGATGGAACAAGAATCAGCAAAAAGAGACTAAGAGACCAATGAGGTCAAGGTAAAGTAATTTCAATGGATGATGCTTCTCGTGTCATAGGTTTGGACACAAGGCTTCACAATGCAAGGTAGTTGAAAGACAAGAATATGGAAGCTTCAAGAACATACAAGTTTTCCAAGGGTATTGCTACTCTTGTAATCAGTTTGGTCACAAGGCAATGAACTGTAGGGTTCATGATAGGAAAATATATGGTCCCATTAGAAGAAATCCAAAGACATTTGTACCTCCAAGGAATAATAGAGTTAAGTGCTATAAGTGCAATAATGATGGGCATATAGCAAAATGGTGTAGAGCAAAAATTCCAGAAGCCAGCAAGAACAAGAACAAGAATAGGAACATGAACAAGAAGAATCATCAAAAGGAGAAGGAAGTGGATAGAGGTCAGTGCTTGATGGGAGTAGAGATACTCCCACCCAAGAATTAACCCCCTTAAAAGGAGGTGGGGGAGGGGCTAAGCTAAGAGGCTCATTCTTAGCCCCAAGCCCCAAAGGTGACCCTTTGCCATTGATGTCAAAGGGGGAGAGATTAGAGTAAGGGGAGAGATCTATGTTTGAAAGAAAGAATTCAGTTAAGGGGAGCAGTTTCCTAGGGGGAGCATAATGAAAAGGTCAAGGAAATGGTAAAAAGTTACTAGGTTGCCATCAATGACAAAGGGGGAGATTGTTGGATATATTGAGTCCATGAAGTTGTCATTGATGTCAAGGAATGAACCACCATTGATGCCAAAATGTCAAAAGGAGCAATGCAAAAGGTTGATAATATTATGGGAAGCATAAATAAAAGGTTTTTATTAAAACCATGGTTAGACAAAATAAAAGGTTTTTATTAAAACCATGGTGGGCAAAATAAAAGGTTTTTATTAAAACCTTGGTTGGCCAAAATAAAAGTTTTTTATTAAAAACCATAGTGGGAAAAATAAAAGGTTTTTATTAAAACCTAAGGAGGCTTTAATCCTTAATAAAGCTAAAATATTTAAATATTAATTTATAATATTTAAATTCTAAAGAATTTAAATAAATTATAAATTAAATATTTAAGGGCCAAAACATAAGCGCCAACCCCCAATGAATTCATCTCTACCGATGTGCATGGAACAAGGGCATAAGGTATTTATACCTTAGCAAAAACATTAGATTGGCATTCGAAATACATCCATGATATTCGGTGCAAAATTCTTGTGTGGAATCGAACAAAAAGGTACCTTTGAAGCACAACATGGAAGCATACATCATGTTGGAGAAGGAGCCAAAGGCTCTAGGGGAGTGTGAAGAGGTGAAAGCACACTTTGCGCTTTAGTGTATTAAGGTGAGTGTATGGCTCACACGATGTGGAAGCCATGACCAAGGCACTGTTGAAGCATTTGGTGCAAGTTTGAATCCCGCGAATTGCGGAGCAGGTAAAAAGGTTTTTAACATTTGATTTTTATTTTGCCTATGCTAAGGTTTTTGGAGAGATAAGGTGCAAGTAAATATTTTTATTTACCTAAGTGGTAAATGGTAAATTTCTGCTAGGGTAATTTTGTTTTACCTTAGGAAAGTGGAAATTGATTTATTGCATTAAAGTTATAAAGTGAGTTATTTAAATTAAATGCAATATTGAGTAGGGAGTTATAAGTAGAAGTTGAGTTATATTTTAAAGGGGATTTTGATGAAATTTATGATGTTGAATATTATTGTTGAGATGGAGCAATAAGGTGTATTTGGAATTTAATTTATCTTTGTGATTAAGGTAAATTGTGAAAAGTGTTAGGGTGATAAATCTTGTCATCTAACCCTTTGTACTTGGCAAAGAAAGTGGTGATAATTGAGACAGGTTTTGAAGTCTATTCTCCATCAAGAAAAAGGTATGGGCATATTCTTCCATGAGTGAAATTGTTGATTGATTGTGAATTTCTGAAAACAAGATTGGAGTGAAAAGGACTTGGTTAAGTTTCCTTATTAGTTTGATGAGTTGATGAGTTTTATGAAATGGATATGGATGCTATAAACCTTGTTTTATTAGCATTGTTGTTGAAGTATTTGATTAAGTGAAAACTTGAACAAGGGTTTGGCAAAATATTATGAGTATCATTGTTATGTGAAGTTTGCAAAGTGAGACTAGCATTGTTGTTGAAGCAATTAGCTTGGTGATGAACTTGAACTAGAATTTGCAAAAGATCATGAGTATCATTGTTATGTGAGATTGGGTGATAAGCATTGTTGGAAGCATTTTGAGTTTGCTAAGTGGTTTATTGAGTATAGTTTATTGAACCTAGTCAAGTGGATGTGTTGAAGTGAAAGTTCAAGTTCCATGAAACAAAATGTACTACATCCTAAAATGATTTAAAGAAAGAGATTGAGAACTAGTGTAAAGCATATTGAGTCTCTAAAAATTCTCCATATATTTTTGTGATAAAAGAAAGATATTAAGAACTAGTGTGAAGCATATTGAGTCTCTAACAATTATCCATATGTTTATGTGATTGAGCATTATTGTGATTAAGAAGCATATTGAGTCTCTAAAAATTCTCTATATGTTTCTATGATATTGGACAAGTTCTAGTGAGGACTTGTTGAGCATATTGGACAAGTTCTAGTGAGGACTTGTTGAGCAAATTGAACAAGTTCTAGTGAGGACTTGTTGAGCATATTGGAAAAGTTCTAGTGAGGACTTGTTGAGCATATTTGAAGTAAGTCTTAAGAAGACTTGTAGATAGATTTGTGTGAGTTTTTGTGGAAGCTTGCAATACAGATTTAAAAACAGAGATTGAGAGCTGATTGAACAAGTTATTGAAATAACTTGGTGATAGATTTGAGACAAGTATTTGAGAAGACTTGAGAGTTGAGTTAATTGATTTGTTCAAACCTTGAGTTAGGGTTTGGGATAGATCTTCTAGAGGTGATTGATTAGGCTTTGTGATAAATCTTGAAGACAAATCGAAGATAGAGTTTGGTGTAGACCTGAGGATAGCTTTGTACCAGACCAAAGATAGAGATTGAGTAGGTTTTGTGCTAGATCAAAGGGCTGAGTTGAGTACAAAACAAAGATAGAGATTGAGTAGTTTTGTGTTAGACCAAATAATTAAGTTTAGTGCAGAACAAGATAGAGGTTGAGCATATTTGTGCTAGATCGAAGGAATGTGTTTAGTGCAGATTTGTGATAGAGTTTGAATAGAGCTTTGGAATGTGATAGAGTATATAGGATGATAGTATCCAGTTGATAGATGTCTATTAGCCAAGGCAATGAGGACTGGTGTCTTTAGTGGATAAATACCCATTAGCCAGGATAGTGGATGTAGTAGCTCTTCTAGAAGATCACCAACCAGAGTAGAGGAGAAGGAGTTCTCCTATGGATAGAAGATCCACAAACTATATTAGGGTATTGGTATCTCCTTTGGAATGATGTCCATAAATATTATAATTGGGAAAGGTTTCCCAAAGAGAATTATTGAGAAAGTTATGGTAAAATATTTTCTCCATGGAGTAGCCCACATTGGGTGAACCACGTTAAATTGGTGTCTCTATCTTGTGTGGTGTTTTGTGCATTACTTTGGATATTGTTGTTGATACTTCTATTAATACATTGCATAATACTGATTGGAAAGAAAAGTAAAAATTGGTCTTATACTGTTCACCCCCCTCTCAGTATAAGCTTGTGTTCTTAATTTCAATGGATGGTAATATAAATATTATCATTAATGTTGAACTTCAAAAAGTTGTTAGGATCATTGAACTTAGTTAATATATTCCAAATATCAAACAAAGGATCTATAAAATTTTCTTTGAATAAATATATCTTAACAATAAGCATACATATTTGTTTTCTCATCCTGATGAAATTGATAATGTAAATGGATATTTCCTCTACAAGATTAATCAAAGTATTAATTTCTTGCAACTATGGAATAATACCACATAATGTCAAAAGTGTTTCTAAGTCAATCATATGGTATAGCAAATATTTTACCTTGTCAACATCCCTACGATGTGCATACATAAACCCACTAAGGATTGGTATTCTAAAAAATCCTTTTTGTAGGAATAAAGAGTGAAATCACAAACATCATCAAGAATGAGTGAGTTGAGGTTTAGCGAGTGAGTCAAGAGTGAGGGTTTGAATTTTCTAGGCAGGAATCTCAGCCAAGGTGGTAGAGGTAGAGCATGTACGGAAGGGGCGGGTGGGAACCTCAAGCATGGATCAAGTGAGGATCCAGAGGAAGGTGGTTAGGCTATGGTAGATTTGAAGGTGGGCATCACGTGGGGGACCGACCCTCCTAAGAAAGACCTCGACAAAAAATATACGAAGGACAATGCGGGGCCCAAGAAGTGGCTGTATTTTGTTGAGACTCTTAGAGGAAAAAGAAAGGTGGTTCTCTCTCTTCTGCCCCTAGTTCCTATAAATAATAAAATTTTGACCCCGGCTAGTTCCATGAGCCCTTTTATTTCAATGGAATAATTCTCCCTGGTAGGCAAGTTTTTGGGAGGTAGGTTGGACATGGAGACTATTAGGGCTTGGGCGACGAGTAAATGATGATCGATAGGCAGCTTGGAGTTGGTAGCTCTAACTCGAGGGTTCTTCATTATCTATTTTAAAAATATGGAGGATGCTAACCACATTTTAATAGGAGGTCCTTGGTTTTTGGGCAAAAGAAGCCTTTTTCTCAGATGATGGGGTGAATATTTTGACCTTGAAAAGCAAAATATTAACATTTCCCCTATCTGGGTTTGTCTCTCGAGTCTACCTGCCTAGTTCTTCAATGAATATTAGCTACAGGGCATAGCTAGAACTATAGGGGACCTGATATCCATTGACCATGCGACCTTGGCCAGGACAAGGATGACTCATGCACGAATCTATGTAAATGCTAATTTGGATAATGAATTGCCAAGGTTTGTGGAGCTAGAGTATGGAGAATACTATCAAAAATAGCTGGTAGAATACGAGAACATACCGATATTCTGTGTAGAATGCAAAAATCAAGAACATCTATGCAATCAGTGCCCTAACCTGGAAATGAATAGAGAAAAGTAGAAGCAGGGAATGCTAGACAAAGGAAACTTGAGGAGTTTCCCTGGCAAAGGTGATTTCAATCAGGCAAACTATTTCTACCAAAAAAATAAAAGAGAGGGTGCAGGGTCCCAATAAGACAAAGGAAAAAAATAGGTTGTTGGCAACCAAAATACTCAAGTAAGTTCCAATCCTCTAGTTTCAAATAAATTTTCAATTCTATCCAATATGGGAGTAGGAGGATTATCGGAAGACATGGAAGCCCAAAACCTTTAGGCTAACCTTTTTGACTCTCTAGAATCCCCATCCAAGTCAGGATCCTCAAACCCTAATGCTAAAATTACTATAAGCCCCGTGGGCATCACAAAGCCAAACCCTAATGCCCGATCTCTAGAATCCCCATCCAAGTCGGGATCCTTAAATCCCAATGCTGAAAATACTTCAAGCCTAGTGGGCATCCCAAAACCAAACCCTAATGCTAAAGAACTTAGGAAGAAAGTTGAGGCATTGGAAAATAAAAAATCTCATCTCCCTAACATCATCACTAGGAGCCAGGTGAATCCTACTGAGGGGTCATCCCGTAGACTAGGGGAATACAGGAAAAAATGAGAATATTTGGATGTACGAGTGGAGATATGTGAAACTCTTTAAACTTAGGAATATGGCAGTCTGGTTCTGCAATAAATTGGCTCCCCCCAGTTTAGTCCTAAACAAACCAGGAGCACTATGAAGTCTCCTATAGATTTTGGCAATGAAAAAGAAAAGGGAGAATATCAAATGTTGAGCATCAAAAAATTAAAACTGATAATGACATTGCCAATGGAAAATAGATAACCTTGTTTCAACAGGTTATTCTGGGTTTTGAAGATAAAAAATTAGGAAAAACCCCTCAAGGGAGGGGGAGAGGAAGAAATCCCAAATAATCTAAATGAAGTTCCTCTCATGGAATGTGAGAGGCCTCAATGGCCTACCCAAACACAGGGAAGTCAGTGCAATAAGAAATCAAGTGAATCCAACTATTATCATGTTGCAAGAAACAAAAACTGATGAGATTCAATAAAAAAAAGTAGCAAAAAAAATTTGGAATCAAGGGGATATGGTTTGCAAATCATCCAGAGGAGCGTCTGGAGGCCTTATGACTTTGTGGGATCCTTGGATAGTAGAAGGCACCATTATTCAGAAAGATGATAGGGTTCTTAGTGTTTTATTTAAGGAAATAAACAACAACAAGTCATGGATCCTTTCAAATATTTATGCCCCGACTTCAATTCAAGGGAGAGCTCTACTATGGGAGTACTTAGGCAATCTGAGTGAAATCTTCCATAATGTCCCCTGGATTTTGGTTGGGGATTTTAACACTCCTCTTTACCCTTCAGAAAAAATGGGTGGAAATGGACCACCTATTAGGAGCATGGATGAGTTCAATGACTTTGTGAACTCCAACATGTTGATGGATGTAAAACTTAGAGGAGTGAATTATACCTAGAGCTACCGATGTATAGGGTGTCATCTCATTCAAGAAAGGCTTAACATGTTTTTTCTATCAAAGGAGGCTACAACTCTGTTCGATGATTCTACCCTGCAAGCCCTTCCTAAAATTACCTCTGATAATAATCCCATTTTTTTGGAGATCCCTAACTCTCTGTACTTCAAGAAACCTTTCAGATTTCAATCTATGTGGATCAAACATTCCAGTTTTAGAGATAACTTAATTCAGTGGTGGCAACAATCTGTCAGGGGTAGTGCAACTTTTAAACTTGCTAGCAAATTAAAGTTTGTTAAGGAAAAGCTTCAAACTTGGAACAAAGAGGTCTTTGGGAACCTCTTTTAAAATAAAAAATAGGTTGTTGAAATTTTGAAGATAATTGATTAGAGGATTCAACATGGTGATGCTGATGAAACTACTAGGCAGGAGGAACAAACAAAACTAGCAGAGTTTCATAATATTTTGGCCTGTGAGGAAATATATTGGAGGCAAAAATCAAGGGCTCTTTGGTTGAAATATGGAGATTCAAATTCCAAGTTTTTTCACGTCACCACACTTAGAAACAAAAGCAATAACAAGATAATTTTTTTAAAAAAAGTAGATGGTTCTATTACTCAGGACTTAACAAAAATCAGAAAGGAGGTAGTAACTTATTTCAATTATATCCTTGGTCAGGAATCGCAGTGTAATGAGGAGGCCAAAGATATTCTCTTGCAATCCATTCCTATCATAATAAATGAGGATATAAATCTTAAGGTTCTAGCTCCATTTTTTGATGAGGAAATTAAGGAAGCCTTATTTAACATGGAGCCAGATAAAGCCCCAGGACCCGATGGATTTCCCCCTCATTTCTATCAATATTTTTGGGACATCATAAGTGAGGATGTAATTTCTACTATCAGAGAATTCCAAGCAAGCAATCATATCCCAAAAGGTCTCAACTCTACTTTTATTTCTCTAATTCCTAAGAAGCAAACCCCTAAATCTATGGTTGACTTCAGGCCAATCAGTTAGTGCAATGTTTCTTACAAGATCCTAACTAAAGCCATTGCAAATAGAATGAGAGATGTTCTGCCCTACATCATAGATCCATGCCAGGGAAGCTCTATCCAGGGCAAGTCAATCTTGGATGGAGTTATAACAATTCTTGAAGCTCTACACTCTGCTCATAAGACTAACAGGTCTATTTTTATCCTCAAGCTTGATATGAACAAAGCATTTGATAGGCTAAATTGGGACTTTCTGATTGTTGTCCTCCTTAAGTTTGGTTTTCACCACCAATGGGTTAATTTTATCAAAGAATACATTTCTAAAGCATGGTTCTCAATTTTGGTTAATGGAACAACTGCTGGTTACTTTCAAAGTCGTAGAGGAATTCGGCAAGGGGACCTTATCAACCCCATGTTATTCATCATTATGGTAGAAGCTTTAGGAAGAACCATAAAAAATACTTGCAGTTCAAGGCTAATATTAGGAATCAAGGCAACATCTCTCACTAGGGTTGTTTCTCACCAACAATTTGTTGATTATACCCTTCTATTGACTAAGGATTCGATGGTTGAGGTCAAAAGAATTAAATACATCCTGCAACTCTACGAGGATGCTGCTGGTCAAAAAGTTAATTTTAGTAAAAGCAAGTTATATTTCTTGAACACCCCCATTCAGAGGTAAGGAAGTATTGTAGAAATTTTAGGGTGTGATATAGCAAACCTCCCCACTTCGTATCTTGGTCTCCCTCTTTTCATTGGTTCTCCGAGAGAGTCAATGTGGGATAGGGTTATTGAAAGAATTAAAAAAAAACTTGCTGGATGGAAAGGTCATCTTCTATCTCAAGCAGGAAAGTTGACCCTCACTAAGGCCTCTCTTCAGAGCATTCCAGTCTATTTCCTCTCCATTTTCAAATCCCTTGTGAAGGTTTTCCAAAAAATTGAGAAACTCCAAAAATAATTTTTATGGACTGGATCAAAGGAGAAAAAAAGGATACACCTTGTAGGATGGACCAAAGTGTGCAGACCCAACGATAATGAGGGGTTAGGTCTAAGGAGAATTGCTCATATGAATTTAGCTTTACTAGCTAAGTAGGTGTGGTTCCTCATTTCTGGTGAAGAAAATGAATGGACAACTATCATCAAATGAAAGTATGTTCAAAATATGGAATTTCTAAGTGACTCAGTTCCAATCAGAAGTTCTGATTTTTGGAAAGCAATTCTCAATTGTAAGAAAATCATCAAAAAAGGTTTAAGATGGGTTTTAGGCAATGGTGAGAGGATAAATTGTTGGAATGATAGGTGGGCTAAGGATTAACTACTGATGCAATATCCTAACTTAGCCCTAATCAGAGATATCATGGAAGAACTCATTGGCAAAAAAGTCTTTGATTATATGGTTGAGGACAGAGGCAGAATGAAGTGGAAACAAATAAGGATTTATGGATTTCAAGAAGAATCAAATAATATTTGTAACATTCTCGAGCAACAATTTATCCCCATGAGACCCAAGGAAGATCAAGTGACCTGGGCTCCTACGGAAAATGGGTAGTTCACTGTTAAATCAGCTTACAAGCTTCTACTTGATGACGAGGATTTTTTCCTCCAAAAGGACTTAGTTTGGATAAAAAATTTAATTCCAAAAATTATAGTATTTTCATGGTTGGTTATCCAAGGAAGAATTCTAACCATTGATAATATGATGCGTAAAGGTATTTGTATCACTAATCACTATTATCTATGCAGGGCTAATTGGGAGACCATTTATCACATTTTCCTTGAGTGCCCTTTTTCCTTGACTGTCCTAAGTGGGGTTTTTTAGGCCTTCAATATTTCTTGGGTTAAACTAGCCATTGTACTTGATTTTTTTGTCCAGTGGCCTTGCCCCTTTTCAAGCCAAAGACTTAGATACATGTGGAAAATTTGTCTCAATCACTATCTTTGGTAGGTGTGGTTAGAAAGGAACCATAGAGTCTTTAATGAGTCTATCCATGATCATCAAACTATCATTGCCAGGATCCTATCCTTTGCCAATGAGAATGTGAACCTTATCCCTTTTGATAGTCGTAAACCTCATCTGTAGAAGACCATGATTGCTCAATATTTAAGCTTAACCTTGTTAGATGAGTCTATGCCTATGGTAGTCAACCCCAGAGCCAATGTTAAGTGGTCCCCACCTCCTACGGGTTGGTTTAAGATTAATTTTTATGGAGAAGCTAAGGAAAATCTTGGAAGAGCAGGCACTGGTGGTATTGTGCGAGATCATAATGGGAATATGATGTTTGCATTTTTTGAATATTTGAGAACAAGGACAAACAACGAAGCTGAAGCTAGAGCTATGTGGAGAGGCCTTCAAATGACTCAAGACTTAGAAGGCAATTTGATCATAGAAGGATACTCTATGCATGTTATAAATCTCCTCAATAATTGGAAAACACCTCCTTGGAGGATTAAAACAATTGTTGAAGAGGCTAGGATCATTTTCTAGGGAAGACAAGATAAAAAAGCCCAACATGTCTTTCGAGAAGCTAACAAAGTTGCTGATAAGCTGGCCAATTTGGGTGTCGATGGTGACATAATTTTCAAATGGGAACACAGTGATTTTCAAATGGGAACACGGTGTATTGAGTGAAGTAGAGGAGCTTATTCAACAAGAATGCCAAGAATGATAGTTAAATTTACCAATAGGGAAGGCACTGTAAGTTTGAAGGCTATGAGTATTCTCGTATATTTTTTGAAATGGACTCACAATAAAAATTATTCGAGCTATCAGTCTTGGTGGATGCTGCTTGGAAATACCACAAAGACTAATGGGGACAATCACATGTCAGATAACATGGCTCCTAGTCATCTTAGTAATTTGAGGTTGGTTGATAATCATAGGGTAGGAAAGAAACAACAATATAAGACTTCGAACCAGAGCCACGTGGACCACCAGATAGCCACCGCCATAAATCTAGCCAACAGGTTCACTTCTCCAAGGTTGATTGGCCAAGATGGGATGTGGTCCCAAAGCATGTCATATATGAAAGAAAGCAATTACCAAAGAATTATTAAGAGTAACTATCAATACAGAGCTTGTGGGAGTTTTTTTCAGTACTCTGCTATGTGTGTCTGCAACTTTTTGTTTCTCCACTATTTCAAGGAAGGGATCCGTGTCTGTTTCTTTTTTTGTAATTATGATGCAGGAGTATTTTATCGGGGTATACCCAAAATGTTGTATGGGAAGTTTCTTTTTGATAATAGGCTATGTGCCTTATCGGATGTAATGGCTTTGGTGGCATGTAGATTTTACATATATAGGATCCTTAGTAAGGACATGTTCATCAACAACCCTAGGCTGATTTTTGTAAAAGGTTTTGGGTCAACCTGTAAAACCCGATATTAATGCTATAGTATCTTATCTACCAAAAAAAAAAAAGAGTGAAATCCATCTTGTGTTCACATATTTTAACAAGTTTCAACCTTCAATAACACCTAGAGAAAACTATTATAATTCTATAAACCTTTTTGGATTACATGAAAATTAGGCGTGTATTTCATAGACGACTTCTTCCACTCTAGCAATATTTTCAAATGTGCTCACAATTTTGTATACAAGATTCATTCTATGCACTATGCAATGAATGAGAATCAAATATGGGGTAATTGATGTCTCAAGTCTAACACAAAGACGATTCCTCTATCCTTGCATTTTAGTTGCACTGTTAACTCCAACACAAATTAACGTTGTGGCTATTTTTTTTCATCCATCTGGAAATATCATTTAAACTAGTTACAACATAAACCACTTCTTTAATCAATTAATATCTCATACCCCTAACTTTAGGGTTTAGGGTTTAGTTAAAGAAGTAGTTTTTGTAAGTATTCAATTAGTTAGGGGTATGAATTTAGGGGTATGAGACATTAATTTATTAAATAAGTGGTTTTTGTAAGTATTTAATTAGTTAGGGGTATGAAGTTAGGGGTATGAAGTGAGGGATATGAAGTAAAGGGTATGAAGAAAGGGGTATAAAGTGAATGAAGTTAGGGGTATGAAGTGAGGGGTATGAGACCTTAATTTATTAAAGAAGTGGTTTTTGTAAGTATTTAATTAGTTAGAGGTATGAAGTGAGGGGTATGAATAAAGAGATATGAGACATTAATTAATTAAAGAAGTGGTTTTTGTAAGTATTCAATTACTTAGGGGTATGAAGTGAGGGGTATTTAGTGAGGGGTATGAAGAAAGGGGTATGAATAAAGGGGTATGAAGTTAGGGGTATGAATAAAGGGGTATGAAGTTAGGGTTATGAGACATTAATTTATTAAAGAAGTGGTTTTTGTAAGTATTTAATTAGTTAGGGGTATGAAGTGAGGGGTATAAATTAAGGGGTATGATGTTATGGGTATGAAGAAAGAGATTGAAGTGAATGAATTTAGGTCTATGAAGTGAGGGGTATGAGACCTTAATTGATTAAATAAGTTGTTTTTTAAGTATTCAATTAGGTAGGGGTATGAAGAAAGGGATATGAGAAATTAATTAATTAAATAAGTGGTTTTTGTAAGTATTCAATTACTTAGGGGTATGAAGTGAGGGGTATTTAGTGAGGGGTATGAAGAAAGGGGTATGAAGAAAGGTGTATGAATAAAGGGGTATGAAGTTAAGGGTATGAAGAAAGAGGTATGAAGTGAGGGGTTATGAAGAAAGGGTTATGAAGTGAATGAAGTTAGGGGTATGAAGTGAGGGGTATGAGACCTTAATTGATTAAAGAAGTGGTTTTTGTAAGTATTCAATTAGTTAGGGGTATGAAGAAAGGGATATGAGACATTAATTTATTAAAGAAGTGGTTTTTGTAAGTATTCAATTAGTTAGAGATATGAAGTGAGGGGTATGAATAAAGAGGTATGAAGTGAGGGGTATGAAGAAAGGGATATGAGATATTAATTGATTAAAGAAATAGTTTTTATAAGTATTCAATTACTTAGGGGTATGAAGTGAGAGGTATTTAGTGAGGGGTATGAAGAAAGGGGTATGAAGAAATGGGTATGAATAAAGGGGTATGAATTTAGGGGTATGAAGAAAAGGGTATGAAGTTAGGGGGTATGAAAAAAGGGGTATGAAGTGAATGAAGTTAGGGGTATGAAGTGAGGGGTATGAGACCTTAATTTATTAAAGAAGTGTTTTTTAAGTATTAAATTAGTTAGAGGTATGAAGAAATGGGTATGAAGAAAGGGATATGAGACATTAATTGATTAAAAAGTAGTTTTTGTAAGTATTCAATTACTTAGGGGTATGAAGTAAGGGGTATTTAATGAGGGGTATGAAGAAAGGGGTATGAAAAAGGGGTGTGAAGTTAAGGGTATGAAGTTAGGGGTATGAAGTTAAGGGTATGAAGTTAGGGGTATGAAGTTAGGGGATATGAAGAAAGGGGTATGAAGTGAATGAAGTTAGGGGTATTAAGTGAGGGATATGAGACCTTAATTGATTAAAGAAGTGGTTTTTGTAAGTATTCAATTAATTATAGGTATGAAGTAAGGGGTATTTAGTGAGGGGTATGAATAAAGGGTATGAAGTTAGGGGTATGAATTTAGGGGATATGAATAACTAATTGAATACTTACAAAAACAATTTCTTTAATCAATTAAGGTCTCATACCCTTCACTTCATACCCCTAACTTCATTCACTTCATACCTCCTAACTTCATACCCCTAAATTCATACCCCTAACTTTATACCCCTTTATTCATACCCCTCACTAAATACCCCTCACTTCATACCCCTAAGTAATTGAATACTTACAAAAACCACTTCTTTAATCAATTAACATATCATATCCCTTTCTTTATACCCCTCACTTCATATTGTATTTTTAATACCCCTTACTTTATACACCTTTCTTAATACCCCTAACTAATTGAATACTTATAAAAAACACTTCTTTAATAAATTAAGGTCTCATACCCCTCACTTCATACCCCTAACTTCATTCACTTCATACCCCTTTCTTCATACCCCTAACTTCATACCCCTAACTTCATACCCCTAAATTCATACCTCTAACTTCATACCCCTTTATTCATACCCCTCACTAAATACCCCACTTCATACCCCTAAGTAATTGAATACTTACAAAAACCACTTCTTTAATTAATTAATGTCTCATATCCCTTTCTTCATACCCCTCAATTCATATCCCTTTCTTCATACCCCTCACTTCATACCCCTTTCTTCATACCCATAACTAATTGAATACTTATAAAAACAACTTCTTTAATCAATTAAGGTCTCATACCCCTCACTTCATACCTGAAGAACACAAACTTATACTGAGAGGGGGTGGTGAACAATATAAGACCACTTTTTACTTTTCTTTCCAATCATTATTATGCAATGTATAAATAACAATAATAACAACAATATCCAAAGCAATGCAGAAAACACCACACAAGATAGAGACACCAATTAAATGTGGTTCACCCAATGTGGCCTACTCCACGAAGAAAATGTTTCACTAAAATATTCTCAACAATTCTCTATGGGAAACCTTTCCCAATTACAATATTTATGGATACCTATCCAAAGGATACACCAATCCCCTAATCTAGTTCATGGATATTCTATCCACAAGAGAACTCCTTCTCCTCTACTTTGGTTGATGATCTTCTAGAAGAGCTACTACCTCCACTACCCTAGCTAATGGATCTCTATCCACTGAAGACACCGATCCTCACTACCTCGGCTAATGGACCTCTATCCACTAGAGACTATCATCCTCTATACTTTGTCACCTTCCAAATATTTGCTCAAACCTATCACAAATTTGCACTAAACACAGTCCTTCGGTCTAGCATAAATGTTCTCAAACTCCGTCTTATCTTGCACTAAACTCAACCTTTCGTTCTAGCACAAAACTGCTCAATCTATGTCTTATCTTGAACTAAACTCAGCCCTTTGATCTAGCACAAAATTGCTTAATATTTTGTCTTAAAATATGTATTGTAAGCTTCCATAAAAGCTCACATAAATCTATCCACAAGTCTTCTCAAGACTTACCTCAAATCTGCTCTACAAGTCCTCTCTTGAACTTGCAAAAACTACTCAACAAGTCCTCACCAGAACTTGCACAATCTACTCAACAAGTCCTCACTAGAACTTGTTCAATTCTTCTCAACAAGTCCTCACTAGAACTTGCCCAATATTGCTCATCAAGTCCTCACCAATTTTTGCACAATCTTACTCAACAAGTCCTCACTAGAACTTGCCCAATCTTACTCAACAAGTACTCACTAGAACTTACCCAATATTGCTCAACAAGTCCTCACTAGAACTTTCCCAATATCATAGAAACATATAGATAATTTTTAGAGACTCAATATGCTTCCTATTCACAATAATGCTCAATCACAAAAACATATGGAGAATTGTTAGAGACTCAATATGCTTCACACTAGTTCTCAATCTCTTTCAGTTTCAAACCAATCTAGAATGTAGTACAATTTGTTTTATGAAACTTGAAATTTTACTTCAATGCTTCACTTGTTTAAGATCAAACAACTTTGCTCAATCAATCACTCAAGGAACTCAACATGTTTCCAAAAATGCTCAATTTCTCATAACAATGATGCTTATGATATTTTACCGATTTCTAGTTCAAGTTTATCACCAAGCTAATTGCTTCAACAAAAATGTTAGTCACACTTTGTAAACTTCACATAACAATGATACTCATGATCTTTGCAAATCCCTTGTTCAAGTTTCCTCTCAATAAATCACTTCAACAACAATGCTTATCAAAAAAGGTTCATAGCATTTAACATCATTTTAGAAAACTCATCAACTCATAAAACCAATAAAGAAACTTAACCAAGTCCTTTTCACTCCAATATTGCTTTCAAAAATACACAATTATTCATCACATTCACTCATGGAAGAATGTACCCATTCCTTTTCTTTATGGATAATAGTCTTCAAAACCTATCTCACTTTTTCACCACTTTCTTTGCCAAGTTCAAAGGGTTAGATGACAAAAATTATCACCCTAACAATTTTCACAATTTACCTTAATCACAAGATAAATTAAATTCCCAATACACCTTATTGCTCCATCTCAACAATAATGTCTAACATCATAAATTTCATAAAATTCCTTTTTAAGATATACCACAATTTCTACTTATAACTCCTTTCTTAAATTGCATTTATAAAATAATATATCTCATAAAATAATGCAATTTATTTTCCTAAGGTAAAAATCAATTACCCTAGATTTTACTTTACCAAAATCAACTTTTTACTATACTCAAAAAATCACTTTTTACACTTAGGTAAGTATCAATTTTACTACCACCTTATACCTCCCAATTTACTCGCAACAATCTTAGGGTAATTAAAATTAATTTAAAAAATTAGTACCTTTGCCCTTAGTGGGTTTTGAACTCACGATGCTACCTCCCCAAGCACCTTACCCATGGCCTAGAGTACCGCATGAGCTAAGCGCTCACATGGGAGCTAAACTCCCCACATGCCTCAAATACCTTTTGCTGCCTTGAAAGCAAAAATGCAAAAATGCTTCCCTCGACTTTTGTTTTTGGGTTTCGAACCTGAAACCTCCTTGCAATGAATGCCAAGTAACTGCCACTTGTGCTAGCCATCAGATGGTGCTCGAAATTGAGCCCTTTGACTTCTTCAAACTCCCCAAAATTCAAGTTTTTTGTAGCACACGTATACCCTTCTCTTTCCTCCACAAAATGGTGCACGTTTTCTTTGATTCAATTTTCTTGCATAGTTTTTGCCTTAGAAAAGCAATATATATATATTGATTTTTCATTTTTCTTAACACGTCGACGATGTGGACTTCAATTTGCATGTCGGTGGAAATGAATTTAGGTTATTACCTTTACAAACAAATAATTATTTATTTATAAATTTTAAATTCAATTTGAATTTAAATATTTATAAATTAAATATTGAACCTTCCTTGGACATTTGGGTTTTTATAAAAAATCTTTTATATTTTGCCATATGTAGGTTTTAATAAAAACCTTTAGTTGTGCCCAACACGGTTTTAATAAAAACCTTTACTTTTGCTTCCCATAATATTTAAAAATAAATATTATGAAGCTCTTCTTGCCATAAAATTTTGCATTATTCCTTTTGATATTTTGGCATCAATGGTGGTTCATTCCTTGACATCAATGACAACTTCATGCCTTGAAATCAATGAAAACTCCATGGACTCAAAATGTCCAACAATCTCCTCGTTTGTCATTGATGGCAACCCAATAAATTTTTACTACTTCCTTGACCTTTTCATTCTACTCCCCTTGGGAAACTGCTCTCCTTCAAACATAGATGATATCTCCCCCTTACTCTGATCTATCCCCCTTACTCTAATCTCTCCCCCTTTGACATCAATGGCAAAGGGTCACCTTTGGGGCTCAAGGCTAAGAATGAGTATCTTAGCTTAGACCATCCCAACCTATTTTTTAGGGGGTTAATTTTGGGGTGGGGGTATCTCTACTCCCATCAAGCACTAATATTGACCTATGTCTACTTCCTTCTCCTTTTGATGATTCTTCCTGTTCCTATTCTTGTTTTTGTTCCTACTGGATTCTAGAATTTTTACTTTACACCTTTTTGCTATATGCCCATCATTGTTGCACTTATAGCACTTAACTTTGTTATTCCTTGGAGGTACAAATGTCTTTGAAGCTCTTCTAATGGGGCCATATCTGCTTCTCTTATGAAATCTATAGTTAATTGCCTTGTGACCAAACTGATTACAAGAGTAGCAATGCCCTTGAAAAACTTACCTGTTTCTGAAACTTCCATATTCCTATCTTTCAACTATCCTGCATTATGAAGCCTTGTGTCCAAACCTATGACACGAGAAGCAAAGTCCATTGAAATTGCTTTGCCTTGACCTCATTGGGCTCTTAGTATATTTTTACTGATTCCTGTTCCATCTGGTCTTCTTTTGTGTATTGAACTTTCTTTTGTGGAACTTTTTATTGTTCAACTCTTCTTCAAAAGTCTCACTCTCCTTTTCACTTTCTTCTTCTGAAGTTTCTTCTTACTCAAAACTTGAAGTTGACTTCTTTTTCCATTTCCTTTGTTCCTATTCAAATCCAAGATCTATCTTGCTTGATGTAGGCTTTTGTATCTTTTTAAACTTATCTAAATTCTTTGAACTATTTTTGAACTTTTGTAGCTTAACTTTGGAGTATTTGAATTCCATCCTTAATGAAGCTACTTCTTGTTCTAGTCTCTCACATTATATAACCTTGGCTTCTAACTTCTCCTTGAATTTAATTACCTTGGCCATTGACTTATTTAGATACTCTATAAGTATTTATTTCTCTTCATCAAATTTTATTATGAGTTTTACATTTTGCTTTCTTTCTTTCCTTAAAGTATCAAGAGTAGAAGTAAGCTCACCTACCATATCAAATTCTCTTGATTCTGATTCTTCCTCCATTTCTTTGCTTTTGGATTCATATTCATCCATTTATGGTTTATCTATTATAGGATCATTTCCTTCATTTTCTATTTCCATGAATATATTTATTTCTGATCCTTCAAGTGCATCTTCAAATTCATCATCATTGAAACTAAAACCACTCTTGGTGCAATCATATTCAATATGACTAAATTTGCCACATCTAATACACTTGAGGATTACTGGAGATCCTTTCTTAACTACTTCCTATTCTCTTGTTAGAAATAGAACTTAATATTTATCATCATATGAGAAACCACTATCACTATCACTAGAGTACTTGCTTTTTTTGCATAGTAACTCCTCTTATATCTTTGGAAGAACTTCTTTCCTAGCTTGCTTTGTCCATCCCTACTTTTCTTTTGATACTTGTGCCTTTCTATTTCTTTGTTTCTATGCTCTTGTTTCTCTTCATCATTATTATTTCTAACTTCTCTACAGTAATACGCATAATGACCATACTTTACACAATCAAAACATCTAATAGATTTTATACCTTTGTATTTCCTTGGATATTTGTTTCTTCTGCCATAGTTTGCTTCTTCATCACTAGATAATTTATCACTTGAATTTGGAACTTTAATTTTTGACTTCTTAATGGCTTTGAAAGTTGCTTCCTTTCATGGATTCTATTCCTATTTTATTCTTATCTCAAAAGCTATGAGGATACCTAGTGGATCACTTATTTTCAAATTATCACCATCCTTTCCTTCTTCTATGGCTGAAATTTTCTCACTAAACCTTTTTGTAGGGGATCTTATAATCTTGTCACATACATCAGATTCATCAATCTCAAGTCCAAGCCCTAGCATGTAATGTACAACTTCATCTACACATAGTAAATAGTTGCTAATACTTTCATCTTCCTTCATTCTGAGTGCTTTTAATTGCCATTTGAGATTTCATATTTTTGCTCTTTTGACTGTCTTATCTCCCTCATATATAGTTTGCAATTTGTCCCAAATTTTCTTTACGGTATTGCAATACATAACCTTGAAAAATTCTAGTCTATGCAAACCCCTCAAAATTGCATTCATTGATTTTGATTTATAGTTTTGTAGGATCTTACCATATTTGTTTGTAGGTGGAGTAGATAGTGGTGTGTACCCATTTTCAACTGCTTCCCAGATTTCATTCCCAAGTACCATAAGGTAAATATTCATCCTCATGCTCCGAAATACATAATAAATTTTGTTGAACATTGGTGTTTCATAATATGACTCACCCTTAGAACCCATTTTATGTTCTCTTTAAAGATTTTTCTTTAAGCTATTAAACTCTTCTGAAGGAACCCACTCTGATACCAATTTAAGAACACAAGCTTATATTGAGAGGGGGGTGAACAATATAAGACCACTTTTTACTTTTCTTTCCAATCAGTATTATGCAATGTATCAATAGCAGTAATAAAAAAAATATCTAAAGCAATGCACAAAACACCACACAAGATAGAGACACCAATTTAATGTGGTTCACCCAATGTGGGCTACTCCACAGAGAAAATATTTTACTAAAACTTTCTCAATAATTCTTTGTGGGAAAATTTTCTCAATTATAATGTTTATGTAACCTGTCCAAAGGAGACACCAATCTCCTAATATGATTTATGGATCTTATATCCACAACAGAACTCCTTCTCCTCTAATTTGGATGATGATCTTCTAGAAGAGTTGTTGCCTCGACTACCCTAGATAATGGATCTCTATCCATTGAAGACATAAATCCTCATTACCTCAGCTAATGGACCTCTATCCATTGGATACTATCATCCTATATTCTCTATCACCTTCCAAAGATCCACTCAAATATGTCATAAATTTGCACTACACATAGTCCTTCAGTCTAGCACAAATCTGCTCAAACTCTGTCTTGTCTTGCACTAAACTCAACCCTTCGGTCTAGCACGAAACTACTCAATATTTATCGTTTATTGCACTAAACTCAGCCCTTCTATCTAGCACAAAATTTCTCAATATTATGTCTTCAAATATGTATTGTAAGCTTCCATAAAAGCTCACACAAATTTATCCACAAGTCTTCTCAAGACTTGCCTCAAATCTACTCTACAAGTCCTCTCTTAAACTTGTAAAAACTGCTCAAAAATTCCTCACCATAACTTGCACAATATGCTTAACAAGTCCTCACTAGAACTTGTCCAATTCTTCTCAACAAGTCCTCACTAGAACTTGCCCAATCTTGCTCATCAAGTCCTTACCAGAATTTGCACAATCTTGCTCAACAAGTCCTCACTAGAACTTGTCCAATCTTGCTCAACAAGTCCTCACTAGAACTTACCCAATATTACTCAATAATTCCTCACTAGAACTTGCCTAATCTCATAGAAATATACAAATAATTGTTAGATACTCAATATGCTTCCTATCCACAACAATGCTCAATCATAGAAACATATGGAGAATTGTTAGAAACTCAATATGCTTCACACTAGTTCTCAATCTCTTTCAGCTTCAAACCAATCCAAAATGTAGTACAATTTATTTTATGGAACTTGAAATTTTACTTCAATGCTTCACTTGTTTAGGATCAAACAACTTTACTCAATCAATCACTCAAGGAACTCAACATGTTTCCAACAATGCTCAATTTATCATAACAATGATGCTTATGATATTTTACCAATTTCTAGTTCAAGTTCATCACCAAGCTAATTGATTCAACAACAATGCTATTCACACTTTGCAAACTTCACATAACAATGATACTCATGATATTTGAAAATCCTTTGTTCAAGTTTCCTCTCAATCAATCACTTCAACAACAATGCTTATCAAACAAGGTTCATAACATTTAACATCATTTTAGAAAACTCATCAACTCATCAAACCAATAAGGAAACTTAACCAAGTCCTTTTCACTCCAATATTGTTTTAAAAAATACGTAATTGTTAATCACATTCACTCATGGAAGAATGTACCTATTCCTTTTCTTTATGGAGAATAGTCTTCAAAACTTGTCTCACTTTTTCACCACTTTCTTTGCCAAGTTCAAAGGATTAGATGACCAAAATTATCACCCTAGAACTTTTCACAATTTACCTTAATCACAAGATGAATTAAATTTCTAATACACCTTATTGCTCCATCTCAAAAATAATGTCTAACATCATAAATTTCATAAATTCCTTTTTAAGATATACCACAATTTCTACTTATAACTCCTTTCTTAAATTGCATTCATCAAATAAAATATCTTATAAAATAAAGCAATTTATTTTCCTAATGTAAAAATCAATTACCCTAGATTTTACTTTACCAAAATCAACTTTTTACTATACCCAAAAATCACTTTTTACACTTAGGTAAGTATCAATTTTACTACCACCTTATACCTCCCAATTTACTCACAACAACCTTAGGGTAAATAAAATTAATTTAAAAAATTAGTACCTTTGCCCTTAGTGGGTTTCAAACCCATGACATTGCCTCCCCAAGTGCCTTAGCCATGGCCTAGGATACCATGTGAGCTAAGCGCTTACATGCGAGTTAAAATCCCCATGCGCCTCAAATACCTTCTACTACCTTGAAATCCAAAATGTGAAAATGCTTCCCTCGATTGCTGCTGTCGGGTTTCAAACCTAAAACCTCCTTGCAATGAGTGCCAAGCAACTGCCACCTGCACTAGCCATCGGATGGTGCTTGAAATTGAGCCCTTTGAATTATTCAACCTCTCCAAAATTTGGGTTTTTTGCAGCACACGTATACCCTTCTCTTTCCTCCATGAAATTGCACACGTTTTCTTCGATTTGATTTTATTGCATAGTATTTGCCTTAGCAAAGCAATATATATTGCTTTTGCATTTTCCTTAACACGTCGGTGGTGTGGACTTCAATTTGCACATCGGTGGAAATGACTTTAGGTTATTACCTTTACAAATAAATAAATATTTATTTACAAATTTTAAATTCAATTTGAATTTAAATATTTATAAATTAAATATTGAACCTTCCTTGGACCTTTGGTTGTTTATAAAAAACCTTTTATATTTTACCACCTGTGGGTTTTAATAAAAACCTTTAATTGTGCTCAACATGGTTTTAATAAATAACTTTACTTTTTCTTCCCATAATATTTAAAAATAAATATTATGAAGCTCTTCTCGCCACAAAATTTTACATTATTCCTTTTGATCTTTTGGCATCAATGGTGGTTCATTCCTTGACATCAATGACAAATTCATGCCTTGACATAAATGACAACTCCATGGACTCAAAATGTCCAAAAATACCCCTAAGTTAATTCACTTCATGCCCCTTTCTTCATACCCCTACCTTAATTCACTTCATTCCCCTTTCTTCATATCCTTAACTTCATACCCCTAACTAATTAAATACTTACAAAACCACTTCTTTGATCAATTAATGTCTCATACCCCTAACTAATTGAATACTTACAAAAACCACTTCTTTAACTAAACCCTAAAACCTAAACCCTAAACCCTAAATCTTAAACCCTAAAGTTAGGGGTATGAGACATTAATTGATTAAAGAAGTGGTTTTTGTAAGTATTCAATTAGTTAGGGGTATGAAGTTAGGGGTATGAATTTAGGGATATAAAGTTAGGGGTATGAGACATTAATTGATTAAAGAATTGGTTTTTGTAAGTATTCAATTAGTGAGGGGTATGAAGTGAGGGGTATGAAGTTAGGGGTATGAAGAAAGGGGTATGAATTTAGGGGTATGAAGTGAGGGGTATGAAGAAACATTGATTTTTTTTTTAAAAAAAACATTGATTTTTTTTGGATTTTCTAAATTTTTTGAAAAAAAATTGATTTTCTAATGTTTTGATTTTTTTTTCTAAGGTTAAAAAATTAAAATTAAAATTAAAATCATAATTTTAAAGTTCTTGAAAATAAATTAATGTTAAAATTAAAATTTTAAAGTTCCTAAATTTTTTTTTAATTAAAGTTTACAATTAAAAAAAAAACCACTTCTTTAATCAATTAAGGTCTCATACCCCTAAATTCATACCCCTAACTTAATACCCATAACTTCATACCACACACTTCACACCCCTAACTTCATACCCCTAAATCCATACCCCTCAATTCATACCCATTTATTCATACCTCTTTTTTCATACCCCTCTCTTCATACCCCTAACTTTAATCAATTAAGGTCTCATACCCCTAACTTCATACCCCTCACTTCACACCCCTTTCTTCATACCCCTCACTTCATACCCCTAACTTCATACCCCTTTCTTCATACCCCTTCTTCATATCCCTAACTTCATACCCCTTTCTTCATACCCCTAACTTCATACCCCTTTCTTCATACCCCTTTCTTCATACCCCTCACTAAATACCCCTCACTTCATACCCTTAAGTAATTGAATACTTAAAAAAACCACTTCTTTAATCAATTAATGTCTCATATCCCTTTCTTCATACCCTCACTTCATACCCCTTTCTTCATACCCCTAACTAATTGAATACTTATAAAAACTACTTCTTTAATCAATTAAGGTCTCATACCCCTAACTTCATTCAATTCATACCCCTTTCTTCATACCCCCTAACTTCATACCTATTTCTTCATACCCCTAACTTCATACCCCTTTATTCATACCTCTTTATTCATACCCCTCACTAAATACCCCTCACTTCATACCTCTAAGTAATTGAATACTTAAAAAAACCACTTTTTTAATCAATTAATATCTCATATCTCTTTCTTCATACCCCTCACTTCATACCTCTTTCTTCATAACCCTAACTTCATAACCCTCACTTCATACTCCTTTCTTCATACCCATAACTAATTGAATACTTACAAAAACCACTTCTTTAATCAATTAAGGTCTCATACCCCTCATTTAATACCCCCAATTTCATTCATTTTATATCACTTTCTTCAGACCCATAACATCATACCCCTTTCTTCATACCCCTAAGTTCATACCATTTTCTTCATACCCCTTTCTTCATATCCCTCACTAAATACCCCTAATTTCATACCCATAAGTAATTGAATACTTACAAAAAATACTTCTTTAATCAATTAATGTCTCATATCCCTTTATTCATACCCCTCACTTCATACCCATTTCTTCATACCACTTCTTTAATAAATTAAGATCTCATATCCCTCACTTCATACCCCTAACTTCATTCACTTCATTCCCCTTTCTTAATACCCTTAAATTTATACCCCTAAATTCATACCTATAACTTCATACCCCTTTATTCATACCTTTTTATTCATACCCGTCACTTCATACCCCTAAGTAATTGAATACTTACAAAAACCATTTCTTTAATCAATTAATATCTCATATCCCTTTCTTCATACTCCTAACTAATTGAATACTTACAAAAACCACTTCTTTAATCAATTAAGGTCTCATACCCCTCACTTCATACCCCTAACTTCATTCATATCATACCCCTCTCTTCATACCCCTAACTTATTCACTTCATACCCCTTTCTTCATATCCCTAACTTCATTCACTTCATACCCCTTTCTTCACACCCCTAACTTTATACCTCTAACTAATTAAATACTTACAAAAACCACTTCTTTCATCAATTAATATCTCATATCCCTAACTTCATACCTCTAACTAATTGAATACTTACAAAAACCACTTCTTTAACTAAATCCTAAATCCTAAACCATGAAGTTATAGGTATGAGACATTAATTGATTAAAGAAGTGATTTTTGTAAGTATTCAATAAGTTAGGGATATGAAGTTAGGGGTATGAGACATTAATTGATTAAAGAATTTATTTTTGTAAGTATTCAATTAGTGAGGGGTATGAAGTGAGGGGTATGAAGAAAGGGGTATGGAAGTTAGGGGAATAAAGAAAGAGATATGAAGTTAGGGGTGTGAAGTGAGGGGTATGAAGAAACATTGTTTTTTTTTTTTCTAAAGTTTTTGAAAAAAATTGATTTTCTAACGTTTTGATTTTTTTGTTTTTTCTAAGGTTAAAAAATTAAAATTAAAATTAAAATTTTAAATTTCCTAAGAAAAAAATAAAAAAAAAATTTAAAATTAAAATTTTAAAGTTCCTAATTTTTTTAATTAAATTTTACAATTAAAAAAATTAAAATTAAAAACAAAAATTCTTTAATCAATTAAGGTATCATACCCTAACATCATACCCCTCACATCATACCCCTCACTTCATACCCCTCACTTCATACCCATCAATTCATACCCCTCACTTCATACCCCTAACTTCATACCCCTCAATTCATACCCCTTTCTTCATACCCCTCACTTCATACCCCTTTCTTCATACCCCTCTCTTCATACCCCTAAATTTAATCAATTAAGGTCTCATACCCCTAACTTCATACCCCTCACTTCACACCCATTTCTTCATACCCCTCACTTCACACCCCTTTATTCATACCCATCACTTTATACCACTTTCCTCATACCACTAACTTCATACCCCTTTCTTCATACCCCCTACCTTCATACCCTTAACTTCATACCCCTTTCTTCATAACCCTTTCTGCATATTCCTAACTTCATACCCTTTTCTTCATACCCATCACTAAATACCCCTCACTTCATACCCCTAAGTAATTGAATACTTACAAAAATTACTTCTTTAATCAATTAAAGTCTCATATCCTTCTTCATACCTCTCACTTCATACCCCTAACTAATTGAATACTTTCAAAAACTACTTTTTTTAATCAATTAAGATCTCATACCCCTCATTTCATACCCCTAACTTCATTCACTTCATACCCCCTAACTTCATACCTCTTTCTTCATACCCCTTTCTTCATACCCCTAAATTCATATCCCTAACTTCATACCCCTTTATTCATACCTCTCACTAAATACCTCTCACTTCATACCCCTAAGTAATTGAATAATTACAAAAACCACTTCTTTAATAAATTAATGTTTTATATCCCTTTCTTCATACCCCTCACTTCATACCTCTTGTAGATAGTAGTTATAAACCCTAGGATTGGCTGGCACATCCATCACCAATTTTGCAATGTATAAAAATATTTTTTTTATGATTACGTCTTATTTAATGAAAATACAACCAATGAAATCAAGGCTGAATGTAAATGCATATGGCACTAAAAGACAAAAACAACCATCATGCTTGTTAAGGCTCTAGACGGGTTAATCAAATGTCTAGTTAGGATTAGTTAAGTTAGCAAGTAGTTGACGTCTAAATGCAATGTGTTAAGCATATGTTAAGAAAATGGTTGGGGTTATTTGGAATTGGTTGGGGAACTAATTTACCCCCTGCTATTTAAGCCCCCTCTTCAAATATTGTAATGCCTATGTTGTGAGAGCTATTGATGCTATTCATTCTACGTAATAAAAATGTTGTTATGTTGTTTACATATTTTATGTACATGGTGAATGGATGATTATATTGTGAGTTTTAGGTTGAAATCCATTAATGGAGATGTTGTAGGTTATTCTATGCTAATTGTCATTGCAGTTTTGCTATTGAATGTTGCAAAAAATAGGTGTTGAAGCAGGGAGAAATATAGACATGTATTTTGCAGGTTTTCTATATGAGATGAGGAACCAGAAATCTGATGTCTAGCCTTGATGTCTGGTAGCCATTAGACGACTACTGTTAGCCCCCAAACCTAACGTCTAGGATAAACTTGATGTCTGGACCTACACCTAACATCTAGACTTAACCTGACATCTGAGCCCTCCTGACGTTTAGTGCCCTGATGTCTACCCTTGTAGGCCTGACGTCTAACACCCTAATGTCTACTCTTGATGTCTAATATTGCTTACCTGATGTCTAGACCTTGATGTCTGATATCTAGAGTTAGAGCATTGACTTGAAACTTGTATACTTGCTTGAAACCTAATACTAACTTGTCATCACCCCATCCCGGTAATGTACTCACCTCAATATACATTTGGTATCATTGTCTAATTGAAAAACCTGGAGAGTAGGGACAAAAGTGATAGGAAGAATAGGTGAATGATTGATTTTAGGTTATAGAGCAACAATAAAAAACCAATAAGAAGAAGTGCACGACTAGCAAACTTAAGAACACATGAGGCTCCAAAGGTGTCTCACCCTGAGGTAGAGAGAGTGTGGAACATTGAAGATGAGAACAACACACACATTGAAATATTGTTGGTGACTACAGAAAACATGGAGTAAAAAATAGTGGAAGGAGTACCCATAATTGAGGACTGGAAGGTAACACCCAAACCAAGAAGAGAGGGGTGGCCAGAAGATACTAAAGGAGTGAACCTTGTATCAAGGTACCTATGTGGAGGTTTATGGGGAGGAATATCGAAGCCATGTTTAGTATATTTATGAAGGAGATCACGAAGCAGAGACCAATTAGAGTCAGGGATAAGGCTATTTGAGTACAACTTTGCACCACCAATAGTTGATAGAAAACCGAATAGAACTCCACATCCACCAATACCAGGAAGTCAGAATACCATGGTGGAAAATCCTACCAATGAAAAAATATAGTAGAAATGCCCACCTTTCTTAGGTGAAGGAAAGGAAGATCCATCTCGACATGTGGGAACTTGCATCACCATTTGGGGAGCAAATGGGGTTACCCAAGATACATAATGGTTGCAATTGTTCCCAACAAAATTATGAGGTATGGCGATAGACTGGTACTTGAATAAGCAAAGTACATAAGCATTTACACAATGGGATGATTTGAAGAATGCATTCATAGAAGAATTCCAACCTATGAGGGATGACATCGATATAATTATAGAAATTTGTGTCACTAAGAAAAAATTAGATGAGGATGTAAAAAGCTATAATAGAAGATTGAAACATTTGATAGAAAAAATGGATATGACACCTATCGATGATATGATAAAGCGGTGGTTTTTGGAGGACTACTCCAAAAATTCAAGAAGAATATGAAGGCAGTACCATCCTCAACATACATAGAAGCACTGAAGAAGGCTAAAAAATTTAAAAGTGAAGACAAGAAAAAAACTATAGGGATTGGAGGCTACTTAAAACATACCAAAGAATTGGACAGTGAAGCAAAAAATAAGGTGCAGAGCACAATCCACACATTCTGAAGATATTTTGACAAAATGCTAAAGGAAGTAAAGGGTAAAAATCGCAAAGACCAGAAGGATATTTTGTGCTCGTACAGTAATACAAAAGGACACTCTAATGTCAACTATCCAAATAAAGCTTATTGCAATATATGTGAGATTGCAGGTCATCCGATGGTCAAGTGTCCATTCAACCTAAAGAGTAAGCGACATCAAATCTTGGCTATACAATAGGAGTAGCCAAACACAACAAAGAATGGAAAAGCTATGACAAGTGGAGGATATAAGAATAACCATAGAGGATAAAGATGAGGATATCAGAGCTGAATACAATACGACTCTGAGGGATGATCGATTATTCAATATTGAAATTTTTAGGAATGGGGTCATTTCGTGAAGAACTGCTCCAAACCATAGAATGTAGGTAACAATAATCATGGTAATAATACCACTTAAATGTGTAAATAGTGTGGTATAGGCAACCACAAAGAAGCCAATTTCCCAAACAAGGCAAGTACCAATAAAACTCAGAATATCAACCTTATTGGCATAGGAGAGGTGATGGAAATGAAGAATGAAGTCTTGGCTATAATAAGAGCACAAACCAAGAATATGGAAGAGTATACAAATCTTGCCAAGGAGAAAGCACGATGGCAGGAAGCCCAAGAAATGATAAATACATAATTAGAAAAAGAGAGGAGAGATCAACTAATTTTAGAGAAAGTATTAAAGAGATCGAAGATCATGAAGAAGGCATTAATAGAAGGCTTGGTAACAGAGGTGCTAAAAATGAAGGTGGAAATGAAGGTCACCAATTTATTTAGCATTGTACCTGAGTTGTATGCTATGATCGGGGAAGTCATAAAGAAAAAGGATGAAACTCAATAGGTAGTAACTATCAAGCAGACCAGTTTATCGATCTGACAATCCTAATGATTGAAGCAAGGAAGAGGCCAACTATAGTTCAAATGGAAGTTTTGGACCATAGGCTGAATCAAGTGATTGTATATGGAGGATTGAGTGTGAATGTAATTCTAGAGAAGACATGATGGATAATTGGGCAACCTGCCTTACGATATCTGACTTTCAAGCCATATGGAGCTGAGCAGTATGTCATTGAAATAATATGTATCTTGATGAACCAAAAAATATGCATAGCAAAATAAGACTTTATATTGTACTTTGTCATTATTGCTATGTAGAAGTCCATATATGATGCACTACTAGGATGAGGATGGTTAAGGGCAACCAAAGTAAACCATAATTGGAAGAAGGAACGACTATATTTCAAACAAAGACAACACAAATATATAATTAATCTAAAGAATAAAATAGTTAGCCAAGATATAGCCACTTCATATGATTCAGGATCCTCTTTGTCATATGGTGAGGCAGGATATGAACCAGACAAGGAGGGAGTGTTGCAGCTTGATAACTACATAGAATATGAATATGACCAAGACAAGGGTCTATTACATTATCAGTTGGAAGATTACAAAATTTTCTCTCCTCAATTTTTGTGCATAGAGGTAAAAATTGAGATTCAAAGGGATGAGGTGCAAGAACCCAAAAAAGAGATCAACAACAAAATATAGACAACAACAGAGAAGGATCAGGAACAAGATAAGTGGACATTTTCCAAGAATTTTTTAGAATTCACGATGGGGGAGGCTATCATTGAAGATAAACCAACCCACCCTATCATTGCACTGAAGGCAGAAAAGGAACCTGAGTCAATCAAATATGAAGGTCCAATAATGATTCGGGTAAAATTGGGAGAAAAATGTGAGGAGAATATGATCAAATGCGAAGATGATTGGGATCCAATACTAAAAATAGCAGCATTCAAGATTTTTCTAGATTATAAGGATGTGTTTTCTTGGATATAAAAAGACCTGAAGGGAGTACCACCTAAGCTCTATGTACACAAGATTCCTTTAATAGAAGGTGCACAACCTGTGAGAAGGTGAACTTACAAGATGAATCCCAAATATGTAGCAAAGGCGAATGCCAAAATCGACAAGATGTTGGATGTAGGTATTATATTCAAGGTTACAACAAGTGAGTGGGCCTCACCAATTGTGATCACTCTAAAATGAGAAGCAGATAAAATTTTAATCTATGTGGATTTTAGAAGTTTGAATGTCGTAACTATAAAAGATACCTTCCCAATCCCATTCATAGATTCAATACTTGAAGAAGTAGCCGGTGATGAGATATATTCATTTTTGTATGGATTCTTGGGGTACAATCAGATTAGCATAGTGGAGGAAGACAAGTTGAAAACCACTTTTGTAGTAGAAAATGGGATATATGCATACAATCGTATGCCATTTGGACTATGCAATGCACCCGCTACTTTTTAGAGGATCATCTTGTATATTTTTGATAAGATGTCCATAGATAATTTTAAAGTCTTTCTGGATGATTGGTCACTATATGGGAAGATGCAAGATCATTTAAAGGCATTAGAGGAATGCATGGGTTTATGCAAGAAAGCATGGATATCATTAAAAACTAATAAATGCATATTACTAATACCATACAAGAAGCTACTAGGGCACATAGTATGCCAAGAGGGTTTGAAGCCTGACCTAGAAAATATACGAGTGATATTGTTGATGGAGAAGCCACATGATGTGAGCTCAATTAAAACTTTTTTGGGGATAATAAGATATTACAGGAGGTTTATCCAAAATTATGCACTAACATTTCATCCACTAGATGCACTTACACATAAGGGTGTTCCATTCAAATGGACAAAGGAACACTAGGGAGCATTTGAGGGATTGAAAGGGCACTTGGTGAAAGCACCTATCCTAGTCTATCCAGATTGGGAAAAATAATTCCATGTGCATGTGGATGCCTCAAATTTTGCCATAGGACATGCATTGGCACAAGAAGGCCAATACGGGTTGGATCAGCACATATACTTTGCAAGCATGCTATTGTTAAGAGCCAATAATAATTATAGTACAACAAAGTGAGAAGCACTGGGAATGGAGTATTCGGTGTAGAAATATAGGTACTATCTACTAGCTAACCCATTTGTTTTTATGTAGATCATAAGGCTCTATTATACTTAATAAAAAATTGATAATTTATGGATGAGTGAGTCGATGGCTCATCATCCTGCAAGAATTCATGTTTAGAGTGGTAGTCAGACCAAGGAAGAAACATGTAATAATGGACCAGTTGTCAAGGATTCACTCAGGATAACCTACAGAGGGAGGAATATCGGATGCATTCCTTGATGCATAATTATTTATGATTAATGCTATACTTGGATGGTATAAGCATATAGGGGAATATCTGTCGATGGGGTAGCTTCCAAAAGATTTATCAGCAGTTGAGTGGAGAAAAGTGATTACAAAGTCAACACCCTTCACCTTGATTGCAGGATTGCTTTACAAGATGGGGGAGGACCATATATTACAAAGATATATAATGGAAGATGAAGTGCAATAGACCCTGAAGGAAACACATGAGGGATTGGCAGGAGGATACATGGGACTAGATGTGATAGCCAGGAAAGTGTTGTTGGTAGGTATGTGGTGGCCCACCCTCTTTCACGATGCAAAGTAGTTCATGGTAGGATGTGATATGTGTTAAAGAATGGGGAAAACCTTGAAGAGAGACTTCATGCCATTACATCCATCATAGCCTTAGGAACTCTTAGAGAGATGGGGTCTAGATTTTCTAGGTTCTTCTAAAAATAAGTCGAAGAAGTTGATGCTGATATATCATAGTCACAATAGAATACCTCACAAAATGGATAGAAGCAAGGGATTTACCAGACAACTCAAAAAAAATCATGGCTCAATTTTTGTATGAATAGGTGATTACAAGGTTCGAGATACCTCTACAGTTGATGAATGATAGAGGTGGCCATTTTGTGAACGCAATTATTCTAAATTTAATGGAGAAATTTAGGATCTTTCACTCATTGTCAAGTCCATATTACCTAGAGCAAATGGGTAGGCAGAGGTGATAAATAAGGTCTTGGTTTCAATCAAGTATAAGACATGCAGAGTAGAAAGAGTCGACTGGGAGGAATGATTACCATCAATTTTATGGGCATATAGAACCACTTTGAAGCCCATCATAAATCACACACTATTTCAACTGATGTATGGATAGGAGGTAGTGGTACCAGTTGAATTTCTTGTACCTAGCTTGAGGGTGGTAGTCGACAGCCAGTTGAATGATGAGGAAAGCACTCGAGAGTGACTGATAGCTTTGGTATAGTTGGATGAGAAGCGGGTGATGGTGCAATGGGAAATAGAGATAGCATAGAAGAGAAGGAAATTCTAGCATGATAAACATCTCCAAAATATAGATCTAAAGGCTGGTGGAATAGTTCTCAAATATAATAGCAAGAGAGAACTCAAGCCAGGGAAATTGAAAACCCTATGGCTTGGACTCTTCAAGGTAGAGGAAGTTCTCGAAAATGGGGTAGTAAGACTAAGGAAATTGGATGGAATTTTGCACCCTGAGGTAATTAATAGTTCCAAGTTGAAGGTATAAAGGCTGCATGTTGAGGTGAATATGATCAACTTGGGGTAAACTAGAACTTCCAAAATAGAAGGAGATCCAAGCCTACAACCTCCTAAAACCAATGAGTAGGGTAGCACTATTCGAGAGGAGGATACTCATAACTTGGATTGGTTGTTTGGGAGCAAGGAGAGATAAGCAATGGAACAGGGAGGACCTCAAAATAATAATGAGGAAGACTAACTCCAAGTAATGATGGACGTCACTCAATAGAAAGTTTTAGAAGAAGAAGAAGAAGAAGATGAGGAAGATGGATTTAGACTTCTACAATGAATAAGGTTAGAAACACAAATATTGTAGGAAGAATATGAGACTCTGAGGCAGTACAAAAATCAGCTATGGGAACATGTGATCTAGAATTTGGACAACACCATGCAATGAGTGAATGATAGACACGAAGCTTACCTAATAGAATGGGTGAAGCTAAAGCAAGGGGAACTCAAAAGAGATGCGATGGGAAATTCCTTAGAAAGTAGTTTATTTTCCTTACCAGAAGAAGAAAAAGAAGCAAATTCCAGCCTAGTAGGAAGTCAAAAAGGAAAAACAATGGTAGTAGATGCACGCTCTAGAAGTTCCTAACATATACTAAGAATCATGCTAAATACAAAAGAATACTCAAGTGTAGAGTCAGTGAACCATCAAGAGATGAGAGAATCCCCTAAAAATCCTTGGGTATGTGAAGTAGGACAAAGTTTGACTACTAAACTCAAGATGAGCAGAGAAGAAATGGCAAAAATCCTATGGAAGGACATCGAGATAATACTGGAAAAACCAAAAACTACCAAGTTGTGGGAAGAATCAAGTAGTGATGACAACCTACCTCAGAATCTGGACATACCATGTGTGAGTCCTAACCCAGATCGCAAGAGATAGAGGGATGAAGAGTGCAGTCAACAAGATGGTGTTAAGTTTTTGGAAACTACACAGGTAATCAAAGATGATGCTTCATGGAGCCTATAAGACAAATATAATAGAGGATTAAACAATGAGGCAATGCCAGCTTGTCCACCACCTCATGCATGGAGAACACCATATGTTGGAGCCATGAGACGTCCGACGAAGCAAGAGGAAGTAGCCAGGTATCGAATGGCTGCACTGGACTTATGCCAACATAGATGAGAGGTAAGGCAGTTGTAGCAACGAGTTCAAGAAACTTTAGAATGGCCTATGAACATGGTAGGAGAGGTAAATGACTCTAGTATCGACTCAATCTTCTCAAAAGAGTACCAAGAAAACCTAGCTTATTGTACCTTATAGTGTAGCTTTGAGTAAATTAGGTGGAGGAAAATACTGATAAGGGATGATAGGAGATTGAGGATCTTACACTAATTAACACATATGCATATGCACAATCCATCGAAGATAAGAGCACAACTGCTAAATAAAGCCTGTAGCTGAGATAATTTAGGTACCCTCGAAAGACTGCAAGGAACTTTGAGAGTACTCGACCAAGGGAGGAGCATGGTTTACCTCCATCCTAGTAGTTTGAAAGGAAGAAATCCCATTTTAGCTACCAATAGGTTGACTAGTTCTTAGTTTGGGCCATAAGGACCATCTGAGGACTTAGTCCAAGTCAACCCATCACTATGTGCTCCTGAGAACCGACCGATAGGTCCATCTCAACAAGCTCATGGGAACCAAAGATGTCATCAAGAATGACTGAGGGATAAAAAAATCTTGAGTAGTTGGGAGTTTAGAAACACAAAATTAGGGAGATTTGATCAAAAAGAGGCCGAAGAAGCGGTAACCAATTTTGCAGTAGAATAAATTGGGAAAGAAACTCTAATTTCAAGCGATAGGATCAAGAACGGTTAGTTGTAGGAAATGGAAGAAGCAAAGGGTTATCAATATGGGGAGAGGTTTCACTACTTGGACAATTGCATAATAATCTAGAAAAATTATGGGAGTACAGAACGAGTTCCCTTAGTACCCGCCCATCTAGAACACCTGAATTCTATCGATAGACACCGAGAGGATATAGCAAAATATAGCCATCCAAAAAATAATATTGTACACCCAAGTACACATTTGGGAAACATAAGGTAATAGCTGGATCGTGAGACTGTTGATACGAGAGAAGCAGATATACGATTGGTGTAAAACTGGATAGAACAGATTCATCAGAAAACAAAAATAAATTAGCAAGTTGTTAATAATAATGGATGACGAACCAATAACCACTAGTTTGGTGAGCCAGAAGAATGCCATTAGTTGAAAGAAGTTATATAACTAGACTAGCATATTATTCCATGAGGTATGGTAAGATACCAAAGCAGCCATGTTCAGAAACTCCCCCAAGATGGAGTAATAGATGGAGACGTCAGACGATGGAAGAAATAAACAATGATAGTGAATATGAATTTAATAGTTTCAGATAAAATAGTCATCATCAGAAAAATGAGATGTTAGATGCCTAGGAACTACGTATTGGCATGGCCATCCGGTTCACCTGTCGATGTTAAACAATAGACGTCACCGACAGTTTTGAAAGAAAAAATAAAAAAAATAAGAAAAAAGTCAAAAGTCAAATAAAAAGTCAAAAAGGTAAAAAAATGAAATAGGGAAAAAGATGAAATAGGGAAAATATGAAATAAGAATAAGACAAAAATAGGGACACCTATATGTCTAACTATCCGACGTGTCATGCATTCAAGGAGTTAGTTGCGAGTTGGCGGTTGCATAACAGTTTTGAGCAACTTTAAAAGGGGAGGAGGCCATTCATTTTGCAACATCACTTTCAAGAAAGTAAGAGGAGAAGGCGAAGGAGAGAAGCATGCAGTAGAGGTGCAACAGTTAGACGTAGTAGACGGTTCATGACAAATGGATAGATTGTAGCAGCACTTAACAGATAGCAGCACTTGACAGATAGTGGTACATGATGGATTGTGGTACATGATGGATTGTGGTACGTGATGGTTGAGGTACTTGATGGGTTGCTATACTTGATAGGTTGATGTACCTAATGGTTGAGGTACCTAAAGGGTTACTATACCTGATAGCTGAGGAACCTAATGGGTTGCTATACTTGATGGGTAGTTGTACCCGATGATTGAGGAACCCAATGACTAAGGAACCCAATTGCTAGCTGGACCTGATAGCTAGAAGAACTTGACAATTGTAGGACCTGATGACTAGGAGACTTGAAATCTAGGGTAGAATTGAAATATAAAAAGAGAAAATAAAAATGAGGACATCACATCATAAACTAGGGAAAACCCTAGGATGGAGTGAGCTCGAACCCAAATCGATGGTAGCCAAGAGGCTATAACACCAACAAGAAATTGAAATGAAGGATCAAAGCAAAAGTATAGAAGGGGGATAGGCTTGGAGCAAAAGAGAAGCAATCAAAGTGACAACCCATAAAAGTAAGGAGATTCATTAGAGTGGAAAGGCACCCATTCCATTGGAGGAAATTACTTGGGTATGCCTGATAGGAGAATATTACCGCCAGTGATGGGCAGATGCACCAGCTAACCACCCAGTACGAGCGAAGATGATAGAGGCAGGAGTGCACTTCATTTTACAAGCTTCCCATTTTGAGAGGGGAATTTTCAAAGAGTACCTAATGCAAATACTATAGACATATGATGAAGGGAGGCACAACAGTCTCGTGGAGATAGAAGGTACTACACTGGTGATTGATTTCTCTCCTAGAGTCTTCCAATGTACTTTTGGGCTTCCACTAAAGGGCTAGCCGATGCTGAATGAGAGAGTGGATCCAAATAAGACACCGAAACTAATTATGAGTATCACCAACCTAACAAAGGAAAAGGTAGACACTATGTTAAGCATCCATGGTGGAAGAGGAGTGAAATAGGGGCAACTCCAGAGTGATGGATATGAAGTGATTATGAACGTCATTATGGAAAGACTATCAGGAGAATAATGAAGTATGGATTTGCCTATATGGATGATTCCATACTTGTAGGGGAGAGCACAAGGTATACAATATGATTGGGCAACATATCTATCAAACCGCATATAGGATTTACTGATGAGGACACCAAAGAATTTTTCTATGATCTTTCACATGATTAGATTGATCTTGGATGTAGTAGCAAGGGTAGAAGTTCTTATCCCAAAATTTGATGCTCCGAAAGAATTTCCATATCTAGCACCATCTATATGCAAGTGGATGGAGACCCAACCAGTGAAGAAGACATCGTCAAAGAAAGCACATGTGAAGTAGATTTCACATAAACCATGTCAGAAGAAGCTGGTGGTTGTGCTATAAGGGGAGGATAAGGGAGTACCACAAGCTCAAAAAGAAGATGTACAAAAATAGAAGAAGGCCCAATCTCCAGAAGAACCTAGACAGAGGAATAAAGGACGATTTGATGAGCCATCCTTGAATTTCTCACAGGAAGCATTGAATAAAATAGCAAAAAATTTAGAAACAATCCATAGTTAGGAGCACTATCAGATAGTACAGGAGGAAGCTGATTTCTCTATACTGCCTACATTGCATAATCAGGCAACCGGGACCAGTACTGTGGAATGGGTTGGACCTACTAAGTATTTGGTGGAGGTTGAGCACATAACCTGTATAGGTTCACCAGAAATGATAGAGATACCCTTGGAAAGAATGACAACACTGAAAGCTACCTTGAGCACATTTTCCATAGAGGAGATGTTTGCCATAGCAACCAGGGAAACAGTTACCATGGATGCTCTAGGAATTAGCAGTATTCCTAGGGTAGAGGAAGGCCTACCACCACCGGTTACAAAAAATTTGGAGGAGGTAGAAGAGCCCATGAAGGAGATAGTAATAAGGAATACAAAAGGAAAGACTTCCAAATATGAAGGGAAGAAACCCCTGGAAATAATAGATTTGGACAAGTTGGAGGAACAAGAAAAATAGGGTAGTAAGATTATGGGATAGTCTATAGCGAAAAATAACCCATCTGTTCACCAAGAAGAGAGAGGCAAAGGAATTGCATGTGAAGAAGAACATACAGACATGTGGTATTAGGAATTCATTATTAAAATACAAAAATTTATGGACCATTCGGATGAAATGGATGAGCAAGCAACAATTTATTTTGAAAAACTATGAAAAGTGATGAACAACTTGAGCTTACAGTTTAGTAGTGCATGCATGGGCCAATGGAAGAAGTGGCAAGACATGGTGGAGGGAGAACTTGACCGATTGGTCAAATGGGTAGCCAAAGGACCTTGGTATAAGGACATATTGAGTATATATGCAAAACAACCTTGGTCATTACCTACTGCCCAGTTGCAAACAATGGAGGACATTAAAAAATTGCCAAAAATGACACCTAGTCTCTATTTGGACATAGAATAGGTCTATGTTTGTGGCCACGACAAAAATATCCCACAACATCCTATGGAGCATGGCACGCAAGTGGAAGTGGTGCTAGAATTATTGCATTTGTATACGTAGTTAAACTTCCTCGTACACTTGTTGGCTTGGTTGGGCGAGGGAATCAAGCACATAAATGTAGCTAAATATGCCATAGAACAAGAAGTTGTAGAATATTTAGCAAAGAAAGAACAACTGTTAGCAAAAGGTATGGACCGCATAACATAATTCAAGTAGAAATGTGGAAGTTGGGACAAACCATGGAAGAACTAAAAGCTAATTTAGAGAGAAAGGACCAATAGTTATCTGATACAGTAGCAAAAATTGCCCAACTAAAAAATGTGAAAGAGCTTCTGATCAAGAAAGCATAATCATATTCAACTAATAGGAGCCAACAGAAATGAGCTTGGGCTCAGTGAAAAGAGAACTTGAAGAAAGAGAAGGTAACCTTACAAGAAGAACTATGAATGGCAAAATAGTAGACATGTACATCAACTGCTACTATTTTAGAATAGTGGTTGAAGGATATGTTTTGCAGCAGAGAAACAAAACTATTGTCTAGCTTGAAGCAGTCAGAGGAAAGAGCCAATGCCTTAGGAGTGGATGGGGCTAAGTACTTTAACTATGCAAAAAGGCTCAAGGATGAATGGGATTACTACCAAGAACAAATCCAGGAGTACATATGGGTATTGCAGGTTTCTCATCCACCAAGCTTAACATCGATCGAGGCTGGAATTTCAAGATCCGAGTAGAGAAAGTCATTGAGGACATCGACTTCTTTGAAAGGGAGGATAGATGTACACAACAGTTCTAAATCCTAGGACTGGATGACACATCCATCACAAATTTTTCAATGTATATAAGTATTTTTTTGTGCTTATATCTTATTTAATGAAAAATATAGCCAATGAAATCAAGGTTAAATATAAATGCATATTACACTAAAAGACAAGACTCTAGATGGGTTAATCAGACATCTAGTTAGGATTAGTTAAGTTAGGAAGTAGTTGATCTCTAAATGCAATGTTTTAAGCATGTGTTAAGGAAATGGTTGGGGCGGTTTTGGAATTGGTTGGGGAACCAATTTACCCCCTCCTATTTAACCCCCCTCTTCAAACATTGTAATGCCTATGATGTGAGAGATTTTGATGTTATTAATTCTACGTAATATAGATGTTGTTATGCTATTTACAAATTTTGTGTACATGGTGAGTGGATGATTGTGTTGTGAGTTACAGGTTGAAATCCATTAATGGAGATGTTACAGGTTATTCTATGCTAATTGTCATTGCAGGTTTTCCATTGAAGGTTGCAAAAAATAGGTGCTAAAGTAGGGAGAAAGAAATACATGTGTTTTGTAGGTTTTCTATATGAGACGAGGAACCAAATGTTTGATGTCTAGCCCTGATGTCTGGTAGCCATCAGACGGCTATCCGTCAGCCCCCAGACCTGATATCTAGGACAAACTTGATGTCTAGACCTAGTCCTAACATCTAGACTTAACCTGACATCTAAGACCTCCTGATATCTAATGCCCTGATGTCTGCCATTGTAGGCCTGATGTCTAGCACCCTAATGTCTTCTCCTAACATCTGATCCTTCTTACCTGATTTCTAGACCTTGATGTCTGATATCGAGAGTTAGAGCATTGAACTGAAACCTGTATACTTGCTTGAAACCTAATACTAACTCTTGGTCATAAAATCCACACAGGAAAGGACTTTTGATGGGTTTGCGCGCCCTGGACCTGCGACCAACATTGAAATGTTGAGGGGAAGAGATGCCCCTCGTGTCGATCTCTAGAGAAATGCCGGCTCCTATACTAATCTACTTTTGGGGTTTGAGACAAGAGTGCAGGAAAGAAATAAACAGGGTAAGGGTTAGGAAAAGAAATAAAAAAGGGTAAGGGTTAGAGAAAGAAATAAAAAGAGTAAGGGTTAGAAGATGATGATTTAAGGTGGGAGAGAACAGGAAGCATGATTACTCGCTAAAAACTCGAATAGCAACAGGAAATACCAAGAATAGTATGAAGGAAATGAAATTCTGAACTTCCTATGTATCCTCTGGATGGGCTCGTAGGGTTCTCATTTCTCTCTCGTTGGAATTCAGGGTTTAGAGTAACAATGATTGAGATAAGGGAATAACAGAAACCTCAATCCACCAGGCAGCATAAAGAAAGAGACAAGGCATTTTTCCTCTCCTATGTATCCTTTAGGGAAAATTTTAGGGGTTCAGTCCCTGATCGCACACTGGATTTAGGATTCAGAGTCTCAGTATGCGAATGAGAAAAGACAAAAGAATTAAGCACATAAGGTAGCATAAAAGAGAGAAATAGAGCACAAAATATCTTTAGTATTAAACGCAGGACATCAAGTTACAACAGCTTTCTAGCAAAAATTTCCCCCCATTTTACATTGCAAAGCCTGGGTTTTTATAGAGGACCCGGCCCTCTGAATCATTATTACAAAAATGGTGAAGTACACCCTCGAGCCCTGGGAAATTGGCTCCTCGCTGCTGCTGCGGATGATCTCTCAAATCAGCTACCAAAACTGGTAATGGTGACTGAGTCAGCCAAAGAAAGTCACATTAAATGAGCCACTTGGGTGTCCTTGGATTGCAGGTGTGGTGCTTGAGTGGCGGCCATGCTTGTCGAATTCTTCTTCATGGGCTGATACCTCGCATCCAATTGCCAAAAATGAGCAACGGGCGTACCGAGCAAGAAAATATGCATTTATGAGGCTCTCTGATCGCCTTGAGAAAATGCCCAACTTGGGAAGCGTTCTTGGGAAGCGCCTCACTGATTTTCACTTCGCAAAACTACTTCGAGGGCATGGAGTGCTGAAGCCAATCTTCCTTTATCCTTTACTGCTTCGCTGGCAAAACTACTTCGCTAGTGGGTTGGGAAAAATGCTTCGGGCCGATCTTCTTTTGAAACGGTGTTTCGGGGGAGTTTTGGTCGAAGTACTTTCTTGACCTCTATCGCTTCGGGTGAAAATTGGCCAAAGTGGATTTTAGAAATACTTCGGGCCTGAAGTAATTTCTTTGCCTTAGCCGATTCGGGCTATATTTCCTTCTTCGACGAAGTTACTTGGATGCCGCTTCACAAAACTCTTCACCCGAAGTAGCCGTTGGGAATGCTTCGGGTGCGAAGCATTTCCTTCGCTTTCTTGACAAAGTTCTCGCTCGAAGTGATGATTTGAAGCGCTTCGGGCCTGAAGCTTCTTTCTTTTCATTTTGTCCACCAAGGGGTGATAGGGAAAACCAAAATTGCTATAACTTATAAACAAAAGAAAACTTTCAACAAAACAAATTTTATACAAAGATTCAATTTTTTTGCCCCTTGGTGGAATGTGACAATATTGTCAACATTCTTGGTGGCTCACGGGGCAACGAGCTCATCTCGGTGGTAGAACCCTCAGTTTTATCCATTGGGCCACAGAGTCCTCCAGACCCTTCTCCTTGTTCCTTTTTTTGGGGCGCTTCCACAGCTTGTCCTTCCTCTTCCTCTTCTTCTGCTACTGCTTCTTCTCCTATCGCCATTGCTTTTGCTACATCTTTAGCTGTTGGTAGTGGGGCCAGGCAAACGTAGATATCTCTTAAGGTTCGAAAAACCTGAGACCAGATGCTTTTCATGAACAACTCCTGATCCTCTAAGGATTTGACCAAAGTGTGGAACCTATCGATCTACCTGATTTCTGCATGCTGGGACCTGGTATGCAGATCGTTTAGGGAAGAAAAAATTCTATAGTATTTCAATATGTAATCAGCAACCTGCTTCTCTGTTATTGGTTCGGCCCACTCGTCTATCTCTGAAATGTTGCCTTCAAACTGCTACCACTTCGACATGATTTCTTCCTTGGCTAATGGCTTCCCATCATTATCCATGAAACTATGGAAGCCTAAGGAGAAGAGGTCCTCGAAGTAGCCCATTGACATGCACCTCTCACTTTCGAATGCATCTAGTAGGATTTTCACCTTTTGAGCTTTCTTTGCTATGGAGAAAGAGGTGTGAACTGTGGCCTGGGCCATTGACTAATCCCTTGCTGTCCGACTCATCACTGCGAGCTTCAAATATTGATACCTTGCACCTTGGACCTTGAGGGCCAACTTGAGTCAGGCTTTGAAATTTTGAATGACCTCTTCGACGATTGGTCCTCCTTCAATGGCGGCAACTCAGGCTTCTATGGTGTAAACTAAAATTGAAAGGGCACTGATAGCCCGAGACCTAAAATTCTTGAGCAGATGTGAGCGAATCTCCTTGATTTTGCTCCTATCAAGTAGCCCTAGGCCTTCCTTATTGTGCAGCTAGATCTAAGCTTGCAAGATCTTACTTTCAAGATCCTTGGCCCTCAAATCATTTTTGGCCTGCCTTTATGCTTGATTCTTAGCTGTGCACTCTAGCTGTGCTATTTGCAGCTTTAGGGTGTGTGCTTCTTTCTACATCAACTTGCACTGCTCCTCGCCCTCTACCAATTTGGAGCGAGCCCTTGCTAGATCCTCCTCCAGCTTGATGTTAGCGCTCTCGGCTTTGAACCTGCACTTGTTGGTGATGTTGGCATGCACCTTGAAGGTCTCGATTCCAATGTGCATAGAGGCGGACTCCTTGTCCACATTCAGATGTTCCAAGTCCTTTTCTTTATCTTGATATTCATAGTCCGCTGGAGTCATTTCATCCAGGGGCTTCTAGAATTTGGGTATCTTCTTTACTTTATGCAACTTTCCCACCTCAAAATCAAAGACGGTGCATCTCTCAACTTGAGCGAGCGAGCGCCCTCTCTTCTTTCTTGCCTCTTTTAACATTCTTTCTGTGTTCTGTCGGGCTTGGAGGAGTTTTTTGGCCAAGGGGGATTCATGTATTGAGGATAGCTCGAAGTCGAATGCGGCTGGGTCTACAGCCGAGGGATTGAACAAATATAAGGATTTGAAGGGAGTAGCTTCACCCAAAGGTTCGGTAACAGGGGTAACGGGGGCTTCGATGAGTGCGAGCACATTGTGTACAATGGAGGAATGAGCCTCGAGGTTCAACATTGGACTATTAGCTTTGCCCTGGTTGATGACTAAAGGATTGGCGGTGTGGCCGGGTGAAGTAACTTTGATAAGTTTGTCCTGGCTGGAAAACTTGGGGGGAGTAGTTAGGGACATAGCGTAAGGAGGTGACTGACCTTGTGGAGGTAGGGTGGACAGGTGAGAGCTTTTGTCTAGGTCCGGGGTAGACTTACGAGCAACCATAGCATAAGGTGAAGAGAACGTACCTGCATGCCCTCCTGGCAGAGTGACCATGGTGATCTCCTGGGTGATTGGCCCTGGTTCCTCCTAGGCCTCGGTACTCTTGGCTTCAATGACTTCCACAAGTTCCTCCACGTTAATGACATCTACGTTTGGGATCGTTTCGACACTTGATGGAGTTTCTCTATCATTTGCTTTGGTTGAGCCCGATACTGATCTTTCGACATGGGTGCTCGGAATGCTTGTACGCGGTCACTTTGGGAAGTTTGGGGGTGCCTGTGTAGGTCCCCGCTCCTTTCTTTTCTTCCTCTAGAGGGGTTGCTCTGATTCCTCTATTGTTGTCTCGAGATCCTCGGATTGACCCTATAGTAAAGCTTTTGGCATGGCCTTGGCTGCTTTTTTCTTGGGGACATTATCAGTCCTTCCAGGGCTTTCACCCAAACTTGGGGTGGTCGATGGAACAAAGTCGATGAAGGACAAGGGTTCCCAAGACCCAATATTGGTCTGATATACAATTGTGAATTCCCTGTCCATTGTTAGAAGCCCGTAAGAATTCATTTTTTGGCGATGGACTCTCATAATCCACCATTCTCTTAACTTCTCCTCTTCCCAGTCTTTCAACTCCTCTTTTAAATCATCCCTTTCTTTTCTCCAGAAAGTGGAGTCGGGAGTTGGGAATGGGTACTGGTCTGGGTCAAATTCGACCTCCATAGGATAGAAGTCATGCCAAGGAGGCAACGTCCTCATCTCCTCTAAGTGCCACTCCAGGTCCATACCATTGGGGTTATTCCTTTGCTCCAAAATTTTGAGGCAAGGATAGACATGGAAGTTTTTGCTTTTCAAATGATCTCTCATCACCCCCAACGGGTCGTAGAGCCACCTCTGTGGTATTTGAAGCAAACCAAAATCGGCGAGCTTCTCCTCCAGGTATATGTTCTGCTTTAGGGCAAAGACTTTGATCACTCCCATCTTGAAGGGGAAGTCGCAGGTGTGTGCCCACTTCCGTCCGTGGCCGTAGGTTTCGTCGGTCACGTCACTTTGTCAAGCAACTTCCAGGGCAAATTGGTACTCCGAAGGGAAAAAGGGCAGCAAGAAGGGCTTCCTTGTGAAGCCGAAAATGTGGATCACAAGCCCTTGTGTCAATTGAAACACATCCCCTCTTCTCTCCAATACCACTTTATCTCTAAGGTAGAGAGGCACCCGAGGGGCTAGACTCTGTCAGAATGTGCATCGCAGGTCCCAAAAACTATTGATTGAAAGGGTAATAGGACTCTGACCTCAGCAAGAGACGTGTCCACTGATATACAGGCAAAGGGATCCCATATTTGCCGACTGGTGAAACATCACAATGGTGAAGGACTTTATGTACATGAAAGAAGAAGAGCCAAACCAGGAAGGAACAAGGCTAGAAGTGGTGCTCCTTGCTAGCATCCTTCATGGATGTCAACCGCGTATGCAGATTTCAGGCCACCCATTCTACCCAATCAAAGAAAAATGGGTTGGTGTTCGGCCGCAAAGCGTTGGGGGTGTAGAAATCTCCTCTGGAAATGCATTCGGCTAGTGACGCCTGCCATGGGTATACCAAAGTATCACTTGACAAGCCTCCCACACATGCAATGATAGAGAATATATTTGTGTTCTTGAAGGCCTCCAAGGGCAGGGGCATCTGGGGTCTCTTATCGGAAGGAAGTCCGCTCTTGAGATTTTCATGCAAAAAGCTTATAATGAAGGGATTAGAGGTGAACTTATCCGTTTGTTCACTCAAGCTGACATTACGAATAGTATAGCCTTTTGGTGGCCTTTGATGTGATGCGAACGCTACCTGCACATCCTCCTTTAGAATGGAAAACAAATTTTTACCTGAGGTGTCCAACATCTGCCTGGTTTGTGGTTGGTAGTTCTGAGCGATGGCATATATGAGCTTGGGGCAGTGATGTGTAGGAGGAACTAGATACCAATATATGTGGGAATAATACATGTAACCCTCTTGTTCTCTGTCGAGAGCCTACTTTGCATGAAGTCGATGGTATGTCGAAGCTCGGCCACGGTTCTTGAGAGCTCTGGGTCTTTGATTTTCACCCACTTATCGACCGGTGGTTCTATGCTGGGCTCGTCATCAGACTCTTCCCTTCCTTCCATCACTTATTTTCCTGGGCATGGGGGAGGATTGACCCTCCTAGGTCTCTATTTCTTTTCTTTCACGGCTCTCACCTTTTCTGGAACCGTCGTCCCTAGCTCTTTTCCTTTCTGAGTAGGGTTCTTCTTTCCCATTGTGAATGATCGTAGCAAGATAACTTGTGATGTAGAAGAGTTCATCACCTCAAAACAAGGGATGAGATAATAACGGCGAACATCGAAACCTTTGATGCAGAAGTTCTCCGAAGAGACAAAATGCGGACTCGACTCACACTTGCAAATAGTTTGTTTTTAACGGGCATCTGCATTTTATAGCTTCGAAGGGCAACTTTCGACATTTATGGCAACCATCATAATTACTTTGTGGGCCTGGCCTAAAAGTATTACTGTGGCATCTAATTGGCCATATGGTGGCATCGTACGTGGGACCATGCAATTCGAGGATTTGATTTTGTATCGAAAACACAAATTGTTGCCACCTGGTACCCTTGCGTGGCCTTTCGATCAACAAAATGCCTTGGGATGAGTGTCGTTTCTTTCGTATTGAGTTCATCTGCTTTGGCCCCCTTTTGAAGCTATTTTCAACACATTTCCCGAGGCATATCTTAAATGTGCCCACCTCAAAATTGAGGTTCGACGACATGGAGTTGGCGAAGAAAATACTTCGCCGCGAAGTTCTTCTTTAGGCTGATTTTCTTCATTTTGAGCCCGAAGTTCCCCTTTGCCACACTATTGCTTCGGTTCACGAATACTGCTGACCGAAACCCATTTCATCGAGGAGGGCCTCGCCAAGCATTATTTTGGATGATGCCTTCGACATGTTTCTTTAGCAAAGCACTTTCCACGTCCTTGATTTGCATGTGGTTTGGTTCTCCGAGGATGAACTGCTTCGCGGCGAACTTCCCTTCATCGGCTACTTCGGATCGAAACCCCCCGAAGGCGATTCCGATCGTGCTTTGTGAAGCCGAAGCTAGGAATCTAGCTTTTGCGGCTGAAGTGGCGCTTGCTCTCCATGATTTTTTGAACAGAGTATAGACAAAGAACTGAAACCCTGTATACAAAAATATGTACAAGATATATATATTTTTTATATTAAGTACACATACCTCAGCGATTGAAGGTCTTCAGGTGGAGACCATTGACGGAGAGGAGAACATTCATTTGGGTAATGTGTTGTTTTTGTGTTGGGGAAGAAGGGAGTCCAACATTTATATTTATAGAAGGTTTAGATGGCTTAAGTGGAGAAATAAAAATACTAAAAACTATTTTTAGAGATAACAACACAAAAGGTGATGCAAGGGTAGAGATTTTAAGAAAAAATCCATAAAATGCTGAATTCACAGTTAATATGAGCCAATCATGAATCAATAAAATTTGACTATTGGAAGTCAAATGGTACTGAGTGTCCTTGAATTTTGCACCTCATTTTGGACAACTGTAAATTCATCTAGGCTAGTAAAAAGAGGTGAACTAAGGGATGGGGTGCTCAAAATTGCTCTTAGCATCTTTGAGTGGCTTCTTAAGTACTTAAGGAAGAATTGACTCATTTGTATGGGTTAATTTTCCATGTCTACAAGATGCATGATGTGCCTAAGAGGGCTTATGTATGGCACCAAGAGGAATCACTATAAGAAAATTATGTACAAAGTTGGATCTACCCAAATAGACTTTAGCTTAGAGAAAAAAAAGAAAAAAGAGATGTATTTATAGATATGTACAACTATATATAGATATATTCTGATATATATGCCCAAGGAGACTTTAGTTAGCATTGCATGGACTTCTATTTAGTTGCTATGATATAGAGATATGTAAAAACATGAAAATAAAAGCTTTTGTCTTTAAAAAATATCTAAAGGACTTTTGTTTGGCCTATAAGACTTGTGATTTGGCTTTTCCTATAGGAATTTTGACTAAGCTTTGCCCAAAGGACTTTTGATTTAGCTTTTCCTAGATAACATCTGATTTAGCTTAGATTTTTGCATTCATACAAATATGTAAAGGACTTTTATTTGGATTTGTTTGCTTCATAGAGAAGTGTCATAGAGGACTTATTATTGATTCCCATGACTATGAATGACACTCCCAATTGGTAATAATAATTTGTCTTTGAAATATTTGCCCATACATGGTGTACATGGGAGACAACAGATGATACAATTGAGGATCCACTTGCATCAATCACCTAGTGAATAAAAATAAACTTTATTAACTAGGATCATCATATGCATGTTATTATAGATCCCTTAATATATAATAAGTAGTGCAAGCAATGATAGACACATGCATAAAGGTATTGTTGGCATTTTTGCCACATTGATTCTCATTGATGAATGCATTGATGTATTGTTGGGGATCTGACCTTTGATTGATGCAGCTTGGGCGAAAAAAGGAGAAAAATTGAGCAAAAAATGGTTAAGTCCGAAAATCGCAGCCGACGCGCCGACATGTTGCGGAATCGCGGTCAACGCGACCAACGCAGTAGGGTTGGCGGAACCGTCGCGATATCGCGACGTGTTCCGGAATCGCGGGTCGGCGGGCAAAAAAGCATTAAGTTGAAAACATGCAGCGATTCGCTGACATGTCAGCGAATCGCGACCCGGGGAGCGTCGAAGGCAAAAAGTGCAAACTTGCAGCGCGTCGCTGACATGTCAGCGAATCGCGACCGAAAATGGCGATTGATGCGGCGACGGAAACATGTAGCGAAATCGCTACATGTTCCGATTTCGCGGGGCAGAGCGCAGGGAGGAGCCAACGGCGGAAACATGTAGCGAAATCGCTACATGTTCCATTTTCGCGGGTCTTCAGCAGATGAAGCGTACGGCGGAAAAACACGTCGCGATTTCGCGACCCGTCGCATTTTCGCGACCTGCGCAGTTTTCCCGCCAAGTGCAATATGAACGGCCGAGAGGGTTTTTCCGATTTCCGATGATTTAATGCTGACCCGAATTAAATAATTTGCGGATTTCCGATGCGGTTAAGGTCGAAGAGTGCCCAGGCCACCAAAATTAAAGGATTTATTGGTTCAAAGCCGCGGTTCGTGGATTAATTCAACGGTTTTCATGCACATGTTCGAAGAATCGTATTTAATAAAGGACCGCGAACGTTTCATGGCATTTAATTTTTATTTCCTCGAGGCCGCTATTAAGGGGTCGTGTTCCTGATTTTCAAGATATTATTGTAGATCACGAGGAAGTTGGTTTTACGTTTTTAATGCTGCAAAGAGGACGGACCTCTATAAAAACCAATGTAATTTTCATTTGCAAAGGTTGGAAAAACTTGTTGCTAGAAACTGGAATTGTATTTGCGGGAATACAAGGATCGACTTCTAATTTTTCAAGCGTCGCATGGATGAATTTGCTTTCTCGTTTTCTCGCATTTCTAATAGCATTCGTACTCTTGCATTGCTATTACATTTAAATTTTGCATACCGGATTTAAATATCTGCGGTCGTGGTACAATTCCCGGAATGTGGGTTTGGAGGGATTTGCGGCATGTGATTGTGCGAGGATGAAGCTGATTTCTTATGTTACTTGCCGTTGTTGCGTTTGTAGTTTCCTCTCGTTGTTTTTCTCGATCCCATCACTTCGGCCTCGTGGCCATATTTCCCATTTCTTTTCGCAACCTTTTAAATCTCTTTCCAAAGAACCCTATCTTAAACCCAATTTTAGAATAGTAGAGGGAACCAGCCCCACTGGAGATTGGTCCGGGAGCCATTTCTTGCTTCCACCCTTTCAATGTTGGCCGGGTCTAGGGCGCAATTGTAAAAATCCTTTCCCGTGGCGGATTCGTGACCAACACTTTTTGGCACGACTGGTGGGACAGATCGCTTTGTCTCCAAGAATTCATAATCGGTGGGATACGCATAATTTTCCAAAGTGATAACCCCACCGGTGCCAACAGTTTTGGCACGTTTTAACACCCGGAGGTCTCAAGATTTGATGAGCTGTCTTGGCCTCACAGCGGAGATTTTTAAGTTCATCTGGCGACTTTGCTGAGTTGAAGATCTGTTCGTGGACGCCTGTTTTTGTTTAAAAAAAAAAAAAAAAAAATTCAAAGAATGTTCATCTGGCGACTCTGACTTAATGGCGATGGCCGTGATTCCGCGTACCACTGCCACAAAGGCGAGGGTTTTTTCTAGATGGGATGATCCTGGCCCTCTGAATCTGCAAGTTCGGCATGAAATTCCCGAAGGTGCCCCGAAGAACCCGGCAAAATATGATGGTACCGAAGGCATGGCTCGGCACATGTTGAAGATATTGCTATTCTGTCCATGATCCATGTCATAGAACACGAAGATGTCATGATCCGACTTCTGGTTCAGTCTTTGGAAGGAAGAGCATTGCAATGGTACAGATTGCTCAAATGTCAAAGCATCAGCTCATGGGATGATCTCGCGGGAGCACTGATCAAAAGATTTGACGAAGATCCTTTCTACGGTTCTTTGGATCTCTACCAATTTTTCATGTACATCAAGAGAGCACCTCAAGAGAGCATCACGGACTTCAATGTCCGATTCTTGATAAGTTGGAAGAGAATTCCGGAGAAGATCCGTCCATCACCCACCCAAGCCCACCTCTTTTATGTTCGAGCTTTTAACTCTGACATAGGTCTCTTTTTTCTGCAGTCAGGTGAACAACGCTTCCCACAAATCTTTGAGGAAGCAGTGCGAGCAGAACAGTTGTTGCTCTTATCAGGAAAGTTACCGTGGGGGAGAAACTCCATTACCTTCTCCTGTGGTTGCTGCTCCTGTTTACCCTGCACATTCATGCCAGATCCCTGAGATGCAGTCATGTGGAGTTCAAGGGACAGATCTCGTCCAAAGTCAAGGATTGGAACATGCAAGCACTTTTCCAAAGAATGAACAATATGGTTGCTTGCGCTTTCATCAAGAGATGGGCCAAGTAGAAGAACAAGTGCAAATTCCGGAGCCCGAGGAGATCCCGCAATCCGAGTTCTCACTTGAAGAGCCCTGTGATCACATCAAGGAGTTAGAGGAGCCTGTACTCAGCCCACAGCCAGTAAAGTCTGCAAAGTGGTGGTGTTGGTTCCAGCCACTACATCCAATACCTGAAGAAGTCCTCCATGTGGGTACTAGTAAGAAGGATAATCTGCTGAATTGCATCCTATCAGCACCATGGAGAACTTCAGGAAGGAGCCAGCCCAATTTCAAGGACCGACTTAAGTATGATCAGATCTGGTCGGGACATTGCAGATTTACCGGATAACATTCTGAGATTGGATGTCTGGTGGCGACATGCCAATCATGTCGTGCATTATTGTATATAGTATTTTGAAAAAAACAAAAAAAAATAGAAAAAGAAGAAGAAAAAAAAAAAAGTGGTATTGTTTTTATTTGTTCATCTCGGCTCTTGTTGCCTGCGAGCCGTAGATGCTTGTTTTTCCTTTGTTTTTCTCCTCCCAACAGTTTGGTGGCTTTCTAGCACTTTCTTCTTTTCCCTTCCCCGTTTCCTCTCTTTCCTTTCTTCATCTTCTTCCTTCTTTTTCTTCTGCATTAAAACAAAATAAGCCACAGCTGTTGTTTCTTTTTCCTTTTCTGTTTTTCCCCGTCCCTTCTTATCCCTTTCCTCTAAGTTCAGTCTTTTACGCATTTGCTAACAGTCTAGTTCATTTCATTTCACAGCTTTCCTAGTTCCATTCCCACTCCATAACTTCGTTCATTTTCATTTCATCATTCCATTGCAGTCACCGCTAGCGCAACCGCAAGAGCTCACTCCATCATCGCGTTCCATTAGTCGTTTCATAATCAGTTATATGCAGGTTTTTTCCAGTTTCAATTTTTCAGCAGCACATGTATTGCAGCAGCCAGCTTCTGTTCGGATATGACTCCGTGCCCAATGGACTAAGGCCTGGATTCTTGCATACAACGAGCTGTATACCCCGCGAGCCGCCAAGAATGTTGGCATTTTTGCCACATTGATTCTCATTGATGAATGCATTGATGTATTGTTGGGGATCTGACCTTTGATTGATGCAGCTTGGGCGAAAAAAGGAGAAAAATTGAGCAAAAAATGGTTAAGTCTCGAAATCAGCAGCGACGCGCCGACATGTTGCGTAATCGCGGTCAACGCGACCAACGCAGGTAGTTGGCGGAACCGTCGCGATATCGCGACGTGTTCCGGAATCGCGGGTCGGCGGGCAAAAAAGCATTAAGTTGAAAACATGCAACGATTCGCCGACATGTCGCCGAATCGCGACCCGGGGAGCGTCGAAGGCAAAAAGTGCAAACTTGTAGCGCGTCGCTGACATGTCAGCGAATCGCGACCGAAAATGGCGATTGATGCGGCGACGGAAACATGTAGCGAAATCGCTACATGTTCCGATTTCGCGGGGCAGAGCGCAGGGAGGAGCCAACGGCGGAAACATGTAGCGAAATCGCTACATGTTCCATTTTCGCGGGTCTTCAGCAGCGAAGCGTACGGCGGAAAAACACGTCGCGATTTCGCGACCCGTCGCATTTTCGCGACCTGCGCAGTTTTCCCGCCAAGTGCAGTATGAACGGCCGAGAGGGTTTTTCCGATTTTCGATGATTTAATGCTGACCCGAATTAAATAATTTGCGGATTTCCGATGCGGTTAAGGTCGAAGAGTGCCCAGGCCACCAAAATTAAAGGGTTTATTGGTTCAAAGCCGCGGTTCGTGGATTAATTCAACGGTTTTCATGCACATGTTCGAAGAATCGTATTTAATAAAGGACCGCGAACGTTTCATGGCATTTAATTTTTATTTCCTCGAGGCCGCTATTAAGGGGTCGTGTTCCTGATTTTCAAGATATTATTGTAGATCACGAGGAAGTTGGTTTTACGTTTTTAATGCTGCAAAGAGGACGGACCTCTATAAAAACCAATGTAATTTTCATTTGCAAAGGTTGGAAAAACTTGCTGCTAGAAACTGGAATTGTATTTGCGGGAATACAAGGATCGACTTCTAATTTTTCAAGCGTCGCATGGATGAATTTGCTTTCTCGTTTTCTGCATTTCTAATAGCATTCGTACTCTTGCATTGCTATTACATTTAAATTCTCGCATACCGGATTTAAATATCGCGGTCGTGGTACAATTCCCGGAATGTGGGTTTGGAGGGATTTGCGGCATGTGATTGTGCGAGGATGAAGCCGATTTCTTATGTTACTTGTCGTTGTTGCGTTTGTAGTTTCCTCGCCGTTGTTTTTCTCGATCCCATCACTTCGGCCCGTGGCCATATTTCCCATTTCTTTCTCGCAACCTTTTAAATCTCTTTCCAAAGAACCCTATCTTAAACCCAATTTTAGAATAGTAGAGGGAACCAGCCCCACTGGAGATTGGTCCGGGAGCCATTTCTTGCTTCCACCTTTCAATGTTGGCCGGGTCTAGGGCGCAATTGTAAAAATCCTTTCCTCGTGGCGTATTCGTGACCAACACTTTTTGGCACGACGTGGGACAGATCATTTTCTGTCTCCAAGAATTCATAATCGGTGGGATACGCATAATTTTCCAAAGTGATAACCCCACCGGTGCCAACAGTTTTGGCACGCTTTTAACACCCGGAGGTCTCAAGATTTGATGAGCTGTCTTGGCCTCACAGCGGAGATTTTTAAGTTCATCTGGCGACTTTGCTGAGTTGAAGATCTGTTCGTGGACGCCTTTTGTTTTAAAAAAAAAAAAAAAAAATTCAAAGAATGTTCATCTGGCGACTCTGACTTAATGGCGATGGCCGTGATTCCGTAGACCACTGCCACAAAGGCGAGGGTTTTTTCTAGATGGGATGATCCCGGCCCTCTGAATCTCCAAGTTCGGCATGAAATTCCCGAAGGTGCCCTGAAGAACCTGGCAAAATATGATGGTACCGAAGGCATGGCTCTGGCACATGTTGAAGATATTGCTATTCTGTCCATGATCCATGTCATAGAACACGAAGATGTCATGATCCGACTTCTGGTTCAGTCTTTGGAAGGAAGAGCATTGCAATGGTACAGATCGCTCAAATGTCAAAGCATCAGCTCATGGGATGATCTAGCGGGAGCACCGATCAAAAGATTTGACGAAGATCCTTTCTACGGTTCTTTGGATCTCTACCAATTTTTCATGTACATCACGAGAGCACCTCAAGAGAGCATCACGGACTTCAATGTCCGATTCTTGATAAGTTGGAAGAGAATTCCAGAGAAGATCCGTCCATCACCCACCCAAGCCCACCTCTTTTATGTTCGAGCTTTTAATCCTGACATAGGTCTCTTTTTGTCGCAGTCAGGTGAACAACGCTTCCCACAAATCTTTGAGGAAGCAGTGCGAGCAGAACAGCTGTTGCTCTTATCAGGAAAATTACCGTGGGGAGAAACTCCATTACCTTCTCCGATGGTTGCTGCTCCTGTTTACCCTGCACATTCATGCCAGATCCCTGAGATGCAGTCATGTGGAGTTCAAGGGACAGATCTCGTCCAAAGTCAAGGATTGGAACATGCAAGCACTTTTCCAAAGAATGAACAATATGGTTGCTTGCGCTTTCATCAAGAGATGGGCCAAGTAGAAGAACAAGTGCAAATTCCGTAGCCCGAGGAGATCCCGTAATCCGAGTTCTCACTTGAAGAGCCCCGTGATCACATCAAGGAGTTAGAGGAGCCTCGTACTCACCCCACAACCAAGAAAGTCTGCAAAGTGGTGGTGTTGGTTCCAACCACTACATCCAAGCACTCGAAGAAGTCCTCCATGTGGGTACTAGTAAGAAGGATAATCTGCCGAATTGCATCCTATCAGCACCATGGAGAACTTCAGGAAGGAGCCACCCAATTTCAAGGACCGACTTAAGTATGATCAGATCTGGTCGGGACATTGCAGATTTACCGGATAACATTCTGAGATTGGATGTCTGGTGGCGACATGCCAATCATGTCGTGCATTATTGTATATAGTATTTTGAAAAAAACAAAAAAAAATAGAAAAAGAAGAAGAAAAAAAAAAAAAAGTGGTATTGTTTTTATTTGTTCATCTCGGCTCTTGTTGCCTGCGAGCCGTAGATGCTTGTTTTTCCTTTGTTTTTCTCCTCCCAACAGCTTGGTGGCTTTCTAGCACTTTCTTCTTTTCCCTTCCCCGTTTCCTCTCTTTCCTTTCTTCATCTTCTTCCTTCTTTTTCTTCTGCATTAAAACAAAATAAGCCACAGCTGTTGTTTCTTTTTCCTTTTTCTGTTTTTCCCCGTCCCTTCTTATCCCTTTCCTCTAAGTTTAGTTTTTTACGCATTTGCTAACAGTCTAGTTCATTTCATTTCACAGCTTTCCTAGTTCCATTCCCACTCCATAACTTCGTTCATTTTCATTTCATCATTCCATTGCAGCTCACCGCTTGCGCAACCGCAAGAGCTCACTCCATCATCGCGTTCCATTAGTCGTTTCATAATCGCTATATGCGTGTTTTTCCAGTTTCAATTTTTCAGCAGAACATGTATTGCAGCAGCCTGCCTTCGCTCGGATATGACTCTGTGCCCAATGGACTAAGGCCTGGATTCTTGCATACAACGAGCTGTATACCCCGCGAGCCGCCAAGAATGTTGGCATTTTTGCCACATTGATTCTCATTGATGAATGCATTGATGTATTGTTGGGGATCTGACCTTTGATTGATGCAGCTTGGGCGAAAAAAGGAGAAAAATTGAGCAAAAAATGGTTAAGTCTCGAAACTGCAGCCGACGCGCTGACATGTTGCGTAATCGCGGTCAACGCAGTCAACGCAGGCAGGTTGGCGGAACCGTCGCGATATCGCGACGTGTTCCGGAATCGCGGGTCGGCGGGCAAAAAACATTAAGTTGAAAACATGCAGCGATTCGCTGACATGTCAGCGAATCGCGACCCGGGAAGCGTCGAAGGCAAAAAGTGCAAACTTGCAGCCACGTCGCTGACATGTCAGCGAATCGCGACCGAAAATGGCGATTGATGCGGCGACGGAAACATGTAGCGAAATCGCTACATGTTCCGATTTCGCGGGCGTAGCGCAGGAGGAGCCAACGGCGGAAACATGTAGCGAAATCGCTACATGTTCCATTTTCGCGGGTCTTCGACAGTGAAGCGTACGGCGGAAAAACACGTCGCGATTTCGCGACCCGTCGCATTTTCGCGACCGGCGCAGTTTTCCCGCCAAGTGCAGTATGAACGGCCGAGAGGGTTTTTCCGATTTCCGATGATTTAATGCTGACCCGAATTAAATAATTTGCGGATTTCCGATGCGGTTAAGGTCGAAGAGTGCCCAGGCCACCAAAATTAAAGGATTTATTGGTTCAAAGCCGCGGTTCGTGGATTAATTCAACGGTTTTCATGCACATGTTCGAAGAATCGTATTTAATAAAGGACCGCGAACGTTTCATGGCATTTAATTTTTATTTCCTCGAGGCCGCTATTAAGGGGTCGTGTTCCTGATTTTCAAGATATTATTGTAGATCACGAGGAAGTTGGTTTTACGTTTTTAATGCTGCAAAGAGGACGGACCTCTATAAAAACCAATGTAATTTTCATTTGCAAAGGTTGGAAAAACTTGTTGCTAGAAACTGGAATTGTATTTGCGGGAATACAAGGATCGACTTCTAATTTTTCAAGCGTCGCATGGATGAATTTGCTTTCTCGTTTTCTCGCATTTCTAATAGCATTCGTACTCTTGCATTGCTATTACATTTAAATTCTGCATACCGGATTTAAATACTGCGGTCGTGGTACAATTCCCGGAATGTGGGTTTGGAGGGATTTGCGGCATGTGATTGTGCGAGGATGAAGCTGATTTCTTATGTTACTTGTCGTTGTTGCGTTTGTAGTTTCCTCGCTGTTGTTTTTCTCGATCCCATCACTTCGGCCCCGTGGCCATATTTCCCATTTCTTTCTCGCAACCTTTTAAATCTCTTTCCAAAGAACCCTATCTTAAACCCAATTTTAGAATAGTAGAGGGAACCAGCCCACTCTGGAGATTGGTCTGGGAGCCATTTCTTGCTTCCAGCCTTTCAATGTTGGCCGGGTCTAGGGCGCAATTGTAAAAATCCTTTCCTGTGGCAGATTCGTGACCAACAGGTATGTATGAAGTGAGGAAGATGCAAGTAAGTAGGATCAAGTAACTAAAAATATGGAGATGATGAAGATGTTTGGATATGCATGGCAGGGTGTGAGGGTGGAGAGTGGGGGTATACCATATTTATCCATGTATGTGGACAAGGATTTGGATGTCCTCCTCACCTTGGTTATGTTCATGTTGTCCAACATCATGGACCCAAACAGTATTGGATGTAGGTTTCCTTGGAACCTGGTAGGGATAGTGAGCGATATGTTCACTAGGCGGTATGTGTATGCATGGGCTCCTACCTTATTGGTGTAGGTGTACCGAAAGCTATATGAAATCATGAGGTAGGGGAGGAAGGGATTGGGGTGCAACTTACTACTATAGTTCTAGGTATGGGAGAAATTTAGTGTTGCTTGGTCGGAGGGCTTATCGATAGCAGACTTGGGTAGGGAGTAGCCCTACGCTAGAATATGGATGGTGGCCGAGGAGGTACAACCGAGTCGGCCAGTGTAGATAAGTTAGTGGTATAGGGAGATGTGGGTCGGATTGACATCTATCCAAGTGATATGGAGTTTGTCATAGGCTTGCAGGTGGATTAGATATGGAGAGCACTTGTGACAAGTGTGTTAGGCTAGGTGGGTGGTTGTTAGTCATTGGAGTGAGGTTGAGTATATTCAATTCTCTCAAGTACTTCAATATGAGCCGGTGTGCTATAGTAGACATCAGGAGGAGATAGGGGTACCATGTGTGAAGTCATGGAGGATGGCCTATGAGGATGATGATGATATGGATCTCTCATATGTAGTTTATGCAAGGACTACCATAGAGTATGATGCATGGTTCACTGCATAGCCAGCATGGGTACCACCTTGAGGAGCAATCAATGGGGATGGTGATGGTGAGGCTAGGGATGGGGGGACACAGGGAGCCCCCCAGTGATAGTGGTGCCTTTGATCACATAGTCAAAGGAGGACTAAGGGTGCAGTGAGACAAACTATTGAGATTGGAAGAGATGATGGAGATGGATATGATGTGGAGGAGGTTCTAGATGGACCTCCAAATTAGAGTGAGGAGTATTGGGTGAGGCTAGAGCAACAGGTAGATGAGGAGGACATGAGGATCACAAGGATCCAAGTAGAGCTAGTAGAGAGGAAGTGCCAACATAATATTGACATAGCACATCTTCACTCTCGGTATAGATATATCAAGGCATTGGAGTATAGGTTTATGGAACATCATATTCCACTTCTAGATCCTCCAACCTCATCTATCTTTGGGGGTGCTAGGCATAGTGATTCTAGGCATAGATATAGGTCTAGGTCTCCTCCTAGGTCATAAGGATCCTCTTGGAGGTCATATCTAGTGCTTAGATGCACTTTTTGTATATGAGTCTTGGTGCTCCATTGTATGTAGCCTTTTGACACTCATTGTACATGCGATATTTATACACACACACACACACACATATATACATAGCTTTTACATTTTGTGTTATATGTGTTTTTGTGAATTATTTTTGTGGAATGCTTTTGTGGAATGCATTTTTATATGGATGATGAATGCATATGATATTCTATGAATGATTAATGCAAGGTAGAACGTATGGATGATTAATTCAAGATATGGAATGTAAATGTGCTAATAATCGTTCATAGTATAAATCTTGCTTGACCATTTTCTAGAATTGTTATTTAATAAGGGGAACCAAACTAGGTGGCATATGAAAGACTCATGAGATGACATGGATGTTGACATGGAAGAAGATATGGATGTTGATATGGATGAATACCTATTTTGTAGAGACTTAGACATACTAGTGGTATAAAAAAAACTCACTAAAATTACCTAATTCTTCTAGGATCAAATGTGTGTGTAGTGAATTCATTTACCGAATCATGAGCATGGTAATAACTCGAGTCAATCAAGAACCAATGTATGTGCAAGTGATTTCATAAATTCATCTTGAGTAAATAGGGTAAACATGTTATGGATAAGAACAATAAGCTAGCTTATCCTTATGTGCAATCAGAGGTCTCTTTGAAAGAGATGTGTCGCCACACATGAGCATACTCCACTTCCAATCAAGCTTCTATATCTTTGGTGGAGGCTAACTCCATAGTCCATGATTTTTATTTTTGAACTCTTAAGTTTTGGGAATGACCACCTACCTGTCTGACTAGAAATATAGTACAATCCTTACAACCCAATGATTAGTCATGTGTAATATGAAAGATTTAGAGTTTTTGTTAGGGATTTTTCCCACTCATTTTTTTTAATTTTTGGAATTGTGATAGTGGTGAGAACCAATATTTTGGTGGACTATGTTGCATGATGGGACTCACAAGGATGACCCTTTTCACTTCGAGGTTCATACCAAGTATGGTGTTATCCCTCTTTGACACAAGATGTTTTTAAGATGTAAAATTGTGTTTGGTTCAAGAATATTTTGGAGTCAATTTCCAAAACTCAAAATTTTCTTAGTGTATATGTGCAATGATCCTAAAAATAACTCGACATGTATTTTGGAGGTTGCTTAAAACACTAGGAGTGACTGAGTGACCAAAAATACCTAGGACATTGTGAATGTATGGAGGCAAATGATAATTTGACCTGATGGAATGAAATGGGTGAATTTTGTGGATGATATTGTGAGGATGCCCCTGATTAAGGCAACATGATTTTATTTTGGACCAATTCAAAACCTTGAACTTAATAAATGATCCCTAATATGACATGGATGTGAATGCAATGTATGACATGCAATTTTATAAAATTTGAAATGCAATATGAAATATGTGTTAATGCATTGTTTTTAGAATGTAGATGGAAGTGAAATGCACTGTTATAAATGAAATTTATGCAAATTTGTTTGTGTATTAGCCATGTATATATACATATATAGAAATAAATTCATGCATAGAATTCTCTCAAGTGTATAAAATTAAGTGGTTTGGGTTCTTTCTATCCCTCTACACTAGCAAGCCTGTAAGTACCACTACCCACTCTATATGTAAAAATGTATGGACCTAACCAATTAGCCGTGAATTTATCATGAAGATGCGGTAATGCATTGGCATTTTGTTGCTTCTATTTAAGGACCAGATACCATACTTGGAATTCATGTAGATGAAATTTGGTGTTGTAAGTACATTTGAGGTGGTATTGATAGACTCATAAATGCTCTAAAGCATTGACTTACCTCTCATCAAGTGTGAGTTGTTCAAGATGTGCTTGTCTAGTAGTGTCATCATATATGAATTACTACAAAGAAATTTGTAAGGAGGGGATCTTGAGCTCAAGAGGTATGATTTCTTTGGCTCCATAGACCAATGAAAATGGCATTGGACCTGTAGGCATGCAAATGCTTATTCTATAAGCCCATAATGCCAAGGGTATTTGTGTATGCCAATATCTATGATTTTCTTTGACAAGTTTCTTAAGAATGGTAATTAAGGTCTTGTTGGAAGCTTCAACTTGTCCATTTTATTATGGATAATAAGGAATCAAAAATAAAAGGATGATAACTAGGTAGTGGAGCTTTCACAAGTTGATCAGCTATTACCTGACCTTTAATGGATTTTTGGCTAATGAATTCCAAGTCAAATTTAGTAAGGAGCATTATCCATTTAGCGGTGCAGGTGTTGTTGTAATTGCAGGATATCATATAACGTAGAGTATTTTCCCTAGCTATGACATAAGTTGTGTGGCTAAGCATGTAGTATCAAAATTTCTTAGTGGTAAAAACCACTGCTAAGCACAGTTTTTCTACATAAGTGTATCTAGTTTCATAGCTTACTAATGTTTGAATAATGTAATAGACAACTTGCTCTCAATTTTTCTCATTATTTTGTGCAAGCATTGTCCCTAATGCAAAGTTTGTTGTTGATATATAAATATAAAAAGGGACCCCCAAACAAGGAGGAGCTAATACTGGTGGAGAAGTTAGCTATTGCTTAATATCATCAAAGGCTTTTTGGTATTCATCTGTCCAAAAAAATGACACTCCCTTTTGTAGTAGGTTATTGAATGATCTACATTTATCAGAAATTTATGCAATAAAATGATGGATTAATTAGATATTTCCTTGTAAACTATGCAATTATTTTAAGTTAGTTGGGGGAGGCATCTCCATGATGACCTTGATCTTGTTAGGGTCCACCTAAATGCCTCTTTTGGAGTTAATAAATCCTAGAAGTTTGTAAGAGGTAACACCAAAGACACATTTATTGGGATTCAACCTTACATTATGCTCTAGGCGTTGGTCAAAAACTTTCTCCAATACACCAATATGTTCTTTTCATGTTTTGGATTTATCCAAGATATCATCCACATAATCTTCGATAATATTATGCGTGTAATCATGGAATATGTATGTCATGACACACTGATATGTGGTGCTTTCATTTTTGAGGCCAAAGAACATCATCTTGTAATATAGAGTTCTCCAAGGTGTAGTGAATTTTGTTTTGTGTTGGTCATAAAGATTTATTCGAATTTGATTGTATCCTAAAAAACCATCCATGAGTGAAAGTATTTCATGGCCAATGCAAGTATTGAAAAGAGTATCAATGTTTGGTAGAGAAAAATCATCCTTAGGACACGCTTTGTTATGATCTCGAAAGTCAGTGCAAATACTTATCACCTCATTTGGCTTACAAATAGGTAGCATGTTTGAAATCCACTCAGGATAGTCGATAGGAACTATGAATTTCACGTATAAGAGTTTTAAAGATTTATTTTTACCAAGAGGGCCATGGTAGGATGCATTCTCCTAAGTTTTTGTTTGATCGACTTAGCATCAGGTTGTAAGGTGATATTATGGATAACCAAACTAGGTTCAAGACTAGACATGTCCTTATAGGACCATGCAAATATGCCCTTATTCCTCTTAAGGAGAGAAATTAATTGATCTTGTTCATTGAGTGATAAACTTTTTTCAAGATTGAAAATTTGGGGGTTTGTCTTTGTCTAAACTAAGGTCCACATTGATAGTATCTTCAATAGACATGCGGGAACCTTCCTCAAGTTTATGTGACATAGGGATAAAATTAATGTCATCTAAGATGTCATAAAACTCTTATGGTTTATTCTCATATATTTTCTGCCTAGAAAACCTTAGGATCCAAATGTGAGAGTGAAGGTGAAGGCAGAGAAGATGGAGGAATGTAGTTGGTGGAAGCCCTTAACAATTCCTCGAACAAGACCAATTAGGTAAAGGATGAAGGTGAGGAAATCTGATCCATATCAATGAGACTTATGTCAATTAGAATTGGCTTAGTCCGATCGTATGGATTACGGAGCGGGGTAAATAAATCAATAGGATTCATGTTGACTTATGGGCAAGGTGAATAAGGTAATATGAAATGGATGGAACCTAAGAACCGGTTCTAGGAGCTTGGTTAACCTATATAGCAACATTAAAAATAAATAAATGCATTTAACTAGATGATATATACATGCAATGAAAAGAAAGACAAATGTTTTTTTTTTTTTAATTGATTTTTGATTTTTTTTGGTAGTGGTGAAAACCACTATTTTTGTGTTATGTACATATGTTACAAGTTGGCTTATGAAATGGCTTAATGGAATGGAGGTTGTGGCTCAATGGTAGGGGTGGCTCACTCTTGTAGAAGAAGAAATTAAAATATGGGCTCATGGATGGGGAATAAGTTGAGATAAAACTCATCTTGTTCAGTATGGGGAATGATGGGCTTCAATTCTTCTTCAGATTCATCCAAAATTATTAACATAAGTTTGAATTATTCATGGATTTCATAGTTAAAATTATCAATGTGGAGGTCTTATTCTCCTTAATTAAGATTAAGCCTTTGGAAGGCTTGTTCAAGAGAAGAGGTGGTGGAAAGTGGGTGGTAACCTAAGCTTGAACTGTCGTGCACCTCTTGATATGGAACATTGATAGGTTTATGCACTCTCTGTTCATGCAATCCTAGGCCATGACCTTACCAATTAACTATGTAAAAATAGCAATATGGAAATCCTGTCATGTTTGAAATGTTGGCAAGTGTTGGTTCTTTGGATTCCTCTAGGGGAGCTATAATTTATGAAGAATCAATTCTCCCATACATAAAATTTATGCTATTTGGAGTTGAACCCACGTTATATACTACTCCTATGACCAAAGGTATGCCATGTGGGTGACCAAAATCCTTAGCACTAGGAATGGTGAGTGGTGTGATAGTGATGTCTTGGACCACATATTCACCAATACTAGGATTTAATTTGACTTGGGAGGATATAGGAGGATCATGGTTAGATGATGGCTCGAGAAGTGGTGAAGATGGATATGCCTCACAATCTATCAATTCAACTTGTGAAACATTAGGTGATGATGATGGATTGGTTTGGGAAGGCTGCTAAATGGATGATGATGATGATGTGGATGGCAATGAAGTTGATGATGTGGAATGACTGTAACCACATGTGCATGTAGTCAATATGAAGATGATGGGGGTGTGGAAGCTTCATGGTGATTGGTGATAGGGAGCTCTTCAAGAATGGGATCCTATGATGTAGAAATTGGTAAAATGGTATATGGATTGGATGATGGAAAAATAAAAAGGTGAATGGAAGGAAGCATGGGCTTACAGGGATTTAAAATTAAATTGCAATACTTAAATGGCTCGATGTTCACCGGTATGCAATGTACTTGTCCCTCATGAATGTATTTCAAACATTGATGTAAAATGAAAGGGACACATATTATTCCCTCATCCAAGGTCAAGGAGTACATTTTACACCATGGATCCTTCCAATATGTAAAACATGATGTGCAAAATTTTGACCCCTACTTCAATGGGTAAAACACGAGAGTCAACTGTGGAACACAAAGCATCGTTGAATTATTTTAGGGTAAATGATGACTTGGTGATATGATATGGAGTAATGTTCAAATGATGAAGAGCGTATGTGGTGATGATATTGATAGAGGAACCATTATCAGTTAGGACTCTTTTAAAAGTCTTCTTGTCAATTAGAGCCATGATATGCAATGAAGGGTCTATTGAATCTGATGAAATTGGCTTAATCTCAAAGTTATATGATGTGATGGAAGACTCCATCCATGTTTGGATGCTCCCTAAAAAGTTTTTAAAAGCATTATAATATTGCAATTTTAGGTCAATGGATTTATGAATATCCATTAATGCCTCATGATGTGGGGGAGATTTTTGAATTAACTCATAAATTGACAATTTGGTGGAAGCCATATTTAGACTTGTAGTTAATTGGTTACTCAATGAGATGATTGGTCATGGTGGACAATTGATTGGGGAATTTTGAGGATTTTATTGGATAGGGATATGGACGGGTGATGAAGGATTTGGTGAAACTTGGATGGGTGGCGATGTAGGAGGTTTTGGCACACTTGCTTGAGGTGGTTGCCTTACATTTTGTTGATTGTTTCTTTGAACTCTAGTGACCACATGGATGGACCCTACAAACCCTTGGTATTTTTGTATGTGATTGACTTGATTAGGAGGATTTTTGGTGTTAGCCCCTCCTACATTTGGTTGCATCTCCTCGTGTTGAGAAAGTGGTGTTTTAAATATACCAAGGTTTTGCTTTTGTTGAGCAAGGGTATTATCAAGCTTGATCACACCCAAGTCAATAAGGTCATGTACTATTTCTTTAAATGCATGGTAATTGTTAATGTCATACCCTTTTTAACTATGATAAGGATAAAATAGATGATCCCGGTAGTGTTTACTACGTTTGGTAGGATTATTAGGTCTACTTTTGGGTAAATAAAGTTTGTTTGTGTCATATAACATTCAATAAAGGGAAGCATATGATTCAGCTAAGGGGGTGTATTGGTAATTTTGTCAGACAAAAAAACATCAGGGATGATTTTCCATAGCTGGAACTATGTTCTACATGGATTGAGTTGTTGAGGGTACCACATGATAAGCAATTTGTTGTGATGTTTGTTGCATGGATTGTTGTTGAGCCATCGATTGGCTCATGACCACTTGATTAACTTGATTAGGTTGATTCGCTTGGGTATAATGTGTTGATTTTGGTTTTCTAGAATAGTTTCTTTTGTATTTGACCTTATTTTGCCATTCCTTCTTTTTAGGCTTAAGCATGTCTTCTTGGATTTTGATCTCCTCAATGACACTAACTTGATCTAAAGCTTATTCAAATGAACGATAGGTTTGTAGTTGAAGCATCCAATAAATAGGTTTTAAGAAACTCTTGGTGATTAATTTTATTAGCTCATCCATTGGTAGGGTGAATGGAAACTTGGTGATGAAAACCCTCCAACGGTTTCCAAAATAATAGATAGACTCATCATCATGTTGTCTTAAAGCATAGAAATCAGACAATGAGATCTTATTTTTAACATTTAAGATAAAATGCTCAAAGAATTGGTCAATCAATTGCTTAAAAGTATAAATATTATGATTAGGTAATTGATTATACCATTCTATGGTATTTCTTCCTAATGTTTGAGGAAAATTTTGAAGCATGAGAGCATTATCATTTTGAATTCTAAAATAAGCATGTACAAATGTGCTCACATGTTCTTTGGGATCCTTAATTCCCTTGAATTTTTCAAAATTAGGTACCATGAAATCTGTTGGATATGGAGGTGATGGTACTGAAGGATGAATTGGTTAATTGATCAATTAGCATAAGGTTGGTTTCTAATTTGTTAAACCAGCAGTATATTGTACCAATTGATCTATCTATTTTTGTATGGCCTTAACTCAAGGGTCTTCTTTAGGTATATGGAAGCTCTAAATTACCCTATTATTTTGTGGAGTGGAAAAATGTTGTGGAGTGACTAAGTGATGATGATATTGGTAATGATGGCTAGGTGAATTGATGGAAATTTATGAATAGAATACTGATGATGAAAATATGGTAAATTATGGAATGAGGTTGATGTATGAGGGTTATGGCTAGGTTGGCCAATGGGAATAGTATGGATGGTGGTATGAATTGGTGGACGGACAAGGATAAAAACCACATAAGACTATGGTGCCCATGATAGACCTTGATTAATAAGGACAATCTGAATAAATTTTGGTAAAGGCTTAGGGTTCACTTGTACTTGCTACTGAGTGTTTTAATATTATCTATGCAATTTTTTCAATTTTTCCCATGCCTCATTAATCTCTCTATAAAATATTAGGGTATGTAAGTAGATGGTATGGAATATGTGGTTTGGGAATAATTTATACTAAGTATGGTAACTTGTGAGGTTGAAACTCGTGAAGTAGCATTTACATGTGCTTAATACAAGGGGTTGGTGTATGTATGTGTATGAAGTTTTAGGAGCACATGAGGGTTGGGGAATGGAAATATGGAAGAATGGTGTAACTAATACCTTGAAAAGAGGATTGTTGTACAATTGGCTAAAGCTAAATTATGGCTAGGAATAAACAAGATCCTACTGCAAAGTAAGATCCTATATATGTGAGTTGAGTATTGACTCTAAGATATAGATAGAATATTTTATAATATCTTCTACTCTTGTCATGTTTATATGGATAATATGGTGTTTTATGGTCAGTAAGGTTGACTCTTCTTGGGATATATCCATATGAAAGGTTATGGATGGTAAATAATGTGATGGACCTACAAATAAATCTACCTATGTAACATTTAGGGAATCTACCATAGAAGTTGTGGGGAAAGTGGATGAGGATTCCATTGGATTATCTTGATTTAATGCTTTCTTTTGCTTTCTTGTTGAGACCATAAATCAAATAAATCAAAATACATATTATATAGTAAAATGAAACACCAAATTTAAATTTCATAATAAAACAAATAACCAATGCTAAGTTTTTTTAACACGTGTGTATTACCTCATTCATTGGTTATATCCTTTTAATGTGAGTTCATTTTCTTAGGTTTCAATATTGTGTGTTCCAAATGTGCTAATCTGAATTAATTCAAAGAAAGGTAAAAAATATGGCTAAGTTAGGACAACAAGATTCTTTTTGGTTATGAAATCTAGCAAGTTTGCTTGGGTTGACCTAAGGTTTCTAAGGGTAGATATTGGTGGATGGAGATGAAAGCCGCCATCACTAAATCTTAAGCAATGGTTGGTGATGAAATCCAACCACTACTATTAAATGTGAATCATGCAGTGTGTGGTTCTTTTTAAAATTTATGATTTTCTATGGTGTTCATACAATGTTAGAAATATAACCACTTTTGATAGTCTAAATCAGAAGCCACTATTCACAATACCAATTTTTCCAAAGGATATAAAGTACATCGCTTAAAATCCGCTCTAAACATCTAGGGGGTTTGTCTATTCCTCCATATAGAATCACCCAAGTACGGAGATAATTTTGGTATATGATCAATGTTCCTACTTAGGCCTACAAAAATAGGAATCCCTAACCCTATATTGCAAACTAATTATGCACTTTCAATTTACATGAAATCAAAATGCAGTATATTTTTTTTCACACAATAAAAAATAAAAAACTTTAAATCGAAGATGTGGATGGATGGAAATGATTAATATAAATCTTAAGATGCAAGCTAATGTGAATGTTATTTTACAAATTAATTAATGATGTTCTTTTTATCTTAAAAACCTGAAAAAGATATAGAACTTCCAGAATACGTAAATAAAAAATCTAGGGTTTTGGTTGTAGACTTACAAAAAACCTATGCTTCTGCTCCAAATCCCTATAAAATACCCCTAGGTGTTTCTAAAATGCACTTAAGCATTTTTAGATAGTCCTCTAGTGTTTTTTGGTATTCGTGCACCTTCTACAACTTTCTGCAAACTTCTATAAACCCTAGATCCAACAAAATTTGTGAAATTACACTTATAAAAACCATGCAAGATGACAAAAAATAGCAAATAAATCAGTGAGGCAAATCATAAATAGAAACCCTTAGGGGGTCCCACCATGATCGCCATTTGAAGAGACAAAAATGCAAAACCAAATAATGTTAAATAAATTGAACACAAAGAACCCAAAATTACACAATAGATAATCTTATATTAATGAGGAGAGCCTAAAAATTCCATTGTTACAATGTGGATCTTCAAATCCTTTTGATACATATTTATAATGGCTATGGTTATCCGAAACCCTATAAAGCTAGTGGTGTCTTTAGATGCATATTTACTCCCAATAAAAGTGAGTGGAATTTTAGTTATCTAATGTCGAGCCACTCCAGCTTAAGTAGTTATCTAATGTTGATATTACACTTCCAAATCTGCACACACTAAAATAAAAATGAGTTAGTAGCAACTATGAGGGCTCCACAATGTAAGTCCCTTTATGATCAATACCAAAAACCTAACTATTTTTTTGTAAATAACATGAACATAACTAAAAATACATGTAATAAAATAATAAACAATGGATTTACCTTACATATTTGCTATCCTATGATCTGATGAAGCTTATTACAGTGAATCGATGCAATGATGCTCTAAAATCACATGAAGGATAGGGGGACTTCATAATCTATGGCATAAAACCCCTATGGGTTCTTGGAAACTATAGGAAATGCCCATGTATGCTTGGTAATGGTAGAGGGCATCCAAATGTGCTTTACAGTAGGGAAGGAAGCACCCAGACATGCTTAGGAGTGATAGGGGAAGTTTGTAGAGGTATATCTAGTTGAGAAAGGGAGGCAATGAAATATGTGGGGGTTATGGCGAGAAAGGATGGAAGGGAATAACACCTGGATAGTCTAGGGAACTCGACAACAAACACTTCATAAAAATGCTTTTGATTCAGGGATTGCGTAGGGATTCAAGGTACACATTTCTTAGGGGTTGAGCCATAAAAATGGATCCTATTAATAATACAACCTAGGGCATACTTAGGGCTTCAATGAAACTAATCATGTGGCTGAGATAAAATCACATCGGGGAGTGGATATTAAATTTAGGTTGTGGCATGAATTGATGTCAATGGATGGATAGGATTAAATGAAATCAGATGACTAGGTTTAATTCACTTATATAAATATATATTTATTATATATATAGATATAATACATAAAATATTAATATTAAATATATATAAATATACATGAATTATGGATGAAAATGGTGGGAAAGCATGGATGGAGGACAAGTGGATAGGTTTTGGTGTCTACATATACATACATGAGACTCTTCATATTATATGACTCTTAACCTTTGCTCTATTAAAACTTATGGGATACCCAACTCATCATATATCTTTATTAGATAATATTAATTTTCACTTGTTGCATAGAAATAAAGTCTCATGATTTCTCATAAAAAATTAACTTATAAACATGACACATACCTCACATAACTCACACTTACTAACATGACACATAATACTCACTTAATAACATGACACCTACTATAGAAAATATTTAAACACATCATAATCTATATTATATACAAGGTATCAAAATATATAATACCTCCAACACCTCCTCGTACTAGATTATTTGGCATAGTATCCAATCTCTAGTTTTTCATTTATAATATTTGTTTACAAGCTCAAAAATCTTGTAGTAAAGCTCTTCATATTTCATCCTTGTAAGAGACCGATGGATGGGCAAGTTCCCCACCAATAACACCATCTTATAATAAAAGTGTCTTGCTAAAATTTTAATCCTATCAATCATGTCTTTCTCAAATAACCTTTAGAGAATGTTTATATCTTCATATGTCAACATTGCAAATACAACACATTGCATCCAAATATCGATGGAATATGTGACAACTTGAACTGCTCTCTCATACACCTCTATAATTTTTTATCACTACCTAATCATACCTCATGATTTGCATACTTTTCTAGTATCCATAACATAAAGGAAATTCTTCTAGGAAGGCATCATAAAAAATTTTAATCTTCAACAAATTTTCCTTTGCTATCTTCTCAATCTCTTGGTTATGACATTTAATGAAATTACCTTTACGATGCTCCACACCTATTCTTGTTGCTCACATTTATTTTTATCAACCACTATAAGATTACTATTCTCACCAACATGATGTTCACTATAATTATATTGGTTTACATCAACCATAGAAATATAATAAAACAATTCTTTGTTCATTTTAATTTAAAGCTCCATTTTACTTTGCAAAGTTTCTCTCTTAGCATCAATCTTGTCTATGATTTTTTTAGGGTGTTGTTTTCAATTATTTGAAAAACAAACTATAAATATTTCCCTTTGATTCACCTAATACTCTAGAAACCACCTCTATGGCCAAAATCTTGTAGAAGAAGACACCTGTCTCATTAGCGATGATGTGGGCCAATTTGGTCTTGCTATAACTAGGTAGCTCATGTAGCAAAATATCCTTCATGGGATGAAATTCCAACAAATGGATCTATTTTTGGATGATTAATAGGATAAATAATATCTATTATTTCACTTATTTCTCCACTCATTTTGTCCAAAGTCTTAAACATAACTCACTTATCACAACACTTCTCTTCCTTTTAGTGTACTCTCTAATTTTTTCTATTTTCTTATTCAAATTTTTTAGTATTTAGTTATTCATTTCAATTAGAATTTGATTAAATTCCTCCTTCAAATAAATTTGGAAAGTTAAATTTGAAAATAGAGCATTTCGGATACCTTTGCCCAACTTAGGAAAAACTATAGCTAAAATTTATTTGCTCACCTACACCACTGGCTTTGTCAACTTTCTATTATTCTCACAAAATATCCTACATATTTTAAATTTATGCACTTATTATTCTTCTTGGATAGGTATTATAGGTGTTACTTCAACATGTGTTTTGAATCTAGGTAAGTTTCTACTCTAGTATGCGAGATTTATTTTGTTTTTCTTGGTTTGCTCTAATGCTTTTTCCTTGGTTTTTGTAGGGTCTCTTATCTTCTCAGCTTCACTCTAGCATTAACATATTTTTGAAACTCTTCCTAAGACCTTCTATGATATATTTTTTTACAAATTCCTTCTCTCCTCTGCTGCAAATTATATTCTCCAATTTCTATTTCTCTCTTCAATTTAATTAATTTTTCTTATTCAAATAATTCTCACTTATATTTATTATTCTTCTTCTTCAATTCTTAATTCTTCTTCTTCTTCAATTCTTAATTCTTATTTCTTCAATTTAGTTCCCTTAAAATTCTTCTCTTCAAAAATTTCTTTCTTCAAATTTCATATCCTTCAACCTTTTAATGTTATTCAATTTTTTTATTCAATTCTTTCCTCTTCTTTCTTCTTATTTTCTTCATATTTTTTTTTTCTTAATTCTTTTATAATACATAGGAAAATAAAATTTTCTTCTATATTTATTGTTCTTCAATAAAAATATTTTCATTTCAATAAAATGATGTTCTTCAAATAATTAACTTTTATTTACCTTGGTTTTTCTTCTACTCTTTTGCCATATCAAATGCTTTTTTGTTCTTCAGCTAGGTATATTCAACTTTGGGCAATCTATTTAGCCCTAATTCTATTTACTCTTAAGGTGCAATCAACCAAATTCTCTCAATATTCATATCTACATTGATTATTGCTTAAGCTTTCATAGGGATATCTTTCTTTAATTTTATCGCATCTTAACTCTTGGATTATTATAGAAAAATTTAGTGCAACCATGGGTATTTATTGTATAAGGCTTGGTTCATTTTAAATATGTTTTTCTCATTTACTATCCTCTACAAATGTGGGTCTTCCTTATATAAGCTTCGACTCCTTTGCAACTTGATCTTATCATTGCTATCTCTTTCAATCATTGTAATTTCTATCACTAAATCCTCACTATGGCTTTCACAAAGTCCACCCAATGTATTTCTGATACTATTTTTAGTAAATTACTACTATGCTCATAGGATTAACAATATCTATAATCAAACAATAAATCAATAACATGCATAAAATAATCCTCAGCAATGAACGATAAACACACTAAAATATTTATTGAAAAATATACTAAGGCAACACATAAATGAAATTCTTCTTTGATATATATTACAAATATTTATATTCAATATATACATACATGAGACTCTTAATATTATATGACTCTTTATCTTTGCTATATTTAAACTTATAGGAGATCCAACTCTTAATATATCTCTCTTAGATAATAATAAATCTCATCTATTACATAAAGACAAATTTTTTTATAATATATCATAGCTCCTAACTGATAAAAATGACACATACCTCACATAATTCATACTTACTAACATGACTTATAATACTCACTTAATAACATGACACCTACTATAGAAATTTTTTTTAAACACACTTAATCTAAATTGTTTATAAGGTACCAAATATTGTAATACCTCCAACACTTCAATCCAAAGGACATGACTTTGTAGTAGAAGATTCCCCATGGGGTGGTAAACGTTATTTTGTCTTAGTCCTTAATATTAATTTTAAACTAATTATAGCCTAAAATTCCATCCATAAGAGATAACATTCCACACCCTATAGCTCAATTGATGATCATATTGACGTTGGAAAAATAGAAGTCATCCTTAGGATATGCTTTATTGATGTCCTAAAAGTTGATGCATACTCTAATGCTATTTATTTTCTTAGAAATAAGAATAATTTTAGATATCTAGTTAGAATAGTTGATGGTATTGATGAATCTAAGATTGAGGATTTTTTAGAGCTTCTATTTAAATAGCAAAATGACTTATTAAATATTTTCTATATTTTATGTTTTATAGGTTTTGCACCAGGATTGACAACAAGCTGCTAAGAAACTAGGTAATGATGAAGGCCAAGCATATTAGCATAAGATCAAGCAAAAAAATCTTTGAACTCTATCAAAATATTAGTGTACTCATGCTCGATCCAGGTCAAGACCTTGTAGCTTATAAATCTTGGGATATTTAGGAGTCCGAAAATCAGTGTCCATGGTTACCTCAATCAAAATATAGAAATTATTTTCTAACTAAGGGGAGGATAAGGATGAATAATTTTTATCTATTAGATATTATATAGAAACATTTACAATTTTGGAAAAGATACTCCAAAATAGATTTATTATGTATGAGATAGTTTGAGGGACCATAATCTTTGTCATCAATCAACTAAATAAATTCTAGGGTCAAGATATTTACAATAGTAGACTATACAAATTGGGAGAGTTTAGGATCCATAAGGAGTGATGACCCATTGTCATTATCCTTGTTCTAATCTAGTCTATTCAAAAAATTGTATAGTCATGGGATTCTATTTAAAAATATGAACTTCATCTTTGCTATTGAAAGGAGAACAAAAGGGTAGAGGTCAGATATGATTGGGGATAAAACCTATCCCATAGAATGATAGCTAGGCTTTGGTCTATAGGGACATTTGATGCTTTTCTCATAATGGCCTAGTCCTTTAGCTTGACATCTCATATTAGAAAGTATATGCTTAGGGATGGAATATGAGTTTGACAAGAAGCATGAAGCATATTGTGATTTAGTCAAGGACGAGTCACTTCCATGGATTTTATTATTATTAATGGTCCTATAACAATAAAGGAATAACCTCCTAATTATATTATTTTATCTTTATTGATAAAAGGTAAGCCACTCGAGGAGACATGGGAAGCTTAATTAGGTCTAGGACAAGTTTATTATTATCTAAATTATTATTATTATTATTGATTAGATCATATCTTATGTTCATTGTTAGGAAGATTATTTAAGATGAGAGACCTTAGTTCATCAATGATAGAAAATTGATAAGAAGAAGATGATGATTTAAGGGATGAATCACGATAAGGGTAAGGAAAATATTTAGGATTCTTGACCTTTATCGCCTAGTAGTAGTGAAGAGCACAAGGTTAGTTGTAATATGATAATTCTTACCCCTTTATTCATATTTGAGGAACTAATAAAGAGTTGAAGGGATGACCTACATCTCATGGATGTATGGCCTCCAAAGAATAATATTGTATATTATATCACATGGCATGATATAGAAGAGAGTGTTGAGAGTGTAGGGTCTAACAATGAGAGAGAAGACTATAGTTCCACTAACCTCATGTTCCCCATTGTCAAAAAATTTTATTATAAGATAAAATTTCTCCAAATATTGTTTAGTTATCCTTAAGTAATTGATGAATCTTAGGCTATCAATATTGAGACCATAATCATTATCAAATTGGATTATTTTGATAAATTTATCATTGATATGTTTTGTTGGTCCGAATTTTATACACACCCTGCGAAGAATGAGCATGAAACTCTGATAACACTTATACGAGATAAATACCACTCACTTTAGGATCTTGCTGATTATCCAAGGTGTGAGTTACAAAGTTGGGTCGAATGTCTATTCACTCTTTTTCGCTTCTGGAATAGTTTTCAATATGGACTGTCTGTTACCTTACAACGGGCTCTGAACTTTTTCAGCAATGTTTTTAAGTTGTTACTTGTTGACAATCAGATTTAAAATTAGTTCTTTGATCTAGCTCTTATGGGTCAACAGATTTAAATAAAGGAAAAATTAAAGAAAATAAAAATGGATCATTTCACGGTAAAACAGAGAGATTAGGGTAGGGCAGAAAGAGAAGTCTATCAAACTTAGCTGTAAGACCAAAACTACCAATTTTATTTATACTATCAGCTTCACAACAGAACAAATCAAAGAAGAAGGTGTCCAGCTTTCTAAGATCACCTTCTACTAAGAGCATAAGACAGAGATGGAACAGATCTGAAAGAAAATCATAAATAGAATGGAGGTCAGTTAAAATTGGTATTTCCGACCAGCAGCATAGCTCACACAGTGAGGACAGAGCAATTAGAACAAACTTGAACCTTAAATCTGTGATTTTCCCTAGCATACAATAGAAAAAATGAAGCCCAACAACATATTTAATCTTGATAACATGGATTTACAGCATATATTTAATAAATTTTAATGAAACAGATAACAAAAGAAGATGAACTTATCACAATCTAAAAAAAATTAGGCTCATGGCCATGCTATCACAGAAAACAAAAGCACATCAACTCCAAGTCCAGAAATAAAGTATTTAACAAGATTTGCAAGAAATTGCTTCAATAGCCTTTTTTCTAAGTCTCCACCTCCCGCGATTACATTTAGAAGAAGTATTTATAGACTCAGGACAGGCCCTGATATTTTCAAAAATATCTTCTTCTCAAACCCTAAATCTTATCATCTTAAACCCTAGTACCCGGGTTTTACAATATAAAGCCTTTAAAAATAGAGTTTTGATAAAACTTAACCATTCTGCAAATCAGTGCAGTTACTTGCCATAAATGGAGAAGGCAAAATCTGATATTATTTGCATCCACTTGTAACTGTGTGCAAATGTCTTCATTAATTTCTCAAGAAATTTGGATGAGTCACCACTTCTCTGACATTTCATCTCTGCAGAGCCATCATTGAGTTGAAAATCTCTGCATGCCATTACTTCCGCCATAAATTTTCATTAAATGTGTCCATCGTCAAATTCCAGTAACCGTGTGTAGATATTTTCATTTTTCGGCCAATTCCCGACATACTCTGTTCAATGGGCAGCTGCTTAGTCACCATAAAGTCTCTTTGCGGCCAGATCTGTAAAAATATAGATGAACCAGCAATTCCTGGCATCTCTCATTTCAATATGACGGTCCTCGATTAATCTGCGCTTAAATTTATCTTTCTGGCCATTTCTTCCGTTATCATGCAAGTGCCAGATGGCTTTCTACAAAAAAGACAAAAGAAGGATTAGTACTTTAATTAAATCAAATTAAATCAAAACTTTAATTATTAAATCGAAACCCTAAAGTTCATTATACGTGGCTTGCTTCTTTTTGACACGTGTCGCAAAAAAAATCGTGACACGTGTCCTTGTTTCCAGTTGTTTTCCATTTTTGGGCTCTTTGTCTTTTCTTGCCGCAAAAATGCGACATGTCGTGATTTCGTGATATGTCATGAAATCATGCCCTGTCTAGCGCCTTGGCAGTTCTCTGTTTACTCTGCCGTAAAAACGTGACATGTCGCGAAATCGTGACCTTTTCTCTGCACTGTGCCCATTCTTCCACTATGGCCGCAAAATCGTGACATGTCACGATTTCGTGACATGTCGTGAAATCGTGACCCATTTCTGTGTTTGGCACCTTCTGGCTCAAAGTGTCGCGAGTTCACGATGTCGCAAAATCGTGACGTCACGATTTCATGACACCTACCTGGACTTGATTTTTTGACTTAACTTCTTTTGTTCTGCTGAAACCTTACCTTGCCTTGGAACGAGCAACTTTGTTGCTCTTGTCTTGGCACCTTTTCCTTTGGCATGTCATGATTTCATGACATCGCGAAATCGCGACGTTGTGATTTCGTGACACCTAGCCTTGGCAGCTTCCTTTTGCCTTTCATGCAACGAAATCACGACCTTTTCCTAGCCTTTGCTTCATTTTTGCTCTTCGGTTCCCATTTGGTGGCTCTTTTGTCATGATATCACGATGTCCCGAAGGCGTCGCGAAATCACGACACTTTTGGGACTCTTGTACCTTCTGTGTACCATGGCCGTGAAACCGCGACATGTCACAATTTCGCGACATGTCGCGAAATCGTGACCTACTCCATGCCTTAGTCGCTTTTGCTCACCATGGCCGTGAAACCGCGACATGTCATGATTTCATGACATGTCACGAAATCGTGACCCCTTCCATGCCTTAGCCATTTTCCCTCTCTTGTAGCCACGAAATCGTGACCCATTTCTGCTCTTTGCTTCCTTTTGCCCCCTGCTGTAGCGAAACCGTGACATGTCACGATTTCGTGACATGTCACGATTTCGTGACATGTCACGATTTCGTGACATGTCACGAAATTGCGTTGTTCCATACGCACTTGCTCTCTCTCTCCAAACCCGTCGTGATTTCGCGACATTTCCAAAAATGGAAAGTGTCACGATTTTGTGACTTTGCCAAAAATGGAAAGTTTTGGCCTCCAATGAATTCATCTATCTGGAATCTGCATTTTTTCATACCAGTGAAAGATTTTCTTTAATCAGCAATGATTCTAACATTTGCAAAATGAATTCTAAAATAAAACAAAGCCAGATGCAAGTCTGTTTGGACACTTTGGTATATGCAAAACTTGAAGAGGAAAGAGACAAGCAAGAACTTGGACTTAGAACCCTAAAAACATCAAGAGGGTCCTTACTGCAAAATGAAAGCTCAATATTTTCAAAGGATGGAAATTCATTTTTCAGTGGGGGTGTGTTGCTTCTCAACAAATGGCGATATCTACGGGTAAAATAGTAGCATTATTTTAGAACCCAGGACTCTAGTTTCAAAACAACATAGACCATGCATCATGTCTTGCCACAGATATTCTTCAAAATAATTTAACTACTATCTGATAGTTGTCAAAATTTCCCAAGGACATACTAGGCTGAATCATTCAGGGAAGATTTCTGATGTGTAATTATAAGTGTATAAAACTTTCTTCAAAAATGACTAGGCCTTCGAATGTTGAACTCTGGATTGATCAACTTTTTTAGATTTTAAAAGGGGAAACCGAGTAGAGCTCTGTTTACTAGTTTAGCCTTTTACAGCCCTGACAGAGTTACCCTTTAGATTTACACGACCCATATTCACAATTGTAAGGTAGAATCTACAACTTGGTAGAAGAAAAACATCTTTTGAAGTCTTGGCTGCCTCTTTCATTACATTACTTAATTTTTACTTTTTTTTTTTATCTTTTTTTTTTTTTTTTAATATACATTGGAAATAACAAAGTGCCAATTCTATGCTGTCTTGCTCAAATTTCATCTTCTCTCTCTCTTCTTTGGAATATACCAAAGTCTGAAAAGCCTTTAAAAGAAGAACAACAATTTTTCTTTTAATATCTCATCAGTCTGGAACTGCTTCACTGGGTACTGATAGCCTCTATGGATACCCAAATAATTACACGAATCATAGTCCCCTCTTATGACCAACTTTTCTTGGATTCCTTGGGAGTTTCTCCAGCCAAACAGTATAGCAGTTTCTTTATAATTAAAACAACTGTGGCAAGCAAGGCACAAAATCCAATCATCCTTCCATTGTTGTTCTGAATAACAAAATAGTTCCACTATTCAGTTTAAGCAGACTACCTCAATTAGAATAATGAATAGAATGGACACTGGATTTAGAACTCAGAATAAAAACAATTTTTTGAAGGCTGACTTTTCATTGATGCTCAGGCAAAACTTAAAAAATAGAATTTAAAATAAAATAAACTGTACAGACCCCAAGGATAAACACAGACCTTAAAAAAAAAAAAAAAAAAAATAAAACTGAAAAACACTGCATAGACTGAAAAACATTGTACAGACTGAAAAACACTGAATAAAATATAACTGCACAGACTTTAAAATAAAATAAAACTAAAAATTGCACAGACATTTAAAATAAAATAAAACACAGAACTGTACAATCCTGAAAGGAAATAAAATACAGAACTGTACAGACTTTTAAAATAAAATAAAACACAGAACTGTACAGACCTGAAAGGAAATAAAATACAAAACTGTACAGACCTTAAAGGAAATAAAATAAAATAAAACTAAAAACACTGCACAGACCTTTCACACTCAAAAATATGTAGCAGATGGAAAAGCAGAGAAATAGTGCCTTGAAAAAAATTGCCCATTTGCAGGTAAATTTAGAAAAATTACCTTTCAGGTCCTGTTGACGAAATGCACTCCAAACTATGCTTCCAATTTTTTTTTTTCTACCTAGGAAAGACTTGTGTTTACCGTCTTCCTTCTCTCTCTTTTATTTATTTATTTATTTTTTATAGATCTTGTCCCACTGAAAAACAAATCTACAACTCTTTCAAATTAAACAAATCATAATAACATGTTTATGCTTCTACTTGAAGGGTTTGTAGAATTCTTTCAAAAGGACTGAATGTAAAAACCCCCGAGGATCAAATATCTTAAAGCCTTTATAGACCCAGATCATCACATCTTCAGATTTATGTAATAACTCAGAGAGATCATATTTTATTCGTATGTCATGGTTCTTAACAACTCGAACATTTTGTGGTTGCTCCACTGCTTCAATACCCAAGACTTTAATTTTTATCCCTCTAACAGAATTTTCATAATTTGCTTTTTCACCTGAGCCTTGCTTAGATTTAACCCCATCAATGTGTAATGTCCAAACATCATTGTTGTAATTGGTCAGAGTTGTAACCCGTCTTACCTTCTTGGTTGCCAAATTATAATCTCCAATATCCACATCAACATGATTTACAACCTTTTCTTTAATATTATGTTCAGTAATCAAAGGCTTATACTGAGACTCTTTATCTATTTCGAGTTGGTTGACCACATTCACATTTACTATATTTTTCTCCTTTTCTTGAAATTCAATAGGTGGTCCAGAGTAAGCTTCAATCAAGTTATCTTTTTGTTCAACAATCTGGGCCAGCTCATGGAGGGTGATGTCAGCTTTAATTTCCTTCATATCCTCAATGATGTTATCCTCCTTCCTAGTTACTTCTGCATAGTGATATTGAATCTCATTCTCACCATCCTTTGGTGAGGGAGGATCATTGGTAGGTTCTAGATTTTCACATCTCAAATTATAACTGTCCCTTTTGAACTGTTGAAAATCTTGCATTTCATCCCTAGGAATCTCTACAAGACTTTTCGACCTTTTGGGAAAAGTGAAAGAATCTGAAACCCTGGCTGCACTATTTTTGGATGAACCAAAAATATCAATATTTCTTGGATTTCCAGGAAAATTTAACTCACCAGGAAAAACTTCAAATTTTGATAATGCTAGATCACAAATGTTTACTTCAAGCACTTCCACTTTGAACTTGTCAAAACCTTTCTCTATATTTTGCACATGCTGAGTGGATGTCACAGTTAACGGAGTTTCCTTGGGTAGAGCATGACATGTTGGAACTAACTCATGATGTGGAATGGGATCCAAAATAGGCATGTTCTGTGTAACATAGGATATCAAAAGACTGCTCAGAATTTGAGGTCCTAACTGTCTTTCAAGAATTAAAGCCTCTTTATAAGCTCCCTGCCAGGGTTGTGATATTGATGTCTCTCTTGAGGAAAATAGAGGTCACCAAATCCAATGCATTCTTATAGATTTCTAAGGCCAGATTTGCATTTGGGATGTAATGACCAGTCATTCTATCGTAAGCTCTTTGGAACCTCATATTGAAAGACCTGACAGCTTCTCCCGACTCTCTCTTGATGCTGGAAAACTGTTGGTATAACACACTGGGGTCTATCACTTCCCCAAATTGTGATATAAAAACCTTTTCCAAGTCATTCCAACTGGTAATAGAATTGTTAGTGAGATTTAGAAACCAGTCATAAGCTTCCTCCTGGAGAGTGAACGGGAACAATCTGCAAGCCACATCTTCATGTTGTATATTTAAAAATTTTAGAGCATTCTTGAATGCTACCAGATGTTCTTCTGCTATCCTAGTTTCGTCATGCTTGTATCTGGGAAGATATCTCTCCAGATTTCTGGGCAGGTCATGGGCTATACCTGAAATATTTAAGGCAGTGGAACCCAACCAGCTTGCCATTACTACTTGATTGACGGTGATATTCTCAGTTGTAGTTGGAGTAACTACCAGTGGTGATAAAACTGTTTCAGACAGAGACTTGGCCCTTCTGAGGCTACTTCTTCTTGGAGTTTCTAGTTCAGGCACAAGGAGCTCTCTAGCTCTGGTGTGGGACCTTGTTACTCTGTATGTAGAATCCAACTTTTCACAAGCAACTTATAATTTCACAATCCTTAACAGACTACTGAACTTGAGGTCTCTTTTCTGGAAATTTTAAATATTGTACTGACAACTTACAATACTGACCGGAGTTCAGTGGGCCCTCCTTCTAGCGCCATTTTAAATGTTGGTGTTAAGTTTCGCTGTTCAGGCAAAAAAACTCAAACAACAAAATTTTAAACGCTGAGGAGGAGGGAAAATTGGCTACCAGACTTTGGATAAAATACAATATTTGTCAAATACCACATACAATAAGATTTCTCAACTCAAGCGCACTAAGAACGTAAGTTTGGCCCTCCTTCTAGTGCCATTTTTAAATGTTGGTCCGAATTTTATACACACCCTGCGAAGAATGAGCATGAAACTCTGATAACACTTATACGGGATAAATCCCACTCACTTTAGGATCTTGCTGGTTATCCAAGGTGTGAGTTACAGAGTTGGGTCGAATGTCTATTCACTCTTTTTTACTTCTGGAATAGTTTTCAATATGGACTATCTGTTACCTTACAACGGGCTCTGAACTTGTTTAGCAATGTTTTTAAGTTGTTACTTGTTGACAATCAGATTTAAAATTAGTTCTTTGATCTAGCTCTTATGGGTCAGCAGATTTAAATAAAGGACAAATTAAAGAAAATAAAAATGGATCATTTCACGGTAAAATAGAGAGAGTAGGGTAGGGCAGAAAGAGAAGTCTATCAAACTTAGCTATAAGACCAAAACTATCAATTTTATTTATACTATCAGCTTCACAACAGAACAAATCAAAGAAGAAGGTGTCCAACTTTCTAAGATCACCTTCTACTAAGAGCATAAGACAGAGATGGAACAGATCTGAAAGAAAATCATAAACAGAAGGGAGGTTGGTTAAAATTGGTATTTCCGACCAGCAGCATAGCTCACACAGTGAGGACAGAGCAATTAGAACAAACTTGAACCTTAAATCTATGACTTTTCCTAGCATACAATAGAACAAATGAAGCCCAACAACATATTTAATCTTGATAACACGGATTTACAACATATATTTAATAAACTTTAATGAAACGAATAACAAAAGAAGATGAACTTATCACAATATGAAAAAGATTAGGCTCCTGGCCATGCTATCATAGAAAACAAAAGCACATCAACTCCAAGTCCAGAAATAAAGAATTTAACAAGATTTGCAAGAAATTGCTTCAATAGCCTTTTTTCTAAGTCTTCGCTTCCTGCGATTACATTTAGAAGAAGTATTTATAGACTCAGGACAGGCCCTGATCTTTTCAAAAATATCTTCTTCTCAAACCCTAAATCTTATCATCTTAAACCCTAGTACCCGGGTTTTACAATATAAAGCCTTTAAAAATAGAGTTTTGATAAAACTTAACCATTCTGCAAATCAGTGCAGTTACTTGCCATAAATGAAGAAGGCAAAATATGATATTATTTGCTTCCACTTGTAACTGTGTGCAAATGTCTACATTAATTTCTCGAGAAATTTGGATGAGTCACCACTTCTCTGACATTTCATCTCCGCAGAGCCATCACTGAGTTGAAAATCTCTACATGCCATTACTTCTGCCATAAATTTTCATTAAATATGTCCATCGACAAATTCTAGTAACCATGTGTAGATATTTTCATTTTCTGACCAATTCCCAACATACTCTGTTCAATGGGCAGCTTCTTAGTCACCGTAAAGTCTCTTTACGGCCAGATCTGTAAAAATCTGGATGAACCAGCAATTCTCGGCATCTCTCATTTCAATATGACGGTCCTTGATTAATCTGCGCTTAACTTTATCTTTCTGGCCATTTCTCCCATTATCCTGCAAGTGCCAGATGGCTTTCTACAAAAAAGACAAAAGAAGGATTAGTACTTTAATTAAGTCAGATTAAATCAAAACTTTAATTATTAAATCGAAACCCTAAAGTTCATTATACGTGGCTTGCTTCCTTTTGACACGTGTCGCAAAAAAAATCGCGACACGTGTCCTTGTTTCCAGCTGTTTTCCATTTTTGGGCTCTTTGTCTTTTCCTGCCGTGAAAATGTGACATGTCGCGATTTCGCGACATGTCACGAAATCGCGCCCTATCCAGTGCCTTGGCAGTTCTCTGTTTACTCTGCCACGAAAACACATGTCGTGATTTCGTGACATGTCACGAAATCGTGACCTTTTCTTTGCATTGTGCCCATTCTTCCACTATGGCCGTGAAATCGTGACCCATTTCTGTGTTTGGCACCTTCTGGCTCAGCGTGTCGTGATTTCGCGACACCTACCTGGACTTGAGTTTTTGACTTAACTTCTTTTTTTTTGCTGAAACCTTACCTTGCCTTGGAACAAGCAACTTTGCTGCGCTTATCTTGGCACCTTTTCCTTTTGCGTGTCACGATTTCACGACATCGCAAAATCACGACGTCGCGATTTCGTGACACCCAGCCTTGGCAGCTTCCTTTTGCCTTTCATGCAACGAAATCGCGACCTTTTCTTGGCCTTTGCTTCCTTTCTGCTCTTTGGTTCCCCTTTGGTGGCTCTTTTGTCATGATATCGCGACGTCCTAAAGGCGTCGCGATATCGCGACACTTTCGGGACTCTTGTACCTTCTGCGTACCATGGCCGCAAAACCGTGACATGTCACGATTTCGCGACATGTCGCGAAATCGCGACCTACTCCATGCCTTAGCTGCTTTTGCTCACCATGGCCGCGAAACCGCGACATGTTGCGATTTCGCAACATGTCGCGAAATCGTGACCCCTTCCATGCCTTAGCCATTTTCCATCTCTTGCATCTCGCGAAATCGTGACATGTCGCGATTTCGCGACATGTCGTGAAATCGCGACCCATTTTTGCTCTTTGCTTCCTTTTGCCCCCTGCTGCAGCGAAAATATGACATGTCACGATTTCTCGACATGTCGCAAAATCACGTTGTTCCATACGCACTTGCTCTCTCTTTCCAAACCCGTCGCGATTTCGTGACATTTCCAAAAATGGAAAGTGTCACGATTTCGCGACTTTGCCAAAAATGGAAAGTTTTGGCCTCCAATGAATTCATCTATCTGGAATCTGCATTTTTTCATATCAGTGAAATATTTTCTTTACTCAACAATGATTCTAACATTTGAAAAATGAATTCTAAAATAAAACAAAGCCAGATGCAAGTCTGTTTGGACACTTTGGTATATGCAAAACTTGAAGAGGAAAGAGACAAGCAAGAACTTGGACTTAGAACCCTAAAAACATCAAGAGGGTCCTTACTGCAAAATGAAAGCTCAATATTTTCAAAGGATGGAAATTCATTTTTCAGTGGGGGTGTGTTGCTTCTCAACATGTTCTATGATGTATAATGGGATATCTTTGATTATAGAGGATTTAGGAGAAGCATCCTCATGGAATGCTATAGTTTTATGGTTAACCCCAATGGATCCTATCATTTAGGTTGAAATATTGAGGAATGTCTTATTCACTAAAAATTTTAAGATGTCTCCATGGGGATAAAAAATATTGAAAAGTTTGAGAAGAGAGAATTTGGCCAAGGTGATTTCAACATGGTGAAGAAAATAAAAAATACCCTTAGCATTGGAATCTAATTTGAAGATTAATAGATGTCCTTTGAGGGGATAAGTTCTTTTTGCATGAATTACCAAAGGAGATCTAGAAGGTTGATTATATAACAAATTTTTGTATTGTTGTTTGTTTACAACACAAATGTGAGATATAACATTAGAAGAATGAAGTATCCCAACCATCCCTTGATTTAGAGGTGGGACATTATTGTAGTGAATAATATTTACTACAAGTTAATTTTGATTATGATTCAACAATGAATGTTGGAAATTTTTAATATCTTGATTAGAAGAAGATTGAGAATTAGAGTTATTATGAATAACTTAAACTTTTTTAATTAGGTCTTGGATAAAATTTCTAAGGCTAATGAATCTATTAGTAGCATGGTCATTTATGTGATAGAAGGCACATTACTCATTGGATGAAACTAAGGAGTATTTTCCCTTCCAAGTTCAAGGGGATTGAAATATGAAAACTCTACAATTTTAGCTTTCAAGAGTTGATCTAAACTGGATGAAAGTGGTTCCTCTAGTTGTAAGTACTTCTTCTTGGAATTATATTTTTGTGGTTTTACTAAGATAAGTTTACAAAGGTTTGCTATAACACTAACATTGTTATCATGGCATGAGTCTATAACTCCATTGTCTAAAACATGGTTGTTCTTATACTTGCTATTTTTGTTATAAGAATATATATTGTCATTCTTATGGGAGTTGGTTTTCAATTACCCTCTTTTGACAAGGGCAGTTTCTACTCTATCGACCTTTTCAATCATGTCTTTGAAAAAAGACAAATTGGACTTCTCTAAGTACAAGGTTAATTGATCATTAAGGTTACCTATAAATATATCTAAAAGGTATCCAAGTGGAGGGAAATATTGGAGTATCTCATCTTGCTAAGAAGTTATAAAAAACTTATTTTTAAATTTCTTAAGTTGGTACTAATAGTGATCTTTTATCAATGTAGATAGATAATTAGTTGATGAACATTTTAACAAGTACTATAAAGCTTTATAAGGAATGCCTTATAATTTGGTAATACCATTCCAAGGCATGGCCACTAAGGATCTTAGGGAAGATCTTAAGTAACAATGTTTCACCATAATAAATATCATTATAAGTGGTTCTAAACAACCTAATGTATTTTGTGGGACCATCCTTCATATTGTATATTTAAAACTTAAGAGTTTTAAAATATGGAGGAAAATGATAGCTAGCTATAAAGGATCTAGGGGTTTACTGCACAAGTCATCATATGAGAACTTGTGATTTGAGGAAGACCCTTGGTTAATGTCCATTTATTGTTTTAATATATTTAGTTGAGAAGTTAAATTTTGAATCTCAAAAGAGATAGGATTTGTTGATACAAAAGGTATGTGTTGAAAGATAAGAAAAATTTATTGGTAATTGATACAAGGAGGTTAATATACTTGGGCATATGATGTTGAAGCTGGCATTGTATGACCAAAGTATTTAATATGAAAGGATTAGAATATGAAGGATAATATGTGGGGAGATTAGTATTTTGTGTGAAACCCACACTAATGCTTTCGATATTAGAATGAATATTGTTGACATGAATATTAGAGATTGGAATGCTTTAAGGTGCACTTGATTAAGAGTATAGCTTGTGCTTACTTATTGAGATATGGGATAACTCACATTACACTATAATAATTTCTTAGTAGTAGGTAAAGATGAGTGATGTTCCAAAAATAGTGGGAGGTTTTACCTCCTAGAATTTTTAGAAGTAGTTTTGATAGGAGATTTGAATCAATGAAATTAAAATTTGATGCATTAGGGTTTGTATTTATAAATCCAAAGGACGATTTATGTTGATATAAAGGAAAATAATTTGATCTAGGTTATTAGGGATGGTCCATGAATGAACCTTACCATATAGAGATGGCTAGGGTGCCATGAAATTCCCTAAGAAAGGTCTCCACAACCTACCTAAACTTTTATAAAATATAAGCCACGTGTGTTTGAAATTTGAAGACTACACTTATTCATCATGGATATGGCTTAGAGAAGCCAAAGGTGTAGTAATATCATATTATTTATTGAATATTGAATTTTTAAAGGTAGGTTGGTCATCATAACCTTCCATAGGAGGATTAGGTTTAATGGCCAACTAATAAGCAAAGCTAGAAGTTAGGTAATACCCATCAACCATTGGTTTAGAAGGAAAGAAAATATTAATTAAGTTTTAAAGTTTAGATTTCATTAATGAAGTAGAGAAGATATTTTAGTGACCTTCTATCCCCTTCTCTTGATATACCAAATATTATTTATATATCTCAAGGACCTTCCTATATATCAAGGGTCCTAATATGTCTAACTCTTATTTATATACCCATTAGTATGTGAGAGATAGTTGATATATGAGTTGAAAATAATATGTGGAAGTGACCACTTGGATATTTGGACAAGATGATATGTAAGTGATATTAGTAATACCTTATTATGACCCCCACTAACCCACTATGATATAATCCTTACTAGGTGTAAGTATGCATGAGATCCTAGGTGGATGACTAGTGGCTTGGGATTAATATATACCTAATATACCCTAGTAGATTGTATGTCAATTATTCAAAGAATTATGAAGACCAATAGTAGGACTAGAAATTGGTTTTGTTATTGTTCTAGATTTAATGCGATCTAATATAAGAAACTAAGATTAAGTGTTCTTGATTAAATTTTGATAAATTTTATCTTGATTGAGGTTTACCTTGGTCAAGAAGCTCTTGGGACCACTAGTGATGTTGATGTTAAATTCACCAAAATATGAAAAGAAGAATGGTAAGGTGTTGTGAAGGACCTTTTGATGGTGCTTCACACTCCTCTACTAACTTCAATGATAGGTATAGTTTATGATATTAGAGTCTATAACATGATGGATTGATTTAAGAACACCTATGTTTCTCCTAAGATATTCTTTAACTAACCTTAACCTTAATATTTTCCTAATGCAACATATGAATGCAACAAGCCATAAAATATTCTAGAGTATTGTAACAACATTTAATTAATTTATATAAATCTTGATCAAATATATAATATCATATAAAATCCTCCAAAACATTTTACTGTAGGTTTTTCATATCCAAATTTACAATCATACCTTTTTTCCATAGATTCAAGATAATGTATTGACCACTTGTACAATGATTATACCGTCAAATATTTTCTTTTTATGATTATATCAACAGAATAAAAGTGAAATTTATTTCACTTAATTATATCCTTATTTTTCCTAGCCTCTTAAATTATAGTCAACATCCCATTCTTCCACATATCCCAAAATTTAAAATAAATTATAAAAAATCTAATTGAACTTATGCCATACTATAGGAAAAATGTGAAAAAAGTCAATTTCTATATGGACATGTTGGGATAATACTTCTAAGCTAAATCTAAATATGGCAAAGGAAATGAATATAAATTCAAATTTATTTGAACAAGGTCAAAATACTTCATCCATGCTTCCTATATGGTCAATAAAGTTAAATCTTCTTAATCATCCTCTGGTATTTGACTATACTTTTCTTAATGATAATAAAACTTGAGCCTCCATGAAACCTTCCATCTCAAATGTTATTATAACTTCTTTGTATAGAATACTCTAAATTTCATAAGGCTCTATTAAAATGTCATAGTCAAATAGTCAACCAAGATTCCTAGTTGGAAAAATTATTGTTGTAACTAATTTCTAAAATAGTCAAAATTTCTAATCACCAATATTATTCAATATGTAATTTTTATCAATATACATATTCCTTTTATTTGTTACAATACTTGGAAATGGATTACGTACACATGAAGGTGCCTAAATATGATAAAATTATCAAAATTGAGAATGGGACTACATGCAACTACCTTTTGCAGAAGCTTGATGGTGATGGGTAGTAAATTGAAATAAGATCCACAAATTCATCAATAACAAACTAGGTGAAGTTGGGATGATTTCTAAGTAGTATATGATTCTAGGATTCCTTCAAGAAGATGATGACCCAAAGATAAAATTTAAAGAAACAAAGCATGGAAACTACTTAATATTCAAAGAGCTTTTTGCTATCACAACCCTTATAATTAACTACACTCAAGGATCCAATGTCATAAGGATAATGAAATTATATGGTGCCTAAACAAGGAATGAAGCTAGAATTGGTATTCAAGTAACCAATCCCTAAGGTACATAACTAAACTATAATTATATAATTTTGTTCAATTATACAAATAATGTAGCTAAATATGAGGCTTTATGTATTGACTTGAGAAAGACAAACAAGATAGATTTTTAAAATAGAAGTCTTTGGAAATTCTAAGCTTGTCAAAAACCAAGTTAATTTTGAATGTGTACTAAAAGTAAACATATAATATTCAATAAGCACAAATTCCTATATTTGTTAGAAATATTTAGCACCTATTTAATTAAGGTTATTCCTAGGGATCTAAACATCAAAGTAGATAAGCTAGTTTCTAATTCTATTAACAAAAAAACCTATCATACATATGTGGGATAAAACAAAGCATATCAAAGTATTATTTATACCTACTAACCCTAATAATTCTAATTACTAGCAAGTTTTTAACAATATCCTCTTACAGAATTCCTTGTTAAAGTGGTTTGAAATGTACAAAGAAAGAATGAGTATAGAAACAATATTTAGGGTGATCCAACTAAATACTGATCAACCTTAAAAATATATAACCATGCTAGAAAGCCTATTCAACTCAAACAACAATATTAAAAATTAGAGCATGAACGTGAAGGTATCTTCGTACCATTCGGTTGAGATTACGAAAATGAAGAACTCAAATATAGGGAAAGTGTGTACCAAAGAAATGATAGGTCTATTTAAAGAGAACTATGTAACATAATTTATTAGTTATATGAATACCTAAAGGTCTATAATAGAATTATATACTAAAACTTGAAGTGTAACCATTTTGGTAAAATCAAAGAGTTGTCAACCCAAATATTGAATTGATAATAAAGAAATAGCTCCTAAATATTCTTCACGCCCAAATAATATTTCTATCAAGAATTTCACATGGGTGTAAAGTAGTTCTTGTGTGTAAATGAATGGGGATATTAGATTATATGTCAATTTCAAAAATTTGAACAAAGCATATTTGAAGGATCACTATCCACTACAACTAACAGATCAATTCTTTTTAAAAGTGGTAAGGTCCTAAATGTTGTTACTGCTTGATAGTTTTTTAGGGTATAATCAATATGGGTTAAATATTATAAACATAATACAACTTTCATCACCACATGGAGAATTTTTCTTATCAAAGAATCCATTTTGGGTTATCTAATGCAAGTTCCACATTTCATATTTCCATAGATATTGGTTTTATAGGCTTGATAGATAATATCATAGTCATATACGTGGATGATTTAACAATATTTTCTAATAAAAGTGGCAATCATCTGCGTCTTCAAGAAGTAATTCACTCTGGTTTTTATGTAATTTTTTTTCAAAAATTATTAGAAGAAATTTGCTCAATTTTATGAAGCAAATTGATCCATAATTGAAAATTACAAAGTATGATTCAAAATTTTGATAAATTACTTAAAAACATAAGAGTCTAGCAAAGAATTCTATCTAGTCAAACTTATACCATAATAGGGAAAAAATGCAAAAGGAAAAAAGAAGGCTATTAGCATATTTATATGTTGGGAAAATGAATTTGAGATAAATCCAATTCCAAAAATTAAATGGGTCTCATACCTAATTTATCTAAATAGCATCAAAAAACTTTATCCATACCTTCTTTATGGTTAGAAAATTTAACTTTCCTTAAACACACATTGATATTTAACTATATGTTTCCTAATTCTAGTCAAAATTGGGCCTCCATGGGATCTACCATCTCAAATATTATCATAATTTTTTTGTATGGAATACCTAAAGCATCCCAAGACCATCTAAAGAAATCACAGTCAATTAGTCAAAAAGGATTCCTAGTCGGATAATCTTCTAGTGCAACTAGTTCCTAAAATAGTTAAAATTTCCAACTATCGATATTATTTGATTCCTAAATTAGAGTTGTTAACCTCCATATTTTTTAACATATCAAGGTAATCCTTAGTCAATCCATTCATTATCTCAAGAAAGTCAATAAATAAATGTTCAAATATGGATATCCCTCTAAAATGATCTCCACCCTAGGGTTAATCAACTCAGATGAACACCAATGTTATAAATTTAGAAGGGCAAATGAATCCTCCAATGTCAATCCATGGAATTGACCAACATTAACAAGTTTTTCTTGGTAAAATATGGACATAAGGAATTGAAGACATCTATCTGAATCAAATTTTATACCCAAAAAGTTTAGTCAATGCAAAAATATAACAATATATGTCTCCATTTAATTAACAAAACCCATAATTTTAGAGTTAACATTCATGTTAGAGTGAGAGTGATAGTTTAACTTACACTAAGAGTGAATTTTGAGGTTAGAGTTACACACTCAAGAGCCTTGAAAAATATTTTCTAAAAAATAGCAAAGATTAAAATTATAATATATATATATAGAGAGAGAGAGTGAGAAATATAAAAAATTAAGAATGTATATCCAAATTTTATATGCCATTAATAACAATTTAAGATATAAAAAAACTCACTATATGTCTCCAAATATCACATGCACTTAATTTTTAACATGGCGAAATCGGTAGCCGCCACGAGTTCGGGGAGGCTGTCCAGCTTTTATGGCTGCCATAGTATTCTGCGTTGTCCACCCCAAAAGCCGCCACACAGATCTTCACGCAGTCCACCCCTATAACCGCCATGCCACAATCATTTTAAACCTTTTACGTCAACGAAAGAACTAGGAAAGGGACAAGCATTCAGTCTGACAAGGCCTGAGATTTTAACCTTGGACCTCCGCCCCCCTTATGGGGTTTGGATGAACCAATTGATCTACACTTTGGACCTTGCACTTCAAAATTAAATGAAATCTATTTGAAAATTAATAAATATATTTAGTAAAAGTCTACGAGCAACTCACCAATATATTATGTCTCTTAAGTTATAAGAAAGAATAAGATAGTTTTCCATAGAAAAATATTTAGTTAATAAAAGTGGAGTTAGAGTTCAATTTAGAGTTAGAATTAGAATTAGAAGTTTGAGTTAGATTGTAAGTTTGAGTCAAAGTTACATATTCAAGAGCTTTGAAAAATATTTTATAATAAATTGCAAAGATGAAATTTTGCTATATAAATCTATAAATGCATATATGGACAATGCATATTCAATTTTTATATGCCATTAATAACCATATTGTTCTTAATGAAACCATGTCATATGAGACAACCCTCATAGAGGATATTATTTATCCAATAAAACTTTAAATTTGAGTTTCTAAGTGTGGTGTACAACTCCACCCCCTTGGATTATTCAAAATTCTAGAGTCTTACCATTAGATCCACTCAAGTTGTACATACTAAAAAAATATTGTTTAATATTGCTTTAGACAATGAAAATCACAAACCACTAAATTATATTTAAAACAACAAAATGTTGAGCAAGGTGCAATGACAGTATTGTCATTGTTGTCAACACACTCATATGGACAGGTTGATGTAGTGGAAAGTTATTCAGAGATTTTTTGGAGTATGGACAGTGATGTTCAATGTTTATGAGGATGTTTTTGATGTTTGAGTGAAGTTGTTATAGGTTGTTCGTGCAAATTTGCAAAAGTTGAAAAAATCATCAAGAAGTTGTCAAAAAATTGCAAAAGTCATCACGGGTGCATTTGGATAGGATGGATCAGTTTGGAACATGCCAACATGTCAAGAAATAGTCTAGAATAGCATTGGATGTGTCAGCACAGTGTTTGTATTGATCGGTGACGTTTTCGGTATCTTGGTAGATGATTTGGCAAGTGGTTGTATAGGCCAAAAAAATGCAGTTTTGTGAGAATCACTATGAGCAAACTGAGAAGCATTTGATAGAAAAATTTGAACTAGAGGTGGTAGTTATCTTCAATAACATGTGTTCCAAATTTACACAAAAATAAAGAAACAAGGCGAATGTTACAAGGGTTGCAATACTGTCACAAAAACACTTTTTGGAAAAGTGTGTCAGCAACAGTTTTCATGGAGGTGGTACAGACAAACCGTAAGGAGTTATGTAGCGATATTTATACTGGATGTAGTAAGTATTGCAGATATTCTATGTTTCAAATTTTAAAGAAAACAAAGTTACGAGATGAAATTTATAATTGTTGCAAAAATGGTACAGGTCACTTTTATGTCAATTTGTTCCACTTATGCAAAATCCTTCAGTTGGACGTTTCAACCTTGCAGAGTCGCCAGAGTTTTAGTTTCAGTGTTGTTACACCTTCAAGGCATAAAATAGAGCATCTTTCATTTTCAGTTTGAGGTGTCACGTGGCTCCGAAGTAAGAGAATGAGTAAGGTTTCAATTCTTTGTATGTGACCTGTTTGACGAAATGCCTTCTAAAAAAAAAAAAAAAAGTTATATTGTTTTAAGAAGCTTCATTAAAGAAAATATTTTTTAAATTGAAAAGGGAAAAAAATAATGCAAGTGTGCTTTTTAAGTGACAAGGGATTTTATTGAAAATGGGGACTTTATTTTGTGAAGAGAGAAGAGTGTGTGGAGAAAAATAAAGAGTGAAAATCCGTGATTTTTGGAGAGTGGTGAAAAACGTCACTTCGGTATTTTGGTCATAACTTTCTCATATGATATCCATTTTGGCTAAAATTTATAGAGATTTTTTCAGAAAAAGTGTTGCACAATGCGCAAAAAGCATTTAGCAATTAGCAGAATGAGCTAAGAGAACAATTAGTTTTTTTTTAGAAGAGAAGATTCAAATTCTAAGTAATGCAGAGAGAGGGATGTCATTTTATTATCAATATCAAAATCAAGTGGTTGCTTGGTAGAGGGGTTGGTGCTAATTTTTTTTGGTGTAGATAAATCAGGGGTTGGTGCTCCTTTCTCTTGGTGCAGATAAATCAGGGGCTGGTGCTCCTTCCAGTGGGTTCTTATAAATTGATTATAAAGTTGGTGCTTTGCAAAGACTGGATTTGGATGGGAGTCCAAACAATCATTTTTAGGAATGTAGTCAAATCGATGAACCTAGATACATCTTGTGTTGTGTGATGTTCTCTTGTTATACTTACTTTATTTGGTTTTATGTTTTTATTATTTTGGATTTGAGTGTTGAAGATTTAAGTTTTAAAGAGCTACACTGATTCACCCCCCCTCTCAGTGTCATTGTGAGACTAACAATTGGTATTAGAGCGAGGTTCCTGAACAGGCTTAACCGGCTAGGGTGATCTTGGAAGTGACACAATGGTAGGTGGTGAAGGCTTCTCATCAAACAAAGCACCATTGTTTGATGAAACTAATTACGCATTTTGGAAACTCAAGATGCAGACATATTTTTGTGCTTTGGGATACGACATTTGAGATTCAGTATATAGTGGATACACAATACCCACCACTTCTCCAATCGATGTTGCCGATAAGAAACTGTTTGAGAATGACTCAAAAGCAAAGAATACTATCATGTGTGGATTAGTGGACAAAAAATTGGTAAATATTATGGGTTGTAAAATGGCAAAGAAAATATGGGACAAATTGAAGAGCATTCATGAAGGAGACGTTAAGATCAAGGAGGACAAGTTACAAACACATCGAGCTCAGTTTGAAGTATTAAATATGAATGATGATGAGAATATAGAGGCATATATGCTAATAGTTAATGAATTCATTAATGTTATTAGAGGACTCAGTGAGGAAATCAAATATTTTATCATCGTGAAAAAGGTATTAAGATCCCTTCCCCAAAGATTTGATTCTAAAGTTTCAGCTATAGAAGAACCTAAATATCTAAATTATTTTAGTATGGATGAGATGCATGGTTCTTTGACTGCATATGAGATGAGAATAGGAAAATCTAAACCCACAGACAGAGAAGTTGCTTTTAAATCCCATAAAAATATGAAAGCAAAACAAGAATCCGAGGAAGAAGAGACATTAGATGAAATGGAAGAAAAAAAAATTCAAAAACTAAAAAGAGGAAAAGGAAAATACAGAGGAAATTTACCATTTAAATGTTTCAACTATGGAGGCATTGGGAATTTTGCAGCTAAATGTCCACTTAATGAGAAGAAAAGAAGTGATGAAGGATCGCACGAAGAAAGAAGTGACTGGAAGAAAAAACAAATTTTAGAAAAGGCAACTTCAAGAAGAAAAGTTTCATCTCCAAGAATGTTAGTTCATCAGAAGATAGATCTAGTGAGGATTACTAAAAGGAAATAGGTGAAGCTATTTTCATGGCACTCAAAGAAGAAAAACCAAAAAAATAATAGGAATGTGATGAAGAATAAATTGATGCAAAAGTGAATTTGGAAGAGGAACTAATTGCAACTCTAGATGAATTGAAGATAGAAAGAAAAAAGAATAAGAAAATTTCAAGAAATCTTGAGGATGCAAATGAAATCATAACAAAATTTAAAGTACAAATAGAAGAATCCAAGAAAATATTCAAAGATCTCAAAGTGCAAATAACCATTAAAATAGATTATTGCAGCAAGCTAGAAGAAGGGATTGTTGGTTTAAGAATGCAACTAGAAGAGATGAATCAGAAAATTAGTTGTTATCACAAATGTGAATAAAGTTCTATGAAGTTGGATAAGATCATAAATAACCAAAAGACTATAGGCATAAAATTTGGTTTGGGTTTTGATGAAGGAGAATCATAAAATGGATCAAAGGTTGTAAATGAAGAATCCACAAAGAATGAAGAGAAGAAATAGGTTGATCAAGCAAAAATGAATCATGCAAAGGAAAGCAATAATGCAAGGCACAAAAGGAGAATTGACAATGATGGCTTCACCAATGTCACACATCAAAGAAGAAGAAGATTTATGGCTCCTACGACAACATGGCAAATACCACCACCCAGGTTCAATCATCTCTTTTCTGGTTACTATTTTAAATGCAATGGTTATGGGCACAAGATCTCAGATTGCAATAACGTAGGACCAAGGAATTTTATCAATAGAAATGCTTTTTCACCTTTGATGGATTATACAGTAGAATGTTATAACTATCATAATTTTGGGCATATTGCAATAAATTGTCGAAGTACATTTGCATCAAATCAATTTTAGGTAAGAAAATTTCAGCCAAATGGAATAAGACAAAATAGAAAATTTCTTGAAAAACATGCACAAGCTACTGAAAAAGAAAATCCAAAACAAGAGCCCAAAATTGTAATAAAACCTGAGTGGAAAGAAAAAGAGTGACCTAAGGAATAAAAGGAATCCTTGATCGTACAGACGATATTTAAAGCACATAATAAATATGCACCATGGATACTTGATAGTGGATGCTCCAGTCATATGACAAGTGACAAACAAAAATTTGAGAAGTTGCAGTAATATGAAGGTAGTTCAGTAAAGTTTAGAAATAATGATGGAGCTAAGATAGTTGGAAGAGGTTTAGTTAAGATTAGTGATGGAAAAATCAGGTCAAAATAAGTCTTGTTTATGGTTGGTCTAAAGCATAACTTGTTGAGCGTAAGTCAAATTTGTGATAGAGGTCATGAAGTGATATTTAAGAAGCAAGGTTGTGAAGTCAGAAAGGAAAACAATGGGAAGTTGATAGCAACTGGATCAAGGACATATGGAAACCTATACACTCTCTTAGAGACTTTAGAAGGAGCTTGCTTGATTGGATAGGAAGAAGAGAATTGGTTGTGGTACAAGAGGCTTGGTCATATCAGTTTTGACAATCTAGTAAAAATAAGCTCAAAGAAAGCAGTGAGAGATATTCCCACCATTGGAAAACCATAAAATAGCATTTGTGCTTCATGTCAAAAGGGGAAGCAAACTAGAGTCTCATTTAAAACAAAATATTACTACACAAGAAAACCTTTGGAACTAGTACATACTAATTTATGTGGACCCATGAGAATGTAAAGCATAAACGGTGACAAATATTTCATGTTGTGTATAGATGACTATTACAGGATGACATGGGTACTATTTTTGAAGCATAAATCAGAATCTTTTGAGATGTTCAAGGTTTTCAAAAACCAAGTTGAGAATCAAACATGAAAAAGGATTAAATGTTTAAGTTCAGATAGAGGAGGAGAGTTCATTTCAGAGGATTTCACAGAGTATTGTGAAAAATATGGCATTAGGAGATAGTTTTCAGCATCCATGAAACCTCATCATAATGGTGTGGTAGAAAGAAAAAATAGGACAGTGCAGGAAATGAAACAGACCATGTTGACTGAGAGCAAAGTAGCCGATAGATTTTGGAAAGAGGTAGTCCATACTACGGTATACATCCAAAATAGGTGCATGTTGAGGACACATGAAAGCAAAAATCCTTATGAGTTGTGGTTCGGTAAAAAGGTAATAGAAAGATACTTTAAATTTTTTGGAAGAAAATGTTACATCAAAAGAACTAAAGATAACCTTGGTAAGTTTGAAGATAGAGCGGATGAAGGTATTTTTATTGGTTATTCGTCAAAAAGCAAATATTACAAATACTACAATAAGAGGCTAAGGAAAATTGTGGATAGTGTCAATGTTAAATTTGATGAAGGAAGGGAACGAGTAATTAGTTATGAAGAGAACTACCCAATTTATGAAGAGGTCATTGAAGGAGATGAGGAAAAGAAATGAAAAAGAAACCAAAAATTGACTCAGAGGATTCAAATAGTGATTCATAAGTGGAAGAAAACAAGAAATTCAAAATAGTCAACTGACAGAAAGATCATCCTAGAGAGAAAATAATTGGAGACCCCATAGTTGGTGTTCATACAAGAAGAATATTAGTAAGTAACTACTATTTATTATCCAACATTGAGCCCAAAAATATTTCTAACGCAAGCAAATATGAAAGTTTGGTAAAGGCAATAAATGAAAAATTAGATCAAATCGAGAAAAATAAGACTTGGGAGTTAGTACCAAGACCCACAAATAAAATATAATCGGTACTAAATGGGTCTTTCAGAAAAAATTGAACGAAGATGGACAGGTATTCAGGAACAAATCAATATTGGTATGCAAATGCTATGCACAAGTTGAAGGTATTGAATTTGAGGAAACCTTTGCACCTATGGCCAAACTAGAGGCAATTAGAATGTTTTTGGCTTTAGCAGTTTACAAGAATTTCAAATTTTATCAAATGGATGTGAAATCAGCATTTTTGAATGAGAAACTTGAAGAAGAGGTTTATATTGAGCATCCAGATGGTTTCCAACTTGGTGATGATCCCAACTAGGTTTGCAAGTTGAAGAAAGCGTTATATGGCTTAAAAAAGGCACCTCGAGCATGGTATGCAAGGCTAGACAATTATCTTACTCAGCAAGGGTTCAAGAAAGGTATGGTGGATAGTAATTTGTATGTCAAAACAAAAAATGGTCATCATATTGTTCTTGTTGTATACGTAGATGATATCATATTTGGTAGCAACAAAGATGAGTTGTGTAAATATTTAGCAAATAAGATGCAGAAAGAATTTGAAATGTCAATGATTGGTGAACTTTTGTATTTCCTCGGATTGCAAGTTAATCAAAAGGAGAAGGGCATATTTATTTCTCAAATTAAATATGTGAAAGAGATGCTGAAAAAGTTCACAATGGAGGATTGTAAGCTAGTTAGCACTCCCGTGACGACAGGTTGCAAGTTGAGCAAGGATGAAAAATCTCCACATGTTGATCAAACTATGTATATATCTATGATTGGGAGCTTACTATACTTGACAGCTATCGGACTAGATATTTTGCAGGCAATATGCATGGTAGCATGATTTCAGGCTAGTCCCAAGGAGACTCATGTGATAGCAGTGAAGAGGATTCTTCGATACCTCAAGGGTACTATGGAGTATGGGTTATGGTATCCGAAAGGTAAGGAATTCACCCTTATTACATATTTAGATGCATATTGGGCAGGATGTGTAGATGATAGAAATAGTACCAGTGGAGGTACATTCTATCTTAGAGACAGGTTGGTCGTGTGGCATAGTAAGAAACAGGAGTCAGTATCCTTATCCACAATAGAGGAAGAATACATTACAATGACAACATGTTGTACGTAGGTTTTATGGATGAAAAAAACTCTGAAGGATCTTGGTATTAATTTTAGTGAGCCAATTTTAGTTAAGTGAGATAACACTAGTGCCATTAACATCTTAAATAATTTTTTTATGCATTCTCGCACAAAACATATTGCTATCCGATATCATTTTTTGAAGGAGAAAGTTGTGGAAGGTGAGGTTAAGTTGGATTTTGTTCCAAAAACAAAGCAAGTAGTGGATATCTTCACCAAACCATTTCCCAAGGAATTCTTTGAGTACCTTCACAAGAAATTAGGAGTGGTCACACTTCCCAATAATTTACTAGCTATTGGGGCCACATTCTCAAGGGGAGCATTTGTGTATTTGTTTATCTTTTTTCTCATGTTTGTGATTTTTGCTAAGTGTAATTATTTTTGCTTGAGAATATTGTGCATGGACTCAGGGGGAGTTTGCAGCAGCCCTTTAGTCTTGTTTTCAAAGGGGGAGAAGAGTTATAGGAAATTGTGCGTGTGTTGCCAACAATTCCAAAGGAGGAGATTTTTGAGCAAGGTGTAGCGAAAATATTGTCATTGTTGTCAACACACTCAAATGGACAAGTTGATGTAGTGGACAGTTGTTAAAAAAAAATTTAGAGTATGTACAGTGATGTTCAATTCTTATGAGGATGTTTTTGATGTTTGGGTGAAGTTGTTATAGGTTGTTCATGCAAATTTGCAAAAGTTGAAAAAATCGTTAGGAAGTTGTCAAAAAATTGCAAAAGTCATCACGAGTGTAGTTGGATAGGATGGATTAGTTTGGAACATGCTAGCATGTTAGGAAACGTTCCAGAATAGTGTTGGAGGTGTCAACACAATTTTTGGATTCATTGGTGACATTTTTGGTATCCTGGCGGATGATTTGGCAAGTGGTTGTACAGGCCAAAAAAGGGCAGTTTTGTCAAAAGAAATACGATCAAACCAAGAAGAATTTGATAACAAAATTCATATTGGAGGTTTTCACTCTCTTCAAGAACATGTGTTCCAAATTTCCACCAAAACGGAGAGACGAGGCAAATTTTACAAGCGTTGCAATACTATCACAAAAACTCTCTTTTTGAAAAAAGTGTGTCAGTAGCAGTTTTTATGGAGGTGGTATAGGTGAACCGTAAGGAGTTATGCAATGAGATTTAGACTGGATGTATTTAGAATTCTAGAGATTCTAATTTTCCAATTTTAGAGAAAATATAGTTACGATGTGAGAGTTATGATTGTTGCAAAAACGGTACAGGTAACTTTTATGTCAATTTGTTCCACTTGTGCAAAATCCTTCAGTTTGCCGTTTCGACATTACAGAGTCACTAGAGTTTTTGTTTCAGTGTTGTTACACCTTTAAGGCATCAAATAGAGCATCTTTCATTTTTGGTTTGAGGTGTCACGTGGCTCCAAAGTAAGAGAATGAGTAAGGTGTCAATTCTTTGCATGTGACGTGTTTGACGAAATGCCTTCTCAAAATAAAAAAAAATGAAATTATATTGTTTTAAGAAGCTTCATTAAAGAAAATATTTTTAAAATTAAAAAGGGAAAAAAATAATGCAAGTGTGTGCTTTTTAAGTGACAAGCGATTTTATTGAAAAGTGGGGAATTTATTTTGTGAAGAGAGAAGAGTGTGAGGAGAAAAATAAAGAGTGAAAATCCGTGATTTTTGGAGAGTGGTGAAAAAAATCACTTTAGTATTTTGGGAATAACTTTCTCATATGATATCCATTTTGGCTAAAATTGTGAGAGGAGTTTGCAGAAAAAAAGTTTTGCACAATACCCAAAAAGCGTTTAGCAATTGGTAGAACGATCTAAGAGAACAATCATTTTTTTTTTGAGAAGAGAAGATTCAAATTTTGAGTAATGTAGAGAGAGGGATGTTATATTGGGTCAAATAGAAAGTTTTAGATTTTGAGATTTCAGACCATAGAGGGTTCTGGTTTCAGTGAAGACATTCATATATGTCATTTTATTATCAATATCAAATTCAAGTGGGTGCTTGGTAGAGGGGTTGGTACTCCTTTCTATTGGTGCAGATAAATCAGGGGTTGGTGCTTTGCAAAGGCTAGATTTGGATTGGAGTCCAAACAATAATTTTTGGGGATGTAGCCAAATCGGTGAACCTTGGTACATCTTGTGTTGTGTGATGTTCTCTTGTTATACTTGCTTTATTTGGTTTTATGTTTTCATTTTTTTGGCTTTGAGTGTTGAATATTTAAGTTTTAAAGAGCTACATTGATTCATCCCCCCCTCTCAATGTCATTGTGAGACTAACACAAAAAGATATATAATGAAACTTTAATATTTTGAATAATTTAGATTCATTATCTCATGAAATTTGAGCACTAACATTTAGCAAAATTATTAATAGTTTTTCCTTCCCTTTTAAATATTATTTTATTACTATTTAAAATAATTAAAAAATTGTTGAATATTTATATTTTTTTTCAACAAGAAAACTTCAACTCAATTATCACAAGTTAATAATATTTTAAATATAATTTACTAATACAAAACTTTTATGTCAAATTTATATAGTTTTATTTTATTTTATTTTTAAATTAGGGTTTTAAAAGGGTTGTTATTTCCCTTTTACATCAACTTATTCACATTGAACTATTTGGTGCTACCATGTACCACAACCTTAGGGTAAGCTACATAAACTATTTCTCCCAAGATTTGAACCTTAGTATAAGCTATATCAATTATTTTTCCAACCGTTAAAATTTAACATTAAATTTATATAAATTATTAAAAAATAAAAATATATTTAAAATTTAATAAAAAAAAATATAATAAAATAACATTTCTTAAAAAAATATTTAAATTATACTATCAACCTTCACTATATAAATAGTGTACTAGGTAATAAATAACTTTTGAGAAGGTCTTCCAACATTATAAAACTGAGTGTACCATCAATGGACCTGACCATGAAAAGAGCTATTTGTAAGGCACATATATGTGAGACAACAATATTTTTCAAAGCATCCATTTTTTTTTACATAAAATTTTAAAATAAAAATGTTTGAAATTTGAAATTTCCAAAACTTATTTGAAAACCTACACAAAAAAATTGAATTGCAAAGCCTATAAAATGGAATCAATTAATAATGAGTTTTATAAGTGCCCTCAAACCTATTACAAGTAAGGTTTTACAAGGTACTCCAAAACTTTAGATATAGTAATAAGACATCAAGAAAGATTGAGCTAGATTTCAAACCTACAAATCCAATGAAACAACCTCATAGAAAATAAGTTTTGAATTGATAATAGGAATTTTATAAGGGTCCCCAAACCTATTACAAGTAGGGTTTTGCATGGTACTCCAAAACCTTAGATATAGTAATAAGACATCAAGAAAAATTGTGCTAGATTCCAAACCTCAAAATTCAATGAATCAACCTCCTAACAAATAATCTACCAAGAAAATACAAAATATTGTCTCATGGTCAAACCACGGTGTGCTCTCAAATCTAAAGCAATAGCCAAAATACTACTAGTTAATAATAAATTTACAAATAAATTATCCAAACCGAAGCATTTGCTACCTAACATGAGGAGAAAAATGGAATCATTTCATCATGATCAACAAATCTATCATAATAATCCCATAAGAATATTTGTCTTAATAATAATATTTGGTTTAAGAAAAAGACACTAAAAGTACTGATGAACAAAGTCCACAACATAAAAACCATCCAAAAGATCTGTTCAAAAAATTCTATAAAACCCGTAAATCCTGCTCAAACCAACCAAAAAAGTCTTCAACTATAGAGAAATTTGGCGGATGCAAAGTTTTAAAAAAACCTAATATTTAAAATCTTTAAAAGCATCCACTCATGTAGAGGAGTTGCAAGTGGGTATTTAAAACTCTCTAGTTGAAATCGAGAGGCCCCAGGTTCAATATCTCCCTTCACATGCTGTGGATATACTATGTGCATAAAAAATTACAAATCAAAATTTAAAAAATATTTAAAAGCACTAGAAATTTAAAACTCGATGCCAACATTTGAGGATAAATAAAACTAAAAATTTGATGCCAACATATTCCCAGGGGTTTTAATTAAATGTTTATAGCTTTGATACCTAAAGACCCCAATCCTAAGACCATGGCTGATTTCAGGCTGGTTAGCCTGTGTAACGTATCATATAAAATACTGTCCAAAGTATTAGCTAACCACTTGAAGAAGGTTTTGCCTGTTATCATTGATCCAAGTCAGGGAAGTTCGATTTAGGGGAGATCAATCTTAGATGGAGTTATCAGAGATCATGAGGCTCTCCATACGGCTACCCAGACTAAGAAGGCAGTCATGGCCTTAAAGCTAGATATGAACAAAGCTTTTGACAGGATAAATTGGGACTTCTTGGAGGCAGTTTTAGTAAAATTTGATTTCCACACTCAATGGGTCAAGCTAGTCAGAGAAAGTATTTTGAAGGCTTGGTTTTCAGTCTTGGTAAATGTGTCTACAACATGATTTTTTCAAAGTAAACAAGGACTGAGACAAGGAGATCCCATTAGTCCCATGTTTTTCATCATTGTAGCAGAAGCCTTAGGAATAACTATCAAGGCAACGATAGAATTTGGACTTATATCAGGTATAAAGGCAACTTCATTAACAGCCCTAGTGACCCATCAACAATTTGTTGATGACACATTGTTGCTAACATTGGCTTCAATGGTTGAGGCAAGAATGATCAGACACATTCTTAAGATGTATGAGGAACCGATCGAAAAGAAAGTGAATTTTAATAAAAGCAAGCTGTATTTTATAAATACCCTCATTCCCAGGCAAAATAGCATTGCTAGAATTCTGGAATGCTAGATTGCATCCCTTCCTACCTCCTACTTAGGCCTTCCCCTTTTCTATGGAAAATCGGAAGGGTCAATGTGGAATATTGTGCTGGAGAGGATACAAAAAAAGCTAGCAGGCTGGAAAGGACATTTATTATTTCAAGCGGGCAAAGCAGTCTTAATAATGACCTCCCTACAAAGTATACTTGTATATTTCTTATCGATTTTCAGAGCTCCAAGCAAGGTGTATCATAAAATCGAGTAATTTCAAAAGAACTTTCTCTGGTCAGGGACCGAGGATAAAAAAAGGATCCATTTGGTAGGGTGGAATAAGGTTTGCAAACCTAAGGTATAGGGGGGGCTAGGGCTGAGGAGAGTTGCTAATATCAACATAGCTATGCTAGCCAAACAAGCATGATGACTATTAACCAAGGTCAAAAATGAATGGACGGTCATAGTCAGGAGGAAATACCTCCAAGGATCAAATTTCCTCAATGATAATCTGGTGAGTAGGGGGTCAGCTTTCTGGAATACAATCCTAACAAGCAGATATCTAGTGAAGAGAGGGATTAGATGGATCCTTGGGAATGGCAAATGATAAATTTTTGGAAGGACCGATGGGCGAGAGCTGAGGAATTATCCTATAATCATCGATTTGCTAGGATCCAAGAACACACTCCCTCAACTCGTTTCAAAAATATAGGATTGTGTGTAATAAGTCTTTCATATTCAGCCACTTTTGGTAAGAAATAAGTGCAAAAATCTAAGCATTTTTCTATCCAACCGTAGGGTAAATCTACAGCTACTCCTCCGATACGGAAATAATTATGCATCATTCGCATACCCGTGGCAGCTTCAAATAAATCATATATCATTTCCCTCTCTCTGAAAATATAAAAGAAAGGAGTCTGTGCACCAATATCAGCCATGAAAGGTCCAAGCCATAACAAATGAGAAGCTATACGACTCAACTCTAGCATAATCACTCTGATATAGCTAGCCCTTTTAGGTACTTGAATATTTTCCAATCTCTCTGGCGCATTTACCGTTATTGCCTCTGTGAACATAGTAGCTAAATAATCCCATCGTGTTACATAGGGGAGATATTGGACAATTGTTCGGTTCTCAGCAATTTTCTCCATCCCTCTATGTAAATAACCTAATATAGGTTCACAGTCAATAACATCTTCACCATCCAGAGTAACAATAAGTCGAAGAACACCATGCATTGATGGATGATGAGGACCCATACTGACCATCATGGGGTCTTTCTCCGTAGCAAGCATGATCATAACTCTCCTCCGGTTTGTTTTATAAATTGATTAGAACAAAAGAATGACTTATTAGTCAGGAAATTGATGCAGGATCATCTAGCTAGAAATAGACAACTTAAAAAATAGTTGGAATTTTTTATGGAGGATCAAATAAGGATAAGCATACAATAAAAAGACATGTTTTGAGACATCCAGATGATTTATATTTTTAGAAATAAATTATATTTTTAGAAAATGATGTGCTTTAGAAAAAATCTAGATTTATAGGGAAAAAAAAAAAGAAAAAATAAAATGCTCTAAGTATCACCTTTTAGATTAGTTGGAAACTCATTATCCTCATTGCTTATAAATTAAGAGGACTTTTATTTAGGAAAATTCAAGATAAGAGAAGAGAAGATGAGAGGAGATGAGATTAGAGGAGTTCTAAGGAATTGGCACTCTATGTAGTGCTTGTAGGAGGTTTGCTATGTAAAACCTCAAAGGAAGAAATTGGTACTTTGTGTAGTGCTTGTAGGAGGTTATATAAAACCTTAGAGGAGGAAATTGACACTCTGTGTAGTGCTTGCAGGAGGTTTGTTATGTAAAACCTTAGAGGAAGAAATTGGTACTCTATGCAGTGCTTTTAGGTGGTTCGTTATGTAAAACTTCATATGGAGAAATTGCCACTCTTTGTAGTTCTTGTAGGAGGTTTGCTATGTGAAACTTTAAAGGAATGAGATTGGTACTTTGAGGAGTGCTTGCAAATGTGTGGTTCTCTTCAGAGAGAAATTGTGTAATGTTTGATGTAGCTATTAAAATATAAATAAAATGAATTTTTTGTTTTGTTTATATGTTTCATGTATTATATTGCTATGTAATTTGTCCTTGCAATTCATCTATTTATAGATTAAAGTGGGTTCTCTATTTACTATTTTTTTATGTGGTAATATGAATATGTTTGAGCATCTAGAAGAGGTTGTTTCTTCATCACTGTATCATTTTTGTATCAAATTCAAAATATATCTGAGGTACGATACAAGGAAATATGACACAAATAAAACAAGGAATACTATAATGCCTTTGAGTCATGGACATAGCTAAAATATTGAGAAGAATTATGGCCAAGTTGGATGCGATAAAGACTTCCCAAAGAAGGAATATTCATCTTAAGGAGGCTAGTCATAGTGGATAGGAGAAGACTAAGCAACCAAAAGTTCTAGATGAAGAATGAAAATAATTAGGACGAGAATCCCTTATGATGGAAAGGTTATTGTTAAAAAATAATAAGGAAGAACATAAACCCGAACAAATGAGGAATCAGTTTAAAATAATTTGTAAATCAAGAAGTATGTTTTGTAAGGTGATTATGTATAACAAAAACATCAACAACCTAGTGGTAATGGAGATGGTAGAGAAACTTGATTAGGAGGGTTGAGCTAGGATATAAGTAAGAATATGAAAATAGACACTAATAAAAAGTTAGGATATAAAACTAATTAACACCATATGCAAAATAAGGAGAAAAACTAATAGCATAAGGTAAAGTCAATTCCATTACTAACATATTTAGCCCCCAAATTTGACGAAGATCATTTCTTGGAACATTAGAAGGCTCAAGGAAAATAACTCAAAATAAAATGAAATTAGAAGAATGATGCAAACAAATTGATCAGAACTTATCTTCCTTCAAGAGATGAAGGTGTCAATGGAAGACATGGAGACAATTACAAAGAAAGTGTAGTCTACTAGAAGCATGGAATCCCTCTACTCCTAAGGGGTATTAAGAGGTATTGCATGCCTATGGGATACTAAAGAGGTATTTATCCACCAAGTGGTGGGTAGCTAGGGTCTCTTGGTGGTAGTAAATCAAATTAGGCAATCAGACCAAGTTATGCTCTGCTTTAATGTTTATGCACCTACTAGTCTAGAGGAGAATTGAAGATAATGGAAGATTATAAAATACATTCTTACACAATTTTCTTAGCAATGGGTCTTGATAGGAGGATATTTCAATACCATACCATTATTATAATAGAATATAGAGGGAATTTTAGCTTAGATAGGAACATAGACCTCATGAAGGAATACATCAAAAATCTCCATCTTCTAGATGTTAGGCCAAACAATGGTCTTATGACCTAGTCTAGAAATATTAGGTAGATTCCTAGTATCAAATAATTTTCAAATTTATGTACACATTCCTAGGGTGAAGATCCTAAATAATGTAGACTTAAATTATTGGTCAATCATGACAAAACTATGGAAATCCAAGGCCATACACTTTCCATTCAAATTTCAATTGATGTGGTTTAGAGACATCTATTTTAGGTTTATAATGCAAAAATGGTGGAAGAAATAAAAAATAAAGCATGAAACCAAGATGTACTAATTTGCAAAGAGGCTTCAGTACATCAAATACAAGATAAGGACCTAGAACTAGGAAGAGTTTGGAGATGTAAAGAAGAAAAAGGTGGAAGTGATAAACTAAATCAAATATTTGAATTAATAAATCTACATGGATGGCCTCACGAAGAGTTGTAGTATGGAAAATATCAAATTCTAGCTAGAGGAATGGGAAAAAGGGAAGATTTATTATGGAAGCAAAAATATAGAATCTAATGGCTCTAGGAGGGGGACTGAAACATAATATTCTTCCACAAATATCTTTTATCCCACAAATCACATAATTTCATACCCTCCTTGATAATAGACGTAGGATATACTATCCACACATGGTAAGGTATAAGGTCTATTACAATAAACTATTTTGTGAGTTTATTCGTAGTAGAATATCTAGATATAGAATCTGAATAGGAAGTGTTACAGGAGATACTTGCACTAGTAATAAATTAGGACAATTTAGTTTTGACTACACCAATAACTATAAAAGAGTTACAATAGATGGTTTTTAAAATATATAAAGGCAAGACTCGTGAGTTGGATGGATTCTCCATTAAATTATACCAATAATTTTAGGATATCCTATATGAGGACCTTTTGGATGTGGTTGAGAAATCTAGGAAAACTAAAGATGTGTTTAAGGAAATCAATAAAATGTATATAGCATTAATCCCAAAGACACAAGATGCAAAGCATATTATTGGGTTTATACCAATAGCTTTATGTAATGTCTTTCTAAAAATTATCACTAAGGTAATAGTATATAGGCCCAAACTGCTTTTGCATAATATTATCTCATTAGAACAAGGTGATTTAATGGAAGGTAAAAAATAGTGGATGAGATAATTTTAGCTCAAGAGGCTATATACTCCATGGAACCACAAAAATTCCCATCCATGTTCATCATATTAGACTTATCCAAAGAATATGGTAGGGTGGACTAGGCTTTCCTCCTTAAAGGAATGGGTTAGTTTGGCTTGTCACAAGAATGGACAAGTTGGATCAAGGGATGTATTTCATTAGTATCCTATTATATCCTAATAAATGATTACCCTTCATAATTATTCATTGTGTCTAGAGATATTAGGTAGGGAGATACCCTCTCCCCCTATTTATTCACCATTATAGATGAATTCATAGGACAGACAATGGCTAAATGTAGAGAAAATAAAATATTAACAAGAATTACTTTAACAAATGGAGCTACACCAATCACTCACCTCCAATTTATTTATGACTTTACTATGTTATGGAAAGAAAAAATGAAGGAAGACTCAAGAATCAAACATATTATAAGTTGTTTCTTAAGAGCCATAAGCAACATATCAATGAGAAAAATCCAAATTTATTTTCTTCCATTGCTCACACAGATAGGAGATCATATTTCTTGATAAACTACAATACCATAAGACCTCCCCCTCATAACCTACTTAGGAGTTCCTCTTAAAATAGAGAGAAAAAATAAGGAGGATTGGGACTATCTAGTGGATAAAGTAAAAAATAAAATATAAAATGGACTAATCGATGGCTATCATTATAGGGAAGATTAACCTTAGTTAAATCAATTCTTCAATCTATACCTATTTATGTCTTCGTAATTTTGGATATTTCCAATGGAGTGCTGAGGGATATAGAATAAATAAATCATTGATTCCTATCAAGGGGTACTAAGGAGGAAATAAAATGGGCACTAGTGCATTGGAAAACTTTATGCCTTCACAAACATTAAGGGAGACTAGGATTCAAATCGACAATCAAGAACAACAAAGCACTAGTAGCTAAGATATATGGAAGATGTTGAACAACCCTAACGTACTATGGGCCCAAAATTTGAGAGCTAAATATGAAAAAAGTAATTTTTGATAGACATTATTTTCCACCAACTCCCTAGTAGAGGATCCCCCATCTTATTCATTTTGAGAAAAGGAGATGAGTTGATAAAAATAAGCTATTTTGGATAATTAAAAATGGTCAACATGCAAAAAATTGGACAAAATCTTGGGATGGGTGCCAACTTTTGGTGGCTCAATTTCTAGAATAAATACCTTTTGTGGAGTAGCTACATAGAATAAATTGGATAAAAGTAACAAAATATTGCAAGTACCAGACTAGAAATTTACATGTTGGAAGAAATTGTGTCCCCATAGCCGAATGGCCAATTCAAATCCTAAAGAGGTAAAATATTGATATCCAATAAACTCTACAAATGAGATCACTTTCTTAGTCTCAAGTGGAGGATTCCCTTGGATAGGGAAACATGAGTTAGGGAGAGTATATAGTAGCAAGTATATATGCAGTTCTATGTGAAAGTACTCCTAACCTGCTTCAATACTTATTTAAATAAATATGAGCACATAAGTTATTGTCTAATATGATATTCTTAATTTGGCTTCTTTTGCATAAAAGGGTACTGATAGGAAAATAAATTATGAAAATAGGATACCATAGTACTTTCAAGTGTGATATGTGCGGGGAGAACCTCAGAGAACTCTACCACTTATTTATTGAGTGTCTTGTAGCCTCAAATTTGTGGAATATGATGGCTATATTACTTAGTATTAACTGATTTGGTTTTACCACCCTAGAGCATATGTGGAGGTAATAGACTACACAATATGGAGCAGACCAATATGTTAGGTAGATGACATGGGTAGGAACTACTCTCCTACTTTTTACCATATGGAAGGAAATAAACAACCACATATTTAAACAAGAGTCTATGGAAATCCACTATATTTGGAAAAATACCACAACCAACATAGTAGAGATAGTCTAGCATACATTGAAGTATCCCCAAAAACCCCACCAAAAATCGGAATAGATCATGAGCAGACTAAAAATTATTTCTAAGGTTGATAATCAATAAATGGAAACCATACAACACTTGACAATAGTCAAAAATAGAAAGTGGCAACCTCCCCAAGAGGATTAGGGAAAAGTTAACCTAGATGGAGCCTCACAAGGGACTCTAGGAAGAGCTGGTGTAGGAGAAATAAGAAGATAGTCAAATGAGACCCTAGTTTTTATATATGCAGAGAATCTTGGTATTCTTTCCAACAACCTAGCATAGGGTTGTGGCATCCTTAGAGGAATCTGGAAGACGGTTAAGGTATTATATAAGAAGGTCCATATAGAATCTGACTCACAAGTCATGATCAACCATTTGAAGAATCCAAGGAAGAATATAAATCTTGAATAGAGACTAATGAGAATAATAGATAATATTCTGATGGTACATGCAATCTTTCTATTTATGAAATAAAATCACATCCTTAGAGAACAAAATAGAGTTACAGATACGACAGACAATTGGGTTCTAGACAAAGGCAACCTCACTTGTTACAGTTATCTCCCTAGATGATGGGTGACAACACAGGCCAAAGAATATCTTCTTTCTATCCTATCTCTTGATGGTAGTAGCATCAGATGTATTTAGTTCAATAATTCATTGTATTAGGTTTTTCTTCACACATGGGTTACTATAGTAGATAAATTGATAGAGAATGTAGCATTACATCATCTACTAAATCCTAGATCAAAATATTGTGTATGTGAAAAGATAGATGATGTATATATTCTATTTGAATTCCATAACATAAATTATTTTTAACCAAAAAAGGGATTCAATATTAATACTCACTAATTATTATATTTTGTGTGCATATGGTCTTTGGAGATCTATCTAAAATAAAATATAGTGGTCAGTGGTATATAATTATTATATTTTTGTTCCTTGTTGTTAATTTTATATATTTATATAGTAATTTTCACTTTTATGGTTTATTATAAAATAATTTTCAAGGTTCCCAAATATCTAACATTAGCTCTACCTCACTCTAATTTATTTTTTAGTAATTTTTTTCATGTTTAATCGTTTAATTCTTTCTTATAACTTGGGAGAGACTGTATGGTGGTGATTTGCTCATGGAATTTGACTAACTATGTTTATTCTATATATATTCACTTATTATTATATTTTTTTATACAAATTTTAGGGCTAAAGCATAGGTTTTGAAATGGTCTCAATCCCTTGTGTGGTTTGAACATGGTCTCTTGGATGAAAACCCACAGATATACTCCCAAAAGTGACAAAGAATGTTAGGGTTAAACATAGGTTTTTTAAAGGGTCCCAGTCCCTTGTGCAATGGTTTGAACCTAGGTATCCAGGATGAAAATCCAAAGACACCACTATGGTGTCCCACCAAGGATTTACAAAATTTTAGGGTAAAACATAATTTATTGAGAAGGTCTCGATTCCTTGTGTAGTGGTTTGAATTTGGGTCTCTCAGATGAGAATCCAAAGACATACCACTATGATGTACCAACATAGACAATTATTATTATATTTTTATGTGCATATTATTTTTTGGATCTTCAATATATAAATCTAATCCTAACTCTAACTTTCAATCTCATTATATTTAAAACTCTCACTTTAACTCCATATCTAATTTATTTTGAGTTAAAGTATATTTTTTCATGGGTGATTATTTCTTATAATTTTAGAGGTCTAATAAATCCTTTAGAAACTCATGGACATTGTCTTGTTGGTATTTGAATACGTTTGTTATTTTCAAAACAAATTTCATGTAAAAGTTAATTAATTTTTATATTTTTAAGTACATGTGGTATTTGGAGAGCTATCTAGAGTTATCTTTTTATCTTATAGAATATATATTTAGCAATGGTATGTAAGATATTTATATGCATTCTCTATTATTTTTCTAGATTTATATAACAATTTTAATCTTTGTGATTTTTTATAAAATATTTATTAAGAATTTTTAATATGTAACTCTAACCCAAATTCTATCTCCAAATCTCACTCTAATTCTAACTCAAACTCTTAATTATTTATTATTTTTTTTGCATAGCTCTTTATTTTTTATTTTTATATTAAAGGTTGTATTTCAATGGCTAATCACTTTTATTATTTCTTATAACTTTATAAAGAATATACATCGGTAAGGTGATAGACTTTGACTAGCTAATATTTATAATATTTGTTATCTTTCAAATAGATTTCATGTAACTATTCACTAATTATTATATTTTTAAGCACATGTTATCTTTGGAGAACTATCTTTAGTGATCCTTTATATTAAAGAACATATAGTTACCAATGGTATATAAAAATTGGATATGCATTCTCCATTTATTACTTTTATATATTTTTATAGCAATTTTTATCTTTGAAAATATTATAAAACTATTTTAAGGCTCTTGAATATGTAATGTTAACTCAAGACTCGAACTCTCATTCTAACTCATTATATTTTTTTGACTAAAGGTTCTTTGTCCACGAAAAATTATTTTTGATAATTTCTTATAACTTGACAAAGATTAAATATAACTCTAATTATAACTCTAAACTCAAAATTAAGCTCAACCTATAACTCTAACATTAACTAAAATTAAAACATAACCTGAAACTCAAACTCCTCAAACTTTCACTTTAACTCTCACTCTAGTTATTTATTTATTTTTTAGAGTTTCTTTTTTTACAACATTGTTATTTTAATTCTTTACTTGACACAAATTATACATTGATAATTAGACTTGTTGATATCTTAACATGTTTGTTATTTATCTAATATATTTATTTAAATGTTCACTAATTATGATATTTTTATAAGCAAATTGTCTCTGGAGGTCTATTTCAAATAAAGTACAGTGGCCGATAGAATATAAAAATTAGATCAATATGGATGCGGGTGTTTAGTAGAAGTTAGGAAATCCCCCTAAAAAGTCTATGAGGAAGAGAGAAATGGATTCTAAGATCACAAATGGATCTCAAGCTCTACTCAAACTTGAAAAGAGAAGGATGTAGGAGTAAGATAACTAAATTTGGAATCTTTTTTCCAAATGAACCATGGGGTGTCTAGGGTAAAGAAATCTAATTCTAAACCCCATAAATAAAGTGCATATCTTGGAATGTTATGGGCTTGAATGGGCTTTCTAAACAATGGGTGGTTTCTTCCCTATGTAAAGAAATTTTGCTTGATATTTTTTCCTACAATAAATCAAATTAGATGGTCAAGATATAGAAGTTTTTAGAAGATATATTTGGAAAGAAGCTCATTTTACTACAACCCTAGAAAATATTTCCTCTAGGGGACTCCTTTGTCTCTAGGATGCCAACAAGTTTGATGGCTCTATAATTTTTTGCTCAGATAATTTTTTTAATATTCTCTTCTATAATAGAGAAAGTAATAAAATGTGGGTTATCACTAGCATGTATGTGCCAAAATTTGGGCCTAGTAGAAACCTATTATGGAAAACGTTGAGTTCCACGAGAAGGATTTTGGTCAAGAAACCTGGTGCCTAGCAGGGGATTTTAATTCCCATTTATTTTTTTGAAATATAAAAAGAGGGAAGTCCCCAATATCTAAAAGCATGGAAGATTTTGTAGATTTTTTGAATGGTAATGAGCTATTTGATTTTGAGTTAAAGATTTCAAGGTATACCTGGATAAATAGGGTTATTGTCTCCAAGGAGTGCCTTCCATTGTTTAAGAATATATATCTTTGTTCTTTGTTTAGAATTGGCTCTAACCATAACCCCTTATATTTTGAAGTGGACCAAGAAGAAACCAAATTCCCTAGGCCATTCAAGTTTGAGATAATGTGGTGCCTTCATCCTCAATTGGAAGTTGAAATCAAAAATTGGTGGTCGATAAGGGTCCAAGGCTCCAACCTTTCAAAAATTGTGGTGAAGCTTAGATTTGTTAAAAGTGGCATTAAATAATGGAATAAAAGGGTTTTTGGGAATATTTTTAAAAATAAGAAATACCTAAATAGTCAAATTAAGGCTATTGAATTTGAGATAGAACTTGGAAATCAATCTCAAGAGATTAGATACAAAGGAAAGGAGGTTCTAGCTGGATTTCATAACACTATTGTCAAGGAGGAAAGTTTGTGGAAATAGAAGTATAGGGTGCTTTAGCTAAAGGAGGGAGATAAAAATTCTATTTTTTTCACATCATGACCTTGAAGAACAAAATCACCAATAGTATTAGAGAAATTCAAAAATTTGATGGATCTAGCACTATTCACATTAAGGATATAAAAGCCGAGGTTGTGGATTTTTTTAGAAATCTCATCAAGGTGGAAGAGGTTTGTAATGAGGAATCCCAAAATAAGCTACTTTGTAGTATTCTCGAAATTGTCACAATTGATATGAACCAAGCCCTTATCTCTCCCTTCAATGATGAGGAAGTCAAAGCTATTATATTTGTGATGGAAGGAATGAAGGATTTGGGTCCTAATGATTTCTCTTCCTATTTTTCTAGAAGTATTGGCATATTGTGGGGAAGGATATTTTTGATGCCATTCAGGAGGTCCAACACACCAATCATAATATGGTTAGGTGGAAAGGATCCCTTCTCAGTCAAGCTAGAAAGGCTACCCTGGTAAATTCTACTCTTTAGAGAATTTCAACCTTCTTGTTATCTATGTTCAAAATTTCTAACAAGATTTATCAAAGATTGAACATATTCAAAAGTCATTTCTTTGGTTTGGGATTAATGAGAAGAAACATTTCTACTTAGTTGGTTGGGAGTAAGTGTATGGACATAAAAATAATGGTGGCTTAGGTCTCCATAACATAAAGAAGATGAATAAGGCTCTAGTTGCAAAACAAGGATGGAAGTTGGCAAACCAATCTAAAACTAGTTGGGTCAACTTTGTGTCAGTCATATACTTGAGATAGGGGAATTTTTTACTTGTTGATCCTCTACCAACTTCTGGTTCATCCTTTTGGTTGAGTTTTCAAAATTAGAGGGTACTAATATCCAAATGTTGTAGGTGGAGGTTAGGAGATGGATTCAAGATTAATTTTTGGAAAGATGTTTGGCTGATGGACTAGCCCCTTATGCAAATTCTAAAGTTGGCATGTTTGGAGCCTATGCAAAAATTTTTCTTTGGGTATAATGTGGTTGACTTTATCAAGGTGGTCAATGGGCTGGAAGTTTGGAAATCATTAGACCAATCTATTCTCAACGATGTTGAACTTGAAGCTTGGATTGTAATTGCTAATGAGTTGAAGTTTTAGGTAATTAAATAGAGAAATAAAGAGGATGAGATCTTCTACACAAGGTAAAATGATAGATCATTTTAGTCACGTCCACCTATAATTTGTTGGCTATCAAGACTCATCTATGGTTTACACCTTTTAAAGTATGGCCTACGGATCTAACACCAAAGGTGAATATCATTTTTTGGTTGCGAACTCAGAATAAGATTTTGACCATTGAAAATATTTACAAAAGATATTGTTCAATGTTGAACAGATGCTACCTCTATCATGCTAACGAGGAATAAAAAATCCATCTATTCTTTCAAAGCTCATTCTTTGTGGAAGTTCTTAATTTTTTTTTGGAGGGGGGACTGAGTTGGGTGGTGTTGAGTTCACTTTTTGATGTTTTCACTTAATTATCATCTCCTCTTTACTCTCCAAGTCTGAAATATTTTTGGAACTTCTATTTGCCACATCATTTTTGGTAGGTGGGGAAGGAGAGGAATAGTATATTTTTTAAAAACTTCAAAAGATATCCTACCTCTATTTGTGCTAGATCCTTGGCTTCCACCCTAGATAATGTGTCCTCTCTATCTTTGAAGGAGGGTAGATTTGAGGAGGTTGAGTTCAAAAGGAAAATTTACTTTCAATAGAGATATAGGGTTACTAGTCTTCTTGGTACTAATCCCTAGGCCATTGTGAGGTGGGAACCTCCTTATCTAGGCTAGGTTAAACTAAACTTTGATGGAGTTTCAAATGGTAATCTTGGTAATGTTGGTGCTAATGGGGTACGTAGGGATGATAGAGGTGGGTTTTTTCTAGCACATACCAAATTATTAGATCTCCCAACTTGAAATTTTGTGGAGGACAGAGCCCTTTATAAGGTTCTCCTACTTTTGGAGAAGATAGGGTACCAAAAAAATTGCATTGAATGGGACTCACTTAATATTATAAACTTGGTCAAATATGATTTAGTCCCTAGTTGGAACATTGAGGCTATGATTATGGAATCTAAATAAATTCTTCAAGCTAGAGAGGATAGGGAGTTAAAGCTGTAGATACTAAAATTATATCAATATTATTAGACTATGATGATGCACTCTTATCAACACCATATGACCCCCTTGGTCAACCCTTAGGGGTTAAATAGTGGTCCTAACAACTTTTGGGAAGGTTTACCCCATTTTTAGGAAGTTTTGGGCTATGTAGACATGGCCATATCACCCCATGACGACCATAGTTCATTGTCATACCACCCAGGGATGGGCCCCATCAACAATCCCTAGGTGGGACAACCATGGACTAGTACCCTCAAACATTCAAGGGTGGGACAAATGATAATCAAATTCTACCGTTTATCCAACCCAATTATTTATGATAGATTGAGGGTCTATCAAAGCCATCACAACGCCCAAATTGGAGGCTTCTCCCACCCAATGCATGGCAAGGATTTTGAAAAGTGGTGGCACCTAACTTGCATGCCCTAACTTGTTCATTTGAACCTATGGCCATCTTGGGTTATAAATTTGAGTCATTCCATCCAATTTCAAGAGAAGTCTTTACAACATTTCGCAACGAAGTACTACTGAGATTCACTCTCCATTTCAACTACATGTTTTCATTTGGAATATCCATAAATTGAAGGAGGTTGGTAAGTAATCTCTAAAAACATAAATCTATTCCAAAATCCATCCATTTCTGTGAATTATATCACCAGATATGATGACAACACCCCTAGGATTAGTTTGAACCATATCCCAAAGGAATTGGTGGGAAAAACCACTAGGTTTGGTGGTCGTCCCAACCTAGGATGGTTAACAGTCCCAATTGGAACACCCAAGGATGGCCATCAATATGCACATAATTTTTGGTTAATTTTAGTGTATATCATTCCTAGAGTAGTTTATATACATCATACTAGAATTTGGTGAAATTTGGAGAAGTTTTGAACCATTAATTATATCTTTCATTCTAATAGTCCCAATTGGAACACCCAGGGACAACCATGAATTATACTTATAATTTCCTTTAAATTTATGCATATATCATTCCTAAAGTAGATAAAATATATTATACTAAGTTTTGGTATAATTTGGAATAGTTTTTCACTATCTATTGCACTTTTTGTATTCAATGTTGCATGCATATTTTTGATTTCATATTAATCCACACATGCTAGTAAGAAATTTTAGTTTCTTGTGCATTCCAAATATTCCAGTGTGCAAGGAAAGAGATACAAGTTATAATATGGATAGATCATCACAACAGTGGCAAAAGCCCACTCTTCAATTCATGAGTGCAAGGAAGACACTGCAAGCGTACCTTGATTTTCTGAAAGGATTAGATCCTTTGAATATTGTAATGAATATTACCAATTAAAAGCTCTCAAGGGGATGTTTTGTAACCATGTGTTTGTAAAATATATTAATATAAAGAGAACTCCCCATTTATTTTACTTAATTTTCATTATGCTTACTTTAATGTTGATTTTGAATGCTTAAATAGAACAATAGATGCATTTCATTTCCCTTTGCTAGGTGCACCATTTTTTTTTCTCTACAATGGTGATCATGGTGGGACCCCTATCCCATTTCATTTTTGCAAGTTTTTACTCTATTTTTATCCTTAAAATGTTGTAGTTTTTGTTCATTCTGGCCTGAAACAACCCTTAATTTCCTAATTGGAACACCCAGAGATGGCCATAATAGTTGTCCCACCTAGGGACGAACTCCAAATTTGTAGTCGTACCACCCTAGGATGATCACAAAATAGGGGGCTTGTATCTCAAATTGATAGAAATAGTAGCATCTTATGATTCCAAGATAAGTATCTAAACCTTCACTTTGTATTTTTACTATTTAGAGAAGGTTAAATTTAGTTTTTTTATGTCTTTTACTTGTCTATTGAAGAGTAGATTTTGATTTTGATTAAAAACAACAAAAAGAAAAATAATAGCTTAAGAATGTATTTGTGTGGTTTGATTTCTTACAATCTACCTAACAGTTAGGTTGCCATATTGGATATGCATTTTGTAGGTTCCATCATTTGTTAAATACTTCTGAAAGTGAAACGTTCTTTTGCATTTAGATAAGGTTCATTGAGTGCTATTTTGTTTAAATTTATTTAATTTTAAAAGGAACCACACACACCACATCACATTTTAATATTAGTGAGTTGGAATTTCATCCCCAACCACTAATAGAGACCAAAAACAGTGGGCTTCATCTCCATCCATTGGATCGCATGGCCAAATCCAGCTTCAAGAACCATCTTAGCCATGTAAAATATCATGCATTCCTCTTCGAAGGGTGTATCACTACCCATAGTCAATATGGATGAGGACTGGTAGGAATTGTGCTCCCTGATCGCGTATGGGATTCATATCCATACTTTTGTTGGTTTATGTGACTGGACTTTCATTACTAGTTGTCAAGCTACAAGTATACATGTGAAATCCTATAAAAAAACTGAGAATTACATCAATAATATTCAAACACATGAAAAGAGATCTATTTGCAAAATAACAAATAAAAAACACACCAATTTTTTTTTAGGAAACACACATATAAATATTTAATAGAGATAAACACTTATATTATTATGTGTTTCTATTTTTGTGTGTTGCATCATTGAAATTTGTAAAAGAGAAAATAGTGTAGGATTTAGAACAAAGTAGATATGGTATGCATCTACAACCAATTTCATAACACTATGAAGAGTATGCAAGGAGATGTATATCATATTCGATTTAACCTTAAGGATATGATTATACCTTCTTAGCAGCCTCCTACTCACCCAAGTCCTAGAAATTCAAATCAGGAACCTAACCTACAAGGGATCCCTATGCAAGACACCCCTATAGGTCTTGGTCCTCATCAGGGAACATACTTCCTAGATATATACACTTCACAAGCCTTCTTTCAAGAATGGAAACCACACATTGAGGTGCAAATAAATAGAGCATTACCATGCATTCATGTACCTTATTCTACCTTGCACACCTACATGCAAGATCAATATTACACACCATGGGTAGGGCCAAATAATAAAACTAAACCCTTAAACTACCCTAATATATCTTAGTAGTATAATTATCGATATGAGTATGATACTCATTGCCCTGGGTGAGAAAATTTAGTCCTTCCTTTCCTCATTGATGAAGGAGACACGAGGAGAGTCTTGATTATCCTCAGGTTAATTATTTCATAGAAGAACAATGTGCTTTTGTGTCAGTTGAGTATAAAGAACATATATTTAGGTATGAGCATCAAGTGAATGTGGCCTCTTTCAATCGAGGGAGACTCATAGTCAATATTTTAGACCCTCATGAACAAGATAGATATCATGGCAATAGTGCTAGGGCTAATAGAGCTCACATAGTTTATCAAATGAACCAATTTGTCAAAATATATACTGACTGTAAAGATCAATTCAATCAACTTCATCTAGATAAACAATGTTTTGATCACCAACATCAGTTAGAAAAATAAATAATTGAATAGCAAATTGAAGAGATCTTATGTAACAGGGTCCCTACCCAAAGTACTCATAGACAGGGGGTTCATCAGAGGCAACCAAATTTTAATCAAAATAGGCTTCCTAGGCCTAACCAAAATTTGCCTCCTTGACCTCCTAATCCTAATAAATATTTTCCTCCCAAGAAAAACATAGATCACCTTTAGCAAGCATTTTTTCCTCCTTGTAGTCCAATTTAGGAAACACCTTATAGATCCTAAAATGATTTGGAACTAGAAGAGGAATATATAGAAGCACCCTAGAGAGGCATGGCTGATGATAATCAACAACCACATCATATGCTTAACATTACTTGCCCTCCCCGTAGGGCCAAAGAAAATAAGAGAAGATCAAATTATTTTATGCATATAAAGCATTACTTAAGAGAATGGAAACAATAGAGAACAAGACCTTTGGTTCTGGGCTTCAAAAGCACACTTTGCATCAGCTTTGCAATCAACCTCTTTACCCATAAATACCTTCCCATGCATACCTAGAGCATTTCAAAATTCCCAAGCTAAATAGATTCAAAGAAAATGAATATGCATAGGAGCATGTCACTAGGTTCATGAACCAATGCTTTAGTATCTATGATAATGATACCTTACTCTTAAGAACATTTTTTATTACCATCGCTAGCCCAAATGTAGAGTGGTACAATCAAATCCCAAGGCACAACATCCATAGCTTTGAAAAATTTATAGATGCATTCTTGGAAAGTTTTGTCTTTGAATCTAAGCGAAAGGGGACCTTGACATACCTCACAGGGTTGAAGTAGTATGATGATAAGTCAATCACAAATTATGGTAACATGTGGTGAATGCTTCTAAATAAGCTACCATACCTACTACTAGTGTCTAAGTTGACTCACATGTTTTAAAATATTTTTTTAAATCCAATTTCATTATTGCTAGAACTTCAACAATAGAAAACTCTTGAAGATGCTTTAGCATAGGCTTGAACAATCAAAGAAATCAAAATTCAAGAGGGGGAGATCACAAAACCCCATAAATGGAAGTGGAATAAGAACACAAAGGGAAATTTGACACAATACAAGTAGGTGGCAAGTAATCAAGTTTCCATCAATATTACAAGGCCTGTGCAACCAATGCCACCATAGAAGATAAATTATCAAGCCCAACCTCCTCCTGTGAGTTACAATAATAACACTTAAGCGAATCAGGGGTAAAATCAACAACGTCACCCTAAGCAACAATTTATGCCCTTCACTGAGTCTATGGATTTCCTATTTGATCATCTATGTGTGGCCAAAGTAGTTACTCTATCTGAGATTTGAACTATATATCTGATTTTAGGTAAACCAAAGTCTATGGAACATTGTGAAGACCTATATTGTAAGTACCATAGGCCGAATGGACATGACATGCAAATGTGCTACAGTTTCAAATGCTTACTACAATATATGATTGAGAGGAATGATATTGAAGTTGATAATCCTCTTGTAATAAATAATAAACAAATGGGTGTCTTTAAAGACCCATTCCCAACTTATGAGGTGTAGGAAAATTACGTAAAATAGGTAAATGAGGTCCATATGATACGCCCTCAAAAAGGGTTCATCGGGATGGTTAGCATCATGATGAGAAATAGGAATTATGCAAATCAAGTTGCACCACCTATAACTTCAAATAACATTCTCTCCACGTAACAACCTCCACAACCTCTAGTGCAAAGCCTTCGATCTCGTCCAATGGTCACTATAAAAATTAAGCTTTCTCAAATTTTGCATACAACATCGGCCCAATTCTCTATCTATAAGCTTATCCAACAATCTACACCTCATAGAGAAACTCTTATGGAGATCCTTATATCAATTAAACTGCATACCTAGGACTCTAAATCCTTTATCAATTTCATGGGGCACATTCAGTAGTGCAAAGAGACAGTAATCATATTTCATGAACATGAACTCAAGTCAATATCAAAGGATGTGGTTGATCCTCTCTTACACATCATTGCATGTGTAAATGGAACACCTTAAAAAAGAGTTATAATTGACACTAGTTATTCAAGCAATATCATCACCACAAATGCTCTCCAACATCTAGGTCTTCCAACATCATACATTGTTGCATCCACATATAACCATCAACCATTCAATGATACTCTATACTCAATGGTTGGCACTATAGTCCTACCTATCTAAGTTGGATGCAAAACCATATGAATGTTTTGTAACTTTTTAGAGGTTGTAATGGCACATAATATCTTATTGAGAAGACCCTGGATTAGGGACATGAAGTGCATGCCATCCATAGATCACCAATGTTTGAAGTGCATCCATGAAGGGCAAGTACATATTATCTCCATAGACCTTGAGCACTTCAAATACTACAACTTGGTATAGCATATCCCTGAGTCAACCTTGCAATCAACTCATGTGGACTTCCAACTGAATACATCCATTCAAAGTCTAACTCCTTCACCATAACCTTCCATTAATCCATTACCATATTCTTCTATGTTGGCAATTTTGGGTACCTTGAGTACATTGCCTTTGCTCAAGTGTAGTTGTTGTCATTGATGTCAAGGAGTTCTTGGAGCAATTTGTTTTTATGTCTAAGTATGTGTTTTGATGAAGGTTTCAGCTGGTCAGTAAGTCTCCAAGAAAATCGAGTAGCCCAGTTGCAAAAGATCCAGAAAAAGATAAGTTAGAAAAAGTTTGCAGGCGGCTGGAAAAACTGTCGCGATTTCGTGACATGTTTTAGGAGAGAGAAAGTTTGGGCAAAACTATCGTGATTTCATGACATGCTGGAAGGCAGAGGCATAGCGGGCAAAACTGTCACGATTTCGTGACATGTCGCATTTTTGCGACTCGGGAAGCGCAGGAAGGCAGAGAAAGAAAAGTGTCACGATTTCGCGACACATTGCCAGGAAAGTTGTTCGGACGAGCAAGTGTCACGATTTTGCGACATGTTGCAAGAGAGAGAGTCCGAAAGGAAAAGTGTCACGATTTCATGACATGTTGAAGAAGAGGAAGTCTACAGTGTTAACTATCACGATTTCATGACAAGTTTGAAGAGAGAGAAAGTGATTCAAGAACTGTCATGATTTCGCGACATGCTGCAAAAGACAAAGTGAGGACTGTTGCGATTTCATGACAGGATGCAAAGTTCCAGTTGAGGACTATCATGATTTCGTGACATGCTGAAAAGCTCAAAGTGAGAACTGTCATGATTTCATGACTTGCAGCAAAGAGAAGAGCCTGAAAGGAGAAGCGTCACGATTTCACGATAGGCAGTGGAGAAAGCGTTTGAAAGCCAGAAGCATCATGATTTCATGACAGGCTACAAAGATGTTGTACGGATGCACAAAGTGTCACGATTTCATGACAGGTTGAGTTGGAAGCTTGCAATTGCAGAAAGTGTCATGATTTCATGACAGGTTGAGTTGGCAGCCTGCAGTTGCAGAATGTGTCGTGATTTCACGACTAGAATAATGATGACATCAGCAAATGGAAGGAGTGTCGTGATTTCATGACAAAAGCGGAGAAGAAGGCTTTGAAGTCTAAAGCATCACGATTTCATGATAGAATTGTAGATGACGTCAGCAAGAGGCGAAGGTGTCACGATTTCATGACAGAAGCGGAGAAGAAGGCTTTGAAGTCTAAAGCATCATGATTTCATGATAGAAGAGAAGATGACGTCAACAAAGACAGGGAGTGTCACGATTTCGTGACATAAGCGGTAAGGAGGTTGACAAAGGTAGTAGTGTCACGATTTCGTGATAGCAAGCATAGAAGGTGTACGACAGGCAAAGATGTCGCGATATCATGACATGTTGTAGTTTCATGCCAGAAGCTACAAGGAGGCAATGAAGTCGACAGAGTTAAATTTGGGCCGACACAGCACAGGTTTTACAGCCGACGTGATTGAAGGTTAAACATCCGACTAAGATCAAGGTTCTAATCTTGAGATTGCAAGTATAAAAGGAGGGCTGTTTGATTTGTTTTGGCTATCGATTGAAGTGTGCGTTCGAAGTGCAAATTATGCAGAGAGAGTGCAGGGAGAAGATCGATCATAGAGGTGCATAAGTAGAAGCCTGAGTGACTGCTGTGTTTACACAGAGGTTGCGAAGATAGTGCTATCGTGTTTTAGCAAAGAGTGCGAAGGAAGTGCTGCTGTATTTGTGAAGATAGTGCTGCTGTATTTTGTGAAGACTATATTGTTGTGTCTACGCAGAATACATGAAGTCTGTGCTACTGTGTTTTTCGTAGAAGTAATAAGTTGATCAAGTACTGTTGTATTTGTGCAGACAGTGAAAATTGGTTTCAACCAAGTGCAAAAAAGAACAGAGGAAGAGGACAGTATTGTGCCAGACCGAAGGACTATGTTTGGTGCAGATAAGAGGACCAACTTTGTGATGATAGAGTTGAGGATAGAGATCTCCAGCCAGAGCAGGGAAGACAGGTGTCTTCTATGGACAGAATTCCACTTGCTAAGGGCAGAGGAGGTAGAGGTCTTCTAGAGGGTCACCGACCAAAGCGGAATTAGGGGAAGGTGTCTCCTTTGAGCTGAGGCTCATAAACATTGTAATCGGGAAGGATTCCCAGAGGACTTTGATACAACTTTTAGAAGAAAAGTTTTATCCGTGGAGTAGCCCACCTTGGGTGAACCACGTAAATTGTTGTGTCACTTTGTGGATTATATTTTGTGCATTATTTTACTATTGTTATTACTGCTATCTTTATTCTGCATGTTATTGATTTGAAAGCTGCTTTGAAAGATAAAGTTAAAAGTGGTCTTATACTGTTCACCCCCCCTCTCAGTATAAGCTTGTGTTCTTCAATTGGTATCAGAGCCAGTACCTTCGAAAAGTTTAAACAACTTGAAGGAAAAGCTTGCAAAAGAACACAATGGATTATTCAAGTGGCAATGCAGCACCTATTCTTGATGGATCAGATTTCGGTTTGTGGAGTGCAAGAATGAAAGTCTATCTAATGGCACTTGGTAATGAGGTATGGGAAGTTATTGAAGATGGGTACACCATTCCTGCAAATGGTCCTTATACTAAAGAAGACAGACTTCTACATCACAACAACTCAAAAGCCATGAATGCAATCCTGAAGGGTTTACAGAAGGCTGATCTTACCAAAGTTATTCACTGCAAGACAGCTAGTGAAATGTGGAAACAACTGCAGGTTGTTCATACAGGTGATGCAAATGTCCGAAAGGCCAAGTTGAGACACTTCAAAGGTATGTTTGAACAACTCAAGATGAATGATGATGAAAATATTAGTGACTATATGCTCCGTATGGATGAAGTTGTTAATTCTATGAAAGACTTAGGTCTTGAACTTGCTGAAAATGATGTGTGTGATAAGATTTTAAGATCTCTTCCTAATAGATTTAGTGAAAATATTTATGCTATTGAGGAAGCTAAAGATTTAGATAAGTTGAAAAAGGATGAGCTCCATAGTATTCTTGCAGCATTTGAGCTGAGAACTCAAGTGAAAATTGATGTAAAGAAAGAGGCAGCTTTTAAAGCTACCAAGAAATCAAAAGGCAAACAGATTCAAGAGAGTGATGAGTCTTCTAGTGAGGAGGAGGCATATTACAGCAAGAAAGGCAAGTTCTCTAAAAAGCACAAAAGCAAGAAAAATATAAGATGTTTCAACTGTGGAAAATTTGGTCATTATGCTACTAACTGTACTGTTTCCAAGAATGAAAGTGATGAAGATATACAGGATGTTAAGAGCAAGGATTCTGAAAAGCACAAGTATTATAGAAAGAACAAAGATGAGCACAACAATCAAGGAAAGAGATATTCACACAAGAACAAGAAGAGCTTCTATCTGGACAAAGCAAGTAAGTGTTCTAGCAGTGATAGTGAAAGTTCTTCTAGTGATGATGAAAATGAGATGTTGTTCATTTCAAAAAAAGAGGAAGAACCGAAACATAAATTTATTGTCATGAAATGTTTTAGATGTGGAAATTTTGGGCACCTTGAGGATGATTGCACAAATAATGAATTGGTTGCTAGTATGTATGAGGATGCTTCAAAAAATGATAAGGAAGATGCATGTATGGTTTTTGAAAAGGGTAGCACCTCTAGTGATAAGAAATCTGAAAAAGGCCTTGATAATTCAAAGTGCAATCAAATAGAGGATCTTGAATGTGAACTCAATAATGCTCTTAGTGTTTTGAAAAAGGAAAGAAAGAAGAATGACAGACTCAAGATTAAGTTAGATGAATGTTGTATGGAGAGAGACGATCTTATAGAAAGTCTTGACTTCTCTATAGCTAAAACACAGGAACTCAAGGATGAGTTAGAGTCTAAGACTCTTGAGTATAATGATTTAGAACAGAAAATGGCTTCTTTGAAAGAAGAAAATAAAGAGTACAAGGATAAGCTCTACAGATTTCAGGATAGCTCCAAGAAGGTTAAATTTCTCATCAAAGGACAAAGAAATCCAACAGATAAAATAGGTCTCGATTTTGTTGAGCCGCACAAGAAACAGGTTGGGACATCTAGCAGGAAATTTCAAAAGGAAGAAAGTTCTGATGAAGAAAGTATTTCAGATCATGAGTCCATGAGTGATGAATACGCAGAAATAGAAAATAGATTTTTGAATGTGAAGCAGAAGTTTACGGGACCCAAGAGATCGATTAAAAGAATATTTCATGGCAGATGTTTTGCGTGTTACAGGTTTGGACACATGGCTGCACATTGCATATCTCAAATGAAGAGGGTTAACAATAATTTTAGAAGTGGTAATTTCTTCCATGGGTATTGTTACTCTTGCAATCAATTTGGGCATAAAGCAATTTTTTGCAAGGCAAATACCAGGAACTGGGTTAATCAGAACAGGCGGATTCAAAAAATAGCTATGCCTGAAAGAAATAATATTGTTACTTGCTATAAGTGCAACAATACAGGTCACACAGCCAGACAGTGCAGAGCTGATCTTCCAAGGTACAAGAACAGAAAAAGTGATATGAACAGGTCTAAGGATCAAGGTATGGATAAGAACAGGAATGATAAAAGAAATAGGAACAACAGTATGAACAGGTCCGAGGATCAGAACAGTGACAGAAACAGAAATACAGACAAAGAAATCAAGAGAAGGCACGACAAAGAAATTGTAGACACTGATGAAGATGAGTGTCTAATGGGAGTTTCACTCCCAACCCTATTTTAAATCACCTCATCAGGAGGTGGGGGAGGGACTAAGCTAAGAGGCTCATTCTTAGTCCCAAGCCCCAAAGGTGACCCTTTGCCATTGATGACAAAGGGGGAGAGATATGAGTAAGGGGGAGAGTTTCAAGTGAAGAGGAAAGCTTCAAGTCAGGGGGAGCAAAACTTCAAGAGATTGATTTTCAGTTTTGGCTCTTGAAAGATGTGTTTTTTAAAGGTTTGCCATCAATGACAAAGGGGGAGATTGTTGGCAATTTTGGGTACCTTGAGTACATTGCCTTTGCTCAAGTATAGTTGTTGTCATTGATGTCAAAGGAGCTCTTGGTAGTTGTTGTCTTTGATGTCAAGGAGTTCTTGGAGCAATTTGTTTTTATGTCTAAGTATGTGTTTTGATGAAGGTTTCAGCTGGTCAGTAAGTCTCCAAGAAAATCAGAGTAGCCCAGTTGCAAAAGATCCAGAAAAAGATAAGTTAGAAAAAGTTTGTAGGCGGCTGGAAAAACTGTCGCGATTTTGCGACATGTTTCAGGAGAGAGAAAGTTCGGGCAAAACTATCACGATTTCATGACATGCTAGAAGGCAGAGACAAAGCGGGAAAAACTATCATGATTTCATGACATGTCGCATTTTCACGACTCGGGAAGCGCAGGAAGGCAGAGAAAGAAAAGTGTCACGATTTCGTGACACATTGCCAAGAAAGTTGTTCGGACGAGCAAGTGTCACGATTTCGTGACATGTTGCAGGAGAGAGAGTCCGAAAGGAAAAGTGTCACGATTTCATGACATGTTGAAGAAGAGGAAGTCTGCAGTGTTAACTGTCATGATTTCACGACAAGTTTGAAGAGAGAGAAAGTGATTCAGGAACTGTCATGATTTCGTGACATGCTGCAAAAGACAAAGTGAGGACTGTTGCGATTTCGTGACAGGATGCAAAGTTCCAGTTGAGGACTGTCACGATTTTGTGACATGCTGAAAAGCTCAAAGTGAGAACTGTCATGATTTTGCGACTTGCAGCAAAGAGAAGAGCCTGAAAGGAGAAGCGTCACGATTTTGCGACAGGCAGTGGAGAAAGCGTTTGAAAGCCAGAAGCGTCATGATTTCACGACAGGCTACATATATGTTGTACGGATGCACAAAGTGTCACGATTTCATGACAGGTTGAGTTGGAAGCTTGCAATTGCAGAAAGTGTCACGATTTTGTGATAGGTTGAGTTGGCAGCTTGTAGTTGTAGAATGTGTCACGATTTTGCAACTGGAATAATGATGACATCAGCAAATGGAAGGAGTGTCGCGATTTCATGACAAAAGCGGAGAAGAAGGCTTTGAAGTCTAAAGCATCGCGATTTCATGACAAAATTGTAGATGACGTCAGCAAGAGGCGAAGGTGTCACGATTTCATGATAGAAGCGGAGAAGAAGGCTTTGAAGTCTAAAGCGTCATGATTTCATGACAGAAGAGAAGATGACATCAACAAAGACAGGAAGTGTCACGATTTCGTGACATAAGCGGTAAGGAGGTCGACAAAGGCAGTAGTGTCATGATTTCATGATAGCAAGCATAGAAGGTGTATGGCAGGCAAAGATGTCGTGATATCATGACATGTTGTAGTTTCACGCCAGAAGCTACAGGGAGGCAGTGAAGTCGATAGAGTTAAATCTGGGCCGACGCAGTGCAAGGTTTTACAGTCGACATGATTGAAGGTTAAACAGTCGACTAAGATCAAGGTTCTAATCTTGAGATTGCAAGTATAAAAGGAGGGCTGTTTGATTTGTTTTGGCTATCGATTGTAGTGTGTGTTCGAAGTGCGAATTGCATAGAGAGAGTGCAGGGAGAAGATCGATCGCAGAGGTGCATAAGTAGAAGCCTGAGCGACTGCTATGTTTACATAGAGGTTGCGAAGACAGTGCTATCATGTTTTAGCAAAGAGTGTGAAGGAAGTGCTGCTATATTTGCAAAGATAGTGCTGTTGTATTTTGCGAAGACTGTATTACTGTGTCTACGCAGAATACACGAAGTCTGTGCTACTATGTTTTTCATAGAAGTAATAAGTTAATAAATTACTATTGTATTTGCACAGACAGTGAAAATTGGTTTCAACCAAGTGCAAAAAAGAACAGAGGAAGAGGACAGTATTGTGCCAGATCGAAGGACTGTGTTTTGGTGTATATAAGAGGACCAGCTTTGCGGTGACAGAGTTGAGGACAGAGATCTCCGACCAGAGCAGGGAAGACAGGTGTCTTCTGTGGATAGAGTTCCACTTGCTAAGGGCAGAGGAGGTAGAGGTCTTCTAGAGGGTCACCAACCAAAGCGGAATTAGGGGAAGGTGTCTCCTTTGAGTTGAGGCTCATAAACATTGTAATCGGGAAGGATTCCCGGAGGACTTTGATACAACTTTTAGAAGAAAAGTTTTATCCGTGGAGTAGCCCACCTTGGGTGAACCACGTAAATTGTTGTGTCACTTTGTGGATTATATTTTGTGCATTATTTTACTGTTGTTATTACTGCTATCTTTATTCTGCATGTTATTGATTTGAAAGCTGCTTTGAAAGATAAAGTTAAAAGTGGTCTTATACTATTCACCCCCCTCTCAGTATAAGCTTGTGTTCTTCATTATATACCATCCTCATAATTGGCACCTTTAGATACACCTTCATCATCATAAAATCCTCTACAGAAGAATATGTTGAATAGGCCTATTGATGAGATACCTCCAATCATCTCTACCATTTTTGAGGAAGATATTCCTATTCTAGTAGACAAGGAACCACATCATGAGGAAGCATTGAGTCATATCAAGCCTCTTTTTTGTCTTCTTCATCCTCACCATCCCAAGTCACAGTCCATTTGGCTACTATGGATTTAAAAGAGTACCTAGTAAGGAATATCACAATAATTATAGCCATTGAGATAATAAATAATATGGGATGACCTCATCTTCCCATAGCTACCATTGTACCTCTAGGTATACCTCCAAATCAAATGAATTTCAAATATGAGGGTATTGAATATGGCATAGAACCATATCCTTAGCAAGAAGAGGATGAATAAACATTTTCTAAGGACATCAATTATATGTCCAATCCTGACTATACCATGTGATATCTCCATCACTTCCATTGGCATGGCTATAGTTTGGAATTGTACAAACAAGGTACTCGCATTCCTTGCCAATCACAATATCAATTACCATATGATAAATCTAGTTTAGGATACAAAAATCATGTTCCTCTCAATGTCCTCAGAAATTTTAGAGCACTTAGGTTTGAACTATAGGGATGAGCTTACATGTGATACTTACGCTAATCCTAATCATGTCCACTCTTTAGGGGATTATTTTTTAAAAAATATGATAGGTCAAGGTATATCTCACGAGTTTACCCGATCCTATGAAGAAGGTGAAGGTTCTCATACTCTTCCATATGACAATGAGAAAGAGGATCAAATTTCCCCTTATGAATGGAAAGCTGATTATGAATCAGATTATGACATAGCACCTATTAACTCCCCTAGTTTAGATAAGGAATATGAGCAAGTCATCCCATTGGATGACAAAAAAAAGTTCTATCTATATATCTTCCCATTGCAACATCCCATCTGGTGATAAATTTTGCCACTCAAGGAGCAATATCACACCCTTCCGCATCGACCACCTCCAATCATTCCACCTCCATTGCAACCACCCCCACAAGTCTTGCGACAACCTTTTATCAATAGACCCAACCACCCATCAAACAGAGATCATTCATCTATCAATATGATTTCCATAGATCTTACTGCACCCTTGCATGATATGAATAACCAATTAAAGCCATTGCACCTCAAACTTGAGGTAATTGACTTTGATAAGGGATATTATCCCCCATATCCATAAAAGTATTGGCCTTGCGATGAAATGTTATAACCATTTTATTTTTCTCCAAGATCTACTCAAAATGTCTTTCATGCTAAGGTTGAGCATGTTGATGATGTAAATCCAAATTATGACATTCATTTGATGCCTACTCCACACTAGTTGGAAGAGGGATCTCATATTTCAATTGAGCCAACAATTGATAGGGATATCGACACAGATACTGAGACTCCTCAATTCCTCAAGTTAAGGGAAAACTTATACATTATTGAGAAAGCTAATTATACAAAACTTTTAAAATATATGGAGAAATATTTTGTGTGGTCCTATAAATGTATTCCCGAACTAGATCCAAATTAATTCATGCATAATATTATGATTGATACAAATGCAAAATTGGTCAAGAAAAAACTACACAAAATGCATCCAACAGTAGCCTTAATGGTGAAATATGAATTGCAAAAACTATTAGATGCCAATTTCATTATATTAGTTGATTATCCACCATGGGTTTCCAATATGGTATGAAGGATTCATATTTACACCGATTTTTAAGGTCTAAATAAAGTGAGTCCTAAGGATGAATTCTCTTTGTCAAATATTGATGCACTAGTGGATGCTACAACAAGCCATGAGATGTTATTCCTAATGGAAAATTTCTTTGGATACAATTAAATTTACATTAATCCAGAGAACCAACTCAAAGCAGTGTTCATAATGCCTTGGAGGATATTTTGTTATAAGATCATGCCTTTCAGCCTCAAAAATACTAGCGCTACCTACCAAAGAGCTATGACTTACTTCTTCCATTACTACATGCATAAAATTTTAGAATATTATATAGATGACTTATTGGATAAATCTTACTTCACCATGAGTACATTGATGTATTGCACAAGGTCCTCGATCACCTCATTGAACAAAATGTTAGACTAAATCCCAAGAAGTGCATCTTTGACGTCACATCTGGAAAACTCTTGGGATTCATAGTTTCTAAATGATGCATAGAGGTCAATTAAAATAAATTCAATGTAATCCTCGAAATTTCTCCCTCCACTAATATAATGCAACTATGTAGTCTGCAAGGAAAGGTTGCATCCATCAAGCACATCATAGCATAATTATAGGATAAGTATCGACCTATGAAAAAATTATTACATAAGGGGTCACATTTAAGTGGGATGATGAGTGTCGATATGCCTTTGATGAAATTAAGCAATAACTAGATTTTCTACTAGTATGGGCTGCTCCTTGACCAGGAATGTCATTCTATCTATATATCTTAGCTATTGAGCTTGTGTGGAGCACCATGTTGGCCCAAAAGAGTGAATTGCACAAAGAATAGGCTACTTACTATATTATCTACATCCTAATCAGTTATGAAATATATTTTACATACATTGAGAAGTTATTCTTAGTAGTGGTTTTCACCACTAAAAATCTATACCATTATGCTCAATCATACCATGTATGTAGTATCCAATGATAATCCATTGTGATATATGATGAGTCATACTTACCATAACATTCACACGGTGAAATGGATTAAGTTGTTCATAGAATTTGACCTTGCATTCATTAGATACAAATTAACTAAAGGTTAGGTCATAATCAATCAACTCACAAAGGCTCCCCTCCAGGATGACCAGCCTCTTAGCATAGAGCTTCCCTATGATGGAGTATTTTAAGTATCAGAATCACCTGATCTTGAAAATCTTGAAGCATAGGCTGATATGACTCTATTTTTTGATGGCTCTAAGTGTGAGCAAGGGGGTGGCCTAGAAATTGTGTTCTTTACACCTCAATGGGATCCAATACCCCTTTCATTCAAAATTTATTTTTGATGCACCAATAATAATTATAAGTATTAAGCTCTTCTCATAGACCTTCAAATGAAAATTGCCATGAAAATAACTAAACTTGGCATATTTGGTGATTCCTTGCTCATAGTGAATCAGGTCAAGGAAATATTCCAATGTATATACCCAATATTGCAAGCCTAAAAAGCTCTTGTGGATAAAATTTTGGTAAAATTTGAATGGTATGATATTGAGGCACTCCCTCGATCATCTAATTGTTTTATGGATACAATGGCCTCTTTAGGGTCTTTAATCCTGCATAACCCTTTTGATGATATAACAACCATTCAAGTCAAAATGCTATCACAATCTACAACTAAGCATGAGGAGCTTCACTCCATACCAGAAATCCAAATGATTTAAATTGAACCTTCTCATTAATGATTCTATCAAATTCACAATTTCTTAAATAATGCTACTTGGGGGACTTTATTCCCTCAAACTCCTTTTGATAGTAGTGCAATGCTATATCTACAAGTTCTCTTCCAATCAGCATTCACAAGAAATGAAATTCAAAAGTATCAAGCAATTCATGCAATTGAGGCTTCTTCAAATCATGATTGGTCCATCTAGTTAAAATATTACCTAAAGCTTGGTAACATATCTTCTGGATTATCGCATGTTGTCAAACACAAAAATAATAAAAAATAACAAAATATATCTTACTCGGAGAGATATTTTATCGTCGAATCTATGAGGGTATCCCCCTTCATTAATTAGAACATAAAGAGTCAATTTGGGTAATCTACCAAGCACACAATGGTATGTGTGGTGGCCATTTTAGCGGTATGGCCATCACAAAGTGTATTCTTCGCATGGGCTATTATTGGCCAAATTTAGAGAAATATTTCTATGCTTATGTTAAGAAGTGCATAAAGTGTCAATACCATGCTAATTTGACACATACCTTCTTAGGCCTTACAACCGATTTAATCAATTTGACCTTTTCATAATGGGGGTTTGAATTAATTGGTAAAATATCACCCTCTTCCTTAGGTCATCACACATTTATTATTATGATCATCAAGTATTTCATGAAATGGGTGGAAGTGATTCTCCTTACCACTATGACGGGGCATCACATTGTGGAGTTCATGTTATATAATATCATTTATTGTTTTAGTATTCCATCCAAAATAATTTTAGATAATGGGACACCTTTTAAGAATAAATATGTGTGCACTTTAACGACTATATATAAAATCCTACACAACTTTTATATGCCCTACTATCCACAAGAAAATGGGTAAGCTAAGGCATCAAACAAAATAGTAATTACCATTTTAAAGAAAACCATTAAGGATAATCATAAATATTGGCATACTAAATTTCATCTTGACCTTTGGGCCTAGTGTATGGCACTGAGACCATCATGCCTTTAGAGCTATAAATCCCATCGTTGCGCATATCCATGAAAGAGTTCATTGATGATGACATCGCATGGCAGGCTCGCTTGGACCAATTAACATTACTTGATTAACGATACGTTAATGCTCTTGAGCACCTATGTGTTTATCAAGAGTGGCTTAAATTAACCTATAACATTAAAGTCCATCCTAGAGATTTTTAGGTTGGTAACCTTATTCTAAAAGAGAACCAACAAAACTCTAACTTGTTTCCCCATCTACAGGAAAAATTTACGACAAACTAGTTAGATCCATACATTATCACTAGTCATATTGGACTTGGAACTTATCACTTAACTTCCATTGAAGGATGTGAGGAACCTAAACCCTTGAATATACTTCACCTATAGTATTTTCACGCTTAAAGTGTCACACCCTATCAAAATATCCAAAGGTATCTATAAACTATTTTGTCACCCAAAAATCCCTAAAGAAATCTATAAATCCTTTGGTCACCCAAAAAGCTCCAAAGGTATCTATATATCCTTTGGTCACCCAAAAAGTCCAAAAGGTACCCATAAATCCTTTGGTCACCCAAAAAGCTCCAAAGACACTTATAAACCTTTTGGTCACCCAAAAATCCCTAAATGTATCTATGAACCCTTTGGTCATCCAAAAAGGCCCAAAGGTGCCTATAAATCCTTTGGTCACCCAAAAATCTCCAAGGGTATCTACAAACCCTTTGGTCACCTAAAAATATCCAAATGCTCCAAAGGCACCTATAAATCCTTTGGTCACCCAAAAAACCCCAAAGGTATCTATAAACCATTTTTTCACCCAAAAAGCTCCAAAGGTATCTATAAACCCTTTGGTCACCCAAAAAGCTCCAAAGGTATCTACAAACCCTTTTGTCAACCAAAAAGCTCCAAAGGCACCTATAAACTCTTTAGTTGCCCAAAAATCCCCAAAGGCACCTATAAACCCTTTGGTCACCCAAGAATCCCCAAAGGTATCTATAAACCCTTTGGTCACCCAAAAAGCCCCAAAGGTATCCATAAACTCTTTGGTCACCCAAAAAGCCCCAATGGTATCCACTAAGCCCATTAGTCAAACGTATATCTATATATAATCAAAAATCCAAAAAAAAATTAAAATATCAAAAATACAAAAATATTACATTACATTACAGTTCATATATCTGCATTATACAATCACTTGCATTAAGAATACCCATCATTGCATTTTCTATTATAGAGTTGCTCATACATGTCTAGCACCAAGTTTGTAAACTAGCCATCCATTAAAATCAACTTTGTCAAAAGTCATTATCACAGTCATCTACATTACAATTATAATTTCCATCAACATTCCCCACCTTTCGTATTTATCTCTGTTCCCCTTCACCTAGTCATTTTTTATAAGGTGTCATTAGGATTTTCGGTCACTCAACTGTCTCTAGTTTTATTTTTAGATTTTGTAGAAATCTATCTTGATTTTTAGAAGGTAGACTCTTGCTTTGATTGTACCTTGTAAACGTTATAATCCCAACATATTTTTACACTAATAAATCCAAGTTTTGTACAAGGAAATATGAAACCTATAAAGTGGTCCGTGTTATCTTAAGCAAAAATTTTACCCTATTCATCCCACTATGCGCATGGTTAAAAAATATTGAGAATTAACAAAAGGAAAAGCTCCTCCCAACCCAAAGCAATCAAAATTCCTTTCCCCACACCAAATATGGACAAGTATCCAAAGATCAAAAGAAAAATAAATAGTGGATTTCACCACAACCAAAAATCCCCAAAAGAAAAAACTAGTTTTCACCACTAACCAAAGTAAAAAGTAAAATAAACAATGGTTCTTACCACTACCAAAAATCCCTCACTCACTAAACAAAAATGAGCAAAATTCCTGGAGCAATTTAAAAATAAAAGAAAATAAGGGAGTACTGATCTTGAATCCCTGGAATTATCAGTATTTAACAACCATGAGATGATCCTAATTATAGGTTGGGTGGCATCAAGCCTGTCTAGCAATGGTGATATCATTACGTATGATGATATTTCTATCACATTAGCAACCTACTTTTGTAAAATACCAATGTTTACATGTGGATGAACTAGCTCTTGGTAGCCTGTATTACCTATGGTCTAATCCAACTACGTAAAAAAATCAAGATCATGATACTCGCAGGGTGATCTTCATTATATATGAGTTGCATAAATCCTATTTGGCATTGGGATAAATTTATACGCTATCATAGCAATAAACTCACATGCACACATAGGGATATTTAATATCTTGGTCATCTTAGTAGATTTATACCTTACCAAAAAGTATTGCATGGTTAATATACAATTTTTGACTAGGTCACTAGAGTGTTTGAGTCTCATGAAAACCTGACTAGGTCACTAGAGTGTTTGAGTCTCATGAAAACCTCAAGGAAATTTTATAAATGCATTCATGCCATACCATTTTATCACATGTCTGTCAATTCAAATTTTCACAATCCATCACATAATCTTATGATAATGTTAAAATGAATCAATAAATTTTGTACATTCTATGGTACTAGCATCTAGTGTGTCAAATATTATGCATAACTCATCATACAAATTAGCAAATCATCCATTTCATTATGCATACACACATGTACATATCATTAAAAAATATCATATTACAATACATGCATCCATAATAAGCATTAGTAAAGTAAATATAAGCATTGCATACATATAATAAAGCAGTAAGGACACACATGATGACAATAGAAAAGCTCTCTATATCACACACACACACATAAATATATATATGTATGCACGTATGTATGTATGTATGTATGGGGTAAAAAGATACATCATAATCCAAAAAATCCTCGTAGGCTACAATAAAGTGGGTCCTTAGACCCATGCTCCCCAAATCCAAAAAATAACCAGTCTCAAAATCCATGATCACATAATATTGACACCATGACTCTCACCACCACCCTTGATTGTCTCTCATTGAGAGCTCTCAGATATGTTCTAATTGGCCCTATATGCTCTCCTCATGGAGGTAGGAGCCCCCATACTCATAGACGACTACCCTATACCACTTATCCTACTCTATTGGGATCCACTAGTAGAAGTATGAGCTGGTAAGTTCCCTCTAATGTGCGCTACCTCATCCTTAAAATCTTATGTGTATGTCAGATCCTCTCAAAAATGAGACTGGTAGTCAGTCAATAAGGTCTGGATATGTTTCACCTCCTCCTATAGCTTGGCTACCTTACCACTACTATATGCTTCATAGCTTAAGCTCTCTACTCTAACCTGTGACTAAAGAGCAACTAAATTTTTTACTTGTCTATCAATCTCTACTTATGCATTCTAGACCTATGCCTATAGGATAACCTACTCCTCTACATACTCCCTCCATTCCTATCTCCCTCTAATCATCTCACCCTATAGCTTAGCAATGGTGGCATCCTATGCTGCCAATCATACTTGCACTCCCTGCTCATCAAAATCATCCTCATCATAATCATCTTGATGACCATCCATATCCATGGTATCCATCCACTCATCATCTATCTAGTGAAGCACATGTCACTCACCTAATTTAGGCTCATCCTTGTTTGGAGCCTCATCATATCCCTCATTTGTAGCCTCCCCATGAGCCTCCTCCATCACCATAGTTGTACCACCTCCTAGAGGTCCCTCCCATTTCCACTAGTATATCAACCACCAGGAGTCATACTATGTTGTGGTACCTGCATCATCTATCTCAGAGACACCCTCTGTAGGATCTGCCTCCTCTTAAACTACCTCCACTATAGGCCAAGTAAGTATCCTCTCATACCCATGGTATCGATAGATCACTAGCTTGCTAGGTACCCATGACATAGCCCAAACTATCACATCACTCTAGCATATGGAAAATACTCTTGCTTGATCCTATTTCATCCAACTAACCATCTCTCTTGTTGTACCTAGTGAAGTTGTGCCTCAGCCTCAGGCCATGCTGAACAATCTTTGTATGGTCTCCAAATAACCTCCTCTACATTGAGTTGTGCAAAATACTGTGCATAGTGATAAATCATGCCTTCATAGGGATAGCTTCGACCTCGCTCCTAGTACCACTAACATAGGTCCCTTAGCCTTTCTCCACATCTACAAGTTATGCATGTGTCATCCAAGATAATCCTCACTATTGATCCACAACAATCTACTACCATACCCACACTTGCAATATAAATTTGCAACCCAATCCTTTCCACCCACAATAAAAAATCTTGTATAGCTCATAATAAAGTTTTTCTAGCAACGTAGTACCCCAAGCCATCACTAACAACCTATCTATGGTGCCCTCCACTAGTGAAAATACCAACTCTAAAACATTCCAGGGGAACCTAACTCCTAACGAGTCTGGTAGAAACATGTTAGAGATAACCGTCATCAACAAGGCATATATCATAGTCAAAACCTTTACCTCATACCATAGCTCCACTAGGATGCCTTCGCTAGTCAAGTCTCGTACTACCTCGTGCTAGTCCTCTCCAAAGTATCTGTAAAATTGTATCTCTAAGATCTTGATGAGTAGACATAATCAGATTCCCCTTTATTAGAATATACAAAATTTGATATGCATCCTCTAGCATCACTATCATCTACCCAATCAACAAGTGGAAGGTGTTGGTGCAAGGGTCCCATATATCTATCAAAACCATCAGGTATGCTTTATCTCCCATCACTAGCTCTAATCGTGTCAATTTTTTGAGACCAATGGTGTCAAGCTATTTCTAGTCATCCTCTATTAGTATAACCCTAGTAGTCTAAAAGAGAGTCAAAAATTAATACCGACTCTTGATCACCTAGCATAGGCAAGCAAGCTCAAACAAATGCAATAAAATTACACAAAATTAACAAAAAAACTCAAAAAAGGGATATTTTTCTCCTAAATTCATGGTCATTCCAACCAAGGACAACTCCCACATTGGTAGCCATCCCACCCAGGGATGGCCCCAAAAAATGCTAAAAAGTGGCCTTCTTGGCCCCCAAAAATAGGCATAAAACCTCATAAAAACATAAAAAATGCAATAAAATTGCACAAAACAAAAAATAACGCACAAAATTCTAAATTCTATGACTAATTAGGTTCATTTACTGATATTTAATGTGTTTTAGTTGGAAAATTTGTGAATAATTACATTTCCAAATTAAACAAAGTCTAGTGGAAAATTCAACCCATACTTGTCTCGCACTAGCTCCATTGCTCATCGAGTATTACGGATGGCTCATGGTGATTTTGGGATGGTTTTGGAAGTAATCCAATTCATAAAATAACTCTACTACTTCTCACCTCTCAATATGCCAAGTTAGAACAGTGTAAATGAGCTCATTTGGCCAGTTTTGGAGCTTAAAAAAGCATATAATAAGCATTGTCATCCTAGGCTTATACGACTGGAAAATTGGCTGAACATCCCACCCTAGTAAGGCCATGATATGTTCAGCCATACCACCCTCAGATGGCCACCAAAAAAACACCACAAAATTAGAATAAAGGACAAAGAAAATGGCCTAAAAACCACCAAAAACATGTCAAAACTGATAAAATTCACAAAGGATCAATATTGAACCAAAATTGTTCATTTATGAAGGTAAAAGTCTCTAATTAAATATCCAATAATCCTATTATGGTCATACCACTCCACGGGAATAAATTATTCATTTCTTTTCATCCATGAAATCTCAAAAAAAACATCAAAATCCTCACAAAATTGATAATTTTTACAATGGATAAAGATGAAGGTAATCCCAATCAAGTCATATTGGTCAAGTGACTCATCACTTTCATCACTGGTCATGACCTTATTGAATCTTAACTTGAGGGGGTAGTCATAATTAATGAATTCATAATCAAATTCAACACTAAAACATTCAAAATGCAACTTGCATACATTCAAAATAATTATTTCCAAAGACAGCTTTCAATCCCACGTTGGGGCATATAATTCAGCAAAAATTCAACAAAACAAATTCTTGGTATCCTTGAATCCTTTGGACATGTACCCAAAAATAGGCTTATAATCCAAATAAGGAACCAAGACCAAGCATACCCTAAGCCCCAAAAGCTTGTCATTACAATGCGGCTAAAAGGTATACCAAAATCAAATCCTTCAATTATGTCAAAAGTAAGGATTCCAAGAATGTATAATCCTTCCACAGTGAAGGCATCTAAATTTGGTTAGGATACTAAATAACATTAACCATTTGATAATTTAGTCATCTATTTTTGCTTTACGCTCTATTTTAGAAACACATCCCAAAAACGGGCATCTGTAGACACTAAAATTGTGTCAATCTGATTAGACTATGATGATGCACTATTATCAACACCATATAGCCATCTTGGGCAACCCTTAGGGGTTAAATAGTTGTCCTAACCACTTTTGGGAAGGTTTAACCCAATTTTGGGAAGTTTTGAACCATGTAGACATGGTCGTCCCACCCCATAATGGCCATAGTTCATGGTCATCCCATCCAGGGATGACCAGTAGCAACCATACTTGGGTGGGACAGCCATGGACTAGGCCCCTAAAAATATTAAGGATGGAACAAATGGTAATCAAATTATACCATTTATCCTACCCAATGATTTATGATAGATTGAGGGCCTATCAAAGCCATCACAATCTACAAATGGGAGGCCAAAATTAGAGGCTTCTCCCACCCAATGCATGGCAAGGCTTTTTACAAGTGGCGAGACCTACCTTGCATGCCCTAACTTTCCCATTTGACCCTGTAGCCATCTTGGGCTATAAATTGAAGTCATTCCACCCAATTTCAAGAGAGGTCTTTATAATATTTTGCAATGAAGTGCTATCGAGATTCACTCTCCCTTTCACCTACGTTTTTTCATTTAGAATATCCATAAATCAAATTAGGTTGGAAAGTGATCCCCAAAAACACAAATACATTCTAAAACCCACCCATTTATATGAATTAGATCATCAAATCTTTCAACAACATCCCTAGGAATATTTTGAACCAGATCCCAAAGGAATTGGTGGCAAAAACCACTAGGTTTGATGGTCGTCCCCACCTGGGAAAATTAACATTCCCAATTAGAAAACTCAGGGATGACCATGAATTTACACATAATTTTGGATCAATTTTAGTTTAGATAATTTATAGAGTATTTTATATGCATCATACTAGAATTTTGTGATTGGAGCAATTTTGGACCATCAATCAGATCTTTCATTCTAATAGTCCCAATTGGAACACCCAAGGATGAAAATGGATTATGCTTACAATTTCCTTTCAATTTCTATATAGATCATCCTTAAAGTAGATAATATGCATTATGCTAAGTTTTGGTACAATTTGGAATATTTTTACACCATCTATTACACTTTTTGTATTCAATGTTTTTTTTAACATGGTGGAATCGATATCTGCCAAGAATCCGGGCAGGCTGTCCAGCTTTTATGGCCACCACAGTATTCTATGATGTCCACCCCAGAAGCTGCCACACAAATCTTCATGCAGTACACCCCTATAACCGCCATGCCACAATCATTTTAAAACTTTTACGCCACTCAAAGCACCAGGAAAGGGACAAGCGTTCATTCCGACGAGGCCCTAGATTTGAACCTTGGACCTTCACCCCCATTATGGGGTTTGGATGAAATAATTGGTCTACACCTCAAACCTTTTTTGTATTCAATTTTGCATGCATCTTTCTGATTTTATATTAATCCGCACATGCTATTAACCAATTTTAGTTTCCTATGCGTAGATTTAGGTATTCCAGTGTGAAAGGAAGGAGCTACAAGTTAGAATATGGATATATTATCACAATGGTAGCCAATGCCTACTCTTCAATTCGTGAGTGTGAGAAAGACAATGAAAGCGTGCCTTGAGTTTCTGAAAGGATTAGATCCTTTGAATATTGTAATGAATTGTATCAATTAAGAGCCCTCAAGGGGATGTTTTATAATTGTGCATTTGGAAAATAGATTAATATAAAGAGAACCCACATTTATTTCACTTATTTATCATTATTCTTACTTTAATGTTGTCTTTGAATGCTTAAATAGATCAATAGATGCATTCATTTCCCTTTGCTAGGTGCATCATTTTTTCTACTCTACAAAAGCTTATCTTTAGATAAGGAAACTACCACACCGACTTTATGGTAAAATTGGGTATAATTATAAATGGTCTATCTATTTGGAGATATAATTTTCCCAAAGATATTTTTCAATTAGCTTTAACAATGCATGCTTCTTGATTATCTGTATTATTTTACTATTTATGAAGAAAGGTTTTATGGCACAACCATGTGGGAGTGTTTGTTGGTTGGGGGGCTCACCAATGCTATTCTATATTTATTTCTTGTATCAAGTTGTAACTGGTTAATTTGATGATGAGTGGTCAATTATAGTGCTTTATAGTTGACTTTATCCTTGTATTGTTGGTCTTAGGCCAAGTTTTATAGGGCTTCTTCTATTATAAAAGGTTCAAGGACCCTTTCAAAACTCCTATATTTTATCAAAAAATTAGATATGCATTCTCCATTATTAGTATTATATAATTGTATATCAATTTTCATCTATGTATTTTCTTTTGTAATATTATTCAAGGCTCTTGAATAATCAACACTAACTAAAACCCAAATTCGAATCCAACTTTCACTTGAATTTATTTTTTAGTTTCATGGCTAATCATTTTAGTTCTTTATTATAACTTGAGAGAGATTATATATCACTATTGGGATCATAGACTTTGTTTTACTTATTGATATTTATACATATTTATTCTTTTTAAAATATATTTCATGTAGATTTAATCTAATTATTATATTAAATGATCTTTGGGGATATATCTTGAGATATAGTTTAAGGAACTTATAGTAAGTTGTGACAAATGTAGCAATTTTATCTATGTGATTTTTTGTAAAATATTTTTTGAATACTCTTGAATGTGTAACTCTAGCTCTTACTCTAAATTTAAGTTTAATTTTTCATCTAATTAATTTCTTTAGTTATAATTTATTTTTCCATAGATAGTGATTTAAATTATTGTTTATAACTTAAAAGAGAAAATCCAATTACTGAGGGGTTCATATACTTTTATGACTCTTTAATGTTTAAACATGTTTGTATTTTTCAATTATAAGAATTAACTCATTATAATATTTTTAAATGCACATGGTCTTTAAATATTTACCTCTTCTTATCCTTTATCACAAAGAATATATAGTTAGTAATGGCAAAAAGAAATTGGATATGCATTTTCTATGGTTATCTTTATATATTCATATATCCATTTTCATCTTTGCAATTTTTTATAAAATATTTTTCAAGGCCCTTGAATATATAACTCTAACTCACATCCTCACCCTATTAATCTTATTCTCATCCTACATAACTCTAATTTTCACTCCAACTAGCACTCTAACTATGAAGTTCCCACTAATTTATGTTTAATTTAAATTTATATTTCCATGGCTAATCACTTTAATTCTTTCTTATAAATATAGAGAAGGTATACATTGATAAGGTGCCTATCTTCTTGTTATTTAAACATTTTTTTTTTTTAAATAGTTTCCATGCAAATATTCACTATATGTGCATGTGATCATTGGAGAGCTACCTTATCATTTTATCATAAAGAACACATAGTTACCAATTGCAATTAAAAATGGAATCAACATTCTTCACTTTTATTTCCATAAATTTATATAACAATTTTTATCTTTGTGTTTTTTATAGAATATTCTTCAAGGATCTTGTGTATATAACTCTAAATAGAATTTTAACATTTTTATTTTTTTATAAATTGATAGATAATATGCATAAATATTGACTTAACATTTAAACAAGTTTGTTTTTCTTCAAAGATATTCCATGTAAGTATTCACTAAAATATTTGAGTGCATGTTGGCTTTCGAAAGCTACCTTGATGTACCCTTTATATTAAAGAACATTGAGAAATAAATGAATAATGACATATTAGAATTGGATATGTATTATTTATATATTTGTACAATAATTTTTATCTTTGTGATTTTTTACAAATTATTTTTGAAGGTGTTTGAATATGTGTCTAACTCTAACTCAAATTTTATCTCTCACTCTAACTCTAATTATCACTAAATTTAATTTTTTTTTCATTGCTAACCATTTTAATTTTTTCTTATAACTTAACAAAGATTATACATTGGTGAGGTTTTCATAGAGTTGTTGATATTTAAATATGTATGTTATTTTTTAATTAGATTCCATGTGCTATTATATATGATTTGTTATAATTTTAAGTTCATATGGCCTTTGGAGGCCTACCTTAAGTCATAATTTATCTTAAAAATGTACACTTATCAATGGAATATAAATATGGGATATCCTTTATTTATTGTTATTTTTATAAATTTATATAGAAATTTTCATCTTTATAATTTTTTATAAAATATTTTTCAATATTATTAAATATTTAACACTAAATCCAACTCAAATTCTAAGGCTAAATATTACTCTATCCTAACTCAAACTCTCTCTTTTACCAAACTCACATATTTAATTTTGTTAAAGTTTCTTTTTTCATCGCTAATCATTTTCAAGTATATTGAATATGTAGTTTTAGCTCTCAAATTAAAACTATAATTCTAAGTCTCTCTACTCTTACTCTCATTCTAACTTTAATTGTCATCATAATTTAATTTTTAATTAATTTTTTTCATGGATTGTCATTTTAATTCATTTTTTTAACTTGAGAGAGATAGAATTTAAAATTGACTAATCATTTGTCACTCTTTAACATTGGTGTTATAGGCACTTGTATTATGGATGCCTAAAATACACTCTACAACCATGATATTATAAGAGGCATTCTATCACTTAGAAAATATTTTGATGTTTGTTTGAATTGCTTAGGTAGAAAGAAGTATTATTCCCCACTTTTCTTTAGCTATCATCAAGTGATTGATCCACGTGACTTGGTGCACACTAAATGTTCAAAATCCATGGATCCATACTTTAGTGGCTCAAGATCATTTCTTAGCTTTTTATTGGTAATAATACTTATTACATCTAAGTGTATCATTTAAGGATACATTATTTTAGTTCTTCAAGGAGTTCAAAGCTCTTATGAATAGTCCCTCTAGTCATCATATCAAGGTAAAATGCACCAATAGTCCCCCTATGAGCTATACATATTATTGAATTAGAATGGTACCATATGATAGTTGAGATCTACTCATATACTTGAATAGAATGGTGTGATAGAGAGGCATACTTATATCCTTCAAGAGATAGTGTAAATTTTTTTGATTAATGTATATATGGAGCTAGAATTTTGAGCAAAAGTTATACACATGATGACTTATCTATTACATTAAACATTCATTATGCTATTAGATGGTGTCACTCTAGAAGAAGCATTGGTGGGAATTAAGACCTTAATATATCATATTCATGTTTTTGGATGTATAGCATTGGTGCATATTATAAAGCATAAAAATACAATGTTAAAATAAAAATCATGATACAGTGATGATTTGAAAGATTATTACATTATGAATCTTGATACCAAGAATTGAATCATGTTTAGAGAGATTTTATTTTATAGAAAAAGTGAATCAAAATAATCTTATAATGAGACATCTATTTTTAAAATAGCTCATTATTTTTTTATGATAACTTCAATGGAATTAGTCTCAAAATTATGTAGTAGGCACCAATTTATTGAGTATGAAAGCAAACTCGTATTTTGTTCATAATGTAAAACACTAGATCATCTCAAACCCTAGTGCTCATATTTGAAGAAGGAAGTGGCCCCTATAGCCCCTAGAAGAGAATGGAATGACCTAAGAAAATTCCTACTAGCTATATGGTTTCTATAGAAAATCCTCATGTTGTTGTTTCAATAGGTAAAGAAGTCATATCAGACCCTTCACCCAATGTTCCTTCTTAGGGGATTGCTTCTAAGCTAGTCCAACATTAATTGATTTTGGAAGAGTCTAAACCAGAGGAAAGGATAATGGACCAAGTCCCTATGGTGGATGTTAATGAGTCTAGCAAAGTAGTGGTCCAGAATATGAACCCATCCAGTGGCAGAAGTCTAGACTAGGTTCTCCTAGAAGACTTGGTGATGGAGACTTTAATCCCTTTGAAGTTCCTTCATAACTCCTATAAAATATTACTCCCCCTAGAAGCCTAATGAGGCTCCAGGGATGGGCTCTTTGGGTATAGCCAATTATTGACCCAAAACCAGAAGTACCCAAAAAGGTTAGATGGATGTCGAAGGTAATTGTAAGGTAAGGAAACCCTCTAACAAAGTATTTAGGATCCGTGAGGTAGAGTCAAATTTTTTTTATGGACTCCAATCTCAATTGAAGTTTGAGAAAGATAAGGATAGGAAAGGAAACAACTAAAACTTGACACATTTTGTAGATCCCCTAGTTCTTCGAGTGGGAATAATGGCTCCAAATATTGAAGATAAAGTTTTTATCATGGAATATCAGAGGTTTGAATGGGCTCTTCAAGCAACAATTTTTTGCAACACTGGGGAGAGAGGTAAGACCTAATGTTATATTTATTTAAAAAACTAATATGTATAGTTCTAATGTAGAGGAAATTAAAAACTTATTTTGAAATGAGGTGGGTTTTGTAGTAAATTTTGTCAATGGAGATTCTAGGGGTATTCTTTGTCTATGGGACCTTGACAAACTGTATGGATCCATTCTATTTATTTTTGATAGAGTGATTAATATTCTATTTTGTTGTAAGGAATCTGGGTAGATATGGATAATGTCTAATATTTATACCCCTAATATGACCCCTAACACAAATCTACTATGGGAATATCTAAGTTCTATGAGAGAAATTTTCAAGGGTGGAGCTTGGATTCTTGTTGGGGACTTCAATACCACCTTATAACCTTTGGATAAAAAATAAAATTCAACTTTTTACCATGGGAATTATGGTGTTGTACTTTGGAAACCCTACCAAGTTAAAGTATAAAGGCTACACATAACATAATTTGTTTTTGAAACAAAGACAAAATTAATGAGGTCAAATTATCAACTTAGAGAAAAGTGCAAGGGATATGTACCAATACAGGGACTAAGAAATGAAAAAAATGCAAATGAAGGGCAATTTAGTCAAAACTAGTTTGATGGAGCCTGTTTCAATGGAATTGAAGATTGACCAAACACATTCCATCACATCATCATTTTTTAAAATAAAATAACATTTTTAAAATTTATATGCTTTACACATGCATTTAAAAATTTAGTTTTACATTATATCTATTTCACTAGTTCGAGATATTTTAGTCTATTTTTTAAAAATATTTTTTGTAATATTTTAATATTGAAATATTTTTTTCTTTTTATATAAATTATTTCAAGGGAAAAAAATGCAAAATTAATTACACATAAGGTATGATGTGTTTTATAATACCATAAAAACAATAACAATTTATATTTTCCTATTAAAATGATGGATTGCACATAAAAACACCATTTTCTTAGTAATTTATAGTTCAAATACAATATGTAAACTATAAATTACAAAAAAAAAATATTGTTTGAACTATAAATTATCAAATAATTGTTGTTCCTATGTGCAATCTATTATTTTATAAAATGCCTCAAAAAGCATTTACCCGAAAAAAAGCTCATCCTTTGAAATTGTCTCTATCGTTATTATAATGTGTTTGCATATTGTGAATTCACTATCTTTAAATAGATTTTAATGATCTACTTCATATAAAATTAGGCATATTATATGAAAACAAATAATTATTTAAAAAAAATAAAATATAATAACAATCTACACTAAGAATCCTAAAATTAATCTATTAATGTCTTTGTTAAATTTAAAGTGCATGTCATGTTAAATATAGTTAAATTTATATAAATAAGTGTCACTCACCCAAAATCCAAAATGTGGGACTAATTAGCATACACTGAACTTTAATTGTTAAACTTATAAGGTTTGGAGGTTTAAATTTTTTATCTATACATTAAAAATATGTCCAACCTTCAAGAGGCCATAACTTTTGTATATAGAAATGATTTGGACCCATTTTTCAAATCACATAGTTTTTTTGCAATCTACCCAAAAGTGACATGAATTCAAGAACTTACTACAAAGTTGTAGATTTTTTTTATTGCAAAAGTATCATTTTTATGGTTAGTGCAAGTTATTTATTGTCCTTATGGGTCCCTTTTAAAATATAGGTGATGGTTTTTCTAAGACTTGATTTTGTTGCTTAATAATTTGGTTATTTGATTTTGAGATTTGAGGATAGATTATGGTAACCATATTGTATGCTGATTATATTCTCACAGGATTGTTAATATTTTTTATCCAAAAGATGTATTCATGGCTTCATGTTCAAGGAAGGTTTTATCTAGTCTATGTACCTTTACCAAAAGAAGATAGTAGAACTCATGATCAAGATTCACTAACCCATTTAATAATTTATTATGGAGGGATATATGATTATTTCTAATGTATCCTCCTATTGGACCATCAACTTAGATTATGGGGTTGTTAGAGAATATATATTAATTAGGTTAGTGTGAGAAACCCCTACAATCGATGCTCATGGTTGGCCATCCTCATCCCACCCATGACCTCTCATAAGGATGAGAGTTGAACATATCAATAGGAGTCAGACACACAACCATACACACACTCATCCCCTTACACACTCGCCATTTTTGTGGTTTGAATATTTGACCTCCCAAAGAATATCCAAGGCCCTATCCATTGCATTGTCCCCTCGGGACATGGGGGTGTTAGAGTATTAGTAATATGATATTATTAGAAAAGGCTAACAATGTTGATGTAATCCTATAGGCATTGTCAATGCAAACCTATAGGAAATATTGATGTATTCACCCTTAGTTGTGTTAGTTAAACCATTTATATGGCTATCCTTAATCAAGCATTTAATTTCTTATAATTTAAATTTTAAACCATATTATACTAGCTTGAGGTTTATAATAATTAGGGATTGGATATTTTTATAAATACTCCATAATCATTGATCCATTGTATTGGTTTACATGATGTGATATCATGGGAGTACTTGTTGAAAGTGTAATATGAATTATGACAAGGGCAATAATTATATGAATGTATTTAATATATTGTATATTATTTAATTATGTAGGCTCTATGGATTATGGTTAACCTTTTTATGGTTAAACCCAACTTAAAATTCATAATTAAGTTAAATCCCTCTTGTTATGACAAATTTGGTTAACTTGATTATGTAAATGGGGTTTTGGTATTGCTATGAATACCCCCACCACTTTATTCATTGTATTAAATTATTTTGATCCTTATCCATGGATAACACATTAATTATTTATTCTACTCAAGGATATCTACCAATTTTATCACTTATATACCTTTTACTATTTCTATATAATATTTGAGTGGATGGATTATTTTTGCTTATCTATGGAAATGGGTGTGGATTATAACATGGTATCATAGCAAGTATTGAGAAATATTGCTTGGTCATGCAAAGAATTAGCTCAAAGCCTTTGATCCTGATTTTGAATTTTAGAGGGAACTACTCTTCAAAACCTCATAAATATTTTGGAATAAGAGGTAAAGAAGAGATTTCCTCCCATGATTATGCATTCATCCTTTTATACATTTAATAGAATTTATGTCTTCTCCATTATCTAATTTTTTATCATTGAATTAAAATTAGACTTGAATTTTGCATCTTCTTTCTTTTTCATAGAGAGACCACAACATTTTGTGTAAAGGAATAGGAGGTTTTTGTCAATTTAATTAGATTTATATAATTCTATTTCATTTTATATTATCTTTTGTTTCAAATATTGGTGTGCTCAAAATGACACATACTCCTACACAATGTAAATGCTGCCAATATGGTTATATGGGCATGCATGAGAAATTTAGCTCAAGATAAGTGTAGGTTCAATTTAAATCACTTGTATTGTTTTTCTCTTTGTTGAATGAACATAGAAATGATAGGTTGATCATTTTTATAACCAGATAGAAGTTGTGGCAACTTGGATAGGTGAGCATTAGATTTTGTGTAGTGGGAGGAGGTATTAGTTTTGAAACCTATGTCTTTCCATTTTAGCAGTCAATGCTCTCCTTGATTAGGTTGGATAGTTCTCTTTATGGAGGCATATAAAACATTTATGTGATTGTGTTGATCATCATGTTTATTAGATTTAGCATATTAGGAACAAAATATCAAATGTTCAAATCCCTTTTATGAAAATTCTATGTTTTTCTTTGGCCTATGAAATGAAGAGTTTATTTCTTCCTCTAGAAGAAATTACATTTCAAGCCTCAATGCAAGAATTGGTGGCATGGCTAGCACAAAGGTTTTAGCTTCTATATAATCCAAATTTAATCCTCTTTTATTATCTTGGCATTATTAAATGCATAATGTAGATGTGGTCGCTAACATGTCATCTTTGCATACCAAAAAACATTTTTTTTTACTATGCGTGTGTGTGTGTATAAAATTATATAATCAACCTATCAAAACCTTGACACGTGTTGAAACCTCATTGGTTATCATTTTCTAGTGGAAAATAAGTGGTATATTATTAATTCTAATCATTGGCAAATCAATTTATGATAAATGAAAAATTATGGTTGGTTATAGAAGTTCTATATTTGTGAGATTGATTCTTTATTTTTGAGGACTATCAAGGCAAACATTCTAAAGTCCATATATTTTACATTTAAAAACATTTTGAGCCCATTTTTATAAATTACAATATTTTTTAAGTTTTTCATTGGTGACATTAGTTCAAGGACTTACTATAGTGTTTGGGGTCTAATTATGCATGACAGTCATAAAATTTGTTTCTCTATTTCAAAAAAATATATTTATATTATATTATACAACCAAAATTTTTGGTCCATATTTATGAAAGAAAGAACTAGATTTATGAAATTATAAGTATCTATTGGATATTTTGAAATAAAATCTAAAAAATATCAAAATATGCTCTAGTCAATCTGTACTCTTCATATCAGATACTTGGGCTATTGATTCATTCTATGCATCAAGATCTAGTACCTCATGATCTTTTCTCCATTCTATATTTTTCTTGGGTACTCTTGGTAATTATAATAGCTCTTCTCATAATTAGGTTCATGCAAAGTCTCTTGTTATTTCCCAAACAATGTTATGAAATATATAAATGGAAATATCAATAGCAATAATCACAACAATGCATAAATCACCATACATAATAGAGACACCAATTTAATGCGGTTCACCCAATGTGGGCTACCCCATGGAGAAAATATTTCACTAATATTTTCTCAGCAAATATCTTGGGAATCCTTTACCTATACAATGTTTATGGACCTCTATACAAAGGAGAAACCAATCCCCTAATAAAATCCATGGATATCTATCCACAGGAGACACCAATCCCCTCAAATAGTTTGTGGATCTATATCCATAGGAGAACTATATATTTTATTTTGATAACTTTTATATATAGGAGAACTATATCTCTATCCATAGAAGATGTATCCATACCTTTTATTTTTATGGAGATATATCTTCAAAACCTGTCTTAGTCACACTAAAATTTTATTTGACAACACTAGGATTAGGTTGCCACAACCTATCTTAAAATCTCCACAAAATAATTTTCTCAAAAATTAATTTTCTACACAAAATATCAAATCCTTTTGTACACCTTATAATATCCAAACTTACAATATCTAACTCAACAATTTTATTAAAATAAAACATATAGCAATATCCCTTAAACACATTTTAATCTCCGCACTTTATAAATTTTAATCACCAAAAAAAATAATATATTTTATTTTTATTTACCTTATAAATCCCCAATAATTTAGAAATCATGACAATCTCTAGATAATTTCAATTTTCAACACCTTGGAGTGTAAAAATTAAATAGCATACTCTAGACACCTAAAATGCGTCATGTCGATGGTGACTACTCATATGGACATGCTACAAGACCATATGGAAGATCTTGGATAGACTCCAAGATAGAACAGTGGTTCTAACCACTCAATTTGGGATCCTTGGCCTATTCAGTCTAAACCATAGCTTAGATCTATGATCTATAGATTGAACTGTGGCTGAGATCTACGATTTACAGTTTGGACCATAGCTGTAACCTACACTCTTAACTGAAGTTCAATTGGCCTTCATCCAAGCAAAATTGGTTTGAACGACCATTTATTCTAGAAGAAGGTGATTAAAAGACGAAATCTTCCAATACAACTATCCTAACCACCCCTTCTTGATATTGGCTTCTCCATGAAGCCACCCCTAGCCTTGGGACATCCTATAAGTACCCCTCATAAATAGAGCAAAAGTATGAAGAGTTCATTTGGAGATCAAATCAGCAAAGCCCTGTCAAATTATGGACTCACTTGAGTGCAAAGAGAGAGCCTTGTTGTAATAACCATTGTCAAATTTTCAAGCATCATGACAATCATTCCATGGATGCCCTAAGGAGCTAGAACACCAAGAAATGCCAATTTGGGCAAACAGAGGTCCTATTCAACGATTCAACTGTCAAACCTATCAAAGGACACCAAAGGTGACCCTTGAAAATCAATTGGACAAGGAGTTCAAGCCCATAAACCTTTAATTTGGAGGGCAAATCACTTGGTTGCTCACCACGACTTTCAGTTGTAGTTTACAATGTAGATCGCTTATTATAGCTATGGTTTGCAACATAGGTGACTTTTATTTACTATTTATTTTCCATTAGATTTAATTAGGCTAGATTAATTAGTTTAGTGGATTAGCTTATGTTTAAAGACTATATGACTGATAGATTTAGAGTTTAAATAATATTGTTCTCATTTTAGAAAATAGGATATTAATGGTTCTTTTTCCCATTAAAATGCTTCATTTTTTTAAATTGATCCATTATATAGATAGTTACATTTCTTGTTATATTATTTCTAAAAATATTTATGCATTTAGCACAAGTTTTCTATGTTTTATGCATTTTCTTGATTATATACCTTTCATGGCATCTTTATGCATATTTAATTTTAAGGTCCTCATCATGAGAGGCTACCTATGTTTTTAACAATATTCTGTTGTTTCTTGACTATAGGGATCTATATTCAAAGGATCCTACATTCAAATCCTTCCTCAACATGAATAAGAAGGTCTACTCTACCCTAGAGCAGTTTGTGTCACCCCAAATGGCCTAAGACTCACATCCACCCTTGAGAGGGAATATTGTACTCCTTTCCTACTATAAAAGAGTATGAAATTGGTATCCGTAAGAGGGACGTATTTGTAACAGGAATTGACTTCATTTTTAATGGAATAAAGTTGTTTATCTTCTTTCATTTGTTGTCAAATCTTGTATGCATATCTCTTTTGTTTCATACTACGTAGTAGGAAAAATACATGTGTGAGCCCGTTTTGGTGGTGTTAGAAGGCGATCATGGTAGAAATCCATAAAATAAGCAATATAAATGTTGTTTCTTGTGTTTATTGAATTGTAGGTACATACCGTAGCTATCAGATATGGGCTAAAAATTGAACCGCAGGTTCAACATGCGGTTTACAGTGCAGACCCAAGACCAGACCTATAGTTTACATCTGATAGAGCAAACAGTAGAAAACAAAGTGCAGATCGGATGAGGACCTAAGGTAGGCCCTATTTTCACCCTCTGTGTTTTTTTATTTTTGTTTGTATTTTCCAGAGAACAAAAATTGAAATGTAAATTTACTAAGGCTAAAATGAACTGAAAATGGATTAGGTCCTTAGGTTTTTTTTTCTAAGTTTTTGATAGGTGTTACTAGGAATAGCGAATCTTTGATTGTAGTCCACCCCAGAATACAGTGTGCTATATTAGAACTTGTGTGTTTGGTTTGCATGTTTGAGGCCCAAATAGTGGCCATTTGCATACTAGTTTGCATTGTCAAAAAATCATGTAGAGTATAGCATGCATCTCTGAATATAAAATGTTTCTTTTACATTATATGTAGGAAACAATAATTGTGTTGTATTATTCATTTTTCATTTTATGAAAATTAAAATGAACCACACACACCATGTTTAACTTAAACACTAGTGAGTTGGGCTTTACATCCAACCACTAGTAGGGTTCAACTACGATGGAGGTGATTTCCATCCTTTGGCCCAAATCCTACGTACCCTTGGATACTAGACCAATACCGGATCCGAGAACCTTTTGTACCCTAGAAAATTTGCATGTATTCTCTTCGGAGGGTATAATGCTGACTAGGGAAAATAGGTGAGGATCTAGGAGGACTTGTGCTCCTTTTCTAGGTGTGGACTTTCATCACCACACATAGGGTATTTACGTGGCCTGGAAGTTACATCCAAGTTGTCCAGTTGTGAGCATACAGGTGAAAGCCAATTTAAACTGAGAATATCATTCAACACTTTTCAAAAAATGATAAGGAGTCCTATACTGATACAATAAATCATTGAAACAACATCAAATAATCTAGGGCTTAATTTTAAAAATTAATACAAGATAAACACCATTGTATATATTTTTTGCTTAATAAAGAACAAATATAGACACTAGGTGCACCATGGTGGAGACATAGGGTGGTCAAAAAAGGCATAAGATTGAATCCCATGACCAAACCCCAATAGATTCACATCAACACATGTCGAATCCTCGCCCACATGTTCTTCCTAAACATCGTTCGATGAGCATTAGAGGAGATAATTTTACAAGGGGGGAATCTATTGAGCATACCCCCAATAGAGAAGCTTATGTGCATTCCTCTAGACATAGAATAGAGCAGGGATCCTTTTAGCATGAGGGTGTTCCACTCAGAAGCCATTACCAAGATCACATTGTATGTGCATCCACAATATCGATTGAAGAGTATGTTATATAGGGATCCAAGTTGGTACCCCTATGTCATAGATCTACAGGAGGATCCATGGCTTCACCTTCAGAGTATAGATATGACTGATACCCACCCATTCAGGGGTATGCAGATAGGGCCACCATTGAGCATAGGCCTATGCAGACTCCCACATGTGGTGAACATCAAAATATCACTATTGATATGGCTAAGGTGGTAGCCAATGGCACACCACCACACGAGCGGTGGAGATCCAAATAGTTATACGACTTAGATAGCATCCTTGAGCAACTAAGCTATAAGCCTTCAGATCCACCAACCCGTTCTCCAAGTGAGCATAGTGGGGGTTCTATTAGAACTGCTAGAGAACATGAAGAGGCTTCTAAGAACCCTCATGTGACACATCCACCATCAATTCATGGTGGCACAGAGCACAGAGCTCAGTAGGAAGCCCATGCCATATTTATAGACAAGGGCAAAAGCATCGCAAATCAGTCATATGGGTACAAAACCCATATGATCGCTTGTATAGATCATGCATACCAAAGGCCTATCATGGAAAATTACCATGATAGATAACATAGACTGGTATCTGAGCAGCAGCAACAACTCCTCCAATATCAATTGGAGGATGCTTGCCTATAAAGGCAACACATTGAAGATGAGAATCTTCAAGCATAGAGGCTCATCAGACAAATACTATACGAGTAGCACATGCATCAATAATGCATCCTTACCCAAAAGGAGCACATAGAGTAGGAGGATAGGCTAGCCAGGGTTGGTCTATATACTCATGTCGAGAATATAGAGCACATTTAGAGAAAGGATTTTTCAAAAGTCAATGCGTAGCAAGAGCATAGAGATGCTCATACTCATATTAGTGCCCAAAAAATAGAACGACCACCACCGTTCGAACATGAGAGGCAAAAACAATATGAGGAAGAAGAGGGAGAGGGAAAAAATCAAGAGTATCCTAAAGAATCCCAATTTGAGGAGGAGGAAGAGCAACTATCTCCATCGATACCACCCTCGCGTTAGCTTAGGGAGGAAGACTTCTTATCCTTAGAGGCTTATAAAACCCTAATTGAGAAGGTAAAAGTGATTGAGAGGCAAGGAAAAACACTTCAAAATATGATATTAATAAATATTCATAATGAGCCTTTGGACCCCTCGATACCTTCTCTAGAATACCCTGAGCATTTTGTTATGCCCAGGTTAGACAAATTTAAAGGTGACAATGATGCACAAGAGCATGTCATGGGATTTTTGGATGCCTATTTCCAAATTGCTAGCAATAATACCTTGATTTTGCACACATTTGTCACGACCCTTTTAGGCCTAGCCCAAAAGTGGTTCAATCAAAAAAAGAGGCACAACATTACCGGTTTTGAGCAACTAGATGACACTTTTCTTGAATGCTTTTCTTTTGGCATCAAGAAACAATCTAACCTTTCTGATTTGGTTGCGCTAGCTTAAACGATGATGAGCCAATTGAAAAATACAGAAATAGGTGGAGAAGATTAATGGTAAAGTTACCATTCCCTATTCCTACTATAGAATTAACCTGAATGTTCATCAAGATATGTGCCAAGCACATCTCACTACTATTGCAACTGCAACAGTATCCAACATTCGAGGAGGCTCTGATGCAAGCCAAGGTAATTGAATACATCAAGTTGTAGGAAGGCAATTTGAAGCTTAAGAACATGAAAGAGGGGCCTAAGAAGAGCTCCATGAAACAAAAGGGCAAGTAGGCCCACGTCAACCAGATAGTGATAAACCTCTAGAGAGAGGATAAAGGGTAGAAAAAATAGAATTATCAAACCCAAGCTGCTCCTGCATAGTATGAAAAGCGCAATAATAACTATAAGGGCAAAAATAAAGAACAACACATGCCTCACCAATTCATGCCTCCAACATAATTGTTGAATTCAATATTCCACCAGTTATTTGAGGCTAATGCGATCAAACTGCCCGATATTAAACTAGTCGATCTGAATTAGCCCAAGTCGAAGGGATATCAGGATGACTTATTTTGCATCTTCCATCATGCGAAGGGCCATGATATTGAGGTATGTTGGTCCTTCAAGCATATTGTGCAAAACATGATTGAAAAGGGTGAGCTTGTAATACCAAGTAATCCATAGGCGCTTGAAAACCAGAACATGGGGATTTACAAAAATCTGCTACCAAATCATGAGGCACCGCGCAAAAACGTTGGCCAGGTCAACCAAATGCATGTCAAACCACCTACCCAAGGGTTCATAAGCATGGTTAATGTTGTTACAAGACATGGGATATATGATCAGCCAAATAAATCACGTGCTCCTATAATAATACAAGCCATGCCGAATCAGTGACCATCACAAAATATTCCAAGCCCATCAACGAGACCAGTGGTGACCATATAGAGCAGGTTAGTGATGGAGAGCAAAATTTTACAATAAGATAAAAATCAATTTTTATTTAGAGAACATGGAAATATTACAAAGTACAAAAGAAAATACATTTGCAGTCTCAAACTATGTCTTTCCAACCTTTCGAATCCTTCGAAAAAATCCCCTTTTATCATCATGGCTTCTTGCTGCAACCGTCGTTCGTAACCATCTTAACGGCTTCTAGAACTACCACATGGAATAGCCTTAACAGATTTTGGAACTGCCACTTGGAACTGCCTTAACAGCTTCTGGAATCACCAACTGTCGTTCTGTAACAGTCCATGAAAAACCCGTCTTCTCTTTCTTAGCTAGGTCACGAAAACGTGACATGTCACGATTTCACGACACTTTTATGCCCTTGGCTCTCTTTTTCCAATGTGTCGCAATATTGCGACACTTTTCTACCTTTTGGCTCTCTTTCTCCAATGTGTCGTGATATCGCAACACTTTTCTGCTTTTGGCTCTCTCTCGCCAATGTGTCGCGATATCACGACACTTTTCTGCTTTTGGCTCTCTCTCGCCAATGTGTCATGATATCACAACACTTTTTTGCTTTTGGCTCTCTTTCGCCAAAGTGTCGTGATATCGTGACACTTCTTCGACTTTTGGCTTTGTTTGCCAAAGTGTCACGATTTCATGACACTTCTTCGGCTTTTGGCTTTGCTTGCCAAAGTGTCGCGATATCGCGACACTTCTTCGGATTTCGGATTTGCTTGCCAAAGTGTCATGATATCGTGACACTTCTTTGGATTTTGGCTTTGGCTACCAAAGTGTCATGATATCGTGACACTTCTTTGGCTTTTGACTTTGGCTGCCAAAGTGTCGCGATATCGTGACACTTTATTTTGTGCCCACTATTTTGCTATTGGTGTCGTGATATCGCGACAACCTTTATGTCGCGATATCGCGACCAGTTATTTTGTGCTCGCCACGGTTCTAAATACATCGTGATATCATGACGACTTTTGTGTCATGATATCGTGACAAGTTATTTTGTGCTCGCCACAGTTCTAAATAGGTCACGATATTGCGACGACTTTTGTGTCGCTATATCACGACCAGTTATAACACTTAGAACTTTTTTTCAAACTTAGAATTTTTTTCATGTTTCTTTTGTTTGTATTTTTCTTTCGATGATACAAGATTGCTATGCTACCCTGGATGCTCCTACATCAGACACCCAAGGTAGATTTTTTTAGAAGTGATCCTCACTTCTGGGTGGTGAGAGGAAAACCCAGATGATCAACCTCTGATTTGGACAACCATGTGGCATCTTCGATAGGTCGGTTCTTCCACTTGATCAAATACTTCGAATATTGCCTGTTTTGGGTACTTTTGCCTTCATGAGTGTCGAGTATGTCTTCAATTTATTCTTTTTTTGGAGTGGATGTAGGAATGTTCCACAGATCCAGACTGGGTGGTTCACTACAACTTCCTACATGATATCACAGTCAACCTGAAACACTTTATTAAAATCTGGAAGTGCCAGAATGGGCTTTTTTGTCACTTTCTTCTTCAATATGTTCATGTTGGTATCTGCCTTGGCAGTCCACTTAAATTCTCTCTTATCCCCTCTCATAGTTTCTGTTTGGGGTGCACAAATACTGCTAAAGTCTCTAATAAAATTTCTATAGAAAGTTGCAAGACCGTGAAATGATCTTACCTCTGTTACATTCCTTGGGGCAGGCCATTCAAGGATAGCCTTCACTTTCTCAGGATCCATTTTTAGACCCTCCTCTGAGATGACAAATCCCAGGTATATCAACTCTTTCTGTACAAAATTGCACTTATGTATATTTATCAATAACTGCTCCTCACGCAATTTTTCAAAAACTGTCCGAACATGCAACAAATGCTCGTCCAAGGTTTTACTAAAAATAAGAATATCATCCAGATAAACTATCACAAACTTTTCTAGGAAGTCACGCAATACCTCATTCATCAGCCTCATAAATGTACTGGGGTGCATTAGTCAATCCAAATGGCATAACTAACCACTCATACAAACCCTCTCTCGGTTTTAAAGGCTATCTTCCATTCATCACCCTCTCTAACACGTATCCGATGATATCCGCTCTTCAAATCAATCTTAGTGAAGTATTTAGCTCCACTCAAGCTGTAGACACCAAAACAGCACCAATCCGATTATGTGACAACAAGCACTGATCGCACTAACACACACAGCCCCTAGGGCAGCCCCTAGAGGTTAAAACAGTGGTTCTAACCACTCACACAATAGTTTTACAAGTCAGGGATCAATTTGGCACCTTTTAGACACTCGGCTACTTATTCGCTCCACCCAGGGACGAGTGCGGATTGGTACTCGTCCCACCCAGGGACGAGTGCGGATTGGTACTCGTTTCACCCAGAGACGATTACCAGCGCTCGCTTCTGGGTGGGACGAACGCCAGGTTTGACCAGCAAAAAGTCGGATCTCGACGCATGACAACTCAGAACTGCCACTTAGCTTTCCTTGCATGGCATAGGAGTGCGAGTGAGTTCTTTTGACAACTCATATCTGCCAATTGACTCTCCCTTCACTGCATGGGAATGGGAGTGAGCTTTTTAAGACAACTCAGATTTGCCACTTAGCTATCCCTTCATTGCATGGGAGTGCGAGTGAGCTTTTCTAAAACATACAAAGACATGCACAGAGGCAGTTAAGAAGCCCTTAATCAAGAAGAAGTCTTCTCTTCACAAAAAAGCATTCATGCAAAGAAACACTTTTGCATGTTAATTCAAAGAGACCCCTTGGGTCTATAAAATGGTGAGCTTCCTCACCCAAAAGATATACAGAGAAGGAGCATTTTGAGCGACGAAGTGCTGCTAATTCACTTACTTGCGATTTGTGCTTTCAACATCCATAATCTCTTAATCGAAAGAGAGGTTATTGGGTGACTTTTGAAGGCACGAATCAAGAACCAAAACCGATTTTTCTGACCACAATATCCTACCAATTTGTCGACAACACATCACATCAGGTTTCGGACCCATCCCAAGCGGATTGGTGTCGAAGCAAAGTTTCACCCGCGGGTGGTTTGCCTTCGGGCACCCCCCGCTTTATTGCTTTTGGTGACTATTTCTTTTGTAGTATTTAGCTAGTTTCATGTTTATGCTTTTGTCAAGTTTTTAGTTTATTTAGACTCATTTTAACCATCGTTAGATTTATCTTTTATTTTTCATACACAGGTGCTACTGATTCTTTGTTTGTTTCTTTGAACGCAGATTTTCAGCATTAGAGGAGCAGTGAGGAATCTACCTTTACCAACGCAAGCGGCGACAACGTTTTGGTTCGCCCATCTTATATGTGGGCACGCGGAAGAAGGAATTCTGAAACAAGTTGTAAAAGACCAACATTTAACGCTCCTATCCCCTAAAAAGGAAGGAGACGCATTGTAACACAAATTTGAAAAGCATATCAATAAAAGGGCCGTATTTTATATTGCTTTGATATCTTGTGTTCATGTTCTTTCTTTTTACGCATTTTTCAATAACATAGGGTTTAAGCGTTATTTTAGTTTCGTTTACATTGCATTTTTAGTCTATCCTTTTTGTTTCCGGAATCTCGTGTTTTCAATGGCGATCACGGTGGGACCTCTGTCCTCTATTTTTTTTAGGTTAGATTACTGATCTGAAATTGCTTGTTTTGATTATAGGTACCTATTTTTCAATCATCAGACTGTTATTCGTTTCTGTAAGTGACGATTACAGAATTGGTATTCGTTTCACCCCGGGACGAATATACTATTCGTCTCACCCTAGAACGAATACTATTATGATATTCACCTCACCCAGGGACGAGTATAGTTCTGTGCATTTTTTAGAGCAAATCAGAAACATCCTATTGGGCAGAGAAGAGGTAGGGGTTTTTAAAGCTTCTGTCAAATTTTTGTTTTTCTATTTTTTGGTTTTCAATTTTGTATGGCTTAGGGAAAGATTTCTTTTTCGTTTGCCTATTTCAATTTTTGCAAATTAAAATGAACCCCACACACCACGTGGTATTTTAAACACAAGGAGTTGGTCGTAAAACCCCAACCCTTGAGCAAGACCAAAGGTGGATTCCATTATCACTTTGGCTTGAGATATTGCATCCATTACCTCGATCGCGACTGTTGCTAGACGTAAATCCTGACGAAAGCTGACCGAGTGTAGCTAGGGTGATTCCTAGCGCATGAGGATAAGTCTTCTATGGTAGGTGTCATAAATAGAGTGATTCCCCTTTCGTACCGCCTATGTTCCATGTATCATCTGCTCTCACGTACCTATAGTCTCCCTCACGTAAGGGCGGGTATATAGAGAGGTTGGTATATCGGTCCGACAATGGTATATTGAAGGGGCGACCATTTTGGGAGTCATAAGAGCCTTCATAATTGCATTTAAACGTTTCACAAAAATTTTCAAAAACACAAAAACAAACAACAAAAACACACTAAACCAGATTTAGGGCACACTATTAATCTTTAAAAGAGATAATCATTGCTTGTGTGTGTATGCTATTTTCTGTTTAGACAAAAAAATAAAAAAAAAATCATAAAAAGAATTTTTGCATCTTTAGGTTAACATTACCATGGTGTTTACTCGTAGCCAAGCCCAATCACGGGCAGAAGCTGCAGAAAATGCACCAAGAGAGACAAATCGTCTCCGATATAGCCCTGAAGACTTGGCCATCCCGCCTTGGCGGCAGGGTACACAAGTTAGTTCACACCATGCAGAACATGGCTCTAGAGGCACCTCCTTGAGGGGCACTCCAACCCATGCAGTCATAGAACATGGCTCTAGAGGCACCTCCTTGAGGGGCACTCCAACTCATGCCATCAATAGACAAGACTATAGAACCCCCTCCCTAAGGGGAACTCCTAAGCAACAAGAATCTTTTCAAGAAAATAACCAATATGTAGCACTTGGTCTAAGTACGAGGCCTCCCTTGGAAGTTCATTTTGGGTGGCCTAGTGATGAAGCATTGTGTACTGCTCTAGAACAACAAAGGGTCCAAAAGGAGGAACCATATGATTTTGTTGCTCCTAATTTACCCCTGATTAATGTCGGACACAGTAGACCATATCCAGAACATCAGGTTCTCCCGACAGGGCAAGACAATTCTGCCCGCACTTTTTATGCATATCACAGAGAGAGTGAGGAGGATCACTACATTCCTCAAGAATAGTACTCAGTGCGAAAATGATGCACGTCTGCACCTGCTTTATATCCAGATCGCTCATTGAGACCAGAGCTTCAAGTTAATGCTGCCAACCTCGACAGAGGGAAGCAACATATAGGGGTCTCAGAGCACCATGATCGAAATAGATATGTAGGGGAGACATCTAGGCCTCCTAAACAAGAGACGGTAGAACAAAATGACTTGGCATTTGCCCAACTAGCCACCCGCCAAGCGCAAATCATGTGGCTTAGGCAAGACCAACAGAAATTAGAACATTTGTGTCGCCTTAATCAAGAGCGCATTCAACGTCAGACAGCTGAATTGCTTCACAACAATGCGCTTGAGAAGGCCCCAGTTCCTCGTGCACAGCAATCTGAGATGTATGTGAGGCACAACCCCCTAGTGCGAGATAGGTCTCCATGACGTCAGCAAGCACTACCTCCAAGACCTCCTAGACCTGAGCGGGAGGCCACTCCCCGCAACCGTGATGGGCATCCTCCGCGGGCACCCATCAATGTTTACAGGCCTAGGCCAAACACTCCTCAAGAAGATTATGAGGATTATGACCAAGAAGAAGAGTGGGCTGAAATGCCCTATCAAGGCAGAAGGGATGCTACCCATTTATCCATCCAAAGGCCTCAAGTTCCCCGCAACCCACAGCGGGAACAAACCAAGGAGGAGGAGATTACGTCCTCCGATGCATACAAAGTGTTGTTAGAATGCTTGGAGACTATGGAACTCAAGACTGTTGGGCCCCAAAAGCCTACCTTACGCCAACTCCATAGTCATCCGGTGCATCCATCAGTGCCAGCACCTCCATACCCCGAACATTTCAAGCTGCCCCAGTTGGCACTCTTTAAAGGGGATGAAGATGCTCAAGAGCATGTGACTCGATTTTTGAGCCAATGCTTTGGTATACAAGACAATGATGCATTGCTATTAAGAACATTCATAACCACATTCGTAGGATCTACCTCGGATTGGTTTACCCATCTACCGAAGCATAGCATCTACAACTTGGATCAGCTAGTGGACGCATTCCTAGAACGTTTTGCTTTCAATACAAAGAAAAAGGCGTCACTCAGTGATCTAGCTAGCCTCAAGAAGTATGAGGAGGAATCTATGGTAGCATATGGGAATCGATGGAGGACGGTGCTTTCAAAGCTGTCCTACCTCCCTCCTATGTCCGACCTAACTCAAATGTTCGCAAAGAGCTGTTTGTGAAAGATCTCTGTGCTATTGCAGCTACAACAATACACCACTTTAGAAGAAGCTCTGGCGCAAGCTAGAGTTATCGAAGAGATCAAGATACAGGATGGCAAAATTGCCAAGCCTAAGAAAAAAGAGTGGAATAAGAGCACCAAAATAGGGAATACGCAATAGACACCCATCGCGGTCAATCAAGTTGCTATCAATGCCCCTACGCCTACCCAAGCAACACAGCCTCCAAAGGCTAATTATCAGGCGGTGCCTCACAATAACTATGAGAAAGATAATAAAAAACAAGATCAAAATCAGTAGCGTCGCCCTAGGCGGCAATTTACACCATACACTGAGTCTAGGGACTCCTTGTTTGACCGTTTGTCAATGGCAAACTTGATTAATCTGCCAGAGATTCCAACAATCGATCCTAATGCGCCAAAGCCTAAGGGCTACAGAGAGGATCTTTTCTATAGATTCCATAGAAGGAAAGGGCATGACCTTAATGTCTGTTGGACATTTAAAGGTTTAGTGCAAGATCTCATTGATAATAACACATTGGTAGTGGATAACCCCATCGCACCCAACAACCAACAAATGGGTGTTTTCAAAGATCCTTTACCCACACATGATGCACAAGCAAAACCTCTTCATGTCAACGAAGTGCAATAGAATTGCCCCATGGAGGGGTATGTTGGGATGATTAGCATTGTGACAAGAAACAAGAGACACCCAGGAGCTGCCCCCGCGATAGCCACCAGGGAAGTTCCATCCATGTCACAACCTCAATCGAATCCTACACAGTTGCCCCCGCCTAGACCAGTGGCCACGATTCGAACTAGACTTACTCAAAGTCTATGGACCACATCGGCTAGGCTCTCCATTTATGAGCTTATTCAACAATCGATGCCCCATCGAGAAGCTCTTATGGAGATATTAAAGGCAATTGAGTTGCAACCCCATGAAGCGGATTCGTTCAACAATTTTGTGGGGCATGTCAAACAGTGTACTGAACCAGTCATTACCTTCAGGGAAGATGAGCTAAAAATGGTGACTGGAGATGTAGCGGATCCACCCCTGCACGTTATTGCATGGGTCAATGGGACTCCGTACAAGCGGGTGTTGGTAGACACTGGTTCGTCCAGTAACATTATTACAACCGCTGCACTGAAACATTTGAAGTTGCCAACCTCTCACATTGTACCTTCCACTTATACCCTTCGAGCATTTAATGATGCGATATGCTCGACAGTTGGCACAATTGTCCTACCCATACAAGTGGGACAAAAGACCATTCATACGTTGTGCCACATTTTAGAAGGTGAGATGGCTTACAATATCTTGCTTGGGCGGCCTTGGATCCGGGATATGAAGTGTGTCCCTTCAATTGCTCATCAATGTTTGAAGTATACATTTGAAGGACAAGTGCACGTGGTCCCCATAGATTTGGAACCTTTTAAATATTGCAACTCAGTGCAAATCATGCCGCAGTCGACCCTCCCTTCAACGCATGTGGATTTCCAGTTAAATCCATCTAAAAGGGGTCCGACTAAGCAAGAATCTCCATTACCAAATCAATCAAATTCCCAGGCGGGTTCATCTTCTTCATCCGGTCCTCCCACAATGATGCCACCTACGGTGGCCACACCAACGGACAAAGGAAAGAAGCCCCTGGAAGCGGAACCACCTTTAGTCTCCAACATCTCTACAGAAGAGACGCCTAATAGAATGGAAGTTGAGACGCCTAGTTCACCCCACATGGAGTGGACTCAAGGAGAACTCCCATTCGCTTCCTCTCAATCGCCAACGATTACTGTTGAGATGTCTAACACAGGCATGGGGGAGTATATAGTGCGCAATGTTGTTGCAACGCCCACACTTCAGTCTATGCAAGACATGGGAAGACCTCGACTCCCCATAGGCTCCGTGGTTCCTTTAGGCTACCCACCTAATCAGACAAACTTTATTTTTGGGGGCCTGGATCATGGCGTTGAACCTTCCCGACAAGAAGAGGAAGATGAAGATCCCTTTGTGGAAGATGTCAATTATCTGGCTAACCCAGACTTCGCATTACGATATCTTAGCCAATGCAATTGGCATGGATACGGGTTAGGCAGGTATGAACAAGGAATGCATGTTTTGTGCCAACCAAGATACCAAATGCCTTATGACAAGTCAGGAGTAGGGTTTAATCACCCTTTGCCCCTCGACATCTTGGTCAAAAACATGCAAAGCCTAGGGATAGGCAACAAGGATGGGTTGGCATCAGATCCATATGCTAATCCAAATACAACTTATACATTGGGGGATTATTTCCCATTACAAACAAATAACCTTGTTGACCTCAACAACCCTTTCCCTATGGCCGAACAAGGAGAAACCTCATGGACTCACCCACAAGGGGAAGATGGACAAGACCATGAAGGGTCTTCTGAAGATGAGTCGGAGTACGATCATTCGCATGAATATCCAATGAATGATGATCAAGAAAGCTTCCTGATGATGTTCCCATTGAATGATCCCAGTGAGCATAGGCTACCTCAACAACAACAATATCCTTTGGACATAGATGACATGTTTGAACACTTACACATAGGTCCAAGACATAGGTGGCATTTCAACCCGACGTAGTTATAGCAATTACTGCACCCGCCACTCCAGGTATACAGAGAGCATCTTCCGCCTGGAGACCCTATCAAACCATCAGTGCCTAGGGCAGACCCTATTTGTAGGTCCACGCATAGGGCTGATCCCTTTGTGCCAGTGCCTACAGAGCCAGATCCAAAGCACCAAGAACATCCCGAATGTCAGAGTTGTCACATTTGTGGTAATGGAGATTACAATCATTTCATCAACATGATCTCCATTGACTTGACCGCCCCCATCCATGATCCAGCCAATCCAACATGATCATTGCATCTAGACATAGAAGCTATAGATTGGGATCATGCTGACACACCACCATCTCCATCAGAGTATTGGCCTTGCGGTGGGATGTTTCATTTCACTCCAAGACAGACTCAGGATGTCTTCCATGCTGAAGAGGAACTTGACGTTCCTAATGATGATCTTAATTCAGCAAATGATATCCATCTGATCCCAATTCCACACCAGTTGGAAGACGGATCCCATATGTCGGTCGAAGCAACGACTGATGTAGACATCGGCATAGATCCAATGAATCCATGGATTCTCAAGCTGGGGGTAAGTCTTTCCCTCGAAGAGCGAACCGATTATGTTACCCTTCTTAAGGAAAAGAAGGAGGTTTTTGCATGGTCATACAAGGATATGCCGGGACTAGACCCATAGCTAGTCACGCATAATTTAACGCTTGATCCGACAATCAAGCCAGTCAAGCAAAAACTATGCAAGATGCACCCAACAGTGGCCTTAATGGTAAAATATGAGTTACAAAAGTTGTTGGATGCCCAGTTTGTCATCTGTGTGGATTATCCTCCATGGTTGTCTAACATGGTTCCTGTCAAGAAGCCCGACGGGAGGATTCGCATATGCACCAATTTTTGAGATCTTAACAAAGCGAGTCCTAAGGATGATTTTCCCTTGCCAAGCATCGACGCGTTGGTAGACGCTACAATGGGCCACGAAATGCTTTCCCTTATGGATGGTTTCTCAGGATACAATCAGATTCGTATCAATCCTGAGGACCAACTAAAAATGGCATTCACAACGCCTTGGGGGACATTTTGCTATAAGGTCATGCCTTTTGGCCTTAAAAATGCTGGAGCCACCTACCAACGTGCCATGACGTACATCTTTCATGATTACATGCACAAAACTTTGGAAGATTACATGGATGATTTGTTGGCCAAATCTCTTTTGCGCCCAGATCACATCGGTGACTTGAGCAAGGTCCTTGATCGCCTCATTGAACATAAAGTCAGACTAAACCCCAAGAAGTGCGTCTTTGGCATCACCTCTGGAAAGCTCTTGGGTTTCATAGTCTCCAAACGAGGAATTGAGGTCGACCCAAACAAAGTCAAGGCAATCCTTGAAATGCGTCCCCCAACCACCATCAAGCAGCTCAGGAGTCTGCAGGGAAAGGTTGCATCGATCAAGCGCTTCATAGCGCAGTTATCTGACAAATGCCGACCCATGAATAAATTATTGCATAAGGGGGTCACATTTCATTGGGATGACGAGTGCCAGTCTGCCTTTGATGACATTAAATAGTACTTGGCTTCGCCGCCAGTATTGGCACCACCTAGACCAGGAGTGTCATTCTATTTATACATCTCAGCCACTGAGGTGGCACTGGGTGCCATGCTATCCCAGAAAAATGAACTTCACAAAGAATAGGCTACATACTATCTTAGCCGCACCCTGGTCAGTTATGAACTTAACTATGCATACGTTGAAAAGCTCTGCTTGGCAGTGGTGTTTGCTACCAAAAAGCTATGCCACTACATGCTCAGTAATAAGACGTATGTTGTGTCTAAGGAGAATCCATTGCGATACATGATGAGTCGTACTTATCATAGTAGCCGCACGACGAAATGGATCATGTTGTTGACGGAGTTTGACATAGAGTTCATTGGACAAAAATCCATAAAAGGTCAAGTCATCGCCGATCAACTAGCTGAGGCTCCTCTTGAAGATGATCAGCCTCTGACTTTTGAACTACCTGATGATGGGGTCTTCCATGTTTTAGAGTCGCCAGATTTTGATGAGCCTGAGTCACAGGCTGACATAACCCTATTCTTCGATGGTTCTAAATGTGAGCAAGGGGGTGGCGCGGGAATTGTATTCTTCACTCCACAAGGTGCTCCAATGCCCTTGTCATTTAAATTAGACTTCCCGTGCACTAACAACAATGCAGAATACGAAGCCTTGCTCATAGGTCTTCAGACAACAATCACCATGAACATTAAACGATTGAACATCTTTGGTGATTCGTTGTTAATTGTCAATCAAGTAAAGGGGATATTCCAATGTAAATGTCCAGTTTTGTAGGCCTATAAAGCCCTTGTGGACAAATTCCTGGCACAACTTGAATGGTATGACATCGAGGCACTCCCTCGATCATCAAATCATTTTGCGGATACTATGGCCTCCTTGGGGTCACTCATCCCGCAAGACCCTTCTGGTGAAATGACAACCATTCAGGTTAAAACATTATCGCAATCTACGATGGAGCGTGCAAGCTCTGATCTGACGCCAAGAATCCACATGATCCAGATTGAACCATCTCCGGATAAGTTCTCTCGAATTCGAGATTGTTTGACTCAAGCCAATTGGGGGTCCTTGTTCTCCCCGACCCCTCTTACTAGCAACACCACGTTGTTTTTACAAGTTCTTTCCTGCTCAGCTTTTGTTCGGGATGGACTTCAAGAGGGATTGGCCGTTCATACTATCGAGGTTTCTGATCAGCAAGATTGGTACACACCCATTCGGGATTACCTCAAGCTAGGTAATCTCCCACTTGGATTGACACAAGCCACGAAAAGATCATTCAAACAGAAAGCGGCAAAGCATGTCTTGTTAGGAGACATTTTGTATCATCAAAATTATGAAGGAATCCTCCTTCGTTGTTTGGACCAGCAAGAGTCCGCTTGGGCGATCACCCAAGCTCACGATGGTACATGTGGTGGCCACTTCAGCGGTATGGCCATCGCAAAGCGCATTCTTCGCATGGGTTATTATTGGCCATATTTAGAGCGAGATTGTTGTGCATATGTGAAGAAGTGCGTGAAGTGTCAGCACCATGCTAATTTGACACACGTACCTTCTCAGGCCTTGCAGCCGATTCAATCGGTTTGGCCTTTTTCGTAGTGGGGCTTTGATCTAATTGGAAAGATCTCCCCTATGTCGTCTGGTCATCACACGTTTATTTTAACGGCCATAGAGTACTTTACCAAATGGGTGGAAGCAATTTCGCTGACCACTACGACTGGATCCCGCATTGCGGAATTTATTTTGCATAACATCATATGTCATTTTGGTATTCCATCCAAGATCCTGTCAGATAATGGGACACCATTCAAGAATAAATATGTGCATGCTTTGACCACAAAGTACAAGATTCAGCATAGCTTTTCAACACCCTATTATCCGCAGGCAAATGGGCAAGCAGAGGCGTCAAACAAAATGCTAGTCGCCATTCTCAAAAAGATAGTTGCAGACAATCATAAAGACTGGCACATTCAGATCCCGCTTGCCCTATGGGCTTATCGCACCAGCATTCGAACGCCCACTAGGGCAACTCCATTTTCGTTGGTGTATGGCTCCGAGGCAGTCATGCCTTTTGAGTTGGAAATTCCTTCCCTACGCATTTCAATGCAAGAGTTCATCGATGATGACACTACGTGGCAGGCCCGGTTAGATCAACTGACGTTGCTCGATGAACGACGCGTTAATGCTCTCGAGCATTTGCGTATCTATCAAGAGCGACTTAAGAAAGCATACAACATGAAAGTCCACCTTAGGGAATTTTAGGTTGGTGACTTGGTCTTAAAAGAGAACCAACAGAATTCTAATTTGTCGTCCCATCTACGGGACAAGTTCATGGCAAACTGGTTAGGTCCTTACATCATTGACAGTAGAATAGGACCCGAAACATACCGGCTTGCCTCTCTTGAAGGAATCAAGGAAACAGAACCCTTGAACATCATTCATTTGAGGCCATTCCACATCTAGAGAGCCATAGTCCAACTAAAAGCTCCAAGGATTATCATAATCGCTTGGTCAACCCTAAACGCCCCAAAGGTATCTATAAACCCTTTGGTCAAGACAAAAGCTCCAAGGATTATCATAATCGCTTGGTCAACCCTAAATGCCCCAAAGGTATCTATAAACCCTTTGGTCAAGACAAAAGCTCCAAGGATTATCATAATCACTTGGTCAACCCTAAATGCCCCAAAGGTATCTATAAACCCTTTGGTCAAGACAAAAGCTCCAAGGATTATCATAATCGCTTGGTCAACCCTAAATGCCCCAAAGGTATCTATAAACCCTTTGGTCAACACCAAAAGCTCCAAGCGTTACCATAACTGCTTGGTCAACATAAATATTCAAAAATAAACAAAAACAATATAATCATCAAAATCACAAAAACAATTGCATTTCAATTCCATGCATACTCAAAAAAAAAAAAAATCACAAAAACAATTGCATTCCAATTCCATGCATTCTCATAAAAATCAAAATCACAAAAACAATTGCATTCCAATTCCATGCATTCTCATAAAAATCAAAATACAAAAATATAGGTTGCATTAAGCATCGCATCCATACATTGCATACATTTGCTAGGTCATACAAGTCAAAAGCACCATAGACAGTCATTACTTGGCAATTCCATCCTTTTCCACATCAGATCCATTTTCATAAATGCCTACATCTAGAATAGCACCATCGCCATTTTTAGCATCGTCAGTTGTCTCCTAATGTATATAGGGTTTTCGTCATTCAGATGTCTTTAAATTTCTAGCCAAAAACTGTACATAGTTAAGCAGATTTTACACGAAAAAGTTTTACTTGGATCACACCTTGTTACGTAGCATCCCAACACAAATTAACACACATATAAAAATTCCTAAGTTGTGTGAACGAAAGATGAAACCTGCACAGTAATCCAGGTCACCATAAGCGAAACGGCTATCTTGCTCATCCCCCTGTGCGAATGACCCCAAGAATGCTGAGAGTTGGCAAAAGGACAAGCATCCTCCCTACCCAATTCCCCAAGAATCCCAAGTTCTCAAAAGTTGCAAAACATCAAAAATTTGCAAAACGTCAAAACACTAAAATTTGACATCCTACAGTGCACACATCAAAAGGCACAAACAATAGTGATTCTCGTCACTCCATATCCAAATCCCTTGCTCAAAAAAAAAAAACAAATAAAACAAAAATAAACAGTGATTTTATCACTACAAAGGAGCAAGTATCCCAATACAATTGAAGAAAAGAAGGGAGTCGAACTTGAATCCCTGGAACTCTCAGCATTTCGACAGGTCATGAGGCAAGCTTCAGTACCGGTTTGGTTGATAGCCTATCGGTCATTGGCGGTAAACCTCCCGCATGACGATATATCTGTCACATTAACTTGTGTACAGATCAATGTTTGCATGTGGATGAGCTAGCTTATGGTATCCTAGATAGCATCGTAGATTAATCTGACTAAATACAATAAAGGAGTTAGTGGAGCTAATTAGGTGATCCTCAGTACAGGTTCGGTTGAAAGCCCATTTGGCACTGGCGGTATCCTGATAAATAACACATAAACGAACTCAATTGCACACACAGGGATGTGAAATAACTTGGTTAAATTCAAGTCGGATTTAGACCTTGTTCAAAAGTCTTGCGAGATAAATGTACAGTCTTGGCTAGTTAGTTAAAATATCTGCATCTCAGAAAAGCTTAACTACATTTTCAAACAACCGGTACATTTCATTCCGTACATCACCATCAAAAAATAGACAAAATACAAAAACAAAGTTTTCACATGCACAAGCATTCCACAAAGTTATCCCATTACTATAGCAAGTCAATCAAATCTTGTACAGTCTATGGTGCATTGACAAATCATCAACAATTCATTTCATTCATTCCATATGCATACATCATACAAATTAGAACCATCGCATTCATAATCGCATATGCATACATCAATATAAAAACATGTACATAAAAATAAATCATGAAAAATGTATAAACACCAAAAAGAGTCATCTGTATATATATATCATAACAAAATTGCCCATAGGCTACAGTGCACCGGTCCTCGGACCTCGCTCCCATAATCCAAAAACTCAAAAACCCCCAACCTAGGGCGTCGGCCACCATGATCACGCAGGATCGGTGCGACGAGAACTACCCCCTACAGTATCAGTCCTCTGAGACCTCTCAGGGCGACTGCTCGCCCCTGCATCATGCCCACTAGCGCCTCCCTCATCTCGTCGCCTACGACGGGATGATGTCGACTGCTCTGTCCCGCTGTCTCTCATCCGATACGATGAGCCACTCGTCGGAGGCTCTGGTATTCACCCACCAAGGTGGATAATCTCACCCTCCATCTCTCATCGATGTCGACTCCACTCTGCCTCCCACCTATGGTAGTACGTGATTGCATCATCACGCTATGCTAGCTGCACCCGTAGGAGATCCCTCTCCCGTGCAGCATCCGTATCACCCTCCTATCGATGAGACGTAGCCCCTACGCTCTCTCGCTCTGCCAACTATGTCCATAGGAGATCCCTCTCCTACATCATCTCCCCAAGCTCTCCATCTCGCCTCCGTAACACCTCCATCAATCGTGCTACCTCCGCGCGCAACCCCGCCTCTGTATCCCCCGGCACGGCTGCCTCGACCTCTCTGGAGCATCGACCTGCTTCGGAGCATCCTGCATCTCTGGCTGCTCCTCATCCCCAAAGTCCTCTCCTGCATCTGCAACCTCCACCATATCCACATCAGCAGGAGCTCCCCAACCCTCTCCTGGTGCCTCTGCACCCTCTCCGCCTCCCGCTGCCTCATCCCCTCCCAATGGCCCCTCACCTCGCCATTGTCGGAGCGTCCACCACTCCTGGTACTCGATAGTCACTCCGACGTCATCCACGTCTAGAATGTCTAGTACTATATCCGCCTCCTCCCCTAGTGGCTCGAGGATCGATGCAGCTAGGGTCCTCTCATCGCTCCGACGTCGATAGACTACGGGTTCCCCAGGCAACCCCTAGCGTACCCCAAACTGTCGTGTCACTCGAAGATAATGAAAGTATTCCTGCTCCATCCCGTGTCATCCAATGACCCATCTCCCCCTTCGGACCCATCGAAGCCACTCATCAACCTCTGGCCATGCGAGACAATCCCGATATGGCCTCCACACCACATCTCCTAGAGTCAGTCATGCCAATGCATCTCTGTAATGGTCCACGTCTCCCGCAAACCGTCGACTCTGCCCTCGCTCCTCAGACCGATACCATAAAGCACCATACCCAATATCTCTATCCACCATGTCAACCCGTGTAGTCCAGGGTAGCCCTCGTGGTCGCTCTACGGCTATATGCTGCCATGCCCAACACTGCAACAAGTAACTACAGCCAATCCCCTTTCGCTTTCGACAGTGGACCTCATACAACTCATCATATAATTGAGCCAAAAGCGTCTGGCCCCATCTCATAATCACCGGCTCTATCACCGGACAATCCACTAACTGCCACACCACCTCCAATAGGTTCCATGGGAACCTCGCTCCTGACGAGTCTGGCAGGAGCATGTTGGAAATGAGGCTCATGAGTAGTGCATGCCTCACTCCCAACACTCCCCTCGCATACCACCATCGTACCAGAATCCCCCCAATCTGACAATCCAGCTCCGCCTTCTCCAACGAGCTCATCCCATCCACATCCTCCCCATGTCCAAAATATCGAGTCAGTACAGCCGTCCTCTGGCCTCGTGGCGTCGTCCGGATGGGAACCCCGTCTATCGAAATCCAGAGAATCCGATACACGTCCTCTAAGGTGACTGTCATCTCCCCTGTCGAAAGATGGAAGGTGTTCGTCCGAACATCCCATAGGCTGATCAAAGCTGTAATGTACGCCCGATCCGCAACAACTGCATCCAACCGAGCCACATGCTTGAGCCCTAAGGCATCAAGCCACTCCCAGTCCTCCGCACTCAACGCCTCGTGGGCATTAGAAAAAATAGTCGGTACCCGATGTCGACTCTTCACCACCTGCACATCACAAAAATAACACACATCAAAAACATGCATCAAATTACCATCACATGTACAAAAATGCATAACTGTACAGTAACATCTTTCATTCACATGTACATCCATTACAAAAAAAAAATAAAAAAAATTTGACATGGTTTACCTACGGTTTCGACCTAAGTTTACCATTTCAAAACAAAAAAATTCATCAAGTTTTCATCTTACATTTCATCAAAAACAACAAAAATTTGACATGGTTTACCTACGTTTTACCTAAGTTTACCATTTCAAAAAAAAAAAAAAAATTGACATGGTTTACCTACGGTTTCGACCTAAGTTTACCATTTCAACAAAAAAATTCATCCATTTTTCATTTTTTAATTTCATCAAAAATAACAAAAATTTGACATGGTTTACCTACGGTTTCGACCTAAGTTTACCATTTCAACAAAAAAAATTCATCCATTTTTCATTTTTTAATTCCATAAAAATAACAAAAAATTCGACATGGTTTACCTACGGTTTCGACCTAAGTTTACCATTTCAACAAAAAATTCATCCATTTTTCATTTTTTAATTCCATAAAAATAACAAAAAAATGGGCATGGTTTACCTACGGTTTCGACCTAAGTTTTACCATTCACATAAAAAACAAAACATTTTTATAACCATGGTTACCCTAAGGTGTTACTCTAAGTTTCATTTTGGGTTTATCCTACGGTTTTCCATCTAAGTTTCCATCGGTTTGCATCCACGTTTTATTTGGTTTCATGGTCTTTAAATCAAATTCATTCACCTTTTAATTTAATTAATTAGGGTTCCATGTCTTAAACAAAAGAAAAACATAATAAAAACACATTTGCATTTTTCAAATTCAAACTCGAGGAGATAGTGCACTTACTGGTCTCGCCTCGGCTCCGCCGCTTGACGACCCGGTCTGTGCACTCATGGTGGCTGGAAAATCCGGCAGCGCTTCGCGTCAGAAAATCTACCTCCTCCTCCCCAGAGCTCCAAATCGCAATCGATGAACAGTGCAAATGAGCCAAATCCGTCATTTTCGCATATTTATACCTTTTTGCTTGCTGGTAATCGTCCCTGACTGGAACGAGCACTTTTTCCTCAGAGGCGCGCTCGTCCCACCCCAGGACGAGTACCATCATGGCGTTCGTCCCCCCGGGACGAATAAAAAAAAAAAAATCAAAAACAACCAAAATATAAAAATGACAAATGCCAACAAAACCACTAAAAATTGTCGGACAAAAGTGCTCTTGCACTTAACCTCTTGGCATAAGAAAACTGATGTCGGGGTCTACCTTGTCGTTATCCTACTCCCCAAGAAGGCTACCATAGCCGGACCGCTCCACGGGAAGACGGATTTTCGCCAATGTTAACCCCAAATGGCATCCCAAAATGGGTTCACACCCACCAAAAATAGGTCAAAACAATCGGGAAACCGCTCGAGCATGCATCGGATAACATCTGAAGGCACCCTCACTTAAGTCATCTTGGGTCAAGCGACTCGTCGCTTTTCTCATGTCGGTCATTCCCTCATCGATTCGTCGCTTGAGGGGGTAGTCACACTTAGTTGCCAATCAACAACAATATACCCAATCTTGGAAATGACACGCATTCAAAGGATCATTGCAAAAGACAATCGCGCCCTTGCTTGGGGCAGCAAACAAGCAATTATCACAAACTGATCATATACTTGGCATTCGTGAATCATGAACTCAAGGTTCCCACAGACAAAAGGTTGCGCCCTTTGCCTATTCATGACTGATCAATGTCTAAGTTCAAGTAATACCTCACCGAACCAGGTTAATGCTTGATTTAAGTTCCTTAGCTCGTCAGAAGCAAGGATTCAAGAATGCATGCCCTTTCCATACTTGGGGCATCAAGAGTTGGTTAGGTTACTGAGAAACCCTAATCATTAGTGCTTTGGTTATCTATTTTTGCTCAGCACTGCACCATGTGCAGCGCTTTCCAAAAAGGGGCATCTGTAGACACCAAAACAACACCAATCCGATTATGTGACAACAAGCACTGATCGCACTAACACACACAGCCCCCAGGGCAGCCCCCAGAGGTTAAACAGTGGTTCTAACCACTCACACAATAGTTTTACAAGTCAGGGATCAATTTGGCACCTTTTAGACACTCTGCTACTTATTCGCTCCACCCAGGGACGAGTGCGGATTAGTACTCGTCCCACCCAGGGACGAGTGCGGATTAGTACTCGTTTCACCCAGAGACGATTACCAGCGCTCGCTTCGGGGTGGGACGAACGCCAGGTTTGACCAAAAAAAGTCAGATCTCGACGCATGACAACTCAGAACTGCCACTTAGCTTTCCTTGCATGGCATAGGAGTGCGAGTGAGTTCTTTTGACAACTCATATCTGCCAATTGACTCTCCCTTCACTGCATGGGAATGAGAGTGAGCTTTTTAAGACAACTCAGATTTGCCACTTAGCTATCCCTTCATTGCATGGGAGTGCGAGTGAGCTTTTCTAAACATACAAAGACATGCACAGAGGCAGTTAAGAAGCCCTTAATCAAGAAGAAGTCTTCTCTTCACAAAAAAGCATTCATGCAAAGAAACACTTTTGCATGTTAATTCAAAGAGACCCCTTGGGTCTATAAAATGGTGAGCTTCCTCACCCAAAAGATATATAGAGAAGGAGCATTTTGAGCGACGAAGTGCTGCTAATTCACTTACTTGCGATTTGTGCTTTCAACATCCATAATCTCTTAATCGAAAGAGAGGTTATTGGGTGACTTTTGAAGGCACGAATCAAGAACCAAAACCGATTTTTCTGACCACAATATCCTACCAATTTGCCGACAACACATCACATCAGGTTTCGGACCCATCCCAAGCGGATTGGTGTCGAAACAAAGTTTCACCCGTGGGTGGTTTGCCTTCGGGCACCCCCCGCCTTATTGCTTTTGGTGACTATTTCTTTTGTAGTATTTAGCTAGTTTCATGTTTATGCTTTTGTCAAGTTTTCAGTTTATTTAGACTCATTTTAACCATCGTTAGATTTATCTTTTATTTTTCATACACAGGTGCTACTGATTCTTTGTTTGTTTCTTTGAACGCAGATTTTCAGCATTAGAGGAGCAGCGAGGAATCTACCTTTACCAACGCAAGCGGCGACAACGTTTTGGTTCGCCCATCTTATATGTGGGCACGCGGAAGAAGGAATTCTGAAACAAGTTGTAAAAGACCAACATTTAACGCTCCTATCCCCTAAAAAGGAAGGAGACGCATTGTAACACAAATTTGAAAAGCATATCAATAAAAGGGCCGTATTTTTATATTGCTTTGATATCTTGTGTTCATGTTCTTTCTTTTTACGCATTTTTCAATAACATAGGGTTTAAGCGTTATTTTAGTTTCGTTTACATTGCATTTTTAGTCTATCCTTTTTGTTTTCGGAATCTCGTGTTTTCATAAGCAATCCATTATATCGTCCATTCTGGGTAATGGAAAGCGATATTTAATGATAATTTTATTAATGGCTCAGGAATCAGTGCACATTCACCATTCGCCATTCTTCTTTGGTGTAAGTACTGCTGGTACTGCACAAGGGCTCAAACTTGCTCGAATCAAACCCTTCCTCAACAATTCCTGAACCTGGCGGTTCAACTCTTCATTCTTTATAGGAGACATTCTATGGGCTGCCTTGTTGGGTAAGCTAGATCCTATAATTAAGTCAATCTGATGACTAATCTTCCTCATTGGCGGCAAACCCTCAGGCACATTGTCTGATATAATATCAAGAAATTCTGCTAACATATGTTCAACTTCTGCTGGAATGTCAGTAGTATCTTCTTTTTTTATAGTAGGAATTAATGCATAACACATTGAATCCCTCTTTATACCATCCAAATTTTTTTTGCCATCTACTAAACAAATTCTAGCATTATTGCATACCTTTTCCTCAACCTCATTCAATGGCTTCAGTTTGTGGCATACTCCGTATTTTGTCAGGGAATAGGTATTTGAATTTCCATCATGCATTGCACGTCTATCAAATTGCCATGATCTTCCAAGAAACAAATGGCAAGCATCCATTGGCAAAATATCACATAGGACCTCATCCTGGTATCTTCCAATTTGAAAATTGACCAAGCATTGTTCACTGACCAATGCTCTATGATCCTTCTGCAACCATGCAATCCGGTATGGATGCGGGTGCTGTCTTCTTTCTAGCTTTAACTTAGCTACCATTTCCTCATAAACCAAATTATTTGTACTACCATTATCAATAATAATATTACAGATTTTACCTGAACATTTGCACCTCATGCGAAACAAGCTTTTCTGCTGATCTGGTTCCTTCTCTTCATTCAACAAGGTTCTCCTTATGATCATCACTTCTCCATGCTCTGCTTCTTCAGAGTGCTTAGATTCAACACCATCCTCAACAACTATAGCTCTAGCATTTCCTTCAGGCATTTTGTTCGGTGTTTCTTGGTGTTTGGGACACTCATATTAATGATGCCCCTTTTCTCCGCAATTGAAGCAGGTTCCACAGAATCTGCCTCTACCATATCCACGTCCACCTCTACCTTTTCCCCTTTGATAATCATTGTTCTGATTATGGGGTCGGTAAGCATTCTCCTCCTTCTGTTCTTGGCGATTGCTGGTTTCACCAGTCTATTTTTGATCATCATATTTACCTCCACTGGTTCTTCCACCAGTTCTTCCACCATGACCTCTTCCTCTTTGCTTGCTATCAAATCTACGGTTCAGTTTCTCTTCCACTTTCAGAGCAAACTGGTAAGCATCTTCAATGCTGTTCATTCGAACCAAACTCAATTCTTCTTGCACGCTGGTTCTCAACCCATTAATGTAACAGGCTACTCTCTCTTTATTTGCTTCCGTATGACTGGTTCTAATAGAAATTTTAAAAAATTCTTCTGTATACTCTTTAACAGATTTGCGGGACTGGCACAAACTCTGCATTTTTCTCAGCAGATCTAATTCGTAATCTGTCAGAATAAACTGCCGTTTTAGTTTTTCCACCATTCGATCCCACCTGGTGATCTTTTCTTTTCCTCTTCGGTTTCTTTCTAGTTGCACTCCTTTCCACCATATGCCAGCATGGCATTTCAATTTTGTTCTGGCAAATTTAATTCGATTTGGATCTTCAACTTCCTCATATTCAAAATATTCCTCCATGTCATTAATCCAATCAATTAATTCTTCTAGATTTAAATTTCTAGAATATGTGGATACATCTAGCTTTGGCATTTTACCGATTTGAGAAATAGCTTTAATCATTCATGATTCTGCGGCACTCATTGCTTCTTCTTCTTCTTTAGACGGGTCTTAAACTCCGTCATCATCGCTGTGGTCTTCTCCTCTTGGCTCTACTCCTCTACGCAATTCTTCTTGCAATGCCAACACTTGTCTCTGTAATGTTCGAAAGTCTCCTTCAGGAACCACATTCCTTCCAACACCATGATTTCTTTGCGACGGCATTCTTCTTCACTATTTCTCAAAACCCGTAACCCCAGATCCTGGTGCAAGCTACCTCACGTTCGACGCTCTGCTCACATACTCAGAATATTGCTGCTCTGATACCACTTGATGGAGAGCCAAATTTTACAATAAGAGAAAACTCAATTTTTATTTAGAGAACATGGAAATATTACAAAGTACAGAAGAAAATACATTTGCAGTCTCAAACTACGTCTTTCCAGCCTTTCGAATCCTTCAAAAAAATCCCCTTTTATCATCATGGCTTCTTGCTGCAACCGCCGTTCATAACCGTCTTAATGGCTTCTAGAACTGCCACATGGAATGACCTTAACGGCTTCTAGAACTACCACTTGGAACTGCCTTAACGGATTTTGGAATCGCCAACTGTCATTCTGTAATAGTCCATGAAAAACTCGTCTTCTCTTTCTTAGCCAGGTCGCGAAAACGTGACATGTCACGATTTCGTGACACTTTTTTGCCCTTGGCTTTCTTTCACCAATGTGTCGCAATATCGCGACACTTTTTTGCCTTTTGGCTCTCTTTCTCCAATGTGTCACGATATAGCGACACTTTTCTGCTTTTGGTTCTCTCTCGCCAATGTGTCGCGATATCGCGACACTTTTTTGCTTTTGGCTCTCTCTCGCCAATGTGTCGCGATATCGTGACACTTTTCTGCTTTTGGCTATCTCTCGCCAATGTGTCACGATATCGCGACACTTCTTCGACTTTTGGCTTTTTTTGCCAAAGTGTCGCGATTTCGTGACACTTCTTCGGCTTTTGGCTTTGCTTGCCAAAGTGTTGTGATATCACGACACTTCTTCGGATTTTGGCTTTGCTTGCCAAAGTGTCATGATATCGCGACACTTCTTTGGCTTTTGGCTTTGGCTGCCAAAGTGTCACGATATTACGACACTTCTTTGGCTTTTGGCTTTGGCTGCCAAAGTGTTGCGATATCGCAACACTTTATTTTGCGCCCACTGTTCTGCTGTTGGTGTCGTGATATCGCAACAACCTTTATGTCGCTATATCGCGACCAATTATTTTGTGCTCGCCATGGTTCTAAATACGTCGGATATCACGACGACTTTTGTGTTGCGATATCACGACCAGTTATTTTGTGCTCGCCACAGTTCTAAATACGTCGCAATATTGCGACGACTTTTGTGTCACGATATCGCGACCAGTTATAACACTTAGAACTTTTTTTCAAACTTAGAATTTTTTTCATGTTTCTTTTGTTTGTATTTTTCTTTCGATGATACAAGATTGTTGTGCTGCCCTAGATGCTCCTGCATCAGTTAGTCCAAAACTTGTAGACAGATCCTATGAAGTTGTCTATATATGAAATGATACATTATTCCCCTAGGCATAGGGAGACTCTTATGGATATTATAAGGTCCATCGAAGTACAGTCTCAAGATGTACAAGCATTTACCAATTTCGTGGGATATGTACAATAGTGCCAGGAGCCCATGATTTAATTTTATGATCATGAAATTAATATGGTTCCTATAAATATGGCTGACCTATCGTTGCATATTATTACATGCATCAATCACATACCATTCGAGAGGGTCTTGATCAACACTGGTTCATCGATTAATATCATAAAAACCAAGGCAATAAATAATCTAAATCTACCAAAATCACACTTTATGCCCACCACCTTCACGTTGAGAGCGTTTAACGATGACCTATGCTCGACAGTCGAAAAAATTGTTCTACCTGTGTTGGTAGGCCTAAATACCATCTCTGTGATGTGTCATGTGATCGAGGGGTCCATGAAATACAACATCCTACTTGGAAGGCCTTGTATTTATGAAATGCATTGTGTTCCATCTATATTACACCAATGTGTAAAATATATGCATGAGGGATGGATTCATATAGTGTTGTCAGACGAAGAAAATTTCAAGTTTGTGAACCTAGTGGATTTTTTGAGGGGAACTGTATCGTCGATTGAAAATATAGTAGGTAAACCAATAGTACATGCTCAACCATAGATATCTATGTCACATAGATTTGGGCACACAACTGCTACTTCACTGAAACCAATTGCATTAGTTATGCTTCAGGATGACAAGAAGTTAAATGTGAATATGGGTGAAAAAGAGAAGAAGCAAATGCTTGAACTAGTCACTAAGGAGGCTTCCATCCCCATGGAAGTGGAGGAATCCCAAGACATAACCGAGGAGGTACCTCAACCTACCTCACCTGCATCATCAACAGGGTCATCCGCACCGCGAGTGACTGTACATCTCGCCAACATCGAATTATGTGAGTACATTGTATAGAATGTAACCTTCAAACCTATTATGGATACTATGCAAGAGATGGGCCAATCGTCTGCTCATCGTTATCCGGTTGGATCGATGGTTTCATTGGGAGAGCCACCTAATCAGACTAACTTCATATATGTTGGGCTGTATTAGCTTCCAATACGAGAGCCCATGAATGAAGATAGTGATGAACCTTTCCCAGTAATTTTTCATTATTTATCAAACTCAAAGTACTCCATGCATATTTTTGAGTTGTATCATTGGCATGGGTACGGACTTGGTCTATTTGAACAAGGGTGTAGAACTCCGTTCGATCCATGTTCTCATCTAGAAACTGATAGGTTTGGGTTGGGGTTATTGATACAAGGACAAGATGATTTGCTTGCAACATCCTTAGACCACTTGTACCTTAGTCTGGGGGATGATGTGGACTTCAACCCATATCATCCTAATATTTCTAGATTTTGGAGGACTAACACAATGGTATATATCATCACTTCTGAGTCATTTGAAGAGCATCATGAAGAGCTCCTAGAGTAGAATACCATAAAACAAAACCCCAGAGGCAACCTGGGTCACCAAATTTGTAATTCAACCGATGACACAGGTGTTCAAGGGCATAAACCCATAGTTTTAGGTGATCTCAAGTTAGGATATCTCTATAGTGATGATGGAGAGGAGTCCACCTCCGAGATAAGTGGACCAAGTTATGATGCCGACAGTGAATCCTCAAGCGATGATCAATATAAGGAGGAAGATGAAGGGGGATATTTAAGGCCTTTGTATGTGCATCACCTACTACCTACAAAGTTGGTACATGTTATCAAGGAGATCCTTCCCCACATTGATTATATAGGGGAAGAAGTAGAGCCAATTTTCTTGGTAGTGTCATACATACAGACTAATTATTTGATTTTTCAGAACATTGTTGACAGCGACCAGGAAGTGAGATTCATGGGACTTCATCTACCAGAGTGTCCCCCACCTATAAGGATAAATGAAGTACTGTACTATGATAGTGATGAAGATGATGAAATAGAGAGAGCCTACTTAGAGCCTCCTTACCTACGCCACCTCCATGCACTGTATACAGCCGAGGATCTGCAACGAGAAATCAATATTGACCCTCGTCTTAGGGGAATACCACCAAATTTTAATGTGATTTATCACATATTATTTCCATATCTACCTACCTACATGGAGTTCCATGATCTGAATGATACCATATTTCAATCAGTGCACAGATAGGATCCAGTAGTTCGTAGTCCTCATAGAGAGGACCCATTTGTGCCAGTGTCATTAGAGCCAGATCATGAGTATGAGAGCTGTATCGGTGATATAGAAGTTGGTCCATGTGGTATTGGAGATCAATTCCATTCTATAAATATGGTCTCCATTGATTTGACCACTCCACTCTACAATCCAACAGATCCATCCAAACCATTGTATCTCAAAAAATATGCTATCGATTGGGATCGCACTGATTCACTCGTTGAGCATGAATATTTCTTCCCTAACGAAGAAATATTACAACCATTTCATTTTGTAACAAGCTATGCATATGATTTATATCATGCCAAAAATTCTTCCAACATGAAACCTATCAACCAGGTTGATGACATCCATTTGATCCCTATACCTCATCAACTTGAGGAGGGATCACATATGTTAGTAGAGGAAACCTTTGAGGTGGATATCAATAATGATCCCACCAATTCAAATAAGGTTAAATTTGGAGAGAGTCTCACTCCAGATGAGTGGGCCACCCTCATCTCTCTGCTAAAAGAGAGACCAAATCTATTTTCTTGGATGTATAAGGATATACCAGGTCTAGACCTAAAATTGGTTACACATAACCTTTCGCTAGATCTAACGAAGAAGTCGGTCAAGTAAAAGCTTAAAAATATTCATCCAAAAGTAGCCTTAACGGTGAAATATGAACTGCAAAAGTTGTTGGATGTAGAATTTTTAATCTCCATCGACTATCCAGAATGGGTGTACAATATGGTACCCATGGGAAAACCCGATGGAAGAATCCGTATTTTTACAGATTTTAGAGACCTAAATAAGGAAATTCCCAAAGATTCATTTTCATTGCCCAATATTGATGCTCTCATAGATGCAACTGTAGGAAACAAAATGCTCTCCTTAATGGATGGTTTTCTAGTTACAATCAAATTTGGATTAAACCCAAAGACCAGCATAAAATCACATTTATAATGCCATGGGGAATGTTTTGCTATAAATTTATGCCATTTGGCCTCAAAAATATTGGTGCCACATATCAGTGGGTCATGACATACATTTTTCATGACTATATGCATAAAATTCTAGAATATTATATCGATGACTTGTTAGCTAAGTCATTGCTATGAGAAGAGCATGTAGAGGTCTTAAGGAAGGTCTCTGATCACATTATAGAGCACAATGTTAGGTTGAATCCTAAGAAGTGCATATTTTGCGTAACTTCTAGAATAATACTATGATTCATCATCTCTAAATGAGGCATCGAAGTTGACCTAGTGAAGGTCAAGGCTATCTTGGAAATGCATCCTCCCACCAATATTAAAGAGTTAAGAAGCCTTCAGGGCAAGGTAGCATTAATAAAGTGATTCATCAATCAGTTATTGGATAAATTTTGATCTACGAATCGACTGCTACATAAGGGGGTCCCATTCAAATGGGATGAGGACTATCAAGCAGCCTTCGCTAAAATAAAGCAATACCTAGCGATGCCGCTAGTGCTAGCTCCATCAAGACCAAAGGTGCCTTTTCTACTATATATATCGACAACTAACTTTGCATTGGGAACCATGTTATCCCAAAAGAAAGTGCAAGGCAAATAACAGACCATATATTATATTAGTTGAACATTGGTGAGCTATGAGCTCGGGTATGCATATGTGGAAAAACTATGTTTAGTAGTAGTGTTCACTACAAATAAATTGCAACACTATATGTTAAGTCATATGACATGTTATATCCAAACAAAATCCTTTGTAGTATGTTATGAGTAAGATGTATCATAATACGCGTATGGCGAAGTGGATCATGCTACTGATAGAATTCAATCTGGAATTCATAAGCCAGAAGTCTATTAAGGGATAAGTCATAGCTGATCAATTAGCTGAGGCACCATTGTCAAACAGTAGACCTCTGACCATAGAGCTTCCAGATGATGTAGTCTTTGTCATATTTGAAGCTCCCAGACCCAAAGAACCAGAGAACAATGCTGATATGACTCTGTTATTAGACAGTTCGAAGTGCGAGCAAGGGGGTGGTTCAGGAATAGTATTTTTCATGCTGCAAGGAGCTCTTATGGATTTATCATTTAAAATAGAATTTTTGTGCACCAACAACAACGTTGAGTATGAAGCACTACTGCTAGACCTCCACACAACTGTCACCATGAATATTAAAAGATTAAACATCATTGGCGACTCCTTGCTCATAGTAAATCAAGTTAAGGAGCTCTTCCAATGTCAATGTCCTGTATTGAAAGCTTACAAAGATCTTGTTTCTATATATTTGGGATCCTTAATCCCTCATAATCCATTTGCTAATTTCACTACCATTCATGTTAAAATGCTTTCACACCTGGCTGTAGAATGTGAAGCCTTTGATAATAGAATATCAATCAACATGATCAACCAGGGTTATGCATAAGGGGTCAGACCAAAAATGTACTTGTAAAAAAATGGCAAATCTATTTTGAAACCTTGGCGAATCCTGGGCAACTTCATGTAGGAAGACATGGCAAAATACCTTATTTTTTCACCAAAACATAGAAAAATTTGGCGAACGGGGTTCCAAGGGGTAGCGCCCCTAGAGAATTTTTTTGGAAATTTAATTGTATTCTGATGCAACCCGAGTGCAAAACTGCATCCAGATGCAAACTGGGTGCAAAACTAGATCCAGATGTAACCCGGGTGCAAAACTAGATCTGGATGCAACCCAGGTGCAAACCTAGATCCAAATGCAACCCAGGTACAAACCTAGATTTAGATGCAAAATGGGTGAAAACCTAGATCTGGATGCAACTCAGGTGCAAAAATAGATTCAAATGCAACCTGGGTGCAAACCTGGATCCGAATGCAACCTGGGTGCAAACCTAAATCCGAATGCAACCTAGGTGCAAAACTGCATTCGAATGCAACCCGAGTGCAAAATTGCATTCGATAAAAATGCACATGATCTACTATAGAAATGGTTTCGATCGATTGTAGCATAGGTCCGACTACAGTGTGGTTCCATTCGGTACTACTGGTTGTAGAATAGGGTTTTGGTCGATTGCAAAATAGGGTTTCGATCGGTTGCATAATTGTGGTGTCAGGAAGATATACAACTGGTGTCGAATGGTTACAGAACTGGGTTGATATATTCATCGGGTGTAGAACAAGGTTTGAAAATGAATCTGTATCCCTAGGGTGTTAATTATAAATAGAGGTATACTTGGTGAGTTTGGCGGGATAATTGAGAAATTTTAAAATTTTAGGGTGAAAAAAGTACTTTATTTAGGCGGTATTACTTGTGAATTTTTTAAAATATTCATGATACTCTCATCAAAGGACGGCTAACCGATACCTAATATTTATTTTTTCCCAAAATTTTTGGCTAAATGGCCGACGTTCGAGTCCCAAAAATTTTGCAAATTTGAATTTTTGAAAATGCTTTTTTTTGCCCCAATGGGAAAGTTTCGCCGCTATGCATAACCCTGTGATCAACATAGAACCAAAAGCCAAATAGTTCTGTAGAGCTGAAGAATTTATGAAGAAGGCACCCTGGGGGTCATTAACCTCTTAGAGTCCGATGGGGAGTGGTACCACCATTCACCATAAGGTTGTTTCCCATTCTACATTTGAAAAAGTAAATACGTAGGGGGAGCAAGTCGTATTAGCAATCAAAGCTGAGGCTTATCAAAAATGGATGTCACAAATCCATGAGTTCCTAAAGCTTGGAGTAATCCCAGATGTATTTTCGCATTCTATGAAACACATATTTAAATAGAAAGTGGTTAAATATATCTTAATAGGAGACATATCTTAAATAGAAAGTGGTTAAATATATCTTAAATCTACGATGGAGTTCTCCTTCATTTCTTAGAGCCCCAATAGGCATCATGGGAAATTTTACAAGCTCATGACGGTACGTGTGGTGGCCATTTCAGTGGCATTGCCATCATCAAGCGCATCCTTTGAATGAGCTACTATTGGCCCACTATGGATAAGGAGTGTAATGTGTATGTCAATAAATACGTCAAATGTCAGCATCATGCTAATCTTATGCACTTGCCATTACAAGCCTTACAACCCATCCAAGCGGCTTGGCCATTTTCTCAGTGGGGACTAGATCTTATAGGCAAGATATCTCCTCCGTCATCAGGACGACATACATTTATAATCATGGCTACTGAGTATTTTACAAAGTGGGTGGAATCAATACCCTTAACAAAAACAACTGGATCTTATATAGTAGATTTTATACTGGAGCATATCATAAGTTATGTTGGGATTCCATCCAAAATAATATCGGATAATAGAACGTCATTTAAGAACAAAACTGTGAGGGCTTTGACATCTAAATATAAAATCAAACACAATTTTACCACTCCATACTATCCGCAAGCAAATGGGTAGGCTAAAGCTTCAAATAAGACAATGGTGGCCATCTTGAAAAATATGATCCAAGAAAACCATAAATATTGGCATATGTAGCTACCCCTTGCATTATGGGCTTACAAGACTAGTATTCGAATGCCCACGGGGGCAACGTCATTCTCACTAGTATATGGCACTGAGACCATATGCCCTTGGAATTGGAAATTCCAATGTTGTGCATCATACTGAAAGAGTTCATCGATGATGACACCACATGACAAGCTCGACTGGATCAACTGACGATACTTGATGAACATCGTGTGAATGCCCTGGAGCATCTCCATGTTTATCAAGAGTGACTAAAATGAGCTTACAATATCAAATTCCACCAGAGAGACTTTGAAGTTGGGGATATTGTCTTGAAAGAGAACCAACAGAACTCTAATTTTCTACCAAATATGCAAAAACAAATTTGTGGCTAATTGGCTAGGACCCTATATCATATCTAAAAATATTGGTCTAGGTACTTATCGCCTAACATCGCTAGCAGGTGTTTAAGAGCCTGAACCTCTCAAAATCATCCATCTTAAGGTGTTTTATGCATGAGAGCATAGTAAAAGGCTCTAAGGGTTTGCTTATAACCGCTCGGTCATCCCAAAAAGGCTCCAAGGGTTCCTTAAACCTCTTGGTCATGTTATTCAAAGGCCCCGAGGGTTTTCTTATAATCACTTGGTCATCCCAAAAAGACTCCAAGGGTTCCTAAAATAACTTGGTCATGTTACTCAAAGGCCATGAGGGTTTGTTCAAAACCACTCAGTCATCCTAAAAGGCTCCAAGCTCGTCTGTCAGTAGTAAGGTCAATCAAAAGGTACCAAGAGTTTCTAGAAAATTGATTGGTCAATCCAAAAGGTCCAAGGATTTTTAAATATCACTTGGTAATCCCAAAAAGTCCCAAAGGTGGTCATAATTCCTTTGGTCAAACCCAAAAGGCTCCGAGGGTTTGCTTAAAACAGCTCGGTCATCCTAAAAAGCTCCAAGGATTTTGCTAAAAAATCTCTTGGTCAATCTAAAGGTTCCAACAACATTTCCTCACTTTTTGGTCACTCCTAAAGGCTCTAAAGGCATGTACTCACCGTTTGGTTAGATATGAGGCTCAGAACTCATAAAAATTATAAAATCAATAAAATCCAAAAACATTTGCATTTTCATTTTGCATTAACACATGCATTTGCTGCATTATTGCATTGCATATAGGCATTCATCATCCATTGCATTTTGTAGTAGGAGATATTATGTTTTTCAGTCTTACAAATGACACCATGTTTGTGTTTAAATCATGCATCTTTGCATTTGTCATAAATCCATCATTCATGTGAGTAATTGTATTTTTCAACACAACCCATTTTGTTGCTATGGAGAATATACTAGGGTTTTCTGGTCATTCAACCATACCTAGAGGTTTTATCAAGAGTTGATAGAAATCTTGCTTTGATTTTTGTAGCTGAGGTTTAGTTAGTATAGCCCTTAACATATTAGAATCCTATCACTAATAAAAAAATCAAACAATCCTAATAAGGACTAGGGGAAGATGAAAGTCGCAAAGTAGGATTGGGTATCCTGAGGTAAAAAGAGTTATCCTTGCTTATCCCTCTGTGCGGAAGATATGGGAAATATTTGCAGTTGGCAAAAGTATAGGTTAGTTCCCTATTCAGAATCCCTTTCTTATGATAAAATGATCAATATCCTAGAGTGATATCCCACATCAATACTCAATATTGATACCCTATATCGATATCATAGATCAACTTCCTAGATTGATATCCCATATTGATATCATAAGATCGATATCCTCAATCGATATACCAGAAACAATTTTCCAAATTAAATCCCAAAGGGATGTTTCTGAATAAAATTATCACATGTAGATGCCAAAAAGTGAAGAGCAAATGAAGATCACAAAATAGGATCAAATAAAGTTCAAAGTGAATATCAAATGAAGATCATAATTCAAAGTTTGAGTGGAGATCAAATGAAGATCAAAAATCGAGTTCGAAGAGAGATCAAATGAAGATCAAAAATCTAGTTCAAAGAGGCCTAGCACATAGGATACTGGTATTTTGTGTAGTGAGACCTATGACTAGAGGTCACAGAAGACTGATCGGTCTCTCTAGTCCTTGTATGGGAGCTACCTCTATGTGTGCTAGAGGACCTGTGTGTCCTCTCGATCCTATGATTCTGTTGACTAGAGCTCGCTATGGACTTCCTTGTAATCTTGGACCTGGTCTTCTAAGACCTTGCAATATGTGAATCCTTCGGGACCTCACCACCTATCAACCTGATGTGACCCTCCAGTTGGTCTATGAGAGCTACCTTGACTATGTGCCTAGCATTGGCATCCATCAATAGGTCCTATAAGAGCTGAATATTTGACATCGGGTCATGGTCACCTGGTAATAAGGATGATGGTGCAGTTTGAGGTCCCATAATAACCTAGGAGGATGAAGGATCCCCCCTCTATACCCTGAGTAAATTCTGCTCTACGATAGCCTCATCCCAATGCACCAGTAACACATCATGTGCACTAGTGAGATCATGGACCTCAATATCTACCACTATAGCCCATGCTATAAGACCTGTGATCTACTCTTGAGCCTCAACTAGCTACCTATCCTTGTGAGCCAACTTAACCTCTAGAAGGGTGATAGAAGTATCCCACTACAACTATTGAGTTTGTAGCCTCCCAACCTAACTTTGTAGATTTGTAACCTAAGAAAGGAGCTACCCTACCTCACTGTCAAGAGGCACCTCACCCTCCTCATATTCCTCCTCAGTATCTACCTACAGAGCCTCCTATGTGATGGCCTCTATGCCCCATCCACCCCTAGTTTACTGGCTCACCCTACACCCATCTAGATCAATCTCTGCCTCTACTTGGTCATCTAACTTGCCTAGAGGTCTGATCCCTGCCATTGTAGTAGGGACCACCATGTGTCGTATATTGGGGTGGTCCTAGCCTTGTCATCCCCAAACTCGTAGAAATTGTCAGCTTCATCTCCAAGTGCCATAGGCTAAATCCATGACAAGTGCATCTCCAAGACTAGATGCCTATAGAAAAAAGGAATCTCTAGGATGTCCTGCACCAGGTTGAACTATCACATGATGCGAGAGTAGAACTGGTAGTCCCTAACCTTGATCTTGTAGTCAAGTAGCCACCTATCCTAATGAGCCTATCGTAGCTGCTCACCTACCTCTATCTAGTTTGGGTAATCCATGTAGGGATGCCACTCAATATCATCCGACTCGAGCACTGCAAATCATGTAATGTAATGATCAACATCACCAGCATGGGTCCTACTCCAGAATCCCTCCTCCTCCTAAGGCCATCACATGACATAGCACTGATGCTCATCATCGATGGTAGAAATGTGAAGGGGTAGCTCTACGGGATGCTCTATCCTAATATGCTACCAGCCCTAGATATGTAGCAGCAGGCTACAACTAATACCGTGATGGCTCCGACTAGTGATTTGGTACAACTCCTAGTAGAGCTAGTATAGTAAAGTGCTCCCCTAGGCTAGGAGTAGTGGTTGAGTAGTGGAGCTCTGAATAACTCTCCTAACACTGGCCAGGAGGTTCTAGGGAATCCTCGCACCCAAGGAGTCTGGAAGAACAATCTACACCACTAGGTGCATGAATATCACCTCTCTCATAGAGAAGATGCGTTGACCCTGCCAATATCTGATGTGGAATCCTCCATGATCAATCATGCGCTGAGCCTCCTGGCTTCGGTCATCAAAGATCACATCAAATATGGGCCCCTTGCTCTGGGAGGAGGAAGAGGTGATGGCCTCGCCATCAATAGGGATCCTAAAGATCCGATAGACGTCCTCAAGAGTGATGGTCATCTCACCCATGGGTAGGTGAAAGGTGTTGGTCCGCGCATTCCAGCATCGAGCCAACATAGTCAAATAGGCCTGATCTACCCTAATAGTGGGTAGATCTAGAACATAGCTAAAGTCAATAGCTCCAAACCACATCTGCTCTCCAGGAGTGAGCTATCTATGGAGAGTCTTTAGAAGGTCTGGCTCACGAGATCTAGAGGTCAACCTCTGAAATAAAAGCATTGTATAAGAGAAAATCTAACTAAAAAACAAGAAAAAATAGATAAAAAATGACCTTAAAAACATCAAAAACATTTAAAAACTGATAAAAAGACAAAAACATGTCACAAAGCATTCAAAAAATCAAAAAAATCAATTAGGCAAGTCAAAATTGCATTAAATGATATTAATTACCTATTAAACCTTAGAAAAATTAAAAATTTGATAATTTTTTTCTAAAGTCCGCGAACTGCGGGTCAACCCTATAGTCCGCATGCGATCAAAATTTGATCATTGTAGTTTGAATGTGAACCACAGATGATAGCTGTGGTCCCCAATATGACAATTGGGAACCACAGCTGCTAGTTGCGGTCTAGGAAGGATACCCATTTTGGATCACTTCCTAGCCTCACTGACCAAAAAATTAAAAAACTAATCTAACCTAATCTAGTGTGGGGTTCATTACCAACTGTTTAATGAAATTGATTTACCGCATTACTTAATGTGGTTCATTTTAAATTGGTATTTATTGAAAGGACTCAGTTTTGAGTTACCTTACCCGCTCTTCGGCCTCTGCTAGTCGATGGCTTTCTAGGATCCACCATCGGGGTATAGGTGTGAGGTATGGTCGAGTTTTAGGCAGCGTTCTGGATCAGGGATGTCTTCTACCTCTTAGATCTCTCACAAATGCAGTTGCTTTCAAGAAAATAATGAAAAATTCAAATGGGAAAGGCTACTTATAGGTCCTCCTAATTTTGGTGGACCGCAACTGACACCTACGATCCCAGAATTAGGGTTTTTAGCTCGCAGGTCCGACTTGCGATTCCCAAAATTTGAAAACTTCAATCGCAGACCGTACTTGTGATTCACAACTAGCATTAAATGCACTCAAACCCCATCATAGAAATGTCTAAAATGATAAATTAATGACTCCTAACAGATCAAATTTCAAAAAGAGCAATCAATATTGCAAATTTGGTGATGTTCAAAGCATCATGATTGATCAATAAATCAAAATTAACAAAAAAATAAAATAATTAAAAACCAAATGCACCTCGTATTCAGTAATTTACCCTATACACTTGGTGGTTGCAGTGACTTACGATCCATGCAATCCGAAAAGATGAGTAAATTACCATAAGGACATTTGGGGAAAAAATTATCATCGTTGATCTGATATGCTTCTTTTCAATCCCTAATAAGGCCTTCGAGGCCCAACTACTCCATGGGAATGAGGTATTTCATGTCATTTATCCTATGACATATTTTTAGCAAATCATCGATAAATTGATTCAAAACAAATCTAATTAGATTTGTATCATTTTGATTCCCTAAGATGGATATTGTAGCCTGACTACTCCATGGGATAGAAATGTGTAAATACTATTAACAGTTGCAATCAGAAGCTGAACTAGGCCTAGCCAAGGCATTAAAATGCTCAAATCTAAATTTGTTTAGATCATTCATTGTGGTCAAGCGACTTTGTCACTTCAATCATTGTCATTACCCTCATCGACTCGTCGCTTGAGGGGGTAGTCATAATATCAAATCATAATCAAAATCAACAGAAGATCCCTAAAATTGTAGATCCCTTGATATTATCAAAATTATGTTTGTCCTTGTGAATCATTGTCAACAAATATCATAAGCTTACCCCTTTTCTTGGAAAAAATGGAAAATATGAAGTTTTCTTGTTTCTCTCCTCCTTTCGGATCTATATAGGCCTAACTCCTATGGAATGCATCAAACTCTACCCGAATGAGATGAGATGGGCACAAGATTTTCAAATGTAAGACTTTCACCCAGTTGGAAGCAATGATTCTAGGATGCATGTACTTTTGCAGAACCTGAGGCATCTAATGTTGATCCGACTAATGATCATCATAGAAACTTTGGCATAATTTTAGGAGGTCTATTTTTGCTCAGCATTGTTCGATCTCACAACACATCTCAAAAGGGGTATCTATAGACACCTAAAACACGTCATGTCGATGGAAAATACTCATATGGACATGCTACAAGACCATATGGAAGATCTTGGATAGATTCCAAGATAGAGTAGTGGTTCTAACCACTCAATTTGGGATCCTTGGCCTATTCAGTCTGAACCATAGCTGTGACCTACAGTCTACAGATTGAACTGCTATTGAGACTTGAGGTTTATAGTCTGGACCGCAATTGTAACCTATGGTCTTAACTAAAGTTCAGTTGACCTTCATTCGAGCCAAATCGGTTTGAATGGCCATTTGTTCTAGAAGAATGTGGTTAAAGGACGAAAGCTTCCAATCCAACTATCCTAACCACCTCTTCTTGATCTTGGCTTCTCCATGAAGCCACCCCTAGCCCTGGGACATCCTATAAGTATCCCTCAAAAATAGGGCAAAAGTATGAAGAGTGCATTTAGAGATCAAAGCAGCGAAGCCCTGTCGAATTTTAGACTCACTTGAGTGCATAGAGAGAGCCTTGTTGTCATCACCATTGTCAATTTTTCAAGCATCATGACAATTATGCCATGGATGCCCTAAGGAGCTAGGAGAGCCAAGAAACGCCAATTTGGGCAAACAGGCCCATTCAACGATTCAACCACCAAACTTGTCAGAGGACATTGAAGGTGACCCTTGAACATCAATTGGACAAGGAGGTCAATCCCACAACCCTTGGATTTGGAGGGCAAATCACTTGGTTGCTCATCGTGGTTTATAGTGCAGACCACTCATTAGAGTTGCGATTTACAACATAGGTGACTTTTCCTTACTATTTCTTTTCCAATAGATTTAATTAGGCTAGATTAATCAGTTTAGTGGATTAGTTCATGTTTAAAGACTATCTAACCAATATATTTAGAGTTTAAATAATCTTGTTCTCATTTTAGCAAATAGGATATTAATGGTTCTTTTTCTCATTAACATGCTTCATTTCATGAAATGGATCCATTAGATAGATAGTTGCATTTCTTGTTATCTTGTTTCTAACAATATTTATGCGTTTAGCACAAGTTTTCTATGTTTTATGCATTTTCTTGATTATATACCTTTCATGGCATCTTTATGCATATTTCCTTTTAAGGGCCTCATCACGAGAGGCTGCCTATGTTTTTAACTATCTTCTGTTGTTTCTTGACCGTAGGGATCTATATTCAAAGGAGCCTACATTCAAATCCTTCCTCAACACAAAGAAGAGGGTCTACTCCACCCTAGAGCAGTTTGTGTCACCCCAAATGGCCTAAAACTCACATTCACCCTTGAGAGGGAATATTGTACTCCTTTCCTACTATAAAAGAGTATCAAATTGGTATCCCTAAGAGGGACGTATTTGTAACCATAATTGACTTCATTGTTAATGGAATAAAGTTTTTTATCTTATTTCATTTGTTGTCAAATCTTGTATGCATATCTCTTTTGTTTCATACTACGTAGTAGGAAAAATACATGTGTGAGCCCATTTTGGTGGCGTCAGATACCTTTAATTCTTCTTACCCATAAAAATATCTTTAGCAAATTCAACCACGTGACCTTGCGCTCCCAACACCCTAGCTCAAGCTAGGCCACCAAGTGGGCTGCGTGCCCACATGAGACAAACGACATATGATTTCCTCCTTATTCTCCTCAAAAAATGTGTCAATGACAAAATGAAGGCCTCTCACATGCAAAACGTCAATCGCATGGATCAAACTGTGATCTCCTCCCAGAATGCCTTAGAAATCTACCAATTGCTACCTATGCTACCATTGTTGATGGGATGTCTAATCACCTCACTACCTTTATTGCTTCATTTTCCCCCAATATCCTTTGAAATATGAATCTTCCTCTTCCTAGGGTGTAGCGCTCGAATTTCCTCCTTACTATTGCATTCGAATGTATTTTACACAACTTTAGGAAATGGAATTTATTTCCTATATAAATGCATATTATCATTTGCCTTCTCACATTAACCCATTTTAAATTTAGAAATTTGAATTTAGTTTTTAAATATTAAATTTTAAAACCTTTGCCTTCATTTTTAAGTTTAATTAAAATTTTAATCAAAGATTAAATTTTTTTTATTTTAAATTAAATATTTTTAATCTGCTCATGGGTCTTTTTAATTCAAACTTCATTTTTCTTTTTCTTGATATTTGGACCTCAATATTATAATAATATAATATTATTATTTAATTTAAAACTACTTCTCCTTCCTTGGATCTTCATCCTTTGGGCCTTTTTAGGCATATACTATTTAAAAATAAATATTATATCCTATTCCTTTTCAAGACCTTCTTGCTTTTGGAAAAACCATTTGATGTCCTTAATGACAATGAAATTGAACCAATATTATTTTGACATCAATGACAATAAAATAAATCAAAATTTCCAACAATATCCCCCCTTGTCATTGATGGCAACCCCTATATTTTTACCATTCCTTTTTATTTTTCAAAAGTTGCTTTCCCTGAGAAATTGATCCCCCCGACTGAATGCTCTCCCCCTAACTCAAATATCTCTCCCTTTGTCATCAATAGCAAATGGCCACCTTTGGGGATCGGGGCTAAGAATGAGACTCTTATATTATCCCCTCCCCCACCTCCTCTTGAGGTGGTTAATTCTAGGGTGGGAGTATTTCTACTCCTAGCATGCATTGATCTTTACCTTTTTCCACCTTCTTCCTCAATTGATCCTTTTGATTCCTCTCACTATTCATGTTTTTGCTTGTCTCTGGATTTTTTTCTCTACACCACTTTGTTTTATGCCCATAATTATTGCATTTATAACACTTAATATAAGGTACAAATATCTTGGGGTATCTCCTGGTGAAGCCATATCCATTCCTATCATGAACCTTGCAATTTGTTGCCTTGTGACCAAACTTATTACAAGAGTAGCAATACCCTTGAAAAAGTTACCTATTTCTAAAACTTCCATACTCATGTCTTTCATGTGTCCTACACTGTGTAGCCTTGTATCCAAACCTATGACATGAGAATCATCATCCATTGAAACTACCTTTCCTTGACTCCATTGGTCTCTTACTTTCTTTTACCCTGTGCTGGTTCCTGTTCCATATGTTCCTCATTTGTGCATTGTTTCTTTCCTTGTTGAACTTTCTATTGTCCAACTCATCCTTAGAAGTCTCACTTTTTTTTACACTCTCTTCTTTTGAAGTTTCTTATTCTTTAGAGCTTTATATTGACTCCTCTCCTTGTTTTCTTTGTACCTATTCAAAACCAAGACCTTTCTTGTTTGATGTAGGTTTTTATGTCTTGATAATCTTATCTAATTTCTTTGAGCTTCTCCCAAACATATGTAACTTATCCTTAGACTCTTTTACTTCCTTCCTTAGTGAGTCTACCTCATTCTCTAGCCTTTCACATTCTAATACCTTTGATTCTAACTTCTCTTTGAATCTCCCTGTCTTAGCTATTGAGTTGATTAGATCCTCTATAAGATTTCCTCTCTCTTCATCACATTCTTGAAATTTAAGCTTGAGTTTTGAGTTTTTCTTTCTTACTTCCCTAAATGCATCAAGGACATGAATAATATCACCATCAAGATCAACTTATCCTTTCTATGATTCTTCCTCTATTTGTTTATATTTAGGATCATCTTCATTCCTTTCCAACTTATCTTCTATAGGATAACCTCCTTATTCCTCTTAAGCCAAGAGTAGATTCTCTTCTAGTCCTTCAAGTGTATCTTCATATTCATCATCATTAAAACTAAATCCATTACTTGTACAACTATATTCAAGATGTCCAAAGTTACCACATCTAAAAAACTTGAGTATTATTGGTGACCTTTTCCTAACCACTTCTTTTTATTTTTCTAGAAATAGAACTTCATATTTATCATTATCTGAGGAATTTTCATCACTATCACTTGAGATTTTACCTACCCTGTCTTCATAAAAACTCTTCTTATGCCTTTGGAAAAAAAAAATCCTTGTGTATCTTATCGATCCCTACTTTTTTTTGGTACTTGTATTTACCTGTTTCCCTGTTCTTATGATCCTATTTTTCTTCATCATTGCTATTTCGAGCCTTGGACAATTAGATGCATAGTGACCATACTTTCCACAATGGAAACATCTAAGTAATTTTGTATCTTTAAATATTCTTGGATCCTTATTCCTTCTTCCATAATTTGCTTCTTCATCACTAGATAACTCATTGCTTGAATCTAACTTCTTACCCTTTGTCTTCTTAGTAGCTTTGAAGGTTGCTTCTTTTTAGGAAGTAGGTTACCCTTTTATTATCATCTCAAAAGCTATGAGAATACCATGTGTAGCACCCTAAAATTGGCACGGTTAAACCTTAGTAAAAAGATAAAAATTTGAATTTTAACCCCAAACCGCCCGTTAACCGCTCGTTACCCGCTTTCCCCATTTTTCGTGCCATTTTTAGGATTTGTTTTGACCGTTGGACGATATCATCGCAGATTAGACGAAATCATCCCAGATCTGACGAATTCGTCTGGAACAGAACGTCCAGACGATTTCGTCCCAAAACCAAATTTTCATAATTAGCTTCTGTTTCAACAGCCTCTCCAACTTGGGTAGAAGCGCGTCTGCACAGTTGGAGATTCCCCCGTTGGAGATCTCCCAGATTGGGATGATCCCCAACCTCCTAACCTCTCCCTAATCCTATATAAACTAAGATTTTCTCAGTTTATCCCCTTGAATCTCTGCCTCGAAACTCTGCTTAAACCCCTGCACTTCCACGCACCTCAGAGCATCCCCACACCATCATTTGCATTCTGTATTTCATGTTTTCTTGCAGGAACTTTACTATTTTTTCAGTCGAAGCTAGCTCGGATCATCGCAAGCGATTCCATACTATTTCGGATGATCTTGTCGAGGAGCGCAGACGATCTCGTACGATTGGAGGTGATCCTGACTGTAGTCCAGATTGGGGGCAATCGTAGCCTAGAGTTTGCATTTCCTTAGTTTTTTATCTGCATTTTCCTATTATATTTCTGTACTATCTTAAATTATTATATTTATGCATCTTGGAGTTCACCTCATTTAGCATAACCGCATGATAAAGTTAAGATCAATCATTAAATCTACTGCATTTTCCTTATTTTGTTATTTGAATCCATGATTTAGGCATGTTTGTTGTTATTGCTATCATTTTCCTTTGCTTCTGTAGTTGCATATTTGGTATTTTGTATCTATTTCTGTGATTGTAGGTTTCTGACGAATTCGTCTCACGAATTCGTCAGATTTTAGATGATTCTGTCTGATCTCAGATGACCGTCTATGATTTGAGATGATCCTATGAAATATCAGATGATTACGTACGAATTGAGGTGATCTAGACTGTTACAAAACTCAGAATCTTCATCAGACATCCAAAATCAGGTATGTTATGTTCTAGCTAGCATATTCTCTGTGGTTAGCATTCATTCCTATTTTTTGTATTCATTTAAATCAGCATTGGCATATAGAATAGTTTAGATTCATCTTGGCCAAACCTAGGAGTTGAATGATTAAAGTGCAAAATGAACACATCAAACTCACTATCAACCTAGGCGTGGAAACTGCCACTCAAAAGTTTCCTGGTGAACCCACCATCCATCAAAAATTCACCCTTATACCCCTCCCCCGAGAGGCGGGACCTTCAAAGGGCCTCTCAGTCCGAGGTATTGTCCCATCCTTCTCGCATCCTCCTTCCCGGGCATGGATCCTATAGCCTGAGGGTAAGGATGCAAAAAATTTGGAGCGATACATTTTGGTGAACCCGACGTGAAAACTAAACAACCTTTTGAAAACAATCCAAAAAAATAAAAACATAAATGCATTTAGAATCAAAGATTGCATATTATATTTAGATGGTAGATTATAATAAAAGATGAGCTGTCACCATTAATGTTGAAAATCAATTAGCAACCATAGAGATTAATTCTTTACTTAGAGTAGCTCCAACATATAGAGTCCCACCTTTATGGGACGAGCTTAATAGGAGATTGAATCTCATTTCATCTAGAGCAACCGAACTTAGGCAAATCAAGAGGTTTGTCCTAGATAGAATCCTGGATCCCGATCAAGTGACTTTGTATCATGAGCTTCAGAGAGCTTGCCATAGGTGGTTAGCAGATAAAAGAGCCCTTGTGTCTTCTGAATTGTATACCTTTGAGGAATACCTCGATAATGCAGTTATAGTACATAAATTTTTGTCTCGTATAGAGGACCAAGAGGTCGTTCTTACGGATAGACAAATATGGAATAGAGTTCCTAGAGCTGTGTTATATCGAGAGTATTGCCATGAGATTTATTTTTACAAGACAGAGTCTGAAATAGATAATATCACTATAGCACACTTTATCAAGTTCTTGAAAAACCATTTCCAATTTGAAGAGGAGCATTTCATGACTCTTGATGAACTTGATCCTATCAATGATATCTATAAACTATTTATAGAAAACTAAGCTATTCTTTTATTATTGTTATTTCTTGCATTTAGTGTGTTGTTTATTGTCTTTATAAAGCATAAAAAAAAAAAACAAAAAACAAAATCATAACAAAAATCAAAACATTTTATTTTTAAGCATTATAGTAGGTATATAATTAAAATATATACCTCCCAAATCTGTTGCAAATATATTAATATATATTTGCTAAAATCTAAATTTAGACATAATGACTAGACTCAAGAATGGAAAACAAATTGAAGTAGAAGAAGATTGGTTAAGAAAACCAAAAATAACCTAGATGTCCTTCCTAAAGATCCAATTCAGGAAGAAGGAACCTTCGACCAAAAAGAAGAAGAATTTGTTGTAGGAAATGAACAAAAAGAAAATGATAGAGAGGAAGGATCCTCATCCCCTAAAATATCTCCGGAAGGAGTCACATTTTTGAGAACATGGAACATTTTTGGAAGTTCCTCAATACTAATATTGGCACTCTTAATAGAGCAGTCCATATGGACAAAGATCAAATTAGTGACACTCAAGCAACCCTAGAAGACATATATCACACACGCACTAATCCCTTGTCCTTCGTTGATCAAGAAAGTGATCAAGTTGGACCATCCAATTTGGACATGGCTGCTATAATTCAAAACACGCAACAACAACAGGTTACCCAACCACCTAGAGTGCCTGTTACCAAGCCGAGGGTTATCCCCACACAAAAGAAACCTTCATTCACTGCTCTATTTCGCCAAGCTATTGATCAATATACCTCAAATCAACAAAAGCCTAAAACAAAACCAAATACCAATTTCCAACAATCGAGGATACAACATAATGCTACAACAAATCTTCTTCATAATACTCTTCCTACCAACCATTTGCATAACAACAATATAGCATCTAATCCTTACATCACGCCATCCTACGCTCACAAATCCCATACTCATGTACCACCGAACCAATATGGTGGACAAACTGGTAATCTGGAAGCCATGGTGAAATAGTTAGTCTCCCGCATGGACCAGATAGATCCCTACCATCCCTCGTACAATTATCGAGAGATGTGTAGTCAGCCTCTAGATCCTATAGTTGTAGCACAACCATATCCCAAACACTTTCCTATGCCTCTCCTACCTATATACAAAGGAACCGAAGATCCCATAGAGCATCTTCGTATGTTTAGGATAGCATGTCATGATATATCACATGATGACTTGTTATTACTAAAAATGTTCCCAAAAAGTTTAGGAGGGATGGCATTGGAGTGGTATTATCAACTACCCACTCATTCTTTGAGGAATTTCAAAGAAACCGCCGAATATTTTGTGCATCAATTTAGTGCCTATATCGAAAGGCATGTAACCATTAAAGATTTGTACAACCTAAAACAAGACAAAGATGAGTGTTTTGCTGACTTCTTAGCTCGATGGAGGCAGTTGATAGGAAAATTACACTTTGTGTTACCTTATCGAGAAATGTTGGATATTTTTATCAATAATTTACAAGAACAACTATCCTATGAATTATCAACCGCTACCTTGACCACCTTCGATCAAGCTATAGATTTAGCTCGAAGGGTGGAAGATGCTCTCATTAGAAGAGGTCAGCTCAAAAAGAAAGATGATGAGAAAACATCCAGAAATCAATATAAAAATAAACAAGTTGTGGGTGATGGAGTCACTGATAGCAGAAACATTGCCAATGTTAATACTACGAAAACAACAGAGAAGTTTATACTAAAACCTCCTGATAAACCACCCCAAGAATTTACTAGGTTAAATCAACCTTTATCAACTATTCTCCCGCAACTATTAGCACGAGGTTTGATCCAATTACCAAACATCCAGGAACCTGATCCAACCATACCCGGATACAGAGCTGATTTACATTGTGATTTCCATAGAGGACCTGGACACGCTACCAACTCTTGTAAAATATTAAAACATAAAATACAAGACCTGATTGATAACAATGAGATGGAGGTGCAAGCCTTTCAACCTAAACAAAATCCTTCTAATAATGCTCAAAAGAACATCCCCCAAAATCAGAATCAGAATGCCAATCAATCATTGGACATATTTCAACATCCTTTACCAAAGCATGGTAAAGAGGTGGCTAATCAAATTGAGCATCATAATGTTCCCCCTCCTACCCGATATGTAGGAACTATTAGTGGACAATTACCTGTTCACGATCCGCAAGTCTTTGACACAACTTTATCCATGGTTACGGCCAGACCTCTACATAATATTCGGACACTTGATCTTAGTGATACCGAATATGAGACTGAAAGTGACATGGAAATCACCTCAAATCAATCGAATAGTTCTGAAGATGAATCAGATCCTGTTCAACCCATCACAAGTTCTATGGTTCCAGAAGAACCATTTCCTAGAAGAGTCACTACTAGACCATCTTCTCACCAAATACTTTCTAATGAACAAGTCATAAACGCTAGACCAAGACCTATTCATCATCCACAAAATAATATTGTAGGAACCATCGGAGCCGTTACCAGACAATAGGCTCAAAACTCTCAACAGGATCAAACTCAGAACGATGGATCAGCTCCATTTGTTTTGAAAAATCCCAATAAAGGGAATTATGCGCCTAATGTTCAACATAAGCCTCCCTATAATATTAATGAACAATTATCAAATACTACAGCTAGAATTTCCCTTTTGGATCTCTTAAGATCTTCTCCTACCCATAGGGATGAATTAATGCTCACATTAAGCCAAATGATGGTACCACAAAATATTCAACCTGAAGCCATGTCCAATACTATCATAACTCGAGAAGTCGATTGTATTGACTTTCGGGATAGAGATATACCGCAACATAGTCTACATAAGGATAACCCCTTATATATTACTGCCCTAATTGGGGATGTAGCAGTTAAACGAGTCTTGATTGATAATGGTTCATCTTTAAACATATGCACTTTTGACTTCTACCAAAGATTTGGGTTTAGAAGTGATGAAATGAAAAGAACTCGATATGATTATAAAAGCCTTCAATGACGAAACACAAGAAACGTGTGGAGTTATTACTATCCCCTTGCAAGTTGGTCCTAGAACCTTAGACACGACCGTGTTTATTGTACATTGCCCAGCATCGTACAATATACTTTTGGGTCACCCTTGGATCAACGCGATGCGAGCGGTTCCATCCACTTTACATCAGTGTGTTAAATTCGAATTTAAAAATCAGTTGGTTACCATTCATGGTGATCCTAGACCCTTTGATATGTGTGCTTTGGCAGAACCTCGTTGGAGTTCAATTTTGCCCTCGCCCTGTCATCCACACATCCTAATTCTCATCATCCGCCCAAACGTGTGAAACACACACCCATAACATCATCTACTCTTTCAACTACACCTCTACATATAGCTCAACCATCTTCTGAACAAACCACATTAGGACCTCGAAAAGATCCTAAAACTACAACCAATGCTTCTTGTTTTACTCCTATAACTTCCATACCTATAGACTCATCCATCGATATCCCTATAACATCTACATCCACTACAGGCATCCTTTCCACATCCGACGATGTAGGAAATGTTCCTTCTACCTCTTATGCTCTTACTGATGAGCTCTTACCCGATTTATCTAAAATTCTTATATCAGAAGAAACCAACACTGCCATGCAAGCTTCCCTTATTTTAAATAAACTCCCACCCTCTCCTCGTACCTTGGGCCTCCCACAGCCTATGGGGAGTATCTACCAAGTCGGGAGTTGTGCTTTTATTTATAAGGGATATGATTGGGGAAGAATACCTATAAACATCAAGACACATTGTGATGGATATGCTAGATGCTATTTTGCTAATGAGTATATTAAAGCTAAGCCTATAATGCTTAAATTGGGATATAAAGGGAAAGGTTTGGGACCTTTCCAGAATGGTATGAAAGAACCTTTTGAGGTAGAACCATGGCCTGCCCGATGTGGTGTGGGCCTATTTCCTAGTAAAGGTCAGCCCTTCCCATTTGAGGATGATGACCATCTTGTATGTTACCAAGATTATTTGGATAAACGAGATGTCTTGCATTTAATGAATAAGCCTCTTACATGCAATATGCTATCCATAGCTTACCCTGAGATGATTTCCGAATCCGACGATGAGTTGGAGGGGGATATCTTTCATGATGTCTCCATTGAGGAATTGTTATATAACGGATTTTATTTCGATGGCTCTATACCTAGTATAGCCCATATTGAGGCCACGACTCCTCAAGACGAATTATCCAAGCTAACCTTGGAAGAATTACAAGAATTAGGTGTTTCACCCGCCCCACCTAATTTTGAGAGAGATCTACATATGGAAGTAGAAAACATCATAAAAATTAACATTGGAACCAAAGACAACCCTCACATAATCAACATTGGATCAGAATTGAGTCAAGAAAAACAAGATAAATATATTGCATTCCTTAAACAATATGAAGACGTCTTTGCTTGGACATATGAAGATATGCCAGGATTAGACCCTTCTGTAGTTATGCATCACCTAGTAGTCCATCCAGATGCTAAACCTGTTAAACAAAAACTTAGAAAAATGCATCCTAAAGTGGCCTTACTAGTCAAAGGGGAATTAGAAAAACTCTTAAATGTTATTTTTATACAAGCCATTGATTATGCTGAATGGATTTCAAATGTAGTTCCAATAACTAAGAAAGAAGCCACTAAAGTTAGGGTTTGCACAGACTTCAGAGATATTAATGTTGCATGCCCTAAAGACGATTTTCCTCTTCCCAACATGGATCAGATCATTGAATTTACTATTGGAAGTGGAATGATATCCCTAATGGATGGATTTTCTGGTTATAATCAGATCAGGATAGCTCCCGAAGATCAGGCTAAAACAGCCTTTATTACCCCTTGGGGAACCTTTTGTTGGAAAGTGATGCCATTCGGTTTAAAGAATGCAGGTGCAACCTATCAACGAGCCATGACTTATATCTTTCACGATATGATGCATGATATTCTACATGATTATGTAGATGATATTATAGCTCGTTCCATCAAAGAAGATGATCATTTAAATGACTTGAGAAAAGTATTTGATCGGTTAAGGGAATATCTTATCCGACTAAATCCAACCAAATGCATATTCGGAGTTAAGTCCGATAAATTATTGGGGGTTATAGTTTCTTTACGTGGCATTGAAATTGACCCTCTCAAGATCATGGCTATCACAGATATGCCCGCACCCACAAATATATCAGAATTACGAAGTTTACAAGGTAAGCTTCAAGCTATTCGCCGCTTCATCGACAAGTTGGCAGACAAAACCGGACCCTTTCTTAAGCTTCTTAAGAAAGACGTCTCTTTTCATTGGGACGACGAATGTCAGGAAGCATTTGAACTCCTTAAGCAATATCTCCTTAAACCACCGGTGCTTTCCCCACCTAAATCTGATCGTCCATTTATTTTGTACATTTTTGCTTTCGATTTTGCTTTAGGAGCTATGTTAGCTCAACTTGACGATGAGAAGAAAGAACGTGCTAATTATTACATTAGCAAGACCTTAATCAGTTATGAAACTCGCTATACCATATTAGAGAAATTATGTCTAGCAGTTGTATTTTCTACACAGAAACTATGACATTATATGCTCAATCAAAAAACGTATGTTATTGCCAAATTCGACCCTTTGCGATATCTCATGAGTCGACCGTACTTATCTGGTCGTACAACAAAGTGGGTTCTTGCGCTAAGCGAGTTTGAACTCACATTTATAGGACAAAAGTTTATTAAAGGTCAAATCATAGTAGATCAATTAGTTGCTGCACCCTTGGAGTCTACCCATCCTCTCATCATCGAGTTTCCTGATGAATGCCTTAAACTAGAGGCAGACCATCCAGAGCAATGGTCCCTATACTTTGACGGAGCCCGATGTATGAGTGGGGCTGGTGTAGGTATTATTTTAATATCTCCGTAGAAACATCTTATACCTCTGTCCTTCAAATTAACATTTGCTTGCACCAATAACACTGCTGAATATGAAGCTCTTATCCTTGGATTACGAGCTGCCTTGGCCCTAAAAATTAAAAATTTATTGGTTTTCGATGATTCTCAACTTGTCATAAATCAAATCAATGATGTTTATCAGACCAGAGATGATAAATTACGCCCATATAAAGCATATGTTTTACAATTATTATCCTTGTTTGATCAAGTTACCTTGGAAGCTATTCCTCGAACTAGCAATCGTGGCTGACGCTATGGCTGCAGCATCTCTTTTGCCCTTGGAGTTAGATGACGAATATGCTACCATCATTATTCATCGACTCTAGGAACCCGCTTCAAGAAAATCATGCCTAGAACCTTTGGATGTGTTTCTAATCAACGAAACTACTCCTGAACATTGGTACACTGATATCTTTAATTTTCTTCAAAATGGGACCTTCCCTGATGGTTGTACTAGCAACCACTAGGTTATTACGTAGACGAGCAAGTCGCTTCATGATTATTGGTAATACCTTGTATAGGAGATCTTTTGAAGGCATCTTACTATGATGTTTGAATCTAGAAGAATCTAGATCAGCTTTGAATGAAGCCCACAATGGATCTTGTGGGGGACATTTTAGTGGTAGCGCCATTGCTAAGAAACTCCTTCGGATAGGATATTTTTGGCCTACCATGGAGACTGATGCACATAATTATGTGCGACATTGCGACAAATTCCAGAAACACGCTGACCTTGTCCATGCGCCTGCACAAGAACTGCAAGCTATTTCATCTCCTTGGCCCTTTTCAAAATGGGGCTTAGACATCATTGGAAAAATCAACCCTGTGTCATCCGATGGACACAAATTCATCATAACCACCACTGAGTATTTCACGAAGTGGGTTGAAGCTATGCCATTAGCTTCTTGCACTGGAACCCAAGTTTCCAAGTTTATTTTTAATCAAATTATTTGTAGGTTTGGAATTCCTGCAAATCTCATTTCAGATAATGGAACTTGTTTTAAAAATAAAGATGTTAAGAAATTATGTCAAAAATATAAAATTCAACATCGTTGGTCCACTCCCTATTATCCTCAGGGTAATGGCCAAGCAGAAGCCTCTAATAAAACATTAATCAAAATCCTCAAAAAATTGGTCAATAAATCTGGCCGAGATTGGCACATCCAATTATATCCTGCTTTGTGGGCTTATCGAACTAGCGTTCGTACCCCCACAGGCACTTCACCTTTTGTTTTGGTTTATGGTGCTGAAGCCATTTTTCCCTTTGAATTAGAAGTTCCTTCTTTAGCTCTACTACTTCAAGATACTGAAGTAGGAGATGAATATCGTGCTGGTAGACTTAGTCAGCTAGAACTTCTAGATGAAAAGCGCATCAATGCTTTGGAGCATCTCCGTGCCTACCAAAACAAGCTTAAACGAGCATACCTCAAGAAAGTTCATCAACGATCCTTTGAGATCGACGACCTTGTCTTAAAAGAAAATAAAAAAATACTAATGCAACTAAAGACCTTAAAGGTAAGTTTGAGCCCAACTGGCTCGGACCATATGTCATCACCGCTAAATTTGGATCGGGAGCATATCGATTAGCTACCTTAGACGGTAAAGATCTTAAAGAACCTATGAACATTATGCATCTTAAGCGTTATTATGCATAACATTGGGTCATTTCATCATTTGTATATATTGTATTTTTGCATATTGTTTCATTTTTGCCATTTCTATCAAAATATTTTTCAAAAATAGTAATAGTATTTCTTCTTGTAATTCATCAATCAAAATCAAAATATAAAAATATAAAACATCAAAATCAAAATATTCAAACACATATTTTATTTTCGTACTTGTCAATTCTTGAAAGTGTTGCAGTTATATTTTCAATTATTTTGGACAAATTAGCATTTATTTGGAATCCCGCACTTTCACATTCACATGAATAAATATCTTGATTTTATTTTTGATTATTAATCTCTCTTATATCAAAGTCCACAGTTGAATTAAATGAAGTTTTGAGCATAGAGAATTGATCTTGTTATTTACTTGAACCAAGTATATCTCTTCACACTAAAATGATTTCATTGCAAATTCGATATGATGCTACATCGTAGAAATGGTTTCTTGAGCGAAAAGTTTCCCCTGCTATCCTATCATGCACATGGTCTAGGATCTTTGAGAATTGACAAAAGGACAAGCTCACCCCTACCCGGAATAAAAATCCCTTGCTCTACAACTAATCCGAGCAAGTATCCCTAGCATAGGAAGAAAAGAAAAGTTCAAAGAAAAAGAGAAAAAGAAAAATGTTATTTTGTATCATCACGGCAATATTTCAGCATTATCTCAAATATCAAGCAAAAATACAAAAAAATACAAAAAAAAGAAGAAGCAAACAAGAGAAAAGCAAAAGCAAAATGCAATAAAATCCTTTCCCTACCCCTTGAAAAGAAAAGAAGGGTGAATGAGCTTGAATCCCTGGAATTCTCAATTATTCGAAAACCGTGAGGTAAGCCCCATAACAGGTGGTTTGTGCCCAACTCACTTGGCCTTGGGTAATCCCTGGCGTGGTGATATGTCCGTCACATTAGCGACCTTCTTTTGTACAGACCTATGTCGGCTTATGGATTAGCTAGCTCTTGATAACCTAACTTACACAGTAGTCTGGTACGGTTACATGCATATAAATCATGGTCAACGAACATTCATTTGGTTAATTCAAATTACTTGTATCAAATTATCTTGCTCAAAATTGGTGAATGAACAATACAATTGCACACACATTTGTATTTGAGAGATTCTCTATCATTATGATAAATCAAGATCGGCAATGAACTCACATATGCACATGAGGGTTCCTTATAAATCTACATTTTTCTTTGAGATAATTTAAAATATTTCTGCAACTCTTTTGGAATAAATTTTATTCTTATTTCAGAACATCTGTTTAGTATAAACACAATTACATACATTGTTTTCAAAAATCCAAAATTATTTTACACAACCTATTACAAAATCTAGCAAAATAAAGTCAAGTTTATATTATTATTTTCTGTTTATCAAAAATCAAAAATCAATCATGCAATAAAACCAAAATATCAAATTCTCTTTGGATTTCACGATGATGGTATAAGTCTATACCTATAATTCTATGCCTAGCGCAAACCATTGTTCTAATTTTATTTTCCATTTATTTTAAAACAAATTCATAAAAACATATGACTTGCATCATTATGTTACACAATTATGCTTTAAAACAAACGAACACTTATTATATTTCATGTCATTATGTCAACATTCGATTTTGCAACCATGGTATAATTTCTAAGGAATTGTTCAAAAATTTTATCACACTTAGGAATTTATGCCTAGCAAATATCACTTTTTAAATATATCTCATGCATAATTTATTTTTATGAAAATCTGAAACAAATCATCAAACCATCATTTCCATCATCACAACACAAAGTCTTAAGACAGTCTCTTAAGCATTCTTTTACTTTTAGCAATATTTCTATACTGGGATTAGCTTGACGACCGAGCGAGCGGCGACTCCATGAAATGGTCTATAACAATGACAATGTCCTTTGAAATTATTGTTAGAAGTCCCTTTTATTTTTCATCAAATCACACCAAAACCAACCAATTGTTTACATCAGATTATTTCATTTAAATTTTACAACATGACATACAACATTATAATATTTCTAAAAATGACATAATTACATGAATCATCAATCAACAAACAAACAATTCAAACATTGAAGCATCATAAAAACATATGGACAAGTTATATCACAAAAATATCATATATATATCTCAAAAATATCTGTACATCATATCACAATTGGATTGGTATGCCACAATCTATATCCTGGCATACTCAATCCTCTCAAAGATACATATACAATCCATCTATAGCAGCTATCCTCGAGAAGCCCTCGAGCTCTCAGCCTCATCTACTCCCCCACCCTGACATGGAGGAGGTGGTCCCATAGAGGTCCGGCTATGTCTCGGGTCCTCATCATCGATCGTGAGGATGTCCTCGATGATCCCATCATGATCGGCTCCGCAATAGGGGCTGGCAGTGGTACCCTCTGGTTCTCTGGAACCATGTGATAGTATAGCCCCTGGTAGAATGCGGTCTGAGCAATAGACCATGCCAGATCTCGAGTGCTCGCTCCTCTACCCCGAGCTCTGAGCCATGTAGCCTCATCCTATAGTGTCTGCACCTGAGCTCGGAGGCGGGCAACCTCAGCCCGGAGAGCCATCGTCTCGTTGCTCTCCCCTACCTCGACACCCTTGCCCTTATCGAGCGATGGTGGTCTCTCCCCTACTGAGGAGGGAGTCCCTCCTCCCTCCTCCCTGGCTACTGTGGTCTCTAGGGAGCCCGTGCCATCCTCTGGCATCTCTCCTATGGAGACCGTCATTGCTCTCTCCCACCGTGACCCCAGCCGCCTCAATCTAGCCTCGTCGCCTCCCCATTCGTTGCACCATGACGTGCACTGGACCCTATGCCCTCATCATCCGAGGAGGGTGGATGCCTCGTACTGCATCGTATCCATCGCCACCCCATCATCACCATCCACTGGCTGGATGGGGGCATCATCAGTGTCCTGGCTCCAGAACCACTGCATGTCTGGAGCCCCGCTCAATGTAGTACTATCTTGAATAGTCTGAGAGTACTCATAATCCCTGAGAGAAGGGATCCCCATCGAAGACCGAACTACCATAGTACCCGATCGTAGCGGTGGAGCTCTACCTCTCCCCCTCCATCCTCAGCCAACAGACTCGCCTGATGCGAGCCAACTCCTGCCCATCCTCTGCCCACCCAGGGTGCTCTCGCCATGGCCTCCAAGTGATCTGGTCAGGGATGAGGTCATCCAGCAACCTCCGTGACATCGATAGATCTATCCATCGTTGTGACCCCCTCTGTAGCCACCAGTAGAAAACCCGGGGCCTCTCTCGATCAACCCCTATCAATGGGAGCCCTACCGGCCTCCGCATCGCAATGTGCTCCCAACACCAAACCTGTAGCAACGATGTCAAGACCAGACATCGACCTCCCTTGTATACGACCCCATGCAGGATCCTATACAAGCGGCACAGTACAAAGCTGCCCCATGCAAACCTGTACCCGTGGTCTCTCATGTCATAAACTATGTCTGAGAGGAGCCATGGTAGTCTGCACCCGCTCTAGTGGCACAGCAGTAAGCCACCGACCACCCCTACCAAAACTTGAGTCAGCCTAGATGCCCCAGGCATTTGCTATAGAGACTCAATGTTCACCCCGCCCTTCTCTAGGGTGAAGCTCGGGTCTCCTATCAATCTCATCATAGCCTGGCCCTGATTGGCCATAGGCGTCATCAGTCATCCCTATATGGGGATCCTCATGATCCTCCATACGTCCTCTAGAGTGGGAGCCATCTCCCTTATCGATAGCCAAAAATAGGATGACCCCGGATACCACCTCTCTGCTAGGGCTGTCAGTAGCCCCATATCCGTCGATACTTGTGGCATCTCTGCCACATGTCGTAGCCCGACCTATGCTAGTTGGTCATGCTCTGCCTGGTCGAGAGCGGCCAAGTCATCTCTCAGCCCACCGTATTTCCATTCCTGGCTCTTTAGTAATCCTTTCTACAAAACAAACAATAAAACAACAAAATTTCATTAATAAATCAATCATTGCAATCAAATTAAACACATTTTAATCAAGCTTAAAGATGATATCGTCCACCATTGGATGATATCGTCCCAAATTGGGCAACATCATCCTTTGTTAGGATGAAATCTCTCTGATTTCACAACTTGGGGATCGCCCTTGTTGGACGAGATCACCCCTATATCATCGATTTCACCCTCGAACGAAATCGACGATCTAGGGACGATTTCGATGAAATAGGGATGATTTCGTCCCGACGTCGTCGATGGCCTAAAAACGGCCGTGATGCCCCAAACAATCAAAATTTAAATCCAAAAATTATACAAAGTTAATTCAAACCTAATCTACTAGGATTAGATCCTTACCCGTAGCCCGCGCCGGACCTCTGTCGCTCTGTGCACTGTCTCCACCATATTTTCTCTCTATAGAGCTCTGGAACAGTAAAAATGAATAGTAAAAAATGAATTAGGGTTTTCCCTATTTTTTCTTAATTTTATTCAAAACCAGCAACATTTTAATTTTGCTTTTTCACATTTTTACCTCAAACGTTCGATTTGGGTAAAAACACGGAGGGGGCACCATAGCTAGCAGTCGTACGATTCGACCTAGAATCGTCGTCTAAAAAATTGAGTACATTTTTGCTTTCTCGTAAAATGGGAAAAACTCGTCTTTAACGCATTTTCTTCAAAAAATTTGCTAAAGAGGGGGAAAAATGTAGCACCCTAAAATTGGCACGGTTAAACCTTAGTAAAAAGATAAAAATTTGAATTTTAACCCCAAACTGCCCGTTAACCGCCTGTTACCCGCTTTCCCCATTTTTCGTGCCATTTTTAGGATTTGTTTTGACCGTTGGACGATATCATCGTAGATTAGACGAAATCATCCCAGATCTGACGAATTCGTCTGGAACAGAACGTCCAGACGATTTCGTCCCAAAACCAAATTTTCATAATTAGCTTCTATTTCAACAACCTCTCCAACTTGGGCAGAAGCATGTCTGCACAGTTGGAGATTCCCCGTTGGAGATCTCCCAGATTGGGATGATCCCCAACCTCCTAACCTCTCCCTAATCCTATATAAACTGAGATTTTCTCAGTTTATCCCCCTGACTCTCTGCCTGAAACTCTGCTTAAACCCCTGCACTTCCACGCACCTCAGAGCATCCCCACACCATCATTTGCATTCTGTATTTCATGTTTTCTTGCAGGAACTTTACTATTTTTTAGTCGAAGCTAGCTCGGATCGTCGCAAGCGATTCCATACTATTTCGGATGATCTTGTCGAGGAGCGCAGACGATCTCGTACGATTGGAGGCGATCCCGACTGTAGTCCAGATTGGGGGCAATCAGAGCCCAGAGTTTGCATTTCCTTAGTTTTTTATCTCGCATTTTCCTATTATATTTTTGTACTATCTTAAATTATTATATTTATGCATCTTGGAGTTCACCTCATTTAGCATAACCGCATGATAAAGTTAAGATCAATCATTAAATCTACTGCATTTTCCTTATTTTGTTATTTGAATCCATGATTTAGGCATGTTTGTTGTTATTGCTATCATTTTCCTTTGCTTCTAGTTGCATATTTGGTATTTTGTATCTATTTCTATGATTGCAGGTTTTTGATGAATTCGTCTCACGAATTCATCAGATTTTAGATGATTCTATCTGATCTCAGATGACCGTCTATGATTTGAGATGATCCTATGAAATATCAGATGATTACGTATGAATTGAGGTGATCTAGACTGTTACAAAACTCAGAATCTTCATCAGACATCCGAAATCAGGTATGTTATGTTCTAGCTAGCATATTCTCTGTGGTTAGCATTCATTCCTATTTTTTGTATTCATTTAAATCAGCATTGGCATATAGAATAGTTTAGATTCATCTTGGCCAAACCTAGGAGTTGAATGATTAAAGTGCAAAATGAACACATCAAACTCACTATCAACCTAGGCGTGGAAACTGCCACTCAAAAGTTTCCTGGTGAACCCACCATCCATCAAAAATTCACCCTTATACCCCTCCCCCGAGAGGCGGGACCTTCAAAGGGCCTCTCAGTCCGAGGTATTGTCCCATCCTTCTCGCATCCTCCTTCCGGGCATGGATCCTATAGCCTGAGGGTAAGGATGCAAAAAATTTGGAGCGATACACCATGTAATTCATCCCTTGTCAATAAATCAATATATTTTGACTCTTATGTTGGCAATTTGAGTTATTTTATGTTGTCATTGACGTCACATGAATCATTGATGTCATATGGATCACATTGAGTTTTGATGGGCAAATGATATTTTGGAAAGCATGGATAAATTCAGGGTTTTTGTGAAAACCAAGGCAGACAAAATAAAAGGTTTTATTTAAAACCATGGATGGCAGATTTGAAATGGGTTTTTCTTAAAACCCAGGTTGGCCTTTCGTTTCATCAAAAAAGGTGCCCCGATGATGGAGATATTTAATTTTAAATATTTAGTTTAAATTTTAATTATTTAAAATTTAAATTTTAATTTTAAAATTAAAATTAAAGTTAGCGCCGACGTCTAAAGAAAGAGGGAAAATCAATAATGCAATCGACGTCATCGAAAATGAGGAGAAGACTATATAAAGGGGGATCCTAAGGTTCATTTGAAATTAATCCTTGCTCGTGTTAATCGTTGGCTAAGCATCCGAAGAGAGCTCGTGCAAAAATCATTTTGAAAAGGGAGACAACGAATAAATCCAAGGTTGGTCGAAAGCCCAAGACATTGTGGGTAGAGTGGCGCATTGGCAATTGGCTTTTTGTTAAGGTGTGTGGCAGCGCTTTACGTCAAGGTTCGAATCTCCTTGACTGCATTCGAAGGCATTGGAAGGAAAGCGCTCGAAGCGCTTTTGGTTTGCGTGGAAGGGAGGAAGGACTTAAGGCACGTCGTGCCTTTTCCTTTCGAATGAGCGGCTAGCTCATGTGGCAACCTTAGCCATGGCTAAGGCGCTCGCGGTGTGTGCAAGTTGGGGGTTCGAATCCCCTTGAGGAGGTAATTACGTTTTGCTCTAATTAATTTCGTTGATGCCCTAGGATAGGAGTTATAAGGTGGTTAAGGAATAATTAAAGTTTTTAATTAAACTTTATTTTTATAAGGGTTGTGATTATTATTTCAGAGGTGGATGAGTTGTTGATTTATTTTGATATTCATGAAATTGAAAATTAAGATTTAGGAGAAATAAGGAGTTGTTATAAAATATTTTTGAGAGCCTTATTGATTATTATTTTTGATAAGGGTTTTTATTAAAAAGGACTTTGGTGGATGTGTTTATTAAGTTGGAGTAAAAAGGTGTAAATTGAGTTATGCTTATCTTGTGATTATTATTTGAAGTCCACTAACCCTTATTGAGATTGGAAAGGAAAGTTGTGTTTAGTGTGGCAGATTTTGTGGATAACTTCTTGGCATCAAAAAGGTATGGGCACATTCTCCTATTGATTGTTTATGGTGGTTGATTTCTGAAATATCATTGGAGTGAAAAGGATTGATTGTGGTTTCCTTTTCGAAAGTGGTTGGTTGAATGCTTCAAGGTTTTCTGGTTTGAGAGTTGTGTTTAAACCTTGTTTTATAAGCATAGTCATTGAAGCCCATTGGTTGTGAAAGAACTTGAAAAGAACATGAGTATCATTGTTATGTGAGATTTGTGGTTGAGCATTGTTGGAAACATTTGAGTTGGTTGATACATGCTTGGACTAGGGTTTTTGTGAGAAAGAGTAGTCCCTTGTGGTGATTGGTTGAGTTGAGTTGATTGAGCCTAGTCAAGTGATTGTGTGAGGTGATTGGTCAAGTTCCATGAAACAAACTATTCCATAATTCTGATTTGAGTTGAGATTGAGATTAGAACATATTAAGTCTCTAACAATTCTCTTTATGCTTCTATGAGTTGATTTGAGTTGAGATTGATATTAGAACATATTGAGTCTCTAACAATTCTCTTTATGCTTCTATGAGTTGACTTGAGTTGAGTTGAGATTGATTTGAGTTGAGATTGAGCTTAGAACATATTGAGTCTCTAACAATTCTCTTTATGCTTCTATGAGTTGATTTGAGTTGAGTTGAGTTGAGATCATTGTGGATCATTGTTGTCATCCATTGAAGAGTACATTGCCATTCATTGTTGAGTTCATATTTGAGCTTTGCCTTGATAGATTTGTGGATGAGATTTGAGTACTACTTGAGCATGATTGATTGAGCCTTTGAGAAGGCCTTTGTGGATAGTTTTGGGATAGCTTTGTGGACAATTTTGGGACAAATTTGTGGACAGTTTTGGGATAGCTTTGTGGATATATTTATGAACAATTTTGAAACATATTTTTGGACATATTTGAGCAAGTTCTTGGTGAGCTTGCTAGAGCATATTTGGGCAAGTTCTTGGTGAGCTTGCTAGAGCATATTTGAACAAGTTCTTGGTGAGCTTGTTAGAGCATATTTTGGGCAAGTTCTTGGTGAGCTTGCTAGAGAATATTTGGACAAGTTCTTGGTGAGCTTGTTAGAGCATATTTGGACAAGTTCTGTGTGAGCTTGTTATTAAGTTTTGGACAAGTTTTGTGTGAGCTTGTTATTTAGTTTTGGACAAGTTCTATGTGAGCTTGTTATTCAGATTTGGACAAGTTCTATGTGAACTTGTTATTCAGTTTTGGACAAGTTCTATGTGAGCTTGTTATTCAGATTTGGACAAGTTATGTGTGAACTTGTTATTGCCTAGCTTTGAGAAGATCAAAGAAATCATTGTATTGGATAAGGATCCTTATTTATGTGTGAAATATTATAAGGAGATTATCTGGTGGAGTACCCCACATTGGGGGAACCACGTTAAATCTTGTGTCTCAATTATGTGTGGTGACTTGTGCTCTTGCTTACTACTACTATCTGAGTTATTAATGCACACCTGCTATATTTGGTTATTGCAATTAAGGACATTAATTGATATTGATTTGGAAAGAAAGTAAAAAGTGGTCTTATACTGTTCACCCCCCCTCTCAATATAAGCTTGTGTTCTTCAATTGGTATCAGAGCGGGTTCCTTCAAAAAAGCTAACAACTTGAGGGTAGATTCTACAAGAACATAGATGGCTTCATAGAATGGATCATCTACAAATAAGGCTCCATTGTTTGATGGTAACAATTATGCTTTCTAGAGCATGAGGATGAAGAACTACTTGATATCACAAGGATATGAGGTATGGAAAATGGTTGAAAAAGAGTATAGGGTTGAAGGTGATCCCGAGGTAGATAAGACTATCAAGAAATTGGTTGAGATCAATGCAAGAGCAATGAATTGTATTTTGAGTGGGCTTCATGAGATAGATTTTGCAAAGGTCATGGTATGTAATTCAGCTAATGAGATGTGGACCAAGTTGTGGAATACTTATGAAGGAGATTCCAAGGTAAAGTTGGCAAAACTACAAACTCATAGAAAAATATTTGAGGAATTGAAAATGGAAGATTCTGAAGATATTGCAAAGTTTTTACTTCGTGTTGATGAGATTACTAACACCATGAGAGGCCTAGGTTTTGAGATGAAAGAATCAGAAGTTACTCAAAAGGTTTTGAGATCACTTCCCATGAAATATGATTCTAAGGTTTCAGCAATAGAAGAGACAATGGATATCAACAAGCTAACAATGGAAGAATTGCAAGGTACTCTCACAACTTATGAGATGAGGGTAAGTAAGCATCAGGTTCCAATAAAAGAGATTGCATTCAAGGCTTCAGAGAAAGAGAAAGGGAAAGTTTCAGAAACAAGTAGAGGTTCAGATAATGATGAGGAAGCTAACTTCATCAAAAGGAATAAGGACTCAAAGAATTTCAAGGATATAAGGAAAGTCAGATGCTACAAGTGTGGTGATCTTGGTCACTATGCATACAAGTGTCCACATGAAGAAAATAGTGATGATGAAAAATAGGGTCAAAGAAGAAAAGAATATGGAAAGCATAAGCATGACAAATACAAGAAAAATAGGTATGAGAAGAAGAAAATTTTTCGTAAGGCAAAGAAATCTTACTACATTGTAGAAGCAAGTGATAGCTCAGATCATAGTGATAAAGACAAATCAGATGATGAAAAAGAAGAACATCTATTCCTAGGAATAGAAGGTGAAAGAGAGCAGTGCTTTGTGTGTGGTCAAAGAGATCACATAGATCTGCATATGGTTTCAGTGATAGTGAAGATGAGATGACACATCAAGGAAACAAGCATGGTCAAAGAAATCTTGAGAGTTTGTTTGCTATAGAAGATTATAATGGTCTCAATGACAGTGAAAACAAAGAAGTCTCACTTTTGGTTATAGAAAAGGAAGAGGATGAGCTAAGTAAACAAAAATCAGAAATCAAAAGGCTAAAAGAAGAATACAAGAATCTTGAAAACAAGATTCGAATAGATGTCAAAATCAGAGAAGAACTACTTCAAACAATCAGTAATCTCAGAGAAGAGCTTCAAAATGCAAAAAGGATAGAAGAAAGGATGAATGAAGAACTAAGGGTAACCATGGAAAGACATGATACATTAGATGAAAAGGTTCAAAAAGGAGTGGAAACTTATTTTAAGGTTGTATCTTACTTCCAAGAAAAATCACACTCAAAAGGAAAGGAAGTTCTAAAAGATGAAAGCAAGGAAGCACCTAAGATTTGTGAGGAAAGTTCCAAAGTTCATATGGCTCCAAATATTCAGTTTGATTCTTGTTTTGAGATAGGTGAATCAAGTTCAAAAGGAAAAGAAATTCTTGAAGAGAAAAGCAAGGAAGAAACTAAGGAAGAGGATTTAGATGCTACAAAGAAGGTTCAAGGATGCAATGCACAAGTTGAAAATGATCATAAGGATAATGGTCAAGAAAGGTATGAAGAACCAAGGCATGAACAAAGGGCTTTTCAAGGACATTGTTTTTCTTGTAATGGATTTGGACACAGGGCTATACATTACAGGGTCTATGGATCAAAGAAGTTTGATTTTGCTAGAAGAAACTTCAAAGGAAGAAGGTATGGTTTTCAGGGACATTGCTTCTCATGTAACAGGATTGGTCATAGAGATTTTCAGTGCAAAGGAAATGAGCAACATGGTTTTGGTTTTAGAGCTTCACAATTCAGAAGTCATGGTCATAATGGTCATGAAAATAGAGCTTCACAATACAGGGTTCGAGAAAGGAATGGATATGGAAATTATTTTAAGAATGAATTCAGGACATGGGCACCATCCAAAGGCTACAATATCAAGTGTTTTAATTGCAATAACTTTGGGCATATTGCAAAATGGTGTAGGACTCAATTCCCAAATAGGTTCAAGGCAAGAAGGTCAAACAGAGTTCAAGGCAAGAAGGTCAAACAGGTTCTAGACAAGAAGATCAAGTAATTCATCAAGAGAAGGATATCAGAAAAACATGGAAGGAAGTTGATAGAGGAAAGAAACAATGTGATATGGGAGTAAAAGTACTCCCACCCCAAAATTAATCACCTCAAGAGAGAAGGTGGTGAGGGGGCTAAGTTTAAGAGTCATATCTTTTAGCCCCATAGGTGTCCCTTTTGCCATTGATGTCAAAGGGGGAGAGATTTGAGTAAGGGGGAGAGCATTGAGTTAGGGGGAGAAGCCTCCAAAGAGAGCATTGAGTTAGGGGGAGCAGCCTCCATAGAGATTATTGAGTCAGGGGGAGCAGCTTTGATTCTCAGAGATGGTTTTTGTAGTGATTGTGGTTTTTGCTTTAGAGGTGTTGCCATCAATGACAAAGGGGGAGATTGTTGGCAATTTGAGTTATTTTATGTTGTCATTGATGTCACATGAATCATTGATGTCATATGGATCACATTGAGTTTTGATGGGCAAATGATATTTTGGAAAGCATGGATAAATTCAGGGTTTTTGTGAAAACCAAGGCAGGCAAAATAAAAGGTTTTATTTAAAACCATGGATGGCAGATTTGAAATGGGTTTTTCTTAAAACCTAGGTTGGCCTTTCGTTTCATCGAAAAAGGTGCCCCGATGATGGAGATATTTAATTTTAAATATTTAGTTTAAATTTTAATTATTTAAAATTTAAATTTAAATTATTTAAAATTTTAATTTTAATTTTAAAATTAAAATTAAAGTTAGCACCGACGTCTAAAGAAAGAGGGAAAATCAATAATGCATCGACGTCATCAAAAATGAGGAGAAGACTATATAAAGGGGGATCCTAAGGTTCATTTGAAATTAATCCTTGCTCGTGTTAATCGTTGGCTAAGCATCCGAAGAGAGCTCATGCAAAAATCATTTTGAAAAGGGAGACAACGAATAAATCCAAGGTTGGTCGAAAGCCCAAGACATTGTGGGTAGAGTGGCGCATTGGCAATTGGATTTTTGTTAAGGTGTGTGGCAGCGCTTTACGTCAAGGTTCGAATCTCCTTGACTGCATTCGAAGGCATTGGAAGGAAAGTGCTCGAAGCGCTTTTGGTTTGCATGGAAGGGAGGAAGGACTTAAGGCACGTCATGCCTTTTCCTTTCGAACGAGCGGCTAGCTCATGTGGCAACCTTAGCCATGGCTAAGGCGCTCACGGTGTGTGCAAGTTGGGGGTTTGAATCCCCTTGAGGAGGTAATTACATTTTGCTCTAATTAATTTCGTTGATGCCCTAGGATAGGAGTTATAAGGTGGTTAAGGAATAATTAAAGTTTTTAATTAAACTTTATTTTTATAAGGGTTGTGATTATTATTTCAGAGGTGGATGAGTTGTTGATTTATTTTGATATTCATGAAATTGAAAATTAAGATTTAGGAGAAATAAGGAGTTGTTATAAAATATTTTTGAGAGCCTTATTGATTATTATTTTTGATAAGGGTTTTTATTAAAAAGGACTTTGGTGGATGTGTTTATTAAGTTGGAGTAAAAAGGTGTAAATTGAGTTATGCTTATCTTGTGATTATTATTTGAAGTCCACTAACCCTTATTGAGATTGGAAAGGAAAGTTGTGTTTAGTGTGGCAGATTTTGTGGATAACTTCTTGGCATCAAAAAGGTATGGGCACATTCTCCTATTGATTGTTTATGGTGGTTGATTTCTGAAATATCATTGGAGTGAAAAGGATTGATTGTGGTTTCCTTTTCGAAAGTGGTTGGTTGAATGCTTCAAGGTTTTTTGGTTTGAGAGTTGTGTTTAAACCTTGTTTTATAAGCATAGTCGTTGAAGCCCATTGGTTGTGAAAGAACTTGAAAAGAACATGAGTATCATTGTTATGTGAGATTTGTGGTTGAGCATTGTTGGAAACATTTGAGTTGGTTGATACATGCTTGGACTAGGGTGTTTGTGAGAAAGAGTAGTCCCTTGTGGTGATTGGTTGAGTTGAGTTGATTGAGCCTAGTCAAGTGATTGTGTGAGGTGATTGGTCAAGTTCCATGAAACAAACTATTCCATAATTCTAATTTGAGTTGAGATTGAGATTAGAACATATTGAGTCTCTAACAATTCTCTTTATTCTATTGATTTGAGTTGAGATTGAGATTAGAACATATTGAGTCTCTAACAATTCTCTTTATGCTTCTATGAGTTGACTTGAGTTGAGTTGAGATTGATTTGAGTTGAGTTGAGTTGAGATTGAGCTTAGAACATATTGAGTCTCTAACAATTCTCTTTATGCTTCTATGAGTTGATTTGAGTTGAGTTGAGTTGAGATCATTGTGGATCATTGTTGTCATCCATTGAAGAGTACATTGCCATTCATTGTTGAGTTCATATTTGAGCTTTGCCTTGATAGATTTGTGGATGAGATTTGAGTACTACTTGAGCATGATTGATTGAGCCTTTGAGAAGGCCTTTGTGGATAGTTTTGGGATAGCCTTTGTGGACAGTTTTGGGACAGCTTTGTGGATAGTTTTGGGACAACTTTGTGGACAGTTTTGGGACAGCTTTGTGGATAGCTTTGTGGACAGTTTTGGGACAGATTTGTGGACATATTTGAGCAAGTTCTTGGTGAGCTTGCTAGAGCAGATTTGGGCAAGTTCTTGGTGAGCTTGCTAGAGCATATTTGAACAAGTTCTTGGTGAGCTTGTTGGAGCATATTTTGGGCAAGTTCTTGGTGAGCTTGCTAGAGCATATTTGGACAAGTTCTTGGTGAGCTTGTTAGAGAATATTTGGACAAGTTCTGTGTGAGCTTGTTATTCAGTTTTGGACAAGTTCTATGTGAGCTTGTTATTCAATTTTGGACAAGTTTTGTGTGAGCTTGTTATTCAAATTTGGACAAGTTCTATGTGAACTTGTTATTCAGTTTTGGACAAGTTCTATGTGAGCTTGTTATTCAGATTTGGACAAGTTCTGTGTGAACTTGTTATTGCCTAGCTTTGAGAAGATCAAAGAAATCATTGTATTGGATAAGGATCCTTATTTCTATGTGAAATATTATAAGGAGATTATCTAGTGGAGTACCCCACATTGGGGGAACCACATTAAATCTTGTGTCTCAATTATGTGTGGTGACTTGTGCTCTTGCTTACTATTACTATCTGAGTTATTAATGCACACTGCTATATTTGGTTATTGCAATTAAGGACATTAATTGATATTGATTTGGAAAGAAAGTAAAAAGTGGTCTTATACTATTCACCCCCCCTCTCAATATAAGCTTGTGTTCTTCAATTGGTATCAGAGTGGGTTCCTTCGGAAAAGCTAACAACTTGAGGGAAGATTCTACAAGAACACAGATGGCTTCATAGAATGGATCATCTACAAATAAGGCTCCATTATTTGATGGTAACAATTATGCTTTCTAGAGCATGAGGATGAAGAACTACTTGATATCACAAGGATATGAGGTATGGAAAATGGTTGAAAAAGAGTATAGGGTTGAAGGTGATCCCGAGGTAGATAAGACTATCAAGAAATTGGTTGAGATCAATGCAAGAGCAATGAATTGTATTTTGAGTGGGCTTCATGAGACAGATTTTGCAAAGGTCATGGTATGTAATTCAGCTAATGAGATGTGGACCAAGTTGTGGAATACTTATGAAGGAGATTCCAAGGTAAAGTTGGCAAAACTACAAACTCATAGAAAAATATTTGAGGAATTGAAAATGGAAGATTCTGAAGATATTGCAAAGTTTTTACTTCGTGTTGATGAGATTACTAACACCATGAGAGGCCTAGGTTTTGAGATGAAAGAATCAAAAGTTACTCAAAAGGTTTTGAGATCACTTCCCATGAAATATGATTCTAAGGTTTCAAGCAATAGAAGAGACAATGGATATCAACAAGCTAACAATGGAAGAATTGCAAGGTACTCTCACAGCTTATGAGATGAGGGTAAGTAAGCATCAGGTTCCAATAAAAGAGATTGCATTCAAGGCTTCAGAGAAAGAGAAAGGGAAAGTTTCAGAAACAAGTAGAGGTTCAGATAATGATGAGGAAGCTAACTTCATCAAAAGGAATAAGGACTCAAAGAATTTTAGGGATATAAGGAAAGTCAGATGCTACAAGTGTGGTGATCTTGGTCACTATGCATACAAGTGTCCACATGAAGAAAATGATGATGATGAAAAATAGGGTCAAAGAAGAAAAGAATATGGAAAGCATAAGCATGAAAAAGATGATAGATACAAGCAAAAGAGGTATGAGAAGAAGAAAATTTTTCGTAAGGCAAAGAAATCTTACTACATTGTAGAAGCAAGTGATAGCTCAGATCATAGTGATAGAGACAAATCAGATGATGAAAAGGAAGAACATCTATTCCTAGGAATAGAAGGTGAAAGAGAGTAGTGCTTTGTGTGTGGTCAAAGAGATCACAGATCAGGATATTGCAATGGTTTCAGTGATAGTGAAGATGAGATGACACATCAAGGAAACAAGCATGGTCAAAGAAATCTTGAGAGTTTGTTTGCTATAGAAGATTATAATGGTCTCAATGATAGTGAAAACAAAGAAGTCTCACTTTTGGTTATAGAAAAGGAAGAGGATGAGCTAAGTAAACAAAAATCAGAAATCAAAAGGCTAAAAGAAGAATACAGGAATCTTGAAAACAAGATTCGAACAGATGTCAAAATCAGAGAAGAACTACTTCAAACAATCAGTAATCTCAGAGAAGAGCTTCAAAATGCAAAAAGGATAGAAGAAAGGATGAATGAAGAACTAAGGGTAACCATGGCAAGACATGATACATTAGATGAAAAGGTTCAAAAAGGAGTGGAAACTTATTTTAAGGTTGTATCTTACTTCCAAGAAAAATCACACTCAAAAGGAAAGGAAGTTCTAAAAGATGAAAGCAAGGAAGCACCTAAGATTTGTGAGGAAAGTTCCAAAGTTCATATGGCTCCAAATATTCAGTTTGATTCTTGTTTTGAGATAGGTGAATCAAGTTCAAAAGGAAAAGAAATTCTTGAAGAGAAAAGCAAGGAAGAAACTAAGGAAGAGGATTTAGATGCTACAAAGAAGGTTCAAGGATGCAATGCACAAGTTGAAAATGATCATAAGGATAATGGTCAAGAAAGGTATGAAGAACCAAGGCATGAACAAAGGGCTTTTCAAGGACATTGTTTTTCTTGTAATGGATTTGGACATAGGGCTATACACTGCAGGGTCTATGGATCAAAGAAGTTTGATTTTGCTAGAAGAAACTTCAAAGGAAGAAGGTATGGTTTTCAGGGACATTGCTTCTCATGTAACAGGATTGGTCATAGAGCTTTTCAGTGCAAAGGAAATGAGCAACATGGTTTTGGTTTTAGAGCTTCACAATTCAGAAGTCATGGTCATAATGGTCATGAAAATAGAGCTTCACAATACAAGGTTCAGGAAAGGAATGGATATGGAAATTATTTTAAGAATGAATTCAGGACATGGGCACCATCCAAAGGCTACAATATCAAGTGTTTTAATTGCAATAACTTTGGGCATATTGCAAAATGGTGTAGGACTCAATTCCAAAAGTTCAAGAAGAAGGTCAAACAGGTTCAAGGCAAGAAGGTCAAACAGGTTCTAGACAAGAAGATCAAGTAATTCATCAAGAGAAGGATATCAGAAAAACATGGAAGGAAGTTGATAGAGGAAAGAAACAATGTGATATGGGAGTAAAAGTACTCCCACCCCAAAATTAATCACCTCAAGAGAGAAGGTGGTGAGGGGGCTAAGTTTAAGAGTCATATATTTTAGCCCCATAGGTGTCCCTTTTGCCATTGATGTCAAAGGGGGAGAGATTTGAGTAAGGGGGAGAGCATTGAGTTAGGGGGAGCAGCCTCCAAAGAGAGCATTGAGTTAGGGGGAGCAGCCTCCATAGAGATTATTGAGTCGAGGGGAGCAACTTTGATTCTCAGAGATGGTTTTTGCGAGTGATTGTGGTTTTTGCTTTAGAGGTGTTGCCATCAATGACAAAGGGGGATATTGTTGGCAATTTGAGTTATTTTATGTTGTCATTGATGTCACATGAATCATTGATGTCATATGGATCACATTGAGTTTTGATGGGCAAATGATATTTTGGAAAGCATGGATAAATTCAGGGTTTTTGTGAAAACCAAGGCAAGCAAAATAAAAGGTTTTATTTAAAACCATGGATGGCAGATTTGAAATGGGTTTTTCTTAAAACCCAGGTTGGCCTTTCGTTTCATCAAAAAAGGTGCCCCGGTGATGGAGATATTTAATTTTAAATATTTAGTTTAAATTTTAATTATTTAAAATTTAAATTTAAATTTTAAAATTAAAATTAAAGTTAGCACCGACGTCTAAAGAAAGAGGGAAAATCAATAATGCATCGACGTCATCAAAAATGAGGAGAAGACTATATAAAGGGGGATCCTAAGGTTCATTTGAAATTAATCCTTGCTCATGTTAATCGTTGGCTAAGCATCCGAAGAGAGCTCATGTGAAAATCATTTTGAAAAGGGAGACAACGAATAAATCCAAGGTTGGTCGAAAGTCCAAGACATTATGGGCAGAGTGGCGCATTGGCAATTGGTTTTTTGTTAAGGTGTGTGGCAGCGCTTTACATCAAGGTTCGAATCTCCTTGACTGCATTCGAAGGCATTGGAAGGAAAGCGCTCGAAGCGCTTTTGGTTTGCGTGGAAGGGAGGAAGGACTTAAGGCACATCGTGCCTTTTCCTTTCGAACGAGCGGCTAGCTCATGTGGCAACCTTAGCCATGGCTAAGGCGCTCATAGTGTGTGCAAGTTGGGGGTTCGAATCCCCTTGAGGAGGTAATTACGTTTTTCTCTAATTAATTTCATTGATGCCCTAGGATAGGAGTTATAAGGTGGTTAAGGAATAATTAAAGTTTTTAATTAAACTTTATTTTTATAAGGGCTGTGATTATTATTTCAGAGGTGGATGAGTTGTTGATTTATTTTGATATTCATGAAATTGAAAATTAAGATTTAGGAGAAATAAGGAGTTGTTATAAAATATTTTTGAGAGCCTTATTGATTATTATTTTTGATAAGGGTTTTTATTAAAAAGGACTTTGGTGGATGTGTTTATTAAGTTGGAGTAAAAAGGTGTAAATTGAGTTATGCTTATCTTGTGATTATTATTTGAAGTCCACTAACCCTTATTGAGATTGGAAAGGAAAGTTGTGTTTAGTGTGGCAGATTTTGTGGACAACTTCTTGGCATCAAAAAGGTATGGGCACATTCTCCTATTGATTGTTTATGGTGGTTGATTTCTGAAATATCATTGGAGTGAAAAGGATTGATTGTGGTTTCCTTTTTGAAAGTGGTTGGTTGAATGCTTCAAGGTTTTCTGGTTTGAGAGTTGTGTTTAAACCTTGTTTTATAAGCATAGTCATTGAAGCCCATTGGTTGTGAAAGAACTTGAAAAGAACATGAGTATCATTGTTATGTGAGATTTGTGGTTGAGCATTGTTGGAAACATTTGAGTTGGTTGATACATGCTTGGACTAGGGTTTTTGTGAGAAAGAGTAGTCCCTTGTGGTGATTGGTTGAGTTGAGTTGATTGAGCCTAGTCAAGTGATTGTGTGAGGTGATTGGTCAAGTTCCATGAAACAAACTATTCCATAATTCTGATTTGAGTTGAGTTGAGATTAGAACATATTGAGTCTCTAAAAATTCTCTTTATGCTTCTATGAGTTGATTTGAGTTGAGATTGAGATTAGAACATATTGAGTCTCTAACAATTCTCTTTATGCTTCTATGAGTTGAGTTGAGTTGAGTTGATATTGAGCTTAGAACATATTGAGTCTCTAAAAATTCTCTTTATGCTTCTATGAGTTGATTTGAGTTGAGTTGAGTTGAGATCATTGTGGATCATTGTTGTCATCCATTGAAGAGTACATTGCCATTCATTGTTGAGTTCATATTTGAGCTTTGCCTTGATAGATTTGTGGATGAGATTTGAGTGCTACTTGAGCATGATTGATTGAGCCTTTGAGAAGGCCTTTGTGGACAGCCTTTGTGGATAGTTTTGGGACAGCTTTGTGGACAGTTTTGGGATAGCTTTGTGGAAAATTTTGGGACAACTTTGTGGACAGCTTTGGGATAGTTTTGTGGACAGATTTGAGCAAGTTCTTGGTGAGCTTGCTAGAGCAGATTTGGGCAAGTTCTTGGTGAGCTTGCTAGAGCATATTTGAGCAAGTTCTTGGTGAGCTTGTTAGAGCATATTTGGGCAAGTTCTTGGTGAGCTTGCTAGAGCATATTTGGGCAAGTTCTTGGTGAGCTTGCTAGAGCAGATTTGGACAAGTTCTGTGTGAGCTTGTTATTAAGATTTGGACAAGTTCTGTGTGAGCTTGTTATTCAGTTTTGGACAAGTTCTGTGTGAGCTTGTTATTCAGATTTGGACAAGTTCTGTGTGAACTTGTTATTCAATTTTGGACAAGTTCTGTGTGAGCTTGTTATTCAGATTTGGACAAGTTTTGTGTGAACTTGTTATTGCCTAGCTTTGAGCAGATCAAAGAAATCATTGTATTGGATAAGGATCCTTATTTCTGTGTGAAATATTATAAGGAGATTATCTGGTGGAGTACCCCACATTGGGGGAACCACGTTAAATCTTGTGTCTCAATTGTGTGTGGTGACTTGTGCTCTTGCTTACTACTGCTATCTGAGTTATTAATGCACACTGCTATATTTGGTTATTGCAATTAAGGACATTAATTGATATTGATTTGGAAAGAAAGTAAAAAGTGGTCTTATACTGTTCACCCCCCTCTCAGTATAAGCTTGTGTTCTTCATCTTTTATAGCTGAAATATTTTCACTAAACCATTTTAGAGTGACATTAAAATCTTATCACAAACATCAAATTATTCAACTTTGAGTCCAAGTCCTTGCATGGAGTTAACAAGTCTATCCACATGAAGTATATATGCAATAATTTTTTCCTCGTCCTTCATTTTTAGGTATTCAAATGTTCTCTTGTAATTTACAACTTTGCCCTTTTGAACTTTTTATCTCCATATATGCCTTGCAATTTATCTCAAATTTCCTTTGTTGATGTGCAATGCATAACCTTTATAAACTTTATTTCACGTAAGCCTTTTTGAATTGCATTCATTATTTTTGAATTATAATGATGTAGAAGATTACCATATTTGTATGTAGGTGGATTTGTTGTTGGTATGTATCCATTCTCATCTACTTCCCATATTTCATTTCCAAGTGTCATTAGATGAAACTTCATATTTGTACTCCAAAGTATATAATTGTTCCCATTGAACAATGGTGCTGAATTCCCTGAATATCCACTTTGAGAATCCATAAATGTTCTTGTAAGATTTTTCTTCAAGATGTTAAACTCTTTTGAATGAACCCACTATGATACCAATTTAAGAACACAAGCTTATGTTGATATAGGGGGTGAATAGTATAAGATCACTTTTTACTTTTCTTTCCCAAGTAATATTATGCAATATATCAATGGCCATATCAAAAGTAGTAATCACAATAATGCATAAATAACCATATAAAATAGAGACACCAATTTAATGTGGTTTACCCAATGTGAGCTACTCCATAGAGAAAATATTTCACTAATATTTTTTCAACAAATATCTTGGGAATCCTTTCTCTATTACAATATTTATGGAACTCTATCCAAAGGAGACACCAATCCCCTAATCAAGTTCATGGATATCTATCCATAGGAAACACCAATATCCTTAGCCGATTCATGGATCTCTATCCAAAAGAGAACTCCTTACTCCTCTACTCTGGATGGTGATCCTATAGAAGACTACTATCTCCACTACATTGTATTGTGGATCTCTCTCCACTAAATAATCTATCCTCACTCAGGATATCTCTATCCTCACTACCCTGGCTAATGGATCTCTATCCATTGGAGACAACTATCCTCTACTCTGTCACCTCTAAAACTTACTCTTAGCTCTATATCAAATTTGTACTAAATACAATCCTTCGATGTAGCACAAATTTGCTCAATCTCTATCTCTAATATGCACCAAACATAGTCCTTCGGTCTAGCATAAATCTGCTCAATATATTTCAATGATCTACATCAAACATAGTCATTCGATATAGCACAAATATGCTCAATATCTATCTCTGATCTACAATAAATATCCCTCAGTCTAGCATAAATCTGCTCAATATTTGTCTTTGATCTACACTAAATATAGTCCTTCGGTCTAGCACAAATCTGCTCAATATTTTTCTTTGGTCTGGCACAAACCCATCCTCAAATCTGCACCAAACACTATCTTGAAATATTTCCTCAAGCCGTAACATAAAGCTTGACTCAATCACAAATCAAATCTTCTAGATCTACCCCAAACCTTAACTTAAGGTTTGAAAAAATCAATCAATCAACTCTACTCACAAGCCTTCTCAAATAATTACCTCAAATCTATCCACAAGTTCTCTCTAGAATTTTCTCTCACTGCTCTCAAGTTTTCACCAAGACTTTTCTCAAATATTCTCTATAAGTTCTCACTAGAACTTGTCCAATCTACTCAAAAAGTCTTCAATAAGACTTACCTCAAATCTATATTGTAAGCTTCCACAAAAGCTTACTCACCTTAGTCCTTAAGTCCACTCTAGAACTTACTCAAATAAGCTCACAAGATTTCATAAAAGCTTATTCAAATCAACTCAATATTATCATAGAAAACTTCTTTAATCACACAAACAAGCTTCACACAGATTCTTGTTTAATATCACAGAAATATATAGAGAATTTCTAGAGACTCAATATGCTTCACACTCAAAAAAATTCTTAATCACTTTTAATCGCTCTCTTGTTTTACCATAGAAACATATAGAAAAATTTTAGAGACTCAATATGTTTCACTCTCAACAATGCTTAATAAATTTCAATATTTCCTTTAACTCAATCCAGAAATAAAGAATAATTTGTTTCATAGAACTTGAACTACCACTTCAACACTCCCAATCAACTAAGCTCTATCAAATCCACTCAACCAATAACTCAATGAAATCTTATTTAACAATGCTTATCAAACAACCTTCACATAACAATGATACTCATGATATTTCACAAACCCTAATCATGCATATGAAGGCTCACTCAATATCTCCAACAATGCTTATCAAACAAGGTTCCTAGCATCAACCTTTATTCCAAAAAAACCTTCATCAACCAATATTGGATGTCTCAAAACCAAACTCAACAATGCTTATCAAACAATCCATTTCACTCCAACTTAGCATTCACAACATCCAATCCAACAATATTTTACTCACAAGGAAGATGTACCCATACCTTTTATTTTTATGGAGATATATCTTCAAAACCTATCTTAGTCACACTCAAATTTTCTTTGCCAACACTAGGGTTAAGTTGCCACAGTCTATCTTAAAATCTCCACAAAATAATTTTCTCAAAAAATATTTTTCCACATAAAATATCAAATCATTTTGTACACTTTATAATATCCAAACTCAAAATATCTAATTCAACAATTTTATTAAAATAAAATGCATAGCAATCTCTCTTAAACACCTTATAATCTCCACACTTTATAAATTTCAATCACCAAAAATAAAAATAATATATTTTTATTTTTCTTTACCTTATAATTCCCCAAGCACTTAGAACTCACAATAATATCTAGAAAATTTCAATTTTCAACACCTTGGAGAATAAAAATTAAATAGCATACCTTTAATTCTTCTTTCCCACAAAAAATTCTTCAGCGAATTTGACCACGTGACCTTGCACTCCCAACACCCTAGCTCAAGCTAGGCCACCAAGTGGGGCTGCATGCCTACATGAGACAAACAGTGCACACTTTCCTCCTTATTCTCCTCATAAAATGTACCAACAATCAAATTAAGGCCTCTCACATGTAAAACATTGATCATGTGGATCGAACCACGATCTCCTCCTAGTAATCCTTAACACTCTATCAACTACCACATGCACTACCACCATCGGTAGGATGTCTAATCACCTTACTGCATTTATTGCTTTGTTTTCCTCCAATCTCCTTTGAAATACAAACAGGGTTTTGCATAGTGGTAATTTTTGCAATTTAGCATGAATATTCGGATTTTCCAAGGTTCCATGAGCCTAGGGGAGGGGGGGACGGGTTTTGGAGGACGATTGGGGACGGTAGGCCAATTTTAGGGGATGGCTTGGGAACAGCTGATATAATACTATGATTTTTTTTTTTTTTAGAAATTTAGAATAATCTACACAGAAAAAATGATATTAGGATATTCATATTGATATTAGTTACTAAGTGCAGCCATTTAATTGTTTCAAAAAATATAACTAGAAGGTTCAGCCAAGGATATCAAGTGCAATCTGCCAATCTCTAACAGTTAACCAGATTAGTTGCTATTGCTCAAGTAATGAATGCCACATTATTCATATTTTACACATCATTTTCAATAATGTACTAAAGAACATAAATAATAGATTAAAGCAAAATTTACAATATTCTATGAAGATTAAAGCAAAAGTTACAATATTCTATTATTACAAGATTCTAAAATAAGCAGATTTGTCATTGAAGTCAATGTCCTAAAGCAAAAGTTATAATTTTGAATTTTCTCATTGAAGTCAATATCCTAAACTCAATGGGATTTGTCTCTTTGTAAGAATAAGACAATATGATACCAAGCATTCTTCATCTGTATTTTCTCAATGGAAGTGTATGCAAAGCAAACAATTTAGGCCACTTTGCAACAAATCAATAACCATTTATAGCAACAAAGGAACACACATAAAAGCAAAACATTGAACATGAATCTAATTGAATGCTATATGTTTTACAAAATCTTCATTCTTGAGCATTAGATAAATAAAAAATAGAAGCATTTTGGACCATGGTATTTTCCCCACCAAATAAAGTGCCATTCTAGTAAGAGTTATCATGCCACTTTTACTAACCAACAACTTCATCATGTTTTTACCTTACATGATTTTCTGAATTATGAACATGAATTAAGACATGCAAAGCCATGATCTAAAAATATTTTTAAAAATGTAGTCAAGAGGCACGTTGTTCTGAGTCCTGTAAAACTTGCTTGTTTCAATTTTTAACATCCTATAATTTAACTATTTTTTTCCTTTTCAGCTTCCTTCTCAAAATATTTTGATTAAACTTGTTTAAAGGGATTTTGTAAATTTATGCTTATTAATTTTGTATTCTTGGTTTTTCTTTGGAACACTATTTCTAGCTCTCTCCATACAGTTGTTACACAATGTAGTATTTGAGTTCAAATACCTACTTTGATCATTTGTGGATATTAAGAAACTTTCTTTATTTCTAAGTAATTTTCACTAGTATGAGTAGGTTCTCTCTTTGTTACTCTTTATGTTATTCAGTGATCTCTGCTTATTATATCAACAATATTTATCCCTCACTTGTAATTTTAGAATACTGAAAATTTTTCTTTAATCTTCATAGAATAGATTGGATGAGGACTTGATTTAGAATAGTGTAATTTTTGCTTTAATATTCATTTGTGTAAAGTCAAACTCATCATTTTCAACAATGTACTAAAGGACATATTGAAGAACACAAATGTCTTACAATGTACTAAAGAACAGATTAAATGTTTATTTTTATTTTTAGTTTTTCTATTGGCTGAGGATGCCTAGCCATGGGGGATGGCTGAATCCCTTTAGGGATGCTCAGGCCATCCCTAGGGATGGTTGAACATCCTCGAGGATGTCTAGGCACCTTCCAAAGGTTCCCATCCATCCTCGAGGATGCCCAGCCATCCCTAGGGATGGGTTGAGCATCCCCAAAGAGACCCAGCCATCCTTGAGGATGGCTGGCCATCTCCAAGGACACCCCAAAATAGGGGACATACCAGAGACAGGAGGTCGTAGGCCTTAGGTATCCCCAAGGACGTTTCCCAGCCATCCCCAAAAAGGGGGATGGGGAGAAATGTTCCCAATGCTATCCCCCCATGCTGGGGACACGGGGGACAGGGGGACGCATCCCTCAGGGGGGAATGCATCCTCGTGGAACACTGGGATTTTCAAAATGTTAATTTTATGAATTTTGGGACCATAGAGGTCGGCCCGTTCGCCCAAAAATTTTGGGATCCAATTTTTTTAAGGGTAAATTCGCCCCATTGTCATAAGGTTTCCCACCTAATTTTTTCCCTAAATTTATTAAAAATAAAAAATATCCCACCCAATTCGCCCCTTGTACCCCATTATATATAGCTAACCCTGACAATGACTCTCATACAATTGCAACATTATTTTTTTGGATAGCGAGCGATACAAAGCAGATGACTGACAAAACACGAGTCCATGACTGATAGAAATAAATTGGCAAAATGCGACTTGAGGAAGGTGACTAACAGAAGGTGAATGGTATAAGGCTACTGGTAGACAACGAGTGGCATAAGGTGAATGGCATAAGGCGACTGGCATAAAGGACTATCATAAGGCAATTGGTGAAATGTGATTGGTAGAAGGTGAATGGCATAAGGTGAGTGGCATAAGGTGACTGACATTAGGTGAGTGGCATAATGGAAGTGGTATAAGGTGACTGGTAGAAGGTTATTGGCATAAGGTGATGGGCTAAGGCGAATGGCATAAGGCGACTAGCATAAGGCGAGTGGCATAAGGCAACTGATATAAGGTGAGTGGCATAAGGCGAGTGATATAATGTGAGAGGTATAAGGCAAGTGGCATAAGGTGACTGGAAAAATACGAGTGGCATAAGGCGACTAGCATAAGGTGACTGGCATAAGGTGACTCAATTTACCGATAAGTTTCTTTTACCATTAAATTTTATTTTTTAATATTTTGTTCATGGACACTCAATAAGGAGGTTTATTCTGCTTGGGATCGATATTCTTGGGACAGATACTCTATTATCTCTAGCAGTAGTTCTCTTTTATACCAGTTATTTTCATTTTTAAAAATGATGTTCATTGTTCATGTTATTCTTCTATTCATACAAGTAAAATGTCAAATGCAGGTAGTGGAAAGAATGGAGGCCAGTCTTCCAATAAAAGGAGTATCCTCAAATACTTTCATAATATTTTAAAATCTGGTCAGCCATCAACATCTGCACAAACTGAAGGTATGAACGCCTTTACTCACCAGTTAATTTTTTTACATTGTTAATTTTAAATATAAATATCTTCATTCATAAAGAAGTGTGCTTTTTGGTTGATGGCTTGTCCATTTTTATCTGTAGAAGGTATGCTTTTAAATGCCATAGTGATAATGACCCTACTATTGACACTAGTATTATCTCTACAGAAAACACTGTTTACCCTGATATACCTCCACTTCCACATATCCACGTTAATGAACAATCCACAGATGAAAATATTCTTAATCAAATGCAACAACAACATGAAGAGATTCCTGAATCTAACATGCCAAGTGGAAAAGAAACTAATAGTTCTTATGCAGTCCCTACTTTCGAAGAATCTTCATCTAAAAAACATAAACGTGCAAGGTTATCTAGGTGGACAATTAACAGATCATTTCAGCCTGATTGGATATCAGAATTTCCATTTATTGAGCCAGTGCTGCTAGAGAATAGTAGTGATGATATAACAGAATTGAGATGCGTAATTTGTAGTTGGAAACATGGAAAGGATCATAGATTGCAACTTAAGAAAGATACAGTAGAAAAACATTGTGGAAAGGTTTATATCAAAACAAAAGAAGGTGATCGAACAATACCAAAAAATTATAGGTGGAAGGATGCATTAGAGTGCGCACATATAAGATATGTGCAAGAATATGATAAAGAAATGAAACAAAAGCAAACTTTGGTTGAGAAAGGTGCAATGATTCAAGCCCAATTTTGAAAAATGAATAAGTTAACTTTAGCTTCAAAAAGTTTGCAGTTTGTTGTTGTATTCTCTATTCTTAAGAAGGGTAGACCTATGTCTGATTTCATGGATTATAAATCTCTATTTTGACTAGTTGATGTGCAGAACTTACCCAACGCCCATTGGTCAGATCGAAGTGGTTGGGAAATGGTAAAATGTCTCTCATTGGTTGAGCAGGATGACCTCAGAGAGAAAGTAAAAAAGGCCAAATTCATTTCACTTTCAATTGATGAGGTGACTGTTGTTGACAATACATCTTGGATTTGCATGCATGTTTACACATTGGAAAATCATTTAAGGCAACCTCATTTACTTGGAATACGCAAGATGGTGGAAAATTGTAATGCAGAAAATATTTACAATGTTGTTGTAACTAGTTTAAAAGAAGAAGCAGGAATGAATGAAATTGAAATAGCCTCTAAGTTAATATGTGTCGGAGCTGATGGTGCTGCTACAATGCAAGGACACAAGAATGGTCTTTGTGTTAGACTACAAACATCTGTTGCCCCATATTTGATCCCTATTCATTGCATGGCCCACAGAATGAATCTTGCATACAAAATTGTGGATACATTTACAAATGTTGCGAGAGTGGAAGAGCTTGTCCATGAAATTCATGATTATTTTTCATGCAGTCCAAAAATATTTTTAGAGTTTCAACAGTTTGCACTAGGAGTTACTGAAGGTAAAAAACTATTGAAAGATGTGGATACTAGGTGGATTTCGATGTATCAACCGATATTAAGAGTTTTCAAAGAATATCAATCCCTGATAGGGTTTATGTATGCAAATCGTAGGGCAGTTGATAAGGCTAAAGATTTACTTTTTTGAATGAGTGACTTTGAAACACTTCTCACATTGTGCGGTATTCTTCCTATGTTGGAAAAAATGAATACTTTGATCAAAATTGCACAAGAAAGATCGATTTATATTATGGATTTCATCAGGGTGAGAATACAAATTTGCATGCATATTGATATGATGTACGCATCTGGTCAAAATTTTATGGATCCCATGTTTGAGAGTTGGAGAGCATTAATAAACATGAATGATCCTCAAAGCTTTCTGAAGTTCAATATAAACGATCATCTATGTATTAATGTCCATGGAAAGGAAATACCTTTATATTGTTATGGCGTGCGAATGGATATAGCTACAAATGAAGTTGAGAAAATACCCATAACCTACAATAGATTTCATGTAGTTGTAGACGATACAAAAATTAAACTGAAACAAATAGCAGAATCATTGACAAAAGAAATAAGAGACCGTTTTCAAAGAGATGAATTGCTAGAAGCTATGGGTGTGGTTAATCCGATGTTTTGGGATCCTTGTAGTGAATACCAAACTGTAAATGGTTTGTTTCTCAAATACATGGGCATTCTTGTTGGCCATTTCAGTAAAAGTGTGGTAGTCAATGGTATTGAAATCAATGGCATTCTCAACAGAGATCTTTTGACAAAACAATCAAACTATTTTGGAACAACAATGTCTGCTCAAGTTTCACAACTCTCTAACCATCATGAAGCAGGTTCTATTTCACGTTTGTGGAGAATATTACAACCTAGTACTATCTTACAACATACTATGAGTGAATATTTTCATTTATATGAATTATGTCAAATGATGATTTTAGGATCTGTGGAAGATGAAAGGGTGTTCAGTGCATTATCATATGTAAAATCTAAAGTTCGAAATAGGTTGGACAAAAATTTGGAAAATTGTTTGAGAGTATATGTGTCGACCTATGAGGTGGAGAAGTTTCCTTACGAAAGAGCATTGTCACATTGGAAATCTATGGCAGAGAGAAGAGGTGTAATGAATACTGAGGATGATGGTAACACTGGTCAGATTGTGATGATAGAAATTTTGGGTATGAGTGCAGAATATTTTGTACAATATGAAAAGAGTTTGTTCCAGCTTCTAGCATTATGATGCAAGGATGCATTCATTTGATTTGATTTCATATATTATCATTTTATTTGATTTCACATATTATCATTTGATTTGATTTCACATATCAGAATGAAAGGATGCTTTCATTTGATTTGATTTGAGTTCAACATTGTAATGAAAGGAATATTGAGATTATATTGTTACATGTAATTTTGATGTCACTAATCATATAATATGATATTAGATTTGCCATTGGATACTCTGTATAGCATAGCCCTCTGATTTGATTATGTATATTTGAATGAAATTGGATTATTTGATTACAGATGTTGATTAGAACACTGCATTATCTTTAATATTAGAAATGTGTTACTGGATATTTTGTATATCATTTTACATAAGCCTTGTTATTGAAGTATTAGTCTAAAGTTTCAACTTTTCTTGTAGATTTGTTTTGTATAAATCATTATTGGCAATTTGTCAAAGTTAATATCTATGTTGCATTTCCTATCATTTCAAATTAATTCGTATAACATAAAAAAAACATCTTATTGCATCCACATAATTCAAAATTACTTAATACATCAACACAAATAATCAAAACATAACAACATTCAAAACAAAATTTCCAAGAGATTATACATTTTTCGGAAATAGTCTCTTTCATTGATTTCAATTTTCAAAAAAGATACCATTCATTCACAATTTACAAAACATATCAAACATTATTTCTTCCACTTCAAATTAAAAACAACAAACTTCTACATCATCATAAATAATCAAAACATAACAATAATTAAAACAAAATTTCCAAGAGATAATATATATTTTTTGGAAATAGTCTCTTTCATTGATTTCAATTTTAAAAAAGATACCATTCATTCACAATTTACAAAACATATCAAACATTATTTCTTCCACTTCAAATTAAAACATAACAATAATCAAACTATAACAATAATTAAAAACAAAATTTCAAAATGATAATACAATTTTTTCAAAAGTTGTCTCTTTCATTGATTTCAATTTTGAAAAATAATACCATTCTTTCACAATTTACAAAACATATCAAACATTTTTTTCCACTTCAAATTAAAAACAACAAACTTCTACATCAACACAAATAATCAAAACAAAACAATATTTAAAACAAATTTGAAAATTATAATAAAAATTTTAAGGAAATTGTCTCATTCATTGACTTCAAGAAAGATACCAGTCTTTAACAATTTATAAAAATATCAAAGAGTTTTTGTTTCACTTCAAATTCAACACAACAAACTTCTATTCTTTTTGCATGTTTCCTGAAGGTTCACCCACATCTATCTCAATATCCTTTTCTTCTAATGCACCAACCCTAACCAAACTTTCTGTTGTAGTGTTGATCCCCGATAACAATGAACCTTCTTCCTTCGTTGGATCTTCTTTGAAAGGTGCATTCAACTCTTTCTCATTTTCTTTCAGTTTAGCATCGACATCCAGGCCCTTATCTCTGATAAACTTCTTCAGCCAATTATTTTCTCTAACTGTTTGTTGTAACCTTTTCTTCACTTCAATAGCATTATTAATGCTAATTTTGGTAGTCTTGATCAACGTTTTCATGGCACCGACCTGTTGCTTTAGGTGCTAGAAATTAGACTGCAAAATAGAAGTGGAAAAAGTTTAATATTTATAAACAAAACATATTTAACAAAAAATGATTTTTTAGTTAGATGTAAAACTACCAAAATTTCATCTGTGTATGCAGACTCGACCTCCATAGTGCCAGATTCAGCTTTATGTAGCAAAGCATCGAGCTTTTGGGGCTGATTCTCAACCTTTAAAAACAACTCTTTTCTCTTTGAAAAATTCTTATATCGGCCATTGATTGCTTTAATCAAAACCTTGGCCCGATATTCCCATTCTTTCAATTTATCAATATCCAAAAGAAGAGTATTATGAACTACAACTTTACATCTATCGACTAATAACACATTTTCAAAAAAGTTTACTATATCATCATCTGTTAGATGATGGGCGGTGACTTGTTGTGGGGTGGCATCTACATTGACATCCTCTTCTTCATCAATGCCCTCATCATCCTCAAGAATATCACTTGCCTTTAAAGGGTAATTTTTAGGATTCATACCCTGATAAAGAAAATCACAATCTAGAGTTCCCAAGGGCATTTGAGATGCACTCTCAACATTTGAAAAATTCTCTAAGGTTAATATCGATAAAACAGAAACATTGGATGATGACACATTTTGTGTCTCTGTAGCACTTCTTGCATGATGAGACAACGGTGTGAGGAACATTTTACCATGCATGTGTGATTGGTTCCTCACTAGTGGAACCTGCTATGGATGGACAGGAACTTGCTTTGGATGGACAAACAATGGAACTATTGTGGATGGATAAGAAATTTCTTTGGATGGATAGATAATGGAACTTGTTGTGGCTATTATTATGGTTATTGTTATGGATGGACAGATGGTGGAGCCATATTTTTTTTAGTCTTTTGAATCTAGCAGGTCTCTCTACAAAATTTCACACAAAAACATAAATTTAATCTTGTGTAAATAACAATATCATAAAAAGAGATTTATTTTAACCATACATACCAGACTCAGACTCTACAACCATTGATGATTCAACCATTTGCCCTTTCTCTGAAAAATATTTAAAATACATTTAAAAAACATAATTTTAAGTCATTAAAATACATCATTTAAAATAGTACTTTTGAAGAATAAGGTTACCTTGTGGGTTGGAGGTAACTTCTTCTACGTCGACAGTAACAATTTGAGAAGTAAAAGGTGCCATAGGTGTATGCTGAATCCGATCACCATGAGACCTCACACGTTTGGTGGGAGTTATTGGTGATGACTATGACTGTGTGTCAGAATCAGCAGATACTTCTTGAACCCTAAATGTGACATCCCTTTTACTTGAAGACTAAGATGCTCTTCTCTATTTTCAAAACAAAATTAGAAAATAACAAGATAGAATGATAAAAAGAAAACAAAGATATTCCAAAAAATATGTTTACCTATATCTCATCATCAGTCATGCCAATAGACAACAAACTGGGGTGCAATGCAGTGGGAGGACTGCTTTGTTGAAGGTTGAAATAAGCTTCCTAAAATAGACAAAGAATAAAATTGTTGGTAGTCATTGTATAAGAAGATTGAATTTTCTGGGCACTCAAAAGGTCGTGTTTTAGGCGGTTGGAAATGTGTGTGGACCAGTCAAATCTACCACCACCAATACAACGAATCAATAAAGAAAGTGCCCAAAAAGGTATTTCTGTAGGTCACCCCTACAGAATAAGCCTTGCCTAAAAAAATTCAATGCAAGCATATAGAAATTTGTCTGCAACATTGGAAATGTTTAAGCCCCTTTTGGACTTAGAAGAATTAACTGAAAAAAGAGACAACATTATTAGAAAACAAAAAGTACAACAAGGAGAACGTTATTAGAGAATGGAAACTACAATACATCAATATTTAATGTTAAATAAAAAATAAATTTTAAAATTATACCTTTCAAATTGTCAGAATGAACAGAGTAAATGATTGCTAGGGTGGATTTATCATCTTCGGTTAAGGCGTATTGGTTGTTCACCAGTACACCATCCAAAAATGGTAGCCCTGTTAGTCGCTGCACATCGGAGGGTTTAACAAAAAAAATAATGTCCTTGTTATCCACTCGTATCGAAATAGTGGACACGTCATGGTTGTAACAACTAACGATCCATTGCATCAACTGAACGTTAATGTTCAACTATGGCATCTTCAACACACCAGCAAGTCCGACGGTGTAAAGCCATTGGGAATCTCTTCCAAGAGTGTTGAAAATGCTCTTGATGTTGGGGTAGAAGATGTTCTTGAAATACACTTTAGAGGGAAGAGGAGAGGAACAACTAGCCATATCTAAAAAGATGCAGGAAAATATTCTAAAAAACCTAGGAAAATGCTCTGAAATGCCCTGGAAAACACTCAAAAAATGTTGCCAAAACCTTCTAAAAATGCTATCAAAAAACCTTCTGAAAATGCTACCAAAACCTGCTAAAAACGCTACCAAAACCTGTTGAAGATGCTGCCAAAATGCTTTGAAAATGCTCGAAAACCGCTATGGAAAACACCCTAAAAATGTTGGAAAAAGGTCTAAAATTGCTTTGGAAAATGGTGTGGGAGAGGCAAAAAATGACCCTGCATATGAATTTATAGAAGTCTGCATGGTGGAAGTTAATAGATGCATGACACGTGGCAGAGGAGAGGACACGTGGCATCATCTAATTGATGAACTATGATGGTCACCTTATGCCACTTGCCTTATGCCACTCACCATATACTAGTTGCCATCTACCATTCACATTATGCCACTCGCCATCTACCAGTCACCTTATGCTAGTTGCTCTCTACTAGTCACCCTTTGCTAGTCACATTATGCCACTTGCCTTATGCTACTCACTTTATACCACTTGCCATCTGCCAGTCACCTTATGCCAATCACCCTCTGCCAATCACTTTCTACCAGTCGCCTTATACCACTCACCTTATGCCACTTGCCTTATGCAAGTCACCCTCTTCCAGTTGCCCTCTACCACTCATCTTATGCAACTCACCTTATGCCACTCGCATTATGCCACTCACCTTCTACCAGTAGCCATAAAATTTTATTGATACTTTTTGTGCAAAAAAAATCGCCATATTTTGAAAAAATTTCTTCAAAATTTTGAAAAATTTGCCCCAAAGTTTATACACCATTCACCTAGATTCACCCCGATTTTATAATTACTTTTTCGGTACTACCCCTTATGCATAACCCTAAATATGAATCTTCCTCTTCCTAGGGTGCAGTGGTTGAATTTCCTCCTTACTCTTACATTCGAAGGTATTTCACACAACTTTAGGAAATGAAATTTATTTCCTATATAAATGCATATTATCATTTGCCTTCTCACGTCAGCCCATTTCGAATTTAGAAATTTGAATTTATTTTTTAAATATTAAATAAAAAACCTTTGCCTCCAATGTTAATTTAAATTAAAATTTTAATCAAAGATTAAAATATTTTAATTTAAATTAAATATTTTTAATCTGCTCATGGGTCTTTTTAATTCAAACTTCATTTTTCTTTGTCTTGATATTTGGCCATAAATATTATAATAATATAATATTATTATTTAATTTAAACTTACTTCTTTTTCCTCGGATCTTCATCCTTTGGGCCTTTTTAGGAATATAATATTTAAAAATAAATATTATATCCTATTAATTTTCAAGACCTTCTTGCTTTTGGAAAAACCATTTGATGTCCTTAATGACGATGAAATTGAACCAATATTCTTTTGACATCAACGACAATAAAATTACTCTAAATTTCCAATATTTTTATTGATAAATGGTTTTGAAAGGAAACCAAAACCTTTTTACAAGCCAATCAGAGGAGATATGAATGTAATAAGAAACCCCAATCTAATACAAGAAAAAATGGAGGACCAACCATCATAGCCTCATAACAGAGAAAAAAATATATAGAAAATGAGGAGAACACCCACAAAGCAAATGTAGGATAATGTGAGACAACCAACAAGCAAAAAAGAGGAAAAAATTACAACACAAAGAGGCCATTGACATGAAAAAATACTTAGGGAGATAATCCTAATCGCCATCATCCTTGGTGGTATCCTTCCCTAGTTTTCCCACCTTATAGATCTTTATTTGATTAATAAGCTTGCTCACCCTCAATATCATGGATGTGGCCAAGGAGACAATATCATACAAATCCATCATCGATTCCACATCATCCAAGGAATTAATAGTGAGTGCTTTGGGAGATGGGCTAGCTAACATATTTTGCACTTTATGAGCTAGAGAAGTAAATTCAAGTGTGGTAGTAGTTGTAAATAAAATATTTTTACCTTTCCCAATAGATGAATTCACACGAGATGAGCAACTACTAGGAGTCAACGAAGAGCCCAACACCAATATCTATCTACTCACCTTATCAGAGCTTCTTGCATTGATGTCGATGGATTGACCATCAAGAATGACATGTAACACCACCAAGGGAGAACCAAGGATGGGATCAAGATTTGGATTCACCATAGGACCACCAAATTTAAAAACTCTTTGCTAAAGGGTTTTGAATTATGTAATTATAGATAATAATATGTAAGCCCTGGTGTTTCGAATACATGGACTTCCCTTTACGTACATTGTCAATCAATATTTTTATGAGCTTAACATCATTTAGATAGTTTAGGAATGCCATGTGAAAACTTCGTAATGGATAGGATGGTTTGTCGATTGTAAGATATTGCATCACTGGAACTAGGGGTCTGTTCCATGGTGGTGGGATATCCTCTTGGATGAAGTTTTTATCCTTCATAGTGAGGAACTTTTCTTTGTCCCTAAAAAACATCAATTACCCAACCATTTAATGTTTATTTCGATGGATGATCTCCACGTCATTAGGAAGTTCAATAATTTTTTCTAGAAGGTCTATTGTGATTATAAATGTGAAAACCCTAAGACACATTGTACCACTATCCCATTACTGAACAAAATCCCTTGATAGATTAGGATCATGTCCTTGGAACTTCTTTAAAAATTTAAGAAGACCATGTGACCCCATGATTCTCTCCACCATTGGATCAAGTTACAAAGTTTCAAGATTAACGAGTGCCATAAAATTCTTATCCTTGTGGATAAATACATAAATTGGCTCAACCCAGACTTAAAAATGAAGAAATACAACCAAATTTTATTGATTAAACTTGTACATCACTTTTATGAAAATGAAGTTACTACCAATTAAAGGATTGGCCATCATAGAGCAAACAATTTTTTTGCTATCACCTTTGGTCTTAGCGTTCGATCTGAGCCATTGATGAGAGATATCAAAATTGAATTGCCTCACCACATGATATTTGTTATGGCCAAGAATTATTGGGTCGACCAACCAAGTATTAGCCAAACAATGAGGTAAAAAAGAGGGAATTAAAATCTATCAAATAATAACTTTGGGATTAACAACTGAGCTTGGAATGGAAGATTCAAGAATTCAAAAAAGTCTTAGGAGTGTGGACCAATGAGATCCTATCTCATGGTAGTACCATCTCCATTACAGAAAATATACCTAACCACGGGTTTGGGAGAAGCTCATACAACCATCAAAACAAATATGACACAGACAGTCTTGGTTGACAATGATGATAGAATTATTGAAGTGGCACAAACTACTGGGAGTGCTAGATTTGGAAATACCACAACAACCACTCGTAGTGAATATTACCTAGATGGTACATGCTTCTTCACACATTTTCCAAGTCTTTATTGGATAAACAAGCCTCATTATTTCAAATTTCACTTTTCCCAAGGTATCCACCTAAACTTGTGGAAATTACAAACTTGCCAAAACTTGGGTATATAAATGAGAACAAGTTTTCCAAGGTACCTACTTACTGTCATATGAAAATTACAACTCCTTTGGATCTTGGGTGGATACATATACTTCAATTCCCCATAAAAATAGCATGAAATATTATGAGCAACATATCCCCAAGGAGCTTTGGCTGGATACTCATGATTTTGAGTCTTGATATACTCACACTTACATATTAAGTGGAAAGGGTGAAGCCCAGTTAGCAGAAGAGGTGGATAGCAAGTGCTTCCCCAGAACTTAAGGGGATAAATAAAAAGTGGACAAATATTTGGTATGGCAAGTGTCCAATAAACACTGGGGAAATCTTGTAGTCTAGATCTAAAGAGAATCTAGTGTCAAGCCAAAATTCACCATAATATCAGTAGCTTTGTTGAAATCATGATACATGTGTTGGATTGAAACCCTCCTAAATTTTTGAAGACTTAGAGTGGCCTCATGAATCAATGGGGAAACATTCCATGAGGGCTTAGAGTACCCTTTGATGTAATTGATGTTGTTAAGAGAGTCACCTTCAATTATAAGGTTGTGTACACGAAGCTCCATGATGATTTGGATGCATTGGAAAATAACTTTGGCTTCCATAAAATTATTTGATTGTACACCTAGGTTTTCCACAAATGTCAGGATTATCTTTGCATTTTTATCTCTAATGATCTTCACAAAAATTGTATGATGTAATCTTGTAGTCCATGGAAATTGTTTTTCCAAATGCATTTAACTTATTCTATATTATTTAATTATGTAAGCTCTATGGTCCATTGTTAAATTTATTATGGTTCAACTCATCTTATACTTTGTAATTAACATAAATCCCACTTGTTATGTTAACTTAGATTAACTTGATTATGTAATTTAGGCTTTGGTATTGGTATAAGTACCCATACCATTCCATCTATTGTATTAGAGTGTTTTGATTCTTATCCATGGGTAATGCACTAATCATTTATTGTGCTTAAGGAAACCTACCAATTTTATCCTTTTCATATTTTTTCATGCATTTTGTATAATATTTGAGTGGGTGTATTGCTTCTCTTTGTTTATAGAAATAGGTGTTAATTCCAATAGTGATTACTAGAACTTATCCCTTATTTTTATTTGCATTATATCTATCCTATTATTTCATGTATTGATCTTATTTTTACAATATGATTTATGGTGAATGTATTCTTTAAAATATTTTTATAAAGTATTATAAAATCCAACACTCTAGAGGACTTCATCCAGGAGGGATAAACTATTAAGGAGTGAAGGCATGTTGTATACATCCAAACATGTGTTTCCATGGATATTTCAAAATATTTTTCATAGTCCATTTGGTCTAAATCAAGATAATAAAATCATTAAGTGGATTATAAAAATATTATACTATGGTGTCACAAATTTCATAAGACTAGACATATGGTAAGAGGATGCATAGTGATAACTTCAACAAAGACATATATATATATATATATATATATACAATGAATTAATATCAATAAACATTAAATATAATATATTGTTATATTTTAATATTAATATTATAAATATCTATCAGTTGAGTGTAATAGTTCTAGGGAAGCGAAGGCAAGTGCAATGTTGAGCAGTGTTAGAGCAATGAAGCAGTGTTAGGGTAGTGAAGCTTAGTGCAATAGTGCTGTGGAAATGAAGGTGAGTGCATTGTTGAGTAGTGGTAGGGCAGTAAAGGAAAATGTAGTAGTTCTAGGGTGGTGAAGGTGAGTGTAGAAGTGCAAGGGCAATAAAGTCAATTGCAACAGTCCTAGGGCAGTGAAGGTGAAAGTAATGTTGAACAATGTTGGTGCAATGAAGGTGAGTGTAGTAACACTAGGGTAGTGAAGGTAAGAAACAATGGAGAAGTTCTAGGGTGGTATTGAGTAGATCTAGGGCAATGAAGATGAGCAACAGTGAAGAAGTGCTAGGGTAGTGTTGAGCAATAATAACATGTGATGGACGGGATGGATGCAATTTGTGGTCTTTCTAGAACTCAGTAGAATTTTAAATCCAAAGGGGATGAGAACCTACTTTCCAACAAAGGTGATGGTGATTGATGCAAGCCTACTTTTGATGATGATGCAACGAGACCTATAGGAATCATGAGTGATGAAGCTTTGTCTCCCTAGACCTTGACCCTAATCCTCTTCTTAGATAACCAAAATCTTATTTTATAAAGAAGGTTCACAAAAGTGTAGATTTTTCTTCTCCAATTTTTTTATCTATCCCTTAAATTGCCTCATATCCTCTTATCCTGAACTAAGGAGTGTTGAAAATTTTAGATTCTATCATGAACTCCTTTGCATAACACCCCAAAAAAATAAGAAATAAGAAAACACATAAATATAGAAAAAATTATTATTTTTTGACATAGGAGAAGGACTCATAAATCCCATTTTGACCTTAGTTTAACTTATTGTTTTACATTCCCTATGTTTTTAAGAACTATAACTCATGAGATTCCCTTCACACAAGTTCCTTCTATATAAGACTATCTCATGTTATGCACATAAGTCCATCTATATCATCATACTTTATGAGCTAAACTTACCACATTCGATCATTGGAGGGTATACACGCATCTTCATAACCCACACAAACCATTATGTGTGGGTATGCTACGTGTACTGCAAGTTAAGCTATCAATATTATCCACTGAAAAACTATCTTAAATCAAGTACAATATTCTAAACCTAGTTACCAATCTACCTTATGGGGTCTCAAGCCTTTAGGTCATCATCTAAGTTCACCTAGAACTTCCTAATGTTTCTTTAAAAAAATAAAAATAAAAATTCAATCAACACAAGACCATAAAATATCTAGATACTAAATCTAAAAAATATGAATTAACAAGTAAGCAAGGATAACCAAAACATAAAGCAAAAATTACCAAATAACCATGCATTAAATATTTTAATACAAAACACCCAATAAAGAGGTACTAAGTGCCACAATTCCAATGTTCATAATTACATATGCAAGTATGGTACACCCCATACTTTCCACAATATTTTACATCCATTCCATTGATGAAATCTCCCCACAATCTAATCTACTACATAATTAACAAGATGCAAGGTAGAGAGAAAACTTGTGAATTGGTTGATCTTGTGACTTTGACCCTTCCACTTTTTCATCAATAAATGAGGATAGTAAGGGATCAGGACACTCATGGATCCAAATAGACATGCTTCTAATTGCACTTACTTATTTAATTTTCCAAATTGCAACTGTACAAATAACCCAAGCAATTCAACTTACTAATGCATAGACTATCATAGAAGCTACTCTTGCCATTTCCCCTCTCATCTACTCGTGAGAGTCATTCAATCATGCATCAGCCCATATGCCCTATTATAGTAAATTAACTAACCCTCCTTAACAATTAAAGTCCTATAATTTTAATTGCTAAATAATTTGTGCTCACACATTATTTTAATTAAAGAAACTACTTAAATCATTCAAATAAACCTTTTTCTTCATTTCATAAAGTAAGGTCCCATACCCTTAATTTACAAAACAAACCATAATCACATTTATTATCCAATTAAATCCAACTACTCTAATATTCAAATAAACCTTTTTCTTCATTTCATAAAGTAAGGTCCCATACCCTTAATTTACAAAACAAACCATAATCATATTTATTATCCAATTAAAGCCAACTACTCTAATCTTAAAATAAAACTTCTTCTTCATTTCATAAAGTAAGGTCCCATACCCTTAATTTACAAAACAAACCGTTATCACATTTATTATCTAGTTAAAGCCAACTAATCTAATATTCAAATAAAACTTTTTATTCATTTCATAAAGTAAGGTCCCATATCCTTAATTTACAAAACAAACCATCATCACATTTATTATCCAATTAAAACCAACTACTCTAATCTTCAAATAAACCTTTTTCTTCATTTCATAAAGTAAGGTCTCATACCCTTAATTTACAAACATATCATCATCACATTTATTATCAAATTAAATCCAACTACTCTAATCTTAAAATAAACATTTTTCTTCATTTCATAAAGTAAGGTACCATACCATTAATTTACAAAACAAACCATCATCACATTTATTATCCAATTAAAACCAACTACTCTAATCTTCAAATAAACTTTTTTCTTTATTTCATAAATTAAGGTCCCATACCCTTAATTTATAAAATAAACCATCATCACATTTATTACCCAATTAAATCCAACTACTCTAATCTTCAAATAAACATTTTTCTTCATTTCATAAAGTAAGGTGCCATACCTTTAATTTACAAAACAAACCATCATCACATTTATTATCCAATTAAAGATTCCACACTTTCATTACCTTAAAATATAAAATTTTAGATAATGAACAATAATTAAAGCTTCTACAATTTCATTACTCTAAAATATAAAATTTTAGATAATGAATACTAATTAAAGCTTCTACAATTTCATTACCCAAAAATCTACATTTTTAAATAGTGAAAAATAGTGAAATCTCATAGTACGACAATGAACTATCGATTGGAAAATCACCGAGTGGATAGATTAGTGCAATATACATTGCAAGGTAAAACATAGAGTGGAATAAGGTTCATACGATGTGGCTTTCACCCCAACATGGTCCAAAGACAGGTGGTGCACTTATTCACATGATACCAATAGATTTTGTGATGTGGGTAGATCATCCTCAGTGGCAATGGTACCTAAGGTAACTTCCCAACCTAACTACAACTCGTATTGGAAAGGTTATGCATGGTACCCAATAAAATATTCTATTCTAAGATCCTCTCCCACTCTTTAACCTAAGATGACCACTCTACAACAATGGATTATATATAGGGACAGGTGAGTTTTGGCATGGACAACCAACCAAAAGTAGAGCTATCACTACTAACCAACAATAGTGTTCTTACCTCAGTGCTAATACAACTAGCTACCACTAAAAATACAAACCGAACTACCAATTATATTGGTATAGTAGTGATTCCAATGCATCTTCTTTAACACAAGAAGGGTACAAACAAAACTGCCAATAACAGTGGTATAACAACGACACTATCACATCTTCTTCAACACAGGGAGGACACAAACCAAACTACCAATAACAGTGATCTAACAATGATACCATTACATCTTCTTCAACACAAGGTGGACACAAACCAAACTATCAACAACAATGGTATAACAATGATGCCATCACATCTTCTTCAACATAGGGAGGACACAAACCAAACTACCAATGACAATGGTATAACAGTGATGCCATCACATCTTCTTCAACATAGGGAGGACACAAACAAAACTACCAATAGCAGTGGTATAATAATGATATCATTGTAACTTCTTCAACATAGGGAGAACACAAACCAAACTGTTAATGGTAATGGTATAACAACGATGTCATCATATCTTCTTCAACACAGGGTGTACATAAACCAAAATTTCAATGGTAGTGGTATAACAATGATGACATCACATCTTCTTCAACACAGGGAGGACACAAACCAGACTACCAATGATAGTGCTATAACAACAATACCATCGCATCAATAATGTACTAGAGAAAGGAAATTAAAAAATATTTTTAAGAACGTAGACCAACCTGGTTCGTCTATGATAGTTGGATCATCTGCACTACTCGAATGGATGTCCATCATTTACTTCTTTGCTCACGATGCTATCCTCTCCTACTCATTCTCTCTCCAAAATAATACTATCCTCCATCCTCTCAACTCTCCATCTATGCGTGTCTTCTTCCTCCTTGGTCTACATCCTCACCTACTTGCCATTACTCCTTGACCACCTTCTATAGGCATTAGGGTGGACATACCCATTTTATCTTCCCAAGGTGATCACCATAAAGAGATTTCCTCTCACATCATAGGGGCTTCACATATCTAACCCGATTGGGCCTCCAAAGGGCAACCTGACCCATTCTATAGAAGGTTGTATTATTGCATTTACACCATATGGGTCCATCATCAGTAGAGCAGTGATATTCCATTCATTCAATGGTGAAATACCTGACATTTGGATCTTAAAGAATTGAATTTATATTTTCTTATTTTATTTTAGGATGGGTTTTTCATTGTTTAGGTGAATCAATCATTTTCTAAATCGATCACATCTTTGCTTATTTAAATAACTCTTGCTATTAAATAAATAAACCCATTATTTCAAATAACATTTACCAAAATAATTAAATATTCATCCACTTATTTATAACAATATATTTTTGTTTTCTAAATAAATAAATTATTTATTTAAACAATATATTTTTGGTTTTTAAATAAATCAATCATTTATTTATCAAGGCATACATGAAGTTGTGAAGGCAACCCATTTACTCATAGCTCACCGATTATCAAGGTAAATAATGTTGAAGTAAAAGATAATCATGCAAGTGCATTAAACAAAGAGGGAGTCTTTCCATCAATCTAATCACCTATCTTAGTATCTAGAACTTACGATGGCTACTAGGCCATCAGTATGGGGCTCAATGTGGTTAGCTATTGTTGATTATTCCTAACTGAATGTATGCCTATATGAAGGTATCTATTTTATTACCTTTGAGTTACCTTATCATCTCTTGTCCATCCTAAAGTACTCTCATATCTGATGGATAACTCAATTTCCTCCACTCACGAGTGCACCTGATCCTACACATTGATAATTGATTAGCAGTATAATATCCTTCATTATCTAATAAATATTGTAAGGCTACTTAATTGCACAAAATTGAGTATTAGCCTCATTTGTTAATATATTGTTTTTTCATATTCAAAATTCCATCTCGGAGGGTCATGGCATCCTCCCCCACTAGGACTAACAACTTCCTCAGTGTTTCTTAGTTTTATACGACATAAAAAATCAAATAATTCATTACAATATCTTAAAGCTCATAAAAAAAAAGAAACTATTTTTGTATATCCACCACTTTCTCCCAAGTGGTATTTATTTCAGATAAACGGTCCCATTGGACCTTACACTATTTAAGGGTTTTATTTTGCATAGACTTAGAGTGGAATTCGAGGATCCTTATTGGCATTACTTCGATTACCTCCAAATTTTCCATCTATAAATTATACACATCCCACACGTTTTCAGGGTCAACAATATATTTTTTAAGCAAAGATATGTGGAAGGTGTCATGGATATTTGACAAATTAGGAGATAAAGTGAGTCGATATGTAACTGGACTAATATTTTCAATGATATCAAAGGGTCCTACAAAATTTTAATCCAATTTTATGGACTTGATCACACATTTAATTGGTTTGACCCTTAGGAACACTTTATCTCCCATTGAGTACTCTCTGGGAGTCCTCTTTAAATGGCATAACTCTTCTACCTATCAACAATTTCCTTGAGCCTTTGCTCAATTACCTTGATTTGCTCTTCCATTTCCTTGAGCATTGTCCTTAGTGCTCCTAGGTATGAAGTGTGCGACCCCAGGTCAATTTGTTGACTACAATAAAGATTACATCATGTTGGTACCTGGCCTTAGGTAAACCTACAATAAAATTCATTGATATGACTTGCCATTTATGAGTAGGTATATTATGGGGGTGAAAATATCTTATGGGATGCTTGCATTCTGCTTTGACCTTCTAACACTCAATGCATCGAGCTAAAAAATCTATAATATCCCTCTTCATTACTACCTAGAAAAATGTCCTCTTCAGATTTTAACTCATATTTACCCCTCCAAGGTGAGCCATATAAGGAGATATATGGGCTTATTTCATTAATAACTTCCTTGAATCCCCTGATTTTGATATTATGATTCTTCCTTTTTAACATAAAAGTTCATATACAACCCAAAACTCCTTATTACCCTTCAGATATTTATTTAACTTGGTTTGAATTCCTTTATAATATTCATCTTGATATTTCTCCTGCCTTACTTGGTCCATGAGTTTTATGAGACTCTTGGTTATGTTCGCTATGTACCTCCTACTAAAGGAATCTATGACCTTATTTTATTTTACCTTTATGTACTCAATTTTAAAATCATACTCAATGAGGAACTCGACCCACCTTCTCTTATTTGCATTGAGTATTGGTTGAGTAAATATGTACTTTAGACTTTGATGGTTAGATTTTAACTCGAAAGGTCTTCCCACCAGTTAATGGTGCCAGACCTTTAGAGCGTTAACTACAATGGATAGTTCTAAATCATTAGTAGCATAATTAACTTCATGCTTCTTAAGCTTCCTTGAAGTATAAGCTACTACTAACTCTTATTGCATGATTACTCCCCTTAATCCTTCTAATGATGCATCAGTGCATACGATAAAATATCCTTGAGGATCTAGAATATTTAGTATTGGTGCAGTAGTAAGTTTTTGCTTCAACAAGGTGAAAGCAACCTTGAACTTCTCCATCATTTTGAATTCCTTTCATTTATTTTGGAGATTAGTTATTGCCAAGGTAATTTTTGAGAAATACTTTATGTGACACTAGTAATAGCTCTTTAACCCTATGAATCTCCTTACTTCAGTAACATTGGTAGGGGGCCAACTTAACATGGTCTCAATTTTCTCTAGGTCCAAAATGATCCCTTTAGTTGATATGACATAGCCTAAATAGCGTACCTATGAAACATAGAAATAACTCTTGGCTAGATTATTGTAGAGTTAATTTTCCCTTAGCAATTCCAACATGATCTTGAGATGCTTATTGTGCTCTTCCTTGTTCTGAGAGTATATTATGATGTCATCTGGAAATACAAGGACAAACTAGTCTAGGTGCCTTCTGAACACATTTTTCATTAAATTCATAAAGACAATGAGAGCATTAGTCAAACCGAAAGGTAGGATGGTGAACTCATAATACCCATACTTTGTCTTAAATACATTTTTGTGAGTGTCCTCCTCATGAATCCTCAATTGGTGATACCTTGATATTAAGTCTATATTGGTAAATACTATGGCATCTCTTAGATAGTCAAATAAATATTCGATTATGGGTAGGGGGTACTAGTTCTTGATTGTAGCTTTATTTAGCATCTTATAGTCAATACACAATCCTAAATATCTGTCCTTATTTGTCATAAATAAAATGGATGCACCTTAAGGTGAAATGCTTGGTTTTATCAACCCCTTATCCAATAACCCTTGTAGTGGTAACTTTAATTCCTACATATTAATGAATGACATCCTATACGAATATCGGTGGATGGGTTTTACTCCTAGTATAAGATCGATAGTGAAATCAAATTCTTGCATAGGAGGGAGCCCATGTATATTTGAAACAACCTCAATTATTACTACCATTTTTTATATATATACATATATATTTTCATCTTTCATGAGGCAAGGAGCATAATCATGATCTAAGATAGAATAACTCCAACTAGATTGCAAGTTATCAATGTAAATAGTATCAAGAGACATTAAGACTTGATCAGAGTCACTCTTGAGTAGAAGTGATCAGCTTCTAGGAAAACCTCATACCACTCGAATATGAGAATTTTTGCTAAGTGTTAGGTTTCATCCCACATAAAATGGAAATAACCCTTAATCATACTGTCCACCAAGACCAGTATATAGGTGAATACCTTGAAGATGGTAACCTATCATAATGAAATAACTTCATCAATGGTTATTCATAGATTTTATATCCCACCCACATCTTCCCGATGGGATCACTATGATAACAAAATTACTATACATGATCAACTCATAGAATCCTTGGAATATTATCTTAAGCAAGATTATATAACCTTATGCCTCTTAAGTATTATTTGTCCACATTTTTTATTTAGGTATCCATTTTATTATATACATGAAGCAATTAAGTTCATTATAAAGGGGCATTAGTTAAGCATCATGGGAGTACCCACTTCTCATGTTCATTCAATTTTCAATCCAGAATGTAAGATCTATCTTGGTTCTCAACTCAAGACCAAATTGCCTCCTTGTGGGTTCCAACCTAGTTCAAATTCTAGCTTGGATCATTTTATTACTCGTGTTTCAATTTAAACCATCCATGAATGTTTATAATGTGAACAAAAAACAATGAAGCCTTTATGAATAGAATCCATTAAATTATAGCCTTAAGTTTGAAACAACACATGAGATATATATTTGAGCAAGAATTACATTCCATTACATTATGCTTTATGAATCCATACAACCGTTGAATACATCAAGTGCTAGTTGTTGAAAGGTAAAACTAGTTATTTATATCATTCATAATTACCCTTTACATTCCTTAAAGTAAAAAACATAATCGTATATCATTACATCATCCACATACTAGAAATTAAGCATACATTATTTGCATCATAAATGAACTTCCGATTAAATAGTATTCAAATGTAAACATTGCAATAATCTAAAGGTATGCATAATTGTTTCATCTAAACATTTAACCATCTCATCCACTTATATCATTTTGAAAGTAAAAGCAATATGCTCAAGAATTAACAAATCAAACCACAAGTAAATGACACATTTTTTATCATGGAAACCCTCATGGGGAATAAATCCAACCTCCAAAATATGTTCTTTCCTCATATTCATAAACTTGATATGTCAAATTATTTACAAGTATAGAAGGGTATCTATGAATTCCTTTTAATCAATTATACAAATCAAGGGATACAACTATCCCTTTTCAGGTTCACGATGCAATTAAGAAATTTTCCCAATTCCTTTCTCTAAGTCATCATTATAACATTAAGGTACTTCTCATACCCATAAGGAATCCATATGTTCCTTCAAAATTCAAGATGCAATTAAGGAATCTATTGATTCGTTTCTCTAAGTCATCTTAAGGATTTATAACATCTCACATGCGATTATGATAATCATTGGAATTATATTTCAAAGAAATAGTATTGATTTTAGAGGGAATTTTCATAAATTCCCTTAGAATGAATTCTAAATTCATTATTTGAGAGTGGTCCAACGAATTAAAGTCCCATACCTTTAATTCGTGGAATGAACATACTATCATTTATTTGATAATATAAAAGATCCTTCCTTTATAATATAAAATAGTATACTTATATGAATACCATAAATTTAAATCTTAATTCATGGTACAACTATCTTAATTTTTGGAATGAACACCTAAAAGATTTATAGACCTACATAGATGGAATTGAGATTGTATCATAAACCCTATCGATGTACAGTCGGCAACTAGGATGTCAGTGGTGATCAATAGACTTTCTTAGAGGTATAAGACTTGGTCTTCATTGCTTGATCGATGACTGGGAGTATCCATTTAATAATTCTATGTTAATATTTTTTAGGGGGACCGTCTGGGTGGTGTAGCTAACTATTTACTCAAGGGGGGTTTCGATGAACCTGAATGTTCACATTTTGTGAGATGATATCTTTAGATGTTTGTCACACCGAACAAGGGTCGTAAGCCCATAGAATAATACATCGAGTGGGGTCTAGGCTAGACTCATTTTCTAGTAGGTGATGATGCTATACTCTCATGGCTCTGATTAGCATCCCAACACCAAAATCAAGTAGCATCAATGAACTAGAAGTGAGTAGATGGTAGGGTTTCACATTCTCTTCGAAAATGCATCTCTTTGCAAACATACACAATGCAGTGTGATAAATATAGCAAGATACATCATATAACATTTTATATAGTTAATTATATTATGGCTCCTATTTGATACAACCCAAATCCAAGCGATACTAAATAAAAATTGAATATAAATCAACTAGAATTATGGTATCGTTCATAAGCATCCAACTCTGGTGTAATCAAAAGAGATTTTTGACCTATTAATTTACATGATTTCAAGGGCTATTCATAAGGTTTTGGGATCAAGGATAAAATATCTACAATGTCAGCTACCCCCACTAAGATTTTCCCACATCCATTGTGTCATGAGAATACGATATTATAAGAGGATTTTCTCACTATGAATGGAGTAACCACCAAGCGATGGACACGAGGACCTGCTATCATCGAAAGTAGTGGTCATCTTCAGTCAATGAAAACTTTAGTGGTGGTTATGGTCATTCTCATTCAACGAGACTCTAGTGGTTTAATTGTAGCCCTTTCATGGTGGCTAGTGTAGTCTAGTTAGATTTATTTATGGTCTAACCTATGGTTTGGCCTATAGGCCAACACCCTTTTTCTTAATTTATTAACAACCCTAAGAAGGGTTAAACTCTAATATTATATTTATTATATCGTGCATATATTTTTCAAGAAAATCTCCACAATATAAAGTGACTTTTGCAAAATCATTTCTCACCATGTCTTAGAGATGAGTGATAGAATTTTTTTAATTCATGTTGATTTAGATTTCTAATCTAATAGGACTTCAAACTAGTTTATAACAAGTAAAATACAAGAGAAGCATATAATTAAGAAAGCTATCTCTTTTTAAATAAACATCTTCAAACAAAACCTACCAACCTAAAACTCTTGCAGGGTTGGTCTCCACAAGCTCCTCCTTGCTTGTCTCCTTCTACTATCCAAGAACGCATAATTCTTCAACTAAGAAATATCTCAAGCCCTCTGGTTTCTAATCCACCAAGGTGGAGAGCATACTCCCTAGACCTTCAAGAATTCCTAGCTGCCCCTTTATTCAAAATATGTCCTCTATAGTGGCCTTATTATTTTATATTTAAAATATGTCTTGTGCCTACTAAAACATAACATACCATGTGGAGGATAATCCCAAAAGTAGAAAAGGGTCCACTAGGGATAAGGTAGGTGGCCTTATTTTTTTTGTGCCCACATGCTACCACTTCCTCCCTAATTAAATATAGAGGGGAGAATATCACTTTTCTCTCCACCAACCAACTTATGCCATGAGGGAGAATAAGATAGGCCTTTAGCATTAAATAATACTAGTGCCTAATTTGGTCCAATAAGAATTGGACATTTAATTGCATTAAAAATAAAATGCAATTAACCTAATCAAACATGCTTAATTAATTTTTCATTATTTTTCCTCCTAAATCCTTCAAAATACCTAAATTAGAATTTTGTAGAATTTCTTAGGGCCTATTTGGTTGGACATTATTTGATCCCATGATCAATTAATATCCTTTTAATAGGGTTCAAGGGTGATGGGTCATGACATACATCCCCATTAGATTAAACACAATCCTCTGTGTTTGAACAATTACCTTAGAGAATATATATATCTAGCAAAGATAGAGTTCATATTGCTATTTTACAATCTGAGTCATCATATTTTTCTTAATTTTTTGTATATCATACTTTATGGTAGGCCTCATATTCCATCCATAAGAGTACATGGACCTACAAAAATGTAAAATATCATCAGTACCATGTCCTTATAAATAACATAACATCCATTTTCCATAACAAAAAGTATGGAATACATAATCTCATCACAAAGATTACAATTTTAAACCATCTATTACTACAAAAATATTGAATTTGAAGTACTGCAATAATAGAATTTGCAAAATGGTGTTATAGATATGTCATGAAATTATGCTTTTGTACTATTTTAGACAAAAAAATTCTTATTAATTTTATAAAAACTCCCACAAAGGAGCATCATAGTATATTTTTTTAACCCTTAACATGAGTTAACCTGATAAAGTTAAGTGTCAACAAAGACACATCATAATTTCATAATATCAATTTAGGACATTAACATATATCCTAATATGCATTTTGGAATTTTTTTTTTTTTGATAATCACCAGAGTATCCACCGAGATGTATCCTTGTTTTCATTATTATAAAATCATGGAGAAGTTCCATACCTTCTCCAAGAATGGACAACAATATATTCTTCAAATTCACTTAATTTATTTTAATTAAATTCACTTTTCATAATTACAAAAACATCCAGACAAGAATCAATGCTCATTTAGTGGTGATAGTAATGAATTCCTCTTAATCACACAATATGAATTTGAAATTAATTAAACAATATTTATACAGTATTTATTTTCTACAAACAAAAATATAAAATTTTGAAATTTTGCTAATTACATTTATGTCTCATCCTTGGCATACATACCCTACTTAAAAATGGTGGCCTACAAAATGTTAGTCTAAAGGATCTTAGGGTTGGTGCTCCTAATTTTGTTCCTTACCTCATGTTGTACTAGTACTTAGATCTGGAGATGGTGGTGGAGCAGTTGTTCCATTAGTTGCTTTATCACTACCTCAGTTTGTTCTTCGAGTTGCACGAGTGGTTCTTCTTATCCCATGTTATGTGTTAACAACTTCTTATGGTGGGGAAAGCATACCATGATTCCATAAGATAACAACACAAGATTCCAAGAATGTAACATTAAATTCTTTCCTTATTTGACAAAATTGTGGGTTTTCTATATGCATGACTGCCATCCTTGCTGTTCTCCAAATATTTCTTTAGAATATTTGTGATCTAAGCCTATCCCACTCAACTATGGTAGCGTCTCTCTCAGATTCTAACCTTATCCTTTCTTGCGCCTAAAAATATTCATGGGCATGTTGGACAAGAGATTTCCTCATTGTTTTCTCAATTTATCTTCTAGATTTTCTCATCACTATATCATCTGCTATAATTGCCCCTTTTTCTTGTTTAGATATGGTATTACTAAATATTAATTTCTTCCTTTTAGGGCAGATGCATCATTAGATTGGTAAACAAAAGCAAAAGGATCATAAAACATATAATGGGATTTACTCCACATATAACTAATAACATCCAAGAAAATCCTACCATGAATATGATCGTATTGGATGCCATGAGTAGATGAAAGATTAAAATCCTATAAGTTATTCATACGATCAATTTCTAGAGTTTTGTTGTTGATTGAAGTGATTATCCGGTTCAATTTCCTGAAGGATCGAGTGCAGGTAAATGTCAAACAAATGCAAAGGAATAATAAAAATTAAAAATCAAACTTTATTTAATTCTTCTCCAACATTAAACATTGCAAACAATAGGGAATATATATATATAGGATAAGGAAGAAGTCGACAAGGGAAAGTTGGAGGGATAAGGGGAAAGGGAGTTGGAGGGATAAGGGGGAAGAAGGAATAACGGAGGGATAAGGAGGAAATGGAGGGATAAGGAGGAAATGGAGGAGGGAATATAGGAGGGGAGTTAGGAAGCAAAAATCTGTCGACAAAGTGTGCCGACAAATTGTGCCGACAATTTGTTTTAGGTTTTCACACTTAGGGCTAGAAAACTAGATTTTTCTAAGCCACTTTTAGTGAGAACCCTGTTCACACTTGCAACATTCTCCCCCTTAAAGTTGAGAGGACTGACTACACAGTCTCTCAGCTTTACAAATTGAGCTTTAGTCATCGCCTTGGTGAATATGTCTGCAACATTCTCCAAAGTGTGACAGTATTGCAGCTCAACAATTTCATGTTCCACCATATCTCTAGGGAAGTGATACTTCAAATAAAAATGCTTCGTTCTGCTATGGTGAATAGGATTATATGCCAACTGAATGGCACTGATGTTGTCACAGTAGATTCTGGTCGGACCACTTTGCTGTTCTCCAATCTCTTCTAGTACTTTCCTTAGCCACAAGGCTTGAGTACTAGCATAAGTAACTACTATATACTCAGCTTCTGTTGAAGATAGCGCTACTACTGTCTGCTTTTTTGAACTCCAAGTTATTAGTCCTGATCCAAGACTAAAACAGTTTCCTAATGTTGACTTCTTATCATCAATATTGCTACCCCAATCACTATCACTGAAGCCTACAAGCTTGATAGTGTTACATTTATGGTACTGGATTCCAAAATCCAATGTACCTTTCACATATCTCAAAATTCTTTTAGCTGCCTACAAATGCAGCTCAGAGGGGTTAGACATAAATCTAGAAACAAGAGATATAGCATACTGAATATCTGGTTTGGTGTTGGCGAGAAACATCAAACTCCCAACCATGCTTTTGAAAGTGGTCACGTCAAATTTTGGTGCTCCATCATCTTTGCTTAATTGGATCCCATGTCCAACTGGAGTTGCAATCGGTTTGCAATGCTCCATAGCAAACTTCTTGATCATATCTTGAGCATACTTATGTTGACAGATGAATATCCCCGTATCCGATTGATGAACCTCCATTCCAAGGTAGTAGTGCATTAATCCAAGATCCTTCATCTCAAACTGCATCATCATGGAGTGTTTGAACTCCATATTCATTTTTTCATTACTACCCATAAAAATGAGATCATCCACATACAAGCAAACTATGAGGATGTCATTACCTTGCTTTAGGTAGTAGAGTGTGGGTTCATTTTTGCTCCTGGTGAACCCATAATCTTTGAAGCACCCATCAATGCATGAGTACCAAGCTCTTGGTGCCTGTTTAAGACCATAGAGTGCCTTCTTCAATCTGTAAACAAGGTTTTCCTTACCTTGCACTTCAAATCCCTGTGGTTGCTCAACATACACTTCTTCTATCAAGTAACCATTGAGAAATGCATTCTTGACATCCATGTGTTGGACTTTACATCCTTTGTGTGCAGCTAGGGCAAGAACTATTTTGATAGTCTCCTGTCTGGCTACAGGAGCAAAAGTCTCTTCATAATCAATGTCATATTTCTGAGTAAAACCCTTTGCCACTAATCTTTCCTTATGCTTCTCAATGCTTCCATCAGCATTAAACTTGGTCTTGAAGATCCATTTACAGCCAACACATTTCTTTCCTTTAGGAAGCTTTACGAGCTCCCAAGTGTCATTGTTTTTTATAGAGGTTATCTCCTCTTTCATGGCATCTTGCCAAATATTCTGAGTACATGCCTTCTCATAACTAGAAGGTTCAAGTTGTGCACTAGTTAAAAACACATAGTTAACTTGATCTCCCCTAGGTTCCTGCTAGGATTCATCATCACCATACAAGTGCATACTTTCTAATCTGTGTAAAACAGATTCCATTTCACTCGCTTGACTCCTAGTGTATCTTCTTGAAAATTTTTTATCCAACATCTGAGATGATGGATGATATTGTAGAGTTCTCTTACCTTTGTATGGAACATCAATTTCCATTGGTGAGGAACTTACTGATCGCTTTGGAGAAGGACTTGGTGAAGTAGTTGAATCAGAAGATGGATTTGGAGGATGTGTGGGAGGAGACTACTTTCCTTTTTGTGGGAGCTGTGGTTGCACCTACTGAGCAACTACATCAGTGGCTTCAACATCACTGAATATTTGGGGCTTACCCACTCTCCCCCTTCATCAAAAATCACATCCTTTGAAACCACTATCTTTCGAGTCATAGGATTGTAGAGTCTATAACCCTTTGTGTTTTCATAATATCCTACAAAAATACATGCCTGACTCTTTGGATCCAACTTCTTTCTCAGCTCATCAGTAATGTGAGCATATGCAAATGAACCAAATACTCTGAAATACTTCACATTTGGTTTCTTACCACACCAGGCTTGGTAAGGTGTCTTCCATTTCAAACTTGAAGTAGGACTTTTGTTCAAGATGTGAACACTAGTCCTTGTTGCATCTCCCCAATATGAATTACTCAAATGCTTTGTCTGAAGCATTGATCTTGCCATATCCACAATGGTGCGATTCTTCCTTTCTGCTACACCATTTTGTTGTGGAGTGTAGGCAGTTGTGAACTGCCTCTTGATGCCATGATGTTTACAAAAATTCAAAAATTGATTAGAGGAGTATTCTACTCCTTTATCTGATCTAAGGCATTTTACATAATATCCACTCTCACTTTCAACTTTTGCTTTAAAATCAACAAAGCATGCAAATGCTTCATCCTTATGCTTCAAAAAATATATCCAGCACATTCTTGTGCAATCATCAATGAAAAGTAGGAAGTAAGAGTGGTTACCTAGACTCTTGGTCCGCATTGGACCACGGATGTCCGAATGCACTAATCGAAGTGGATAGGTGGCTCGCCATGCTTGTCCATGAGGAAATTTCGATCCGGCATGCTTGCCCAAGGCACGACCTTCACAGAATTCCTTACTATCTTGAATTTTGGGAAGTCCAGATCACCATTGCTTGTGAAGTTAGCATTTTCAAACTTGCTGAATTCAAATGACCATATCTCAAGTGCCATAGGACACTTGGATTGGTAATAGCAACATTTGCTAACTTATTTCCTCCTGGCTGGAAAAAATTCAAAGGGAATAATCTATTCTTTGACATTGGCACTTGTGTAATGATTCTATTACTATTGTTCTTGTCAAAAATGGTGCATTTACCCTCATCAAAAATCAACTTGTAATTCTTTTCTAGCATTTGACCAACACTTAAAATATTGTGTTGAAGATGAGGTGTGTAATAGATATCACTTACTTGCTTGATGCCTTCTTTTGTTGGAACCTCCATGGCTCCAATGCCTTCAACTGCCAATGACTTGTCATCTCCCAATCGGATCTTTGGATTTGTATGAGGAGTCTAAAGTAGCAAAGAGTTCTTCTTTGCCACTCATGTGATTTGAACACCCAGTGTCCAAAATCCATGTATCATTCATATTTTGCTCTGTCTGGCCATAAGAAAGAAAGAGATTTGTGGACTCTTCCTCTTCTCCAAAATTTCCAAATTGACTGCTCTGGTTGTCTGCTTGCTTCCTTGCGAAGTCTTTGACCAACAATCTCGAGCATAATGGCCAGGTTTGCCACAATTGTAGCAAATTTTTTTTGATTTATCTCCTCCTTTTCCTTTACCAGATTGTTTCCCTCTATATTGCTGTTGTCCTCCTCTATTTTGATTTTCGCCTCTATTGGATGATCCTCCTCTGTTAGGAGTTCCCCCTATTTGGTTATTCCTGCCTTTGCCTCTTTGTTGTCCTCTACCACGGCCTCTACCTCTTCCTTCATGTGTGGAAAAAGTTTTTTCATCTCCTCCATAACTGGTGGTAGGAGTTTCCTGTAACCTCTCTTCATGTGAGAGAAGTGAACCAGTTAGGGCATCAAAAGACAATGAGGTTAAGTCTTTGGATTCTTCAATAATTATTGCAACATAATTCCATTTAGGAAGAAGTGTTCGCAACACTTTCTTCACCATAACATCTGGCTTAATATCTTCCCCTAGTGTGACCATTTTATCAACTACGACTTTCACTCACATGCAGTAATCACCCACTTTTTCATTTTCTTGCATTCTGAGATTTTTAAAATCTCGTTTCAATGTTTGCAGTTTTACCTGTTTTACTTGGTCACTACCTCTATAGCTTTCTTTTAGGGCATTCCATGCATCTTGTGCAATTACATAAGAGGCAACTCTAGGGAAGATACTTTTATCTAGGGCAGCATGTATGTGATAAATGGCGAAAGCATTGTTTTTCTGTGCTTCTTTTCTAGCCTTTTTATCAGCATTAGAGAAAGCTGCCCATTCAACGAACGATTGGTTCAGTATAGCCCTCTTCGACTACATCCCATAAACCTTTTCCTATCAAAAGGGTTTTCATTTTAATAGACCAATATTCATAGTCTCCTCCATTGAACTCAGGAATCGGAAGACTAGTATTGGATGCCATTACAGAATAAAACAAACTTTATTTGAAGCAAACAAGTACTATAAAGCAGTACAAAGATATTAATGATTCAAATCAAATCTCGCATTTTTAGTACATTCAGGTTCTACTTCGGAACTGTTGCTGATGACAATGACCTTAGGTTCTATAGGATCCACTTCCTCTGGATCTTCTTCTTCTTCTTCAGCTTCTTCTTCTTTTGCTGCTTCTTCTTCGTCTTCTTCTTCTGCTGCTGCTTCTGGTTCAGGAGAGCGTGGTGAATAGCTCTCACTTAATTCTGCTACCCGTACACCAGGTGTATAACTGGCACTTGCCTGGTCCTCTAGTATAACTTACACAATCTTGGACTCTTCAATCCTTTGTCCGAAGATGTCTTCAGAATCTGCCTCGTACCCTGAATCTGGTTTCCTCAGATGATCACTCACCTGATTTTCCAACTGACAAAACACTGTATGAAGACTTGTTCATCGAACCCTTTCATCAAAGGATTTCGGTGTCTCTCATCTCAATATCGAGAGAAGTGCATTATAACACCCCCCAGACCGGATCATCTAACATTGCATGGGCACATTATTTCACTTTTTTCAAAAAAAGGCTCTTCAAACAAGGTTTTTAAAATTTTTATAAAGTCTTAAAAAAATTTAATAAATTTTTTATATTTTTTTAAATTACCTTTTAAATTAATTTATTAAAAAGATAATTTTAAATAAAATATAATTTAAATTTATTAAATAATTTAAAAAACTTTAAATAAAAAATTTAAAACCTTTCAAATTCAAAAAACAAAAATTTTACCCTTTTTTAAACTGCAGGCGATTCGATCTTGCGACCTCCACAAACCCGACAAGCGGGCTTTGCCGCTACTCCAAGCGGCCGACTGAAACCAAAGCGGACGACCGCTTAATTAAACCTCCCCCGCGTCCGAAGTTTAAAAAAAATAAAAAACAAAAATTGTTTTCTTTTTCGTCCCAGTGGGAATCGATCTTGGGACCTCGTCTCGACAACCAAACATCCTAGCCACCTCTGCTAGGCGACTGGACAGAACTACAAAGGAAGGTGGCACTTAATAAAATCACGCGGTGGTTTTAATTTAAAAAAAAAATAATCTCCTTTATCCCACATTCGATGGGAAACGACCGCAGGAGGGTTTTTAAACCCAAAGACGCACAATAACATTCGACTGCCTTAGGGCAGTCAGATGCCGCAATTTTGCCACCACACAGCCAATCGCAAACCGACATGTCAGCACACCACTCATCGCCACGTGGCAAAATTTTGGACCAATCACGCGCCGCCACGTCACATGTCGCCACGTCAACTACCTCGATCCACGTGTCATCAACTGCCACCTCTGCGTCGCCACGTAAGCCACCTCGATCCGTGTGTTGCTACGTCAACTGCCACTTGTTGCCTTGGAATCTGTGTCGAGCCGAGCCTGCTATCTGCTACCACATGTCACCTCAAGATTCGTGCTGTTGCCATGTGTTGCCTCAAGATTCGTGTTGAGTCGATGCATGATTTGCCTTGAGATCCGTGCTTGATCTACCTCGAGATCTATGCCTAAACTTGCTCACGATCTGCCTCGATATCCGAGCCCTGCTAACTCCTGCCTCGAGATGCATGCTTGCCTGGCCGTGCCTCGGGAACCGGGCCCGCTCTGATACCAGTGAAGGACCGAGTGCAGGTAAATGTCAAACAAACGCAGCTAAATAATAAAAATTAAAAATCAAACTTTATTTAATTCTTCTCCAACCTTAAACATTGCAAACAATAGGGAATATATATATAGGATAAGGAAGAAGTCGGCGAGGGAAAGTTGGAGGGATAAGGGGAAAGGGAGTTGGAGGGATAAGGGGGAAGAAGGAATAACGGAGGGATAAGGAGGAAATGGAGGGATAAGGAGGAAATGGAGGAGGGAATATAGGAGGGGAGTAGGAAGCAAAAATATGCCGACAAAGTGTGCCGACAAATTGTGCCGACAATTTGTTTTAGGTTTTCACACTTAGGGCTAGAAAACTAGATTTTTCTAAGCCACTTTTAGTAAGAACCCTGTTCACACTTGCAACATTTCCAACATATTAATCTTGTCCATTCATTTAACCAATCACATCTTGATGATCCCAAGGTGTATCATTCAACTTCCATGATGCTTTTTGTATTTGGCTTGATTGTCCCATTGAAGATTTTGTTTTACCTTTTAAATTCTCAATGTGGAACGTGTCCTTTCATATTTTATGTAAAGTATTATCATTGCCCCTTCAATTTTTCCATAGGTTGATTCCGTGCACACTTATTTCAGTGTCTTATATTTAGGTACTTTTTTACAAATATGGTAATAAGTACTTATTGACATCAAGCACATTATCGGAAAGAGAAAGAAAGATTATCTTAAATTCCTTTTGGTGGAAACCAGTTCAATAATTAGCCATTATGTTTTGTTATGAAGAAGATCAACATGATTTTTATGAATCTTTGGTTTGGACTCCCCAAAAATTGCTTTGATAGAGGGAACGGTTGCAGAATTTCTTACAAAGCTAGGATATCAAAGTTTGTAACGCCCTTATATCCATGGATCGAATATATTGTAATACCTTTATCTAGGATTCACATTGTGATGTTTGGCTAAGGAAAAATTCCCATAATTATTTAGCTTTTGAAAGTCCTTTAAGTCATTTTGAATGGTTAAAAAAATTCTTCAGTTAGCCTAACTAGACTTTCCATGTCTTATTTGGAGATTCCTGGTTACCTCCTATAAGCGATCGTCACAATATTCTCTTTCAATTTCTACCACCATGTTATTTGGATGTGGCCAAGAAATATGTTCCCACTAGAAAGGTTGCTTTTAATAGTAAGCTTTATCAGTATTATTTATCAAAGGTATATGCAGACTCACTTATTTTAGGAAATTCAGAATAGATTCACTCAGACTCGGTGTCTGATAGAAATAGATCTTATGTTGTATGGACATCATGGCACTCCTTGGCCATTTTATGTATTTGATAGATACATTACAATTCACTACAATATTCCACCTACGGTTTACTATTTTGAACATATCTTATCTCCAATCAAAGATTATGATAGCTTAGATTCTGACTAAGACTATGATGGTTTTCATCTTACCATTGCTATTACATCCAGATCCTAGTTTTAGCATATTTGTATTTAGAAATTGCTTAATAAATATTCAGTTGTTGGTTTACTATATTCATCCAACTATCTTATGCTCCAGTTTTATTTGGAAAATAATACCACATGCATGGTATAATGGGTAGTTCCTAATTTAAATAGCGTAGCACACCTAAATGCATTTAACCACCACATGGGTGGTCAGGTGGTATACTTTACTACTGAGCCGGAATACACGGATTATCGAAGCTGATTGGCAGAGTTCTGATATAGTTCATCCTAAAATTTCATGTCAAGAAAAGTATGACATTTTTGGTGAAATTTGGGGGTAGTTTCCATACTTAAATGTGTCATTTCTCTCTTTTGCCATACTAGGGTTTTAGGTTCTAGTGTTGCTGGATAGATTATTTTGCTATTTTCTACACATTAGCCTCTGATTGGAAAACCCCAAGGTATTGTAACACTGATAAAAAATATAAATAAAGAAAATATCATTTTGTTTAGCTCTTGATCTTAATTTTTAGTAGTTAGTTTTCAATCGCATTCAACTAACTTGTATTCACACATGGTGATGATTTCGAACTAAGCTTAGTCATTTTCAGCTAAAATTTTATTTCTTTGCTTTGATCATCTAATTCTTGTAGGAAAATAATAATACTACATGCACCACTTTAAGAAATATGTAAATGTTTAAATATTGTATAACACGTTTACTAGATTACAACAAAGCAAGATGGTATATTTAACCGTGGTAAAGGTTTAGTTTGCAACTATCTCTGGGTGAACTATTGCTAAACAAAATAGTAATCTACCATAGTTCGTAATGGTTGAGATGTTTAGCTTCTTGACCAAGGGCCATATTGTAACAATAATTAATTAAATAAAACATTATTTTAATTTGTCTTGTGTGCTACAATATAATTAATTAAAGAAAACATTCTTTTAATTTTTCTTGTGTGCTACAATATGCAAAATTTAGATATAACCAAATTTTAATCTAAGATTATCTGTAGTTTGAAGATTGGTAGTTCTGTGACTATGCATTTTTGACTGTATCCACATTATTTAGGCATAGAAGATATATATCTTCTTTAGGCTATCTTTAGTGTCTATATTTCAAGTTATCGATATTTATTCATCAATTCTTATTCATAGAATATTCCATTTCGAGCCATTTTGGCCTAAGCAATTAACCAGTTATCTATAATAATTTGATAACCTCAACCTGAGTGATCCTTTAGAGAAATTGAGCCAACTTATGGTTTTTCTTGTTCTTGCGCACTTGAAAAAAAAGAGTAAGTCAAAATACATAGATGTCGAGTAATTTCCCAAAAGAATCTAAGGTACACCGCTTAAAACCCATATAAGGAGGGTTTGCTTAGCTCTTCCACTTTCGAATGACTGTGTATCTATTTGTGGGAGAAAGGAACTCGAACATCAACAATATCAAGTACTAACTTTGTCCTTACCAAGTGTGCATTGTTTAGAGTTGTGGAATTTATGTCTCAAGACTTGTTTCATGCCTAAATCTTTTTCTAACCTAGATCTAACTAGAATCTATTAACTAGCTTGGGATCTAATACCAACTGAAATAACCCTAATTATTACCATAATTTTTTATATATATATATACATTTTCATATTTCATGAGGCAAGGGACATAATCATGATCTAAGATAAAATCATTCCAATGGGATTGCAAGTTATCGAGGTAAATAGTATCAAAAGATATTAAGACTTGATCAGAGTCACTCTTGAGTAGAAGTGATCAGCTTCTATGAAACCCTCATACCACTTGGATATGAGAACACTGGCCAAGCATTAGGTTTTATCCCACATAAAAAGGAAATCATCCTTAACCATACTGTCCACCAAGACCAGTATATAGGTGAATGCCTTGAAGATGGTAACCCATCATAATAAAATAACCTCATCAATGGTTATTCATAGATCTTATATCTCACTCACATCTTCTTGAGGGGGTCATTAAGATAACAAAATCACTATACGTTATCAACTCATAGAATCCTTGGAATCTCATATCAAGCAAGATTATATATTCTTATGCCTCTTAAGGTTTATTTGTCCATCTTATTTATTTTGGCATCCCTTTTATTATATACATAAATCAATTAAGTTCATTACAAAGGGACATTATTTAACCATCATGGGAGTACCCACTTCTCATGTTCATTCAATTTTCAATCCAAAATGTAAGATCTATCTTGGTTCTCAATTCAAGACAAAATTGCCTCCTCGTGGGTTCCAACCCGATTTGAATTCCAACTTGGATCATTTTATTACTCGTGTTTCAAGTTAAACCATGCATGAGTGTTTATGATGTGAATATAAAACAATGAAACCTTTACGAATATAATACATTACATTATAGTCTTATGTTTGAAAGAACACATGAGATATCTATTTGAGAAAGAATTACATTCCATTACATTCTGCTTTATGAATCCATGCAACCGTTGAATACATTAAGTGCTAGTTGCTAAAAAGTAAAACTAGTTATTTATATCATTCATTATTACCCTTTACATTCCAAAAAGTAAAATATATAATCCTATATTATTACATCATCAACAAACTAGAAATTAAGAATACATTATTTTCATCATAAATGAAATTTCGATTAAATAGTATTCAAATTTAAACATTACAATAATCTAAAGGTATGCATAATTGTTTCATCTAAACATTTAACCATATCATCCACTTATATAATTTTGAAAGTAAAAGCAATATGCACAAGAATTAACAAATCAAACAAGTAAATGACACATTGTTTATACTGGGAACCCTCATGGGGAATAAACCCAACATCCAAAATATGTTCTCTCCTCATATTCATAAACTTGATATGTCAAATTATTTATAAGTATAGAAGGGCATATACGGATCCCTTTTAATCAATTATAAAATTCAAGGGATACAACTTTCCCTTTTACAGGTTCATGATAAAATTAAGGAATTTTCCCAATTCATTTCTCTAATTCATCATTATAACATTAAGGTACTTCTCATACCCATAAGGAATCCATTTGTTCCTTCAAAATTTAAGATGCAATTAAGGAATCTATTGATTCCTTTCTCTAAGTCATCTTAAGGATTTATAACATCTCACATGTGATTATGATAATCATTGGAATTATATTTTGGAGAAATTGTATTGATGTTAGAGGGAGTTTTCATAAATTCCCTTAGAATGAATTTAAAATTCATTCTTTGATAGTGGTCCAACGAAATAAAATCTCATACCTTTAATTCGTGGAATGAACATACTATCATTTATTTGATAATATAAAACCTCCTTCCTTTATAATATAAACTAGTATACTTATATGCATACCATAAATTTAAATCTTAATTCGTGGGACAACTATCTTTAAACACATGTATTATTAACTAACATAGTCCTCTTATGGGTTTGTCCATAAATTGTTAATATATCTATAAGAGAATATTAAGACATTAATATCAAAGGTCATTAATATCAAGGGTCTCTAGTGTCTTCAATACACACGATACACTCAACCCTTGGTTAGGTTCTCTCACCCAACCATCATAACTTCCCCGACCCCTACCATATGATCATAAATTAACCTTTATACTCTAATTTATGATAAATGCACCAGAATTCCCATGTGATAATATTTTAAGGTTTTAAACTCTAATATTTAAACTCATTCACTAAAATATTCATTTTGTGACACCCATGAAAATATCGCTAGGGTCTCTTTTGTTAAAGTACTTCTTCCTTGTTAAAGTATTAAAATTTTATCCTCACATATGAGAATTCTTATAGGAGATAGACCAAAGGAGCCAAAAGGTATTTTAATCAATATCTAAGAACCTATAACGTTATGATTTACTTAGAATTAATAACCGATCAGACTGACGTCTATTATGCAATCAATAGACATTACAAACCATGTTTGTGGTTGACTTTGTGCACGTGATAAGGCACACACCTAGTGCATATTTTTTATTATTGTGCCCTAGCATATTTAAATTTATCTCATCTATACCACTACCCATGGGTTTTATGGAAATAATTTCACTGAAACGGTCCTTGCCACACCTATCCCTTATTTGTCATTACTAGAGTGATCGGATTAAATAGGCTTCACATGTTAACCCTTATTAGAAAACTTATGGTATTTATGGATCTATGAATTTGTGAGTAGTGACAAGTGTGAAACAAGCAAAACATCGAATAGGAGCAAGTGGCCAATGCAAGTAAGGACAAATTCCATCATTATCATTCATTTTTTCATTTTTTACATAGATCCAATGTTCATGATTACAGAAAGGTACTGTGTATAGGTTTGAATTGGGTAGAATGGCTTCCCAATATATAGTGTTTAAGAAAACCCTAATTATTGCATTTATCAATGGCAAGGAAAGTTTTGTCTTGGATTAGAGTTTGGAAAAATTGTCATCGAGGCTGTGTAATGCAACTCGAGGCTTCTACGTCTCATAGGAACACCTAAAATATTTACAAACCTGCATAGATGTAACTAAGAACCAAGTTGTATCTTACAATTACTACAGAGTTGGGCATTCCAAAAATCATAAACCCTATCGATGTACAATTGGCAACTAGGATGTTAGTGGTGATCAACAAGCATACTTAGAGATATAATACTTGGTCTTCATTGCTCAACCAAAGATTGGGAGAATCCATTTACTAATTCTATGTTGATATTTTGCAGGGGGACTATCTGTGCAGTGTAGTTAACTATTTACTCATGGGGGGTTTCGATGAACCTGGATGTTCATGTTTTATGAGATGACATCTTTAGAGGTATGTCACACCAAACAAGGATCGTAAGCTCGTAGAAGATTCCACTAAGTGGAGTCTAGGCTAGATTCATTTTCTAGTAGGTGATGATGCTATACTCTCATGGCTCCGATTAGAATCCCAACACAAAAATTGAGTAGAACCAATGAGATGGAAGTGAGTATATGGTAGGGTTTCACATTCTCTTTGAAAATGTATCTCTTTGCAGACATACACAATGCAGTGCAATAACTCTTGCAAGATACATCATACAACATTTAGAGGTCTGTCACACCAATGAGGGGTCATGAACTTGTAGAACATTCCATCAAGTGGGGTCTAGGCTAGACTCATTTGCTATTAGGTGATGATGATATACTATCAAGGCTCCAATTAGTAGCCCAACACCAAAATTGAGTAGCACCGATGAGCTAAAAGTGACCAGATGGTAGGGTTTCACATTCTCTTTGAAAATACATCTCTCTACAGACATACACAATGCATTACAATAATTCTGGAAAGATACATCATACAAATTTTCACATAGCGAAGTCTATTATGGTTCCTATTTAATACAACCTAAATCCAGGTGGTACTGAATCAAAACTGAATATAGATCAACTAGAATTATGACATTTTTCATGAGCATTCAACTCTAGTGTAATCATAAGGTCTTTCAAACCTATTAATTTACATGATTTCAAGTGCTATTCATAAGGTTTTAGGATTGAGGATAAAACATCTACAATATTGGCTATCCCATCTTAGCTTATCCCACATCCATTGTATCATGAGCATACGATATTATAAGAGGATTTGCTTGCTATGAATGGAGTAACCACCAAGGGGTGGTTGCATGGACCTGCTATAGTTGGAAGTGGTGGTCATATTCGGTCGAAAAAATTATTAGTGGTGGTGATGGTCATTATCGATTAGTGAGACTCTCGTGGTTTAATTGTAGCCCTTACATGGTGGCTAGTGCGGTTTGGTTAGATTTATTTCTAGTCTAACCTATGGTTTGGCCTATAGGCCAACCCCCTTTTTCTTAATTTATTAACAAACTTAAAAAGGATTAAACTCTAATATTATATTTATTATATCGTGCATAGAGTTGTTAAGAAAATTTCCATAAGATAAAGTGGACTTTTGCAAAACCATTTCTCACCATGTCTCTCTAGGCCAACCCTTTTTTTCTTAATTTATTAACAACCTTAAAAAGGTTCAAACTCTAATATTATATTTATTATATCGTGCATAGAGTTGTTAAGAAAATTTCCATGAGATAAAGTGGACTTTTGCAAAACGATTTCTCATCATGTCTTAGAGAGATGAGAAATAGGAAATATTTAATTCATGTTAATGTGGATTGCTAATCTAATAGGACTTCATACTAGTTTATAACAAGGAAAATACAATAGGAGCATATAATTAAGCAAACTATTTCCTCTTAAATAAACATCTTCAAACAAAATCCACCAACCTAAAACTCCTACAGGGTTGGTCTCCACAAGCTCCTCCTTGCTTGTCTCATTATACTCTCCAAGAATTCATCATTCTTCAACTAAGAAATCTCTCAAGCCCTCTGGTTTCTGATCCACCAAGGTGGAGAGCATACTCCCTAGACCTTCAAGAATTCCTAGCTGCCCCTTTCTTCACAAGGTGTCATCTATTTATAGGGAAACTTCTCCACTTATGGTCCAATAGTGGCCTTATTATTTTACTATTTAAAATATGTCGTGTGCCCACTACAACATAACATACCATATGGAGGATAATCCCAAAAGTAGAAAAGGGTCCACTAGAGATAAGGTAGGTGACCTTATTTTTGCTTTGTGCCCACGTGCTACCACTTCCTCCCTAATTAAATATTGAGAGTAGAATCTCCATTTTCTCTCCACCAACCAACTTATGCCATGAGGGAGAATAATATATGCCTTTAGAATTAAATAATATTAGTGCCTAATTTGGTCCAATAAGAATTGGATATTTAATTACATTAAAAATCAAATACAATTAACCTAATTCAATCATGCTTAATTAATTTTTTTATTATTTTTCCCCATAAATCCTTCAAAATCCCTAAATTGGATTTTTTTAGAATTCCTTAGGGTCTATGATCCCTTTCTATTGGCCATTATTTGATCCCATGATCAATTAATATCCTTTTAATAGGGTTCAAGGGTGACGGGTCATGACAATATCCTTCAAAAATACATCCTAGAATCCCTATAAAATTGGGTGTGTCCCCAAAACATCTTCCTTTCGATTCATTTCAACCTCGTTCGACTTTACTACATACACAATCCCTCCTCTCCTAAGGGATTTCTTTAACTGCTTAGCTTAAAACATTTGGGTTTAAATATCCCCTATTTGCTATGAATTTATAGTCTAACCTCACTTTCCTATGAATACTCAATCCATCTATCTCATAAATTTATTACAAATTTATGGGCCTATAGGTAATCCATTCTTATAATCACATCAAAGGCATGAAGTTGGGCCACATACGATAAACCTTTCATGGTCCCATTATCTAAAGTAATTTCCATCATTGGGAAACATTGGTTTATGGAGTAGGTCTATCCAGATCCATACTCAACCTTACATCCATGAGCCAAATACCCTGGCATTTCCAACATATCATTGCCTAAATTAGAATAAATAAAACTATTAGTGGCTCCACTATCTATTAATATATTTACTTGCTTATCAAAAATATTACCTTTTATGATTAACGAGATGGTTTACACCTCAAGGTTCTGACTCCCAGTTGTAGCGTAGATCTTATGCATCAATTCCTTTCCTTTATTGATAGGTGTGCATGACCTTGGTCGGTATGGGAACTGGTTATCAAAATATGGCACTCTAAAATGGTAACATCCATCCTTGGGAACCTCTCTTCTGTAATCACTAGTACTGGAGTTGATGGCTTCTGCGGGGGAGGTTTAGCATTATTGGGTTTGTTGCATTTCTTATAAAATTTATTCTTGAATTTATTTTGGCTTCCATTGAATTTATTCTCTATATTTTGGGGTTTCTTAGCCTTTCATTATTGATCTGCCTCCCATTTTATAACCCAAATACTGATGAGCCCTAAAAATGCTCATATTTTTGTATAAAATTTTTATATATAATATGGCATTATTTTAATAGAAGTATATGTTTTATGTAAATTATATATATATATATATTTAATAGCAAATTACGTATGTTTTATAATATTTATGTACAAGTGAATTGTGTGTAAATTTCATGCTTTTTACTACCTTTCAACATGTTTACGTCAAGGTCCCATTCGAACCTGGAACTTTCTATTTTATGATGGAAAACCAAAGATAAAATTAACTACAAAAAAAAAAATGATGAGCAATAATTCTAGGCACCCAAATTTTGTTTAGGTTTCCTGACTCTCATTTGGTGCTTGTCTCCCATTTGGCACCTGAATCCCATCTAGCACATGAATCCCATTGAAGCAGAAGTACAACATAATCCTTATTTTTAGTAGAATAGAACGGTGATTTCAGTGATGGATGCGAATGCAGGACAATGTCATAAAGTAGATTTCATCTATTTTTTAGTAAAAACGTAAATATCAATGTAAACAGATAAAGAATAATATCAGACGTATTTTGTTATGATAAAATATAATATGCTTAATTAGTCTAAAATAAATGTATATTTGCTTTATCTCCCTTATTTATGCAAGTTTGTTGTAACAGTAAAAACAAAAATTGATTTTATTTCATATGTAATAGTGTATGGCCACATATATTATAAATACATAGGCCACCCCTGAGAAGAAAGATCCTAGATTCTTTTCTGTAAATTTTCTAAAGTTGCATATAATACAATTCATTTGAGTGTTTTATCAATCTAAAACTAGCATCCACTAAAGGATTTGACTTTGTCGGAATCTATGGAATCTTGGGCCCACTCTCAACAATATTCCTCCCACATTTTTCTTACTTTCTATAGTTTAATTTATTTCCTTTTTTTTACTAAGTTTTTTGCAGATTAGTTTAATTTTGTAGTTTCTCCTATTTTTCGTGTTTTTCTAGCAAGTATGCTTTTTTATTTTTTGTAGTTTATTTCAGTCATATCTTTGATAATTTAAAGTAGGTTAATAGTTTGGATAAAGAACAAAGACTTCAATATAACACACACACACACACACCCCAAACCATAGAATTTAAGGGACTCATATTATTAAGGAAGTTATAGGCATATATTGTGCATTGTTTTTCACAAGTCCATGAGTTTTCCTAGGTTGACAATTAAATGGAGGCAATAAATTAAACTGTAGAAATTATCCAATGTTTTATCCAATGTTTTGATGTCGTTGCTAGGTAATAAACCAAATGTAATTTTATATTCTGAAGAAAGTATGTTAGAAGTAGTTTAGGTTACTTTCTAAAAAACCTCCATTTTTAAATTTTGTATGAGTCCACCTAGAATTAGAGGACCGGACGGTCATTTCATTAAGAGTAAAAATGTTGTTTCATCAGAAATTTTTTTTTCAATTGTACCAGATCCTAATACTGAAACCTATCTACCTTTATATCCTACACCTATGCATTGGAGTCAACAACCACTTTTTACATAGGATCATTCTAAACAAGACCAAAAAAACCTTAGGGAAGGATCAGTGGTAGGAAGAGTTCAATCTAAGGAAGACTTATTGAACATTCAATGTTGGTAAGTAGTTAAATATGGGACTATTTCAAACATTGATTTAGTAATTATTATAAAGGATAAAATAAATTAATTAGAAGCTTTAGAGTCTGACTTGAAAATAGTAGGTGTAGAAATCCTATTTACAAATAAAATGGCTGAAGTAGAAGAAGCATCCACTGGTTTTAATTTTATGATAGAAGGGGCAATATGAGACTACAAGATGAAACATATCTCTCCTACTCATATTCCAATCTTTAGAGGATTTAAAAGAGAATATACTGACCTATTTATTTTTAATTTTAAATTTTTTTTAGGTCGGTAGATTATAAAACCAATGCTCAAAAATTAAAGTTAGTTCCCTTAACTCTCGATGATTCAGCTCTGCACTGGTTCATGAGTTTAGGAAATAAATAGATAACTACCTGGGAAGACATGAAAAAACTCTTCCTAGATCAGTATCAAGACTTTTGTAGGGCATGGGATTCTATAGAATAAGTCTTGTATATGACTTAGAAGGAAGGTGAGTCACTAGAAGAATATTGGAATAGGTTCAAATTTAACATACAAAGGTCTCTCAATGCAAAACTAGGAGACAGGTCATTGAGAAGTATATTCTTAAAGGGGCTTACTAATGAATCTCTGGATGTATTAAACATGATTTATGGAGGGGAAATTTATCAACACCAAATATTTGATATCTACTAGTTATACTAGAACTACTCAAGAAGGAAGGGTAAATTAACTTCCAAAAATGTTAAAAAATCACCCACAGTCACCAAAAAAATATAGAGAATATACTAGAAGACCTCAAGAGCGAGATTTTATAATCTCTTGCACTCCAAATGTACACTCTTATACTTCAAAGAAAGAAGAAGGATAATGAGATAGCATTAGCCCGTTTTTGTTCTAAATACAGAGAGAAGCACCCTAGAAACAAATATCCTGAGAATAAAGTTAGAATATGCACTATGTGTCAAAATAATCATAAAACTAAGTTGTGTTCGCAATTACAAAAACCAAGAGAAGATATTAAAGTAACTGAAGCATATTACATGGTCAATAGAAGAAATTGATAATAATATGATATGGGAAACAACATGTTAGTAGGAATGCCATCCTATGGGGTTAGCAATTATCAAAACCAATTTCAAGTTCAGCCACCCAATATGGGTTGGTGGGGATAAAAACCTTTGAAACATACACCTCCAATGAGAAAAACCTTATAATCCTTACCCATGGATACCTTATAAATAGCCTGGACCATAGTGGAGAAATTAAAATACTTGGAATCCAACTCCACAACATGCAACACCACAAGTTCCATTTCAACAGAGTTTGCTAGCTCCCCTTGCTTTGATACCTGCTCAAATTCTAACACAACCCATGTTTGATCCAAAAAATAAAACACAACCAACATACCAGATGGATAATGAGGTGTAACCCATGTATAATATCAAAGTAGATTATAATATTGTACAATTAAGTTTAGGTAAATAGGTAGGTTTAGAAGTAGCTCCTTTGGTAGAAGAAGAGGTTAACGTAGAGTTAGAAAAAGAGGATTAATCTCCCATAGAGGAAATAGAAGAAGAATCAACAACTATAAATAATAGAGAAGGGGTTCCACATTTTTCAAAAATGTTGCAAGAACCCAAGAATCCAATACAACCAAAATTTGATATTATTTCCAATCTAAAAAATATGACAGTCATAATCCCTCTTTTTTAGGCCATAAGAGACATTCCCATCTATAGAAATGCCATAAGAGAATTGTGTCTGAGAAAACTAGGAAGAAAACCAGCAAAGGCAATCAATTTGGTAGGTCAATTAGCTAATATTATGTTAGGAAACACCTACAACCAAAAATATTCAAACCCAAGAGGCCCTATTTTAACTATAAAAATTGAAGGCTATATTTTACCCAACACATTAGTAGATCTAGGAACTGCAGTTAATGTCATACCCAAGGATACCATGCAAAAAATTATACCAACCAATTTGAAGCCAACCAAAATTTTCCTTTAGTTGGAAAATAGGTTTATAGTACTCCTTAAGGGAATGTTGGAGGACATAATAATCACTATGGATGCATAGGAATACCCAATAGATTTTGTAGTGTTACAATACAAGTTTGGGTTGGGTAGTTATCCACTCATATTAGGTAGGACTTCGTTGGAAACAACTGATACCTACATAAGTTACAAAAATTGATAAATGACCATTTCAAATGGTCATAATGTGAAAAATATGATCATCCATCCACATGCATAGTCTGTAGATTTGTTAGAACTTGAATGTGGAAACCAGAACATTGGTGATTTATCAATGATTCAAACCATCATGGCATTTTATGAGTTAGAGGATGAGAGTGATGAGAAAAGAGTGATATCAATTTTTTTTCAAGGAGAACCCTCATGTCCTCTAGAACTACCACTCGTTGGAGGTAAAAATCACCAAATTAAGCAAATTGAGGTTGCACTTAGGAGGGTATTAAACATAGATGATGAGTTGACAATTGATTAGTAGATCAAACTGAAAGAACTACTAGTCAAACATCAAGATGGTTTTTCTTGGGAGTATTCAAACATGGTAGGAATAGCTCCTGAAACTTATACTCATTGAATATATCTAGAATATCAAATAAAATCGATAAAAAAACCATAGCGCAAGATGAATCCAGCTATGAAAGATATTGTTAAGGCAAAATTATAGAAACTCCTTATAATTGGGTTTATCTATACTATTTTAGATAGTGAGTAGGTATAACCTTTGGTGATGGTGCCCAAGAAAAATTGCAAGTGGTGTATCTGTGTTGATTACACATTGCTCAATAAAGCAACCAAAAAATATCACTTCTCCTTAACTTTCATAGATTAGTTCCTTGACACCTTAGAAAGGAATAAATACTTTTCTTTCCTAGATGGGTTCAATGAATACAATCATATTTGTATTGGGGAAGGGGATCAAGATAAGACTACATTCACTTGTCCATGGGGAACCTTCACTTATTGAGTTTTACCCTTTGGTTTTTGCAATGCATTGACCACATTTAAGAGGGCATTTTTGAGCATCTTCTCTGATATGATTGGAGAAAACATGGAGGTATACATGGATGATTTTACTATCTATGATGAAACCTTTGAAGAAGCCACAAAAAAATTGGAAAGAACGCTTCAATAGTGTGAGGAAACCAGTTTATTCCTAAGTAGTGAGAATTGTTATATGTTAATGCAAAAAGGGATAGTTTTAGACCATCATATTTCTATGGATGAGATCAAGGTATATAGAAAGAATATTGAGGTAATACAAAATCTTCCCACTCCCAAAACTAAAAAATATATCCGAAGTTTCATTGGATCAACTGGTTACTATAGGAGGTTTATAGTAGACTTTAGCAAAATAGCTAAACCCCTAAGAACATTGTTATTAAAGAATATAGAGTTTATCTAGATAGGTATTTAAAATTTTGAAAGAAAAAACTTACTGCTCTAGTATTGAGGGGTCCAAATTGGACCATTCTCTTTCACATATATGCATATGCATCCAACAATGTGATAGGGTCAGTACTGGTATAGAAGGATGGTGATGAGTTCTATATCATTTATTATGTTAGTAAACATTTTACAAGTGCTGAGTTTAATTATACTATCATAGAAAAGGAATTTCTTGAACTCATACATGCTTTTAAAAAAATTCACAACTATATTATAGGTTATCAGGTTTTTGTGCACACTGATCATTCATCCATCACATACCTGACAAAAAAACTTGGAATTAGTGGTATAATTATCATATGGTTGTTACTTCTATAGGAATTTCATGTGATAATTATTGATAAACCAGGTAAGGACAATATGGTGGCATATTTTATTTCCAGATTGACACCTCCTAATCATTCATCCATAGAAGATCATTTTCCATATGAGCATTTGTTTTCTATGAATGAATAGATACCATGGTACATAGATATGGCTAATTATTTAGCCACTAGTAAAGTATCCCCTACACTTTCACCATGTGAGAAATAAATATTAATAGAGAAAAGTACAAACTTCTCATGGATTGATGGGTGTCTATTTAAAATAGGGCCTGATAAAATCATAAGATGTGTTGCTAATAATTATATTACAAAAATACTGAAAGCTTGCCATAATGAACTTTGTGGTGGCCATTTTGTAGGAAGATGAACTGCATTATTGTAGGCTAGATACTTCTAGCCTTCACTATTTAAAGATGTAGCCAAGCATATAAGCCAATGTGACCAATGTAAGAGGATGGACATACCAAATCTTAGAGATGAAATTCCACTCCAACCACATGTGCACATTAAGCCATTTGATAAATGGGAGATGGACCTTGTAGGACGTATTAATCCATAGTCAATAGGTAAGAGATATATATTAGATTTTACTGACTATGTGACCAAGTGGTTTGAAGTACGGGTATTGCGTGATTCTAAAGAGAAGACTATAGCATACTTCCTATTTTAATATATATATACAATATTTTGGGTTTCAAGGGAGATCACAATTGCTCAAGAACCTCAATTTACTTCAAATTTGATCTAGAAAATCATGCAAAAATATAAAATCAGGCATAACAGTTCAAAGTGAGAGCATGGGTATTATTGTTTGACTCCTGGTTCTAGAAAAGGAAAGGGAAACTCATGCATTACTGGATGGGGCCATATGAAGTGATAGAAATCATCAACAATGGAGTTGTTAGCCTCAGAATAATTGATGGTAGCAACATTACATTAATAGTGAATGGTCACTAACTGTAGTCATATCATGTGTCTAAGACTTATTTGATGAAGTCCATATTAGGTATGGGAGTGACCTCAGTTGATTCCAGTTTTAAAATTTATTAGAAATATGTGGACATTGTCCACATGATCCAAAAATAATTATTCTTCTAAAAGTCCCATAATTTGTCTTACTTTAGTTGTATTTTTATTTTACAAAATTGATGCCCTGAGTGTAATAGTTAGGCATCTTGGGAAACCTAGGCCTAATGGGCATAAGATCCATGAACCTATGCATTTCTATTTTTCTATGAGATTAATATTTTAGTAGAAGTAGCTTATCCCCACTCATAGGGGGATACTATATCTGAACACATATATGGGTGTTTTTTTTTCATATTCATGGAGAAAAACACCTGAATGCTAGTTTAGGTAGCGGATGTTGATTCTATATATGTCCTTAAAAATATAATGCTAAAGGTTTGATCAACTATAAGCGTACAATAGTGGACACAACAACAGATATTGAAATAAAGGAGTGTCTACCTTCCATTTTCTACAAGGGAAGGTATTTGATTCCCTTTTTTTAAATAGAAAGGCACCCAACTCTTGTTTTTATGATGGAAGGAACCCAAATCCTATATTTTAGGGAAAAGGTACCCAACTCCCTTATAGTGGTAGACATACACCTGATTCCTATTTTTTTGAAGGAAATGGTGCTCGACTTCCATTTTTTAGGAGAATGACACCTGATTTCCTTGATAAAAATAAATAAATAAATAATGTATTATTTTAAGTACAATTTCCAATTACAAGAAAAAGGCACCTGCTTTCCATTTTAAACATGGCACCTAATTGTTAAAAAAAGGTGCATGTTTTCCATTTTAACAAGCACTTGCACGCTTTGATTTGAAGGAAGGCATTTGATTTCCATATCAGAAGGTATTACCTTTCTCTTCTAATTGGTGTTTGTAGCTAGTATGAATAATTCTGCTCTTATTACTCATATGAATGTTGCATATACTTTAAAACATATTGTAGATAAAATGAATTATACATGTGGTAAATAGAATATTTGAGATGGTATATAAGATATTATTTGTTTATTATGTAACGTATACATAGAGATAGATAAAATAGACTTTTAAATGAATATGATAATTCTTACTAGATGTTGTTTACTTTCCAATATGTAGTTAATGTATTGTATAATGCTATGAAATTTTATGCTTTGCTTCAATGGTTGTTCCAAGTTATTTACTTTGCAATGAGATGATGTTTTAATGAATAATTGATATGTGGTCTTAAATAATATGATGCATTGGTTCAATAGATGCTAATGGTACTTCATTAAAATGGTAATGTGAATGGAATGGTGGAGTGTTAATGAATATACAAATGCTTATAGATGCTAACATATGTAAATATTAAGTAATGATATGTAAACGGATATCTAATATGAATTAAACCAAGTTGGAGCTCGAAGTGGGTTGGAGACCATAGATGACAAGGTAGGCTTGATATGTAGCTTAAGTAAAGCCTTGCATTATGATTTGGTGGTCGAGTATACATGTGGAGTAGGTGCTCCCATAATGGTGAAAATAATACCTTTTGGTAATAAAATTAATTGAATCGAATATATAACCAAAGGGGTATCCTAAAATGAAAAAGACGATCAAATAAAACTTAAGAGGAATAAAAGAAAATAATCATGCTTAAGATGTCTATTCCAAGGATTGTATAATATAATAATGATTAGTGATTTATATCTTAGTGGACCCATCATTAAGATGAGGGTTTGTAACTAAGATGATGGTTAACCATTGGTGTGGTTCTCCATATTCAAGGTATTCACCTACATAATAGTCTTGTCATATAGTATGGTGAAGGGTGATTCCCTTTGGTGAGGGATAAGAACCTAACACTTTGGTGATCGTTCTCATACCCTAGTGGTATGATGGTTTTGTAGAATTTTATCACTTCTACCCAAGAGTGAATCTGACCAAGTCTTAATATCTCTTGATGATGATTGCATTAGAAACTTATAGTCTAGTTGGAATAACTCTTTCTTAGTTCATGATTATGTCCCATGCTCCTTGGAAGGTATATATATATATATATATATATATATTAAGTGGATGAGTAGTAAAAATTTGGGTTGTTATAGTTGGTATTAGAGTGCATTTCATAGGGATAACTACTTTTGTGAAGATAAAACTCAAAATCTAAAATTCCATAACTCTAAAATGATACATACTTGGTAAGGACAAGGTCAGTACTCAATATTACCGATGTTTGAGTTTCTTTCTCCCATGAATAGATCCACAGTCATTCAAAAGTGGAAGAGCTATGTGAACCCTCCACCTTTCGTGGGTTTTAAGTGGTGCACCTTATACTCTTTTGGAAAATTACTTAACATCTATTTCTTTTGACTTACTTACTCCATATTTTCAAGTGTGAATAAACAACTAATAGATTCTAGTTATATCTAGGTTAGCAAAAGTTATGGGCCAAAAAGAATCTTAGGTTGGCTCAAATTTTTTGACTACTCACTTGAGATATGATTGTAAAATTATATTAACAACATGTTAATTGTTAAATTTCTAGGTTAAATGGCTATATTCACACCTAGACATTACATGATAGCTATCAAAAAATAATATTTTATTTATTTATAATTTTGGAAAATGTTACAATATACTCTGGGTATAGAAGTTTTCACAATATTATAACAAAGAAAATTCATAATTTTATTGAAATAAACTTTTGGTGTAAAACATATCAGAAATTTGCCAAACAACTCCAATATTTCATGTGTCCCAATTTTGTAGAGTAATAAGCCACCCGATCATCGGGTGATGGTTGAATTTATTAAAGTGTGCTACACTATTTAAATTGGAAACTAAACACCATACCATATATGTGGTATTATTATTATTACAATAAATCTAGCATATAAAACTACAATAGATGGCATCACTATTATCTCAGTTGGAATCGAAGTCATAAGAATCCTCAACTAGAGAAAAGTCATGTTCTGAATAGATAAATGGAGGCAAAAAATTATAGTGAATTTTAATGTATCTATAAAATACATAATATGGCCATGGAGTACCATGATGTCCATATATGAGAAGATTCATTTTCTTCAGACATCGAGTTTAAGAAAATATATTCTTAATTTTCCAGGATAAGTGAGTCCACATATATCTCTGATAAAGAAGACTTTGATAAAGCTCACTATTAAAACCTGCTTTTCCTATGGGAACATATTTCTTGGCAAAATTAAAATAACATTTAGGTAGAAACTCAAACGAAATATTTAAAGGATATCGTATAGGAGAAAACCAAGCATCTCCAAATTGGACATGAAAGGTCCAATTTGGCCAACTACATAATTTGTTAAAAAATTCAAAATGATTTAAAGGGCTCTCATTAGTAAAATAATTATGTGAATTATTTCTTAGCCAAATATTACAATGTGAATCCCTAATGGATTTTTCACAATAGATATTATCCATGGATATGAGAGCATTATGAGCTTCAATAGCCTGGCATTGTAGGAAATTTTGCAACTCTTCTTTTTGTCAAAGCATATTTTAGGGAATCTAGACAAAAGAGTCGTAAAACTCATGTTGATCCTCTTCATAGCAAAACATGTTGGATAATTTCTGAACGGGTTGTCTATAAAAATAAATTATGAGAATATTTATTTCTTTCTACTAACATGCTTAGTGTCGACAAGTACTTATGGCTAAATTTGAAAATAGTACTTGAGGATAAGATACCAAAATAAGTATGTATGAAACCATCATTTGTATCATCGAAGTGTCAATGATGGGACATCGTGCAAAGCTAGAAAATGATAATGGAGGTACACATGTACCATGATATTGAATTATAAATCACATTGAAAGATCCTACATCCTCGAGAACAGGAGAAAATCGGACAGCTCAAGAGGATTGATTCATGATATACGAAAGTGATTGGACCTTGAAATGAGAATGAATAAACAAAACCGAGATAATAAATCTAACATCATGGTATCGATAAAAAGATACAAAATTATAACTAGGAAATTTTATCTTAGTTTCGATAGGAGAATTAACTTGACAATTACACATGGCAATAAATACAATTCAGCTCTTATTAGGGTTCACCCTATTAGTATTGGTGATAGTGGGAACAAAAACCATAGTGTATCTTTTGATTCTCTTACTTTTTGCAATCGATCTATTGGTACATATGCTCTAAGAAATGGCTTTCGATAGTGTGAAAATCAACTATAGCAAAAATACAGAGCCAGAAGAGGCTAGAAGAGACTAGACTCTTATAAATATCTCTTCTCTAACCCTAAAATGCAAGTCCAATTTTATAAAGTATTTATCTCCATGTAATTCATACAATAAATCATCTATAATAGTAATACAAACTTATTTTTATTGATGATTTTATTGAGATATTGAGATTAAGACACATGCAACAAGAATTTACCTAACACAACACCATAGTCATTGGAGAGGAATAAGAAATTATGCTTGTATGGATGATTTTTTACTCTAATTTTTCCTTAATTATCTCCATAAATTTAAACTTTTGAGGATGGGGATAGTGGTAAGAATGCACATTAGGAGGCTATTTTTATAGAACCAGGTAGATGACATCATCATATGTGCACTTAGGAGGAGGACCCATGAGCTCACAAAAGATATTCACAAATTGATCCAATGTTTTTCATGTCTAAATAAAAGTAGGATCAGGAAACATTGAAAAATAAGCATCCATGCAATTGATCTATATTGGGAATCCATGATCACCTCAATATATCTTCCATGTTATGGGAATTTACCACCATAGAAGGAGGAGGTTGGGTTACTTGTATAAAAACAGCCTTTTTATTCTCTATCCATGTAAAATATAGATGTTACAAATTAGTAGTAATATCACCAAGTTGACATAATATTTGTGCTCCCAAGATTATGTCTACACTATCTAGATTCTTTAAAAAGATATTTATAAACCACATATAGTTTTTTGACCCATACATTGAGATATACCCCCCTTTGTAATCAATACTTAAATTTTTTTATAGCTATAATAATTTATATACAATACTAAAGACTTTGTTGGCTTACTATCAATAAGGTTATGTGTGTTACATCAATCAAGTTATTGATATGTTGTGTTTTGATGGACCCTTGGACCTTAATTGTATGATGATATTGGAGATGATGTCATACAAAAAAGGGGTCATGGTATCATCCTCATGCTGAGCATCATCTACTTTAGCTAATTAATTCTATTATGATGAATATTTATCTTTTGATATTATTGCTTCTTCACCTTCCAGTTGAAATTTATGATGTCCTTCATAGGATTAATATTGAGAAAAATGCAAATAATATTTGTAACAAAAATTTCCTTGGAAATACTTATTATTATGGTTATTTATGTAAGGTTATCTAGGATTAAAATCATACTAAGTTTGGGGATAGGGTACTTGGATATTTTTTTATACCATGAAAGATATGTGTTGAACATCCTTGAGGGTACAAGGATAAAGCATGTTAAATACATGCTAAATTTTATCCTTGGGACTAGTAAAATTTTGAGACCACCATTTCAATATCTAATTGTTAGGTGAAGTCGAGAAGACTTGTGAACTCTATGCAATACCCCTCAATTGGTCATATTTATTTGATTCACATAAAATGGACTGCATACAATGTAGAATATTCTTTGTTAAACCTTTGAATGAATCACATGTTAAACTTATTCCATAAAAGAGAGATCGCTAATTCACAAATATTTTGTAACAACCATTTATGAGCATAGTTTCACAATTTAGTAGAAACTAATACCACATAAGCTTATTCAAGAACATGGACAAGCCAAAACTAATAAAATCTAGGGCCATCCTACTCTAATCAAAACTATAAGGGCAATGCCAATTTTAGAACCAACAACAAGCATTATTCCTAGCATCCACTAGTGCTTCTCAAGCAATATAATCACAAATACCTAAGCAACCTCCACTACTAGCCCAACCTATGGCCCACCAAAATGTTAATAGATGAACAACCCTTGTTTACACTACAAAATATAGTGACTGAGTCAATATTAAGGCTATTGACTTTGATAATGTGCAATTTCACTTGGGAAAAGTTTTGACTGACCCAAAGCCTCCTAATATAGAAGAATTATAGGAGGAAATAAAAAAATCCTTGTAACTTCAAGCCAAAAAATAAATGAGAACATCCTCTAAAGAGCATTCCTCTAGAAAATTCTAAAGCACCATATCCTAAGAGATTGGAGCCCAAAGAAGAGCATTTTAAGGAGTGTAATTTGTTAGAGAAGAAGGAGAAAATCCTCTAAATAGTATACCTTTAAAAACTTGTAAAGCACCATATATTGAAATATTAAATCACAAATAAGAGCATTATGAGGATTTTGATTTGTTAGAGGAACTAAAAATTTTGATGCTCCAAGTGACGAGGCCAAAAAATGCCTCATTTTTGTTGCATTATTGACATATAAAAACTATTATTTAACAATATATAATAAATTTTGTGCCAAATATTTTATTAAAAAATATTATTTGTTGATGTTTGTATGATTGAATATTTAGAAATACTATGTCATTGTTTTAACTATTTTTCTACATTTTATGTCCTATTTTTGCATGATTTTAGTGAAAAATAGCATAATAAAATTGATAGCAAATAAAAGTGTTGTGATTTGTGATTGGGTGAAGTATTTTGAATGATTTCATACCCTAAAATCAAGTTTTTGAGGTGACATGGCACCAAATAAGCTACTTTATTGTGAAACATGGTATGACAACTCCACACAACATACAAAAAGAAACCACCTATAACATTAAAGGAGGGCATGGAATAAGTATAAAGTAGTAAGGAAAAATGGTTGTTGTGTGTTCATGGAGATAAATGAGGACCTATAATACACCTATAAGCACCCCCACATGGTCTAATTTTATGGCAACAAGATATCCCAATTATTATACCTGATATTCTAATGCTCTCTAGAATGATAGGCATAAATAGTCCATTTTAATAGAAAAGCATAGATTGCATCCATTTCATGAGGAAGGATAGATGTTAGCATGAGGATAGGTGTAACAAATATTTTTAACCCATTCTTGGTTGATTCCAACTATCTTGGAGGTATGAAATGATGCACAAATGACTACTATGATAGATTCTATCCTGAAATAGACTAAGTCTACTACAATAGAACAACAAACCATGCATGAATAGCATAGCATTGATTTTGTAGTTGCGATTGTGTATGTAATAAATAGTATAAATAGGCCACTCACCCATTTGTTGAGTTAGTAGGAGTAGAAATTCAGGGTTAGAGAATTAGTTTGAAAGTGAGTAGACGTAAAAGTTGTATTTTTGTAACAACAGTTTTCAATAAAGTGTAGTGTTTTCCAATGTTTTAATTTGTGAGTGAGTGTTTAGAATTTAATTCTTTGGAGTTATTATACCTTATTCTATACTAGAGAGAAAGGGTCCACTCTTAGGGCTAGAGGAAGTAAGTAATTTTGTAGGTGTTTGACAATTTCCATTTTCAACAATTTTTGTCAATTTCTTTCTTAATTCCTGTAACAAAACTGACCTCTATTTTTAGCATAATTTTTGTCTTCTTTTAAGTGTGATTTGTGAGATTTTATTTATAGCTAGCTGACCCCCATTTTTATGTATTTATTACCTCTGATTTTTGCACTTGAAATTCAACAACTTTTTTGACAATTTTTGCAACACTTTTTTGACAATTTTTGCAACAATTTTTCTGATAATTTTAGCTTTTTCAATTTCAACATGATTAAAATTATTTAGTTTCAATTTAGAATTTCCCATTCATTTAATTTCAATTAGCAAGCGTAAAATAGTTCTTTATTCAACAATTTCAATTATGTAAATTTTGTTTAAATGCCAATTTTGCAATAGTAGATTAAGTGGCAATTCTATAATTTAGAAGTAATTTCAATTCTGCTAATTAATTAGTTTCAATTCTGTAAATTAGGAGTTAGTGTGAACTTGAAAATACTAAATGAACCTTCATTTCATTGAATAATATTGTGAACTAATGACTTAACTATAACTTTCCAAACTCTTTTATCGTAGATAGCCTTGGATACAACCTTGGATTTGATAAACATTAAAAATTAAATGATGATAATAATGGCACTCATCATTTTTGGCACCATTTTTAGGGAACATAGGTGTTTTTAGGGGATAAAAAAGTTATAAAATTGTTGATTATGCTAGGATGTGAACTTTAGAGTAATATCTTAAACTTAAAAACTTGCATGAAACATAGTTGTAAAACTCACAATTGCACTTCTAATCATGCTACTACAACCACTTTTATTAATTGTAGGTCAAGGGGGATGACTATTTTTAATGGCATTGATTTGAAAATATTTCTTTATACTCTAATTTTTCCTTAACTATCTCCATAAATTTAAACTTTTGGGGATGGGGATAGTGGTAAGAATGCACATTAGGAGGCTATTTTTATAGAACCAAGTAGATGACATCATCATATGTGCACTTAGGAGGAGGACTCATGAGCTCACAAAATATATTCACAAATTGATCCAATGTTTTTCATGTCTAAATAAAAGTAGGAATAGGAAACATTGAAAAATAAGCATCCATGCAATTTATCTAGATTGGGAATCCATGATGACCTCAATATATTTTCCATGTTATGGGAATTTACCACCATAGAAGGAGGAGGTTGGGTTACTTGTATACAAAAGACCTTTTTATTCTCTATCCATGTAAAATATAAATGTTACAAATTAGTAGTAATATAACCAAGTTGACATAATCTTTGTGCTCCCAAGATTATGTCTACACTACATAGATTATTTAAAAAGATATTTCTAAACCACATATAATCTCCCATTTAGATGTTAACCTTAGTTTTTTGACCCATACATTGAGCTATACCCCCATTTGTAATAAATACTTAATTTTTTTTATAACTATAAGAATTTATATACAATCCTAAAGACTATTTTGGCTTACTATCAATAAAGTTATGTGTGTTACATCAATCAAGTTATTGATATGTTGTGGTTTGATGGACCCTTGGACCTTAATTTTATGATGATATTGGAGATGAGGTCATATGAAAAAGGGGTCATGGTATCATCCTCATGTTGAGCATCATCTAATTTAGCTAATTACTTCTATTATGATGAATATTTATCTTTTGATATTATTGCTTCTTCACCTTCCAGTTGAAATTTATGATGTCCTTCATAAGATTAATATTGAGAAAAATGCAAATAATATTTGTAACAAAAAATTCCTTGGAAATACTTATTATTATGGTTATTTATGTAAGATTATCTAGGATTAAAATCATACTAAGTTTGGGGATAGGGTACTTGGATATTTTTTTATACCATGAAAGATATGTGTTGAACATCCTTGAGGGTACAAGGATAAAGCATGTTAAATACATGCTAAATTTTATCCTTGGGACTAGTAAAATTTTGAGACCACCATTTCAATATCTAATTGTTAGGTGAAGTCGAGAAGACTTGTGAACTCTATGCAATACCCCTCAATTGGTCATATTTATTTGATTCACATAAAATGGACTGCATACAATGTAGAATATTCTTTGTTAAACCTTTGAATGAATCACATGTTAAACTTATTCCATAAAAGAGAGATCGCTAATTCACAAATATTTTGTAACAACCATTTATGAGCATAGTTTCACAATTTAGTAGAAACTAATACCACATAAGCTTATTCAAGAACATGGACAAGCCAAAACTAATAAAATCTAGGGCCATCCTACTCTAATCAAAACTATAAGGGCAATGCCAATTTTAGAACCAACAACAAGCATTATTCCTAGCATCCACTAGTGCTTCTCAAGCAATATAATCACAAATACCTAAGCAACCTCCACTACTAGCCCAACCTATGGCCCACCAAAATGTTAATAGATGAACAACCCTTGTTTACACTACAAAATATAGTGACTGAGTCAATATTAAGGCTATTGACTTTGATAATGTGCAATTTCACTTGGGAAAAGTTTTGACTGACCCAAAGCCTCCTAATATAGAAGAATTATAGGAGGAAATAAAAAAATCCTTGTAACTTCAAGCCAAAAAATAAATGAGAACATCCTCTAAAGAGCATTCCTCTAGAAAATTCTAAAGCACCATATCCTAAGAGATTGGAGCCCAAAGAAAAGCATTTTAAGGAGTCTAATTTGTTATAGAAGAAGGAGAAAATCCTCTAAATAGTATACCTTTAAAAACTTGTAAAGCACCATATATTGAAATATTAAATCACAAATAAGAGCATTATGAGGATTCTGATTTGTTAGAGGAACTAAAAATTTTGTTGCTCCGAGTGATGAGGCCAAAAAATGCCTCATTTTTTTTACATTATTGACATATAAAAACTGTTATTTAACAATATATAATATATTTTGTGCCAAATATTTTATTAAAAAATATTATTTGTTAATGTTTTTATGATTTAATATTTAGAAATACTATGTCATTGTTTTAACTATTTTTCTACATTTTATGTCCTATTTTTGCATGATTTTAGTGAAAAATAGCATAATAAAATTGATAGCAAATAAAAGTGTTGTGATTTGTGATTGGGTGAAGTATTTTGGATGCTTTCCTACCCTAAATTTTTTTTTTTGAGGTGACATGGCACCAAATCAGCTACTTTATTATGAAACATGGTATGACAACTCCACACAACATACAAAAAGAAACCACCTATAACATTAAAGGAGAACATAGAATAAGTCTAGAGTAGTAAGGAAAAATGGTTGTTGTGTATTCATGGAGATAAAGGAGGACATATAATACACCTAGAAGCACCCCCACATGGTCTAAGTTGATGGAAACAAGATATCCCAATTATTCTACCTGATATTCTAACGCTCTTTGGAATGATAGGCATAAATAGTCCGTTTTAATATAAAAGCATAGATCGCATCCATTTCATGAGGAATGATAGATGTTAGCATGAGGATAGGTGTAACAAATATTTTTAACCCATTATTGGTCGATTACCACTAGCTTGGAGGTACGAAAAGGTGCACAAATGACTACTACAATAGATTCTATCCTGAAATAGACCGAGTCTGCTACAATAGAACAACAAACCATGCATGGGTAACATAAAATTGATTTTGTAGTTGCAAATGTGTATGTAATAAATAGTATAAATAGGCCACTCACCCATTGGTTGAGTTAGTCAGAGTAGAAATTCAGAGTTAGGTAATTAGTCTGAAAGTGAGTAGACGTAAAAGTTGTAAAAAGTTGTATTTTTGTAACAACAGTTTTCAATAAAGTGTAGTGTTTTCCAATGTGTTAATTTGTGAGTGAGTGTTTAGAATTTAAAATTTTGGAGTGATTATACCTTATTATGGACTAGGGATCAAGGGTCCACTCTTAGGGCTAGAGGAAGGAAGTAATTTTGCAGGTTTTTGACAATTTCCATTTTCAACAATTTTTGTCAATTTCTTGCTTAATTCCTGTAACAAAACTGACCTCTATTTTTAGCATAATTTTTGTCTTGTTTTAAGTGTGATTTGTGAGAGTTTGTTTACATCTAGTTGACCCCCATTTTGTATGTATTTATTACCTCTATTTTTTGTACTTAAAATTCAACAAATTTTTTGACAATTTTTGCAACACTTTTTTGACAATTTTTGCAGCAATTTTTCTGACAATTTTAGCATTTTCAATTTCAACATGATTAAACTTATTTAGTTTCAATTTAGAATTTTACATTAATTTAATTGCAATTATAAAGCGTAAAATAGTTCTTTCTTCAACAATTTCAATTATGTAAATTTTGTTTAAATGTCAATTTTGCAATAGTAGATTAAGTGGCAATTCTGTAATTTAGAAGTAATTTCAATTCTTCTAATTAATTAGTTTCAATTATGTAAATTAAGAGTTAGTGTGAACTTTAAAATACTAAATGAACCTTCATTTCATTGAATAATCTTGTGAACTAATGACTTAACTATAACTTTCCAAACTCCTTTATTGTAGATAGCCTTGGACACAGCCTTGGATTTGATAAACATTGAAAATTAAATGATGATAATAATGACACTCATCATTTTTGGAACCATTTTTACAGAACATAGGTGTTGTTAGGTGATAAAACAGTTAAACAATTACTGATTATGCTAGGTTGTGAACTTTAGAGTAAAATATTAAACATAAACTTGCATGAAACATAGTTGTAAAACTGATAGTTGCACTTCTAATGGTGCTAATGCAACCACTTTTATTAATTGTAGGTCAAGGGGTATGACTATTTATAATGGTATTTATTTGAAAATATTTCTTTATACCCTCCTACAAAACCATCAATTTTTTTTTTAGGTCATTTATGGTTTCTTGATTTTGATGAGGAACACGAAGAAACCGTTTCCACACTGGCTAATGTAGTGGTGAAAGAACATATAGAAGAGATAGATTCACATGAAATAGAGAAATTTGAAGATGAAAACATTTTGATAAATATAATACATTTATCAATACTTGAGGATGAACCAATAATTATTCATCACTTGTTATGGAATGATGAGGATCAAACATTTGAACAAATGACACTCATTCCATTACAAGAAAGTTTCTTAAAATTGTCACATGGGTGGCATCATCATATTTTATCCTCTTTTATCCTTCCTTCATTATCCCATATCATATATGATTCCATAGGGAATTACAATCGATACTAAGACACAAATATTTCACTTTCTTCTACCACACCATTGCCCACTTAACTCCTTAGTAAGCACATACGAAGGAGTTAATTTTGTACATCCAGGAACCAAACAGATTGAGGTATAACCAAGAAAATTCTTAAACATCAATAGCTAGATGACCATTGAATAAGAAGCAAAATTGCTTGTTATTTTGAAAATACATATCAATACCTTCGCTTTAGAATATAAATATATTATAGGAATTCATCTTGATGTATGTGCCCATAATATATATATATATATATATATATATATATATTGAAGATGTTAAACCTATTTAATAACCACAAAGATGGTTGAATCCTACTCTAAGATATATTGTCAAGGAAGAAATTAGAAAACTCTTAGAGGTTGGATTCATTTATTCAATTTATAATAGTCGATGGGTCTCTCCATTGGTTATTGTACCAAATAAAAATGGAAAATTGAGAGTGTGTGTAGATTATCAAGATCTAAAAAAAGTCACACATAAGGACCATTTTCCATTACCATTCATCGATCAAGTGTTAGACACACTCGCAAGAAAGAAGTATTTTTTCTTTCTTGATGGTTTTAGTGGATATAATCAGATACAGGTTACATCCAAAGACTACGAGAAAATAAATTTTACTTACCTCTAGGGAATTTTTGCTTATAGGGTCTTACCCTTTGGTCTTTGTAATATCCCAACAACTTTCCTTTGAGTTGTTTTGGCTATTTTTTTATTTGACCATTGAAAATGTAGAAATTTATATGGATGATTTTACAGTTTATGGGGAAACATTTGAATTTACCTTAAAACATATTGAAAAGGTCTTAACCCACTATGAAACTTATCATTTGTCCTTAAATCCTAACAAGTGCTTCATGATGATGGAATAAGGAATTATTCTTGGTCATCACATTTTTTCTTATGGGATCATGGTTGATCCTAAGAAAGTAGAAATAATTAAGAACCTTCATTCTCCATAAAACCGAATTAATGTTAGGAGTTTCTTAGGACACATTGAATTTTATCAATGATTTATTCTAAATTTTAGTACAATAGAAAATTCTATGTTTGCATTATTAACAAAGGATTCTGAATTTAATTACACCAAAAAATGCCAAGAATATTTTGATGCTTTAAAGGAGAAACTAATTACTCCACCTATGTTATGGGGTCCTAATTGGGAATTGTAATTCCATATCATAAACGATGCATCCAATACTACAATTGGAGCAACACTAGGGCAGATAGAAAATGGGGAGCATTATGTTATCTACTACATAAGCAAAAACCTCATTGGAGTAACAAAGAATTATACTACTAGTAAAAATGAATTTTTAGCAGTATTATATGCCATTAATAAATTTGTCACTACATCACTGGTTATGGAGTATTTTTCCATACCGATCATTTAGTTATTAAATACTTTATGAAAAACCAATGGTTAGTGCAAGAATAATTTATTGGATATTACTATTACAAGAGTTTGATATCACAATAGTAAACAAACCAGGAAAGTCTAATGTAGTAGCAGATTTCCTATAAAGACTGAATAACACAAGAGAAGAAGAGTTAGTTAAGGATACTTTTCTAGATAAAAATTGTTTTTATATTAGTAAAATCACCTTGGTTTGCAAATACAACTAATTATTTGGTAACAAAAAAATTTTCTTCCCATTTTACCTCAAAATAAAAGAAACACTTTGTAAGACAAAGTTCATCCTTCAAAAAGATGAAGTGTATGATATCCTTTGTGCTTGTCATGATGAACCTTCAGGATGACATTATTCAGTTAAAAGTACAGTTCAAAAAAATAGGAATTGATTATTATTGGCCATATCTTCATAAGGGTGTAAAAAAATACATATGATATTGTGATGCTTGTCAAAGAATTGTAAAACCCACACACATGAATTAAATGCCTCTCCAATATCAAGTGGTTTTAGAACCATTTGAGAAATGGGGGTTATATTTTTTTGGATCTATTGACCCACCATCTCAAGGAAATGTATATATCGGTATGTTCTTATTATGTGATCAAATGGGATGAGGTGCATGCTTTTAAATATGCTCATAAAGAGAAGGTTTCTGATTTATTTTACACCAAAATTTTTTAAAAAATTGGAGCTCCATGATCTATCACCATAGATCATGGACCGAAATTTGCATCAAAATTCATTGAAGCTTTTAATGAACTCTATGAAATCACACATAGAAAATCATCACCTTATCATCCTCAAGAAAATGATCAAGTTGAAGTCACCAATAGGGAATTGGAAAGAATCTTAACCAAAATATTAGTTTGGGCATCCACCATAAGTTTCACACCTTACGAACTAGTTTATGGTAAGAAATATATTTTTCCTATTGAATTTGAGTTACTAACACTTCATACATCTTTGGAAATTGGTAATGAATTGTCACAAATAAATATGGATAGTATTCTACAACTTAATGCATTGGATGAACTTCGGTTAGTTGTATTGAATAAAAATAAAAGTGATCCAACAACAATGAAAGTTGTGGAATTATAGTCACATTCAGTAAATAAAATTTGAACAAGGAGATTGGACTTTATTGTTTGATTCTCATCATGAATATTTTCCTAGCAAGTTGTAGATTGGGTGACTTGGACCATATCAAATCAAATAAGTATTTGGAAAATAAGCAATTCATATTTATCTCATTGATGATTCAAGGAGAAAGTTAGTGGTAAATGGACATAACCTTAGGATATACCATAAACCATTAACCAAGGAAAAGTTTTTAAAAAAATTACACGATTGCATTTATACATGATGGAAGAGACTCTCTCTCCCATGATAGATTCAGAGTAATTTGAATTTTTTTTGGAAAAAAATATAACAAGAAAACAAAAAGAGGAATAATATTGATTGTGAAATTTTTTCATGGGCACAATTTCGAGAGATATTATGAAATTCCTTCATGGAAAAAATCAAGAAAAAAAGATAAAAAGAGAAATTAAAAAGAGATGAAAAAATAAAAAAAATCAAACAATGAAAACCTTTTTGAAGGCACTATTGAATTAAGGCTTACATGAAAACTGATTTTGACATGTTTGTCTTCTTAGTACTATTCATCATTGTATAAAAATCACTCACTTCACACATGTTATGTTTTGGTTTTTAGATAGTCTGCTAACAATCATCGAAAGTAGCAATTTTTAAGGTGTATGATAAACATTCAGGGCAGTAAGGTATGTGTTTCTTACATTTAGTCATATTTAACATTTAACATGTAATGTATGATAATTCAATATTTGGCATAAAATATTTAAAATTGGTAAATAAAAATAGAATATTTTATTCAAAACATCAAGAAGCTCTCTATCCTACCCTTGCATGTGTAAAAAGTTTAGATTTGGTTGTATAGAAATAGAATAGTTCTAGAGTAGGCATAGAGGAAGAGGAAAACTAAAGGCAACCCTGTAAAAGAACCAAGGGCCAAGAAATTCATTTTTAGTGATAAAGTTATTGAGATTACTATTCAGGTAGAAACATATGCATAGCTAGAACCCTCAAATTCTAAAACAATTGGGTTATAATCTAAAGTAGCGGATTCATCATCATAGGAAGAAGCTAACTCTATCTTTATAGTTAGATCTACAGGAAGAAAAACTACAGATATATAACAAATTGATGGAGTGAAAGAAATAGGTGCACGGTCCTTAAGAAGATCCTCCAGGCAAAAAGAAAATTATGTTGTAGAGTAGCATGTTCTAGCAGAGGTAATACAATTTTAAGCTCAGACACAACCACCCTTGCCTAATCCTTTGAGAAGGATCTTAAGGAAAAAATAACATGATATAGCTACAATATCTGAAACAATATCTCCTAGACCATCCAGACCAAGGAGAAGGAGAAAATTAATAGTTCAAGAGGATGGAGCCACATTCACCTCCTGAAATTAATTTTTCTACATATTTAAAATCTGAATAATATGAGGGTTATGATCCAGATGACCGAATGAAGGCTCCTAGGGTGATCATTAAGACCCAAAATACTTGGATTGAGAAGGAGAAAGCAACAATTAAGGAAAAGGATGAGTATATTGACCAATTTCTACAAGAAATACAAGAGTTAAAAAGAAAATTGGTGCCATTAGAAGGACTACTTGTAATTTCTAATTCTGGGAATGAGATAGCAAATATTTTTCTTAATTTGGTATAGTAGGTTCCAAAAGGGGTAACACAAGAAAAAGTCATGTGATTGCATCATAGAATTGGAGAAACCACCTTAGGGAAAGGGCCTAACTTTTTTGTTCTTACCATGGTTGTTTTTGTAGTATAACAATAACAAGCAAAAAATGAGACTACACATATGAAGAGGGCTAGTAAGGAGAGAATAAAAATAGAAGAGAGTTATCATAAAATAAGGGACACTCTAGAGATGTATCAACAACAACATTTTTAAGAAAAAATTGAAATATAAGACATCCCAAAACTTTTATATGTAGCTTATGAACATTTAGAAGCAACTTCAAAATATTATAAATATGAACATTCTAATTTCGGAGCAACCCTAGAATATCCAAAAATTATGCTAGAATATCAAGATGGAGATCCAGAACAACAAATAGATCAAGGCACACCAGAAACTAAAGCCCCTAAGGTTCAAACCACTTAATTATATGTAAGTACATCACTCGAGGAGGATAAAGATCAAGTTTTTACAAAATCTATTCAAAAAGTGTAAACTACAAAAGTAGGCATTCAGGTTGAATTATTGTCAAAGCATAAAACTCCACCAGTAGTAGTGCATCCACCAAAAATGGTCCTACTAGAAAAACATAATGAGGCTATTGTAGGGTAGATTGCATATTACTAATTCCTTTATTTACACCTTGCAGCACTTAAATCCATATAAGATTAGAATAAGAAATAGGCTACATAAATTACAAATTTGCAGGCTAAGGTGAAGGATTTATGTAAAATTGTAAAATGCCTAGTACAATATAGATGGTATACCCGGTTATACAACCTACTCCTCAAGGAAATATTCCTTAGATGGCAAGTAATATGTATCTGCTTATTTTTTACATATGATTTGATTACTGCTCAAGATTTTCGTAATGCATACCTGTAGAGTCCCGAGGAGCAAAAAAATATTTTGTGCGAGTTATTTTTGCATAAATTTATCATGTTAGAAGATGAAAAATTTTTACTACAAATATGTACAAGTGATTTATAACTCTGATCCTTTGTATTTACTTTGCAAAATCAATTATATTGGGATCAAGAGAAGAAACATAATAAGGAGATTGAATTAGGATTTGGGATTTTTTTAAGGTATATCCATCCCAATACTTCAACATTAACAAGCCAAAATTTTTATTTTATGACTCGATCAAACATAAAAATCACATATATTTAGAACCTTCAATATAGTTTGGCTTGTTTTCAGCAATTCTATAGGGATAATTTTACAAACTCCTTGGAAACATGTAAAAGTAGGTGGGCAAAATTGTCCATATCTTTGTAGAAAAGGGAACCCATGTCACAAAAAACCTGTTGTAGTCACATAGGAGGTTATAGGTAGTTATGTAAATTATATTAGCACTAAAACATCAATGGATAGGGTTAAGGTCTAGGCCACCTACCATTATCACACTAGTCCCATTTTATTTTAACTTCGATCCTCAGCCTGATCAATAATTTTAGAGTTGGATAAGAGATTTTAAATAGAACAGAAAATATTATCTTATAAATTATAATTTTTTAGAGAATTTTTACAAGGATCGAGATCTAAGTGCATCTGTACCTCAAAAAAATGCATGAGGGCATGCATCAGGTTAAGTTGAGGGATGACGAGGCAAAGAAATACCTCATTTTTTGCATTATTGACATAAAAATTGCTATTTATCAATATATAATATTATTTTGTGCTAAATATCTGATTAAAACATGTTATTAGTTTATTTTTTCATGATTGAATCTTTAGAAATACTATGCCCCTATTTTGACTATTTTTTTGCATTTTATGTCATGTTTTTGCATGATTTTAGTGAAAAATAGCATAATAAAATTGATAGCAAATAAAACGGTTATTATTTGTGATTGAGTGAAGCATTTTAAATTTTTACCACCCTAAAAAAATATTTTTAGGTGACATGGTGCCAAATTAGCTACTATATTGTGAAATAGGGCATGATAGCTACACATAGCATAGAAAAGGTAGCCACCTATAACATTAAAGGAGAGCATGGAAAAAGTCAAAAGCAGTGATTAAAACTAGTTGGAATGTATTCAAGGAGACAATGGAGGACCTATAATACACTTGGAAGCACATCCACATGGTTCAAGTTGATGTCAACAAGATATGTCAATTATTTTACCTCATGTTTCAGAGTTCTCTAGAATGATAGGTATAAATAGTCTATTTTAATAGAAAAGCATGGATCATATCAATTTCATGAGGAATAAGAGAGGTTAGCATGAGTACAAGTGTAAAAAATATGTTTAACCCATTCTTTGTTGATTCCCACTGGATTAGAGGTATGAAAAGATGCATAAATAATTGTTGTAGTTGATTCTATCCTAAAATAGAACAAGTCTACTACAACAACACAATGTTTGATTTTGTAGTTACAAATGTGTATGTAATAAATAGTATAAATAGGCCACTCACCCATTGGTTGATATAGTCAGAGCATAAATTTAGAGTTATAGAATTAGTCATAAAGTGAGTAGACGTAAAAGTTGTAAAATGTTGCATATTTGCAATAGTAGTTTTCAATAAAGTGCAGTGTTATTCCAATGTATTAATTTATGAGTGAGTTAATAATTTATAATTTTGGAGTGATTATACCTTCTTATATAGTATGGATCAAGGTCCCACTCTCATGGCTAGAGGAAGGAAGCCATTTTGCAGGTTTTTTTATAAATTATGTTTTTAGCAATTTTTGTCAATTTATTGCTTAATTCCTATAACAGAACCGACCTCTATTTTTTGGCATAATTTTTGTCATATTTTAAGTTTGATTGGTTTGATTTTTTTTACATCTAGATGACCCCTATTTGTATGCATTTATTACCTCTATTTTTTGCACTTCAAATTCAACATATTTTTTGATAATTTTTGTAACACTTTTCTGTTTGTAGCAACTTTTTTGATAGTTTAAGCATTTTTAATTTCAGCATGATTAAACTTAAATTGTTTTAATTTAGCATTTTCCATTCATGTAAATTCAATTAGTAGGTGTAGAATACTTCTTTATTCAATAATTTCAATTCTTCAAATTTAGTTTAAATGTCAATTGTACAACTGTATATTAAGTGTCAATTCTACAATTTAGAAGTAATTTTATTTCTGCAAGTTACTTAGTTTCAATTCTAAAAATTAGGAGTTAATATTACCTTGAAAATATAAAATAAACCTTTTTTCACTGAATAATCTTGTGAACTAATGACTAAAATGTAACTTGCCAAACTCTATTGTAGATAGCCTTGGACGCTACCCTAGATTTGACAACATTTAAAATTAAATGATGACAATAAAAACACTCATCACTAACCTATCAACAAAGTTATCCAATAAATATGAATAAATAGACTTGGAAGAAAGCAAAAATATTACCTCAAGACTACACAAGTGGATGACAAACTAGCTAATATTATTCTACAAAAATATGGAAATCTTAGAAACCCAATGATCACTATCTTTATCGGTGCAACAAAAATACCAAATATATTAGTTGACCTAGGAGCAATAATAAATGTCATGGCAACTATAATTGTGAATCAAATATATTTGAAAAATATGTGGCTTAATTCTAATATCCTTCAACTTGCTAATCAATCCACATCTCAACCAAAGTGAATAGTACAATATATAGCAATAAGTATAGAATCATGGGAATACCCTATTGATTTCATGATTCTCTAGCCAAGGGCCAATATGAATGGATGCTCATTGATTTTTTCTTGAAGCTACAAGTATATTTGAGTATTCCTTTGGTGGAATATACTTTATATCAATAACCTATAAGGGAACTACTCTACCTTACACTCAATCAAATATTTCATATATAATTAGCTATTATTCTAGGTACATATAGTCACCCCATGAGAGTCATAAGATAACAACCAAGTGGATCAAAGTTAAGTACTACAGAAGAATTCACTACTCAATTAGAGAATCTTTGATATTGATCCTTTTAAATGTAGATTGGGTTCGTGATTTGGAGCAATCACTTTACATTATAGGGTTTATTTTATATATTTGTTCTAAACTAGAATCATTGTACTATACATAGCATTATACTATATCCTTTATGGAATTTGAATATTATGTTGTTAGTGATATTACAAAGTAAATTATATAGATGCTAAGGTTTTTGGAGCAAGCACATATTCATCAATAGTATAGTCACTATTTTGGAGTGTTATTAATATTATCTACAATATAGTGATTCATTAGTAGATCAAGATTAATGATATTTAGATGTATTATATGTGATGTATTTATGCTTGTGGTATGCTTGACCTAGTCTTTTTATTGTAAATAGAATAAACAAAATAATAATATGGTCATGCTTGAGACATCGTTTGTATAACTATGCAAGCATCTTGGAGGAGGAAAGTGTCCCTTTAGGGGGTCTGATTGACAAGGTTATCTCATGCACCCTTTAATGTAAGGGGAGATATTACAAGATTTAATTTTCAATACCAATATTCTTATTCATTATAGAAGTGGATGGTATTAATAGCAACAATGTATTTATGTTTGTAAGATAGAGTATTGACCACCACATTTTCCTTTCATTTAGTTTTTTTTAATTATAAAATAATACACCAAAGATCTTGGTCATCCATTTATTTTTTCAAGATATAAGAGACATTGTTATAGTAAATTCTTAAGGTTGTCATGGTCAATCTTGATGAGAAAGTAATGACCTAATAAATAAGGCCATGATTTTTTTTATGGTATGAAAAATAACTACCATTTCCTTCTCATAAATGGATCATCTTAGATTATTGTTAGATATTTTCTTACTTTCAAAGGCTTATGTGTGTCCATATTGCACTAGAACATATGCCTAAAGCATCACTCAATAATAAATGGTTTTCTAAAATTACGAGTGATCAAAATAAGGGTGGTTATATTTTTGAAAGGCTTGAAAAGCTACTTAATACCAATCGAAGGCATCCTTCTTAGTGTGATTAATGAGAGGAGTAACAATATTACCATAATTAGATATAAATTTTATATAGTAGCATGTGAGACCTAAAATCCACAAATCTAACTAGGAAATTGGAAAAGGTGCAGTACTACATGGATTTGATCTTGTTAGAATCTACCTTGAATCCTTCTTGAGATAATATATGTCCCAAGTATTCTGCCTCATGGGCCCTATAGGAACATTTGGATTTAAAAATATATATTTTTTCCTTCTAAAGAGTAAAACTAGTAAATTAGATTTTAACATCTACTAGGCCACATGCCATATGAGATGAGCCTCTTGGAGTATGTTTTTTACCCAATATATGATTATGCAACCATAATTTGGTTACTGAAGCATGATGCACAACCTTGGACCTCTATTCCAAATTTTGTAATATGTCAATAACATGGTCTACATGAACTAAATGACCTTCTTAGGACTTGCTATAAATTAAAATACATTCACATAATAATAGGATAAAATTGAAAAAATATATATCAAAGATAGAATTCATGAGACTTTAAAAATGGAAGGAGCAGTAGTGGGACCAAAATTTATGACTAGGAACTCATAATGACCCTAATGTGTCCTAAAAGAATTCTTAAAAATATCCTCTTATAGAACCTAAAATGCAAGTCCAATTTTATAAAGTGTTTATCTCCATGCAATTCATCTAATAAATCATCTATAATAGTAATAGGAAACTTATCTTTGTTGGTGATTTTATTGAGATATTGAAATTAAAATGCATGCAAAAACAATTGATCTGACATAACACCATAATCATTAGAGAGGAATAAGAACTTATGCTTGTATGGATAATTTCTTACTCCAATATTTCCTTAAATATCTTCATAAATTTTAACTTTTGGGGATGGGGATAGTGGTAAGAATGCATGTTAGGAGTCTAATTTATTAGAACCGGATTTATGACATTACCATATGTTCACTTAGGAGGAGGACCCATGAGCTAACCAAAGAAATTCACAAAGTGATCCAATATTTTACATTTCTAAAGAAAATACAAGAATAAAAAATATTGAAGAATAAAGATCCATGCAGTTGATATGGACTACGAATCCATGATCATATTTGTTCAATTTATTTTCTATTTTATAGGAATTTACCACCTTAGAAGGATGAGGTTGGGTTACTTTTAGATAAATGACCTTTTCATTTTTTATCCATATGAAATATGGATGTTACAAATTAGTAGTAACATCACCAAGTTGAGATAGCCATTGTTCTCCCAAGATGATTTCTGCACTTCCTATATTCATGACAAAGAGATTTCCAAACCAAGTATAATATCCCATTTAGATGTTAACCTTAGTTGTTTGACTGATACATTAAGATATAACCCCCTTTGTAATAAATACTTTAAATTTTTCATAGTTAGAAGAATTGTTATACAAGACTAAAGACTTTTTTGTCTTACTATCAATAAAGTTATGTATGTTACCTAAAATAAATCAATTTATTAATGTGTTTTTGTTTGATGAGTCCTTAGACCTTAATTGTATGATGATCTTGGAGATAATGTCATGAGAAAAAGAGGTCATCGTATCATCATCATATTGAGCATCATATACTTTAGTTGATTACTTCTATTATGATGAATATTCATATTTTGACATTATTGCTTCTTCACCTTCCAGTTAAAATTTATGATGTCCTTCATAGGATTAATATTGAATATAATGCAAATGATATTTGTAACAAAATATCGCTTGGACATAGTCATTTTTATGGTTATTTATGTAAGGTCATTCAGGCTTAAAATCATACTGAGGTTGGGTATAGGCACTTGGATCTTTTTTATACCATGAGAGATATGCATTAAATATCCTTGAGGGGAAAAGGATCGAGCATGTTAAATTCATACAAAATTTTATTCTTAAGACCATAGTAAAAGGTTGAGACCACAATTTGAAGATCTAATTGGTAGGTGAAGTTGAGAAGACTTGTGAACTCTACACAATACCCCTCAATTGATCATATTTATTTGGTTCACATAAAAGGGATCACATACAATGTAGAAGATTATTTGTTAAACCTTTGAAGAAAATACACATTAAACTTAGTCCATAAAATAGAGATATCTAATTCACAAATCTTCTATAACAACCATTTATGAGCATAGATTCTCAACTTAGTAGCAACTAATGTCAGATGAGCTTCTTCAACAAAATGGTGTACATGAATGATTCTATACATCCTCGCTATCCACCGAAATGGATCAACACCCTTAAATATTGGGATGTTGATACTTGGAATGGAAACATCATAAGGTTAGTAAAGGAAATTAGAAGCAACTTCCATAGATAAATCAATATCATAAGTAAAGTATGGGGTATAACCATCTATACCTACACGAGTACCCCATATAGCATAGGGACCTATGTGACTACCATAGTAAACTAGATATCTGTGACCAAATGGCTTCTATTTATGGACACTTGTGTCCCTTGGATTTGGTTCAGGTTGCATGCATGATGGATGTATCCTAGTGATTTATTGAAACTCATATTCAAGGGAATTCATAGGAGAGGTCATATTTAAAAACATTTAAATATTTTTTAAGGTAGTATCAATTTCATTATAAGAGACCATAATGGAAATAATCACTCTTTCTCAAGATAGGTACATATATCAAAGTTAATTTTATCAAGAATAGTATCACAAATTAAAGGGGTAAAAAGAGTGATAGGGGGGTTGTAATAAGGAGGAGATAGGGTATGAGTGGTTTTGGGAGGAAGCAAAACCATGGAATTAAAATAAGAAATAATATAGCTATCAAAACTATTAATGCACACATGCTCTAAATTACCAATGCACTACGATCAATTTTTGGTTCACAACAAACTAGTAGGAGTAGAATATTTATTTGTACATTAGGGGTAAATATAAAATCCAAAATAATACTTTGTATCACTTCTAAAAATTTAATAGTGAGAAATACCTCTTATTTCAATTATTTTTTATGATATGATTGCAATGAGATAGGTCTTCTACAAGGGTATCTGCATACCCTATTTTTGAAAAAACATTGATATAAATACCCATTATTATTTACAATCACAATGGGATAGATCTCCTACAAGGTTCTTGGTCTCAAATAAAATAACCACAATAGGATATGTCTCCTATAAATATCCTATCAAACCTAATTTTTTTGTGCATTTCAAAAAGGGAATTAATAACAATTAACACACAATACTATAGAAAAATGTACCAAAAGGTAGTCCTCAAAAATGATGAAAAATTATTACAAGATAAGAAGTAAAAATATTCAACAAAGGTTTTGGAATGATTTGCATTCCCTTCTACCACACATTTACATTTCTACATGGATCAAATATCGATGTTATGATACTAGTTGTAATAAAAAACCTCTAAAAATATAATAGTGGTAGCAACAATTCAATAATGTGCAATAATTAACATTCATTGAGAACAATAAATTCAAATTCAATGCTAGGAAATAAAAAATGTGTGTAATCAAATTCTAGATTTGAATCAATATAAATCCTATTCATATAGAGAGAGAAAGGCAACTTGGCAACTTGGAGAGGGAAAAATTTGATATATACAAGAGAAGTGGTTAATATTTTAATTGACATCACTTGTTATGTCTTAGGTTTTATTTTATTCCTAGGATTAGATTTTTTTGTTAAATAGTTTCTATGTCCTAAGTTAAATTTAGTCTCAAATAATCTTCATGTACGCCTGCACATTTTTTTGATACCTAATGACAAAATAAATATTTGTCATAGCAAACTTAGTGAGACAATTCATCATGGATGATCTATTATATTATGCATAGCTAGGTTGTTATAATATTTCATATTTGTAATATTATAGTTGTAGTGGTCCTATTAAAGCACTCATTGTTAGTGAAATCAACATCTTCTTATTAGCTTCCGTATCAGATTGGTATTAGAGCATGTGATCAGGCTTGGGTTCATTTGTAAAATTTATCTAGTGTTAGTTATGTTTGTTCATGATTTATTTTAGATTATTTCAACCATTTCTTAGTGTGCATGAGCCATAAGTTGTTGAATCTATTTACATAAGTCATAATAGAAATAGAGTTATGCTGGTTTGAGGATATTTTCAACCACTAGCTCTATAGAAATATCTAGATCGAGTATTGAATGAGAAGTTTACATGATTTGATTCTTCCTTAGACATGTAATTTGATGTTAGATGATCATTATTGGTAGAATATGTCATTTGTCATTTGTATTATTTTTTGCAACTACCAATCGAGTTTATAATTTTAATAGAGGTTGATCTTACAGCTTTTTATGTTCCTCATGATGTTGATTTGCAATAAGAGTTTGATTTTGTCAACGTTGTTATAAGACTTGATTTCATAGATGCATTTTGATTGATCAAATCATATTCTAGCCATTAATTCATCGATGTCAAAAAATTACCATGACCATCTTGTTCTTATGTAAAATGACTAATCATAGATTCCATTATCAGTTGACCAATATACATCACATAACATCCTCCCTAGTTGCATATAGACATTGCATTTTATGGAAAGGATTGGTTGATGAAGATTTTCATAGTGGTAGAAACTTATCATGATAGACAATAATATAACTCCATGATATATAGATTAATGCCCTCAAGTTTTTTGACAATAGTAGGAGGTGTTTAAATGAATTATGGATATTGTTTTCTTTTTTAGTAATTTGTGTGTGAAATAAAATTTGACATCCAAGGAATGATGTGAGAAGGAAAATAGATTGTATACACAAAATTTGTGAGGGGGACCACAAGTAACCTTACCAATGGATGTTACAAATGGCACCCTTCAAAGCATGCATACATTTTTTTTGGATAATCATATATTGGCTGCTACTCATGAATTTTTCTTAGACAAGTTTGCATGATACACCCACTTAATTCACTTATTCCATATTCATGGGAAACTTGAATTGGCATCAATTAAAAATAGATTTCACCATCATAGACTAGTGATGGTAGGTGCATGATTAGTACATGTCTAGTCATAGTTTATGCTCTTTCCAAGTGACACATGGCAACAAAGTTTTAAACCAATGTAGAGAGAATTGATATTTTATTTTGTTTTTTTCTTGATTCCGTTATCCCACATATGTGGTGTAAGAAAAAATTTAGTTTTAAAATATAATTTTATGGCTAAGTGAGATAGCCAACAAAGGTGTTTGATAATTACCATAAATCAGACTATACCTTTATTATTAATCAACTTGCTTATTGATTAATCTCACCAGTTTTTGTTGATCAGTCCCAATGATTGAAAAAATTTAAATTTGTTAATGTGATGATATCATAAGGGGTAAATATATTTTTTAATTAATTAAGTGTTTCTTTAAATTTATTGATTAAATTTATAATGTTGTGCCAATTCTTTTACTAGTTTACCCTTTTTTAAAACTCATTATTTAGAAAAATGGCAACTTAGGCTAAACTTTTTAGAACTCTTTGTAAAATTACATAAGGTATTTAGTAATTTCTTAGAAAGCAATGCAAATTTTGTATCCTCTAGTTGTAATTCCTTGTCACCTTAGGCATCAATTTTGTTAAGTCCACCTAGCTTATATGCATTCATAAATGGCATAAGATCTAGTAGAGCAGATGACTATTTTAGCTACTCTAATGTTATTTTGTCCAAAAAATTAAATGTTATAGTGGTCCAAAGTGACCCTCGTGATGTCAACATCTACAATAATAACCTAAGTACAAGAATAAAATATGACGTTAAGATTTATTATGGTTTAAGAGATGACAAGGACTTAAACACTTGGACCCCTAACATGGATACATGGTTTACATATGGTTAAATTCCTAAATATGAGCAAGTCACATTTGATAAATTGATTATTAAAGGGTGTTACAAGAAAACCACTACTTTCCAATTGATAATTAAAGGGTTTTAGAAAGAAAACCACTACTTTGAAATTGATAATTAAATTATGTTACAAAGAGTTTTCCCTTTTACAAAAGATACCTTTTGGAGGCTACAATGTGGGTCTTCCATAAAGGAATCCCTTTTTCAATGAAACAGGTCAAATAGCTACAAGTTTCATCTTCATATTCCTCGAGTAGAGTGGGATTATTGCTTGTGAGCCACTATTAATCATGTAGGTCCTCTAAACCTACATAACCCTACAAAAATTATTAGAAATATTTGGGGTCCTATCCCAATTAAACCACTAGTTATTAATCTATTGCATTATTAGAGTGATAAAAAATGATTATAAGTAGAATTATAGATACCTCTTACCTAGATGGATGGTCGGTTATAGTGTTTTGTGCTAAAAATTACATCTTTGTAGATTTGTACTTGCCTATATAAATATTTTGATTTATACATATATATATAAACAAAAATAATATTTTATATGAATCTAAATATAATAAAAATTGGTAGGGACATTTCTATAGTTGTCAGAAACCTACCCTTAAAATTTTAAGGCAATCTAAGTCTCAATGAGGAAGTTATGACCAAAATAGTGAGGGTGGGTTTGGATGGATCCGTACCTATCTGTACGAATATTTAGATTCATACCTATCCATACGAATCTAATTGTGATATCTAAATTGATATTTTACTTAATTGGAAAGTCCTTTTAGTACTATTAGTGCTCATGTTCATATCGAGACACCTTTTGAAACTGTAATGGAGAGTAGTTTGCAATATAAAAAAGGTACCAAAAGAGGGCTTAAGTGGCCTCCGTGGTGGTTTATAGGAAGATAGGGCTTAAGTGGGCTCTATGAAGTGATGATTTAATGTAGTAGAGTATAGGTTAATTTTGGTAGGTACTGGGTATGTAAATAGATCCCTCATTTAAATAGAAGAAATGGATCTCTATTTATAGAATTTGGTAACGTTAGGGGGGCTGAGGTGTCCTACGATGTATGCTATGAGGTATCTCCTAATGTGACATGTGTCATAAATTATAAATGAATTTGGGTGAGAGAATTCCTCACCCATCCATATGTAATTAATGGATATTAGTGAGCCATTAAAGTCTTCTTTTCATAATGGCACAGTGGAGGATGACCCATCCAAGTATTGAATACCTTGAAGACCTTAATTACAAAAGGCTTCAATTGTCATTTATGATGTTAAATGCATATGGGGAGGTGGAGGGGAGAAATATTCAAGGTTTGATTGTAGTTGAGTTAAGCATGGGTTTAGTGTGGACTAAGATGAGGTGGAAGCTAATATTTAGTGGAGGCTAGGCTAGAGTGTGGTTGACCATGGGCTATGTTGACCATAGTTGGGTTGACTATGGTGAAGTGGAGTGAGACAAAAATATGCAAATATTATTTATGACATTGGATTACATATAGGAATATGTGTGGAGCAAGGGTCAAAGCTGCCCATGGTTGGTTGACCCTGGGTTTAGTTAAGATTAAGTGGGTGAGATGGAGGCTAGGCTATTCAAAGGGTAGACTAGGTGATGTGTCCATGAATTAGATTAACTATGGTTTATTTGACAATGAGTTTGAGTTTGACTATGATGTGGAGTTTTAACTAGATTTAAGAGTTAACCAAGGTTAGGCTAAGGTAAGGTAGGCTTATGTGGTAGATAGACTAGGATGATGTGTTTCTAAGTTAGGATTAAGGTATGGTCACATGGTGACTAGGGACTAAGCATAGGAAAGGTCTTGAGTGGCCAATGTGAGATTATGCATAATATATGAATAGTAATTTTTATAAAATTACACAAATTTTGTGGATTTTACATTTTAATCAATTATTAACATTGCACAAGAATAAAAGTGATATTTTTAGATGTCCACAAGATTTATGATGGTTTAAGAGATTATGAGGACTGAAATAGTTAGATCCCTAACATGGATACTTGTTTTACATATAGCCAAACTCATATATATGAATGAGCTTCATTTGCCAAATTATTATTTTTTTTGGCATAGCCAAGGTTTTGATAAATGACCATCAATACAATAAAAATCCTATCAAAAATTGGAATGAATTGGTAAAGGTATTTAAGGATACATTTTATCCTATAAATTATGGTGAAGACCTCATCTAAAATGGATTCGCCTAAAACAAGGAACCAACATGAGTGTCCAATATTACTTTTACAATTTTAACAAGTTAAGAATATTAACTAGTTCGGAGGATTCAACTAATGAAATCATTATTAAATTTAAAAGTGGTTTATAGGAACCAATATTATGGTATTTGAAATATCCCCCATCACCACCTTAGATGTAGACCTTAATCAAGTATAGTTGACAAAAGAGAATATTGTTGCTCAGCCAAAAGGAGTATGACTGTTTGGTTCCATGGGAGCTTTTATTCAAATTAGTAGTAGCCAACTAAGGTGAATATGCCTTATTCCTTCTCTTCTTATTATCCTTACTTTTCTTCTTATTTCTGCTCTTCTGCTTCTTATTTTAATAGAAAAAAAATTATTATCATTAAGAGGTCATGTGGAATCTAAGTGCTTAAAAAGAGGAAGAATATTATTGTATAATCTCAAACTGAGGAACGACAAGATGGTCCCATTAATATTCTAGGAGGGAATAGAGAGTATGATGAGTTAAATGGTAAACTCAACAATGTTACCATTACAAATCATTATTTGTATGAAGATTCCTATGAAAATTCATATTTTTTTATGGATTTTATCATTGATAATGACTCATGAAATAATTTTATTACAAAATCTATAGTTGATATTGTTAGAGTTAAAGTGCACTATGCCTTCACCTTGACACTTGTCAGTTTCTCTTGACAAGTGTCATGTGTTGAATATAGGCCTTCTGCCTATATATGTAACTCATTTTTATCAATAATATAACCCCTTCAGTTTGATTACTCCCAACATTTGGTATCAGAGCAGGCTTTCCCTGCCCTGTGAAACCCCTTGAGGGGGGATTTCCCTCATGGAAATCCTCCCTCCCCCTCATCCTTTTCCCCATTTTTTTTCCAAGCCTAGGGAGTATGCTCTCCATTTTTTAAAATGGATCAGAAACCAGACAGCTGAAAAAAATTCATGGCTGCCCCTGAAACTTCATTGCTTGGAGCCATGAGATGTTGAGGAGAAAACAATTTCTCTATTTTTTTAGTCTCATTATTCATTTGTCATTTTAAATCCTTAGTTGCTGGAGTTTACGATGGAGGAGAAAAATTATATTGGGTCACTTCTTTGTATCTTGCTTGCCTAACTCTGTTTGCAAAGGAAAATCTATCCATAGAGGTGAAGAGGTGGTAGGATAGTAGTAATATTAGTGTAGAGGAGGAAGTTACAGATCTCGAGTGGTTTTACTTGGTTTCCATGATGCAGCCGTAATTTTATGCCACATGAAGATGCTCGATGAAGATGTATTTGGGATATGATGTCTCTAAGAAGAAGAGGAGGTTGCTACCATTCGTTCCCTAATTTTGCCCACCTCTGCTGCGGGTAAGATGTTCCATTTTGGCAGAGACGTCATCCGACGGTTGAAGGAGAGGGCCAACCAAGATTCATTGGTTTTGATCTCCTCGTTACAGGCACTTTGTGGTCACCTGTGGTAGGCTACCACACGTGCGCACAGGCTAGGACCAGGGGAGCCCATGATCTTTCGATTGTCCATCAATTGTTGGCTGCAATGCTTGTCGTCAGCCATCCTCAGTCATACATCACAGTGGAAACAATCGCTTTGCAGTGGAAGAGAATACAACTATGCTTTGGCCTAGGTGATGATATTTTTGGCTGCTATGCTTTGTAGTGCTTTATTCGTGGCAAGATCGCAAATCATGAGAAGTGGACCCATTGAAGACTCCGTGATCGCAGAGATGGAGCCTGCGCATATGTGTGATAGTTTGCTCATGGAGAAGGCATGTGTATCGTTGTTCGAAGTAATTGTTTGGCTACAAGTTCATTGCAGTATACACATGTTCTAGGTGCATTGGATGCCATCTTTGCGAGAGCTCAATTCCAGACTTCGTGACAATCGAGGGCGACCCTTGTGGTTTTTTTATTTTTTTATTTTTTTCAAGCCGGAGACATACGCCAAGAAGACTCTGGCAAAGAAGACTCCGAAGCACGTGGTTCGAGACATTAGTGTCTAGGTAGAGTGGTCATAAATCTGGCAGTACATTAAATTCCATGTGATTGACAGGTCTAACAAATCGAGGACGTGAGAAGTCTCGGTAGGGCATGTTTGAATTTTTTGGATATTATCATTATGATGATGATTTCAATAACATGCATTAATATCCGGTGAACAGCAAGTGGTCGAGAACGCAATGGAGTGTGTAGTAAAATAGTTTTATGTTGTATTATTTTTTTATTTAATCATGATAGACGATTTGTAATGGCCGACAGTATGGAGGTGGAAGGCCAAGATGGCCCATGTAATTCCCCTGAGTGGGAAATTGAAAACTATCTATTTTTATTTCGCCACAAAGTGATGGCAGGAATATGATATTCCTGAGGTTTATTTTGCTGCCTTAGATAGGCATTATGGTTTTTCCACATGATGAAGGCCCCTTTAATGGTGGAATATAGGGGTATTTATAGTCGTTGGAAACGGTTTTCCGTGACGGACACAATGGTGGTGTCATATTGTAATTTTGAGGCTGTTTCAATTGAGTTTTTTAGCCTCAAAATTTTTCTACCTTGGAGTGCACTTTCGGTTGTACCCGACACTCCAAAGGTACTTTCATATGTGATCCTTGTACCTAATGATCTTTTCTATACACTTGGCGAATGCAGCGGCTGGTTACCCATGCATTTCGATGGGATGACATGGTCACCATAAGGACACTTATACTAGGGACTACAGACAAAGACACCCTAGACTCTATCCGAGGTTTTTTCGGATCTACTTCTGAAGACTACAGACGAAGACACTTCAGAAGATTCTCTTCTTTTCTTCTTCTCTCCTCCTATTTTGATCTATGGCTCATTTTATTGTATTGAGTGCATTTTCAACAGAGACCGAAACTCTTATATGGCTCGTTTTTCCTTTGTATTAGGTGCATTTTCGGTAGAGACCGACACCTTCTAGATTGAGTTCACCATAAGGAAGGATTTGATATTTATGGTGGGACTAGTCAGTGACCTACGAGAGGCAACATCCTCTAAGGATGACCTGCAGAGGCAATAGACCCAAAAGTGGCTGACCCTGAGGCACCCATGATGACCCTGAGGCACTTAGACGGCTGACCCAGTGGCAACAGACTCATGGAAGTGGCTGACCTTGAGGCAACAGACCGATATGTATACACAATGAATCTAGCATTATTCACAGTTGGAAAGCCAAGAGCACAGAGCATGAGCCTAGACCAAATCAGCAATAAGCGAGGATGATAGGTTGTTTTCGAGAAGTCAACATTAAGGGGGAATGTTACCTAATGTTGACTTGTTTTGTTTCTTCTTTAGTTAGGATAGTGCACTTTAAGGGGGAATGTTAGAGTTAAAGTGCACTATGCCTTCACCTTGACACTTGTCAGTTTCTCTTGACAAGTGTCATGTGTTGAATATAGGCTTATGTCTATATATTGTAACCATTTGTATCAATAAAATAAATCCCTTCAGTTTTAATCCCAACATTCATCTATCATTTTAAATCCTCAGTTGCTGGATTTTACGATGGAGGAGAAAAATTATATTGGGTCACTTCTTTGTATCTTGCTCGCCTAACTCTGTTTGCAAAGGAAAATCTGTCCATAGAGGTGAAGAGGCGGTAGGAAAATAGTAATATCAGTGTAGAGGAGGAAGTTACGGATCTCGAGTGGTTTTTCTTGGTGTCCATGATGCAGTCATAATTTTGTGCCACGTGAAGATGCTCGATGAAGATGTATTTGGGATCTGATGTCTCTAAGAAGAAGAGGAGGCTGCTGCCATTCGTTCCCCAATTTTTCTCGCCTCCGCTGCGGGTAAGATGTTCTGTTTTGGCAGAGACGTCGTTCGATAGTTGAAGGAGAGGGCCAATCGAGATTCGCTGGTTTCGATCTCCTCGTTAAAGGTGCTTTGCAATCACCTGTGGTAGGCTACCACACGTGCGCATGAGCTGGGACTAGAGGAGCCTATGATCTTTCGATTGTCCGTCAACTGTCGACTGCAATGCTTACCGTCAGCCATCCTTAGTCATGCATCGCAGTGGAAATAATCGCTTTGCAGTGGAAGAGAATAAAGCTATGCTTTGGCCTCGATGATGATATTTGTAGCTGTTATGCTTTGTAGTGCTTTATTCATGGCAAGATCGTAGATCATGAGAAGTGGACCCATTGAAGACTCCGTGGCTGCAGAGATGGAGCCTATGCATATGTGTGATAGTTTGCTCATGGAGAAGGCGTGTGTATCACTGTTCAAAGTAATTGTTTGGCTACAAGTTCATTGCAGTCTACACACGTTCTAGATGCATTGGATGCCATATTTACGAGATCTCAATGCCAGACTTCGCGACAACCGAGGGCGGCCCTTGTGGTTTTTTTTATTTTTTTTTATTTTTTTAAGCCAGAGACATACGCCAAGAAGACTCTGGCAAATAAGACTTTGAAGCACGTGGTTCGAGACAACAATGTCTAGGTAGAGTGGTCATAAATCTGGCAGTACATTGAATTCCATGTGATTGACATGTCTAACAAATCGAGGATGTGAGAAGTCTCGGCAGGGCACGTTAAAATTTTTAGATATTGTCATTATGATGATGATTTCAATAACATGCATTAATATCCAATGAACAACAAGTGGCTGAGAATGCAATGGAGTGTGCAGTCAAATGGTTTTATGTTGTATTATTTTTTTATTTAATCATGATAGATGATTTGTAATGGCCGAAAGTATGGAGGTGGAAGGCCAAGATGGCCCATGTAATTCCCCTGAGTGGGAAATTGAAAAATGTCTATTTTTATTCCGCCACAGAGCGATGCCAGGAATATGATATTCCTAAGGTTTATTTTGCTGCCTTAGATAGGCATTATGGTTTTTCCACATGATGAAGGACCCTTTAAAGGTGGAATACAGGGGTATTTATAGTCATTGGAAATGGTTTTCCATGACGGACACAATGGTGGTGTCATATTGTAATTTTGAGGTTGTTTCAATTGAGTTTTTTAGCCTCAAAATTTTTTTACCTTGGAGTGCATTTTTGGTTGTACCCGACACTCCAAAGGTACTTTCATATGTGATCCTTGTACCTAGTGATCTTTTCTATACACTTGACGAATGCAGCGGCTGGTTACCCATGCATTTTGGTGGGATGACATGGTCACCATAAGGACACTTATACTAGGGACTACAGACAAAGACACCCTAGACTCTATCCGAGGTTTTTTTGGATCTACTTCTGAAGACTACAAACGAAGACACTTCAGAAGATTCTCTTCTTTTCTTCTTCTCTCCTCCTATTTTGATCTATGGCTCATTTTATTGTATTGAGTGCATTTTCGACAGAGACCGACACTCTTAATTGGCTCGTTTTTCCTTTGTATTAGGTGCATTTTCGATAGAGACCGACACCTTCTAGATTGAGTTCACCATAAGGAAGGATTTGATATCTATGGTGAATCTAGTCAGTGACCTATGAGAGGCAACATCCTTTGAGGATGACCTACAGAGGCAACAGACCCAGAAGTGGTTGACCCAGAGGCACCCATGATGACCCTGAGGCACTTAGACGGCTGACCCAGTGGCAACAGACTCATGGAAGTGGCTGACCTTGAGGCAACAGACCGAGATGTATACATAGTGAATCTAGCATTATTCATAGTTGGAGAGCCAAGCGCAAAGAGAACGAGCCTAGACCAAATCAGCAATAATTGAGGATGATAGGTTGTTTTCGAGAAGTCAAAATTAAGGGGGAATGTTACCTAATGTTGACTTGTTTTTGTTTCTTATTTACTTAGGATAGTGCACTTTAAGGGGGAATGTTAGAGTTAAAGTGCACTATGCCTTCACCTTGACACTTGTCAGTTTCTCTTGACAAGTGTCAAGTGTTGAATATAGGCCTTATGCCTATATATGTAACTCATTTTTATCAACAATATAACCCCTTCAGTTTGATTACTCACAACAGATATGTTGTAGCTACCTTTGGAACCACATCCTTTTTCATAGTCACTTGGATGGAAGGATAATGGTTCCACCTTCTAGATTACAAAATATTGTATGGTATCCTTTGTATTTAGTTGACATTTTATGGATAGAGTCACATACAATGTGGATTTGATGAATTTTTATGGTCTAATTCTTGGTAATTCCTATCAGTTGATAAAAAGACTCAATATGATGTGTATAATAATACATAAAATTTATGTCATGTGAATAAGATATTTCTCATTTGTAGCCTTAAGAATATCATATTTTTGCTCTGATCTAGTTAGCCATAAAATATTTGATTAATATTTAGTAGGCCACATGACACACTAGCACTAGTTGTACAATCTTCCCCCTGCAAGGAGATGATCCCTTCATCTTCATCACTTCTTCATCCTACTACTCTAGCTACTCCTACTCCTTCACTTGTTATTGAGATTCCATATTTCTTACAACTTCCTTTAGATAAACATGTTGATATTTTATAGCAAACTCTATAGACTCAACAATAGGCCATTGGTTCTCATCGATTTCTTTCACAAATTGGTGATATATTTATGACTAGATATTATATTCTAACACATGCATCAATTGGCATCATAGACCATGTCCAAGCCTACAATAACATAGCATCTTAGCCTCTAATCCATCCAACCAATTGGATGTGCCTTCAACATTTAGTGTCTCACCCTCATACTTCTATTATAAAAGCATTAGAGTGTTTTGCTTCTATTGTGGGGAGGTGTGATGAGGACACCATTTGTTAAATCTTAGGTTTTATTTTATTCCTAAGCTTAGTTTATTTTTATTCAATATTTCCTAAGTCTAAGTTAGATTTAGTTGCAAATAATCTTCTTGTAAGTCAGAACATATTATCGGTACCTAATGATGACATAGATATTTATCAAAGCAAATTTATTTGCATAAGTTGGCATGCATGATCTATTAGCTTATGCATAGCTAAGTCGTTAGCATCTTCAATATTTAGAAGATCATAGTTGTAATGGTACTATTTGAGCACACTTTGTTAATGAAATCAACAATTTATTTTTGTTAGTTTTCACATCAAGACTTAATCAACATTAACCCTAATGCTAGTGCTCAAGGGCTAACTATCTTAACCTAAGGCTTGATCTAATAAAAATAAAGATAGATATCATCACTATATTGTAGATTTTAGGTATGTGGTATTAAACGTGACTTGATGCAATGAATGAATTTTGTATTATATTATTTTTATAACCCTTTAGCCCCTTGTGCACCTTACAAAAATGCATTTATTATAATATTTGATAATTTTATTTGAAGGTTGTTTCTTTAATCACGATAATTTTCATTTTACATTTTAAGGACTTCAAATATTATAGTTGTAATACTTACTTGAAAAAGGTTTTTACACTAAAATTTTATCAAATTTAAATAATTTATTTAAAATATTATTCTCTTTAATTTTTAAATATTAATAAAAAAATAAAAAATTAATTAAAACAAACTTAATAAATTTAAATTGATTATATTAAAAATAATATATATATATATATATATATATATATATATATATATATATATATATATATATATATATATATATTTTTTAAATAATTGATATGTCTGCACATTTATATATATAGTATCAATCAAAACACCTAATTAAATATTTGATGATTTATTAATTTAATTTAAGAAAATAACTTACAAATTATTATATAAACTACAAATTATTCACTAAATAAATTGTAATCAAAATTAGAATTTTAAATTTACTTTGAATAAATTTATACATTTTTTAATCAAACTTAAAATATAAAATTAACTTTGAATACATTCATATATATTTTAAAAATAAAATAAGGTGAAATATAACACATAAGACAATTGAAAACCATACTATAAAAAAAACCTTTCTAATTATTAACTTTAATAATATAAATAACAATCCAACAATAAATCCATTATTCAAAATATCTTAAACAAAATAAAAAATAAAAAACTTTCTAATTATTAACTTTAATAACCTAAATAACAATCCAACGATAAATCCATTATTCAAAATATCTTGAACACAAGACACAAAAAGACACTAAACTAAAGCATGCCACAAAAGCTAAACAAAATCACACTCTATAATATAAATAAGAATCCAACAATAAATCTATTATTCAAAATATCTTAAAAAAAAAAAAAACTTTCTAATTATTAACTTTTAATAACCTGAATAACAATCCAACAATAAATCCATTATTCAAAATATCTTGAACACAAGACACAAAAAGAAACTAAACTAAAGCACGCCACAAAAGCTAAACGAAATCGCACTCTATAACTGCAGGCTAAAACCATGCCAACAAAAGCTAAACAAAATCACACTCTATAACTGCAGGCTAAAACCATGCCAGGTAGCTACTATATCAAACGACGCTATCGCTATCGCTATCCCACTCCTCTTTTTGCAGGCCGAGAAGCTCTGTGGAACTTGGGACCTCCAATGCTTGAGGCTCCATCGTCCCTTCCAACATCCGTACAACTTGAACAATGCTTGGTCGATCCTCCTCCTCTTCTTGAATGCATAACATCGCGATCACTGCAGCTCGTCTCACCTCTTCAACATCTGCTTCGTCGGCTATGTTTGCATCTACAACAGCTTTTATGTTTCCCTTATGAATTTGAGTTGCAGCCCATGTGGGAAAGAAGTGCATACTCGATTCCTGCACAGTCAAGTCCAGATTTCTCCGGCCTGATATTATTTCCAGTAATGTCATACCGAAACTGTATACATCTACTTTGGTAGTGATTGGGAGGCCGTAGACCCACTCTGGAGCCAAGTAGCCTCTCGTTCCTCTTGTGGTCGTCAACACTTTGCTAAAATCCCTACCCAATAACTTTGCAAGCCCGAAATCAGCCAGCTTTGGGTGGAGGTCTTCGTCCAGGAGAATGTTCTCAGGCTTAATATCGCAGTGGATGATACGATCTCTGCATTCTTCGTGGAGGTAAAATAGTCCTCGTGCAGTGCCTAACACAATCTCAAATCTTGTCTTCCACTGCAACACCTTCTGGGCTCCGTTGGACTTAGAGAACAACAAAGAATTTAAAGAGCCATTGGAGACGTACTCATAAACCAATAACCTCTTAGAACCTTCTATGCAAAATCCCAAACCATAATAGACAAACGGGAGGAGTAGAAAAACTGAGAGCAAAGGCTGTACAAGAACAATTTTGGAGACAAGCATAGTTCATGTGTTTGTTCGTTGGCAAATGCAACGGCTTGTTGAACGGGCAAGGATTTGTTCTTCACTTCCAAGAAACCATCGGTGGTTCCATTTGTAGCAGAGCATTGTAGTGGACTGCGTCGAGCACAACCACTTGACCACCATTGTCCAGAATTCCAGGTGCGACTGTCTTTGGGCGAGAACCCCTGCAGACAGCTGCAGAAATGAAGATTATTGTTACTGCATATATGTCTAAACTTGAAGTACATGCCTGAAGAAGAATTATATTGAAAGATAAAGTCAAGAAAACCTTTATAAGCTAACATCATTGGCAAATTGGCAAAATGGTCACCACTCCACTCTCCGGTCGACCAATATCGAACACTGCCATTATAGACCAGAAAAATCTGTGACCTTTCTGGGAATGGATCTATTTCAGAAGAGAAAAGTCCAAGTGATGGATCAGTGGAACTCTTCCAAGAAGTTACTTTAAAGCCTTTCCGGTATTCCATTTCAGGCAACAAGGTATTTCCTGGATGACCGAAACTCTCCCAAATAATCTCAGAATTGTTGCCGCTTCCTATCATGACAAAGTTACCAGAGTCCAATAGCAATGCCCGAGATGCTTTGAGGTTGTTATCGCTCTCCCAGATAGATCTTCCCTCTAAATCAAACAATCTGAGATTACCATCTCTCGACATATTTAGAACACCGGGCATGTTTGTGAGAGGATTGTCCCTGTTAGCCACCCAAACGGTCGTCCTCTCGGAAATTTGGGCATACCAGATGGCAATATACCAATTATTCGTTCCATTGGGATTGAAAAATCCCAACGCGAACGTGCCATCTTTTGAAAGTATGGTCTGATTCCCGGTGAGAGAAGCCCCTATCTGAAGGGTGTCTCCCCCATCTACCGGTAAAAAAACATTGCTGGGAAGCAGAGCGAGCACTGAAAGTGCTAAAAACAATGACCTTAAACAGCTTAGGCCCTTCATGGCCACTCCCATACACTAGGTGTTCTTATTTCTTTCTCCATTTTATAGACCTAAGGCAAATATGTGATCTAAGGCATGTTTATGCATATATGTCGAGAACAAAGAGGGTCCACAGCGCAGAAATTAGCAGTCAAATGCTTAACTCTTTTAAATTATGTTGATTAAACCTGTTAACGGAGGAGAAGTCTAGAAATTTGAGAAATTTTAAACACTTTGTATTTTTAAATTCTCCTAAATTTTGAAACATGTTCATACGTTAACGGCTGTCAAATCTACTCGGGCATGAGAAACCACATCTATAAGAAAATTGTGGACATGACAATCCATGCCCCATTGACGTCAAGTTTTTTCAGTTTATGTTCACACCTCTTTGAGAAAATTTTATAGTTTAAATTCCATAAAGTCAAGTTTATTTTCCATCCGTCTTTGATTATTGGCAAACGACTCACGTTACGTGTTAACAATGGGTCTTCTACGCTATATCAATGTCGCTAACCCTTACACCAAGGGATTAAGTTCACACCCCGATTATTGGAATTTGATCGGTTCAACCGTGAATGATCGGTCAAGTTACAAATCAACCAGGTAGGCTTAGGGAGATTGACAAAGCGTTCAAGATAGTTGGCTCGTAATTTTATGGATCATCCAATAATCGTGCAGTTTGAACTTAATCCCATGGCGTAGGGCTTAGCGAAATAATCGTGCACTGTGAACTTGATCCCGTGGCGTAGGGCTTGCCGAAATAATCGTGCACTGTGAACTTAATCCCGTGGCGTAGGGCTTAGCGAGATTGACATAGCGTTGAAGACACATAGTTCACACGTACCTTGACCGACCAAGGTTGAACCCATCAAATTCCAATAATCAAAAGTTTTGAATATTTAACTAAATTATTATATTTTAATTCTAATATACAAATAAATTTATATATGTAGGAAATGTTTTTTTTTTCCCTTTTAAATATATTAACTTTTATACATATAAGAAATCTAAGATACAATAAAATATTATTTTAAATAGTTTTTTTTATTTGGTTATTGTGAGAAATTTTTATGATCGACGTAAAGGGTTGAGTAGTCTCCTTCCAACCATGACCCCTCTTAAATCCGAGAGCTATACTTATCAATAGAGAATTTAACACAAAGCCACCACACACCCACCCCCTCACACACTCGCCGAGGCCACCCACGGTTTGAACCTTGGACCTTAATAAAACAAGAAATAATTGTATTAGATCATTCTTGTTAAGACTATTAATATGTTATTAAATACTTAAAGCACAAGCATATAGAGTTTGATATTATTTACAACTATACGATGTTATTATGATCAAGTCCAACTTAACAAATTCACTCCCTTTATTGAATTTACATTAACCATACCAAAAAATATATCTTTGCTAATGATCCTTGTGTTCAATTTCAAGATAAGCCCTACAATATCACTCTAAGCATCGATCAAGTCCTTAGGGATCCTATTAATCTAACTGTTAATCAATTCGATAGAGATCTTAACTTGCTTCAATGGAGAAATCAATTGAATTAGACTTAGGGATCTTATTACTCTAAGAGTTAATCAATTCCATGTAGACCCTAATTTGATCCTATAGAAAAAAATCAATGAATTGGACTTTCAAAAGCCTGATTAACTATAGGAACCACTATATTATCTATATCTTATATATATTCCAAACAAGATTACATGACAATATCTTCATTACTAGATGAAGGCATCACTTTTGAAGGCTTTGGAACTTTGAATAAGAGGTCTAAGGTTCAAATCCTACGACAGATAGAATTTTACACCATGCTTTTGTAGTTGCAATATGGTTAGATAGTCATATATTGAGTAAACAACATCCTCAATGAATATTGTTTTATATGGCATATGGCCTTGTGGACATCAAAAAACTACCTTACCTTTACCTTTGAAAACCTCTATAATTGTTAAAATATCACTATTCACATCTTATTTCCATGTGGATATGTTAGATATGCACCAAAAGATATCTTTATTTTTAAACATACTTCTTACTAACTTCTTGTAAAGGTACTTGATAATTCCTAGTAATTGACATTATCTTGTGATACCTCTAGAATAAAGTTTAATATCTCTAAAAGTAAGTTTAAGTCTAGAATAAATTCATTAGATATATTACCTCTTATTATTTTGAAACACCCCTTATCTTAAGTGGGTATAACCTCAATTTTTTTGGCTAAAAATATATCTAGAATATAGAAAACTTGTCTTTGACTCTATTATGCTTGTCATTTGTCTAGATTTCAACCATTGGAAGAAAAAATGAGAAATATTTTTATCCAACCAAATTTTGGGTTACAACTTAAAAACACACAATGGAAATTATGAATTAGTAATAGAATTGAGTGTTTTCTTCTCTTGTCATTAGATACATGGTATTTTCTATTTTTTGATAAATACCATAAGACCTTAAATTATGAACATAACATAAAATATCATTAAAAAAGGACATTTATAAAGTGGACAATGGGTTTTTAAATATTTTTTTATAATAAGTAATATAGCTTATTTATTGTTAAAATATCATTAAAGAGGACTTATTCATTATAAACTATATTTAATGAAGTATTTTTATATGTTGATGACATGCATCTTATTTAAGCTTGTTTAAAATTTAGAAGCATGTAAATTTCTTTGAAGAATGATAAGATAAAATAATTAAACAAGTCAATAATATATAAAAATTAAGTATAACAAATCCATTTGTTAATGATATTCCATGTGACTATTTTCCAAGTCTGTATTAGATGTAAATTCTTAAGAATTAAAATTTTAATTTTAGCAACACATTTTTCAAAAGCCTTTATTGAATGTCAAGCATAGAAAATAAAATAAATACAACTTTATATTTATTATTAAAAACTTATACTCAAAGTTTTATTTAAAACTATAAAACATAATCCTAAGATTAAGAAATAAAAATACAATGTGACAAAAGTTTATCCATATGACATGTAGAGAAGCAAAAATAAATTATATATTTTAAATCAAAATAACAAATATTATTTTCTAATAAAATTTATTTTTATATTGTAAAAACATAACTCATTTAATGTTCAAATCTCATATTTAATAAAAAATTCAAGTGTTGGCATCAAATAGAAGGATTTGAATATTAAAACTCTAATTCCTCCATCATGTCCAACATGAAATTCTATTCCATTCAATCAATGATCTTTCTTGAAGTGAATTGTGATGAACATTCATTTTCAAGAGGTATAAGTATATTCCATGGCTTCCCATATATCTATGATGTTGTTGAAGATATATCTACTCACAATAAAATATGTTCTCTAATCTTACATATAGAGGTATCATAAGCCAAATTTAAAAAGCAAGTACCTTGGTCAAAATTTGATATGATAAATTTATCAAAGTGATATATATATAATTAATAATAGGGTTAGGTCCGAGGTGTAGACCAATTGGTTCATCCAAACCCCATAAGGGGGGTGGAGGTCCAAGGTTCAAATCTCGGGCCTCATTGAACTGAACGCTTGTCCTTTTCCTAGTGCTTTCAATGGCGTAAAAGGTTTAAAATGATTGTGGCATGGTGGTTATAGGGATGGACTGCGCGAAGATCTGTGTGGCAGCTTCTAGGGTGGACAGTGCAAAATACTGCGGTAGCTACCAATTCCACCATGTAAATTAAAATAATAATAATAATTAATAATGGGGTTATGCATAGTGGTAAATTATCATTAATGAATATTTAGATTTCCAAAAACTTAGAATTGGTAAATATGGGGATCCTTGACCAGGCCCGATTAGCCCAAAATGTTTGGGTGTAAAAATATTTTTGGGTTGCTTGCCCCAATTTTATAATAATTTGACCTTTTAAAGTTTAAATTACTAACATTACCCTCAATAATGGTGGATATTTTCACCTTGAAATTATAAAGAATTTTATTTACATTGACAAAATCATTTATTATACCCAATATATATAATTAATATGATAGTGATATTTATACATCTTAAGCATTGATTTTCCTTGAGACAACTAGTCATATGTCATAATTTGTGATGTTACCAATCATATATCATCACATGTTATGCTATTTATCATCTATTGTTATCTGTGTTGCTACCGATCATGATTGGTTGAAGGAAATATCAAAACTCCCCACACTGAAGATCTCTAGATATATCATTCCAATGATTCATTTAGAGCTATTAAATATCAAGAGAATTTTCATAATCATGACAAACTAATGGACCAAGAACAATACAAATAACAATCTGGACCAAAATCTACCATACTTCTAGATAGGTGTTGTGCCCTAGACTTTAGCCAAAGTGTAAAATTGGATGAAATGATATTGGTCACTATTTTAACCTCTAGAGAGTGTTGGCTCCTTGAAATGATTGTAATTTATAAGGAAAAGGGTTATAAGAGAGTAAAGGTTAGAAAAAGAGATTAAAAAGTGGATGGGATATAGTGTAACATCATTGGATCTCACTAAATAATCTACTATTATACTGAACAAACCAGTCATGGTAAATTTAATCATCGATTCATTCAATTTAAATAAGTACCTTAATAATTCCAAGGACTTTAAATAATTAGCAATCTAATAGCAATCCAAAAAAGTAGAATTTGCTTTAATAAAATAGACCAAGTGCTAAGTGTAATAGAAATGACTTAAAGAATGCATGCATAAAAAACTATAATTGAATAGTAATAAAGGCCAAAAAATTATCAGTTCATTGATCAATAGCATAATTACATAGCAATACTAAACAAGTACTATAGAGACAACCCTTGTATTAAGGTCTCTCAACCTATTTATAGCAAGAAATATAATTATGAAACTATTGAGAAAATATCTTGGCAAGAACCAAAATGTTGAGGTGGTTGCATTTTACGTCTAAATCTAAACTCAGTTTGATTTTGGCCTATCAATATGCAATTGCCCTCTACAAGTAGTTGTATTATTGAAGCAATCATTTTCATGCTCTGGTATTATTAACTAGAACCAACTAGATAGTAACATGGTAGTTACAAGTCTCAGAGCAATGTTTCTTGATTCATTGAACAAAATCGGGTTCCTCATTTTATCTATAGAGCGCTTCTAGAACAAAACTATGAGTTTGACTTGATGACATCATACTTGGATGAATTCTAGCTTTGTTCACTTTCTTTATTTCCACAATCTTAGGCTCTAGCTTGGAGGTGGTGACATTATCGACTTGAGTGATATGGATTTGAGCATTTTCTTTTTGTTTTCTTATATCTTAATTTTGTGCATCTTAGACTTATTTGTGTGATATAAATATTTGTTATGAATATGTTTACATCATTCAAAAATGTAGCTTGGTATTATGCATCGTAGCTTTGTGCACTTCATCTTCAAAGTTTGACTTACATAAATTTGGACTCCTTTTCTTGTTGATTGACATCATCATTTGAGCGGCCTAGTTTTATGCATTGTGCTTTACTCAGTTTTTACCTCTTTTACATAATATTAGTCTCTAACTTAGGCTTGCTAATTCCATGGCCAAAGTGATCCCAATTTTGAGCATCATGGTCCTAAACACTTGACTTTGTGCATTGTCAAGTAGAAGTAGCTTCACATATTTTTTATTGTTGACATAATCTCAATTCTAAGTATCCTAGTTTCGTTCAATTCTTAAGTCTTCAACATACTTAGTCAATTTTTTAGGTCCAATAGATACTTCTTCTTGCTATGTAAATGTAGTAAAAAATTGACCTACATTCTTGGCACCTCCCAGAGAATTTTCACTTGCAAAATTTGAGAACTCAAAAGGCCTACTTCCATTGGGTGTAGAGTCAATGTGATGATGAAATGAAGTGTGAGTGGAATTTATCATAATGGAAAATGACCTTTTGAAAAAGTGAGATGTGATGAATGAGTGATTTATGTAAAAATGAAAGAATATGAATGATTTATAATGAAATGGTAGATGAGATGGAAATTAATAAAGATATAGTATGCTTTACCTTTGTAGATCCTTCAAGTGGCTTATTTTCCTTTTAATACCTTATATTTTATCCTTGAATCATGTGGTGCTAGAGGTGTTGCCTCATTTGTTGTAAAATTTTCTCACTCCACTATTTATTTGTTAGGTTTCTCTTGATTGTCTTGAGGTCTAAGGCTTACGTCTTCTAAAGGAATTTCCATCTCATAGGTCCCTTTTATCTCCTCATTATCTTGATCGTATTGATCATATTCACCACCAAAAAATTCTTCTACCCTCTCAAGAACTATGCAAACTCATGCCAATATATTTTATGGGGGGGACTCTTAAGTTCCTGAACTCTTTCATATATATTATTTAGTTGATATAATTTTTTATAAGATAAGCACCTACATCTTATGGCTATTTCTTGAACTTTATCTTGCATCAAAGCTATTATGTTCATAAGATCTAGTAGTTGGATGTATTCAATGAGCTATTACCATTTATCTATATTTGATTCATTATTGGAAACTGATTCTATCTAAGCTTGGATGTCGTATTTTATTTGGAGTCAAATCTCTTCATCATAGAAGCCTAGAAATCCTAATTCCTAAGGATCTCTCATAGGTTCCATGATCCTCTCAGCCTTTCTATAGCCTTTCTACCATTTCCCATTCTTCTTGGATTTGTTTATGCTTTTTTATTACAATCTAAGAGATATTCCTTGCTGCGCTTCATTTGTCACTATAAATGGCTCTTATTGTGGGCTCAAATATTTTTTTAGATATTCTCATTAGTACCTTATCTTATTTAAGTATACCTCCTATTTTAGCCTACGCTTGTTCAAAATCTATCGTTGCTTCTTGTATAACTCATCCATTAAAGTCTAGGTATTTAATGGTGAGGTAGGCTTTAAGAGCATATTTGAGAATATTTCCTTAGTTATATTTCCTCAATTTGTTCATAGTTTCCTTAGAGAATTAAGAAGCTTGATTTTTTTCTTCTTTGCTTGCAAATGGTGTTGTAAGTCATGAAATTTCTCTAACAATAACTTATTTAGCTCTTGAGTTTCTTGGGCTTGCTTCTTGATTTTTGCAAGCTCCATGAACTTCTTTTTCCATTTTTTATTATCAATTTACAAATATTTCTTTAGGTTTTGCTCTTCTTTAACTATTGTCTCCAATTATTCAATATTTTCTTCCAATAATTAGTATCTATCCCTTAGTCTATCACCTTGTATATAGATTTTACTAACATCAACCTACACATTGATTAGAGACTCCTCCAATGGTAGTTGAGAAATATCTACCATTTTGGTGCTCACATGGTAGTCATGAAGATATATTTCAACCTCTAGATTCTTTACCTTTGACATGGCTATAACTCTCATCTGTTGATAAGTGGTGGGATCCACTACAATAATTTTCTTGGGAAGAGTGAACTCCTCTACCTGCCTAGGTGTCTTGTTATTCCACCATTCTTAGGCATTATGGCTAATTTTATTGATCTTATTGATAGTGGTCAAATTTGGATGATTAGGCATTTGTATTGTAGAGAGAAAGGATTGTAGAATTGAGAAAGGAAATGCATGCATAAAAACCTATAATTGAATATCAATGGTGGCCAAAAAATTATTAGTTTATTGATCAATAGCACAATTACATAACGATACTAGGCAAGGACTATAGAGACAACCTTTGTATTAAGGTCTCTCAACCTATTTATTGCAAGAAATATAATTGTGAAACTATTGAGAAAATAGCTTGGCAAGAACTAAAATGTTGAGGTGGTTGTATCTTACATCTAAATCTAAATTCAGTTTGATTTTGGCCTATCAATGTGCAATTACCCTCTACAAATAGTTGCATTATTGAAGCAATCATTTTCATGCTCTGGTGTTATTAACTAGAACCAACTAGATAGCAATATGGTAGTTACAAGTCTTAGAGCAATGTTTCTTTAGTCGTTGAACAAAATAGGGTTCCTCATTTTATCCGTAGAGCTATTCTAGAACAAAACTATGACTTTGGCTTGATGAAATCATCCTTGGATGCATTCTAGCTTTGTTCACTTTTTTTTATAATTTTTTTTCTTTATTTCCACAATCTCAGGCTCTAGCTTGGAGGTGGTGACATTATCGACTTGAGTGAAATGGATTTGAGCATTTTAGTTTTGTTTTCTTATATCTTACTTTTGTGCATATTTGTCTTCTTTGTGTGATATCGATATTTGTTTTGAATATATTTACATCATCAAAAAATGTAGCTTGGTCTTGTGCATCACGGCTTTGTGCACTTGGTTTTCAAAGTTTGACTTGCACAATTTTGGGCTCCTTTTCTTGTTGATTGACATCATCATTTAAGTGACCTAGTTTATGCATTGTGCTTTACTCAATTTTTACCTCTTTTACACAATATTAGTCTCTAACTTAGGCTTGCTAATTCCATGGCCAAAGTGAGCCCAATTTTGAGCATTGTGGTTCTAAACACTTGACTTTGTGCATTGTCAAGTAGAAGTAGCTTCACATGTTTGTTTTTGTTGACATAATCTCAATTTTGAGTATCTTAGTTTCGTGCAAGTCTTCAGTATTCAACATACTTAGTCAATTTTGGGGGTTCAAAAGACACTTCTTTTTGCTATGCAAATGTAGTAAAAAATTGACCTACATTCTTGGCGCCTCCCATAGAATATTCACTTGCAAAAATTGAGAACTTGAAATGCCTACTTCCATTGGGTGTGGATTCAATGTGATGATGAAATGGAGTGTGAGTGGAATTTATCATAATGGAAAATGACCTTTCAAAAAAGTGAGATTTGATGAATGAGTGATTTATATAGAAATGAAATAATATGAATGATTTATAATTAAATTGTAGATGATATGTAAATGAATAAAGATATAGTATGCTTTACCTTTTTATATCCTTCAAGTGTCTTATTTTCCTCTTAATACCTTATATTTAATCCTTTACTTATGTGGTGCTAGAGGTGTTGCCTCATTGGTTGTAAATGTTTCTCATACCTCTTATTTATTTGTCAGTTTTCTCTTGATGGTCTTGAGGTCTAAGGCTTACGTCTTCTAACAAAATTTCCATCTCATAGGTCCCTTTTATCTCCTCATTCTTTTGATCATCTTGATCCTCTTCACCACCAAAAAATTCTTCTACCCTCTCAAGAACTATGTAAACTCATGCCCATATATAATATTATGGGGGACTCTTAAGTTCCTGGACTCTTTCATGTATATTCTTTAGCTGATATACCTTTTTTTAAGATAAGCACCTACATCTTACGGTTATTTCATGAACTTTAGCTTGCATCAAAGCTATTATATTCATAAGTTATAGCATTTGGATATCTTCAATGAGCTATTACCATTGATCTATCTTTGATTCATTATTGGCAACCGATTCTATCTAAGCTTAGAGGTCATATTTGATTTGGAGTCAAATCTCTTCATCATAGAAGCCTAGAAATCCTAATTCCTAAGCTTCTCTCATAGGTTCCATGATCCTATTAGCCTTTCTATAGCCTTTATACCATTTCCCATCCTTAATAGATTTTTTTATGCTTTTTTATTACAATCTAAGAGATATTCCTTGGCACACTTCATTTATCACTAGAAATGGATCTTATTGTGGGCTCAAATCTTCTTTTGATTATTCTCATTAGTACCTTATCTTGTTTAAGTATACCTCCTATTTTAGCCTATGCTTGTTCAAAATCTATCATTGCTTCATGTATAACTCATCCATTAAAGTCTAGGTAGTCTATGATGAGGTAGGATTCGAGATCATATTTGAGAATCTTTCCCTAGTTATATTTCCTCAAATTTTTCATAGTTTCCTTAGAGAAGCTAGAAGCTCAATTATTTTTCTTCTTTGCTTGCAAATGGTGTTGTAAGTCTTGAACTTGCTCTGACAATGTCTTATTTAGCTCTTGAGTTTATTGGGCTTGCTTCTTTATTTCAATAAGTTATGTGAACTTATTTTTCTATTTTTTATTATTAATTTACAAATATTTCTTTAGGTTTTGCTCTTCTTTAACTATTGTCTCCAATTATTCAATATTTTCTTCCAATTATTAGTATTTATCCCTTAGTCTATCACTTTGTAGATATATTGTACTAACATCAACCTGCACATTGATTAGAGACTCCTCCAATGGTAGTTGAGAAATATCTATCATTTGGGTTCTCACATGGTAGTCATGAGGAGATATTTCAACCTCTAGCTTCTTTAACTTTGACATAGCTATAACTCTTATCTATTGATAAGTGGTGGAATCCACTACAATAATTTTCTTGGGAAGAGTGCACTCCTCTACCTGCCTAGGTGTCTTGTTATTCCACCATTATTAGGCATTATGGATCATTTTATTGAGCTTATTGATAGTGGTAAAAGTTGGATTATTAGGCAGTCGTATTGTAGAGAGAAAGGATTGTAGAATTAGAAAAGGAAATGCAAGGATATTTTAAATATAATTCATGGCAGTGATTTTAGGGATTTAAATGGATTGAATGGATGTGGTGGTTGAGAGAGCCTCTGATAGAGGATTACTTTGAAAAATTAGCCCTTGTGTAGAGCTTGGTGGTGGTGTAGAAAGGGAAGGAATATTGTCAAGAATAGAATAAGGAGCAACAATAGTAGAGTTTGAAGAAATAGTACTTATTTCTATTGCTATAGGTTACTCTATTGTTGACTTGATTATTGTGTTAGTTGCTAGAGGGAACTCATGGTTTGTGTGTTTCTTGTTATCCCTCTCTTGTGAATATCTAGAAGGATTGATATTTCTCTTCCCAACCACTTTTAAAGGAGACATATAAGTGGAAAAAGTCATCCTGAGCAGTTTTTGTGCATATTGATTGTAAATCATATCAAACCCTTCATCATTGTTTATGGGTTGATTTGATTTTTTTTATGATTTTGGATAGCAGTTCTTATTCTTGAGGCTTCTAATGTTCTATTATGTCTATAACAAACTTGGGTGCCAATATAAGAGGGATTTTTGAAGCATGTTTTTGGCTCCTTTTCTTCCTTATTTTTGGAGTAGGGGAACTAGGGAAAGGTGCACTCAAGGCTAGATTTTGAGGTTACTTCTACACTTGTATAGTCTCTTGAGGGCTAGTAGCTATTTTTCCTAAACCTCCTCTAGTGTATCCCATATTTCCTATGATTTGGGATCCTTTAGGATAGATTTCTTGTTGCAGTTCTATTGGGATAAAGGTTTTGGCTTGTTATGTTGGTTAAGGAGTTTTTGTCATAGCTACTTGCTTATTTGGGAGAGCTACAATATCATCGATAACTGGTCCTTATTGTAGTATTTGCACATATTATTTAGTAGGATTATATTTAGGGATAGTTTACTTCATTTAGAGCCTTCCTCTATTTGTGGTTCACCATCCCACACTTTCCTACCTTGTTCATAAAAGACTATGGCTTTCATATTTCCATCTTGGGACTTTCATGTTTGTACATTATCATCACATATTTGCAAGAAATCCTTATCTATTATCAGTAAGTATATGGAATTATGATCTTTTCATTAAAACCTAAAAATCCACCATCCTACATGGTTGTACTCCATTTGTTCTCATGTGCCATCATGTTTATCTTTTCTTCATACATATGATTGATGTTTCTTTTATGGTTATAATAATCCTTACTCATTATAATTTCTCTAGGAGGTAAATATAAAAAATTTCTAACATTCCAATTAAACTCATTATTTTCATGATTATTCCATATTTTTTATCTTGGGTCTACTGGTCTTCTTGAAAATAGGTGGATTTATTTTGTTCCTAATTTATAACCTTTCCTTGAAATTATCATCAAAGTTCATACTACCATTGTTTAGGTATGGCCTACAATCCTAGCTTCTCAATTATACGGTATAGTTCTTCTTCTTGCCCTTTTGTAGTTACTATAATGGGACCATGATAAAGGGATACTCACAAGTACCTTTCTTGTTAATCCCAATGCCAAATGAGATATTAATGGGATCAATCTACCTATAAAATTCCATGGCAAATACTTTGTCTATGATAGTGTGGCAATAGCAAAGGTTTCTTAATGAAATCATATAATCTTATGAATGTTCTCTCTATGAAAAATTGTCAATCCCCTTCCTCTATGTGATGGCTCTACATGAGGAATTTTGCTTATATGTTCAGTTGAGGTATTTCTCCATAGATGGTCTTTAGTGTAGCCCCTGCAAATTCTTTATTTAAGTGATAGTAGGACTTAGAAATTCTCATCAAGTTAGTCTAGTCTATGACCATCAAAATCCTACCCCTTATTGTTCACCTTATTAACATCTATGCTAGGCATAGTATCAATAGTGTGGTATAATAATAGCCATGCAAGATTCTAGAAATAATGAAATATCCCATGCAATGATATTTGTAGTTGAGTGAGTTTTTCATGCATTCTCGCACACAAAGAATGATCCCAGTATAAAAATACGGGGTTATTTGACTAGTCTAAAAAATACTGGTCATAAAAGTGGGGGTTGAAAATGGTATATACCATGCTAATTTTGTGATAATGTACCTCATTTTCAATTAATAGGCCAAATATGATTGCTAGCATGGAGAACATTGGTTATTTGAATTCTATAATTTTAGTGGAGGTCTTAAGGAGCTTACACCTTTGTAGAGGATTGTGTAGCTATGAATGGAACCAAGCTTTAAAATATTTGCTCCCTTCAACATATTTCTTCAAATCATAATATTTTCTTTGGGATTCATAATTAAACGGTTTAGGGGAAATCGTAGATCTGGATTCTATAGCAAATGTATTTGTAAAATCTTCTTAAGTAATGTGGAATATAATTTTTCCCTAGGAATAGTCCTTAATTAGGGCTTATAGAACTTGGTGACTACGAGCACCAGTTTTGGATAGGGGTGTGTGGACTTATAGATATAATAAGATAGAAAATAATGGCATATGAATAAACTTGGTCTACTTAGGGAGATTCCTTGGGCTACTCATTACTCAACACCTTCCCATAGTTGATTCTATTTACTCTTCATAGTTATCTCTATTGGAGAGCAACTAGTAGATAATCCAAGCATCGAAGCACCACCTAGGTGTCATCAGATAGCAACCATCAAAGCACTAGCATATATCTATTGGAGAGCAACATCAAAGGTGTCTCAGGATAACACCATGAATAAAGAAACTAAAGTGCTATTAGCACCACCATAATATCACCAAGTAGTTGAAGCACCACCATATTGAAGGAGGAATCACCAAATAAGTGGGCACCATTACAAATAAGAGGAGAATACAAAAATTAGTAAGCGATTGAGAGAAAATCTAATGCCATTTGCTGTTATGAATACATCGAGTATATAGGAATTGAAATTAGGGGTGTTTGAGGAAAAGAATCTAGTTACTGCTAGGTTTAGTTCACTTGGTAGTAACTAAGAATTCACCATACAAACACTAGTTCCATATGCATTGACTTTTTCATAACCAATCTCTCTTTTTCCATCGGTCTCTTTATTAGAAAAATCATTAGTAGAGTTAGCATTAAGACAAATTCCTTCCATTCCAACAACATTCACACCATTATCCGCTCAACTTTTGCCACTAACATTTTTATTCTAATCACACCACCCTTCATCCTAATCTAGGCTACTCCTACTATAGACAAAAATGGCATCTACTCCATCCACTATGACTAATTATACACTCCCCTAGAATCTAGTTTAGTCATATCCCAAGTTAGGCCTTCATGAGGAATATGACATGTGAATCTAAGGAAACAAACATCTAAAAGGTATCTGATGTTCTCATAATGGATTAAAGGAATTTGAAGAAGGAATATAGGCAACTACGAGACAAGACCTCCTCAAATTAGGTATTGTTGATATCATAATTAGTGTATGGGGGAGAAATATCATCATCATGGAGGTGACCAACAGTGATCCCACCTAGACTATGATATACCCTATCAATTTTACTACTAGGACATCCAAGATTTATCTATGTTAAATAGATCCCTACCAAATCATTCAACTCATAAATCAACTCTCATTAGTGTAACCATAAAGTTTATGAAAGCACGAGATTTCGGGCAAAGGAAACACTAATTGCGATGCATTCAAAATCAAATACGCTTAAGTCCTAGAAATGTAAATTGCATGAAATGAAAGAGACACATTAAAACGAGATACAAGAAAATGGAGAAAACACAGCCCTTTCATTAAACTTTCTTGATCTCTGTTACAATGACGCCTCCTCCCTTTTCGGGGGCTAGGAGCGTTAAAAGAATTTGACTACAATCGAGACTTAATGTTCCTCTTCCTGCGTGCCCACACTTGAAATGGGCGGGCCAAGGTGATGCCGTCGCCGATGTCGATGAGTCCTTGACCTCTCGCTTCTCCTCCTACGAACAAAGAAACAACGAAGATGTCGGTAGCATCCGCTGCAAATGAAAAGTGTTTGTTCTCTAAAATTCCATAAAAGATGCATGTAAACATTTGTCTGAAATAGTGGGTAAAGTAAGTCCAAATGGCCCGAAAACTTGACGAAGATAGAAAATATTACCAGGAGGCCACTGCCACTGAGACAGTCGGCCAATCTGCCTTAAACTGGAATTCGTCCCTGGGCAGGACGAATTCTGACTGCAATTCGTCCCCGGGTGGGATGAATTCTTCTGTGTTGAAAAAGCCGACCTGCTGCTGCTCCAATGTTGAATTCCAGGACCTGCAAAACGCCTGCAAACAAGGGGGTTATGTAATTGGGGCCATTATGGGATGACCCAGATGGTCGTATTCTCCCAATTTGGCCTCTATCCTCAGGAATTTGATATCGCCACCTACAAGTCAGTGAAACAACAAAGCGACACAAAACATACTAGAATCTGATCAAAAGTTATGAAATTGCAGCTATGAGTTCACCAAACAAAATGACACAATATGCAATGCGAACAAATAATCTAGAATGCTAAAAAGAATGGAACTTAGGAATTGCGGGGGTGCCCAAGTGGGCCTCCCACCGTTGGCACTTGACTTCGGAGCCAATCCACTAGGGATAGGCCCAAAACCTCTTAGGATTGGGGGTCGGCAAATTGGTTGGTTCGGGTGTCCATGTGTTGGATTTGGGTCAGGTTCAAGCTTCCAAAAGCCACCCAACAACCTCCCTTGCAAAAGAGATTGGTGGATGCGAGAAGGTGAACCAAAAGGGATGCAAGTGGGTCTTCAACTCGGCAGCACTTCGTTGCTTGAAATCTCCTTCAACCTCTCTATCTTTTGGGTGAGAAAAGTCCCACCTTTTATAGACCCATGGGGTCTCTTTTGAGAGGGAAGCATAAGCGCCACGTGTTGGTCATAGGTGCCATGTGGCAGTCTTGTCTTCCCATGAGGGAGGGGAGTCCTCCATGACTTGGGCTTTCATAATTGCCCCCTTGTGACAGTCTTCTAATAGCTCCTTTGTCCACCTACACATGTGTGCGGGGCAAGAGTCATCAACTGGCTGTCCTGGGCTGCCACTTGGCACCATTCTTCCTTTTGCCCGTTAAACTCAGAATTCGTCCCTACCAGTTACGAATTCAGAATCCGTCTCTGGGTGAGACAGATTCTAATTTTGAATTCGTCTCTGGGTGAGACAGATTTGAATCCATCTTTGGGTGAGACATATTCTGAGCAAAGTGCCTAAATGTGCCAAATTGCCCTTTTGACCTTACAAAATTGCTATAAAAGTGGTTAGGACCACTCGTTTAACCTCTCGAGGGCTGCCCTGGGGGCTGTGTTTGTCAAAGTAATCAGTGTTTGCAATCACGTAATCGGATTGGTGTTGTTTTGGTTTCTACAGATGCCCCTTTTTGGGAGGCGTTGTGCATGGCGCAGCGCCGAGCAAAAATAGATAACCAAAGCACTAATGATTAGGGTTTCTTGGTAACCTAACCAACTTATGATGCCCCAAGCATGGAAAGGGCATGCATTCTTGAATCTTTGCTTCTGACGAGCTAAGGAGTTTGATTTCAAGTGTTACCTATTTTGGTGAGGTGTGACTTGAACTTAGACATTGATCAGTCATGAATAGGCGAAGGGCATTTTATCCACAGGGGAACCTTGTGTTCATGATTCACGAAATGCCAAGTGTTTGATTGATTTTATTGTTGCTTGTTTACTGCCCCAAGCAGGAGCGTGATTGTCTTTATCAATGATTCTTTGAATGCATGTCGTTTTCCTTAATTGGGTGTGTGATTGTTGATTGGTGACTAAGTGTGACTACCCCCTCAAGCGACGAATCGATGAGGGAATGACCTTCGTGAGCAAAGCGACGAGTCGCTTGACCCAAGATGACTTGTGCAAGGGTGCGTTTAGAGGGTTTACCGTTAAGCATGTGCAATTTTTCCAACATTTGGACCTATTTTTGGTGGGTGTTAACCCTTTTGGTGATGCCGTAATGGGGTGAAATCATCGAAAATCTAACTTCCCGTGGAGCGGTCCGGCTATTGTAGCCTTCTTGGGGAAGTAGGAGAGCGATAATTTGAACCCCGACATCGATTTTCTTTGCCCAGAGGTTAAGTGCAAGAGCACTTGTGTCCGGCAATGTTTATTGCTGTTTGTTTTTGTTGAATTTTGTCTTGTTTTTGTTGTTTTTTGTGACTTCATTTGGAGATTAAATTATCGAAAATCCGTCCTCCCGTGGAGCGGTCCGGCTATGGTAGCCTTCTTAGGGAGTAGGATAGTGACAATTTGTGACTCCAATGTCTATTTTGTATGCCCTTGTTGTCAGGTGCAGTAGCACTCCTGTCGAGCAATTTTATTGTCTATTTTTAGTGCATTTTTAGTCATTTTTTGATTTTTTTGAAGTGTTGGCCTGAATTCGTCCCTTGGTGGGATGAATTCCAGCTGGAGAATTCATCCCTGGGTGGGACAAGCGCTAATTAGAGTGCTCGTCCCAGTCAAGGATGAATTCCAGTGCAAAAGGCCTATTTAATGGCCAAAACTTGATTTTGGGCTCATTTGTGTCATTTTTTTCTTACGATTTTGGAGCTCTGGGAGATGAGAGGGGGTTAGAGCCATCGGTCACTGCACCATTGGGCGAGGAGTCTGATGCAGTTATTGGTGTCCCGAATGTGGATGACATCGGGACTACCACCGAGTATGACTCGTGGTGGGTTTTATGGCGATGGAGAGGAGAGGGGCCACTGGGAGGCGCGAAGGCGGTAGTGGAGGATGTTGAGGCAGCAGGGGGTGATTGGGGGGCTCCATTGGATGATGCGGACATGGTTGATGTGGGTGATGAGGCTGTAGACTTGGGCATTCCGGATCATCCGGACATGCAGGACGTGGAGGAGCAGTGGGAGCCCGAGCAGGTGTGCTCCGGCGAGTCCGTGCTTTCGGCGATACGAGGAGATGGAGTCCGAGATATGTGCGAAAATGTGTGGCGGAGCTACTAGGATACGGGATGCGGGAGTTGGGGGATGCGAGGTGGAGCCGGGGGATTGCAGAGGCGGGGGCACGCCGGGAGAGGGATCTCCTGCGGGCCCAGCTAGTAGAGCGGGATATAATTTTGGCACAGCACGATGATGCATTGTCTTACTATCATCGACGAGAGGCAGAGTGGTGTCTACACCGGATAGACTTGGAGAGGGAGTTCATCCGCCTTGGTGGGTGGCTACCTGAGCCTTTGGTTAGTGGATCTTCGTAGCGGACGAGGGATAGTCCGACTGAGCAGTCAGCATCATCTCGTCGCAGACGGTTAGATGAGGGAGGTGGTAGTAGGCATGATGCGGGAGTTGGCGTGAGCGCCTGCGGTCTCATAGGACCCACACCACGGGGGGTAGTTCCAGTCGCACCGATCCTACGTGATCATGTTGGTGGATGCCTTAGGTTGGGTTTTTGGGTATGATTGTGGGGTTTGAGGACCATTTTTGTAGCCTGCGGGCATATTTTTGGCGATATATATATATATATACCGGTTTTATTTGGTTTTTTACATGTGATGTTTTGATTTTCTTTGATCTTGTGCATGATGGCTAATGAATATGGATGTATGTATGTTTATCTATTTTGATGTATTCTGATGCTATGATGAATGCAAATGTTTTTTATTTTTTATGTGATATGCAGAAAAGTGGATGAATGGAATTTTTTGATGTTTGGTTATGGCACCATAGGTCGTTTAACTCTATGCTTTTTTATTGTTATAGTGTATGACTCTTGTATGGATACATGTGGTTTTCTATTTTTTTTTTTTTTCTGATGGTATTATAAGGATGATAAGTAGCGCAGATGGTTTAGGAATGTATGTAAGGTTTTCTGAGATTCAGACGGTTTTAACTCATTATCCATGACTCGTACTTTATCTTACAAGACTTTTGGTCAAGGTATGAATTGGACTTGTTTTTGACCAAGTTATTTCACATCCCTGTGTGTGCAATTGAGTTCATTTAGTGGTATTTGTTAGGATACCGCCAATGCCAGATGGTCTTTCAACTGAACCTTTACTGAGGATCACCTAATTAGCTCCACGAACTCCTTTGTTGTATGTACTAAGATTAATCTACGGTGTAATCCAGGATGCCATAAGCTAGCTCATCCACATGCAAACATTGATTTGAATGCAAGTTAATGTGACGAGATATATCGTCATGCGGGAGGTTTACCTACGTTACTGATAGGCTATCAACCAAATCGGTACCGAGGATTGCCTCATGACCTATAGAATGCTGAGAGTTCCAGGGATTCAAGGTCAACTCCCTTCTTTTCTTCAATTATATTGGGATACTTGCTCTTTTGTAGTGATGAGATCACTGTTTATTTTGATTTGTTTTTCTTTTGAGCAAGGGATTGGGGATATGGAGTGATGAAAATCACTATCGTTTGTGCCATTTGATTTGTGCACTGTAAGATGTCAAGTATTTGAGTTTTGACATTTTGCAAATTTTTGATGTTTTGCAACTATTGAGAACTAGGGATTCTTAAGGAATTGGGTAGGGAGGATGCTTGTCCTTTTGCCAACTCTCAGCATTCTTTGGGTCATTCGCATAGGGGGATGAGCAAGATAACCGTTTCGCTTATGGTGACCTAGATTACTGTGCAGGTTTCATCTTTCTTTCACACAACTCAGTAATTGTTTTATGTGTTTATTTGTGTTGGGATGTTACGTAACAAGGTGTATTTCAAGTATGACTCTACCTTCGTAAAATCTATCTGACTTGATACATTACATGGCTAAAGAGGAAAATGATGACTGAATCACTGAAACTCTTGGTACATTTACAGGTCACTGACTGTAGTGCGATAAAAGTTATGCATGGTGTTTTTGTGGAACAAGATGGACTAGCAGAGCAATTGCATCCTATGGTGCCTTTGACCTATACAACCATGAATATGCAATGTATGGATGCAATGCTTAATGCAGCTACATATTTTTGTATTTTTGATGGATTGATTTTGTGAATGTGAATATGCGGTGCTAGAAGAACTCTCTATTGATGAATTTGACCAAGCGATTGCGATAATCGTTGGAGCTTTTTAGGTTTGACCAAGTGATTGCGATAATCCTTGGATCTTTTTGGTGTGACCAAGTGATTGCGATAATCCTTGGAGCTTTTTGGGTGACCAAGTGATTGCGATAATCCTTGGAGCTTTTTGTGGTGACCAAGTGATTGCGATAATCCTTGGAGCTTTTTGTGGTGACCAAGTGATTGCGATAATCCTTGGAGCTTTTTGTTTTGACCAAGTGATTGCGATAATCCTTGGAGCTTTTTGTGGTGACCAAGTGATTGCGATAATCCTTGGAGCTTTTTGTTGTGACCAAGTGATTGCGATAATCCTTGGAGCTTTTTGTGGTGACCAAGTGATTGCGATAATCCTTGGAACTTTTTGAGGATATGGCTTTCTTAGATGTGGAATGTTCGTAAATGACTGATATTCAAGGGTTCTGTTTCCTTGATACCATCAAGAGAAGCTAGCCGGTATGTCCTGGGTCCTATTATGCTATCAATGACATATGGACCTAACCAATTTGCTCACGAATTTGTCCCTCATGTGGGACGGAAAATTTGAGTTCCGTTGGTTTTCCTTCAAAACCAAATCACCAACCCGAAAGTCCCTTAGGTGAACTTTCATGTTGTAAGCCCTTTTAAGTCGCTCTTGATAGATACGTAAATGCTCGAGAGCATTAACGCGTCATTCATCTAGCAATGTAAGTTGGTCTAATCGGGCTTGCCGCATAGTGTCATCATCGATAAACTCCTGCATTGATATGCGGAGGGAAGGAATTTCCAACTCGAGAGGCATTACTGCCTCTGAGCCATACACGAGTGAAAACGGAGTTGCCCCAGTGGGCGTCCGAATGCTAGTGCGATAAGCCCAAAGGGCAAGTGGGATTTGTATGTGCCAATCCTTATGACTATTTGTGACTATCTTTTTAAGGATGGCGACTAGTGTTTTGTTTGATGCCTCTGCTTGCCCGTTTGCTTGTGGATAATAGGGTGTTGAAAAGCTATGCTGAATTTTGTACTTTGTGGTCAAAGCACGCACGTCTTTGTTCTTGAATGATGGCCCATTATCTGAGATTATTTTGGATGGAATACCAAAACGACATATGATGTTATGCAAGATGAACTCCACAATGCGGGGTCCTTTCGTTGAGGTTAACGGAATTGCTTCCACCCATTTGGTAAAGTATTATGTGGCCGTTATGATAAACGTGTGACGGCCTGATGATGCAGGGGAGATCTTTTCGATTAGATCGAGGCCCCACTAAATGGCCAAGCAGACTGTACTATCTGTAGGGCCTGGGAAGGTACGTGCATCAAATTGGCATGATGTTGACATTTCACGCACTTCTTGACATATTCGCAACAATCTCGCTCTAAATATGGCCAATAATAGCCCATGCGGAGAATGCGCTTTGCAATGGCCATACCATTGAAGTGGTCGCCGCATGTACCGTCATGCGCTTGGGCGACTGCCCAAGTGGACTCTTGCTGGTCCAAACAACGAAGAAGAATTTCATCATAGCTGCGATGATACAAAATGTCTCCTATCAAGACATACTTTGCCGCTTTCTGCTTGAATGTTCATTTTGCGGTGTGTGTCAATCCAAAGGGAAGATTACCTAACTTGAGGTAATCTCTTATGGGTAAATACCAGTCCTGTTGATTAGAAACCTCGACAGTATGAACAACCAATCCCTTTTGAAGTTCTTCCCTAACAAATGCTGATTGGGATAGAACTTGTAAAAATAGCATTGTGTTGCTATTAATGGGAGTAGGGGAAAACAAGGACCCCCAGTTGGCACGTTTCAGACGATCTCAAATTCGAAAGAAATTATCCGAAGATGGTTCAATCTGGATCATGTGGGTTCCTGGCGCCAAATATGAGCTTGCACGCTCCATCACGGATTGCGATAATGTTTTGACTTGAATGGTTGTCATATCACCGGAAAGGTCTTGCGGAATTAGTGACCCTAGGGAGGCCATTGTGTCCGCAAAATGATTCGATGATCGAGGGAGTGCCTCGATGTCGTACCATTCAAGTTTTGCCAGGAATTTGTCCACGAGGGCTTTATAGGCCTTCAGAACTGGGCATTTGCATTGATATACCCCTTTGACTTGATTGACGATTAACAGCGAATCACCAAAGATGTGTAGTCTTTTGATGTTCATGGCGATTTTTGTTTGAAGACCTAGGAGCAAGGCTTCATATTCTGCGTTATTGTTGGTGCACTGGAAGTTTAATTTAAATGACAAGGGCATTGGAGTGCCCTATGGTGTGAAGAATACAATTCCTGCGCCACCCCCTTGCTCACACTTGGAACCATCGAAGAATAGGGTTATGTCGGCCTATGACTCAGGCTCATCAAAATCTGGCGATTTTGAGACATGGAAGACCCCATCATCGGGTAGTTCTATTGTCAGAGGCTGATCATCTTCAAGAGGAGCCTCTACTAGTTGATCGGCTATGACTTGTCCTTTGATAGATTTTTGTCCAATGAACTCAATGTCAAATTTTGTCAACAACATGATCCATTTCGCCGTGTGACTACTATGATAAGTACGACTCATCATGTATCGCAATGGATTCTCCTTAGACACAACATACGTAGTGTTTCTTAGCATGTAGTGGCATAGCTTTTTGGTAGCAAACACCACTGCCAAGCAGAGTTTCTCAACGTATGCATAGTTAAGTTCGTAACTGACCAGGGTGCGGCTAAGATAGTAAGTAGCCTGTTCTTTGTGAAGTTCATTCTTTTGGGCTAGCATGGCTCCCAGTGCCACCTCAGTAGCTGAGATGTATAAGTAGAATGGCACTCCTGGTCTAGGTGGTGCCAATACTGGTGGCGAAGCCAAGTATTGTTTGATTTCGTCAAAGGTTGACTGGCACTCATCATCCCAATGAAATGTGACCCCCTTGTGCAATAATTTGTTCATTGGTCGGCATTTGTCAGATAATTGCGCTATGAAGCGTTTAATCGATGCGACCTTTCCTTGCAGACTTCTGAGCTGCTTGATAGTGGTTGGGGGAGCCATTTCAAGGATTGCCTTGACTTTGTTTGGGTCCACTTTGATGCCTCGCTTTGAGACTATAAAACCCAAGAGTTTTCTAGATGTGACGCCGAATACGCACTTCTTGGGATTCAGTCTGACCTTATGCTCTATGAGGCGATCGAGAATCTTGCTTAAGTCACCGAGATGATCTGAGCGTAAAAGAGATTTGGCTAACAAATCATCCATGTAATCCTCCAAAGTTGTGTGCATGTAATCGTGGAAGATATATGTCATGGCACGTTGGTATGTAGCGCCAGCGTTTTTAAGGCCAAAAGGCATGACCTTATAACAAAATGTCCCCCAAGGCGTTGTGAACGCCGTTTTGAGTTGATCCTCAGGATTGATACGAATTTGATTGTATCCTAAGAAACCATCCATTAAGGAGAGCATTTCGTGGCCTGCTATAGCGTCTACCAATGTGTCGATGCTCGGCAAGGGGAAATCATCCTTAGGACTCGCTTTGTTTAGGTCTCAAAAATTGGTGCATATGCGAATCCTCCCATCGGGCTTCTTGACGGGAACCATGTTGGACAGCCATGGCGGATAATCCACTGAGATGACAAATTGTGCATCCAACAGTTTTTGCAATTCGTCTTTGACCATCAAGGCCACTTTTGGGTGCATCTTTCGTAGTTTTTTCTTTACAGGCTTGATTGTCGGATCAAGCGTTAAATTGTGCATGACTAGGCTACGGGTCTAGTCCCGGCATATCTTTATACGACCATGCAAAAACCTCCTTCTTCTCTTTGAGAAGGGCAGTGTAATCGGCTTGCTCTTCGGGGGAAAGACTTACCCCCAACCTAATAATTTGTGGATTCTTTATATCTGTGCCGATATCTACGTCAGTCGTCTCCTCGACTGACATGTGGGATCCGTCCTCCAACTGATGTGGAGTTGGGATCAAATGGATATCATTAGCTGAGTTTAGGTCTACGTTTGGAACCTCGGGTCCCTCTTCAGCTTGAAAGACATCCTGAGTCGTCCTTGGGGTGAAATGAAGCATTTCATCGAAAGGCCAGTACTCTGATGGTGATAAAGGTGAATTGACGTGATCCCAGTCGATGGCATCTATGTCTAGATGCAATGGCCATGATGGATCGGTCGGATTGTGGATGGGTTCAGTCAAATCAATGGAGACCATGTGGATGGAATGAATTTGGTCTCCAGAACCGCGGGTGTGACGACTTGATTCTTGTAGATGCTCCTTATACTCCGGATCTGGCTCTACAGGAACGGGCACGAATGGATCTTCCCTAGGTGCGAATTCATGCCTATGTGTGAAAAGGAGGGCAGGGTCTTTTCTCGACACTGATGTCATGATGGGATCTCGAGGTGGACGATGCTCATCTTGAATTTGGAGCCATGGGTCCAACACTTGGTCCCACCTCGCTGGGTCTACCCACCATTCATGTCCTAATAGAATGCCCATCTGTCCCATTAGATCTTCATGAGTTAACGGGTGGTGATGCCGTCACGCATGTTTGAGATAGTCCATCTTGGTTTCATCTTCTGAGTCACTTTCGAAGATCCAAAATTGTTCATCCTCTTCAGCAACTGTTACTTGCGACGTTGAGGACTCTCCTTGTTCCAGTAAGTTAATCTGGTCCCCTTGCGGTTGTTCCACTCTTGGTGGAGGGACCTGATTCTCTTGACACCGTATTGTTTCATCTGGAACCTCTAAGGGGAATAGCTTCAGAAAGATGTCCGGAAGTCGTTGATGTTCTCTTTGAGGATTACTATCCGAACTTTCACCTCTCTCTAGCAAAGGAGAGGGATTACTGTTGTTTCTAGGGGTGTTTGTTGACCATGGGAGGTAGTCTCCCAGTGTGTATTCTGTATTTGGATTGGCATACGGATCTTGTGCCAATCCCCCCTTGTTGCCTATTTCTAAGCCTTGCATATTCTCAACCAAGATGTCTAAGGGCAGGGGGTGGTTGAACCCTACTCCTGACTTGTCATATGGCATCTGATATCTTGGTTGGCAAAGGACCCGCATCCCTTGCTCATATCTGCCTAGCTCGTATCCATGCCAATTGCATTGGCCGAGATATTTTAGGGCAAAATCTGGGTTTGATAGATAGTTGATGTTTTCAACAAAAGGCTCTTCGTCTGCTTCCTTTTGTTGGCATGGTTCAAGACCATGATCAAGGCCCCCATACATGAAATTCTTCTGGTTTGGAGGGTAGCCTAGAGGAACAACTGTCCCTATGGGAAGGCGAGGTCTTCCCATGTCTTGTACTGACTCCAATGCTGGCGTTGCCATGACATTCTGCACTAAGTACTCCCCCAGGCCCATACTGGCCATTTCAACAGTGATTGTTGATGATTGGGTCGGAGGAAATGGTAGTCCTTCCTGACTCCATTCCATGTTTGGGGGTTCAGGTGTCTTAGTTTCTGTTTTGCTGGGTGTTTCCTCTATTGATACCATTGAGATTGTGGGCAGCTTTTCTTCTAAGGGTTTAACCTCTTCCATGATCTATTTTCCCTTGTCCTTCTGTTGGGCCATGATAGGTGGCATTGATGATGAAGGAGCAGGTGATGAAGTTTCACCTGGCTGGGATTTTGCCTTGTTGGCCACCAGTGGTGCCTGCGGTATCGAACCCTGTTTAGATGGATTTAACTGGAAATCCAAATGCGTTGAAGGGAGGGTCGATTGAGGTATGAATTGTACCGCATTGCAATACTTGAAGGGCTCTAAGTCCATTGGGACTACATGTATTTCTCCTTCAAAAGCATACTTTAAGCATTGGTGGGCGATCGAAGGGAAACACTTCATGTCCCCCGATCCAAGGCCGCCCTAGCAAGATATTATAAGCCATCTCGCCTTCTAGCACATGGCACGGTGTAGGTATTGATTTTTGTCCTACCTAGATAGGAGAACAACCGTGCTGATCGTCGAGCATATTGCATCGTTAAAAGCTCCGAGTGTATACGTGGAGGCTATGATGTGAGAGGTCGGCGACTTCAAATGTTTTAAGGATGCAGTGGTAATAATGTTACTAGACGAGCCAGTATCTATCAACACCCTCTTGTACGGAATCCCGTTGACCAGCGCGATAACGTGCAGGGGTGGATCTGCCATGTCATTTGATATCGTTTTGACTTCATCTTCTCTGAATGTGATGACCGGCTCCATACATTGTTTCACGTGTCCCACGAAGTTGTTGAAAGAATTAGCTTCGTGAGGCTGTAATTCGATGGCTTTTAAAATGTCCATAAGAGCTTCCCTATGGGGTGCTTGATTGTTGAATAAGCTCGTAAATGGACAGCCTAGCCGATGTGGTCCGCAAACTCTGCGTGAGTTTGGTCCGTATCGTGACCTCGGGTCTAGGCGGAGGCAACTGTGTTGGGCGTTGTTGAGGCTGCGATGTTGTCGGAACTTCCCTCGTAGCTACCTCGGGGGCAACTGCTGGGTACCTTCTGTTCCTCGTTACTATGCTAATCATTCCCACAAATCCCTACGTGGGAAGATCCTGTCGCACCTCGTTAATCTGGAGTGGTTTTGTTTGTGCCTCGTGGGCAGGCAAGGGGTCCTTGAATACCCCCATTTGTTGGTTGTTTGGTGCGATGGGGTTGTCCACGACCAATGTTCTGTTGTCGATCAAATCCTGGACTAGTTCTTTGAATTTCCAACACCCATTCAAGTCATGTCCTCTGCGCCTATGGAATCTACAATACAATTCTTCTCTCGTACCCCCTAGGCTTGGGAATGTTAGGGTCTATAGTTTGAATTTCTAGCAGAGTGACTAAATTTGCCGCTGACAAGCGGTCAAATAAGGAATCCCTAGACTCCGCATATGGGGTGAAATGTCGTCTAGGGTGACGCGGGTAATTCTACTCCTGTATTCTATTATCTCTTTCATAAGCAGGAGGCACTGCCTGGTAATTAGCCTTTTGGGGCTACGTTTCTTGCACAGGCACGGGAACATTTATCGCAACTTGGTTGACTACAGCGTGTTGTGGTTGCGTTGTCCCGATTTTAGTGGTTTTATTCCACTCTTTCTTTTTAGGCTTAGCGATTGTGCCTTCACCTATTTTAATCTCTTCTATGACTCTGGCTTGTGCCAAAGCTTCTTCTAAGCTGTCGTATTTCCGTAGAAACAATAGACCAGAGATTGATTTTAAGCAAATTTTTGTGAACATCTACGTGAGATCAAACATAGGAGGATGGTAGGGTAACTTAGAAAGCAAATCTCTCCATCGATTCTCGTACGCTGCCATTGTTTCTTCCTCAAATTGTCTGAGGCTCGCCAGATCACTCAGTGATGCCTTCTTCCTTGTGTTGAAGGCAAAGCATTCAAGAAATGCATCTACTAATTGATCTAAGTTGCTTATGTTGTGTTTGGGTAGTTGTGTGAACCAATCCGAGGCAGGGCCTACGAATGTGGTTATGAATGTTCTAAGCAACAATGCGTCATTATCTTGGATGTCGAAGCATTGGCTCAGAAATCTTGTAACGTGTTCCTGTGCGTCCTCCTCACCTTTAAAGATGGCCAATTGAGGCAACTTGAAGTGTTCGGGGTAAAGAGGTGTAGGCACTGAGGGATGCACCGGATTACTGTGAAGTTGACGTAATGTGGGTTTTTGATGCCCAACAGCTTTTGTTTCCACAGACTCCAAACGCTCTAATAGCGCTTTGTATGCATCGGAAGATTTTATTTCTTCCTCTCTTGTTTGTTCTTGTTGTAAGTTATGGTAAACTGGGGGCCTATGGAGAGGTGGCCGAATGGCAATCCTCCTGCCTTGATGGGGAGTTTCAGCATATTCTATTTCTGGTTCGTACTCCTCATAAAATTCTTGAGGAGTCTCTGGGCGAAACCTATGACCTTGATCGAGTCCTCGCTGAAGGTACCCATCATCGTTTCGGGGAGTAGCCTCCCTCTCGGGTCTATAAGGTCTCGGAGGCAAAGCTTGACGAGGTCATGGAGACCTGTCCTGCGTTAACAGATTATGCCTCTCATGTTGTTCGGCTCTTTGGATGCGAGGGGTTGGCCCCCTCTCAGGTAATTCATAGCGTAACTCATCCACTTCGCATTGCATGCGCTCTCTATCCAAGCGGTGTCGGTACTCTATCTCCTGATGATTTTGTTTAAGCCGCATGATTTGGGCTTGACGGGTGGCCTGTCTAGCAACTATCGGGTCAATTTGGTCTACCCTATTTTTCTCAGGAGGTTTGAATGTTTCTCCTATGTGTTTGCCTCGAGTTTGATGTTCTAAAGTTTCAATGGGTCGCTTCCCTCTATCGAGGTAGGCGGTATGTACTCGAGGTTCTGGCCTCAAGGGGTGATCATGATACCCGACTGGTGCGGAAATGCAAGGTTCCCGCGTTGTTTGTTGTCCTCGAGGAATGCGATGGCTTTCCTCGTACTCCCTTTCACGGGTGTGAAGGGGGCGGGCGGAGTTAGGTCACCCTATGTAAGGAGCCCTGTGCTCCAGATTTGGTCTCTCTGTTCTGATGATAGGTAAAGAAGGGACGCCATATCCACGTTGCCCCTCCAAATGGATGGTGTGCTTGTCTAGCGCTTCATCGCGCGGTGGCCACTCATGCCTAACCTCAAGAGGTGATCCTCTATTTACGTCAAGGTCTACATGTAAGGCATCTTCCCGAAAGGGGCTGCTTTGAATGGGCATACCCCACCGAGGATTCTGAATTGGATTCTTTTGTAGGTTAGACCGATAAGGCGGTATGACCAAATCCTCAGGACTGAAGCGAAGGTGACTTGTGCCTGCTTCTTGTGTACCTTCCGGAGCTTCTGCCCTTGATTGGGCTTGGCTGCGGGTGTACACCATTGCGGTGCGTCTACACTATCTAAGTAGATTTTTATCTCTTTTATGATGATATATTTTTTTTTTGTCTACACTAAGAAGAATTGAACACACGCATACACAAATCGTGATTATCTCTTTTAAGGATTATTGGTGTGCCCTAGACTGGTTTGGTGCATTTTGATGTTTTGTTTTGTTTTTGTAGGTTTTGAAGAACGTTTAAATGCATTATGACGGCTCATATAACTCCCAAAACGGTCGCCCCTTCAATATACCAACCAGGTCGATATACCAACCTCTCTATATACCCGCCCTTACGAGAGGGAGACTATAGGTACATGAGAGCAGATGGTACGTGGTACGTAGGCGGTACGGAATGGGGATTGTCCTGTTAATGGCACCTACCATAGAAGACTTATCCTCGCGCGCATGGGAATCACCCCAGTGACACTCGGTCTACTTTCATCAGGATTTACGCCTAACAACAGTTGACAATCGAGAAATGGATGCAAAGCTAAGCCAAGGTGGTGATGAACCCACCGTTGGTCTTGCTCAAGGGCTGGGGTCTTACGACCAGCTCCTTGGTTTAAAATTGTTTCGTGATGTGTGTGGGATTCATTTTATTTAGCGAAAATGAAACAAGCATAAATGACTTTCCCTAAGTAATGCAGGATAAAATGAAAACGATAAAAGAAACGAAACGAAACAAAAATTTTAACGGAGATTATAAAAATCCCTACCTCTTCTCTCGCTGCTCCCGTTGCTTCGAATTTTTGCTCGAAAATTCATAGGCGAGAATTCGTCCCTCTGGGAGACGAATTGCAGAACAGAATTCGTCCCTCCCAGAGACGAATTTGAATTCGTCTCAGGGTCAGACGAATTGCAGTTAAGAATTCATAACAGTCAGAGACGAATAGCAGTCTGCAACAAAAAAATGTACCTGTCAAGCACAAAACACAAAAACCCGATTAGTTTTCTGTGATCTTAAAAAAAAAAAAAATAGGGAACAGGTCCCACCGTGATCGCCACTGAAAGCACGAGATTTCGGGCAAAGGAAACACTAATTGCGATGCATTCAAAATCAAATACGCTTAAGTCCTAGAAATGTAAATTGCATGAAATGAAAGAGACGCATTAAAACGAGATACAAGCAAATGGAGAAAACACAGCCCTTTCATTAAAATTTCTTGATCTCTATTACAAATACGCCTCCTCCATTTTTAGGGGCTAGGAGCGTTAAAAGAATTTGACTACAATCGAGACTTAAGGTTCCTCTTCCCGCATGCCCACACTTGAAATGGACGGGCCAAGGTGATGCCGCCACTGATGTCGATGAGTCCTTGACCTCTTGTTGCTCCTCCTGCGAACAAAGAAACAACGAAGATGTCAGTAGCACCTGCTGCAAATGAAAAGTGTTTGTTCTCTAAAATCGCCAAAAGATGCATGTAAACATTTGTCTGAAATAGTGGGTAAAGTAAGTCCAAATGGCCTGAAAACTTGACAGAAGATAAAAAATATTACCAGGAGGCCACTGCCACTGAGACAGTCGAGCCAATCTGCCTTAAACTGGAATTCGTCCCTGGGCAGGACGAATTCTGACTACAATTCGTCCCTGGGTGGGACGAATTCTTCTGTGTTGAAAAAGTCCGACCTGTTGCTGCTCCAATGTCGAATCTCGAGACCTGCAAAATGCCTGCAAACAAGGGGGTTATGTAATTGGGGCCATTTTGGGATGACCCAGATGGTCGGATTCTCCCAATTTGGCCTCTATCCTTGAGAATTTGATATCGCCACCTACAAGTTAGTGAAACAACAAAGCGACACAAAACATACTAGAATCTGATCAAAAGTTATGAAATTGCAGCTATGAGTTCACCAAACAAAATGACACAATATGCAATGTGAACAAATAATCTAGAATGCTAAAAATAATGGAACTTAGGAAGTGCGGGGGTGCCCAAGTGGGCCTCCCACCGTTGGCACTTGACTTCGGAGCCAATCCACTAGGGATAGGCCCAAAACCTCTTAGGATTGGGGGGTCGGCAAATTGGTTGGTTCGGGTGTCCATGTGTTGGATTTGGGTCAGGTTCAAGCTTCCAAAAGCCACCCAACAACCTCCCTTGCAAAAGAGATTGGTGGATGCGAGAAGGTGAACCAAAAGGGATGCAAGTAGGTCTTCAACTCGGCAGCACTTCATTGCTTGAAATCTCCTTCAACCTATATATTTTGGGTGAGAAAAGTCCCACCTTTTATAGACCCATGGGGTCTCTTTTGAGAGGGAAGCATAAGCGCCACGTGTTGGTCATAGGTGCCATGTGGCAGTCTTGTCTTCCCATGAGGGAGGGGGAGTCCTCCATGACTTGGGCTTTCATAATTGCCCCCTTGTGACAGTCTTCTAACGGCCCCTCTGTCCACCTACACACGCGTGTGGGGCAGGAGTCATCAACTGGCTGTCCTGGGCTGCCACTTGGCACCATTCTTCCTTTTGCCCGTTAAACTCAGAATTCGTCCCTACCAGTTACGAATTCAGAATCCGTCTCTGGGTGAGACAGATTCTAATTTTGAATTCGTCTCTGGGTGAGACAGATTTGAATCCATCTCTAGGTGAGACAGATTTTGAGCAAAGTGCCTAAATGTGCCAAATTGCCCTTTTGACCTTACAAAATTGCTATAAAAGTGGTTAGGACCACTTGTTTAACCTCTGAGGGCTGCCCTGGGGGCTGTGTTTGTCAAAGCGATCAGTGTTTGCAGTCACGTAATCGGATTGGTGCTATTTTGGTGTCTACAGTTTAGTAGATTAGTAGTGAAGGATGAAGCATTAAAGATAAAGAGCAAGGAGCTTGAGGTAGAAGTATCATAGATGAAGGCTGAAAAGGACCATATATTGCTATAAATTAACACATTAAAGGACACATTTGAGAAATATTAGATAAATAATCAATTTGAGAACTTCAAATCTTAGCTTGACAAGGTTTAGAAGAAGAATATATAAATAGAGAATATCTTGCAATAGCTTACACAAGAAAAAATATAATTTAAGGGACAAAGTGACCAAGAAAATCCCCAATTGGAGGACCAAGTGAAGCAATCACAAGAAGCCTCAAAAAGCAATACATCAAAATATTGATAATATTTAGAAGGAATTGGCAGTATTAAAACAAGGAGAAACAACTATAGATCTAAAGAAAACCTTTGATATTTAGAAAGTCAAGTCTCGTTAGAAACAAATAAATGCAAAAGTAATAAATTCATAGAGATGCTTTTACATTATAGTCTATGTAGATCATGACCTAAATTAACTTACATAAACCATCAAATAGGTCAAAGACCAATTGGCTATAAATTTTCTTATAAATACTAAATCTTCTGTCTATAATGTCAACATCACAAGCATAATAGCTTAGGTTAGACTTAAATTACACGGTAAAGAAGATCAAGAAAATCATTGATGTTTAGAGAGACCTATAGGCTTGCATAGGCACATTGGCCTCTTTGAATATTTTTGTCTAAGAGATGATCAAATAAATTTAGGGATTTACTATTGTTAGACATCCAAACACTTTTGACCCATAGCTAAAACTCCTTGATGATGACATTATTGATACAATGTTTGAAGAGTAAATATTAGGGTAATTTGGGGGACATAGGTGAAATATATAAGAAGTTAGATCCACATTACACTTAGGATCAATTTTTTATAAAAATATATTTGATTGGATTGTAGGAGAAAAGTACTCAAATTTAGCTAGCAAATCACTAGCAAAGTCAAGCAATTCACTCACTTACTATATAAAATCACTCAATGGCCTAAGAAAGGGTATAAATAAATATGTGGATACTAACAAGAATATTTGGAGAGTGACATATTTACAAACTATCCAGTAGTCTTCTCATAGCATGATAATATTGATATAAATGCAATGGCCTCACTAACTGAGGGATGGCCCAAAATAAAAGTATCATCAACAAATTAGAGATGATATTCAAAGGGACCATTCTTTGTAACTTGAATACCATTGCTTTTTCTTTCTCTATTTTTCCTTTAAAAAGGCTCTCCCTAATGCTTCTGTCAGAATAATGAATAAATAAGGAGAAAGAGCATCACCTTGACCAAGTCCACAAGATGACTTAAAATACCTAGTAGGAGAACCATTGATAAAAAAAGAAAATTATGTAGTGCTATAACAACATTTAATTCACTCACACCAACTATAATCAAAGATAAACATTTTGAGAATAACATGTAGAAAATTCTAGGAAACCCTATCATATGCTTTTTTCATATCTAATTTCAAAAGCATACTTAATTTTTTCATGGAATAAAAATAATGCATGGCCTCTTATGCAATAATTATACCATCAAGAAAAGTCACCTATTGTTTTTCTTTCACATAATAATCCTGATCCATTCCATTAATTTCTACTATCTCTTGTAAATTTTTGAGCTTGGATTCAATTTCTTTTTCTTTAAAAATGTTACCAAAATATTTTGCATTCAATGTGTTCATTTGCCCCTTTAAAATTTTCAAATTTTTAATAAACATGTACATACATGATCCTTCAAATTTTGATTCATCCCACTATAACATAACCATCTAGAAGAAATCGGGGTCTTGGATCCACATAGACTGGAAGTAAAATGGCTTTGGATGACTATTATTAGGTAACTCAAAAGTCAAAAAAATGGGTTTGTGATCTGATCTGCTTGCAATAAAATATCTAAAGAGATTGTATACTTTTTTACAACCATGTATTGGATAACAAGAATCTATCCAATATTTCTACAATATGATTTTCCCAATGCATCTATTATCCCATGTATATTGAAATATTGAGGGACTAATATCCCAATGGTCATTTGAATTGACAAATGAAGAAAAATATCACATTGATTTAGACCATCCTAGAATGCCACCCTTATTTTCCAAAGGAGATAGAATAATTTTTTTTGGATACATAGGGGAGTTGGTTAGATCCACACTTATATCCACACTATTTTAGCAACTACAAATTGCAAGGTTTAAAACATAGGGGATGCTCCAAAAAAGCCTATACCACCTTGTTATTATTGACCTAGCATGAGGAGGACCATCAGTCACTCAAGATTTGTATTGTCATCATCATTCGGGTGCGCACTCATAACAGTATTAAAATTATCCACAAGAATCCATAGATCACAGTGAATCATCATTGTATTTGATAAAAGTATACTAAGGTCATGCCAACATCTTTCACAAGTAACTATAGTTGGAGCATATACATTTATAACCCCAAATTTGATATTTACCTCTTTTTTGTAAAATAATCTAGCAATCCAATTAGTTTTTGCTTTTAATAGTTGGCAATCTCATTTGCATTTATTCCATATTATTGCAATACTACTTGAAGCTTCTATAGAAGAAACTACTAAATAATCATCTATCTTCCAAATATTCTTAAAAGCATCCTTACATTCCATACTACTTAATTTTTTTATTGTATTAACATAAGCTCAGGGCTATAACAACCTATTAATTCTTTAATAACTCTTTTTTTAGGGGTTTTATTCAACCCCTAATATTTTATGATATCATTTTCATCAACACTTTTTATTTTTATTAGTGGGTTTATCCAAATTTCTTGTTAACACCTATGATATTTGTATTTGACTTCCCAAATCAATATTCTTTTGAGTTTCTTTTTCTCTTTGTTCCTATTTTGATGGCCTTCCTCTCCTTCTTCCATTCCCACCAACACTCTCATCTTCATAAATCTCTTCTATTTTTTCATATTGTTCAAAATGATATTTATCTTCTAAAGATATATGTTGCCTTAAAGAGTCAGAAGTGCAAGTAATAGCATCATAAAAATTATCTTCTTTATGTTGCCCTAAAAAATCGAAATTGCATAGATTATTATCCATAGTTATCACTTTCTTATGTTCACTTGAAAACCCTAAATTTACTTGGATATCCTCCATAATATTTTCTTTACTATATTGCTCTTCAAATCCTAAAGTGCAAGGAATACACTCAATACTAATTTTATTTTTATTGTAAGGAAAATATTTTAAGACACTTAAGGATAATAAAGGTGATTTACCTAGATTAAGCTTGATCTCCTTCACCTCATTTTATTTAAAATTCATCTACCCATATTCCTTTATTTTAAAATTTGTCTTCCCCTATTCCTTCATACATTTAGCTCCTTCTATATTTGAACTTGCACGTTGTACTTCCTCATACCCCATATCATTTTTTCTTCTAATGGTTGATTTGAGTGAACTGTAATGGCCTTTGTCATATGATGATGTAGAGGTATTTTTATAGCCACTTTATTAGGAGCAAAAAATCCTTGATTTGACCAAGCTTCTTCTATGATGTAGTCTCCTTGTTTGAAATTGAAGCTACCCTCATGCCCAAAAAATCCATCTCTTCCTCTGTTTTCACTTTGTAGTATCTTGTCATGTGCCTAGTTTCATGACATTTGCTACATCAAAATGCAATTTTTCATAATCCACTTGTTGATCTCATTCTCTTTATTTTGATTTAATCCTAATCAATTGCGGTAAAGGTTTTAGAAATATCCATGGCAACACATATTTGAGTATATATAGCATGTCTTCTCTCCTTATTAGCTGGTCCCTATTGGATGAATTCAGTAGAGTATTAGCAATATTCTTCAAAACCTCCTTATTGATGAGTTTATAAGGAAGTCCAAAAATCATAATCCATACTAGAAGCCATTTAAGAGTTTTTATGTCCACAAAACAATTCTCACTCCAAGGTCATATATATAATGCATTTTTTCCCCTAAACCATGGGCCTTCATCCATTATTTTATCCCTTATTTATGAACTAGATAAAGTAATGAGGAAAAATCCTTTTGAAAGAAAATTCGTGGAGTAATTTGAATTCAATTCCTACTTCCACTTAATCCAGTTTTGAATCTCAAAAAAACCTGGCCCATATCCATGAAACTTACATATTAATCCTTTGGTGTTAAGAATCATTATATCATGCTTAATGATCTCATATTTGATAATCACTTATTATGTAGAATATGCTACCTAGACTCGGCTTACCATATATTCACTCTTCCTCTTATTGCTATCTAGGGCATCTAAAATTTCAGGTCATTCATACTTTTAGTAATGGCATTCACAAATAACTTTCATTCCATGTTACCTAGATTTTTTTCAAATGAATCCTTTAAATTATCCTAAGACAAGAAGTGGCACTTGTTCCTTGATCACACTTTGCTTTCTACTTTCTGCTTTTCTACACACACTTACTCCTCACTCCCAGCTCATTCTTATACTCACTTTTGGCTACACTCACTCTTAGCTCATGCTCACACTCACTTTTCATTGCACTCACTTTCAGCTTGTTCTCACACTCCCTTTTGACTGAACTCACTCCTGGATCACACTAATACTCACTTCCAGTTGCACAAATACACTCACTCTCGACTCACACTCACTTTTATCTACCCTCACTCCTACATCATGCTCACACTCACTTTCAATTATGTTCACTCCTAACTACTCTTACACTCACTCACAAATGCACTTGCTCTTGATTGCACTTGCACTCAATCCTAGTTGTACTTGCACTCGTGACCCAATCCAACTACACTTGCACTTTGAATTAGGGTGCATTATTGATCAAATTAGAAGATAAATTATTCCCTTATTCAACAACCTTCTTGGATAAACTTCCCTAAAGTATTATCAAATTTTTGAAAATATTCTTACTAATAAGCTAATATAGAAATCCAAAAAAATCTAACGCATTTAAAAGTCTTTAATTTGTATATTAATTCTTTGCTTTTAAGAATCATCATATCATGTTGGGTCATCTATGTTTGATAGTCATTTTTTATGTATCTTCTCCCACTTGGATAGTAATCGCTATAAATTCACTTTTTCTTTTATCATCAACTAAGAACAATTTTAATTTCAACCAGTGCATCCTTACTTCCACTTAGGGATTTTATAAATGATCTTCATTGATTTCTACCTAGCTTCTCCTCATGAGAAGCCTTCATTTTTTAAGTGAGGTTTCCTACTTGTACTCAAATTTATACCCTGCGCACATTGAGCAAGTGATAATTACTAACAATGTAAATCTATTTACTTATTAAAATATAATATTTATAATTCAAAATTAAGATAAAAATATTTTTCTTCCATTTAATTAAATTATTAAAACATGAAATATATACATTTAATATGTACAATGTGTGGTCATGTTATATACTGTAATGTTGTTTATAAAATTATTTTTAATTCATCCTTTGCAACTTATATATATATAAGGTTAGTCTGAGAAACCCTTACGACTAACATTTAGGGCTATGCATCCCCATCCCAACCATGACCTCTCATAAGGGTGAGAGTTGAACTTATTAATAGGGGCTAAACACGAGCCATACACACACCCACCCCCTCACAAACTCACCCACGATGTGGTATGAACCATAGACCTCCCAAAGAAGATCCAAGGCCCGAATCGTTGCATCGTACCCCTTGGGACTAACTTTTAGGTTAGAAATAAACCTTGAGAGCCACTCTTAGGTGATTGAAAATGCCATCCTATCCGGGTATACCACTATCTAGAGGAAAGCCATAAGATATTTTTTATGTCCCCCTCTGCATTGTAGAGGTTTGAACTATGGACCTCCCATTCAATGGGGCTAGGCTCGCCTTCTCCACTTGCGCTACAAAGGTGGACTAAAGGGCTTATGATAGCCAATATTATTTGAATCATAGTTAAATAGACCCACAGTACAGATCACAAAACTTAACTAGCCACCTTATGCCAAATTGGTTGCCTACTTACCCTTTAACTATTAGGTTAGAAAGAAACCTTGAGAGCTGCTCTTAGGTGGATAGCAATGTCATCCCATTTGGGTATACCACTATTTAGAGGGAAGCCACAAGAGATATGTTTGTATCCCCCTTTGCGTCATAGAGGTTCAAACCATAGACCTCTCATTCAATGGGACCAAGATCACCTTATTCACTTGTGCTACAAAGGCAAACAAACTTTTAGGTTATTAAGAAACCTCAAGGGTCACTCTAAGGTGGCCAACAATACCATCCCATCTGTGTATAGCACTATCTAGAGGAAAAACACAAAATATTTTTTTTGTCCCCCTTTTGCATCATAGAGGGTCAAACCATGGAAAAGGATTTATGGTAAACCAGTGTGATTTAAACCGAATTTGCATGGATCCGCACCGTATGGATCATGTTCCTCAACTGGCCGTCTCACACCAACTTAGCTATGCACTCACCCTCAAACTCTTAGGGTATAGAGAAAATATCGAGAGCTACTCGTAGGTGGTTTAAACTACCATCCATCAGGGTATACCACTATATAGAGGGAAACCACAGGTGATTTTTATGTGCTCCTCTTTGCATCATGAAGGTTTAAACAATGGACCTCCCATTCAACGAGATCAGGCTCACCTTCTCCACTTGCCCTACAAGGGTAAACAAAAAATTTTGTGGTTAGTGTGATAAATCCCTACGACTAATGCATAGGTCTGAACAGTCCCCTCCCAACCATAACCCCTTATAATATCAAGAGCTATACTTGTCAATAGGAGAATAACATAGCTATTTGGGTATCAACAAGGTGGGCATAGGGGAATGGAGCCTTGTTGACCTCTACCAGCACCTATGATAGAGGGAAGCCACAAGCAATTTTTTGTGTATCCCCATTTGCATCATGAAGGTTCGAACCATGGACCTCCCATTCAACGAGACTAGGCTCACCTTCTCCACTTGCACTACAAAGGCGGACATAAATTTTTGTTGTTAGTGTGATAAACCTCTGTGATCGATGCATAGGGTTGAACGGTCCCCTCCCAACCATGACCCCTCGTAAGGCCAAGATCTACACTTATCAATAGGGGAATAACATAACTATTTATGTATGAACATGGTGGGCATAGGAGGAATGGAGCCTTGTCGGTCTCTACTAGCACATAGGACATTCTCAGTTGCATCTTGTATTTGTAGGGTGGATACAAAGGGAATGGAACCTAGGTCGGCCTCTACCAACACCCAAAACTTTCACCAATTGTGCTACACAAGTAGATTAAACTCTTAGGGTAGAGAGAAAATGTCGAGAGCTGCTCTTAGATGGCTAATAATGTCATCTCATCCAAGTATACCACTATCTAGAAGGAAGCCACAAGAGATTTTTTGGCTAATAATGTCGTCTCATCCAAGTATACCATTATCTAGATGAAAGCCATAGGAGATTTTTTTGTGTCCTCCTCATTTCAAAGGTTCAAACTGTCGACCTCCCATTCAATGTGGCCAGGCTTGCCTTCTCAACTCACGTTACAAATGCAAACAGTTCAAATGACATGTTTTATTAATAATAAATTGATCATACTAAAAAAATTTAAATTAAAAATAGATTTGAGCAGGTCCGAGGTGTAGTCCAATTAGTTCAACCAAACCCCATAAGGGGGGCAGAGATCCAAGGTTCAAATCTCGGACCTTGTCGAACTGAACGCTTTTCCCTTTCTTGGTGCTTTCAGTGGTGTAAAAGGTTTAAAATGATTCTACCATGGTGGTTATAGGGGCGGACTACATGAAGATCTATGTGGCGGCTTCTAGGATGGACAATGCAGAATATTGTGGCGACCATAAAAGCCGGAAAACTTGCCCGAATTTGTGGTGGCTACCGATTCCACCATGTAAAATAAAAAAAATTGAGCATTAACAAATACGACATATCAAATAATTTAAAAATAAAATATCTATTTCAGCCCGCTTAACCCTTTCTTGTATGTTTTGACCTGTAACGACCTACCCAACTCATTCTCATATCCTTAGACCCCTTCTTGCCTCTCATGTCATTTTGGTTTGTTCAACACATTTTGGCTTACTCAACCCTCCTCATCCATCATAAATTGTATAAGTTAAGATTATATTATATTCATTTACTTTAAATTTTTATATTAATTTTAATTTTAATTTTAATATATTAATAAAATTTAATTTATTATTAAAAAACATTAAATAATTAAGATCATTAACAAATATAACTAATCTTTCAAAATTACGAACACCACTCCCGGTGGTCACAAAGGTCCCGCGGGCCAAACGGCTGTTGCTGGTGCCACCTAGCAGGACACTTGATAGTAATTTGAACGGCAATAATTGGACGGTTTGATGGGCGGATGTAACTTGGCAGACTGTTGACCCATTGACCTACAGACTGTTGACCGAGTGACCTACGCTGATTTTGACCCACCAAATTTTAAAATGTTGGTCGATCTTTCATTAAAGCTTATTATTACATCAAGATGATGGATAAACACACTATCATTAGCATCCCTAGTGACTATTACATAACATATCCGCAAAGAATGAAAGAATGAATGAACGAATGAATAGAAGATTTTAATTACGTCCGTAAGACCCAAATATGGGACCTTAAATATGGAAGTATAATTACTCAAATCATATCATATGATCTTTAATATCTTTGAGAAGGTTGTTCCTTCTCCTGCTGTTAGCAATTTTCCAACTTTTTTTTAATTTTATTGTCTTCAAATAAATCTGTCATAAACCCGTTTCCAAGTGTTTCTTTGTATTTGTCACGGATATATGAAAAACTCAGGTACTTATAGATGAAGTGTTCCTCTATTTCTACTGCCCTGCATATCCTTTTTTCCCATTGTTCTTAGGGCATTGTCCATCTCCCTGTTTCACATTTAAGCCTATGAAAGTTAGTCCTTATCTAAGCAATGAAATTTTTTTCCTTCCACTTGATTTCAGCGCCTATATACGCTTTTTCCTTGTGATCATACTTTTTCTTATAAATTAACTAAAAAAAAAATCATTAAGAGACTCAAACCATAAAAATATAATACTTCTTTCACAAAATCAAATTTTATTCTTAAATTTAATAAAAAAAAAATTATGTTTTGTATTTTATAATTTTTATTTTATCTTTTCGTAAGAAAATAATATTCTATAATATATTTCTAACAATTTTTAAAATATATTTTATTATAAAATAATATTTAATTATAAACATTAATTATATTATAAATTAATTATTAAAAAATAAAAAACTATATGTTAAATTTTTTTTAATGAAACAATGGATAAAAAAGTTTTTTAAACTATAACTTTGAATATTATCGTTCACATAGCTCACTATCAATTTTTTTAAGCTGTTTATAATCTTTTAATCTTCCAAATTTAATTCAAATAAATTCTCGTGTGTAGTAGAATCATTGAAATTGAACCAAACTCCTTTGATGCTTTGGAGGACCTTCTGCCATAGTGTAGCACGTGTTAAAAGATTGTTAGAGTAGATGGTTTTAGCTTGACAGAGTATGTAATTATAAATACTGGTGAAATATACCTGATCTTCTACAGCTCGAGACAAGGACTGTGCGTCAAATACTATTCGCGTCCCTTTGGCCATGCTTCGCCCTATTGTTCGGATGACGTCGTCCACAATCAATTTCTCTTCGCCTTCCAAATGTATAAAACGTTTGATATCGTCAAAGGGATATGGCATGCTGTGATAAACGCTGCCTCTTGAAGGAAGCAGATGTCCTATTCATATTCAGGAAGCAGATGTCCTATTCATATTCAGGAAGTAGATGTCCAAAAATGCTTCTTGAACGGAAGTTTCTAACCTATTATATACAAAATTAAAAAGGCGTTCACTTAGATGTTCCTGCTTGATTTCTTTTCCCTTCTCAAGAGCTTAATATCACACTGCAATTATGTGCCTTGTACTTCTGCTTTTTCAACTGAGCACCGACAAAAGAGAAGAGGAATCCCACGGCAAATCTTCAAAATCTTATTCACATCAATCTTTTATTTGTTCGAGTTTGTCGGGGTCATTGTGCTGATCCGCTAGGGGTTGCACTCGATAGCTCCTGCGTGAAAGGCTGCATTCCTCGAACAAATCTGTGACGCTTAAGTCTCTCGCTGTTACAAGGATTCTGCTACCCTGAGAAATGCCTTAAGGTCTTCTGGTCAAAGCTCTTCCAGGTCTTCTGCCCGTAGAGCATTATCAATGAAAATAAACACAGGATACCTACCCTCGTTGCAATCTCTGAATGTTATTTGTCTTCCATGTTGGTATTCCGGGAAGACATCATTGAGCAATTGCTCCTGCATACTTTTGAGTTCATTTTTTGGGGATTTAGCCAGTGTTGTTTTGCCAATCCCCCCAAATCCGTAGATAACCATAGCCTGTGCTCGCTCCTTTGATTTTCCTAACTCCAGCATTTCTGTTATTTGGTTAACAGGTTCCTCCAGCCCCACTGTAATCAAGGAAGAATGTGTTATTATTAATTCTAAACGTCAAAGTTATCCCTCTACTACAATACTTAAATCGCAACAATTAAAAACTTAGTATTAAAATACCCACACTCACCAATGGAATTATATGCAACAATTGTCAACGAAATTGATTACTCACGAACAACAACAGAAGAACATATAAACATGATAATATATCTTTTAATTTGTTTTAAAAATATCAAAATTGTCAGCAGGAGTGGCCGCAATTTAGTTTAGAAAATTAAATATAAAATTAATAAAAAATAAAATTTTAATATTTATAATTAAATTTTTAAACTAAAATAAAATTACAGATTTAAAATTTGAGTTGTTTTTTTAATGAGAGATAGATAAATAGATATTAACGTGAAATAAAATTTCAATCATAAAATAAATAGATTTAAAAAAAAAAAACAAAATTATTTAATTTTTAATATAAATTAAATGGATTTTAAGAAGGATTTAGAATTTTAATGAATTTTTTATTGGATTCAAACAACCAATATTAATTTAAATGGATTTTAAGAAGGATTTAAAACTTAAATGGATTTTTATTCGATTGAAACAACCAATATTGTTTTTGGTTTACTTTTAAATATATAAACAATTGATTTAACTTAAAATACTTTAAATTATTTTGATATATTAATATATATATATATATTTAATATTACTTAGTGAAACTTTTAAAAATTATATACATAATTTTTAACGTTATATGGATAAAAATTTAAAATTAAAATATTTTTGGATAAAACCTGAAATTTTCTTTATGAAAAGTAAGATTTAACTTAAATAAGTAAATGCATGAGTTTTCTATAGAACAAGTGAATCCTAACTAATCCTTACCTTTAAGAAGGTATGACAGGTAAAGGATTTAAGTATTTGATGCTAGCATTTGGTATCCAAGCCAATGTGGAATCTAAGGACTAGAGTTAAAGCTACAAGCCCTAAGCACATGTAAAGTGACCCTAAATTAAAAAGGGTAACAACAAGTGAATCCTAGCTAGTCCTTACCTTTAAGAAGGTTTGAGAGTCAATGTATTGATAGAAAGAAAACAAGAGCAATAGGAGTATCCCTAAAATATAAGTAGCAACAACAAGTGTATCCAAGAAAATAAAGGGGAAATGATGACAACCATTGAATGAATGTTATGTGTTAGAAGAAAAGCCCAACACATGAGAGAAGAAAATCAAAGATATGCCATAGTAAAAAATATGTTGTAGAAAATAACAAAGTGACTCATAAGTAGTAATCTACTTTATTGCACTTATAATTGTAGCAAGTGGTTATTCATGCAATCTTCTAGGATAAGATTATTATAAGGATGTTTTTTATTAAATTACATAATCATATTCATGTTGTAGAAGAAAAGAAGTCAACATTAAGATAGTGATCAAACAAGTTGTTTAACAAGGTAAATTGGAAAAATAGTCAAGTATAAACTTTGAAGATATGTAAATGTGTATGCACAATAGTGAAAGTATAAGTGTGAATCAATAAATTTAGTAGGGAGTTTTATACAATAAATTAAAATAAAATGATCTTTGAAATTTTGAAAATTTGAACATTAAACATTAAAAGGAAGAACATTGAAGATAAAAGTGTTTAATATGAAAATGTAATTTTCTTAAAGAAAAGTAAAACTAGAAATTGGAAACACCTATTTCGTTAGAGAATATCAATATCTCTAACTACTCATAAATGTAAATGGAAAAAAATACCTTGGAAGGATAAGGTCCTTAATGCGCCTTATTTTATAGTTAAAGGATCTATTCCAATTACCCAAAACTGGAAAGTTTGGCAACCAGTTTCTCATTTATTGGTTGGAAGTCTGAATCCTTGAGAGATGGCTTGAGCATCAGTCTAAATAGTATTTGTGAAATAAAATTATCCTCTATAATGATAAACATTTAGCTTTATGCAATGCTATTCATTGTCTACCTTTTTTGAAGAAAGGAATTAATAGAATTAGAGATATCTGGGATCTGGGTAGCTACTCAAATTCTCTTTTGTTGCTCTAAAGAAATTTGAGATATATTCATCAAAGGTCTAAGGAACAAATCACAAGGGGAATATGACCTAATGACATTAGAAGATTCACTTACCTCTTCAGGGTGGGAGTGTCATTTTGGGATATAGTAGAAGAGTTTTTAGAGGTAAAAGACAAGATGATATTCCCAAAAAAAGAATAATATTTGGAGGAATTGTGGAAAGCTTTATTATTTCTTTCATTCCAGATGACCCAAATATAGTGGGGAAGTATAAAATACCAAATAAATTTTAGCCCCAAACAAGCAAAATAAGTAGGCCATTGGAGGTAGAGATTAAGGATGGTTGGGCCCAACTATTATTAAAAAAGAGAAAATAAAATGGAGAACAACTAAGAAGTAAGAGCACTCTAAAAATAAGGGATAGCAAGACCTTTGACTTAGAGATTGTCAAGAGTTAGAATTCTATTTTGAATAACAAGCCAATAAAAAATCACAATTTTGAGAATGAGATGTTTAACCCAGATTTTTTTTAGCAAGGAAACCATGTACATTATGGTCATCACTAAAAAAGAAGGTAGATTTGACATTGAACAATCCACTTTTTTTTAAATAATGAACTCAAATTTTTTATTAATAAATATTTATCCTCAAAAGTTTGCTTGTTATACTCTATGGATTATCCTTAATTTCAAAAAATGCCTAAATATATATATATATATATAACTTATGTTACTTATTTAACATGCAAAAAAATAAATCACAAGTGAATGATGAGTTAGTGTTACACTCATTCATTTTCATATTCATAATCTTGTCAAAGATTAATCTTTGAAATATTTTGATAAATCATCTTAATCTCTACTTAATCTTGCTTTTGGATTTCTAGTTTTTTAATATGAAATCTATGATTTAAATATGTGATCATATGAATCATATTCTCTCATATATGATTACTTGTAAGGATTATGTTTTAACAATTTCTAGAACCTCTAGTTTTTATTTAATATTATTTCTTAAGTTTGTGTTCTTCAATAAAATATTTATTTTAAATTTATATCATCATTCCTTTAAAAACTTCTCTTTAGTTAAAAATATTAAATTTACTTAAAATCACCAGGGAGTCACACCCGGCCTTGGGTTATCAACTGCGTTTTGTAGGGTGGATATTCGAACCAGGGACCTCCCTTGTAGGATTGCCCTACCCTCTCCAACTCACCTACAACATGTGGGTAAAATATCAAATTTTTATTGATTTCATTACTTGTCTTAGATCCAATGAAGTACTTCTATTTTTGGTCATTTATTAATTTTTTTTCATTATTTATCTTCTTTTTTTGGTAATTTTATTTATATTATATTATACTGGGACATATGAAGGCTCCCAAATACCTTTTACATCAATAGGTAACAATAGGCATCAGCCTAAGCCCAAGAGGAAGTATGTAAAACCCTCAAAAAAGTAGGTAAATCTTCACCTATTACATCGGTAGAAAACACTACATAAAACACAGAGAAAAGGACCCATCCTTCAAGACTACAAGATGAAATCCAAACTCAAGAAAAATAAAGAAGCCCCTTGGGCACTATCCAAAACAAATAGTAGGAACATCCGAGCAACCATCTACTTATTAGGACTGCCCATGGACTCCTTCTGTTCATCCACATTTTTGCTACAAACTTCTGTATTCTTCTTAGCACCTCCCAAAGCCTGAGAATTCTAGGAAGAAGAGAGTAATTTTATAAATTGCTTTTGATGCAACAAGTTTTTCCCACCCTATCACGTTCGGTGATGGTTCCAATACTTTAGTCTTTTTCAAAAATGATGATTCCTAGCATTGTCAAATTTCCTATATCAGTCCTGGAGCAAATCTTGCTAATAAATTAACATCTCTAAAAATATTTTGGTGCCAATGATCTTTCCACATGTAGTAGGGATCACTTAAATTGGAAAGAGTGAGACCGTCATTTGTGTTGTTAATGTCCCCACTATAGCTGCAAAAAGCATCATTTGATTTATTCCCAAAATTTTTGTTTGAGACGTTAGTAGGCTTTGGGAATGAACTAGCACTTCTGGCTGTTGAAAAATCACAAATTTTCTAGAGAAAAAAAAAGATCATGTGGAAATGGACATAGATACCATACATGCTAGGGGTTATGTATCAGGGCACCCGCCTGTTATGGAAATAATGTAGATTAAGATTGGAAGCACGAGATTCCGGGCAAAGGAAACACTAATTGCAATATAACCAAAACCAAATGCGCTTAAGTCCTAGAAACGTAAAGTGCATGAAATGGAAAAGAAACGCATTGGAAGAGACACAAGCAAATGGAGAAAACACAGCCCTTTCATTAATATCCCTTGATCTCTGTTACAATGACGTCTCCTCCCTTTTCGGGGGCTAGGAGCGTTAAAAGAATTCGATTACAATCACTCAATGTTCCTCTTTCCGCGTGCCCACGATTGCAATGGGCGGGCCAAGATGATGCCGCCGCTGATGTCGATGAGTTCTTCACCTCCGCTGCTTCTCCTGCGAACAAAGAAACAACCAAGATGTCAGTAGCACCTGCTGCAAGTGAAAAGTGTTCGTTCTTCTAAAATCATCAAAAGATGCATGCAAACATTTATCTAAAACAAGTAAACAAAATGATTCTAAACAGCCTGAAAACTTGACAGAAGACAGAAAATGTTACCAGAAGGCCATTGCCACTGAGACAGCTGGCCAATCTGCCTTCAACTGGAATTCGTCCCTGGGTGGGACGATTTCTGACTGCAATTCGTCCCTGGGTGGGACGAATTCTTCTGTGTTGAAGAAGCCGACTCGCTGCTGCTCCAATGTCGATTCCCGAGACCTGCAAAATCCTGCAAACAAGGGGGTTATGTAATTGGGGCCATTTTGGGACGACCCAGATGGTCGGATTCTCCCAATTTGGCCTCTACCCTCGGGAATTTGATCTCGCCACCTGCAAGTCAGTGAAACAACAAAGCGACACAAAACATACTAGAATCTGACCAAAAGTTACGAAATTGCAGCTATGAGTTAACCAAACATAATAACACAAAATGCAACCTAAAAAAAAGTAATCTAGAATGCTCTAAAACCTAGAAAGTGCGGGGGTGCCCAAGTGGGCCTCCCACCGTTGGCACTTGATTCCGGCGCCAATCCACTAGGGATGGGCCCAAAACCTCTTAGGATTGGGGGGTCGGCGAATTGGTTGGTTCGGGTGTCCATGTGTTGGATTTGGATCAGATTCAAGCTTCCAAAAGCCACCCAACAACCTCCCTTGCAAAAGAGATTGGTGGATGTGGGAAGGTGAACCAAAAGGGATGCAAGTGGGTCTTCAACTCGGCGGCACTTCGTTGCTTGAAAACTCCTTCAACTCTGTATATTTTGGGTGAGAAAAGTCCCACCTTTTATAGACCCATGGGGTCTCTTTTGGGAGGGAAGCACAAATGCCATGTGTTGGTCATAGGCGCCATGTGGCAATCTTGTCTTCCCATGAGGGAGGGGAGTCCTCCGTTGACTTGGGCTTTGATAAATGCCTTTTGTGACAGTCTTCTAACGGCCCCTCTGTCCACCTACACACGCGTGCAAGGCGAGAGTCATCAACTGAGCGTTCTGGGCTGCCACTTGGCGCCATTTGTCTTTTTGCCCGTTAAGCTTAGAATTCGTCCCACCCAGGGACGGATTCAGAATTCGTCCTGGGGTGGGACGGATTCTATTTTGAATTCGTCCCTGGGTGAGACGAATACTGGGCAAAGTGTCCAAGTGTGCCAAATTGCTTCTTGACCTTACAAAATTGCTATGAAAGTGGTTAAGACCACTTTTTAACCTCTGAGGGCTGCCCTGGGGGCTGTGTTTGTCAAAGCGATCAGTGTTTGCAGTCACATAATCGGATTGGTGCTGTTTTGGTGTCTACGAGATGCCCCTTTTTGGGAAGCGCTGCGGGTGACGCAGATCTTGAGCAAAAATAGATAACCAAAGCACTAATGATTAGGGTTTCTTGGTAACCTAACCAACTTTTGATGCCCCAAGTATGGAAAGGGCATGCATTCTTGAATCCTTGCTTCGACGAGCTAAGGAATTTGATTTCAAGTATTAACCTATTTTGTTGAGGTGTGACTTGAACTTAGACATTGATCGAGTCATGAACGAGGCAAAGGGCGTTTTTATCCTCGGGGGGAACCTTGTGTTCATGATTCACGAAATGCCAAGTGTTTGATTGATTTGATTGTTGCTTGTTTACTGCCCCAAGCGGGAGCGTGATTGTCTTTGTCAATGATTCTTTGAATGCATGTCATTTTCCTTAATTGGGTGTGTGATTGTTGGTTGGTGACTAAGTGTGACTACCCCCTCAAGCGACGAATCGATGAGGGAATGACCTTCGTGAGAGAAGCGACGAGTCGCTTGACCCAAGATGACTTGTGCAAGGGTGCCTTTAAAGGGTTTACCGTTAAGCGTGTGCAATTTTTCCAACATTTGGACCTATTTTTGGTGGGTGTTAACCCTTTTGGTGATGCCGTAATGAGGTGAAATCATCGAAAACCTAACTTCCCGTGGAGCGGTCCGGCTATGTTAGCCTTCTTGGGGAAGTAGGAGAGAGATAATTTGAACCTCGCCATCGATTTTCTTTGCCCAGAGGTTAAGTGCAAGAGCACTTATGTCCGGCAATGTTTTTTTGCTGTTTGTTTTTGTTGAATTTTGTATTGTTTTTGAGTGGGCTTTGACCCTTTTGTGATGTCGTTTGGGGATGAAATTGTCTAAAATCCGTCTTCCCGTGGAGCGGTCCGGCTATGGTAGCCTTCTTAGGGAGTATGATAGTGACAATTTGTGACTCCAATGTCGATTTTGTATGCCCTTGTTGTCAGGTGCAGTAGCAATCCTGTCGGGCAATTTTATTGTCTATTTTTAGTGCATTTTTAGTCATTTTTTGATTTTTTTTAAGTGCTGGCCTGAATTCGTCCCTGGGTGGGACGAATTCCAGCTGGAGAATTCATCCCTGGGTGGGACGAGCGCTAATTAGAGTGCTCGTCCCAGTCAAGGATGAATTCCAATGCAAAAGGCCTATTTAATGGCCAAAACTTGATTTTGGGCTCATTTGTGTCATTTTTTTCTTGCGATTTTGGAGCTCTGGGAGGAGGAGGTAATTCTGCGAAGCGAAGCGCTGCTGGAATTCTCTCTGCTATCATGAGTGCACACACTGGTTCGAGCGGCGGAGCCGAAGCGAAACCTGTAAGTGTTCCTAGAGTTTATTTTGCTTTTATTTAATGCATTGTTTTTGTGTTGACGCTTTTCAAAACTTTAAGATTTTTTGTGATGTTTTTGTTTAACGGTTAAGGTTAGAAACCCTAGAACTAAAAATTTGATCTGTTATTTTATTTTTTTTTTTTTGTGTTGTTTTTTTTTTGCTTTGCAGGTTGTTAGGAGCCGGTACCGTGTACCCGCTGCATTTACTGAGGCGCGGTTGGCATTGACCGATGATGACTGGGAATGGCTTGATGCCCTTGGGCTCAAGCAGGTGGCTCGACTGGAGCCTGTGGTTTCGGATCAGGCCTATCTGATAGCCCTGATCAAGCTTTGGGATCCGTGGACCAATACTTTCCATCTCCCGATAGGGGAGATGATTGTTACTCTTGAGGACGTCTATCGTTTGCTTCGGATTCCGATAGATGGTCTGCCTATTAGGACATCGTCGTTTGATCGGTGGACTGCTATACTTACGAGATGTTTTGGGCATGGGGGCGGTGGGTGTAGCAAACCCAGTGGAGACAGACGAGGTGGATTGCCAGGTGGCGGGATTTTGGTTAGGCGGTGGCGAGGAGAGGGGGTGTTAGGAGTGAGGCACGCATTCTTGATGGGCCTCATTTCTAACATTCTTCTCCCCTGATTCGTCAGGCAGAGGTTCCCGTGGAACCTGCTGGATTTGGTGTGGCGGTTGGCGAGTGCCCGATAGAGGCACCGTTGATTCCGAGATGGGGACAGACTTTGTTGGCACAGCTCTACGGGGAGGTCGTATGGGGTCCGTTGTCGACAACGAAAGGGTGTCGATTGCAGTTTTTGTTGCAATCTTGGGGTTGGCAGCACATAGCTGTTGAGAGGCCTACCGGGTTACCGTGGATGACTCGGGCGGTGATGGAGGATGAGGAGATTGGTTATGCAGTTTTGTGGCGGCGGTCTACGGAGCAGGGGAGTCGGTGATGGGCGGTGTCGTTGAGCACTACACTGATGCCTTTTCTTGGCTCACTCCGGGGAGGTGTTTTGGCGTCCCTATCGGGACTGTCCAGCTGGCTGAGGTGGAGAGTGGCTCCGACGGGTACGAGGGAGCGGTGGTTGACTGGGCGGCACGGGACGGAGCATGAGTTCTTTCCGTACCGTCGGGTTACACGACAGTTTGGGGTGCGCCAGGGGTTGCCTGGTGAGCCCGTGGTCTATCGACGATGGGGAGATGAGAGAGGATTAGAGCCACCGGTCATTGCTCCATTGGGCGAGGAGTCCGATGCAGTGATTGATGTCCCAGATGTGGATGACATCGGGACTACCACTGAGTATGACTCGTGGTGGGTACTGCGGCGCTGGAGAGGAGAGGGGCCACTGGGAGGTGCGGAGGCGGCAGTGGAGGATGCTGAGGTAGCAGGGGGTGATTGGGGGGGTATGGATGATGCGGACATGGTGGATGTGGGAGATGAGGATGTGGGCTTGGGTGTTCCGGAGCAGCGGACATGCAGGATGTGGAGGAGCAGTGGGAGCTCGAGCGGCTACTTGTCCCCGTGAGTCCTATGCGTCCGACAGATACAGAGGTGGTGGGGTCAGATGTAGGCGTTGAGATTGCTCGACTGACAGAGCTGCTGTGGATGCGGGATCTAGAGTTGGGGGATGCGAGGCGGGAGCTGGGGGATGCACGGTAGGAGAGGGATCTTTTACGGGCTCAGTTGGCAGAGCGGGATAGAGTTTTGGTGCAGCGTGATGATGCATTGTCTATCTATCATCGGTGAGAGGCAGAGTGGTGTCTGTACCGGATAGACTTGGAGAGGGAGGTCATCCGCCTTGGTGGGCGGCTACCTGAGCCTTCGGTCGGTGGATCTTCACGGCGGACAAGGGATAGTCTGACTGAGCAGTCAGCATCATCTCGTCGCAAGCGGTTAGATGAGGGGGGTGGTAGCAGGCATGATGCGGGGGCTAGTAGTAGCCGCCCTGCAGGGTCCCGTAGGACCCACACCACGGGGGTAGTTCCCGTCGCACCGATCCTGCGTGATCATGGTGGTCGACGCCTTAGGTTGGGTTTTTGGATATGATTGCGGGGTCGAGGACCGGTTTTGTAGCCTACGGGCATCTTTTTGACGATATATAATATATATATATATACCGGTTTTATTTTTGGTTTTGTACATGTGATGATGTGATTTTTGTTATGCATGTTTATTTATTTTGATGAATGCAGATGTTATGATGAATGTAAATGTTTTTGATGTCTATGTGATATGCGAGGTGAAATGGATGAATGACATTTGTGATGATTGCACTATAGGCTGTTTAAGAAGCTCTTTATTTACATGGTTTTTTTTTTTTTTTTGTATTTTTTGATGGTATCATAAGGATGATAAGTAGCGCAGATGGTTTTGGAATGAATGTAAGGTTTTACGAGATTCAGTCAGTTTTAACTCACCATCCATGATTGTACTTTATCTTACAAGACTTTTTGACCAAGGTATGAATCAGACTTGTTTTTGACCCGGTTATTTCATATCCCTGTGTGTGCAATTGAGTTCATTTAGTGGTATTTGTTAGGATACCGCCAGTGCCAGATGGGCTTTCAACCGAACCTGTCTTGAGGATCACCTAATTAGCTCCACGAATTCCTTTGTTGTATGTACTAAGATTAATCTGCGGTGTAATCCAGGATGCCATAAGCTAGCTCATCCACATGCAAATATTGATCTGTACGCAAGTTAATGTGACAGATATATCGTCATGCGGGAGGTTTACTTCTGTTACCCATTGGCTATCAACCAAATTGGTACTGAAGCTTGCCTTATGACCTATAGAATGTTGAGAGTTCCAGGGATTCAAGGTCAACTCCCTTCTTTTCTTCAATTGTATTGGGATACTTGCTCATTGTAGTGATGAGATCACTGTTCATTTTGATTTGTTTTTCTTTCGAGCAAGGGATTGGGGTTATGGAGTGACCAAAATCACTGTTGTTTGTGCCTTTTGATGTGTGCACTGTAGTTTGTCAAATTTTGGAGTTTTGACATTTTGCAAATTTTTTGTGTTTTGCAACTGTTGAGAACTTTAGGGATTCTTAGGGAATTGGGTAGGGAGGATGCTTGTCCTTTTGCCAACTCTCAGCATTCTAGGGGTCATTCGCACGGGGGATGAGCAAGATAACCGTTTCGCTTGTGGTGACCTAGATTATTTTGCTAGGTTTCGTCTTTCGTTCACACAATTTGGGAATTTTAGTGTTTTGATTTGTGTTGGGATGTTACGTAACAAGGTGTATTTCAAGTATGACTCTACCTTCGTAAAATCTGTTCGACTTGATACACTACATGGCTAAAGAGGAAAATGATGACTGAATTACTGAAACTCTTGGTACATTCCCAGACCACTGACTGTAGTGTGGTAAAAGTTATGCTTGGTGTTTTTGTTGTTTTTGTAACATGAGACAATGCGGAACAAGATGGACTATCAGAGCTATTGCAGCTTATGGTGCCTTTGACCTGTATGACTACAAATATGCAATGTATGGATGCAATGCTTAATGCAGCTATGTATTTTTGTAATTTTGATGGATTGTTTTTGGTGAAGGTGAAGATGAGGTGCGAGAATATGAATTTTTTGATGAATTTGAGTATGCCTAGAATTGAGATGCAAATCTTTGTTGTTTTTGATGATTTTTGTTTTTTTTTTTGAATTTCTTGATTTTTTTTTGACCAAGCGATTGCGATAATCGTTGGAGCTTTTTGGTTTTGACCAAGTGATTGCGATAATCCTTGGAGCTTTTTGGGTGACCAAGAGATTGCTATAATCCTTGGAGCTTTTTGGATTGACCAAGAGATTGCGATAATCCTTGGAGCTTTTTGGTGACCAAGAGATTGCGATAATCCTTGGAGCTTTTTGGGTGACCAAGAGATTGCGATAATCCTTGGAGCTTTTTGGGTGACCAAGAGATTGCGATAATCCTTGGAGCTTTTTGGGTGACCAAGAGATTGCGATAATCCTTGGAGCTTTTTGGTGACCAAGAGATTGCGATAATCCTTGGAGCTTTTTGGGTGACCAAGAGATTGCGATAATCCTTGGAGCTTTTTGGGTGACCAAGAGATTGCGATAATCCTTGGAGCTTTTTGGGTGACCAAGAGATTGCGATAATCCTTGGAGCTTTTTGGGTGACCAAGAGATTGCGATAATCCTTGGAGCTTTTTGGGTTGACCAAGAAATTGCGATAATCCTTGGAGTTTTTTTTTTTTTTGGTATATGGCTTTCTTAGATATGAAATGGTCGCAAATGACTGATATTCAAGGGTTCTGTTTCCTTGATACCGTCAAGAGAAGCTAGCCGGTACGTCCCGGGTCCTATTTTACTATCAATGACATAAGGACCTAACCAATTTGCCATGAATTTGTCCCTCATATGGGACGGCAAATTAGAGTTTTGTTGGTTTTCCTTCAGAACCAAATCACCAACCCGAAAGTCTCTTAGGTGAACTTTCATGTTGTAAGCTTTCTTAAGCCGCTCTTGATAGATACGTAAGTGCTCGAGAGCATTAACGCGTCGTTCGTCAAGCAACGTAAGTTGGTCTAATCGGGCCTGCCGCGCAGTGTTATCATCGATGAACTCCTGCATTGATATGCGCAAGGAAGGAATTTCCAACTCGAGAGGCATTACTGCCTCTGAGCCATACACCAGTGAAAACGGAGTTGCCCCAGTGGGCGTCCGAATGCTAGTGCGATAAGCCCAAAGGGCAAGTGGGATTTGTATGTGCCAATCCTTATGACTGTCTGCGACGGTCTTTTTAAGGATGGCGACTAGCATTTTGTTTGACGCCTCTGCTTGCCCATTTGCTTGCGGATAATAGGGTGTTGAAAAGTTGTGCTGAATTTTGTACTTTGTGGTTAAAGCACGCACGTCTTTGTTCTTGAATGATGGCCCATTATCCGAGATTATTTTGGATGGAATACCAAAATGACATATGATGTAATGCAAAATGAACTCCGCAATGCGGGGTCCTGTCGTAGAGGTTAACGGAATTGCTTCCACCCATTTGGTAAAATATTATGTGGCCGTTATGATAAACGTGTGACGGCCTGACGATGCAGGGGAGATCTTTCCGATTAGATCGAGGCCCCACTACGAAAATGGCCAAGCAGACTGGACTGTCTGTAGGGCCTGGGAAGGTGCGTGCATTAAATTGGCATGATGTTGACATTTCATGCACCTCTTGACATACGCGCAGCAATCTCGCTCTAAAGATGGCCAATAATAGCCCATGCGAAGAATGCGCTTTGCAATGGCCATACCACTAAAGTGGCCGCCACATGTACCGTCATGCGCTTGGGCGACTGCCCAAGTGGAATCTTGCTGGTCCAAACATCGAAGAAGAATTCCGTCATAGCTGCGACGATACAAAATGTCTCCTATCAAGACATATTTTGCCGCTTTCTGTTTGAATGTTCGTTTTGCGGCGTGCGTCAATCCAAAGGGAAGATTACCTAACTTGAGGTAGTCTCTTATGGGTAAATACCAGTCCTGTTTATCAGAAACCTCGACAGTATGAACAGCCAATCCCTTTTGAAGTTCTTCCCTAACAAATGTTGATTGGGATAGAACTTGTAAGAATAGCGTTGTGTTGCTATTAATGGGAGTGGGGGAAAACAAAGACCCCCAGTTGGCACGTTTCAAACAGTCTCGGATTCGAAAGAACTTATCCGAAGATGGTTCGATCTGGATCATGTGGACTCCTGGCGTCAAGTCTGAGCTTGCGCGCTCCATCGCGGGTTGCGATAAGGTTTTGACCTGAATGGTTGTTATATCACCGGAAAGGTCTTGCGGGATTAGTGACCCCAAGGAGGCCATTGTGTCCGCAAAATGATTCGATGATCGAGGGAGTGCCTCGATGTCATACCACTCAAGTTTTGCCAAGAATTTGTCCATGAGGGCTTTATAGGCCTTTAGAACTGGGCATTTGCATTGATATACCCCTTTGACTTGATTGACGATTAACAGCGAATCGCCAAAGATGTTCAATCTTTTGATGTTCATGGCGATTGTTGTTTGAAGACCTAGGAGCAAGGCTTCATATTCTGCATTGTTGTTGGTGCATTGGAAGTTTAATTTAAATGACAGGGGCATTGGAGCGCCCTGCGGTGTGAAGAATACAATTCCTGCGCCACCCCCTTGCTCGCATTTAGAACCATCAAAAAATAAGGTTATGTCGGCCTGAGACTCAAGCTCATCAGAATCTGGCGATTTTGAGACATGGAAGACCCCATCATCGGGTAGTTCTATGACCAGAGGCTGATCGTCTTCAAGAGGAGCCTCTGCTAGTTGATCGGCTATGACTTGTCCTTTTATAGATTTTTGCCCAATAAACTCAATGTCAAATTCCGTCAACAACATGATCCATTTCGCCGTGCGACTACTATGATAAGTACGACTCATCATGTATCGCAATGGATTCTCCTTAGACACAACATACGTCGTGTTGCTCAGCATGTAATGGCGTAGCCTTTTGGTAGCAAACACCACTGCCAAGCAAAGTTTCTCAACGTATGCATAGTTAAGTTCGTAACTGACCAGGGTGCGGCTAAGATAGTAAGTAGCCTGTTCTTTGTGAAGTTCATTCTTATGGGCTAGCATTGCGCCCAGTGCCACCTCAATAGCTGAGATGTATAAGTAGAACGGCACACCTGGTCTAGGTGGTGCCAATACTGGCGGCGAAGCCAAGTATTATTTGATTTCGTCAAAGGTTGACTGGCACTCGTCATCCCAATGAAATGTGACCCCCTTGTGCAATAATTTGTTCATGGGTCGGCATTTGTCAGATAATTGTGCTATGAAGCGTTTAATCGACGTGACCTTTCCTTGCAGACTTCTGAGTTGCTTGATAGTGGTTGGGGGAGCCATTTCAAGGATTGCCTTGACTTTGTTTGGGTCCACTTCGATGCCTCTCTTTGAGACTATAAAACCCAAGAGTTTTCCAGGATGTGACGCCGAACACGCACTTCTTGGGATTCGGTCGACCTTATGCTCTATGAGGCGATCGAGAATCTTGCTTAAGTCACCGAGATGATCTGAGCGCAAGAGAGACTTGGCTAACAAATCATCCATGTAATCTTCCAAAGTTTTGTGCATGTAATCGTGGAAGATATACGTCATAGCACGTTGGTATGTAGCGCCGGCATTTTTAAGGCCAAAAGGCATGACCTTATAGCAAAATGTCCCCCAAGGCGTTGTGAATGCCGTTTTGAGTTGGTCTTCAGGATTGATACGAATTTGATTGTATCCTGAGAAACCGTCCATTAGGGAGAGCATTTCGTGACCTGCTGTAGCGTCTACCAATGCGTCGATGCTTGGCAAGGGGAAATCATCCTTAGGACTCGCTTTGTTTAGGTCTCGAAAGTCGGTGCATATGCGAATCCTCCCGTCGGGCTTCTTGATGGGAACCATGTTGGACAACCATGGCGGATAATCCATGCAGATGACAAATTGTGCATCCAACAGCTTTTGCAATTCATCTTTGACCATCAAGGCCACTTTTGGGTGCATCTTTCTTAGTTTTTGCTTTACAGGCTTGATTTTCGGATCAAGCGTTAAATTGTGCATGACTAGCTGCGGGTCTAGCCCTGGCATATCTTTGTACGACCATGCAAAAACTTCCTTCTTCTCTTTGAGAAGGGCAATATATTCGGCTTGCTCTTCGGGGGAAAGACTTACCCCCAACCTGATAATCTGTGGATTCTTTGAATCTGTGCCGATGTCTACGTCAGTCGTCTCCTCGACTGACATGTGAGATCCGTCCTCCAACTGATGTGGAGTTGGGATTAAATGGATATCATCAGCTGAGTTAAGATCTACGTTTGGAACCTCGGGTTCCTCTTCAGCTTGAAAAATATCCTGAGTTGTCCTTGGGGTAAAATGAAGCATTTCACCGAAAGGCCAGTACTACGATGGTGACAATGGTGAATTGACGCGATCCCAGTCGATGGCATCCATGTCTAGATGCAATGACCGTGATGGATCGGTCGGATTGCGGATGGGTGCGGTCAAATCAATGGAGATCATGTGGATGGAATGAATTTGGTCTCCAGAACCGTGGGTGTGATGACTTGATTCTTTTAGATGTTCCCTATACTCTGGATCTGGCTCTACGGGAACGGGCACGAATGGATCCTCTCTAGGTGCAAATTCATCTCTATGTGTGAAAAGGAAGGCGGGGTCTTCCCTCGGCACTTCTGTCATGATGGGATCTCGAGGTGGACGATGCTCATCTTGAATTTGGAGCCATAGGTCTAACACTTGGTCCCACCTCGCTGGGTCTACGTGCCATTCATGTCCTAACAGTATACCCATCTGTCCCATTAGATCTTCATGAGTTAGAGCGCGGTGATTTTGTCGCGCATGTCTGAGATAGATCATCTCAGTCTCATCTTCTGAATCACTTTCATAGATCCAAAATTGTTCATTCTCTTCGACATCTGTTGCTTGCGACGTTGAGGACTCTTCCTGTTCCAGTGAATTAATCTGGTCCCATTGCGGTTGTTCCACTCTTAGTGGAGGGACCTGATTCTCTTGAGACTGTGTTATTTCATCTGGAACCTCTAAGGGGAACAGTTTCGAGAAAGATGTCTGGCAGCCGTTGATGTTCTCTTTGAGGATTAATCTCTGAACTTTCGCCTCTCTCTAGCAAAGAAGAGGGATTATTGTTGCTTCCAGGGGTGTTTGTTGACCATGGGAGGTAGTCTCCCAATGTGTATTATGTATTCGGATTGGCATAAGGACCCAATGCCAATCCCCCCTTGTTGCCTATTTCTAGGCCTTGCATATTTTCAACCAAGATGTCTAATGGCAGGGGATGGTTGAACCCTACCCCTGACTTGTCATATGGCATCTGATATCTTGGTTGGCAAAGGATCCGCATCCCTTGCTCATATCTGCCGAGCCCGTATCCATGCCAATTGCATTGGCCGAGATATTTTAGGGCAAATTCTGGGTTTGACGGATAATTGATGTTTTCAACAAAAGGCTCTTCGTCTGTTTCCTTTTGTTGGCATGGTTCAAGACCATGATCAAAGCCCCCATACACAAAATTTGTCTGGTTCGGTGGGTAGCCTAGAGGGACGATTGTTCCAATGGGAAGGCGAGGTCTTCCCATGTCTTGTACTGACTCCAGTGTGGGGGTTGCCACAACATTTTGCACTAAGTATTCCCCCAGGCCTGTCTTGGCCATTTCAACGAGTGATTGTTGATGATTGGGTGGGAGGAAACGGTAGTCCTTCCTGAGTCCATTCCATGTTTGGTGGTTCAGGAATCTTGGTTTCCGTTGCGTTGGGCGCTTCCTCTGTTGTTATTGTTGAAATTGTGGGCAACCTTTCTTCTAAGGGCTTAACCTCTTCCATGATTTGTTTTCCCTTGTCCTTCTGTTGGGCCATGATAGGTGGCGTTGATGATGAAGGAGCCGATGATGAAGTCTCACCTGGCTGGGATTTTGCCTTGTTGGCCACCAGTGGTGCCTGCGGTATTGGACCTTGTTTAGATGGATTTAATTGGAAATCCAAATGCGTTGAAGGGAGGGTCGATTGAGGTATGAATTGTACCGCATTGCAATACTTGAAGGGCTCTAAGTCCATTGGGACTACATGTATTTCTCCTTCATAAGCATACTTCAAGCACTGGTGGGCGATCGAAGGGACACATTTCATATCCATGATCCAAGGCCGCCCTAGCAGTATATTATAAGCCATTTCACCTTCCGGCACATGGCACAGTGTAGGTATTGACTTTTGTCCTACCTGGTAGCGGAACGACTGTGTCGATTGTCGAGCATATTGCATCATTGAAAGCTCGCGAGTGTGTACGTGGAGGTTGTGATGTGAGAGGTGGCGAGCTTCAAATGCTTCAAGGCTGCGGTGGTTATGATGTTCTCTGGACGAGCCAGTATCTATCAGCACTCTCTTGTACGGAATCCCGTTGACCCGCGCGATAACGTGCAGGGGTGGATCTGCCATGTCATTTGATATCGTTTTGACCTCATCTTCTCTGAATGTGATGACCGGCTCCGTACATTGTTTCACATGTCCCACGAAGGCGTTGAAAGAATTTGCCTCGTGGGGTTGTAATTCAATGGCTTTTAAAATGTCCATAAGAGCTTCTCTATGGGGAGCTGATTGTTGAATAAGCTCGTAGATGGACAGCCTAGCCGACGTGGTCCGCAAACTCTGCGTGAGTTTGGTTCGTATCGTGACCTCAGGTCTAGGCGGAGGTAGCTGCGTTGGGCGTTGTTGAGGATGCGATGTTGCCGGAACTTCCTTCGTAGCTACCTCAGGGGCAGCTGTCGGGTACCTTCTGTTCCTTGTTACTATGCTAATCATTCCCACAAATCCCTGTGTGGGAAGATCTTGTCGCACCTCGTTAATCTGGAGTGGTTTTGTTTGTGCCTCGTGGGGTGGCAAGGGGTCCTTGAATACCCCCATTTGTTGGTTGTTTGGTGCGATGGGGTTGTCCACAACCAATGTTCTGTTGTCGATCAAATCCTGGACTAGGTCTTTGAATTTCCAGCACCCATTCAAGTCATGTCCTCTGCGCCTATGGAATCTACAATACAATTCCTCTCTGTACCCCCTAGGCTTGGGAATGTTAGGGTCTATAATTTGGATTTCCGACAGAGTGACTAAATTTGCCGGCGACAAGCGGTCAAATAAGGAGTCCCTAGACTCCGCATATGGGGTGAAATTTTGCCTAGGGCGACGCGGGTAATTTTGCTCCTGTCTTCTATTATCTCTTTCATAAGCAGGAGGCCTTGCTCGGTAGTTAGCCTTTTGAGGCTGCGTTTCTTGCACGAGCGCGGGAACATTTATCGCAACTTGGTTGACTGCAGCGTGTTGTGGTTGCGTTGTCCCAGTTTTAGTGGTTTTATTCCACTCTTTCTTCTTAGGCTTGGCAATTGCGCCTTCGCCTATCTTAATCTCTTCTATGACTACGGCTTGCGCCAAAGCTTCTTCTAAGCTGTCGTATTGTCGCAGTAACAATAGACCAGAGATTGATTTTAAGCAACTTTTTGTGAACATCTGCGTGAGATCAGACATAGGAGGACGGTAGGGTAACCTAGAAAGCAAAGCTCTCCATCGATTCCCGTACGCTGCCATTGTTTCCTCTTCAAATTGCTTGAGGCTCGCTAAATCACTTAGTGATGCCTTCTTCCTTGTGTTGAAGGCAAAGCGTTCAAGAAACGCGTCTACTAATTGATCTAAATTGCTTATGCTTTGTTTGGGCAGTTGTGTGAACCAATCCGAGGCAGGGCCTACGAATGTGGTTATGAATGTTCTAAGCAACAATGCGTCATTATCTTGGATGCCGAAGCATTGGCTTAGAAATCGTGTAACGTGTTCCTGTGCGTCCTCTTCACCTTTAAAAACTGCCAATTGAGGCAACTTGAAGTGTTCGGGGTAAAGAGGTGTAGGCACCGAGGGATGCACCGGATTACTGCGGAGTAGACGTAATGTGGGTTTTTGATGCCCAGCGGCTTTTGTCTCCACAGACTCCAAACGCTCCAATAGCGCTTGGTATGCATCGGAAGATTTTATTTCTTCCTCTCTTGTTCGCTCTTGTTGCAAGTTACGGTAAACTGGAGGCCTATGGAGGGGTGGCCGAATGGCATCCTTCCTGCCTTGATGGGGAGTTTCAACATATTCCTCTTCTGGTTCATACTCCTCGTAAAATTCTTGAGGAGTCTCCGGGCGAAACCTATGACCCTGATCAAGCTCTTGCTTAAGGTACCCATCATTGTTTCGGGGAGTTGCCTCCCTCTCGAATCTATGAGGTCTTGGAGGCAGAGCTTGACGAGGTCGTGGAGACCTGTCCTGCACCAACGGATTACGCCTCTCATACTTGTTCAGCTCTTTGGATGCGAGGGGTTGGCCCCCTCTCAGGTATTTCATAGCGTAACTCATCCGCTTCGCGTTGCATGCGTTCTCTATCCAAGCGGTGTCGGTACTCTATTTCCTGATAACTTGGTTTAAGCCGCATGGTTTGGGCTTGACGGGTGGTATATCTGGCGACAGTTGGGTCAATTTGGTCTACCCTATTTTGCTCAGGAGGTTCGAATGTTTCTCCTATGTGTTTACCTCGAGTTTGCTGGTCTAAGGTTTCAATGGGTCGCTTCCCTCTGTCGAGGTAAGCGGTATGTGCTCGAGGTTCTGGCCTCAAGGGGTGATCATGATATCCTGCTGGTGCGGAAATGCAAGGTTCCCACGTTGTTTGTTGCCCTCGAGGAATGCGATGGCTTTCCTCGTACTCCCTTTCACGGGTGTAAAGGGGGTGGGCGGAGTTAGGTCGCCCTATGTAAGGAGCCCTGCGCTCCGGATTTGGTCTCTCTGTTATGATGATAGGTAAAGAAGGGACGCCATATCCACGTTGCCCCTCCAAATGGACGGTGTGCCTGTCTAGCGCTTCATCGCGCGGTGGCCACTCATGCCTAACTTCAAGAGGTGATTCTCTATTTATGTCAAGGTCTACATGTAAGGCATCTTCCCGAAAGGGGCTGCTTTGAATAGGCATACCCCACCGAGGATTCTGAATTGGATTCTTTTGTAGGTTAGACCTATAAGGCGGTATGACCAAATCCTCAGGACTGAAGTGAAGGCGACTTGTGCCTACTTTTTGTGTACCTTTCGGAGCTTCTGCCCTTGATTGGGCTTGACTGCGGGTGTACACCATTGCGGTGCTTCTATGCTATCTAAATAAGTTTTTATCTCGTTTATGACTTTGTTTGTCTACACTAAGCAGAATTAAGCACACACATTCACAAAACCGTGATTATCTCTTTTAAGGATTAAATGGTGTGTCCTAAACTGGTTTAGTGCATTTTGATGTTTTGTTTTGTTTTTGTAGGTTTTGAAGATCGTTTAAATGCATTATGACGGCTCATATAACTCCCAAAATGGTCGCCCCTTCAATATACCAACCAGGCCGATATACCAACCTCTCTATATACCCGCCCTTACGAGAGGGAGACTATAGGTACGTGAGAGCAGAAGGTACGTGGTACGTAGGCGGTACGGAAGGGGGATTGTCCTGTTAATGGCACCTACCATAGAAAACTTATCCTCGTGCGCATGGGAATCACCCCAGTGACACTCGGTCTGCTTTCGTCAGGATTTACGCCTAACAACAGTTGACAATCGGGAAATGGATGCAAAGCTAAGCCAAGGTGGTGATGAACCCACCGTTGGTCTTGCTCAAGGGCTGGGGTCTTACGACCAGCTCCTTGGTTTAAAATTGTTGCGTGGAGTGTGTGAGATTCATTTTATTTAGCAAAAATTGAAACAAGCATGAATGATTTTCCCTAAGTAATGCAGGATAAAAATGAAAACAGTCAAAGAAACAGAAACAGAAACAGAAATTTTAACAGAGATTATAAAAATCCCTACCTCTTCTCTGCCTGCTCCAGTTGCTTCTGAATTTTTGCTCTGAAAATCCGTAGGCAGGAATTCGTCCCTCTGGGAGACGAATTGCAGAACAGAATTCGTCCCTCCCAGAGACGAATTTGAATTCGTCTCAGGTCGGACGAATTGCGAGTAAGAATTCGTACATCGAGAGACGAATAGCAGTCTGCAACAAAAAAATGTACCTGTCAAGCACAAACACAAAACTTTGATCAGTTTTCTATGATTTTAAAAATATGGGACAGGTCCCACCGTGATCGCCACTGAAAGCACGAGATTTCGGGCAAAGGAAACACTAATTGCAATATAACCAAAATCAAATGCGCTTAAGTCCTAGAAACGTAAAGTGCATGAAATGGAAAAGAAACGCATTGGAAGAGACACAAGCAAATGGAGAAAACATAGCCCTTTCATTAATATCCCTTGATCTCTGTTACAATGACGTCTCCTCCCTTTTCGGGGGCTAGGAGCGTTAAAAGAATTCGATTACAATCACTCAATGTTCCTCTTTCCGCGTGCCCACGATTGCAATGGGCGGGCCAAGATGATGCCGTCGCTGATGTCGATGAGTTCTTCACCTCCGTTGCTTCTCCTATGAACAAAGAAACAACCAAGATGTCAGTAGCACCTGCTGCAAGTGAAAAGTGTTCGTTCTTCTAAAATCATCAAAAGATGCATGCAAACATTTATCTAAAACAGTAAACAAAATGATTCTAAACAGCCTGAAAACTTGACAGAAGACAGAAAATGTTACCAGAAGGCCATTGCCACTGAGACAGCTGGCCAATCTACCTTCAACTGGAATTCGTCCCTGGGTGGGACGATTTTTGACTGCAATTCGTCCCTGGGTGGGACGAATTCTTCTGTGTTGAAGAAGCCGACCTGCTGCTGCTCCAATGTCGATTCTCGAGACCTGCAAAATGCCTGCAAACAAGGGGGTTATGTAATTGGGGCCATTTTGGGATGACCCGGATGGTCGGATTCTCCCAATTTGGCCTCTACCCTCGGGAATTTGATCTCGCCACCTGCAAGTCAGTGAAACAACAAAGCGACACAAAACATACTAGAATCTGACCAAAAGTTACGAAATTGCAGCTATGAGTTAACCAAACATAATAACACAAAATGCAACCTAAAAAAAAGTAATCTAGAATGCTCTAAAACCTAGAAAGTGCGGGGGTGCCCAAGTGGGCCTCCCACCGTTGGCACTTGATTCCGGCGCCAATCCACTAGGGATGGGCCCAAAACCTCTTAGGATTGGGGGGTCGGCGAATTGGTTGGTTCGGGTGTCCATGTGTTGGATTTAGGTCCGATTCAAGCTTCCAAAAGCCACCCAACAACCTCCCTTGCAAAAGAGATTGGTGGATGTGGGAAGGTGAACCAAAAGGGATGCAAGTGGGTCTTCAACTCGGCAGCACTTCGTTGCTTGAAAACTCCTTCAACTTGTATATTTTGGGTGAGAAAAGTCCCACCTTTTATAGACCCATGGGGTCTCTTTTGGGAGGGAAGCACAAATGCCATGTGTTGGTCATAGGCGCCATGTGGCAGTCTTGTCTTCCCATGAGGGAGGGGAGTCCTCCGTTGACTTGGGCTTTGATAAATGCCTTTTGTGACAGTCTTCTAACGGCCCCTCTGTCCACCTACACACGCGTGCGAGGCAGGAGTCATCAACTGACTGTTCTGGGCTGCCACTTGGCGCCATTTGTCTTTTTGCCCGTTAAGCTTAGAATTCGTCCCACCCAGGGACGGATTCAGAATTCGTCCTGGGGTGGGACGGATTCTATTTTGAATTCGTCCCTGGGTGAGACGAATCCTGGGCAAAGTGTCCAAGTGTGCCAAATTGCTTCTTGACCTTACAAAATTGCTATGAAAGTGGTTAAGACCACTTGTTTAACCTCTGAGGGCTGCCCTGGGGGCTATGTTTGTCAAAGCGATCAGTGTTTGCAGTCACATAATCGTATTGGTGTTGTTTTGGTGTCTACAGATTCATGATATGAATGGGTTCGAAACAAGTCCAAATGATCATGAGACAACCATCCAACTGATAGTTCCACAAATATAAGGGATCATGAAAATGATGGAATTTTTTATTTAAAATGACGAGCCAGAAAACCAAGACTTCAAATATTTTTTGAAATTTGGCACCTATTGTTCGACTAGGACATTTTAAAACTTCAACACTCTTACACATAGTGAGAAAACTTATAAAAAATATGGTAACCCAGCTAATCATTGTCAATTTTTTCAATAGTAGCTAATGCATGTACCTCCTGTGGTAGTGTGTCTGTCCAAGTCAACAAACCTGGACCATCAATCCCAATGTTTGTCATTTTATCTGCTACCTTATTTGCTTCTCTAAAAGCATGTTGGAAGATAACTTCCTACTAGTGAGTAGCAAGTTTCCTGACCTCTTCAATACAAATTCTAACTTTCCAAGATGATATTTTGGAGCTTTTTATGTAATTAATGATAATGAGAGAATCCACTTCAATTAATATTATTCCTGGGATATATTTGATTAATACAAGACCTCTCCATAATACCTTTGCTTCAGCCATATGATTGGAATGTTTACCAAGGTATTTCGCAAATGCTAAAATTGATTTTCCTTTATGATCTCTGATTATGCCTCTTGCTCCTGCTTTGCCTAGATTATCTTTTCCTACTCCATAAAAAATCAATTTGACCCATCCTTGGGGTGGGGGACACCATTTAATGTTGCTTCTGGGATTGGGTTGAGATACAATCGTGTCCTAAGAAATATTCAGAGAATGAATAATAATAGTTTAAAACCTAGAACAAGGTCTTGAATCATATGAAATAATGGAAGTGTTCTCTTTGGCAAAGGAAATAATTCTACTAGTTAGAGATGAAATATCCTTGGAAAAATTAGAGAACACTCTCTGGTTCCTTTCTAACCATATTTTCCAAAGAAAATTATATAGATAGAACCTTTAAATTGTGCTCATCTTGGGATGGTGGAAAGGTTGAGGCCATTGGATGAATAGCTCCACAATATAAGGAGGTTTTACCCAAATGATTTGGAACCTTTGAAAGAGGTTTTCAAGCATGGAAATGGAATAGGGACAGTTGAGAAATATGTGGTGGGAGGATTCCTAGTTAGATAAGCATAAAAATATATCTATTTGGGATAATGATCCCTCTTTTAATGAGGTTATCAACTACCAAAATTTTATTTTTAATGGTAATAAGCCAAGCAAAAAAATATTTTTGGGGTACGGTGTTTGATCCATACCAAATTGAAAGGAATTTGGGTTTCTTCCTGGGGAATGAAGAGCTGATAAGCAGATTTGATTGTAAAATTCTCATCTTCTGTTGGGGCCCAAATAATGTTGTATTTAACTTCTCCTGTGGGGATGATTATTGAATTGAGCAGTATTTCTAAGGCCCTTGATTCTTCAGGGTGATGGATTTTGTGAATGCTTTTCCACCTGCAAGTGTTATTTATTTTGTGTAGGAAATCAGCCACTTTGTATCCAAAGGTTACATCTGTAAAGTCTTTGAGAATCCTGATGTTTTGAGTCTGAATGAGTGGCTGATTTCCTATCCACCTATCCAACCAGAAGTTTATTGATCTACCATCCTCCATTTCCCACTTGATTCCTTTCCTCAATAGACTCTTTTTTTGGATTATTCCTTTCCAAAAAGTTGAGCCATTTTTGGGTGTTATCTCATTTAGAAACTATGTCCCCTGCAAATACTTTCTCTTGACTATAGTGATCCATTCCACTTGCTCATCCGACAATAATCTCTATGCCTGTTTAGCCATTAATGCCAGATTTAAGTTTTTAAGTCTTCTCAATCTAATTCCTCCTTGGTCTTTAGATCTGCAAACTTTGTCCTAGGCTACCATATGGAAACAACTTTTATTTTTAGCCCCAGTCCATAAGAATTGTTTTTGAGTTTGTTCAATCTTGTCATACACTTTTGAGGGAGATTTAAACACTAAAAGTAAATAAATTGGGATACTTTGGAGGTATTTCATGGTTAAAATAGATTTCCCTACTTGGAATAGAAGGTTTCCTTTCTAGCCAGTTAACTTTTTTTGAACTCTCTCAATCACTGGGTTCCACATCTCCTCAATTGGTGTACCTATAAAAAGAGGAAGACCTAAGTAAACAGCAGGGAATGATGCAATTGAGCATCCCAATATCCTAGCTATTTTGATCTATCTCTGGTGAGGAGTGTTCAAGAAATAAATTTTGCTCTTTTGGAAATTTATTTTCTGGCTTGTTTTTTTTTTTAAAGAATTTTTTGGCTTGTTGCTTCTTTATATAGCAAAAGAATGTATTTTATTACTTTAGCTTCATGTATGGAGGTAAAAGTGGATAGGATCGTGTCATCCAAAAATTATTGGTGAGTAACAGGATCTATTTGAGTTGTTGCTTTAATTCTAGAGATGAGACCTGATCTTCTGGCAGCATGAATTGTCCTCCCCAAAGCTTTCGTAGCTATGATGAAAAGCAAGGGAGATAAATGGTCTCCTTGTCGAAGACCTTTACTGCTTTGGAAGTAACCATCTAGGGAACCAATCACAATAACTGAAAACCATGCAGTTAAGATGCAACCTTTAATCAGTTCCACCCATTATAGATGAAACCCAAACTTGAGTAAAACAGCAAAGAAGAAATCCTAGTTAACCTCATGATAGGCCTTGTTCATATCCATTTTGAGGAAAAAATAGCTTTTTTATTCTGAGAATATGAATGGAGAGCCTCATACATTGTTATGATTCCATCTAAAATTGACCTTCCTTGGACGAAGCTTCTAAAATTGATCTTCCTTGGACGAAGCTTCTAAAATTGACCTTCCTTGGACAGAGCTTCCTTGAAAGTGGTCTATAAACATAGGAAGCACATCCCTCATTCTGTTTGCCATGCATTTAGTGAGGATTTTGTAGATAACATTGCAAAGGCTAACTGGTTTGGACTTTTCCCTTTTGTTAATTTATTTTTTTTTCTTCATATATTTTACTTTTTATATATTTTTTAATTCTTATAAAATGTATATAGCAAAACCTATCTAAATGCCCAACACATTTCACTTTTTTTTTAATTTTTAATTTATATATAGCTAACATATATATTCCATATATACAATATAATAAATATATATATATATATATATATATATATATATATATATATATATATATATATATATATATATATATGAGATTCTATAAGAGATTCTTTATGCAATACAAGTTAGTTAGTGATAAATATATTTTTATCAAAATGGAATTAATTCCAAATCATTAAAATTTTAGACTTTCAAAACCTAATATTTGATTTAAAATATTTTCACTCTAACTCATATTATTTTTATATAAAAAATTATAAAAACAATAATATATTTTAAATAATACAAAAGAAATTTAGTTTTCAATTACAAATATTAAGCATTAAATTGATTAGTATACTTCAGCCAATAAACTAGCTATTGACCATTATCATAACAACATATAAACATAAACGGAGATGACAACTTCATTTACTATTTCAATTTTCTTATCGTGGTCCATTTGTCAATTAATTATAGTGCTGAAATGGAAGTATGATACGGTTATGAAAGTGTACTAGTTCCAATACAATTTTTTTTGTCACTTGCATAAAACTATTAAATATTTACACTAAATAACACACAACATTTAACATACTTCAACAGATACGAAATCTAAAGAAAGTCATTTCATAAGAAACCATCACCAACTCCACACATATGAGATATAGATATATAAATAAAATAAATTAAAAATATATAGATAGATAGAATTAAAAAAATGCATTAGTAAATTATATAAAATGTGTTTCGATAAAAAAAAAAATATTACAAAGTCAAAATTACAAAATTATATTACAAGATGCTTTAACACCAAATTACAAGATGCACACGATACATCCACTTCTATATAACAAAATACTTCCACTTCCACTTCCACTTCCACTTCCACTTCCACTTCCACCTCCACCTCCACCTCCACCTCCACCTCCACCTCCATATAACAAAATACATCAACTTCCATACATCCACCTCTATATAACAAAATACATCCACTTCCATGTATCCACCTCTATATTACAAAATGCATCAACACCACATGATGCATTAATATCCATATTGCAAACTCTACAATAACTATTTTCATGTAATGCCAAATAGCTACAAAGTTGAATCAAAAACTACATAAGTTATAATAATCCAAAACTACTTTATAAAAAAAAAAAAAAAAAACTAACAATATTATAGTTTAATAAAGAGAATAGCATGCAAGCATTTCCTCTATTTGAAAAAAAAAAAAAAAAAAACTAAACAAAATGAAAATTGACTAAAGTCCTTACAAGGTCATGCACTTGGAACTTGGAACTCCACTTCATTAACGTAGTCATTCATTCTCCTCCTTTTGCTTGTGAATAATTCCATTATTCCACATATGCTTCTTTGGTTCTTTACATATGTGGTTGAATGGTCAGCTCAAGAGTGAAATATGTTAGACGTTTGTCATATTTTAACTCCACATCACAAAAAGCAATGATTGTAATGGATTCATTCATTTGTTTTAACATCTTTATGCTTCAATATTTTTAGTAGATACATAATATCGTAATGTTGTGAATTAGAATTTATGTCTATGGTCTAAATGTATTTTATACTTGATAATTATGTTTCATAATTATATTATAATAAAATTTAATATAGTTTAATTATCAAATACATTTTATTTTTTTATTTGCATTTTATTTTTATTACCATCGTTTATATCAACTTTTTATGTTTCTTCACTTGTTTCATTTCTTGAAAATGTTTCAAAATTTTATGAAAGGATATTTATATAACTGTCATGCATTTCCTAACTTTGTGCTTTATTTTAGCCGTAAATTTCTTTAATAATAACTTGTTTTCATTTTTTCTAAAACATTTGAATAACTATTTATTTTATCTTTTTGTTTTTGATTAGCATATATCATATATTAAGACACATATTAATAATTTATATATATTAAAATAAAATAAAATAAATATAGGTTATTGTGAAACAATAAACAAATAATAATAATTAATATTTTGAAACTCATTAAATTTAAATAGTAGTACTTTATAAATAAATTGATAATGATCTTGATAAAAATATTTTTAAGGTATTAAATGAACAAAATATAATTTAATATTAAAAATAAATATCTTATATAAATAATCATATCTCCTCCTTCAAATAATATATCTAAAATACAATTATAAAAAATATAAAAAATAAAAATAATATAATTAAACAAATATTTTGATTAACTTCCATTTATTTTAAAAAAACTTTTAAAAAAATACTAATTTTATTTTAAAATTAAATCTGATAATTTTTTTTTTTTTGGGATTTACATCATGCAGTCTGTCCCTATAACTACCATGTCATACATGCCACACAGGAAAAGGCCAAGCATTCAGTCCGATGAAACCAAGATTTAAACTTTAAACCTTTGCTACTTACGAATTTATTATTAAATTATAAAATATATTTAAAAAACATTAAAAAAACCTTTAATAAAATATATAATAAATTAATATTAAACATTTAAAATAATCAAATGTCATGTATCTTCAAATTAAAAATCAAAATGTTATTATTTCAAAAGATTAAATTTCCCAACATTCATAAATTCAAATATATTATGAATGAATCTAACGATGAAAACCTTGTGTCATCTAAAGCACTGTCAGCAGAAAGAAGGAAAGCGCTATCCATAATATGTTCTCAATGTGAAATAGAGCACCCTCTACAGTAGCAGTCTGAGCACTATGTAAGAGCTATTTGGGGATGAAATAAGTAACAAATATTACAAGATATAATTGGATACACAAGCAGCCACAGGCTCATCTTGAAACTAGGAGAGCAAAGTCTTCACAGAACGTGAAGAGCCAGGAGAGCAATGTCTTCATAGAACATGAAGAGCCACGATTAGTAAAGCAATGTCCTCATACCCAAATACCCAAAGACCAGAAGAACAACATAAGAGTTGCTTCACAGAGTAGAACCATAGATCAAGAGAGCAACACAGGAAAGAAGTCCAAAGAACAGAACTTCATGACAAAGCAATCTATATAAAAGTTGGTATATTCAACTGTGAAGTTTATTTATAGAATTTTTGTTCGAGGGACTGCCTAGCCAAATTTGAAACAATTTTTATGTGACCCCCTACCATGGGGACCTCCAATTTTAAGCTCGAAAGAGAAGATGTAAGTGTAGAGTATAGGTTATAACTATATTATTATATTAAATGTGACTGACTGTTATATAGTTGAGGGTTTGTTACTGATCACCCGCGGAATGATCATCCCAAACCGCTCTTACCTTTGCCTGGGAATCTGTCTACTACCTCTCCCTTGAATGTCCCTGCTTTCCTTGATTAATCTAGCGTGGACCATTCTTAATTTCATTGCTGACCTTTGCATCCAATGGTCTCCTTTGTTCAAATTTTCTCCTCTTAAATGGTAGGCTTCTCGCTCCTCCACTTTTTTTTTTTATGGCAGATCTGGTTGAAGCGGAATAAAAGAGAAGAGCGGTCAAGGAGGAATTCAGAGGCCCTGAATCCATTTTCTCTAGGGTTTTAGCCTTGGCTCTAGGGTTTTAGCCTTGGCTGCGGAGAATGCTAACACGGTTCCATCAACTGATAAACCTGTGTTGCCATGCTCATTGAAGAGTCAAAGGCTATCCTTCAAAATTTCAACAATATTATGACGTGGATGCATTATAATCCCAAATTTTTTCAGTCTATGATGGTTTTCTGTTGAGATAAGATTTTATGTTTCTGTGGTTGGTGAAGGTCTTCCCCTAGCTGGGAACCTTTCCTTTGCTGGCTGTTTAGGTTTAGGGACCATCTTTAAACCCCATTATCAATCAAAAAAAATAGTTGAGAATTTTCTAATTAAATAGTTTTTTTTGTTGTTTTATTTTAATTTATTATTATTATTTTAATATATATATTTTAAACAGGATATTTTTTTCTTTTACATCAGTTTAGTTATGTTGATCTATTTAATGTGGGTTACATAAACTATTTGTGTCAATAGTTGAACCAACTACCTCTTGGCAAATTGTTAGAATAAAAACAAGGGATTTTATGAGGGATCTTGGTCCCCTTGTATTAAGTGGGGTTTGAACCTTAAACTTTCCAAAAACAAAATGTCAAAGCCCTTACTACCTTACAATGAGAGCATGAAATATGAGTAGGCAGTAAAATGCAAGAAAAAAAATAGCTTCACTTCTTCCTTGAAAAAAACTAAAAAATTAAAAAATTCATATAAAAAATAAAATAAAATAAATAAATAATTCATGTGAAAAAAGTTTAGATTGTCTTTGTTCCATAGGAGTATCTTTGAAATTACATGTTTGCATCCAATATTTTCTTTCTGAGTAATGATTTTACATATTTTTTTTGTCATTGTGATGTTGTTCTCACTTTTCTAAATTTCTAATTTAAGACAATAGTGAAGAAGTCCCAAATCTATCATCTCAGAATCTTTCTTTAGGTTATTTTTAATTTCATTTATAAATCTACATCCAGGTTGTTGTAGGCATGTGTGGAAGCACGGACAGCCCATATCGGACCTGGGTCAAATCTGCGGCCAGGTCGTTGTAGGCAGGTGTGGCAGTGTAGGCAGCCCAAGCCACGCAGACCCAGATTAGGCCCCCCTATGCACATGTGAACTGCGTGAACTTGTAGGACCATGCAGACAGCCAAAGTCCCATCTATGACATTTATGCTTCGTATTTGCAGTGCAAGATCGTGTGTAGAGGAGAACACTTTAGATCACAATCGAAGAACCACGATCAGGCACAGAAAAAATAAAAGTTAGTCTATCTTGGATTTGGCTACTAGTCATGCTTAGTTATCTGTTGTGGCCCATGTCCAAGGTGTTTTGCTTACTGGAGGTCTTGTTGGTTATGTTTCATGGGTCATTGTCAGTTTTGGGGACTTGGTTGGATGGTGCAACACTTCTTATAGGTTTAGTAGTTTCATGTTTTTCTAGCTTTCCAAGGAGGGGAAAGGGCCATCTACTGATCCAAACCCACTAGGGTGAATTTATGAGAACACATACAGTGGTATGGTGTTTTATTGTAGCTATCTGAGGGTGTTCTTTTGGCTGCCTTTGAATCTATGTAAATTTCTTTTTTTTTGATCCCCTGGCTAGATCTCGCTCTAGTTGGTAGGTGTTTAAGGTAGCTGCATTTCTTGGGTCGTTGTCAGTTTTGGGGATTTAGTTGGATGGTGTAACACTTCTTTTGGGTTCGGTAGTTTCTTATTTTTTTTTTGGCTTTCTAGGGAGGGGAAAGGGCCATCTACTAACCCAAACCCGTTGGGGTGATCTTGTGATAACACATACAATGGTATGGTATTTTGCTACGATTTTTTGATGGTGTTCCCTTGGTTGCCTTTGACTTCGATTGTGTGGTTGCTCTATGCTTGTTTGGCTTTGTTGCTAGGTGGTGTTCTTCTTGGTGCCAAAGGCTAGAGTCCCTTTAGTTCATGTAGAGTGGTGAGGTCATGGTTGGGTGCTCGTTGGTGGTCCCTTCTTATGGGTGGGCTTCATTTTCAAGCTCTTATTCAAGGGTGTATTGCTATTGGACCTAATCCTTTTGGTGTACACTTAGATCTTTCTTCTTGGCTTCAAGGGTGGTCTTGCATTTTGAATGCTATTGAGTGGATCCATTGGCTTCCCAGGTTTAGTCCTTGAAGCTATTCGTCTGTAGGGATGGAGGGTTCCAGATCCTTTTTGGTTGCTCAAGGTACCATACTGCATCCTTCATTCTTTAGGAATGGACTTGTGCTTTATTGATAGCTTTGGTTTATCCTGACTCCTCCAGATCTGGATCCTTTGAATATTCTTGCCCATCTCTGCTCTTCGCCTAGGTTTTGTGGGCCTTCATTTCCTTAGGTCTTTTGGCTTCCTTGAAGTTCACCTCTGTGTGCAAGAGGATCTCCTAGCCTGAGGATATCCTCAGGATTGTTGTTCCACTTTTTAGGCTTGTGTTGTGGCATCCCTAGGTTCTTGTTGCTTCCTAGACCATGTCCTGCTGCTGCATCTTATTCGCTTTCCTATCATTGCTTCCTAGTTTGCATCCTGATCAGCATCCTGGCTCATTGTTGCTTCATGGATTGTATCCTAGTTGACGTCTTGGTTTGTGTCCTACAGATGCTTCTTGGTCTATGTCCTACAGCTACATCCCTAGCTGCCCATGGGCGGGAATAATTTTCAAATTTCAATTTTTTTGTTTTTCCCGCTTCATTTTCAAATTTCAATTTTAAATTTTGGGCGGGATGACCCTGTTTCAAATTTTCCATCCTTTGTATGGTTTTGGGTGAGATGGCCCTGTTTCAAAATTTCCATCCTTTGTATGGTTTTGGGTGGAATGGCCCTGATTCAAATTTTCCATCCTCTGTATGGTTTTGGGCGGGATGGCCCTGATTCAAATTTTATCAATTTAGTTGTTTTTCTCCAATAACCCATAGAGGGTTTGTTTCTTTAGCTATTTTTTGGTTGGGAAATCTTCTCCCAATATTCTTCTCTTTGTAAAAGGTTACGGGATCCTTTCAAAACCCCTTTTACCAATAAAAAAAAATCATTTATCAAAATTTTTGAGCTTCTTATAATTACTATATCATCAACATACACCACAAATATTATTATGTCATGTGCAACATTTTTTGTATAGAGATTTAGATATGATAGTCGTTCAAAATTATGTTATAATAAATGATTATTAATATTTATATACCATGCTCTTGGTGTTTGCTTCAGTCCATGCAAAGATTCATTTGGCTTGTAAAATTTATGTTCTTCTCCTTTAATATCAAACCCTTCTAGTTGTCACGTATATACTTATTCTTCAACAACACCATTAAGAAATGTACATTTTACATCCATATCATGTAGTTTCCATCCATGATGTGCTACCAAGGAACAAATTATTTGAACATTAGTCATTCTTGATGTTGGTGGAAATATTTCTTTAAATAAATATAATGGAAAAATAAAGGGTCTAGATTTATGAACCACTCATTTATGAGAGTCATTAACAACTCAGTGCTATTGTTGAAGTGATGAAAGGCTACCCTCTCATTTTTTGACCAATCATCTTGCAGTGCTCGGGTTGAAGTAATGAAGTGCTAAAGATTTATTTTTCTTAAGGAATTAAAGTTTATAAAAAATTAATTAATAAATTTATACAACTAATTGAAAGCAAGCCCTCTTATCGTGCCATTGAATATGAGCTACACATTTTCATCCAATCAAAATTTGACGATTGAATTAAAGTGATAAAGTGCTAGCCACTCATTTTATTAAATGATTAAACATTAAATGATTAGACTTTGAATTTTATCGAATACAAAACTTAAGCAAAAAGAGGTAAAATATTTTTGCCTTAATAAATAACAAAAACCTTAGTATTAACGTTAATACTTTGGCATGAAAAATTAAAATATAATTTTAATGTTAAATATAATTTTAGTGGATCGGGCCTCCACGAAAGTGGGGGAGAGGGGGAGGGACCTACTCCCTCTCCCTAATCCCCCTCCCCTGGTTCTTGCCTAGTTCCTGACTCATCCTGGGTCATCCCACTCTAGGAATGCTTTGTAGTAGATGATCTCCTTGGGGGAGATCCTTGCCCACTTTCTGCTCCTTTCCTAGTAGTTTTGGGGTTTCCTTGCTTGAGTCCTGGGCCTGATTCATTCCAGGATCCTTTCCCCGATCTCCCTTAGGCTTTCCCCTAGGGATTTTTATAGGTTTTCCTGGGCCTAGTGCATTCTAGGATCCTTTCCCCGATCTCCCTCAGGCTTTCCCCTAGGGTTTTTTGCAGGTTTTTTTACTTGGATCTAGTTCCTAGGGCTTTCTCAATTTGTGGTGGTTGCAGGTTGGGTTTTCGACTGCTTCCTGGTGTGTCCTGTGAGGTCCTCACTTCATCGGGGTTGGTCTAGGGGGGCTAGTTTCCTCTTTTCCAGTGACTCCTCTTTGGGATGCCTTTGGTTGTTGGCGATCTCATTCCTTTGGGTGGGGCTCTTTTCAATTTCCTATTTCGAGGCTTCTTCTTGTTGGATATGTTGCTTGGTGGACACTTCAAACATTTACATGGACTTGGGGGGCCTCTTCTTGTGCTTGAGTTATTCCCAGTTCCCGAAAGTTTTTTGTGAGCAAGGATGGGGGGTTCCTAGTCCTTTCTGTTGGGGTGCTTAGGGTTATCTTATGCATATCTTGATCTTGTGGAGGGGACTTATGATCTATGCATGTAGACCCTTGGCTCCCTCAGTTTAGGCTTTCATGGATCCCATATTTGTGCCTGATGCCACTTTTTGCTTGGGCTTCACAGGTTTTTCATTTTGGTTTCCTATTCAAGGGCTTCTGCTTTCTGGTCCTACTTCTCGATGGACTCTTAGAGCATGTTCTTGGCCTTGGGGGTGGGCCTCATCCTATTCCTAAGTTTTTCCTAGTCCCAGTTACAGTTCCCTAGAACTATATATGAGCAAGGATGGTGGGTTCCTAGTCCTTTCTATTATAATGTTTAGGGTTTTCTTTTACATTTTCTGGTCTTGGGGTGGATACTAGTACACTTATAGTTGTGTCACTCCCTCCTCTAATTTTGGATTTCAAGGATCCTTTCTTTGCGCTTGTTGTTTTTGTTCTTGGTTCCTTCTAGCTTCCTTATAGTTCAACTTGGTTTGCATGGGGATATCTTGGCCTGTAGATAACCCTAGTAGTGTTGTTCCATTTCATAGGCTCAAGTGGAGGCTTCCCATTGTTGTTTCTATGAGGGTCCTGAGGCCATTTCTCAGGTTGTCCCATTGTTGTGCCTTGGACTGTATCTCATTGCTATTGGTTTCTTAGATTTCATGGCTTCTTGCTGCTCTTATACACCCTATGGTGTATCCCAAGCCATCCTTGGGTGGGGATCCTCCCAAAATTTCTAAAGTTAATTTTTTTTTTTTTGGTTCCCAGGCAGGATATCTGGTTTTAGGCTATTCTTGGTCTTCCCACTCTCCCTACTCGGGTCTAGGCAGGAATGCTTTTTTGACTTTTCCCATTGTAGGTTGAGTGGGACTCAACCTTCCATATGGCTTGCTCACGTGTTGTTGTGGTCTGATGGGGAGTTTTTTGAAGATCTAAGGTGCGCTGTATCCACCCTCGGGTGGATCCCAAACTAACAACAATGGGAGGATGGTGTTTTTTGGTGAAGTGGGTCTCACTAGTTGGTACTAGAATCTGGTCTCTTTGCTGGATCAAGGGTTTTTTTCTGGTTTTTCCCTTTTTGTTTATGTTTATTTCCATGTACTAAGGCAATGCCTAAGAACTCGGTGCTATGGCCATTTTTGTTATAAGGTTTTGGGATCCTCTTAAAAAATCCAATTTGTATATAAACTTAACTTACCAAAAAAATATATAATTTTAGTTTTAAATGAAATTTTAATGGAAATAAAATGAAATCTAAACTGAGTTTCAACTTTTCCTCTATGATTACACGTGATAAAATAATAAATATAAAGGCTAAGAAAGATTCAAATATGGACATAGGATAAATACCTTGAATATGGACCTAATTTAGAACCTAGTGCATGACAACTCAGACCACCTAGAATGTGATGATTTATCTACCTAATCTTCATTGAGTGCTACTAAAGCAGTTGGAAGATCTATGGCTAAAATTGAATATCCAGATCAAGAAAAACCTCAAATACCACATCATCCAAGCAATGACAAACAACTCATCATTCATACAACTATAAACCATTGAGATATTTTGAAATTGTAAGGCTATAAATAACCATTGAGACCCCATTTCAACAAACTAGAATCTACTTTAATGATAGATATTGTAGGATATTCAATTTTTGTAGTTGGTTGATATCTGAACCTTGAAATGGTACCTCAAATATTTAGTCTTACAATCACATGATGTTAGCAATTTTGAAAATGTAATGATTGAATATATTTATTAATGCAAAGTATTAGAGTTCTTGGTGTAATAAACGCAGGTTTATGGTTGTTATATTGGATGAATTCTAGTATTTTGTCTTTGTCCTTTAAAGATACTACCACTTTGACCTAAGATTCTAGAAAGACTAGTTAATTCAAAGCTAGTTAAATTTAGATTTTCTGCTTCAACAGATTGATAATAAACCTTCAAGAATGTGATGACTTTGTTTTTCTTTCTCGAACCCTTTCCTTTTGATTTTTTTTTAAATCTGCTTAGAATAAGAGTGATGAGGACACTCGTATAATATTAAATAAAAAACACCTTCTAGAAAAGCAAGTGGCTAGATAATATAATATTAAATAAAAATCACCTTCTAGAAAAGCAAGTGGCTAGATAATACCAAAACACAATCTTATCCAATATCCTATCCAAAATCTTATCCGATAGGATTCTTAAAAAAAACAATGTATTTGGCTATTTATAGCCTAGTTTGCAATGTAAATATTTAGTTTGATATTTTTCCACATAAATGGTGTCAGAGCACCTTGATCCACCATGTGGTTGCTCTTATTTTTTACTTTTACATTAGGCACCATGCTACCAATCCAAAATTCCTCTTTGAAGGAAATCACTTAACAATACAAGATGATTATTATTGAACTTTAGTTAATCCGAGATGTCGTGCTAGTAGATGAAATGATATCTAAAAAATTATTAGAAAAGAAATTCTTCTTGTTGAAGAACTTGCTGAAGAAGCCAAATCTGCTATGGTAGTAGAAGAAATTCTTCCTGATGAGGAAGAAGACACTATTGATGAAACTGCATTGATTGTGTTAGTAGAAGAAAGTGTCAAAGAAAAATCTTTATATGATGTATTAGCAACACCTGGAATTAAACCAGGATCTATGGGTAGGATGTCCATTGTCTTGCCTTTAGACGATGTTGCTATGGAAAAAATTGATGAAAATAATGTTGTTGTTTTACCTGATAATATTGTAGTTTTGTTTGATGCAGATTTGAAAGGTGAAGACCTCTTTGATGAAGCTATGGATGAAGAAGGTCTCATTCCTTCTCTCTTTCATGCCAAAGATGGTTGTTTTTTGACAGTTACCACAAAGCTCCATATTCTCCAAGAACTTGAACCACTCCATGAGGTGGTGTGGTTGGATCATATAGTAGAAGTTTATGGTCATATAAATGAACATTCTAATCTATTGGGCCTTCTAGAGGTGATGCAAAAATCATAGCATTCAAGAGAAATTTTCTTGATGTTCACTGCCCAACCTTTTTTGAGGTATGTAGCCAAGGTTTTTGTGGCCCCACCTACACCATGGTCCCTTGCAATTTTAGATTTGCATTGCTCAACCAATGCACCTCCTTGGACCCCGCTCATTTACTTTGTCAATGGATCTATACCACTCTTTGCATTGTTCATTTTCATTTCCCTAGAAGCGGCCTTTGTCAACTCTCAACAACCTGACTCTATCATCAGTCAAAAAGCTACTATTATTGTGTTATTAATATTGATATGATGCTTTCAATAAATATTAATTATTTAATTATATATTCATTGAGTCTTAGGTATGAAGCTATAAATTAATGCTGGAGAATTTATTTGTTAGCTTTGTTTTAAAAAAAATGATTATTGTTATTATGCAATTAATTAATAGTTTGATAAAGTCATAGGAAAGAAACTATTAATTAATATTGAATATTTTTGTCTTATTAATTTTGAATTAGATAATTTTGTGGTTATTAATCAATTTACTAAGGGTTATAATTGATTTATTAGAGAAGTAATTTTCCAAGATATAAGGATTGGTATAATTTAAAAGGAATAATGTATTGAATGATAGAAAAATAAAAGTTATTATTTGGATTGAATAATATATTTTATAGAGATGGATGAGGATTGAGTAGCTAAGAAATTCTTATTTGAGAGAAGTATGGGATTCTCTCAATGTCTTTGCATGGTATTGTTGTTTATATTGTATGCTCTTTCATTATAGTTTGTTTTTATTGCATATTGCATTATAAGCTTACGTATCCATTCATATTGTTGTGATCCGTAAATTTACATCCAATGTTCTATGGAGAAGGCTTATTAGGTAGAAGACTTGAGGAAAATTTGATATTAGAGGCCATTTATGTATTTAAATATTGAAATGTAATATTGTTTATGGGATGAGAAATATTATGAGTATCATATGTAAAAGTTATTATATGCAATGATTATGATGAAGGAATATATGTCTTGTAAACATTATTGTCATTATCTTGAGATTTTTTCAAAGAATGAAAATGGATTAATGTTTTCTTCATGTTAGGTTTTTGGAAAATAACTAGTTATTGCAAAATGGAAAGGATGTGATATTGAAAAGAATGATAGAATCTATTTGATGAAATATGGTTGTTATTATTTTAGATGTTGATTTCATCCTTTCATTGTGAATATAAGAAATGCTAAATTCTAGTGTTATGGTTGAAGAAGTATTTAAATTCTTAGTTTTATTGATGTGTTAGATTTTTAATTATGATTTAGAATTTTAATTTATTTTGGAGAGATGTTTATTAATGTTAATATTTTTAGGTTTGAAAGGAGGCTATTTTTTTATCATGTGTTAGTTAAATATTAAAATTACATGCAAGCAAAAAAACACAATAACACAAAAAAATAGTAACATACAAATTTTATATGGAAACCTACATTGTACATGAAAAACCATGGGGCAATGGTAGCTTCGTTATTTTATTAATTTCAATAAAATTTACATTCATAATCTTCTTATGTATATGCAAGGGGTCATTCCTCTTTTATAGATAAACAAAGGAAGACTCTGAAAAACTATTTGTTTCCTTTCCCAAAGGAAGACTTTGATTACTATTTGTTTTGTCTCCTAGAGTTACCCATCTAGCAACTACCCATGTGGAGCTAGACATTTTGTGGCTACACATATGGAGCTAGATTTTTGGTAGGTTACCCATCTAGAGCTAGACATATGGTAGATACACATATGAAGCTTGATATCTGGTAGGTTATCCGTCTGGAGCTAGATGTTTGGCAGGTTATCTATTTGGAGCTAGACATCTGGTAGCTACACATATTGAGTTAGATTTCTAGCAAGTTACCCACCTAGAGCTAGATATTTTGTAGCCACACATCTAGATATAAGCATCTGGTAGGTTACCTATCTAGATCTAGATGTCTAGTAGGTTACCTATTTGGAGCTAGACATCTAGTAGCTACATGTTTGGAGCTAGACATTTGGTAGGTTACCCATTTGGATCTATACATCTGGTAGGTTACCCATTTGGAGCTAGACATCTGGTAGGTTAACCATTTGGAGCTATACATATGGTAGCTACACATCTAGAGTTAGACATATGGTAGGTTACCTATTTAGAGCTAGATGTATGGGAGCTACATGCCCAGATATAGATATCTAATAGGTTCTCCATCTAGAGCTAGAAATCGGGAAGCTACACATCTGGATAGTGACTTCACCTCCTAAGATTCTCCCACTTGAAGTTATTAAATATTTACCTATGTTTTTCATCTAGTGCCATTTACCCAATGTTGCCCTTACTACATTTTTAGCAATCCCAAAGAAGTTTTGTACCACTCAAATTTCTCTATGTTGATCAGATTTGTAAGCATATCTGCAGGATCCAATTTAGTATCAATTTTCTCCAATAAAATCCTACCTTCTTCCACCATATTTCATATAAAGTGGTACTTAACATCAATGTGTTTCATGCGATCATGGAATATTGGATTCTTCACTAGATATATAGCACTTTGGCTATCACAATGCAATGTAATTTTATCCTACATTATCTTAAAGTCACCCAACATTTTCTCTAGCCAAATTACCTCTTTTTTGGCCTGAGTCACCACGATATATTTTACTTTTGTGTTTGATAAAGCCATCATAGATTACAACTTAGAGGTCCAACTTACAACTCCACTAGCAAGAGTGAAAGTATATCGTATAGTGGACTTTCTCCCATCTCTATCTCCACCATAATCAAAATCCACAAAACCTATAACTTGTAAATTTTTTGATCCATAGTAAATAGTAGCATCTGAAGTACCTCTTAAATATCTAAATATCCACTTCATTGTATTCCAATACTCATTATAAGGATTTGCCATGTACCAACTGACAACACCCACTACTTGGGAAAATATCCAATCTAGTGCTCACCATGGCATATATGAGGCTTCCTACTACTAATGAATATGATAGATAAAATATGCTTGTCTTATCTACTTCTATTATAGGACACTATTTTGAAGATAATTTACAGTTTGAAAGAAGTGGGGTACTAACTAGCTTTGTATTCTATATATGACTTTTGACTTAACCAAATATTTCTTCTTTTTTTGTCCCTATGTATCTTCATCCCTAAAATTTTGTTTACTACTCCTAAATCCTTCATTTCAAATTTCCTATCCAACTAAGCCTTAAGATCAATGATTTTCTTCATGTTGGGGACTGCAACCGGTATATCATCCACATACAATAGCAAAATTGCCATCATCAAACCTCTTATACTAGGCACAATGGTCAGCTTCACTTCTATTTAAATCGTGGCTCTTCATGAAGGTGTCAATTTTTTTGTACCATATCCTTGGTGCCTATTTCAACCCATACATATATTTCTTGAGTCTACAAACCAAATGCTCTTTACCTATTTCTTCATAGCCCTCAGGCTAATCCATATAAATCTTCTCCTCAAGGTCACCATACAAGAAAGTAGTCTTTACATCAACATGTTCCTATTCTAAACCCTATGCTGCTACAAGTGCAAGTAAAACTCTAATAGTAGTCATCTTCACAACTAGAGATAAAATTTCATTAAAATCAATACCTAAATTTTGCACATAACATTTTGCCACCAAATGAGCTTTATAGCATTCCAAAAACCCATCATTATTCTTCTTTACTTTGTACACCCACTTGTTTCCAACAACCTTTCTTCCAGGTGGGAGATCCACAAGTTCCCACATTTTGTTCTTGCAAAGTGCCTTGATTTCCTCCTCCATGAATTTCATCCACTTTTCTACATTCTCAGACTATCTAACTTCCTGAAATGAACTAGGCTCACCATCACCGGTTAACAAAGCAAAAGAGGATTGATAAATAGGAGAATACCTTTCCAGATACTTTTATGGATGTGTAGATCTTCTAACCCAATTATCTATTATTTTTAGTTCTTGGTATTGTAATCGTTGTGGCTACTCTACTTGATGTTCTACTTGTTATTCTACATGTTGATCAAAAACTTCAACATACTCATTTTCATATTCGTCTTCGCTCATATCTGCTTCAATTGGTAAAACATTAGGTGTTTGTTGTACCTCCTTCCTTTGCATTGATTTTTCATCAAAAATAACATCCTATCTAATAATTACCTTGTGGGTAGTAGGATCTCATTGTCTATACCCCTTCATTGTATCTTCATAGTCGAGAAAAACACATTTACTTAACTTTTCTTGGTTTGCACAAAGTGAGTGTTAGCCTTATCACCACACCTTACCTCATGTGGCTGATTTCTTACAATTCCAAGTGGATTCTTATATTTTTGTTTCATGAGGTACATCACTCACCCATGCTTGACATGTGGATTGAGGCTTTTAGTCAACACCTGGTTAGTCTCATCATTAGCATCCTAAAGTTACCTCCTTTATTAGTGAATGGTTTTAGAACTTTGTTTTAGCATTTTTATCCTACATGGATGACTCCTCTAAGATAGAGACTCACTTCATGGCTGAGTAGGACTAAGACTTTCTCATGTCTGAGTAGTTGTTGGTCTCTGTGTAGGTCTCAGTTTCTAGTAGAGCTTGGGTTTACCTAGTTTTCTTTCCTCTCCCCTATTTGTTTGATATGTTGTTTTAGTTACTCCCACTTTATTTTTCTTGGGTTAATCTTGTTGGTTTAACCTGTTCCCTTTTATTTTTTCTTTGTAATAGGTTTAGGGTCCCTTTAAAAATCATTTCCCATAAATCAAAAAAAAACTTTGGATCTTTTTTATTTAGGCACATGGAAAAATGCATCACAACCAAAGGTATTTAAATGAGAGTAATCAATTGGCTTACAACACCAAACCTCCTCTAGAATATTTCCATACAATGTAGTTGTAGGTGACCTATTAATAAAATAGTTGTATTAACAACCTCTAACTAGAATATTTTATCCAACATGGATGTGCAACAACCCCCCCTGTTGGCTCAGGTTTGAGTCTGCTTGTTTGAGGATTGTTTTGACTGGGTTATGTTACAGTTTTATTGTTGTGGTTGTTTTGCACAGAATAGACATGTATATATTGAAATTAAAGCACATAATACAGTATAGAGATTGATATTCAATCCACAATAGGAACTTTTTTTTTCTTTTTTTTTATAAAGAACAAGTGACAAGAGATAATAATGAAATCAGCAGCATATGGATAGGTAAAGTTCAGACCTGATTATGAATCCTGAACATAGTCCAGTTACAAGGAATTACTTGAAATGATTAAACTTCAGTTGTACGCACAAACTATGACTCCAGTGACCAGAAATGGGTTCACTGTTATTTTGAGAAGTATGAGCACAAATGTGTTTTCCAGCCACCCTCTTGAAATGGTACAGCCAGAACCCAAAAAAATGTAGAAATCACACCATAATCCTCCAAACTAACACAAACCCAGATGAAAGCATGCCAAAATATGAAAACCCACTCGATCAAAAAGCTTGCAAACCTAAACTGTATCAAACTAAAACCCTGAATCCTAAACTTTGAAGCCCAAATGTGTCTCCAACCATGAAAACACCTTATACTGACTAGGGTGGATATCACACCACCGAACCCAATGTCACTATGGAGGGTTTTCATCCTTGATAGCCAAGAAATCTGATCTCTGGAAGTAAACCAGCAGAGACTCTGTATGCTCTTCCCCTTCTCCTTCTCTTTTTTTAAGTGAGCTCCAAAATGACCTTTTATAAGCCATGCCCAAGGAGGGAAAACTTTTGGCGCTCAAAATCAAAATTTGAAATTTAAATTTTTTTTCCCTTATAACTCCCATTTTAAACCTTAGGATGAGCACCCAATTTTGTACCCCACTACCTAGTAACACAACGTTGTTTTAAATATGGGGGGCCACTTTATGTCCTTTTGCACATTATCTATATCTTTAAATAATATTAAAATATTATTTCTTTTCATCCAAAAGGATGCCCAACTAACACTTAACCAATTTTGCATCTCTAAACCAAGTATGCTCTACCGGATTGATACCAACTCCAAAATAGACACTGCTAAAAATATAAACTGCTAAAAATAGAAACCCTCCAATGATACCAAGTGAATCCCTTAACATTGAACTGACTAGCCTATAGGGATTCAAAATAGGCTAACAGAATCTTGGAAGCTCATGTGTGAAAATGGGATATTATAGTATCCCCTCCCTGAGATTTCTTGTCCTCAATAAATTGAAACTCGAGATGCTACAATATGTGTTCTCCTTCTCAGGTGGCATCCTCGACTGGAAAATCCTTCCAGTTCACCAAATATTCGTTGATTGACCTTCCCTTGAGAGAACGTTCTCTAACATAAAGAATGGTTTCTGGTATCAGAATCAATTTGCCCTCCTCATCCAAAGGAGGCAACACTGCAGATGGCACAATATGGGCACCCAACACCTTCTTAAGGTGCAAAACATGGAACACGTTATGTATTTTGCTGTCCCTTGGAAGCTCCAATTCGTATGCAACCTCACCAATTCTCCTAACAATTTGGAAAGGACCATAAAAATGAGGTTTGAGTTTTTCTGTACCACTCATCTTCAAAGAGGATTGTCGAAAAGTTTTAAGGCAAAGGTACACCATGTCTCCCACCTCGAATGCACGCTCAACTCTACATTGATCTGCATATTTCTTTTTCTGATTTTGAGCATGCAAGATGTTGTCCCTCAAATATCTCATTATGTCTCGACTGTCCTGAAGGAGATCTTTGGCCTTTGGCACTCTACAATCGCCCATTACCAAATCCAAGAAAATAGGTGCATCATAGTCGTACAACGCTCTGAATGGTGATATTTTGATAGCCATATGGTAGGATGAATTATAGCAATATTCACCTAGATAGAGCCATCTCACCCAAGCCTTTTGTTGTCCCGAGACATAGTTATGCAAGTAACATTCTACCCACTTGTTGACCACTTCAGTCTGCCCGTCTATTTGCGGATGGTAGCTGGTGTTGGGGGTCAATTTTGTGCCACACAATCCGAACAACTCCTGCCAAAAATGACTGATGAATTTGCTATCTCGATCACTGACTATATTCTGTGCAATCTGAAAACCTCCCTAAAAAATAGATTAGAAACCTGTACCAATGTAAACCTAGTGGTTATGGCGAAGAAATGAGCAAACTTGGTTAGTCTATCCACAACAACATAGATGCTATATTTCCCATTGGCCTTGGGAAAACCTGTAACAAAATCCATGGAAATACTTTCCCATTTTTGAGTGGGAATTGGAAATGGTTGTAGCAGACCAGCAGGGTGGGTAGTCTCATTTTTATTTTGTTGACATAATTGGCATTCCATTACATACTGCAAAACATCATTTTTCATCCCCTTCCAAGTGAACCTTTCATGAACTTGCTTGTAGGTTTTATAGTAACCCGGATGGCCAACCATAGGAGTATCATGGAAGAATTTGAAAATCAACCTTTTAAACTTTGAACCAGTAATCAACCATATTCTCCCTTTGTACAAAATAAGCTCATCCCAAACCACATACCTCTCATCATTTGAAGTGCCATCCATAACACTATTTGCAAAAGGATATTTGGCATACTCAGCCGTAATTTGGACCTTCCAATATGTTGTTATTTCAATCATGGAACATAAATGGGGTCTCCTTGAGAGTGCATCAGTGACCACGTTCTTTTTGCTCTTGACATACTCAATGTCAAAATCATAATCTTGGATTTTTCTAACCCACTTTTGTTGTCTATCATTTAATTCCTTTTGATTTAAGAAATATCTCAAGCTATTATGGTCTGATTTAACAATGAATTTACCCCCTACTAGATATTGTCTAAACTTAGACAATGCATGAACAATTGCCAACATTTCTTTATCATATATTGAATAACTTCTTTCACTTCCTCTCAGCTTCCTGCTTTCAAAAGCAATAGTGGGAAAAAACACCATAGTGTATCTTCTAATTCTCTTACTTTTGGCAACCGATATATTGGTACATATGCTCTAAGAAATGGCTTTTGATAGTGTGAAAATCAACTATAGAAGCAATACACAGCCAGAAGAGGCTGGCCATAATCTTAGAAATATCTCTTCTCTAACCCCAAAATGCAAGTCCAATTTTATAAAGTATTTATGTCCATGTAATTCATCCAATAAACCATCTATAATAGTAATACAATTTTTTTTTATTGATGATTTTATTGAGATATTGAGATTAAGACACATGCAACAATAATTTACCTAACACAACACCATAATCATTGGAGAGGAATAAGAACTTATGCTTGGATGGATGATTTTTTACTCTAATTTTTCCTTAACTATCTTCATAAATTTAATCTTTTGGGGATGGGGATAGTGATAATAATACACATTAGGAGGCTATTTTTCTAGAACCAGGTAGATGACATCATCATATGTGCACTTAGGAGGAGGACCCATGAGCTCACAAAAGATATTCACAAATTGATCCAATGTTTTTCATGTCTAAATAAAAGTAGGAACAAGAAACATTGCAAAATAAGCATCCATGCAATTGATCTAGATTGGGAATCCATGATAACCTCAATATATTTTCCATGTTATGGGAATTTACCACCATAGAAGGATGAGGTTGGGTTACTTGTATACAAATGGCCTTTTTATTCTCTATCCATGTAAAATATATATGTTACAAATTAGTAGTAATGTCACCAAGTTGACATAATCATTGTGCTCCCAATATTATGTCTACACTACCTAGATTCTTGAAAAAGATATTTCTAAAACACATATAATCTCCCATTTAGATGTTAACCTTAGTTTTTTGACCCATACATTGAGCTATATCCCCCTTTGTAATCAATACTTAAAATTTTTTATAGCTATAAGAATTTATATACAATACTAAAGACTTTGTTGTCTTACTATCAATAAAGTTATGTGTGTTACCTAAGTCAATCAAGTTATTGATATGTTGTTGTTTGATGGACCCTTGGACCTTAATTGTATGATGATATTGGAGATAAGGTCATAAAAAAAAGGGGTCATGGTATCATCCTCATGTTGAGAATCATCTACTTTAGCTAATTACTTCTATTACGATGAATATTTATCTTTTGATATTATTGCTTATTGTAGCACCCTAAAATTGGCGCAGTAAAATCTTAATAATTACATTTACTATAGTAAATAATTTAAATTCAAATTTTAACCTCTCAAACCACCCGTTAACCGTCGTGTAATCCATTTCCCCCTTTTTCATGCCATTTTTAGAGGTTGTTTTGACCATTTGACGATATTGTCACCGATCAGACGATATCGCCCCAGATCTGACGATTTCGTCTAGGCTAGGACGTCCAGACGATCTTGTCTCAAAACTAATTTTGCATAATTAGCTTCTGTTCCAACGGTTCTCTAATCTAGGCAGAAGCGTGTCTGCGCTATTAGAGACCCTTCCCCATTGGAGATCTCCCAAATAGGTATGATCTCCAACCTCCTAACCTCCCTCCTAAGCCTATTTAATCCTAAGCCCTCCCCTTAGCACCCCCCTGGCTGAAATCCTCTGTAAATTGACTTCATACATGTTAAAACATCCTAAATTTCTATTTGCATTAGTTCTATACAATTTTTGTTGCAGGTACCTTAGTGTTTTTCAGTCGGAGCAAGCTTACATCGTCGTAGACAATCCTGTTCAGATCGGATGCGATCCTGTCAAATTAGAGACGATTTCATACCAATGCGAGACGATTTCGACTGTAGTCAACATTGAGGCAATCAGTGCCTAAATTTTGCATTTCTTCATCTTTTAATCTACTGTTTTATGTTGTAATTATCAATTTTATTCAATATTTTATGTTATTCTGCATTTTGGAGTTCACCCATATAGCTTTAAATGCATAATTAAGTCATAATTATTATGAAATCAGTATAATGCATGCATATTTCTATTTTAAAGTTTCAGTTTGATAGTGCTACTATCATTTTACATTGTTTTCCTCTATTAGAATAGTTGCATTTTCTGTGTTTTGCACATATTTCTCTGTTTGCAGGTCTCTGATGAATTCGTCAGATTTCAGATGATCTTGTCTGATCTCAGACGATCCTATCAAATCAGAGGCGATCCTGACTGCTTCAAGAATCAGAATCTTCATCAGACATCCGGATCAGGTATTTTCCTTTAACATTCCTCAATTTCTCTATTTTTCTGTCCTATTCTATTTTTTTGTATTCATTTAATCTGCATCTTCATATAGAATAGCTTAGACGCATTTTGGCCAAACCTAGGACTTGAATTCTTAAGGCTAAAACGAACACATAAAACACATTCCCAACCTAGGCATGGAAACTGCCATTAAATGTTTCCTGGTGAACCCACCATCCGTCGAAAAATCACCAATAACACACCTCCCTTGAGAGGCGGGACCTTCGCAAGGCCTCTCAGTCTGAGATACCGCACCATCCTTTTCACATCCCCCTTTCGGGCACGGATCCTATAGCCTAAAGGTAAGGGTGTGAAAAATTTGGAGCGATACATTTTGGTGAACCCGACGTGAATGCATTGTAAACCTTTTGAAAACAAAACAAAAAATAAAACAACTAAAACATAGATGCATTTCAAATCATTTCAAATTAATAAGTTGCATATTAGATGGTAGCTCCTAAGAAAATATTAGCAGTTACTATAAATGTAGAAAACTAATTGGTAGCCATAGAAATCAATTCTGTACTTAGTGTACCTGAAACAGATAGAAATCAACTCTTGTGGGACGAACTTGATAGAAGACTTAGTGTCATTTCATCTAGGTCAACAGAACTTAAACAAATCAAGAGGCTTATCCTAGATAGAATCTTGTATCCTCATCAACTTGTCTTTTATCATGAACTTCAGAGAGCCTGCCATAGATGGTTAGCTTATAGGAGAGCTCTTGTGTCTTCAAAATTTTTTACTTTCGAGGAATGCCTCAAGAACACAGTTGTGGTACGACAATTTCTAGTTCATATAGAATCCCTAGAAACTGATCTTATGATTAGAAGAAGATGGAACAACATTCCTAGAGCTATGTTGTATCATGAATATTGTCGTGAGAATTATTATTATCAATCAAAATCTGAAATACATGGTATTTCTATAGCTCTTTTCATTAAATTTTTGAAAGAAAACTTTCAATTTGAAGAAGAACACTTCATGACTCCTGAAGAACTCGAGCCCATTAATGACATTTATAAATTGTTTATAGAAAACTAGATTATTACTTTCAGTATTATTTCTTGCATTTATTGTGTTGTTTGTCTTTACAATATTATTACAAAAAACAAAGAAAAACTAAAAACTAAAAAACATAGCAAAAACCAAAAACCTTTCATTTTAAATATTGTAGTAGGTATATAATTAATATATACCTCTTAAGCTTGTTGCATATATATATATATATATATATTTTCTAAAATCTAAAATTAAGGCACAATGCCTAAACTTAGGAATGGTAAAAAAACTGAAGGAGAAGAAGAAGATTGGTTACAAGATAAAACTAGGGACCCAAATTTCCTTCCTAAAGATCCAATTCTGGAAGGAAAAACTCTAGATCAACCAAAATATGACTTAGGCGAAGACAATGAACAAGAAGAAAGTGTTAAAGAGGATGGACCCTCATCCCCTAGAGTAGCTCCAGATGGAACTATTGCTTTTAACAATGTAGATCATTTCTGGAAATTTCTCAATGATAACATTGACGCTCTTAATGTGGCAGTTCGTATTGATAAAGGGCAAATTAGTGACACTCAAGCAGCCATGGAACATGTGTTTGATGTGCGCACTAATCCCTTGTCTTTCATTGATCAAGAAAGTGATAAGGCTGGACCATCCAATACAGATATGGTCACTATGATTCAAAACATGTCAAAACAACAAGTTACCCAACCTCCTAAGGAACCTGTTATTCAACCTAAAATCATTCCACACAAAATAAAACTTCCTTCACTACTTTACTTCATCAAACTATTGATCAATATGCTTCAAGTAAACAAAAACCTAAAACGAAGCCAAACACCAATTTCCAACAATCTGGAATGCATCATAATATAACTTCAAAATTCCTTCATAACACTTTTCCTACCAACAATTTACACAATAGTAACATGGCATCTAATATTCATGTCCCTCCATCATATGCTCACAAAAACCATATCAATGCCCTACCGAACCAATATGGTGGGCAAACTAGTAATCTGGAAGCCATGGTGAAACAGTTAGCTTCGCATATGGACCAGATAGATCCTTATCGTCCCTCGTACAATTATCGAGAGATTTGTAGTCAACCTTTGGATCCCATAGTTGTAGCTCAACCATACCCTAAGCATTTTCCCATGCCCGTCTTGCCTATATATAAAGGAACCGAAGATCCCATAGAGCATCTTCGCATGTTTAGGATAGCATGTCATGATATATCACATGATGACTTGTTGTTACTAAAAATGTTCCCGAAAAGTTTAGGTGGAATGGCATTAGAGTGGTACTATCAATTGCCCACTCATTCTTTGAGAAACTTTGAAGAAACAGTTGAATCATTTGTCCATCAATTTAGTGCCTACATCGAGAGGCATGTAACCATTAAAGATCTATACAACTTAAAACAAGACAAAGATGAATGTTTTGCCGATTTCTTAGCTAGATGGAGGCAATTGACGAGAAAACCGCACTTTGTGCTACCTTATAGGGAAATGTTGGAAATTTTTATCAATAATTTACAAGAACAAATATCTTATGAGTTATCAACTGCTACTTTAACTACCTTCGATCAAGCTATAGATTTCGCTCGAAGAGTAGAAGATGCCCTTATTAGGAGAGGCCAACTTAGGAAGAAGGATGATGAGAAAACATCCAAAAATTAGTATAAAAACAAACAAGTTGTCGGTGACGGAGTCACTGACAGCAAAAATGTTGCTAATATCAATGCAACGAAGACAACATAAAAATTTATATTGAAATCTCCTTATAAGCCTCCTCGAGAATTTACTAGATTGGATCAACCATTATCAACTATTTTACCTCAATTACTCAAAAGAGGTTTGATCCAATTACCAACTATCCAGGAACCTGATCCAACTATACCCGGATACAGAGCTGACTTACATTGTGATTTCCATAGAGGACCTAGACACTCTACCAACGCTTGTAAAAGGTTGAAACATAAAATACAGGATTTGATTGATAATAATGAAATGGAGGTGCAAGCCTTCCAACCTAAACAAAATGCTCCTAATAATACTCAAAAGACCATTCCCCAAAATCAAAATCAAAACGCTAATCAAACATTAGACATATTTAAACACCCTTTACCAAGACATGGTAAAGAGGTGGACAATCAAATTGAACATCATAATGTTCCTCCTCCTACCCGACATGTAGGAACCATTAGCGGAAAATTACCTGTTCAGGATCCTCAAATATTTGACACAACCTTATCCCTGGTTACGACCAAGCCCCTACATAATATTCCAACTCCTGATTCTAGTGATGTAGAATCAGATAATGAAAGTGAACTAGACATTACTTCAAACCAATTGAATAGTTCCAAAAATGAGTCAAATCCTATTCAACCCATCACAAATGCTATGGTTCCAGAAGAACCATTTCCTAGAAGAGTTACTACTCGACCTTCTTCTAATCAATTCCTCCCTAATGAACAAGCCATAAACGCTCAACCGAGACCGGTTCAACGTCCTCAATATAACATTGTAGGTACCATTGGAGTCGTTACCCGACAAGAGGCTCAAAATTCTCAACAAGAACCAAATCAGAATGATGGATCAGTTCCATTCGTTTTGAAAAATCCCAATAAAGGGAATTATGCTCCTAATGTTCAACCTAAACCCCCTTACAATATTAATGAACAATTATCCAATACTACAACCAGAATTTCCCTTTTGGATTTATTAAGATCTTCTCCCACCCATAGGGATGAGTTGATGCTTACATTAAGCCAAATGATGGTACCTCAAAACATTCAAGCTGAAGCTATGGCCAATACTATCATTACTCAAGAGGTTGATTGTATTGACTTCTGGGATAAAGATATCCCACAACACAGTTTACATAAGGATAATCCCCTATATATTACTGCTCTAATTGGAGATGTAGTCGCCAAACGAGTCTCGATTGATAATGGCTCATCTCTAAACATTTGCACTTTTGACTTCTACCAACGGGTTGGCTTTAGAAGTGATGAAATGAAGAAAACTGACATGATTATCAAAGCTTTCAATGATGAAACACAAGAAACGTGTGGAGTTATTACCATCCCCTTGCAATTTGGTCCTAGAACCCTAGAAACAATCCGTGTTTATTGTACATTGCTTGGCATCGTACAATATACTCTTGGGTTGTCCTTGGATCAATGCAATGCGGGCTGTCCCATCAACTTTACACCAATGTGTTAAATTTGAATTTAAAAATCATTTGGTCACTATCCATGGTGACCCTAGACCCTTTGATATGTGTGCTTTGGCGAACACTGTTGGAGTGCAATTTTACCCCGCTCTGTCATCCACACATCCTAGTTCTTATTTTTCATCTAAATGTGTGAAACACACACACATAACATCATCTACCCCATCAACTACACCTATACATTTAACTCAACCATCTTCCGAACAAATCACTCTAGAACCTCAAAAAGATCTTAAATCTACAACCAATCCTTCATGTTCTATCCCTATAATTTCAAAACCTATAGACCCATCTATTAACACTTCCACATTTAAAGATATAGCGAATAATCCTTCTACATCTTATGCTCTTTCTGATGAACTTTTACTAGATTTATCCACAATCTTAATATCAAAAAAAACGAATGCTTTCATGCAAGATTCAATTCTTTTAAATAACTTGCCGCCATCTCCTCGTACTTTGGGCCTCTCACAACCTATGGGAAGTACTTACCAAGTTCGGAGTTGTGCCTTCATTTATAAAGGATATGACTGGGGAAGAATCCCTCGGAATATCAAAACTCATCATGAGGGATATGCTCGGTGTTATTTTACCAATGAATATATTAAAGCTGAACCCATAATGCTTAAAATGGGATATAAATGGAAAGGCTTGGGACCTTTCCAAAATGGCATGAAAGAACCTTTCGAGGTAGAACCGTGGCCTGCTCACTGTGGTGTGGGCCTATTTCCTAGTAAGGGTCAACCCTTTCCTTTTGAATATGATGATCACCTCATATATTATCAAGATTATTTGGATAGGCATGATGATTTGCCTCTAAAAAATCAATCGTTTACATGTAACATGCTATCCATAGCTTACCCTAAAATTATTGCTGACCCCGATGAAGAGTTGGAAGGAGATATCTTCCACGATGTCTCCGTTGAAGAGATGTTACACAATGGATTTTATTTTGATGGTTCTATACCAACTATAGCCCAAATTGAGACCGCTAATCCTCAAGATGAATTATCTAAATTAACCTTACAAGAATTACAAGAATTGGGCGTTTCACCTGCCCCACCTAATTTTGAAAGAGATCTACACATGGAGGTAGAAAACGTCATTAAAATTAACATTGGAACTGAGGATAATCCTCACATAATCAATATTGGATCAGAATTAAGTCAAGAAAAACAAGAGCAATATATTGCATTCCTTAAAGAGTATGAAGATGTCTTCGCTTGGACATATGAAGATATGCCGAGTCTAGACCCTTACGTAGTCATGCATCATCTAGTGGTCCATCCGGATGCTAAACTCCGTTAAACAAAAACTTAGAAAAATGCATCCCAAAGTGGCTCTGCTAGTCAAAGGGGAGTTATAAAAACTCCTAAATGTTGTTTTTATACAAGCCATTGATTATGCTGAATGGATCTCAAATGTAGTTCTAGTAACTAAGAAAGAAGCTACTAAAGTTAGGGTTTGCACAGATTTTAGATATATTAACGTTGCATGCCCTAAAGATGATTTTCCTCTTCCAAACATGGATCAAATCATTGAATTTACTTCCAGGAGTGGGATGATGTCCTTAATGGATGGATTCTCCGGTTATAATCAGATCAGGATAGCTCTTGAAGATTAGGCTAAAACAGCTTTATTACCCCCTGGGGTACTTTTTGTTGGAAAGGGATGCCATTTGGCTTAAAGAACGCAGGTGCAACCTATCAACGAGCTATGACTTATATTTTTCATGATATGATGCATGATATCCTACATGATTATGTAGATGATATTATAGCTCGATCTATTAATGAAGACAATCATTTAGATGATTTGAGAAAAGTTTTTAATCGATTACGAGAATATCTTATTTGATTAAATCTAGCAAAATGCATATTCGGAGTTAAGTCCGGTAAACTATTAGGGGTTTTAGTTTCTTTACGTGGTATCGAAATCGACCCTCTCAAGATTGTGGCTATCATTGATATGCCCGCACCTACTAATATATCTGAGTTACAAAGTTTACAAGGTAAGCTTCAAGCCATCTATCGCTTCATCGATAAGCTGGCGAACAAACCCGGTCCCTTTCTTAAACTTCTTAAGAAGGATGTCCCTTTTAATTGGGACGATGACCGTAGAGAAGCTTTTGAACTTCTCAAACAATACCTCCTTAATCCATCGATGCTTTCATCGCCTAAACCTGATCGCCCATTTCTCCTATATATTTTAGCTTCAGATTCTGCCTTAGGAGCTATGTTAGCTTAGCTTGATGATGAAAAGAGAGAATGGGCTAATTATTATATTAGCCGAACCTTCATCAGTTATGAAACCCGCTACATAGTGTTAGAGAAACTATGTCTAGCAGTCGTGTTTGCTACGCAAAAATTATGACATTATATGCTTAGTCATAAAACTTATGTCATTGCCAAATACGATCCCTTGAGGTATCTCATGAGTCGGCCTTATTTATCGGGTCGCACAGCCAAGTGGGTTCTTGCTCTAAGCGAGTTTGATCTCACATTCATAGGATAGAAGTCTGTTAAGGGTCAAATCATAACATATCAATTAGTTGCTGCACCCTTAGAGTCTACCCATCCCCTCATAATTGAGTTTCCTAATGAATGCCTTCAATTAGAGGCAGACCATATTGAATAATGATCCTTATACTTTGATGGAGCCCGATACATGAGTGGTGCTGGTGCGGGTATTATTTTAATATCCCCACAAAAACATCTTATTCCTCTGTCCTTCAAATTGACATTTGCTTGCACCAACAATACTGCTAAATATGAAGCTCTAATCCTTGGATTACGAGCTGCCTTGGCACTAAAAATTAAACATCTATTGGTTTTTGGTGATTCTCAACTGGTTATAAACCAAATTAATGAAGTTTATTAGACCAGAGATGATAAACTGTGCCCATATAAAGCCTATTTTTTACAACTAATGTCTCTATTTGATCAAATTACCTTGGAAGCCATTCCTCGAACTAGCAACCGTGCAGCTGATGCTATGGCCGCAGCTGCATCTCTCCTGCCCTTGGAGTTAGATGATGAATATGACACTATCATTATTCGTCGACTCCAGGAACCCACTTCAAATAAGTCATGCTTAGAACCTTTAGATGTGTTTCTAATCAATGAAACTACTCCTAAACCTTGGTACATGGACATATTTGATTTTCTCCAAAATGGGACTTTTCCTACCAATTCTAATAGAAACCAACATCGGTTATTACATAGACGAGCAAGTCAATTTGTAATAATTGGCAATACCTTGTATAGGAGATCTTTTGAAGGTATCCTATTAAGATGTTTGAATCTAGAAGAATCCAAATCAGCCTTGAGTGAAGCCCACAATGGATCTTGTGGAGGACACTTCAGTGGTAGTGTCATTGCCAAAAAGCTCCTTAGGATAGGATACTTTTGGCCTACCATGGAGAATGATGCACATGATTATGTGTGCCATTGTGACAAGTGCCAGAAACATGCTGACCTTGTCCATGTGCCTGCACAAGAGCTGCAGCTATTTCATCTCCTTGGCCCTTTTCAAAATGGGGCTTAGATATTATTGGCAAAATTAATCCTATGTCATCTGATGGACACAAATTCATCATAACTGCCATCGAGTATTTCACGAAGTGGGTTGAAGCTATGCCTTTAGCTTCCTGCACTGGCACACAAGTCTCTAAATTTGTTTTCAATCAAATCATTTGTAGGTTCGAAATTCCTGTAAATATCATCTCTGACAATGGAACTTGTTTCAAAAATAAAGATGTTAAAAAATTATGCCAAAAATATAAGATTCAACATCGTCGGTCCACTCCCTATTATCCTCGGTGGTAATGGTCAAGCGGAAGCATCTAACAAAACCTTAATCAAAATTCTCAAAATATTGGTCAATAAAACTGGCCGTGACTGGCACATTCAGTTATATCCAGCCTTGTGGGCTTACCGAACTAGTGTTCGAACCCCCACGGGAACTTCACCATTTGTTTTGGTCTATGGTGCTGAAGTCGTTTTTCCATTTGAATTAGAAGTTCCTTCTTTGGCTCTGCTACTTCAAGATACCGAAGGAGATGACACAGGATTGATTTTGCCAATAATATCTAAACCCCATTTGGAAAAGGGCCAAGGAGATGAAATAGCCTACAATTCTTATGCAGGCGCATGGACAAGGTCAGCATGTTTTTGGCACTTGTCACAATGGTGCACATAATCATGTGCATCATTCTCCATGGTAGGCCAAAAGTATCCTATCCTAAGGATATTTTTAGCAATGACACTACCATTGAAGTGTCCTCCACAAGATCCATCGTGGGCTTCACTCAAGGCTGATTTAGATTCTTCTGAATTCAAACATCTTAATAGGATACCTTCAAAAGATCTCCTATATAAAGTATTGCCAATTATTACAAATCGACTTGCTCGTCGACGTAATAACCGATGCCGATTTCTATTAGAATTGGCAGGGAAAGTCCCATTTTGGAGAAAATCAAATATATCTATATACCAAGGTTCAGGAGTAGTTTCATTGATTAGAAACACATCCAAAGGTTCTAAGCATGACTTATTTGAAGCGGGTTCCTGGAGTCGACGAATAATGATAGTGGCATATTCGTCATCTAACTCCAAGGGCAGGAGAGATGCAGCTACGGCCATAGCATCAGCTGCACGGTTGCAAGTTCAAGGAATAGCTTCCAAGGTAACTTGATCAAATAGAGACATTAGTTGTAAAACATAGGCTTTATATGGGTGCAATTTATCATCTCTGGTCTGATAAACTTCATTAATTTGGTTTATAACCAATTGAGAATCACCAAAAACTAACAGATGTTTAATTTTTAGCTAAGGCAACTCGTAATCCAAGGATTAGAGCTTCATATTCAGTAGTATTGTTGGTGCAAGCAAATGTTAATTTGAAGGACAGAGGAATAAGATGTTTTTGCGGGGATATTAAAATAATACCCGCACCAGCCCCACTCATGCATCGGGCTCCATCAAAGTATAAGGACCATTGTTCAATATGGTCTACCTCTAATTGAAGGCATTCATCAGGAAACTCAATGATGAGGGGATGGGTAGACTCTAAGGGTGCATCAACTAATTGATCTGCTATGATTTGACCCTTAACAGACTTTTGTCCTATGAATGTGAGATCAAACTCGCTTAGAGCAAGAACCCACTTGGCTGTGCGACCCGATAAATAAGGTCGACTCATGAGATACCTCAAGGGATCGTATTTAGCAATGACATAAGTTTTTTGACTAAGCATATAATGTCATAATTTTTGCGTAGCAAACATGACTGCTAGACATAGTTTCTCTAATGTTGTGTAGCGGGTTTCATAACTGATGAAGGTTCGGCTAATATAATAATTAGCACGTTCTCTCTTTTCATCATCAAGCTGAGCTAACATAGCTCCTAAGGCAGAATCTAAAGCTAAAATATATAGGAGAAATGGGCGATCAGGTTTAGGTGGTGAAAGCATAGGTGGATTAAGGAGGTATTGTTTGAGAAGTTCAAAAGCTTCTCTACATTCGTCGTCCCAATTAAAAGGGACATCCTTCTTAAGGAGTTTAAGAAAGGGACCAGTTTTGTCTGCCAGCTTATCGATGAAGCGACGGATGGCTTGAAGCTTACCTTGTAAACTTCGTAACTCAGATATATTAGTAGGTGCGGGCATATCAGTGATAGCCGCAATCTTGAGAGGGTCGATTTTGATACCACGTAAAGAAACTAAAACCCCTAATAGTTTACCGGACTTAACTCCGAATATGCATTTTTCTGGATTTAATCGAATAAGATATTCTCGTAATCGATTAAAAACTTTTCTCAAATCATCTAAATGATTATCTTCATTAATAGAGCGAGCTATAATATCATCTACATAATCATGTAGGATATCATGCATCATATCATGAAAAATATAAGTCATAGCTCGTTGATAGGTTGCACCTGCATTCTTTAAGCCAAATGGCATCACTTTCCAACAAAAAGTACCCCAAGGGGTAATAAAGGCTGTTTTAGCCTGATCTTCAGGAGCTATCCTGATCTGATTATAACCGGAGAATCCATCCATTAAGGACATCATCCCACTCCCGGCAGTAAAGTCAATGATTTGATCCATGTTTGGAAGAGGAAAGTCATCTTTAGGGCATGCAACGTTAATATCTCTAAAATCTGTGCAAACCCTAACTTTGGTAGCTTCTTTTTTGGTAACTGGAACTACATTTGAGATCCATTCAGCATAATCAATAGCTTGTATAAAAACAACATTCAGGAGTTTTTCTAACTCCCCTTTGACTAGCAGAGCCACTTTGGGATGCATTTTTCTAAGTTTTTGTTTAACAGGTTTAGCATCCGGATGGACCACTAGATGATGCATGACTACGTAAGGGTCTAGACCTCGGCATATCTTCATATGTCCAAGCGAAGACATCTTCATACTCTTTAAGGAATGCAATGTATTGTTCTTGTTTTTCTTGACTTAATTCTGATCCAATATTGATTATGTGAGGATTATCCTCGGTTCCAATATTAATTTTAATGACGTTTTCTACCTCCATGTGTAGATCTCTTTCAAAATTAGGTGGGGTGGGTGAAACACCCAATTCTTGTAATTCTTGTAAGGTTAATTTGGATAATTCATCTTGAGGATTAGTGGTCTCAAGTTGGGCTATAGTTGGTATAGAACCATCAAAATAAAATCCATTGTGTAACATCTCTTCAACGGAGACATCATGGAAGATATCTCCTTCCAACTCTTCATCGGGGTCAGCAATCATTTCAGGGTAAGCTATGGATAGCATGTTACATGTAAACGACTGATTTTTTAGAGGCAAATCAACATGCCTATCCAAATAATCTTGATAACATATGAGTTGATCATCATCTTCAAAAGGAAAGGGTTGACCCTTACTAGGAAATAGGCCCACACCACAGCGGGCAAGCCACGGTTCTACCTCGAAAGGTTCTTTCATGCCATTTTGGAAAGGTCCCAAGCCTTTCCCTTTATATCCCATTTTAAGCATTATGGGTTTAGCTTTAATATATTCATTGGTAAAATAACACCGAGCATATCCCTCATGATGAGTTTTGATATTCCGAGGGATTCTTCCCCACTCATATCCTTTATAAATGAAGGCACAACTCCCGACTTGGTAAGTACTTCCCATAGGTTGTGGGAGGCCCAAAGTACGAGGAGATGGCGGCAAGTTATTTAAAAGAATTGAATCTTGCATGAAAGCATTTGTTTTTTCTGATATTAAGGTTGTGGATAAATCTGGTAAAAGTTCATCAGAAAGAGCATAAGATGTAGAAGGATTATTCCCTATATCTTTAGATGTGGAAGATATGATAGATGTTGATAATGTGGAAGGTATGATAGATGTGTCTATAGGTTTTGAAATTATAGGGATAGAACATGAAGGATTGGTTGTAGATTGAAGATCTTTTTGAGGTTCTAGAGTGATTTGTTTAGAAGATTGTTGATCTATATAGGAGGATGAAATTAATGGAGGGGAAATAGGTGAAGCTATGGGTGTGTGTTTCACAGTTTTAGATGAAAAATAAGAATTAGGATGTGTGGATGACAGAGCAGGGCAAAATTGCACTCCAACAGGTTCTGCCAAAGCACACATATCAAAGGGTCTAGGGTCACCATGGATAGTGACCAACTGATTTTTAAATTCGAATTTAACACATTGGTGTAAAGTTGATGGGACCGCTCGCATCGCATTGATCCAAGGGCGACCCAAGAGTATATTGTACGATGCCGGGCAATGTACAATAAACACGGTTGTTTCTAGGGTTCTAGGACCAACTTGCAAGGGGATGGTAATAACTCCACACGTTTCTTGTGTTTCGTCATTGAAAGCTTTGATAATCATGTCAGTTTTCTTCATTTCATCACTTCTAAAGCCAAACCTTTGGTAGAAGTCAAAAGTGCAAATGTTTAGAGATGAGCCATTATCAATCAAGACTCGTTTGATAGCTACATCTCCAATTAGAGCAAGAATATATAAGGGATTATCCTTATGTAAACTGTGTTGTGGGATATCTTTATCCCGAAAGTCAATACAATCAACCTCTCGAGTGATGATAGTATTGGCCATAGCTTCAGATTGAATGTTTTGAGGTACCATCATTTGGCTTAATGTAAGCATCAACTCATCCCTATGGGTGGGAGAAGATCTTAATAAATCCAAAAGGGAAATTCTGGCTGTAGTATTGGATAATTGCTCATTAATATTGTAAGGGGGTTTAGGTTGAACATTAGGAGCATGATTCCCTTTATTGGGATTTTTCAAAACAAATGGAGCTGATCCATCATTCTGATTTGGTTCTTGTTGAGAATTTTGAGCCTCGTTGTCGGGTAACGACTCCAATGGTACCTACAATGTTATATTGAGGACGTTGAACTGGTCTCGGTCGAGCATTTATGGCTTGTTCATTTGGGAGGAATTGATTAGAAGAAGGTCGAGTAGTAACTCTTCTAGGAAATGGTTCTTCTGGAACCATAGCATCTGTGATGGGTTGAATAGGATCTGATTCATTTTCAGAACTATTCGATTGGTTTGAAGTGATGTCTAGTTCACTTTCAGTATCTGATTCTACATCACTAGAATCAGGAGTTGGAATATTATGTAGGGGCCTGGTCGTAACCAGGGATAAGGTTGTGTCAAATATTTGAGGATCCTGAATAGGTAATTGTCCGCTAATGGTTCCTACATATCGGGTAGGAGGAGGAACATTATGATGTTCGATTTGATTGGCCACCTCTTTACCATGTCTTGGTAAAGGGTGTTGAAATATGTCTAATGTTTGATTAGCATTTTGATTTTGATTTTGGGGAATGGTCTTTTGAGTATTATTAGGAGCATTTTGTTTAGGTTGGAAGGCTTGCACCTCCATTTCATTATTATCAATCAAATCTTGTATTTTATGTTTCAACCTTTTACAAGCGTTGGTAGAGTGTCCAGGTCCTCTATGGAAATCACAGTGTAAGTCACCTCTGTATCCGGGTATAGTTGGATCAGGTTCCCGGATAGCTGGTAATTGGATCAAACCTCTTTCGAGTAATTGAGGTAAAATAGTTGATAATGGTTGATTCAATCTAGTAAATTCTCGAGGAGGCTTATCAAGAGGTTTCAATATAAATTTTTTTGTTGTCTTCGTTGCATTGATATTAGCAACATTTCTGCTGTCAATGACTCCGTCACCAACAACTTGTTTGTTTTTATATTGATTTCTGGATGTTTTCTCATCATCCTTCTTCCTAAGTTGGCCTCTCCTAATGAGGGCATCTTCTACTCTTCGAGCTAAATCTATAGCTTGATCGAAGGTAGTTAAAGTAGCAATTGATAGCTCATAAGATATTTGTTCTTGTAAATTATTGATAAAAATGTCCAACATTTCCCTATAAGGTAGCACAAAGTGCAGTTTTCCTATCAATTGCCTCCATCTAGCTAAGAAATCGGCAAAACATTCATCCTTGTCTTGTTTTAAGTTGTATAAATCTTTAATGGTTACATGCCTCTCGATGTAGGCACTAAATTGATGGACAAAAGATTCAGCTGTTTCTTCAAAGTTTCTCAAAGAATGAGTGGGCAATTGATAGTACCACTCTAATGCCATTCCACCTAAACTTTTTGGGAACATTTTTAGTAATAGCAAGTCATCATGTGATATATCATGACATGCTATCCTAAACATGCGAAGATGCTCTATGGGATCTTCGGTTCCTTTATATATAGGCAAGATGGGCATGGGAAAATGCTTAGGGTATGGTTGAGCTACAACTATGGGATCCAAAGGTTGACTACATATCTCTCGATAATTGTACGAGGGACGATAAGGATCTATCTCGGTCCATACGCGAAGCTAACTGTTTCACCATGGCTTCCAGATTACTAGTTTGCCCACCATATTGGTTCGGTAGGGCATTGACATGGGTTTTGTGAGCATATGATGGAGGGACATGAAGATTAGATGCTATGTTGCTATTGTGTAAATTGTTGGTAGGAAAAGTGTTATGAAGGAATTTTGAAGTTGTATTATGTTGTATTCCAGATTGTTGAAAATTGGTGTTTGGCTTCGTTTTAGGTTTTTGTTTACTTGAAGCATATTGCTCAATAGTTTGGCGAAGTAAAGTAGTGAAGGAAGTTTTCTTTTGTGTGGGAATGATTTTAGGTTGAATAACAGTTCCTTAGGAGGTTGGGTAACCTGTTGTTTTGACATGTTTTGAATCATAGTGACCATATCTCGATTGGATGGTCCAGCCTTATCACTTTCTTGATCAATGAAAGACAAGGGATTAGTGCGCACATCAAACGCATGTTCCATGGCTGCTTGAGTGTCACTAATTTGCCCTTTATCAATACGAACTCGCCACATTAAGGGCGTCAATGTTATCATTGAGAAATTTTCGAAAATGATCTACGTTGTCAAAAGCAATAGTTCCATCTAGAGCTACTCTAGGGGATGAGGGTCCATCCTCTTTAACACTTTCTTCTTGTTCATTATCTTCACCTAGGTCATCTTCTGGGTGATCTAGAGTTTCTCCTTCCGGAATTGGATCTTCAAGAAGGACATTTGGGTCTCTAGTTTTATCTTGTAACCAATCTTCTTCTTCTCCTTCAGTTTGTTTACCATTCCTAAGTTTAGGCATTGTGCCTTAATTTTAGATTTCAGCAAAAAAAAAAAAAAAAAAAAATAATATATATATATATATATATATATATATATATATATATGCAACAAGCTTAAGAGGTATATATTAATTATATACCTACTACAATATTTAAAATGAAATGTTTTTGGTTTTTGCTATGTTTTTTAGTTTTTTTTGTTTTTCTTTGTTTTTGAAATAATATTGTAAAGACAAACAACACAATAAATGCAAGAAATAATACTGAAAGTAATGATCTAGTTTTCTATAAACAATTTATAAATATCATTAATGGGCTCGAGTTCTTCAGGAGTCATGAAGTGTTCTTCTTCAAATTGAAAGTTTTCTTTTAAAAATTTAATGAAAAGAGCTATAGAAATACCATGTATTTCAGATTTTGATTGATAATAATAATTCTCACGACAATATTCACGATACAACATAGCTCTAGGAATGTTGTTCCATCTTCTTCTAATCATAAGATCAGTTTCTAGGGATTCTATATGAACTAGAAATTGTCGTACCACAACTGTGTTCTTGAGGTATTCCTCGAAAGTGAAAAATTTTGAAGACACAAGAGCTCTCCTATAAGCTAACCATCTATGGTAGGCTCTCTGAAGTTCATGATAAAAGACAAGTTGATGAGGATCCAGGATTCTATCTAGGACTAGCCTCTTGATTTGTTTAAGTTTTGTTGACCTAGATGAGATGACACTAAGTCTTCTATCAAGTTCGTCCCACAAGAGTTGATTTCTATCTGTTTCAGGCACACTAAGCACAAAATTGATTTCTATGGCTGCCAATTGGTTTTCTACATTTATAGTAACTGCTAATATTTTCTTAGGAGCTACCATCTAAACATGATATTAAATTTAAATGATCTGAAATGCATCTATGTTTTAGTTGTTTTATTTTTTTTGTTTTTGTTTTCAAAAGGTTTACAATGCATTCACGTCGGGTTCACCAAAATGTATCGCTCCAAATTTTTCACACCCTTACCTTCAGGCTATAGGATCCATGCCCGGAAGGGGGATGTGAAAAGGATGGCACGGTACCTCGGACTGAGAGGCCTTGCGAAGGTCCCGCCTCTCAAGGGAGGTGTATTATTGGTGATTTTTCGACGGATGGTGGGTTCACCAGGAAACATTCAATGGCAGTTTCCACGCCTAGGTTGGGAATGTGTTTTATGTGTTCGTTTTAGCCTTAAGCATTCAAGTCCTAGGTTTGGCCAAAATGCGTCTAAGCTATTCTATATGAAGATGCAGATTAAATGAATACAAAAAATAGAATTAAGACAAAAAATAGAGAAATTAAAGAATGTTAAAGGAAAATACCTGATCCGGATGTCTGATGAAGATTCTGATTCTTGAAGCAGTCAGGATCATCTGGAATTCGACAGAATCGTCTGAGATCTGACAAGATCATCTGAGATCTGACGAATTCATCAGAGACCTGCAAACAGAGAAATAGGTGCAAAACACAGAAAATGCAACTATTCTAACATAGGGAAACAATGTAAAATGATAGTAGCAATATCAAACTGAAACTTAAAAATAGAAACATGCATGCATTATGCTAATTTCATAATAATTATGACTTAATTATGCATTTAATCTAGATGGGTGAACTCCAAAATGCAGAATAGCATAAAATACTGAATAAACTAGCTAATTACAGAATAAAACAATAGAGAAAAGATGAAGAAATGCAAACTTTAGGCACTGATTGCCTCAATGTTGACTGTAGTCGAAATCGTCTCGCATTGGTATGAAATCGTCTCTGATTCGACAGGATCACCTCCGATCTGAACAGGATCGTCGACGACGATGTAAGCTTGCTCCGACTGAAAAACACTAAGGTACCTGCAACAAAATTGGTATAGAACTAATGCAAAATAGAAATTTGGGATGTTTTAACGTGTATGAAGTCGAGTTACAGAGAATTTCAGCCAGGGGGTGCTAAGGGGAGGGCTTAGGATTAAATAGGCTTAGGAGGGAGGTTAGGAGGTTGGAGATCATCCCTATTTGGGAGATCTCCAATGGGGGAGGGTCTCTAATGGCGCAGACACGCTTCTGCCCGGATTAGAGACCCGTTGGAACAGAAGCTAATTGTGCAAAATCAGTTTTGGGACAAGATCGTCTGGACGTCCTAGCCCAGACGAAATCGTCAGATCTGGGGCGATATCGTCTGATCGGCGACGATATCGTCAAACGGTCAAAACAACCTCTAAAAATGGCACGAGAAAGGGGGAAACGGATTACACGATGGTTAATAGGCGAACTTGAGACGATTTCATCGAAATTAGGATGATTTCGTCCCGACGATGTCGACGGCCCAAAAACGGCCACGATGCTCAAAAATTCATTTAAAATTCACCTAAAAAGCATGTAAATTCAAATTAAAGCATTCTAAGTTAAGTCTAGACTCTTACCCATAGCCCGCGCCGGACCTCTGTCGATCTGTGCATTGTCTCCACCATTTTTCTTGCAGAGCTCTAAAACCAGAAAAATGAACAGTAAAAATGAATTAGGGTTTTACCCTATTTTTCTTAATTTTATTCAAAACACAATTAAAAAACATTTTCAAATTTTGCTTTTTCATGTTTTTACCTCAAATGTTCGATTTGGGTAAAAACACGGAGGGGGCACCATAGTAAGCTGTCGTACGATTCGACCAAGAATCGTCGCCTAAAAATGGGAATAATTTTTGCTTTCTCGTAGATCGAGAAAAACTCATCTTTAACGCATTTTCTTTAGAAAATTTGCTAAAGAGGGGGCAAAATGCAGCACCCTAAAATTGGCACGCAGTAAAATTTTAATAATTACATTTACTATAGTAAATAATTTAAATTCAAATTTTAACCTCCCAAACCGCCCGTTAACCGCCGTGTAATTCGTTTCCCCCTTTTCCACGCCATTTTTAGAGGTTGTTTTGACCGTTTGACGATATCATCGTCGATCAGACGATATCACCCCAGATCTGACGATTTCGTCTAGGCTAGGACATCCAGACGATCTTGTCTCAAAACTAATTTTGCACAATTAGCTTTTGTTCCAACGGGTCTCTAATCCAGGCAGAAGCGTGTCTGTGTCGTTAGAGACCCTTCCTCGTTGGAGATCTCCCAAATAGGGATGATCTTCAACCTCCTAACCTCCCTCTTAAGCCTATTTAATCCTAAGCCCTCCCCTTAGCACCCCCCTGCCTGAAATCCTCTGTACATTGACTTCATACACGTTAAAACATCCTAAATTTCTATTTGCATTAGTTCTATAAAATTTTTGTTGCAGGTACCTTAGTGTTTTTCAACCGGAGCAAGCTTACATCGTCGTAGACGATCCTATTCAGATCGGAGGCGATCCTGTCGAATTAGAGATGATTTCGTACCAATGCGAGATGATTTCGATTGCAGTCAACATTGAGGCAATCAGTGCCTAAAGTTTGCATTTTTTCATCTTTCAATCTATTGTTTTATGTTGTAATTAGCAAGTTTATTCAGTATTTTATGTTATTCTACATTTTGGAGTTCACCCATATAGCTTTAAATGCATAATTAAGTCATAATTATTATGAAATCAGTATAATGCATGCATGTTTCTATTTTTAAGTTTCAGTTTGATAGTGCTACTATCATTTTACATTGTTTCCCTCTATTAGAATAGTTGCATTTTCTATGTTTTGCACCTATTTCTCTGTTTGCAGGTCTTTGACGAATTCGTCAAATTTCAGACGATCTTGTCTGATCTCAGACGATCCTGTCAAATCAGAGGCGATCCTGACTGCTTCAAGAATCAGAATCTTCATCAGACATCCGGATCAGGTATTTTCCTTTAACATTCCTCAATTTCTCTGTTTTTCTATCCTATTCTATTTTTTTGTATTCATTTAATCTGCATCTTCATATAGAATAGCTTAGACGCATTTTGGCCAAACCTAGGACTTGAATGCTTAAGGCTAAAACAAACACATAAAACACATTCCCAACCTAGGCGTGGAAACTACCATTAAATGTTTCCTGGTGAACCCACCATCCGTCAAAAAATCATCAATAATACACCTCCCTTGAGAGGCGAGACCTTCGCAAGACCTCTCAGTCCGAGGTACCGTGCCATCCTTTTCACATCCCCCTTTCGAGCACGGATCCTATAGCCTGAAGGTAAGGGTGTGAAAAAATTGGAGCGATACACTTCTTAACCTTCCAATTGAAAGTTATGATGTCCTTCATAGGATTAATATTGATGAAAATGCAAATAATATTTGTAACAAAATATTCCTTGGAAATACTTATTATTATGGTTATTTATGTAAGGTTATTTAGGATTAAAATCATACTAAGGTTGGGGATAGGGTACTTGGATCTTTTTTTATACCATGAAAGATATGTATTGAACATCCTTGAGGGTACAAGGATCAAGCATGTAAAATTAATGCTAACTTTTATCCTTGGGACTAGTAAAAGTTTGAGACCACCATTTCAAGATCTAATTGTTAGGTGAAGACGAGAAGACTTGTGAACTCTATGCAATACCCCTCAATTGGTCATATTTATTTGGTTCACATAAAATGGACCGCATACAATATAGAATATTCTTTGTTAAACCTTTGAATGAATCACATGTTAAACTTAGTCCATAAAATAGAGATCCCTAATTCACGAATATTTTGTAACAACTATTGATGAGCATAGTTTCACAATATAGTAGCAACTAATACCACATAAGCTTCTTCAAGAACATGGACAAGAAAAAAATAATAAAATCTAGGACCATCCTACTGTAATCAAAACTATAAGGGCAATGACAATTTTATAACCAACAACAAGCACTATTCCTAGCATCCACTATTGCTTCTCAAGCAATATAGTCACAAATACCTAAGCAACCTCCACTACTAGCCCAACCTATGGCCCACCCAAATGTTAATAGATAAAAAACCCTTGTTTACAATACAAAATATAGTGACTGAGTCAATATTAAGGCTATTGACTATGATAATGTGCAATTTCATTTGGGAAAAGTTTTGACTAACCCAAAGCCTCCTAATATAGAAGAATTATAGGAGGAAATAAAAAAATCCTTGTAACTTCAATCTATAAAATAAAGGAGAACATCCTCTAAAGAGCATTCCTCTAGAAAATTATAAAGCACCATATCCTAAGAGATTGGAACCCAAAGAAGAGCATTTTAAGGACTCTAATTTGCTAGAGAAGAAGGATAAAATCCTCTAAATAGTATACCTTTAAAAACTTGTAAAGAACCCTATATTGAAATATTAAATCACAAATAAGAGCATTATGAGGATTATGATTTGTTAGAGGAACTAAAATACTTCAACATAATCATTTTGTTCCTCCAAGTGATGAGCCTTATTTTTGTTGCATTATTGACATATAAAAACTACTATTTAACAATATATAATATATTTTGTGCCAAATATTTTATTTAAAAAATATTATTTGTTTATGTTTGCATGATTGAATATTTATAAATACTATGTCCTTGTTTTAACTATTTTTCTACATTTTATGTCTTATTTTTGCATGATTTTAGTGAAAAATAACATAATAAAATTGATAGCAAATAAAAGTGTTGTGATTTGTGATTGGGTGAAGTATTTTGAATGTTTTCCTACCCTAAAAACTAGTTTTTGAGGTGACATGGCACAAAATCAGCTACTTTATTGTGAAACATGGTATGACAAATGCACACAACATACAAAAAGAAACCACCTATAACATTAAAAGAGAACATGGAATAAGTCTAAAGTAGTAAGGAAAAATGGTTGTTGTGTGTTCATGAAGATAAGGGAGGACCTATAATACACCTAGAAGCACCCCAACATGGTCTAAGTTGATGACAACAAGATATCCCAATTATTCTACCTAATATTCTAACACTCTCTGGAATGATAGGCATAAATAGTCCATTTTAATATAAAAGCATAGATGACATCCATTTCATTGGGAATGATAGATTTTAGTATGAGGATAGGTGTAACAAATATTTTGACCCATTATTGGTCGATTACCACTAGATTTGAGGTATGAAAAGGTGCACAAATGACTACTACAACAGATTCTATCCTGAAATAGACCAAGTCTGTTGCAATAGAACAACAAACCATGCATGGATAACACAACATTGATTTTGTAGTTACAAATGTGTATGTAATAAATAGTATAAATAGGCCACTCACCCATTGGTTGATTTAGTCATAGTAGAAATTCAGAGTTAGAGAATTAGTCTAAAAGTGAGTAAACGTAAAAGTTGTAAAAAGTTGAATTTTTGTAACAACAGTTTTCAATAAAGTGTAGTGTTTTCCAATGTGTTAATTTGTGAGTGATTGTTTAGAATTTAAAATTTTGGAGTGATTATACCTTATTCTATACAATATAGCAAGGGTCCACTCTTACGGATAGAGGAAGAAAGTAATTTTGCAGGTGTTTGACAATTTCTGTTTTCAACAATTTTTGTCAATTTCTTGCTTAATTCCTGTAACAAAACTGACCTCTATTTTTAGCATAATTTTTGTATTGTTTTAAGTGTGATTTGTGAGTGTTTGTTTACATATGGCTGACCCTCATTTTGTATGTATTTATTACCTCTATTTTTTGCACTTGAAATTCAACAACTTGTTTGACAATTTTTGCAACACTTTTTTGACAATTTTTGCAGCAAATTTTTTGACAATTTTAGCATTTTCAATTTCAGCATGATTAAACTTAGTTAGTTTCAATTTAGCATTTTCAATTCATTTAATTTCAATTAGAAAGTGTAAAAAATTTCTTTCTTCAACAATTTCAATTATGTAAATTTTGTTTAAATGTCAATTTTGCAATAGTAGATTAAGTGGCAATTCTATAATTTAGAAGTAATTTCAATTCTGCTAAGTAATTAGTTTCAATTCTATAAATTAGGAGTTAGTGTGAACTTTAAAATACTAAATGAACCTTCATTTCATTGAATAATCTTGTGAACTAATGACTTAACTATAATAATGACACTCATCATTTTTGGCACCATTTTTAGGGAACATAGGTGTTTTTAGGGGATAAAACAGTTAAACAATTGTTTATTATGCTAAGTTGTGAACTTTAGAGTAAAATATTAAACATAAAAACTTGCATGAAACATAGCTGTAAAACTGATAGTTGCACTTCTAATGGTGCTACTGCAACCACTTTTATTAATTGTAGGTCAAAAGGGATGACTATATCTAATGGTATTGATTTGAAAATATTTCTTTATACCCTCCTACGAAACCTTCAACAAAAAATTTTAGGTCATTTATGGTTTCTTGATTTTTATGAGGAACACAAAGAAACCATTTCCACACTAGCTACTATAGTAGTGAAAGAACATATAGAAGAGATAGATTCACATGAAAGAGAGACATTTGAAGATGAAACCATTTTGATAAATACAATACATGAATCAAGACTTGAGGATGAACCAATCATTATTCATCGCTTGTTATGGAATGGTGACGATCAAACATCTGAACAAATGACACGCATTCCATTACAAGCAAGTTTCTTTAAATTGTCACATTGGTGGCATCGTCATATTTTATCCTTCCTTTATTATACCATATCATATATGATTCCATAAGGAATTACAATCGATACTAAGACACAAATATTTCACTCTCTTCTACCACACCATTGCACATATAAATCCTTAGTAAGCACATACGAAGGAGTTAATTTTGTACATACAGGAACCAAACAGATTGAGGTATAACCAGGAAAATTCTTAAACATCAATAGATGGATGACCATTGAATAAGAGGCAAAACTTCTTGTTATTTTGAAAATACATATCAATACTTTCGCTTTAGAATACAAATATATGATAGGAATTCATCTTGATGTATGTTCCCATAGGATATATATTGAAGATGTTAAACCTATATAATAACCAAAAATATGGTTGAATCCTACTCTAAGATATATTGTCAAGGAAAAAATCATAAAACTCTTTGAGGTTGGATTCATTTATTCAATTTATAATAGTCAATGGGTCTCTCCATTGGTTATTGTACCAAAGAAAAATGGAAAATTGAGTGTGTGTATATTATCAAGATCTAAAAAAAGTCACACATAAGGACCATTTTACATTACCATTCATCGATCAAGTGTTTGACACACTTGCAAGAAAGAAGTATTTTTTCTTTCTTGATGGTTTTAGTGGGTATAATCAGATACAGGTTGCATCCAAAGACCAAGAGAAAATAACTTTTACTTCCCTCTAGGGAATTTTTGCTTATAGGGTCTTACCCTTTGGTATTTGTAATATCCCAACAACTTTCCTATGAGTTTTTTTGGCTATTTTTTTATTTGACCATTGAAAATGTAAAAATTTATATGGATGATTTTACAGTTTATGGGGAAATCTTTGAATTTAGCTTAAAATATATTGAAAATATCTTAACCCACTATGAAACTTATCATTTGTCCTTAAATCCTAAAAAGTGCTTTATGATGATGGAATAAGGAATTATTCTTGGTCATCACATTTCTTCTGATGGGATCAAGGTTGATCCTAAGAAAGTAGAAATCATTAAGAACCTTCCTTCTCCATAAAACCAAATTAATGTTAGGAGTTTCTTAGGACACATTGGATTTTATCAATGATTTATTCTGAATTTTAGTACAATAGAAAATCCCATGTTTGCATTGTTAACAAAGGATTCTAAATCTAATTACACCAAAAAATGCCAAGAATATTTTGATACTTTAAAATAGAAACTAATTACTCCACCTATGTTACGAGGTCCTAATTGGGAATTGTAATTCCATATCATAAACGATGCATCCAATACTACAATTGGAGCAACACTAGGGAAGCTAGAAAATAGGGAGCATTATGTTATCTACTACATAAGAAAAAACCTCATTGGAGTAACAAAGAATTATACTACTACTGAAAATGAATTTTTAGCAGTAGTATATGCCATTAATAAATTTTTCACTACATCACTAGTTATCAAGTATTTTTCCATACCGATCATTTAGCTATTAAATACTTGATGAACAAACCAATGGTTAGTGCAAGAATAATTTATTGGATATTACTATTACAAGAGTTTGATACCACAATAGTAAAAAAACCAGGAAAGGCTAATGTAGTAGCAGATTTCCTAACAAGCCTGAATAACACAGGAGAATATGAGTTAGTTAAGGATACTTTTCTAGATGAAAAATTGTTTTCTATATTAGTAAAATCACCTTGGTTTGCAAATACAACTAATTAGTTGGTAACAAAAAAAACTTCTTCCCATATTACCTCAAAATAAAAGAAACACTTTGTAATACAAAGCTCATCCTTCAAAAATATGAAGTGTATGATATCCTTTATGCTTGTCATGATGAACCTTCAGGTGTTTCCTATCAAGACTGAATAACACAGGAGAAGAAGAGTTAGTTAAGGATACTTTTCTAGATGAAATTTTGTTTTTTATATTAGAAAAATCACCTTGGTTTGCAAATACAACTAATTATTTAGTAACAAAAAAAAATTCTTCCCATGTTACATCAAAACAAAAGAAACACTTTGTAAGACAAAGCTCATCCTTCAAAAATATAAAGTGTATGATATCCTGTGTGCTTGTCATGATGAACCTTCAGGAGGACATTATTCAGTTAAAAGCACAGTTCAAAAAAAAATAGGAATTGATTATTATTGGCCATATCTTCATAAGGGTGTAAAAATATACATATGACATTGTGATGCTTGTCAAAGAATTGGAAAACCCACACCTACGAATTAAATGCCTCTCCAATATCAAGTGGTTTTAGAACCATTTGAGAAATGGGGGTTATATTTTTTTGGATCTATTGACCCACCATATCAAGGGAATGTATATATATTGGTATGTTATTATTATGTGATAAAATGGGTTGAGGTGCATGCTTTTAAATATGCTCATTAAGAGAAGGTTGTTGATTTTTTTACACCTAATTTTTTTAAATATTTGGAGCTCCATGATCTATCACCATAGATCATGGACAATAATTTGCATCAAAATTCATTGAAGATTTTAATGAAATCTATGAAATCAAACATAGAAAATCATCACCTTATCATCCTCAATAAAACGATCAAGTTGAAGTCACCAATAGGGAATTAGAAAGAATCTTAACCAAAATAGTAGTTTGGGCATCCACCATAAGTTTCACACATTACGAACTAGTTTATGGTAAGAAATATTTGTTTCCTATTGAATTTGAGTTACTAACACTTCGTACATCTTTGGAAATTGGTAATGAATTATCACAAATAAATATGGATAGTAATCTACAACTTAATGCATTGGATGAACTTCGATTAGTGGTATTGCATAAAAAAAAGTGATCCAACAACAATGAAAGTTGTGGAATTATAGTCACATTCAGTAAATAAAATTTGAACAAGGATATTGGACTTTATTGTTTGATTCTAGTTATGAATATTTTCCTAGCAAGTTGTAGACAGGGTGACTTGGACCATATCAAATCAAAGAAGTATTTGGAAAAGGAGCAGTTCATATTTATCTCATTGATTATTCAAGGAGAAATTTAGTGGTAAATGGACATCACCTTAGGATATACCATAAAACATTAACCAAGGAATTTTTTTTTTTTAAATTACACGATTGCATTTACACATGATGGAAGAGACTCTCTCTCCCATGACAGATTCAGAGTAATTTGAATTTTTTTTGGAAAAAATATAACAAGAAAATAAAAAGAGAAATAATCTTGATTGTGAAATTTCTTCATGGGCACAATTTCGAGAGATATTATGAAATTCCTTCATGGCAAAAATCAATACAAAAAGAGAAAATGAGAAATTAAAAAGAGATATGAAAAAAATGAAAAAAAAATCAAACAATGAAAACCTTTTGGAAGGCACAATTGAATTAAGGCTTACATGAAAAATTATTTTGACATGTTTGCCATCTTAGTACTATTCATCATTGTATAAAAATCACTCACTTCACACATGTTCTGTTTTGGTTTTTAGATAGTCTGCTAACAATCATCAAAAGTAGTGATTTGTAAGGTGTATGATAAACATTCCGGGCAATAAGGTATGTGTTTCTTACATTTATTCATATTTAAAATTTAACATGTAAGGTATGATAATTCGGTATTTGACATAAAATATTTAAAATCTGATAAATAAAAATGGAACATTTTATGCAAAATGTCAAGAAGCTCCCTATCCTACCCTTGGATGTGTAAAAATTTGATATTTGGCTGTATAGAAATAGAATAGTTATAGAGTAGGCATAGAGGAAGAGGAAAACTAAAAGCAACCCTGTAAAAGAACCAAGGGCCAAGAAAGTCATTTTTAGTGATAAATTTATTGATATTACTATTCAGGTAGAAACATATGAATAGTTAGAACCCTCAAAATCTAAAACAATTGGGTCATTGTATAAAGTAGTGGATTCATCATTAGAGGAAGAAGCTAACTCTAGATTTATAGTTAGATCTACAAGAAGAAAAACTTAAAAGATATAACAAATTTATGGAGTGAAATAAATAGGTGCACAGTCCTTAAGAAGATCCTCTAGGAAAAAAGAAAATTATGTTGTAGAGTAGCATGTTCTAGCAGAGGTAGTAAAATTTGAAGCTCAGACACAACCACCCTTGCCTAATCCTTTGAGAAGGAGCTTAAGGAAAAAACAACATGATATAGCTACAGTATCTGGAACAATATCTCCTAGACCATCTAGACCAAGGGGAAGGAGAAAATTAATAGTTCAAGAGGATGGAGCCACATTCACCTCCTGAAATTAAATTTCCTACATATTATTTAAAATCTGAATAATATGAGGCTTATGATCCAGAAAACCTAATGAAGGCTACTAGGGTGATCATTAATACCCAACAGACTTGTATTGAGAAGGAGGAAGCAACAATTAATGAATAGGATGAGTATATTGACCAATTTCTACAAGAAATACAAGAGTTAAAAAGAAAATTGGTACCGTTAGAAGGACTACTTGTAATTTCTAATTATGGGAATGAGATAGCAGATATTTTGCTTAATTTGTTATAGTAGGTTCTAAAAGGGGTAACACAAGAAAAAATCATGTGATTGCATCATAGAATTGGAGAAACCACCTTAGGGTAGGGGCCTAATATTTTTGTTCCTACCATGGTTTTTTTGTAGTAAAATAATAACAAGCAAAAAATGAGACTACACAAATGAAGAGGGCTAGTAAGGAGAGAATAAAAATTGAAGAGAGTTCTCATAAAATAAGGGACACTCTAGAGATGTATCAGCAACAACATTTTTAAGAACAAATTGAAATATAAAACGTCCCAAAACTTTTAGATGTAGCTTAGGAACATTCAAAAGCAGCTTTAAAATATTATAAATATGAACAGTCTAATTTCGGAGCAAATCTAGAATATCCAAAAATTATGCTAGAATATCAAGATGGAGATCCAGAATAACAAATAGAGCAAGGCACACCATAAAATAAAGCCCCTAAAGTTCAAACCACTTAATTACATGTAAGTACATCACTCAAGGAGGATAAAGATCAAGTTTTTATAAATTCTATTAAAAAAGTGTAAACTACAAAAGTAGGCATTCAAGTTGAATTATTGTTAGAGCATAAAACTCCACCAATTGTAGTGTATCCACTAGAAAAATATAATGAGGCTATTGTAGGGTAGATTGCATATTACTAATTCCTTGAGTTGCACCTTGCAACACTTAAATCCATATAATATTAGAATAAGAAATAGGCTACGTAGATTACAAATTTGCAGGCTAAGGTGAAGGATTTATGTCAAATTGTAGAATGCCTTGTACAATATAGATGGTCTACAAGGTTATACAACCTACTCCTCAAGGAAATATTCCTTAGATATCAAGTAATATGTATATGTTTATTTTTTACATATGATTTGATTACTGCTCAAAATTTTCTTAATGCATACTTGTAGAGTCCCGAGGAGCAAAAAATATTTTGTGCAAGTTATTTTTGCATAAATTTATCATGTTAGAAGATGTACAATTTTTACTACAAATATACACAAGTTATTTATAACTGTGATCTTTTTTTTCTACCTTGTAAAATCAATTATATTGGGATCAAGAGAAGAAACAGAACAAGGAGATTGAATTAGGATTTGGGCTTTTGTTAAGGCATATCCATCCCAATCCTTCAACATTAACAAGCCAAAATTTTAATTTGATGACTAGGCCAAACATAAAAATCACCTATATTTAGAACCTTCAAGATAGTTTGGCTTGTTTTCAACAATTCTATAGGGATAATTTTACAAACTCCTTGGCAACATGTAAAAGTAGGTGAGCAAAATTACCCATATCTTTGTAGAAAAGGGAACCCATATCACCAAAAAACCTATTGTAGTCACATAGAAGGTTATAGGTAGTTATGTAAATTATATTAGCACTATAAAATCAATGGATAGGGTTAAGGTCTAGGCCACCTACCATTATCACACTAGTCCCATTTTATTTTAACTTCGATCCTCAGCCTGATCAATAATTTTAGAGTTGGATGAGATATTTTAAATAGAACAGAGGATATTATCCTATAAATTATAATTTTTTAGAGAATTGGTACAAGTATCGAGATCTAATTGCATTTGTACCTCAAACAAATGCATGAGGGCATGCATCAGGTTGAGTTGAGGGATTATGAGGCCAAGAAATACCTCATTTTTTGCATTATTGACATAAAAATTGCTATTTATTAATATATAATATCATTTTGTGCTAAATATTTGATTAAAATATGTTATTTTTTGATGTTTGCATGATTGAATGTTTAGAAATACTATGCCCCTATTTTGACTATTTTTATGCATTTTATGTCATATTTTTGCATGATTTTAGTAAAAAATAGCATAATAAAACTGATAGCAAATTAAACGTTTGTGATTTGTGATTGAATGAAGTATTTCGAATTTTTACCACCCTAAAAAAAATCTTTTGAGGTGACATGGTGCCAAATCAGCTACTCTATTGTGAAATAGGGCATGATAGCTACACATAGCATACAAAAGGTAGCCACCTGTAACATTAAAGGAGGGCATGGAAGAAGTCAAAAGCAGTGAGTAAAACTAGTTGGAATGTATTCAAGGAGACAAAGGAGGACCTATAATACACTTGGAAGCACATCCACATGGTTCAAGTTGATGTCAACAAGATATGTCAATTATTTTACCTCATGTTTCAGAGTTCTCTAGAATGATAGGTATAAATAGTCTATTTTAATAGAAAAGCACGAATCATAGCCATTTCATGAGGAATAAGAGAGGTTAGCATGAGGACAGGTGTAAAAACTATGTTTAACCCATTCTTTGTTGATTCCCACTGTATTAGAGGTATGAAAAGGTGCACAATGATTGTTGTAGCAGATTCTATCCTAAAATAGACCAAGTCTACTACAACAACACAATGTTTGATTTTGTAGTTGCAAAAGTGTATGTAAGAAATAGTATGAATAGGCCACTCATACATTGTTTGAGTTAGTCAAAGTATAGATTTAGAGTTATAGAATTAGTCATAAAGTGAGTAGACGTAAAAGTTGTAAAATGTTGCATATTTGCAATAGTAGTTTTCAATAAAGTGCGGTGTTATTCCAATATGTTAATTTATGAGTGAGTTAATAATTTAGAATTTTGGAGTAATTATACCTTCTTATATAGTAGGGATCAAGGTCCCACTCTCAGGGCTAGAGGAAGGAGGCCATTTTGCAAGTTTTTTTATAAATTATGTTTTTAGCAATTTTTGTCAATTTCTTGCTTAATTCCTATAACAAAACTGACCTCTATTTTTTAGCATAATTTTTGTCATGTTTTAAGTGTGATTTGTGTGAGTTTTTTTACAGCTAGCTGACCCCTATTTTGTATGCATTTATTACCTCTATTTTTTGCACTTCAAATTCAACAACTTTTTTGATAATTTTTGTAATACTTTTCTGTTTGTAGCAACTTTTTTGATAGTTTAAGCATTTTTAATTTCAGCATGAATAAACTTAAATGGTTTTAATTTAGCATTTTCCATTCATGTAAATTCAATTAGTACGTGTAAAATGGTTATTTATTCAATAATTTAAATTCTTCAAATTTAGTTTAAATGTCAATTCTAGAACTGTATATTAAGTGTCAATCCTATAATTTAGAAGTAATTTCATTTCTTCAAGTTACTTAGTTTCAATTCTAAAAATTATGAGTTAATATGACCTTGAAAAGATAAAATAAACCTTTTTTTCACTGAATAAGCTTGTGAACAAATGACTAAATTGTAACTTGCCAAACTCTATTGTAGATAGCCTTGGACACTACCCTAGATTTGACAAACATTGAAAATTAAATGATGACAATAACAACACTCATCACTAAGATATAAACAAATTTATCCAATAAATATGAATAAATAAACTTGGAAGGAAGCAAAAATATTACCCCAATACTACACAAGTGGATGAAAAACTAGCTAATATTATTCTACAAAAATATGAAAATATTAGAAACCTAATGATCACTATCTTTATCGGTGCAAAAAAAATACCAAATATATTAGTTGACTTAGGAGCAATAATAAATGTCATGGCCACTATAATTGTGAATCAAATATCTTTGAAAAATATGTGGCTTACTTCTAATATCCTTCAAGTTGCTAATCAATCCACATATCAATCAAAGTGAATAGTACAATATATAGCAATAAGTATAGAATCATGGGAATACCCTATTGATTTCATGATTCTCTAGCCAAGGGCCAATATGAATGGATGCTCATTGATTTTTTCTTGAAGCTACAAGTATATTTGAGTATTCCTTTGGTGGAATATACTTTATATCAATAACCTATAAGGGAACTACTCTACCTTACACTCAATCAAATATTTCATATATAATTAGCTATTATTCTAGGTACATCTAGTCACCCCATGAGAGTCATAAGATAAAAACCAAGTGGATCAGAGTTATGTACTACAGATGAATTCACTACTCAATTAGAGAACCTTTGATATTGATCCTTTTAAATGTAGATTGGGTTCGTGATTTGGAGAAATCACTTTACACTATAGGGTTTATTTTATATATTTGTTCTAACCTAGAATCATTGTACTATACATAGCATTATACTATATCCTTTATGGAATTTGAATATTATGTTGTTAGTGATATTACAAAATAAATTATATAGATGCTAAGGTTTTTGGAACAAGCACATATTCATCAATAGTATAGTCACTATTTTGGAGTGTTATTAATATTATCTACAATATAGTGATTCATTAGTAGATCAAGATTAATGATATTTAGATGTATTATATGTGATGTATTTATGCTTGTAGTATGCTTGACATAGTATTTTTATTGTACATAGAATAAACAAAATAATAATATGGTCATGCTTGAGATTTCGTTTGTATAACTATGCAAGAATCTTGGATGAGGAAAGTGTCCCTTTAGGGAGGATGATTGATAAGGTTATCTCATGCACCCTTTAATGTAAGGGGGGATATTACAAGATTTAATTTTCAATACCAATATTCTTATTCATTATAGAAGAGGATGGTATTAATAGCGACAATGTATTTATGTATGTAAGATAGAGTATTGACCACCACATTTTCCTTTCATTTAGTTTTTTTTTAACTATAAAATAATATACCAAGAGCTTGGTCATCCATTTATTTTTTTCAAGATATAAGAGATATTGTTATAGTAAATTCTTAAGGTTGTCATGGTCAATCTTGATGAGAAAGTAATGACCTAATAAATAAGGCCATGATTTTTTTATGGTATGAAAAATAACTACCATTTCCTTCTCATAAATGGATCATATTAGAATATTTTTAGATATTTTACTACTTTCAAAGGCTGATGTGTGTCCATATTACATTAGAAAAACCCTAATACCTATGCCTAAAGCATCACTCAATAATAAATTATTTTCTAAAATTACGAGTGATCAAAATAGGGGTGGTTCTCTTTTTTATAGGCTTGATCCTTCCTAGTGTGATTAATGAGAGGAGTAAAAATCTTACCATAATTAGATATAAATTTTCTATAGTAGCATGTGATACCTAAAATCCACAAATATAATTAGGAAATTAGAAAAGGTGCAGTACTACATGGATTTTATCTTGTTAAAATCTACCTTGAATCCTTCTTGAGATAACATATGTCCCAATTATTCTACCTCATGGGTCCTATAGGAACATTTGGATTTTTTTTTAAATATTTTTTCCTTCTAAAGAATAAAACTAGTAAATTAGTTTTTAACATCTACTAGGCCACATGCCATATGATATGAGCTTCTTGGAGTATGTTGTTTACCCAATATATGACTATCCAACCATACTTTGGTTACTTAAGCATGATGCACAACCTTGGACCTCTATTCAAAATTTTGTAATAGGTCAATAACATGGTCTACATGAACTAAATGATCTTCCTAGGAATTGCTATAAATTAAAATATTTTCACATAATAATAGGATAAAATTGAAAAAATATATATCAAAGATAGAATTCATGAGACTTTAAAATTTGGAATGAGTAGTAGTGGGACAAAAATTTATGGCTAGGAACTCATAATGACCCTAATGTGTCCTAAAAGAACTCATAAAAATATCCTATTATTTAACACCAATTTGATAGAACCTAAAATGCAATTCCAATTTTATAAAGTATTTATCTCCATGCAATTCATCCAATAAATCATCTATAACAGTAATAGGAAACTTATCTTTGTTGGTGATTTTATTGAGATATTGAGATTAAAATGCATGCAACAACAATTGATCTTACATAACACCATAATCATTAGAGAGGAATAAGAACTTATGCTTGTATGGATAATTTCTTACTCCAATATTTCCCTAACTATCTTCACAAATTTAAACTTTTTGGTATGGGGATAGTGGTAAGAATGCACATTAGGAGGCTAATTTCTTAGAACCATATTTGATGACATTATCATATGTTCACTTAGGAGGAGGACCCATGATCTAACCAAAGACATTCACAAAGTGATCCAATATTTTACATTTCTAAAGAAAACACAAGCATAATAAACATTGAAGAATAAATATCCATGCAATTGATCTGGACTATGAATTCATGATCATATTTGTTCAATATATTTTCTATGTTATAGGAATTTACCACCTTAGAAGGATGAGGTTGGGTTACTTTTACATAAATGACCTTTTCATTTTCTATCCATATGAAATATAGATGTTACAAATTAGTAGTAACATCACCAAGTTGAGATAGCCATTGTTCTCCCAAGATGATATCTGCACTTCCTACATTCATGGCAAAGAGATTTCCAAACCAAGTATAATCTCCCATTTAGATGTTAACCTTAGTTGTTTGACTGATACATTAAGCTATAACCCCCTTTGTAAACAATACTTTAAATTTTTCATAGTTAGAAGAATTGATATACAAGACTAAAGACTTTTTTGTCTTACTATCAATAAAGCTATGTATGTTACCTAAAAAAATCAATTTATTAATGTATTTTTGTTTTATGAGTCCTTAGACCTTAATTTTATGATGATATTTGAGATAAGGTCATAAGAAAAAGGGGTCATCATATCATCCTCATATTGACCATCATCTACTTTAGTTGATTACTTCTATTATGATGAATATTCATATTTTGAAATTATTGCTTCTTCACCTTCTAGTTGAAATTTATGATGTTCTTCATAGGATTAATATTGAATATAATGCAAATGATATTTGTAACAAAATATCGCTTGGACATAGTCATTTTTATGGTTATTTATGTAAGGTCATTCAGGCTTAAAATCATACTGAGGTTGGGTATAGGCACTTGGATCTTTTTTATACCATGAGAGATATGCATTAAATATCCTTGAGGGGAAAAGGATCGAGCATGTTAAATTCATACAAAATTTTATTCTTAAGACCATAGTAAAAGGTTGAGACCACAATTTGAAGATCTAATTGGTAGGTGTAGGTGAGAAGACTTGTGAAATCTACACAATACCCCTCAATTTATCATATTTATTTGGTTCACATAAAATGGATCACATACAATGTAGAATATTCTTTGTTATACCTTTGAAGAAAATACACATTAAACTTAGTCCATAAAATAGAGATATCTAATTCACAAATATTCTATAACAACCATTTATGATCATAAATTCTCAACTTAGTAGCAACTAATGTCATATGAGCTTCTTCAACAAAATGGTGTAGATGAATGACTCTATACATCCTCACTCTCCACCCGTATGGATCAACACCCTTAAATATTGGGATGTTGATACTTGGAATGGAAACATCATGAGGTTAGTAAAGGAAATTAGAAGCAACTTCCATAGAGAAATCAATATCATAAGTAAATTATGGGGTATAACCATCTATACCTACACGAGTACCCCATATAGCATAGGGACCTATGTGACTACCATAGTAAACTAGATATATGTGACCAAATGGTTTCTATTTATGGACACTTGTGTCCCTTGGATTTGGTTCAGGTTGCATGCATGATGGATGTATCCTAGTGATTTATTGAAACTCATATTCAAGGAAATGCATAGGAGAGGTCATATTTCAAATATTTAAATATTTTTTAAGGTAGTATCAATTTCATTATAAGAGACCATAATGGAAATAATCACTCTTTCTCAAGATAGGTACATATATCAAAGTTAATTTTATCAAGAATAGTATCACCAATTAAAGGGGTAACAGAAATGATATGGGGGTTATAATAAGGAGGAGATAAGGTATGAGTGGTGTTAGGAGGAGGAAAATACATGGAATTCAAATAAGAAATAATATAGCTAACAAAACTATTAATGCACACATGCTCTAAATGACCAATGCACTATGATCAATTTTTGGTTCACAACAAACTAGAAGGAGTAGAAGATTTATTTGTACATTAGGGGAAAATATAAAAGCCAAAATAATACTTTGGATCACTTATAAAAAGTTAATAGTGAGAAATACCTCTTATTTCAATCAATTTTTATGATATGATTGCAATGAGATAGGTCTTCTACAAGCGTATCGGCATACCCTATTTTTGAAAAAGCATTGATATAAATAGCCATTATTATTTATAATCACAATGGGATAGATCTCCTACAAGGGTCTTGGGCTCAAATAAAATAACTGCAATAGGATAGGTCTCCTATAAATATCCTATCAAATCTATTTTTTTTGTGCATTTCAAAAAGGGAATTAATAACAATTAACACACAATACTATAGAAAAATGTACCAAAAGGTAGTCCTCAAAAATGATGAAAAATTATTACAAGGTAAGAAGTAAAAATATTCAACAAAGGTTTTGGAATGATTTGCATTCCCTTCTACCACACATTTACATTTCTACATGGATCAAATATCTATGTTATGATACTAGTTGTAATAAATCAACCTCTAAAAATATAATAGTGGTAGCAATAATTCAATAATGTGCAACAATTAACATTCATTGAGAACAATAAATTCAAATTCAATGCTAGGAAATAAAAAAAGTGTGTAATCAAATTCTATATTTGAATCAATATAAATCCTATCCATATAGAGAGGGAAAGGCAACTTGGCCACTTGGAGAGGGAAAAATATCATATATACAAGAGAAGTAGTTAATATTTTAATTGACATCACTTGTTATGTCTTAGGTTTTATTTTATTCCTAGGATTAGATTTTTTTGTTAAATAGTTTCTATGTCCTAAGTTAAATTTAGTCTCAAATAATCTTCATGTACGTCTGCACATATTTTTGATACCTAATGACAAAATAAATATTTGTCATAGCAAACTTAGTGAGACAATTCATCATGGATGATCTATTATATTATGCATAGCTAAGTTGTTATAATATTTCATATTTGTAATATTATAGTTGTAATGGTGCTATTAAAGCACTCATTGTTAGTGAAATCAACGTCTTCTTGTTAGCTTCCATATCAGATTGGTATTAGAGCATGTGATCAGGCTTGGGTTCATTTGTAAAATTTATCTAGTGTTAGTTATGTTTGTTCATGATTTATTTTAGATTATTTCGACCATTGCTTAGTCTGCATGAGCCATAAGTTGTTGAATCTATTTACATAATTCATAATAGAAATAGAGTTATGTTGGTTTGAGGATATTTTCAACCACTAGCTCTATAGAAATATCTAGATCGAGTATTGAATGAGAAGTTTACATGATTTGATTCTTACTTAGACATGTAATTTGATGTTAGATGATCATTATTGGTAGAAGATGTCATTTTTCATTTGTGTTATTTTTTGGCAACTACCAATCGAGTTTATAATTTTAATAGAGGTTGATCTTACAGCTTTTTATGTTCCTCATGATGTTGAGTTGCAATAAGAGTTTGATTTTTTCAACATTGTTAGAAGACTTGATGCCATAGATGCATTTTGACTGATCAAATCATCTTCTAGCCATTAATTCATCGATGTCAAAAAATTACCATGACCATATTTTTTTATGTAAGATGACTAATCATAGATTCCATTATCATTTGACCAATATACATCACATAACATCATCCCTAGTTGCATATAGACATTGCATTTTATGGAAAGGATTGGTTGATGAAGATTTTCATAGTGGTAGAAACTTATCATGATAGGCAATAATATAACTCCATGGTATATAGATTAATGCCCTCAAGTTTTTTGACAATAGTAGGAGGTGTTTAAATGAATTATGGATATTGTTTTCTTTTTTAGTCATTTGTGTGTGAAATAAAATTTGACATCCAAGGAATGATGTGAGAAGGACAATAGATTGGATACCCAAAATTTGTGAGGGGGACCAAAAGTAACCTTACGAATGAATGTTCCAAATGGCACCCTTCAAAGCATGCATACAATTTTTTTGGATAATCGTATATTGGCTGCTACTCATGAATTTTTCTTAGACAAGTCTGCATGATACACCCACTTAATTCACTTATTCCATATTCATGGGAAACTTGAATTGGCATCAATTAAAAATAGATTTCACCATCATAGACTAGTGATAGTAGGTGCATGATTAGGACATGTCTAGTCATAGTTGATGCTCTTTCCAAGTGACACATGGCAACAAAGTTTTAAACCAATGTAAAGAGAGAATTGATATTTTCTTTTGTTTTTTTTCTTGATTCCGTTATCCCACATATGTGGTGTAAGAAAAACTTTAGTTTTAAATTATAATTTGATGGCTAAGTGAGATAGCCAACAAAGGTGTTTGATAATTACCATAAATCAGACTATACCTTTATTATTAATCAACTTGCTTATTGATTAATCTCACCAGTTTTTGTTGATTGTTAATGTGATGATATCATAAGGGGTAAATATATTTTTTAATTAATTAAGTGTTTCTTTAAATTGATTGATTAAATTTATGATCTTTTGCCAATTCTTTTACTAGTTTACCCTTTTTTAAAACTCATTATTTAGAAAAATGGCAACTTAGGATAAAAATTTTAAAACTCTTTGTAAAACTACATAAGGTATGTAGTAATTTATTAGAAAGCAATGCAAATTTTGTATCCTCTAGTTGTAATTCCTTGTCACATTAGGCATCAATTTTGTTAAGTCCACCTAGCTTATACGCATTCATAAATGGTATAAGATCTAGTAGAGCAGACGGCTATTTTAGCTACTCTAATTGCTATATTGTCCAAAAAATTAAATGTTATAGTGGTCCAAAGTGACCCTCGTGATGTCAACATCTACAATAATAACCTAAGTACAAGAATAAAATATGACGTTAAGATTTATTATGGTTTAAGAGATCACAAGGACTTAAACACTTGGACCCCTAACATGGATACTTGGTTTACATATGGTTAAATTCCTAAATATGAGCAAGTCATGTTTGATAAATTGATTATTAAAGGGTGTTACAAGAAAACCACTACTTTCCAATTGATAATTAAAGGGTTTTAGAAAGAAAACCACTACTTTGAAATTGATAATTAAATGATGTTACAAAGAGTTTTCCCTTTTACAAAAGATACATTTTGGAGGCTACAATGTGGGTCTTCCATAAAGGAATCCCTTTTTCAATGAAACAAGTCAAATAGCTACAAGTTTCATCTTCATATTCCTCGAGTAGAGTGGGATTATTGCTTGTGAGCCACTATTAGTCATGTAGGTCCTCTAAACCTACATAACCCTACAAAATTATTAGAAATATTTGGGGTCCTATCCCAATTAAACCACTTGTTATCAAATTTAAAAGAATACAAATATAATCTATTGCATTATTAGAGTGCTACAAAATGATTATAAATAGAATGATAGATACCTCTTACCTAGCTGGATGGTTGGTTATAGTGTTTTGCCCTAAAAATTACATCTTTGTAGATTTGTACTTGCCTATATAAATATTTTGATTTATACATATATAAACCAAAATAATATTTTATATGAATCCAAATATAATAAAAATTGGTAGGGACATTTCTATAGTTGTCAGAAACCTACCCTTAAAATTTTAAGGCAATCTGAGTCTCAGTGAGGAAGTTATGACCAAAATAGTGAGGGTGGGTTTGGATGGATCCGTACCTATCTGTACGAATATTTAGATTCATACCTATCCATACGAATCTAACTGTGATATCTAAATTGATATTTTCCTTAGTGGGAAAGTCCTTTTAGTACTATTAGTGCTCATGTTCATATCGAGACAACTTTTGAACCTGTAATGGAGAGTAGTTTGCAATATAAAAAAGGTACCAAAAGAGGGCTTAAGTGGCCTCCGTGGCGGTTTATAGGAAGATAGGGCTTAAGTGGACTCTATGGTGATGAGGAAAAGTGATGATTTAATGTAGTAGAGTCTAGGCTAATTTTGGTAGGGACTGGGTATGTAAATGGATCCCTCCTTTAAATAGAAGAAATGGGCAACATTAGGGGGGCTGAGGTGTCCTATGATGTATGCTATGAGGTATCTCCTAATTTGAGTTGCAGCCCATGTGGGAAAGAAGAGCATACTCGACTCCTCCACAGTCAAGTCTAGATTTCTGCGGCCTGATATTATTTCTAGCAGTGTCATACCATAACTGTATACGTCTGCCTTTGTAGTGATTGGCAGGCCGTAGACCCACTCTGGAGCCAAGTACCCTCTCGTTCCTCTTGTAGTAGTCAACACCTTGCTGAAATCCCTACCCACAAACTTTGCAAGCCCGAAATCAGCCAGCTTTGGGTGGAGGTCTTCGTCCAGGAGAATGTTCTCAGGCTTAATATCGCAGTGGATGATACGATCTCTGCATTCTTCGTGGAGATAAAGTAGTCCTCGTGCAGTGCCTAACACGATCTCAAATCTTGTCTTCCACTGCAACACCTTCTGGGCTCCGTTGGACTTAGAGAACAAGAAGGAATTTAGAGAGCCGTTGGAGACGTACTCATAAACCAATAACCTCTGAGAACCTTCTATGCAAAATCCCCGAAGCCTCACCAAATTCACGTGCTGTATGTTTCCAATGGTGCTGATTTCCGCACGAAGCATCTGTTGAACCCTCTAATTTTTTGACGGCTACAAGTGATTTTTCTGGCAGAGTTCCTTTGAACACAGAGCCAAATGCTCCGCTTCCCAACTTATGGCTGAAATTCTTGGTCGCAGTTTTCAGCTTTTTGTAAGTGAAAGTTCTGAGACACGTTGGCGTGTCATCCTCCTTGCCTTTCCTAACCGACACGTTGGCGTGTCATCCTCCTTGCCAGAAGCCCTGCAGACAGCTGCAGAAATGAAGATTATTGTTACTGCATGCTGCATAAGCCCCACAGATACCATGGACTTCCCATTGATCTGCGGGATTAGTCCATACGAGGCTCCATCTATTGTTATCAATCCATATGTACATTCTCATCTCGCCAGATTCGCTCAGAAGTAGCCGCGGGAACATCTTCTGTACCTTCGATATTCCTCTAAACTTGAAGTACATGCCTGAAGAAGAATTATATTGAAAGATAAAGTCAAATTGGCAAAATGGTCATTACTCCACTCTCCGGTCGACCAATATCGAACACTGCCATTATAGACCAGAAAAATCTGTGACCTTTCTGGGAATGGATCTATTTCAGAAGAGAAATGTCCAGGTGATGGATCAGTGGAACTCTTCCAACAAGTTGGTTTAAAGCCTTTCCGGTATTCCATTTCAGGCAACTCTCGCAAATAATCTCAGAATTGTTGCCGCTTCCTATCATGACAAAGTTACCAGAGTCCAATAGCAATGCCCGAGATGCTTTGAGGTTGTTATCGCTCTCTCAGATAGATCTTCCCTCTAAATCAAACAATCTGAGATTACCATCTCTCGACAAATTTAGAACACCGGGCATGTTTGTGAGAGGATTGTCCCTGTTAGCCACCCAAACGGCCGTCCTCTCGGAAATTTGGGCATACCAGATGGCAATATACCAATTATTCGTTCCATTGGGATTGAAAAATCCCAACCCGAACGTGCCATTTTTTGACAGTATGGTCTGATTACCGGTAAGAGAAGCCCCTATCTGAAGGGTGTCTCCCCCATCCACCGGTGAAAAAACATTGCTGGGAAGCAGAGCGAGCACTGAAAGTCCCAAAAACAATGACCTTAAACAGCTTAGGCCCTTCATGGCCACTCCCATACACTAGGTGTTCTTATTTCTTTCTCCAATTTATAGACCTAAGGCAAATATATGATCTAAGGCATGTTTATGAATATATGTCGGGAACAAAGAGGGTCCACAGCGCAGAAATTAGCAGTCAAATGCTTAACTCTTTTTTAAACTGTTAACGGAGGAGAAGGCTAGAAATTTGAGAAATTTTAAACACTTTGTATTTTTAAATTCTCCTAAATTTTGAAACATGTTCATACGTTAACGGCTGTCAAATCTACTCGGGCATGAGAAACCATGCTCCATTGTCGTAAAGTCAAGTTTATATTCCACACATCTATAAGAAAATTGTGGACATGACAATCCATGCCCCATTGACGTCAAGTTTTTTAGTTTATGTTCACACCTCTGTGAGAAAATTTTATAGTTTACATTCCATAAAGTTTATTTTCCATCCGTCTTTGATTATTGGCAAACGACTGCCAACATACCATGATGGATCACGTTTCTTCTACGCTATATCAATGTCGCTAACCCTTACACCAAGGGATTAAGTTCACACCCCGATTATTGGAATTTGATCGGTTCAACCATGATTGATCGGTCAAGTTACAAGTTGACAAAGCGTTCAAGACATGAAGTCTAGCTAGTTGGCTCGTAACTTGATCGATCATCCAATAATCGTGCAGTTTGAACTTAATCCCGTGGCGTAGGGCTTAGCGAAATAATCGTGCACTCTGAACTTAATCCCGTGGCGTAGGGCTTAGCGAGATTGACATAGCGTTGAAGACACATAGGGTTTGTTTATGTTTTTTTATTACAATCTAAGAGATATTCCTTGCTACACTTCATTTATCACTAGAAATGGCTCTTATTGTGGGCTCAAATCTTCTTTTTATGATTCTCATTAGTACCTTATCTTGTTTAAGTATACCTCCTAGTTTAGCCTACGCTTGTTTAAAATCTATCGTTGCTTCTTGTACAGCTCATCCATTAAAGTCTGGGTAGTCTATGGTAAGGTAGGCTTCGTCTGGGTAGTCTATGGTGAGGTAGGCTTCGAGAGCATATTTGAGAATCTTTCCCTAGTTATATTTCCTCAATTTTTTCATAGTTTCCTTAGAGAAGTTAGAAGCTTGATTTTTTTCTTCTTTGCTTGCAAATGGTGTTGTAAGTCATGAAATTTCTCTGACAATATTTTATTTAGCTCGAGTTTCTTGGGCTTTCTTCTTGATGTGAGTAAGATATGTGAACTTCTTTCTCTATTTTTTATTATTAATTTACAAATATTTCTTTAGGTTTTGTTCTTCTTTAACTATTGTCTCCAATTATTCAATATTTTCTTCCAATTATTAGTATCTATCCCTTAGTCTATCACATTGTATATAGATTGTACTAGCATCAACCTGCACATTGATTAGAGACTCCTCCAATGGTAGTTGAGAAATATCTACCATTTGGGTGCTCACATGGTAGTCATGAGGATATATTTCAACCTCTAGCTTCTTTACCTTTGACATGGCTATAACTCTTATCTATTGATAAGTTGTGGGATCCACTACAATCATTTGCTTGGGAAGAGTGAACTCCTCTACCTGGCTAGGTGTCTTGTTATTCCACCATTCGTAGGCATTATGGCTAATTTTATTGAGCTTATTGATAGTGGTCAAAGTTGGATGACTAGGCAGTCGTATTGTAGAGAGAAAGGATTGTAGAATTGGGAAAGGAAATGCATGCATAAAAACCTATAATTGAATAACAATGGAGGCCAAACAATTATTAGTTTATTAATCAATAGCACAATTACATAGCGATACTAGGCAAGGACTATAGAGACAACCTTTGTATTAAGGTCTCTCAACCTATTTATTGCAAGAAATATAATTGTGAAACTATTGAGAAAATAGCTTGGCAAGAACTAAAATATTGAGGTGGTTGCATCTTAAATCTAAATCTAAATTTAGTTTGATTTTGGCCTATCAATATGCAATTGCCCTCTACAAATAGTTTCATTATTGAAGCAATCATTTTCATGCTCTAGTGTTATTAACTAGAGCCAACTAGATAGCAATATGGTAGTTACAAGTCTTAGAGCAATGTTTCTTGAGTCACTGAACAAAATAGGGTTCCTCATTTTATCTGTAGAGCTCTTCTAGAACAAAACTATGACTTTGGCTTGATGACATCATCCTTGGATGCATTCTAGCTTTGTTCACTTTTTTTTATAATTTTTTTTCTTTATTTCCACAATCTCAGGCTCTAGCTTGGAGGTGGTGACGTTATCGACTTGAGTGACATGGATTTGAGAAATTTATTTTTGTTTTCTTATATCTTAGTTTTGTGCATCTTTGTCTTCTTTGTGCAATCTTGATATTTGTTTTGAATATGTTTACATCATCAAAAAATGTAGCTTGGTCTTGTGCATCGCAGCTTTATGCACTTCATCTTCAAAGTTTTACTCACACAATTTTGGGCTTCTTTTCTTGTTGATTGACATCATCAGTTGAGTGACCTAGTTTATGCATTGTGCTTTACTCAATTTTTACCTCTTTTACATAATCTTAGTCTCTAACTTAGGTTTGCTAATTCCATGGCCAAAGTGAGCCCAATTTTGAGCATTGTGGTTCTAAACACTTGATTTTGTGCATTGTCAAGTAGAAGTAGCTTCACATGTTTGTTTTTGTTGATATAATATAAATTTTGAGTATCCTAGTTTCATGCAAGTTTTCAGTCTTCAACATACTTAGTCAATTTTTTAGGTCCAAAAGACACTTCTTCTTGCTATGCAAATGTAGTAAAAAATTGACCTACATTCTTAGCACCTCCCATAGAATCTTCACTTGCAAAAATTGAAAACATGAAAGGCCTACTTCCATTGGGTGTGGAGTCAATGTGATGATGAAATGGATTGTGAATGGAATTTATCATAATGGAAAATGACCTTTCAAAAAAGTGAGATTTGATGAATGAGTGATTTTTATAAAAATGAAATAATATGAATGATTTATAATTAAATGGTAGATGATATGGAAATGAATAAAGATATAGTATGCTTTACCTTTTTAGATCCTTCAAGTGGATTATTTTCCTTTTAATACCTTATATTTTATCCTTTACTCATGTGGTGCTAGAGGTGTTGCCTCATTGGTTGTAAATGTTTCTCATACCTATTATTTATTTGTCAGGTTTCTCTTGATTGTCTTGAGTTCTAAGGATTACATCTTCTAACAAAATTTCCATCTCATAGATCCATTTTCTCTCCTCATTCTCTTGATCATCTTGATCCTCTTCACCACCAAAAAATTCTTCTACCCTCTCAATAACTATGTAAACTCATGCCCATATATAATATTAGGGGGGACTCTTAAGTTCCTGAACTCTTTCATGTATATTCTTTAGCTGATGTACTTTTTTATAATATAAGCACCTACATATTATGGCTATTTCTTGAACTTTAGCTTGCATCAAAGCTATTATATTCATAAGTTATAGTATTTGGATATTTTCAATGAGCTATTACCATTGATCTATATTTGATTCATTATTGGCAATCGATTCTATCTAAGCTTAGAGGTCATATTTGGTTTGGAGTCAAATATCTTCATCATAGAAGCCTAGAAATCCTAATTCCTAAGCTTCTCTCATAGGTTCCATGATCCTATCAGCCTTTCTATAGCCTTTCTACCATTTCCCATCCTTATTGGGTTTGTTTATGTTTTTTTATTACAATCTAAGAGATATTCCTTGCTACACTTCATTTATCACTAGAAATGGCTCTTATTGTGGGCTCAAATCTTCTTTTTATGATTCTCATTAGTACCTTATCTTGTTTAAGTATACCTCCTAGTTTAGCCTACGCTTGTTCGAAATCTATCGTTGCTTCTTGTATAGCTCATCCATTAAAGTTTGGGTAGTCTATGGTGAGGTCGGCTTCAAGAGCATATTTGAGAATCTTTCCCTAGTTATATTTCCTCAAATTTTTCATAGTTTTCTTAGAGAAGCTAGAAGCTCAATTATTTTTCTTCTTTGCTTGCAAATGGTGTTGTAAGTCTTGAACTTGCTCTAACAATGTCTTATTTAGCTCTTGAGTTTCTTGGGATTACTTCTTGATTTCAGTAAGCTATGTGAACTTATTTTTCTTTTTTTTATTATTAATTTACAAACATTTCTTTAGGTTTTGCTCTTATTTAACTATTGTCTCCAATTATTCAATCTTTTCTTCCAATTATTAGTATTTATCCCTTAGTCTATCACCTTGTAGACATATTGTACTAACATCAACCTACACATTTATTAGAGACTCCTCCAACGGTAGTTGAGAAATATCTACCATTTGAGTTCTCACATGGTAGTCATGAGGAGAAATTTCAACCTCTAGCTTCTTTAACTTTGACATAGCTATAACTCTTATCTATTGATAAGTGGTGGAATCCACTATAATAATTTTATTGGGAAGAGTGCACTCCTCTTCCTACCTAGATGTCTTGTTATTCCACCATTATTAGGCATTATGGCTCATTTTATTAAGCTTATTGATAGTGGTAAAAGTTGGATGATTAGGCAGTCGTATTGTAGAGAAAGGAGTGTAGAATTAGGAAAGGAAATTCAAGGATATTTTAAATATAATTCATGGCAATGGTTTTAGATATTTAAATGGATTGAATGGATGTGGTGGTTGAGAGATATTTTGATAGAGGAGTACTTTGAAAAATTAGCCCTTGTGTAGAGCTTGGTGGTGGTTTAGAAAGAGAAGGAATATCGTCAAGAATAGAAGAAGGAGCAACAATAGTAGAGTTTGAAGATATAGTACTTGTTTCTATTGCTAGAGGTTACTCTATTGTTGACTTGATTATTGTGTTAGTTGATAGAGGGGACTCATGGGTTGTGTGTTTCTTGTTATCCCTCTCTTGTGAATATCTAGAAGGATTGATCTTTCTCTTCCCAACCACTTTCAAAGGAGACATATAAGTGGAAAAAGTCATCCCGAGCAAGTTTTGTGCATATTGATTGTAAATCCATATCAAACCTTTCATCATTGTTGATGGGTTGATTTGATTTTTTTTATTATTTTGGATAGCACTTCTTATTCTTGAGGCTTCTAATGTTCTATGATGTCTATAACAAACTTGGGTGCCAATATAAGAGGTATTTTTAAAGCATATTTTTGGCTCCTTTTATTCTTTATTTTTGGAGCAGGGAACTAGGAAAAGGTGCACTCAAGGCTAGATTTTGAGGTTACTTCTACACTTGTATAGTCTCTTGAGGGCTAGTAGCTATTTTTCCTAAACCTCCTCCAATGTATCCCATATATCCTATGATTTGTGATCCTTTATGATAGATTTCTTGTTGCATTTCTATTGGGATAAAGGTTGTGGTATGTTATGTTGGTTGAGGAGTTTTTGTCATAGCTACTTGCTTCTTTTGGAGAGTTATAGTATCATCAGTAACTGGTCCTTATTGTATTATTTGCACATATTCTTTAGTAGGACCATATTTAGGGATATTTTACTTCATTTAGAGCCTTCCCCTATTTGTGGTTCACCATCCCACACTTTCCTGTCTTGTTCATAAAAGACTATGGATTTCATATTTCCATCTTGAGACTTTCATGTTTGTACATTATCATCATATCTTTGCAAGAAACCCCTATCTATTATCAGTAAGTATATGGAATTATGAGCTTTTTATTCAAACCTAAAAATCCACCATTCTACATGGTTGTCCTCCATTTGGTCTCATGTGCCATCATGTTTATCTTTTATTCATACATATGATTGAGGTTTCCTTTATGGTTATAATCATCCTTACTCATTATAATTTCTCTAGGGGGTAAATATAAAAATTTTCTAACATTCCAATTAAACTCATTATTTTCATGATTATTCCATAGTTTTTATCTTGGGTCTACTTGTCTTCTTGAAAATAGGTGGATTTATTTTGTTCCTAATTTATAACCTTTCCTTGAAATTATCATCAGGTTCATACTACCATTGTTGAGGTATGGCCTACAATCCTAGCTTCTCATTTCTATGGTATAGTTATTCTTCTTGCCCTTTTGTAGTTACTCTAATGGGACCATGATAAAGGGATACTCACAAGTACCTTTATTGTTAATCCCAATGCCAAATGAGACATTAATGGGATCAGTCTACCTATAAAGTAAATATTTATAGAGGAACTCCTTGATGATGACATTATTAATACAATATTTGAAGAGGAAATTTTAGGGTAATTTGGGGGATATAGGTGAAATATATAAGAAGTTAGATCCACTTTACACTTAGGATCAATTTTTTAGAAAAATAGATTTGATTGGATTGTAGGAGAAAAGTACTCAAATTTAGCTAGCAAATCACTAGCAAAGTCAAGAAATTCACTCACTTCCTCAATAAAATCAGTCAATGACCTATGAAAGGGTATAAATAAATATGTGAATACTAACGATAATATTTGGAGAGTAACATATTTACAAACTATCCAGTAGTCTTCTCATAGCATGATAATATTGATATAAACTCAATGGCCTCACTAACTGCGGGATGGCCCAAAATAAAAGTATCATCAACAAATTAGAGATGATATTCAAAGGGACCATTATTTGTAACTTGAATTCCATTTCTTTCTTCTTTCTCTTTTATTCCTTTAAAAAGGCTCTCCCTAATGCTTCCATCAGAATAATGAATAAATAAGGAGAAAGAGCATCACCTTGACCAAGTACACAAGATGACTTAAAATACCTAGTAGGAGAAGCATTGATAAAAATAGAAAATTTTGTAGTGCTATAACAACATTTAATCCACTCACACAAACTATAATCAAAGCTAAACATTTTGAGAATAGCATGTAGAAAATTCTATGAAACCCTATCATATGTTTTTTTTATATCTAATTTCAAAAGCATTCTTAATTTTTTCATGGAATGAAGAGAATGCATGGCATCTTATGCAATAATTATATCATCAAGAATTTTTTTACCATAAACAAAGCCATCTTGTTCCATTGACTACTCATTTTTCAATACATTATGATAATTAGAAAGTAATTGTTTTTCTTTCACATAATAATCCTGATCCATTCCATTAATTTCTACTATCTCTTGTAAACTTTTGAGCTTGGATTCAATTTATTTTTCTTTTAAAATATTACCAAAATATTTGGCATTCAATATGTTCATTTGCTCCTTTAAAATTTTTAAATTTTGAATAAACCTGTACATACATGATCCTTCAAATTTTGACTCATCCCACTATAACATACCCATCTAGAAAAAATAAAGGTCTTGGATCCACATAGACTGGAAGTAAAATGGCTTTGTATGACTATTATTAGGTAACTCACAAGTCAAAAAAATGGGTTTGTGATCTGATCTTGCTTGCAATAAAATATCTAAAGAGATTGTATACTTTTTTACAACCATTTATTGGATAACAAGAATCTATCCAATATTTCTACAATATGATTTTCCCAATGCATCTATTATCCCATGTATATTGAAATATTGAGGGACTAATATCCCAAAGGTCATTTGAATTGACAAATGAAGCAAAATATTACATTGATTTAGACCATCCTAGAATGCCACCCTTCTTTTCCAAAGGAGATAGAATATTTTTTTTTTGATACATAGGGGATTTGGTTAGATCCATACTTAGATCCATACTATTTTTGCTTTTAATAGTTGTCAAAATCATTTGCATTTATTCCATATTCTTGCAATACTACTTGAAGCTTCTATAGAAGAAACTACTAAATAATCATCTATCTTCCAAATCTTATTAAAAGCATCCTTACATTCCATACTACTTAATTTATTTCTTGTATTAACATAAACTCAGGGCTATAACAACCTATTAATTCTTTAATAACTCTTTTTTTAGGGGTTTTATTCAACCCCTAATATTTTATGATATCATTTTCATAAACACTTTTAATTTTTATTAGTGGGTTTATCCAAATTTCTTGTTAACACCTATGATATTTGTATTTGACTTCCCAAATCAATATTCTTTTGAGTTTCTTTTTCTCTTTGTTCCTACTTTGATGGCCTTCCTCTCCTTCTTCCATTCCCATCAACACTCTCATCTTCATAAATCTCTTCTATTTTTTCATATTGTTCAAAATGAGATTTATCTTCTAAAGATATATGTTGCCCTAAAGAGTCGAAAGTGCAAGTAATAGCCTCATAAAAAATGTCTTCTTTATGTTTCCCTAAAAACTCTAAATTGCATAGATGATTCTCCATAGTTATCACTTTCTTATGTTGGCCTGAAAACCCTAAATTTACTTGGATATCCTCCATAAGATTTTCTTTACTATATTGCTCTTCAAATCCTAAAGTGCAAGGAATACACTCAGTACTAATTTTATTTTTATTGTAAGGAAAAACTTTTAAGACACTTAAGGATAATAAAGGTGATTTACCTAGATTAATCTTGATCTCCTTCACCTCATTTTATTTAAAATTCATCTACCCATATTCCTTTATTTTAAAATTTGTCTTCCCCTCTTCCTTCATACATTTAACTCCTTGTATATTTGAACTTGTGAGTTGCACTTCCTCATACCCCATATCATTTTTTCTTCTAATGGTTGATTTGAGTGAATTGTAATGGCCTTTATCATATGATGATGTAGAGGGATTTTTGTAGCCACTTTATTAGGAGTAGAAAATCGTTTATTTGACCAAGCTTCTCCTATGATATAGTCTCCTTGTTTGAAATTTAAGCTACCCTCATGCCCAAAAAATCCATCTCTTCCTCTGTTTTCACTTTGTAGTATCTTGTCATGTGCCTAGTTTCATGACATTTGCTACATCAAAATGCATTTTTTCATAATCCGCTTGTTGATCTCATTCTCTTTATTTTGATTTAATCTTAATCGATTATAGTAAAGGTTTTATAAATATCCATGGCAACACATATTTGAGTGTATATAGCATGTCTTCTCTCCTTAGTAGTTGGTCCCTATTGGATTAATTCAGTAGAGTATTACCAATATTCTTCAAAACCTCCTTATTGATGAGTTGATAAGAAAGTCCAAAAATCCTAATCCATACTAGAAGCCATTTGATAGTTTTTATGTCCACAAAAAAATTCTCACTCCAAGGTTGTATATATAATGCATTTTTTCCTCTAAACCATGGGCCTTCATCCATTATTTTATCCCTTATTTATGAACTAGATAAAGTAATGAGGAAAAATCCTTTTGAAAGAAAATTCATGGAGTAATTTGAATTCAATTCCTATTTCCACTTAATCCAGTTTTGAATCTCAAAAAAACCTGGCCCATATCCATGAAACTTACATATTACTCCTTTGGTGTTAAGAATCATTATAGCATGCTTAATCATCTCATATCTGATAATCACTTATTATGTAGAATATGCTACCTAGACTCGGCTTACCATATATTCACTCTTCCTATTATTGCTAGCTAGGGCATCTAAACTTTCAACTTGGTCATTCATACTTTTAGTAATGACATTCACAAATAACTTTCATTCCATGTTCCCTAGATTTTTTTCAAATGAATCCTTTAAATTATCCTAAGATAACAAACAAGAAGTGGCACTTGTTCCTTGATCACACTTTGCTTTCTACTTTCTGCTTTTCTACACACTTACTCCTCACTCCCAACTCATTCTCACACTCACTTTTGGCTACACTCACTCTTATCTCATGCTCACACTCACTTGTCATTGCACTCACTTTCAGCTCATTCTCACACTCCCTTTTGACTGAACTCACTCCTGGATCATGCTCATAATCACTTCTAGTTGCACAAATACACTCACTCCTGACTCACACTCGCTTTTAGCTATCGTCACTCCTACATCATGCTCACACTCACTTTCAATTATGTTCACTCCTAACTACGCTTACACTCACTCCTAGATGCACTCGCTCTTGGTTGCACTTGCACTCAATCCTAGTTGTACTTTCACTCATGACCCAATCCAACTGCACTTGCACTTTGAATTAGGGTGCATTATTGCTCAAATTAGAAGTTAAATTATTCCCCTATTCAACAACCTTCTTGGTTAAACTTCCCTAAAGTATTATCAATTTTTTGAAAATATTCTTACTAATAAGCTAATATAGAAATCCAAAAAATCTAACGCTTTTGGAAGCCTTTTAAAAGTTTTTATCTTCATAGAAAAATCCTTACTTCATGATCTTCAATACAAGGCATCTCTTCCCTTAAACCATGGGGTATAACCCATTGTTTTATCCCTAATCTTTAAAAGTGGAGAATAGATGAGGGAAAACAGAGAAAAGGGACATCATTTCAAAGTAAAATTTATTAGGTAGTTTTAACTCAATTTCCACTTCATATAATCCACACCTTTGAATCTTTAAAAATATGGCCAATATGAGTTTAATTTGTATATTAATTATTTTCTTTTAAAAATCATCATATCATGTTGGGTCATCTATCTTTGATAGTCATTTTTTATGTATCTTCTCCCACTTGGATAGTAATCACTATAAATTCGCTTTTTCTTTTATCATCAACTAAGAACAATTTTAATTTCAACCAGTGCATCCTTACTTCCACTTAGGTATTTTATAAATGATATTTCATTGATTTCTACCTAGCTTCTCCTCGTGAGAAGCCTTCATTTTTTAAGTGAGGCTTCCTACTTGTACTCAAATTTATACCCTGCACACATTGAGCAAGTGATAATTACTAATAATGTAAATCTATTTACTTATTAAAATATCATATTTATAATTCAAAATTAAGATAAAAATATTTTTCTTCCATTTAGTTAAATTATTAAAACATGAAATATATACATTTAATATGTACAATGTGTGGTCATGTTATATACTATAATATTTTTATGTTATATACTGTAATGTTGTTTATAAAATTATTTTTAATTCATCCTTTGCAAATTAAATTTTTAATATATATATATATATAAGGTTAGTCTGAGAAACCCTTACGACTAATATTTAGGGCTACGCATACCCATCCCAACAATGACCTCTCATAAGGGTGAGAATTGAACTTATTAATAGGGGCTAAACACATAGCCATACACACACCCACCCCCTCACAAACTCACCCATGATGTGGTATGAACCATAGACCTCCCAAAGAATATCCAAGGCCCGTATCATTGCATTGTCCCCCTTGGGACTAACTTTTAGGTTAGAAAGAAACCCTGAGAGCCACTCTTAGGTGATTGAAAATGCCATCCCATCCAGGTATACCACTATCTAGAGGAAAGCCATAAGATATTTTTTATGTCCCCCTCTACATTATATAGGTTTGAACTATGGATCTCCCATTCAATGGGGCTAGGCTCACCTTCTCCACTTGCGCTACAAATATGGACTAAAGGGCTTATGGTAGCCAATATGATTTGAATCGGAGTTAAATAGACCCACAATACGGATCACAAACCTCATTTGGCCACCTTATGCCAACTTGGTTGCCCACTTACCCTTTAACTATTAGGTTAGAAAGAAATCTTGAGAGTTGCTCTTAGGTGGATGGCAATGTCATCCCATCTAGGTATACCACTATTTAGAGGGAAGCCACAAGAGATTTTTTTGTGTCCCCCTTTGCATCATAGAGGTTCAAACCATGGACCTCTCATTCAATAGGGCCAGGCTCACCTTCTCCACTTGTGCTACAAAGGCAAACAAATTTTTAGGTTATTAATAAACCTCAAGGGTCACTCTTAGGTGGCCAACAATACCATCCCATCTGTGTATACCACTATCTAGAGGAAAACCACAAGATATTTTTTGTCCCCCTTTGCATCATCATAGAGGGTCAAACAGTGGAAAAGGATTTATGGTAAACCAGTGTGATTTAAACTGAGGTTGCATGGATCCACACCATACGATTCATGTTCCTCAACTAGCCAACTCACACCAACTTAGCTATGCACTCACCCTCAAACTCTTAGGGTATAGAGAAAATCTCGAGATCTACTCTTAGGTGGTTGAAACTACCATCCATCAGGGTATACCACTATCTAGAGGGAAACCACAGGTGATTTTTATGTGCTCCCCTTTGCATCATGAAGGTTTAAACAATGGACCTACCATTCAATGAGATCAAGCTCACCTTATCCACTTGCTTTACAAAAGTAAACAAAAATTTTTATGGTTAGTGTGATAAATCCCTACGACTAATGCATAGGGTTGAACAGTCTCCTCCCAACCATGACCCCTTATAAGATCGAGACCTATACTTGTCAATAGGAGAATAACATAGCTATTTGGGTTTCAACAAGGTGCGCATAGGGGAATGGAGCCTCGTTGGTCTCTACCAACACATATGACAGAGGGAAGCCACAAGAAATTTTTTGTGTATCCCCATTTGCATCATGAAGGTTCGAACCATGGACCTCCCATTCAACAAGACCAGGCTCACCTTCTCCACTTGCACTACAAAGGCAGACATAAATTGTTGTTGTTAGTGTGATAAACCTCTATGATCGATGCATAGGGTTGAATAGTCCCCTCCCAACCATGACCCCTCATAATGCCAAGAGCTACACTTGTCAATAGGGGAATAACACAACTATTTAGGTATGAATAGGGTGGGCATAGGAGGAATGAAGCCTTTTCGGTCTCTACTAGAACATAGGATATTCTCAATTGCACCTTGTATTTGTAGGGTGGATACAAAGGGAATGGAACCTAGGTCGGCCTCTACCAACACCCAAAACTTTCACCAATTGTGCTACACAAGTAGATTAAACTCTTAGGGTAGAGAGAAAATGTCGAGAGCTGCTCTTAGATGGCTAATAATGTCATCTCATCGAAGTATACCACTATTTACAAGGAAGCCACAAGAGATTTTTTGGCTAATAATGTCGTCTCATCCAAGTATACCATTATCTTGAGGAAAGCCACAAGAGATTTTTTTTTGTGTCCTTCTCATTACAAAGGTTCAAACTGTCGACCTCCCATTCAGTGTGGCTAGGCTTGCCTTCTCCACTCACGTTACAAATGCGAACAGTTCAAATGACATGTTTTATTAATAATAAATTGATCATACTAAAAAAATTTAAATTAAAAATAGATTTGAGCAGGTCCGAGGTGTAGACCAATTAGTTCAACCAAACCCCATAAGGGGGCGGAGGTCCAAGTTTCAAATCTTGGACCTCATCGAACTGAACGCTTTTCCCTTTCCTGGTGCTTTCAGTGATGTAAAAGGTTTTAAATGATTGTGTCATGGTGGTTATAGGGGCAAACTACGCGAAGATCTATGTGGTGGCTTCTAAGATGGACAACATAGAATACTGTGGCGGCCATAAAAGCCAGACAACCTGCCCGAATTTGTGGTGGCTACCGATTCCACCATGTAAAATAAAAAAAATTAAGCATTAACAAATACGACATATCAAATAAATTAAAAATAAAATATCTATTTCAGCTTGCTTAGCCCTTTCTTGTATGTTTCGACCTGTCACGGCCTATCCAACTCATTCTCATATCCTTAAACCCATTCTTGCTTCTCATGTCATTTTGATTTGTTTAACACATTTTGCCTTACTCCAACCCTCCTCGTCCATCGAGGACTAAATAAATTGTACAAGTTAAAATTATATTATATTCATTTACTTTAAATTTTTATATTAATTTTAATTTTAATATATTAATAAAATTTAATTTATTATTAAAAAAATTAAATAATTAAGATCATTAACAAATATAACTAATCTTTCAAAATTACGAACACCACTCCCGGTGGTCACAAAGGTCCCGCGGGCCAAACGGCTGTTGCTGGTGCCACGTAGCAGGACACTTGGTAGTAATTTGAACGGCAAAAATTGGACGGTTTGACGGGCGGATGTAACTTGGCAGACTGTTGACCCATTGAACTACGCTGATTTTGACCCATCAAATTTTAAAATGTTGGTCGATCTTTCATTAAAGCGTATTATTACATCAAGCTAGTGGATAAACATACTATCAGTAGGATCCCTAGTAACTATTACATAGTATATCCCCAAAGAATGAAAGAATGGAAGATTTTAATTACGTCCGGGAGACCTAAATATGGTTTATGGAACCTCAAATATGGAAGTAGTCTATGGGACCTCAAATATGGAAGTATAATTACTCAAATCATATCATATGATCTTTAATATTTTGAGAAGGTTGTTCTTTGTCATGCTGATTTGGGTTAGCAATTTTCCAACTTTTTTTATTTTACTGTTTTCAAATAAATCTGTCATAAACCCGTTCCCAAGTGTTTCTTTGTATTTGTCACGGATATATGAAAAACTCGGGTATTTATAGATGAAGTGTTCTTCTGTCTCTACTGTCCCTGTACTTCATAGAGTATATATCCTTTCTTCCCATTGTTCTTTGGACATTGTCCATCTCCTTGTTCCTATGAGAGCTAATCCTTATCTAAGCAATGAAGATTTTTTCCTTCCACTTGATTTCAGCGCTTATATACACTTTTTACTTGTGGTCATACTTTTTCTTGTAAATTTTAAAAAAAAAAAAAATTATTAAAAAACTCAAACCATAAAAATATAATACTTCTTTCACAAAATCAAATTTTATTCTTAAATTTAATAAAAATATATATATGTTTTGTATTTTATAATTTTTATTTTATCTTTTCCTAAGAAAATAATATTCTATAATATATTTTTAACAACTTTTAAAATATATTTTATTATATAAATAATATTTAATTAAAACATTAATTATATTATAAATTAATTATTAAATTATAAAAATTTGTATGTTCAATTTTTTTTAATGAAACAATGGATATAAATCTCCTATTCATATTCAGGAAGCAGATATCCAAAAATGCTTCTTGAACGGAAGTTTCTAACCTATTATATACAAAATTTAAAAGGCGTTCACTTAGATGTTCCATTCTCAAGAGCTTAATATCACACTGCAATTATGTGCCTTGTACTTCTGCTTCTTCAACTGAGCACCGACAAAAGAGCAAAAGGAATCCCACGGCAAATCTTCAAAATCTTATTCACATCATCTCTTATTTGTTCGAGTTTGTCGGGGTCATTGTGCTGATCCGCATAGCTCCTGCGTGAAAGGCTGCATTCCTCGAACAAATCTGTGACGCTTAAGTCACTCGCTGTTACAAGGATTCTGAGAAAGGCCTTAAGGGCTTCTGGTCAAAGCTGTTGCAGGTCTTCTGCCTGTAGAGCATTATCAATGAAAATAAGCACAGGATACCTACCCTCGTTGCAATCTCTGAATGTTATTTGTCTTCCATGTTGGTATTCCGGGAAGACATCATTGAGCAATTGCTCCTGCATACTTTTGAGTTCATTTTTTTGGGGGATTTAGCCAGTGTTGTTTTGCCAATCCCCTCAAATCCGTAGATGACCATAGGCTGTGCTCGCTCTTTTGATTTTAATAACTCCAACTTTTATGTTAATTGGTTAACAGGTTCCTCCAGCCCCACTGTAATGAACGAAGAATGTGTTAATATTAATTCCAAATGTCAAAGTTATCCCTCTACTACAAAACTTAAAACGCAACAATTTAAAACTTCGTACTAAAATACCCACACTCACCAAAGGAATTATATGCAACAATTGTCAATGAAATTGATTACTCACGAACAACAAGAGAAGAACACATAAGCATTATCGTATATCTTTTAATTTGTTTTAAAAAATATCAAAATTGTCAGCCGGAGTGGCCGCAATTTGGTTTAGAAAATTAAATATAAAATTAATAAAAAATAAAATTTTAATATTTATAATTAAATTTTTAAATTAAAATTTGAGTTGTTTTTTTATGGGAGTAGATAAATAGATATTAAGGTGAATAAAATTTCAATCATAAAATAAATGGATTTAAAAAAAAAAAACAAAATTTAAATTATTTTTAATATAAATTAAATGGATTTTAAGAAGGATTTAAAATTTTAATGAATTTTTTATTGGATTCAAACAACCAATATTAATTTAAATGGATTTTAAGAAGGATTTAAAACTTAAATGTATTTTTGACTCGATTGAAACAACCAATATTGTTTTTTGTTTTACTTTTAAATATATAAACAAAAATTGATTTAACTTAAAATACTTTAAATTATTTTGAAGTATATATATATATGGATTTTAAGAAGGATTTAAAACTTAAATGGATTTTTTACTCGATTGAAACAACCAATATTGTTTTTTGTTTTACTTTTAAATATATAAACAAAAATTGATTTAACTTAAAATACTTTAAATTATTTTGAAGTTATATATATATATATATATATATATATATATATATATATATATATATATATATATTATTACTTAGTGAAACTTTTAAAAATTATATATTGATAAAAATTTAAAATTAAAATATTTTTGGATAAAACCTGAAATTTTCTTATGAAAAGTAAGATTTAATGTAAATAAGTAAATGCATCAGTTTTTGATAGAACAATAATAACTTTTGAAAAATAAAAATGTATTTTTAGAAATAAAAAGATAATAAAAAATATAAATATAGTTATAAAAATAGTATAATATTAATAGATGGTTGAAAAAAAATATTTATCTAAATTAATTTAATGGATTATCTAATATATGTATTGTATGTTCTCGAGTAATATGACATCAAATAGTGTCGTGAAGAAAGTTGGATGACAACAAATTTGTTCTAATGATTCTTAATTCAATGAAATAATTAAGCAATGTACATGCATTGAGATTGAGCATCTAATTTTATATTGTGCAAAGATTTTATATGTTGTTATTCAATTAATGGAATAACAAAAGCATGGGGATAATTTTTTATGCTTCTATAATGTTTGATATAAGAATAAATAAATATTTAAGTATTTGACCCTAACATTTGGTATCAAAGCCAGTATAGAATCTAAGAGATAAAGTTAAAGCTACAAGCCCTAAGTACATGTAGAGTGGTCCCAAAATAGAAACAACAAGTGAATCCTAACTAATATTTACCTTTAAGAAGGTATGAGAGGTAAAGGATTTAAGTATTTGATCCTAGCATTTGGTATCAAAGCCAATATGGAATCTAAGGACTAGAGTTAAAGCTACAAGCCCTAAGCACATGTAAAGTGACCCTAAATTAGAAAGGGTAGCAACAAGTGAATCCTATCTAGTCCTTACCTTTAGGAGGGTTTAAGAGTCAAAGTATTGATAGAAAGAAAACAAGAGCAGTAGGAATATCCCTAAAATATAAGTAGCAACAACAAGTGTATCCAAGAAAATAAAGGGGAAATGATGAAAACCATTGAATGAATGATATGTGTGGTAGAAGAAAAGCCCAACACATGGGAGAAGAAAATCAAAGATATATCATAGTAAATAATATGTTGTAGAAAATAACAAAGTGACTCATAAGTATAATTTACATTATTGCACTTTATTATTGTAGCAAGTGGTTATTCATGCAATCTTGTAGAATAAGATTATTATAAGGATATTTTTTATTAAATCACATAATCATATTCATGTTGTAGAAGAAACGAAGTCAACATTAGAATAGTGGTCAAACAAGTCTTTTAACAAGGTAAATTGGAAAAATATTCAAGTAATATAAACTTTGAAGATATGTAAATGTGTATGCGGAATAGTGAAAGTATAAGAGTATGAATCAATAAATTGAGTAGGGAGTTTTATACAATAAATTAAAATAAAATGATCTTTGAAATTTTGAAAATTTGAACATTAAACATTAAAAAGAAGAACATTGAAGATAAAAGTGTTTAATATGAAATGTAATTTTCTTAAAGAAAAGTAAAACTAGAAATTGGAAACACCTATTTCGTTGGAGAATATCAATACCTCTAACTAATCACAAATGTAAATGAAAAAAATACCTTGGAAGGATAAGGTCCTTAATGCGCCTTACTTTATAGTTAAATGATCTATTCCAATTACCCAAAACTGGAAAGTTTGGCAACCAGTTTCTCATTTATTGGCTTGGAAGTCTGACTCCTTGAGACATGGCTTGAGCATCACTCTAAATAGTATTTTGTGAAATAAAATTATCCTCTATAATGATAAACCTATAAACCTTCAGCTTTATGCAATGTTATTCATGGCCTAGCTTTTTCGAAGAAATGAATTAATAGAATTAGAGATATTTGGGATCTGGGTAGCTACTCAATTCTTACTTGGAACCATATCTACAATTATTGATCCCTTCCCTCTAGGTTCAAAGATTTTTATATCTTAGTTGCGGCTTCTATCGCTTGTCAGGTCCTTATGAAGTTGGAAAAAATTACCCATAATAGTTGAAATGATTGAAGATGACTTAATGGTCATAGAATCTCTTTCATTACTTCTAGTTGGTTATAAAAAAATCTTTGGTGTCTTCCTTATTTAGACTCTAAGATCAATTTCAAGTGGCAAGTGAATTTTACCAGTACCCAATAGTAGTTTCTTGCTACTCAAATTTGGAAAGCTCTTGTTGAATCCAAAACTCAACTTCTTAGATGGCTGATTTTGCATCAAATACTTTCAAATGGTGAAACTTTAGATGTGATTTTACACATTCCATCTCAGTGCAATTTATGTAATGCTTTATAAAATCTTGCTCACTTTTTTTGGTTTTGTGACATGTCTAAATAGTTTTGGAATATCTTTTACTCTTTTCTTTTTCCCTCTTTCACTAGATCTTGGAAGCTTTTTTTGCTTGGTTTTTCTCAGCTGGATTAGTGCCCCAAACACTAGGATGTTTGTAGACTCATCCTTATCAAGCACATTTGGAAGTGTAGATGCAAAAAAGTGTTTACTGGATCTGCTCCTCCATGGGATATAGTTTTAGCAGACTTGACCTTTGATCTTGTGTTACATGTGGGATGCATTCATTCCCAAGTCTATGAAACTTCCAGCACACCTCGAGATGTTGTTGACAAACTTCATAAACTTTCTCATATGATTAAATATCTTCAAAAGGTCGAATGGGAAACTAAGAAGAAGGAAATTAAAAATGATGAGCAGGTTCAGGTTTTGATTACTTTTTTTCCTTCTTTGAATACTTTAGAAGATATCACGGAAGACATACCCAAAATTTCTTCATATAACAGACTCTCTCAGAGATGAATGTTGTTAATTGGTGTATTCCAACAAGATATAGCTATAGTATTTTTGTTGATATTAGCTTCTATTCTTATGTATATTCAGTTATGTATGTTTTACTCTTGACCTCATTTTATTTTGTAGCTGGTGGAGTGCTAGCACCAAAATATTGTAATGTTCTCGTTAAAGAATTTTTATAATCTAGCTTTTTCTTAAAAAAAAAAAAAATGAAAAAATAAAATAGTATTTATAAACATAAAAAATGTTGTAAAAATAAAAAGATAATTATATAAATATAAAGATATTACTTAATAGTTTAAAAAACATATTATGATCTGCTTGTTGTGGTGCAGTGGTGAATGCCATGGGTGTTGGTAGAGGCCAACCCAAGTTCCATTCCCCTTGTCTCCATCCTACAGATATATGGTATAGTTAGGAATGTACTATGTGCTGGCAAAGGCCGACAAGGCTCCTTTCCTCCTACGCCCAACCCATTGAAAGTGGCACCCAAAAAGGGGTGTTTTCCACTATAAATTAGTTTTACCCAAGTGTTGTAGGTGAGTTGGAGAGGAGAGGGTAATCCTCCAAGGGAGGTCCCAGGTTCGAATCTCCACCCTACCAAAAATTTGAATTGGGTATCCAAAATCCAATTGATAATGTTGGTGCGAGCAGGGCCGAGCATGACTCCTGGGTGACTTTGATAGTGTAGAACCCCTTGGTCGTGGTCTTTCAAACCAAGGTGGCCCCACAAGGGCTTTTTCTCTTAAAAAAACTATTATTAATATTATAATAATTTTAAATTAAATTGTATGAAGTGGAATAAAATAACAACAAAACTAATTATGGCATTAATAATGGCAATCGTTAATATTGGTTCCCAAACCTTTCAATTTGTGGAAGCCAAGGTGGCTTTTCAAGGAATTTTACTTTTAAAAGATCTTGGGATCCATAATGTCATCATCGAGGGTGACTCCTTAAATGTGATTAAAATGCTCAATGGCTCGGTTCATCCTAGTTGGAGGGTGTCAAATCTGATGGAAGAGGTGAAATGGAACATCCGATCCTTAAACTAAGTTTCAATTTCTCATGTGTTGAGGGAGGGTAATTTTTTAGTATATATAATGGCAAATCTTCATGTGTACTACCTTGGATTTTTGGCCTGGTATAGGGATTTCTCAATAGAGGTGTTGCAGAGTTTCAATGAAGAGAAACCTTAATGAATGTCAGAAGGTAGTTCAGATTTTGAATTTTTGGAGCAAGGCCTTTCATCTATGGTTAAAGTAGTTAAGATCGATATTCTAGCAGGTGGTACGAAGGCCTTGAAGTGTAGTCTGAGCAAAGTGAGGGAGATCTCGGGCTCATCAAATTTCAAATTCCTTATGTCATAACCCTGCACAATGTTCTAATTCTTTGAGAGCTACTTTAAATTTGTGTATGGAGAATTTGGTGTTCGGGTTTCCAATGGTCCTTTTTTGGCTAGCACTTTCAAATTTTCATAAAGGCTCTAAGCTCATTTTTTCTTTGGATTTATCAAAGCTATGATGGAAGGATGATAGCTCTTCGAATGTCTCAATTACTTGGCTTGAGGACCTGAGGTGGTTGGATGGAGGACCAATTTTTTATTTCGATGATTATTACTTTTTGGGATGGTCGAGGTCAATTGTTCTATGGTTTTCATTCCAAATTTTAAATTCCTTCTATCAAAACCTAGTACAATGTTTTAAATATTTGAGAAATGCTTTAAATTTGTGTACGGGGAATTGGTGTTTGGGTTTCCAATGATCCTTGTATGGTTGGCGATGTTAGATTTCCTTAAATGTTCTAAGTTATTTTTGTCTTAGGTTTTACCAAAGCTTTGGTGGAAGGATGAAAGTTCGTCGATTATCTCTATTCCTTGGCTTGTGAACTTGAGAAGGTTGTATGGCGGGCAAATTATAGTTTTGGTCAAGATAGTCTTTGATAGTTTTGGGCAAATTATATGTATTAAAATAAATATAATATTTACCTTAACAAACCAATACCTAATTTTAGGGCTAATTCAAATATTTGTTTTGGTCAAGATAGTCTTTGATACCTTAACCAGATGTAAGTGTATGTCTTCCTCTCGCTTGATTTTTGTGTTTTTATGGGTTCATTCAAATATATTTTGGTCAAGACACTGTCTAGTTGGTATGTCTTAGATTTTTAATAAAAAAAAATTAAGTTTTAAGTAGAGAATTCAATCAAATAATATTATAAAATAATATATTTTTTATTTTCAAAAATAATTATATTTTAACTTTTATAGTAGTTATATAATATTGATTTTTTCTTTCTTTTTGATATATTTTATAAACATTCGTCTTGAATTTCATTATCAATAATGCAAATAATGTACTTATCATACCCATGTGAATTATTTCTTTTCTTTTCTACTTTAATTTTTTTTTGGTAAAGGGAATTTTTAAAGGGTCTTCCAACCTATTATAAGTAGGGTTTTGAAAGGTATCCCCAAACCTTAGATCTAGTAATAAGATATCAAGCAAGCAAATACAAGATCTCGAAGCAGGGCCCAACATAGGAGAAACTGACACCCAAAACAACCAGGGGTGTTTAGAGAACCAGAGAGCTAAGAATCTTGCTTAAAACTGGATCAGATCTACAGCAACAGCATCCAACCCAACAAACACCTAAACAAAAAACAATCAAAAATCACTTGTTGGAAGCCTTTCTTAGTGAGGTTTTGGGAGGTCTGCGCACCTTTTTTTTTACCCCCATAGAAAGAAATCATTTTTCAGGCCACACTTCTAAGCACATTTGTTCCAAGTCTCCATGATCGGAACAACCTCATTCTCTGTAGGATGTAGAGCCTCAAAATTATTCGTTAGAAGGGGTTGTACTCCATTAGCAATTTTAGAGTCGATCTCCCTTTTCCTGAGTGCTCTATTGTTGGGTCTCCCCACTTTCCTTTCATCCCCTACATCAATACGAGCTTTCCTGTGACTTTTGGTCTTTGAACCCGGAGAGCCTTTCTCAAACACAATTTTTGGAGAGGCTAGAGAGATTTCCATTAAATGTTGAAGAGTCGGATCATCCATGTCAAGAAAGTCAAAGGAATTTTAGAGGATAAGACTAGAGGGATTTACCTCTTCTCCACTCTCCCTAAATTTAGGAAGTTGAACAATATCCCCTGCTATTAGGCTCATTTTCCTTCTCTTCATAGGAACCGTGTTCAACTCCTCTCCATCAAACATGATTGATGGAATAAGGGCTTCCTCCTATAATTCCTCACTGAGCCCAACTTGAGAAATAGAAATTGAATCTTGTCCTTTCAAATTTTGAGGGTTTTGCTTAGGCACCCACTTTTCACTGAGCTTCTTATTATTTTCCTTATGGCTCGCTAAAGTACTTAGAGCTTTAGGATGCAAGGGGCATAAGCTCTTATGCTGCCCACCCTTACCACACTCTTGGCAAACATGGGGTTTATTTTCATATTAAATGTTTTGAACCCAGGTGCAAATATTAGAAAAGAGTTCAACAAATCTCGGTAGATCCTTCTCAATATCTGCCATCACAAACATTCTAGCATAGAGTATTTGAGATTTTGAACTGATAATCTGATCGAAGAAAATCAAATCCTTGATCATCTTGGCAATAGCTTGGAAGATGCTCTCATGTCAAAGATGAAGTGAGAAGTCTGGTAACTTGATCCATAGTGGGACAAGATTAATGATCTATGTCACGGGATTAAAATTTGGGTCCCATTTCTTGGCATGGCCACAATTTCAAGAGACCTGATAGGTCTCCATCTTGCCAAAGCTCATATCCTCAGAGAATCAATATCCAACCTCCTACCTTGGAATTTTTCCATAAGATTCCACAACTCATCTTTTAGGATATTATCAATCAAGCTATCGTGGATATGTATCTAGTTCGACATAGGAGAAATGTCGAAGAGGGTGTCAAATCCTCCATTATCGTTAGTGGATACTTTTGCAAATGAAGGTGCACTAGGAGGAATTGGGTCCTCCCTGCATGTTCTACTAGTCCCACCTGTAAGCTTACCAAGATCCCACTCCTCTCATTCAAATGAAAAGGAATGATCAAGGGAGTCAAATGAAAAAAATAAACATATTTTTTTGAAATAAATTATGAAAATATATTTTAACTTTAAAAAACACTAATATGTTTATATTTTAACTTTTTATTTTTATGAAAAAATTATTTAAATTTAAACTAAATTTTAGATACATTATAAAATGAAAAACTTAACTATTATTTTATATTTTATATTATTTAAGGAGAGCAAGTGGGTAGTTAAAACTTTCCAGTTATAGAGAGGCCCAGGTTCAAATCTCTCCCCTTACATGTTGTGGATATGTTGTATATAAAAGGTTCCTCATCAAAAAATAAAAAAATAAAATAAAAATAACTATTATAAATTATTTTTTTTTATTTTTTTTTTTAATATTCGTCCAAGTTTAAACCATGACATGGGTGAGTGTGTGAGGAGGCGAGTGTGTTCATTAAAAAACTAAATCAAAACTTTAATTTATATTATATTTATTTTTAATTATTAAAAAATTATTTAAAAATACTTATACGAAAAGAGATGTTTTTTTTTTGGTTACATAGGGAAGTTGGTTACAACCACTATTTTTGGTAATTGGTTGTGCAAGGTTCAAACCAGAGGAACTGCTCCCAACAAGCTTAATCGTCTCATTGTTGTTGTTGACCCGACATGATATGGAGACCACCCATAACTCAAGGTTCGTATCGTCGTTATTAACACACTCAAAGGATTCAAATCATACTACTTCCTTTGCTAAATGACACTCCCAAGATTTGAACCTAAGTCTCTTCTTGGTAAGTGTCCAACCACACTAGCACTTGCTAATCCACCTGACCCTTGAGGGCCAAAACCTTAATTAGAAAAACCATTCACTGTATCCCCTAGGAGCTAGGACTTTCTATTCCACAAAACCTCTCCTATCCAAATATACAAACTAATTATTTCCAGTATCACTCAATTTTTCACAGCTGTCCTTATCAACCTTATTGCTCCAATAATTATACGGGTGTATTGACCTATTGACCAATCATATTTTCACTCTTTGTTGTCCTTTTCAACCTGGATTCTATTTAAATATTTGTACTCGCATGGATGCTCGACTTTTATTTCAATAATTGTAGTGGCATTTATTGGAGCTGCGACTTTTTTTTTTTTGGTAAATAAAAGTCTTCATTAATTACCGGATTTTGCAGGTTAACTCAAAACCTATTACAATGTCCAGCCTTCTGCTAAGATTGTAGATCCTAGTCATCCTTGAAATTTTCTTACCAGAAATTGTGTTGAATCCCCTACAACACCTTACTAACAAAGCACACCTATACCTAAACATAACTGTAAACAATACTTATATTGACAGTAATTGAAGTTTGGAACTTTGCACTTGTGAAACCTGTTGCTTGCCCATTTCCTATTCTCTATCGAAATTTTCCAAGGCTTACACCCTGTTACCTTCATTTCCAATTTGGTATGATTTAGAGGGAAACCCCATAGTTATTACCAGCTCCATGGGAAAAAAACACCCATTCATCTTTCTCCTTAATGGGTAGGTTTCTTTTCATGACTAATAATGTTTTCCACTTCACGTGGCACACCTTGTGTCCATGTCACCAAACTACCAACATCAACACCTATGTTGGCTAATTTGTTAGCTGACCTGTTGGCCTCACGATACACGTGATGAGCTCTCCTATTCTGTCTTGCCACAAAAAGTATCCTCACTTCATGGATGACTCCCTCGATTCTCCATGGAGGTTTTTTGCCATTGGTTAACAAGTTGATGATGTTCATAGAATCACCTTCAATCATCAAGTTACCTTGAGTTGCTTGGGCTACTTGCAACCCTCTCCAAATGGCTCTAGCTTCAGCTTCTTTATTAGTTATGATTCCCAATGGTTTAGCGAAGGCCTTGACCAAATTTCCTTGATGATCCCTGATTATTCCTATAGCTCCAGCTCTTTCCGGGTTCTCCTTGGCTGCACCATCAAAATTTAGTTTGAACCAACCTTGGGGGGTGGCTCCCAAGAAATCCTATTTTTGGGATTGGGCAAAGGAATGGAAGGTTTGTCCTCAATACCTAAGGCCCGAGCTAATTATTTTTCTTGGGGAAGAATTGAATGGTTCTCATCCACTAAGGTGCGAAGGTTTTCTTTCGCAAAGACAATAATCTTGTTGAGGATGGTTTTTGGGTTGTGAATGGTATCCTTAAAGGCTCTATGGTTCCTTTCTAGCCAAATCTACCAGAGAAAATGATGCCAACAGATTTTCCATAGGTACTTAAGTTTTAGGCTAACAAAGGGTTGAGGCCATTGATGGAACACTTTGGATATAAGAGCAAGCTTAACCCACGAGATCCTAAAGGCTTGGAAAAGTTCATCCAGGATGGACTCCACTATCGGAAACTCCAGAAACAAGTGTTGGGTAGTCTCCCATCCTGCCCTGCACATGTAGCAATGGTTAGCAATAACCATACCTTTGGATAACATATTGTCCATAGTGAAGATTTTTTCTTGAATCACTAGCAATGAAAAAAATGATATTTTAGGAATTAAGCCTTTGATCCAAACCAAACTCGGTTGAAATTGTTGACCTTCCACATTGAGAAGAAAATTATAGGCAGACTTAACTATGAAGTCACCACTTTCAGTCTCAGCCCAAACAATGTGATATTCATCCTCTCCGGAGGGAATAATTTGCTGAGTTAAAATGTTATAAAGCTCTTCAGACTCCACTTCAAAGCCCTGTACTCTGATGTGTTTCCACTTGTTGATATTTATATCCTGCCACATATAATTTTCAACATTCTTCCCAATATACTGCTCCATATGCTCTTGAATCCTAGCCAAACGAGGAATCTAGGATAACTCCTCAGCTCTCACCCACCGATCCTTCCAAAAGTCTATTGTTTGCCCATTTCCTAGAATCCATCTAAGACCTTTCTTGACAAGATCCCTGCTCGTGAGGATTGCCTTCCAAAAAATAGACCCCCTGCTTGCTAAGTTGTCATTAAGGAAGTTCACACCTTGGAGGTATTTCCTCCTAACTATGGCAGTCCATTCATTATTGACCTTAGTCAATAACCACCATGCTTGTTTGGCTAACATAGTTGTATTGAGATGAGCAACTCTCATCAATCCTAACCCCTCATCAGCTTTAGGTTTGCAAACCTTGTTCCAACCTACTAAATGGATCCTTTTATTATCCTCAGTCCCTGAATAGAGAAAAAAAAATTGAAGCTGCTCAATTTTATGATACATCTTGCTAGGAGCTCTGAAGACTGATAGGAAGTAAACGAGTATACTTTGAAGTGAAGCCATAGTTAAAACTGCTTTGCCTGCTTGAGATAACAGATGCCCTTTCCAACCTGCTAGCTTTTTTTGGATCCTCTCCAGAACTATGTTCCACATTGATCCTTCAGGTTTCCCCGTAAATAGGGGAAAACCTAAATATCAATAATAGTAGTGGCGTTTATTGGAGCTGCGAAATGGTATGAGCTCTATTGGTAGAGTGATTTATAGTTGGTAAATGGTACGAAGTCTATTGGTAAAGCAATATACATTTTTTTAAACACATTTTTGGGAGGAAACTTTGGAAATAGATTTTGTGTCTGGGGTTCTCTTCCATCAAAGTCACTCAGGAGTCGCATCGGCTCCATCCAGCTGGTTTAACAAACCATCGATTAAAATTTAGCATGTCCACAACATGTAAGGTGGAGATATTTGAACTTGAGGCCTCTCTTTTTCAACTTGAGAGTTAAACTCCCCAACATGAATTTTCAACTTGAAATATTTAGAATTCAACTGTCTTTTTATTTTTTATTTTGATACATTGGATAGAGGAGTTGGTTAGTCATATTATTTTTAGTAATTGAAATTATAAGGATTGTTGATAGTCATATTATTTTTAATAATTTAAATTATAAGGGTTGTTTTCAACAAGTTTATTATTTTTGTTTTCAAATTACATGGCTTGCTTCCAACAAGCCTATTCATTGTTGTTGTTTCAAATCACATGGTTTGCTTCCAACAAGTCTATTTGTTGTTGTTTCAAACTACATGGGTTACTTCCAACAAGCTTATTCATCTCGATGTTGTTTACCTAGTGTCATAGGGAGACCACCAGTTGCTCGAAATTCATTTGTCATCGTAGGTCTAATGTGCACTCGAAAGATTTAGATCAGACTACTACCTTTGCAAATTGGCACTCCCGAGGTTTGAACCCATGTCTCTTCTTGATAAATGTCTTGTCAAACTAACACTTACCAATCCACCTAACCATTAGGGACTTCAACTAACTTTTTATTATGTTTGTGCTCAAGATTTTGAATTTATATTTTTCTTGTATGGGTGGTCTGTGAAATTTTTTGTTTAATTTATTTTTTATTAATACTTTTTATAAACATCTATTGTGAAGTTATACCAAGGACATCACCCATAATGCAAGTGATGCTCAAGTTTTTTAATCTATGTTTTTCTATGTTTTGAATGCTTTAAGGATTTTATTTAGTTATGTGTTTTGAATGCTTTAGGGGTTTTATGTAGTTATGTGTTTTGAATATTTCAAGGATTTTATTTAGTTATGGAAAATATTTTAAGGAGTTTTCTTAAGGTGTTAGAAAAAGTTTTTTTTTTTTTAATTTTTTTTGGTTAAGAAGATATTTGATTAAGTTTTTTATATTTTATAATTTTATTTTGTTACTAAAAATATTTTATTTTATAATTTTTTTTATTATTATATTTGGTTAGTGTGAAAAAATCTTACGATCAACATTAAGGTTGGGTTGGTATCTTCATCACACATGACCTCTCAGAAGGAGGAGAGTATGACCTCTCATAAGGGAGAGAGTTGAGCTTATCAATAGGGAATACACAGACACACTGTAGTTTGAACTTTGGACCTTTTAAAGACAAGTCAAAACTAGAATAGTTGCCTTATCTAATTTTATTTGGTCATAGAATGTATTTTATAGAGTTTTTTTATTTCATAATTTAATTTGGTTATAAAGATATTTCACAAAGCCTGTCATTTGGGTAAGGAAGAAACTTTAGTAAACACCCTTTTTAATTTCATAATTTTTTTACTTGATGAGGTAAGATATTTTGTGAAGCTTTTTTTTCCATAATTTAGTTTGGTTACGAAAAAAACTTCACAATACTAGGAAATTTAAATCTCTTTAATAAGATTACAAGTAAATATATTTATAATTAATAAATATATATTTTTAAAATATTGTAGAATAAAAGAAAATAGTATATATATATATATATATATATATATATATATATATATAATAAAATTGGTAAAAATTTATTGAATCAATAAAACCATACGAGAAACAGAGAATCCCAAGACCATATCCCTTACAAGGGCCAGAATAAAGAGATCCTCAAAACCACCGAGCACCCTGACGAAAAGACATCCAAAAAACAATAGTCTCAACCAGGTATATCCACAACAAGCAAATTGGCAAGATGACGAGAACAATCCAATGGGAGCTAATCTCATCCCTTAACATTCCATTCTTCTTGAAACTCAAAAGCCCATTTTGCCAAGCAATCAGCCACATTATTCCATTCCCTCGGAATATGAAGAAAGGAAATAAACTCTAGATGCTAACAAATTTGAAAGATCTACCGATCCACTAACGCCAACTACTAATGCACATTAGAAATATTATGAGTCTTCAACAAATTAATAATAATCTGAGAGTTTGACTAACATATTATCATCCACCATCCCAAAGCATAACCTCTTTTCAAAGCACAACAAATAGCAAGGGCCTCCATATAATTATTAATTTGCTTCCCCTTATGACATGAGAAAATGAAAAGAGTTGCACCACTACTATCTCTCCCAACACCACCAATACCTACATACACAAGATTCCCACTGGAAGAGCCATCGGTATTAATATTGAACACCCCTCAAGGTGAAGGATGTCATTTGCCCTCTCTCTACATTTTTTGATTGAGGCCTCTCCTCTCAACCAATAAAGAAGGATAAGAGTCATTCTCCACTAAACCCAAGTCCTGCTTCATAAAAATATTAGACTACTCCAAAGGAATATTGATTTGACATTTAGAAGAAATAGTTTCTTCAATCATACCAATAATCATCTTCCAAATAGGATAAACAGTTAACTTTCTACCTTGAAAAATTCTTTGATTTCCTTCAAGCAAAATATGCCATATAATACATGAGGGCCCAATACTCCATACAACTTGAAGAAAGAAAGCCTTAGTAGGAGGTCTTCTTAAATTCCTCCAAAAATCAATAGAGAAGAGGTATGAGAACAAGACTGTTTCCATACCCTCCACCAAATATGACAAATTTCCCATGCAAACAAACATTGTAAGAGAAAATGCCCTAAATATTCATCACTATTATCACAAAGGAAATAAAATGAAGGACCCTAAAAACCTCTCTTTTGAATATTATCCTAGGTAATACATTTATTTCGAGTAGCCAACCACAAATGGAAATTGCATTTGGGCTAGGAAAACTTATTCTAAACTTGTTTCCACCAAGGAACCTCCTCATCCTCAAAATGTTCCCTATATAAAATGCAGTAACCATAAGCCACCAAGAAAATCCCTCTAGGATATAAACTACAAGCCAAAACATCATCATCTTTTAAATAAGAACACTCCCTAGTAGCCAAAATACAATCCAACTCTTCTCTATCCTAAATATAACCACCTCTTGGCCAATATCTAGGGTATTTCCACTAAGCTACCTCCACCTGCCCCACTCTTATGGTAACTTTATAATACATCACCATGTACCAACCAACAACCAAGAAATAATTACATAGCTCCTAAAGATGAGGAAACATAGATAAAATTTGAGGAAAGCCATACCAAAAATCATGCCATAAAAGAGCCTTTGAGCCTTTGAGACAAATCCAAAACAATCTTTCCTTAACAAGTTTCACCCCCTTCTTAAGGGTGTTCCATATCAAAGAGCATTTACCAGAAAAACTGTATCTAGGTATCTCAAAGCCCTCAACCCCATTAAGATACTTCAAGGAAATAATTTTAGCCCAACCATGGTCTTGAGAAATGCACCATCTCCAATAATGCTTGGCTGACAATACTTTACCAGAAAGAGAAGTAAAATGAAGACCTAAACCACCTTCTTGTTTCGGTCTACAAATAGTCTCCCACTTAACCAAACTTCATTTTGAAGACTCCAAATTTCAAGCCCATAAAAATCTTCTTGACAAAGATTCAATCTCATGAATAAAACTAGCAGGAGCGACCTAAATCATGCACCGCTAAATATATGAATCTTGAACCATTTACTTAAGAAGCAACACTCTAACAATAAAAGAAAGCCACTTAACAATCCAATGAGATACTTTAGCCCCAAATTTATCCAAAATATTATTCCATATACCTCGAGGTAGATGACCCATAGAAAGAGGAACTCCCAAATAAGTTAAAGGAAGAGCTCTAATCTAAAATCGAAGAATCTAAGCAATTTTAGCCTGTATAAGAGGATAAGTTTTAGAAAAGAATATGGAGGATTTTCCCTCGTTTATATTTTGCCCCGAAGTAGCCAAATAAATGTCCAAAGATATTCTAAAATTAGTTACTTCCCTAATAGAGGCAAGACCCATCAAAGTAGTATCATCCACAAATTGAAGATGAGAATACGCAAGTAAACTATTACCCCACCTCCAACCATGATTCAACCCCTAACTGATATGTGATTTGAGAAGTCTACCCAAAGCTTTAGCCATAATAATAAACAAATAAGGAGATAAAGGATCCCCTTGAGAAAGACCTCTCGAATCTTGAAATAAACTAGAAGTCTCACCATTGATAAGGATAGAATAGGATGGAGACGTAATACAACTCATCACCCAACTACCCAGTTGGAGTCAAAACCAAAAGCAAGGAGAATTATATTCAAGAAATACCATTTAACCCTATCATAAGCCTTAGCCATATCCAATTTTATAAACATAGCTTTTTATTTAGAAATTCCCATAGAATGAATGGCCTTAGTAGCAATAGCCACACCATCAAGGATTTGTCTACCCACCACAAAACCTCCATGTTCATAAAAAATAACCTTACTAAGCCAAGGCTTAAGTCTCTCAGCAATCAACTTGGATATAATTTTGTACACCATATTACATAGTGCAATAGTTTTGAAAAGATCTAGAGAATTGACTCCTTCCTTCTCAGGATTAAGCACCAAAATATATAATTCATAGCTCTCAACATCTATTTAGTTCTGAATGACCCCTACATAACAGACAAAAAATCCAGTTTGAAAATCTCTCAGAAGTCTTGGAAAAATTCCATAGAAAAACAATCAAACCCTAGGGCTTTCCCTTTCCTCATTTGGAAAATAATACCCTCCAACTCTTTTATTGAAACAGGTCTCATGAGCAACTCATTCATCTTAGTAGTGAAAACTAAAGGAATACAATCCAAAATACTATTTTCTTCAGCAATCGCCAAGGGAGAATCCTCATAATACAAAGAGGAAAAAAACCTTACAACCTCCCTTGAAATATCCTGAGCAGCAATCAACTGGATCCCAAGAGAAGAAATCACATTACCATACTTTCTAGCTTTAATCAAATTGAGAAAGAAAGTAGTTTATTTTTATCCTTCGTACTACCAATCAATCCAAGCCTTCTATTTCCAACAAATTTCCTCCCTCAATTCCCACTCAAATAAATTCTTAAGAGGATCATATTCCTATTTAAGAGACCTTTCTGTGAGGCCATAATCACTAATTTGTCTTGTAATAGCATCTAACTTCTCTTAAGCATCCAACTTAGTCCCATAAAGATTACCAAAACTCTACCTATCTCACTTTTTAAGATGATATTTCACATACTAGATATGCTTAACAAAAGAGAACATAGTAGTTCCATGAGCAGACCTACCATGTAACCACCAAAATATTGTTAAATCATAGATAAAAGGCTCCCGAAGCCATATTAACTAAAATTTAAAGTAGAGTTTCCTATAAACTCCTTGGTGAATGGCATTTAGCTTTATAGGCCAATGATCAGAACATCTCCAATCCAAAATTTCTGAGCTGATTTTCCAATTATTACTAATCCAGAAAGGAGAAATCAAAAAATGATCCAATATCTCATAAATAGCCTCAGTACCACATCTTCTGTTACTCCAAGTAAACATACCATTACCAGGTTTAATAACCACACGGTTTAAAAAAAATATATTATTATTAGGGGCCAAAGATGCTTGTCGAAGAGAACCCACACCACCTCTTTTTTCCTCCAAACTAGTGATAGCATTAAAGTCTCCAACAACAATCCAAGGATAGTGAGGAGCCATTAATCGCACCACCTTAATATGATTCCAAAGACAAATTTTCCTATAAAATATCATAGGGAACATAAACATTAGTTAATAAGACCACTTCACTAGACTCCTTACAAGAAGCAACCATAGAGAGAGAAAATTTATCAGAAACCCACCATATAGGAGAGAGCTTCTAAGGATTTCAAAAGCTAAAAATACCACCAGCACTGCCTTGGGCACTAATACACTAACATTGACCATGAGCCCACAATTTAGAAGCAATACTAAATAAACAATAAACTAATAATTTTACCTCCTACATAAAAACAATATCAGGCTTATGCAACTTAATCAACTCGCGAATAGTTTTTTATCGAGGGATGCTATTCAATCCCCTCACATTACAAGATAAAACAATCATTTATGAGGGGTGGAAAAGTGAGAGTTAAGGGGCCTAACCAGCCTTGACTCAACCAAGGACTCCCCCTCAAGTTTAATTTTCTCCACATATTTCTTCATGCCCACCTTAGAAGACTTTTTAGGTACCCCCTTTTTAAAATTATTTTGATGCAATCCTAGAATAGAACTTACCTTAGAACCCTTTCCATTGTTAGAGTAAATCACTATATAAAATATAGAAAAGCAATTATAGTGTTTCAAATTTTAACAGCAGAATTAAAGAAAAATAAGACAAACACACATAGAAGAAGAGACAACGATTTTAACGTGGTTCACCTAATGTGGGTTACATCCACGGAGAATTTTCAGTCCTTCCTTTCTCAATCCAAGCAATAGAGGGTTACAACCTACAGCCAAAATCTGCTATAATTTCCTCTATTTTTCCAAGGAATCAACATAGTAATTTTCATTGTCATAGTCATCTCTATTTTTCCTCACAACTATATATAAGAAAAAAAATAGAAAAAAAAAACTGCTTTTCTTAATACATTCCAAGATTAACATTGAGTTCCCAGCATCTAATTTTGGGATAAAAACAAAAAAAACTTTCCCTGGCTGTCCTGTTGTAAATCCGAAAACTTCCTCTGGTAGACTAATAGACTGTAAATCTGGAAACTTTCCCTGCTCGTCTTGCAGTAAATCCAAAAACTTTCTCTATTTAGCCTCCTCATAATTAGGCTCCATTCCTAACAATCTCCCACTTGGAGACTAATTCCATTGCACCATACTGCAACCAAGGACTGAAAAATTCTCATCATGACATCTTATTCCTTAAGGCCAACTGAAGTTGAGCAAAAGCTCAACTTTTCTCTTGACACCACTTTTGTAAGCATGTCGACAGGATTTTGTGATGTGTGAACCTTCCCTAATTTCAAAGATCCATCTTCCACTACTAATCTAATGAAATGATACCTGAGTTTGATGTGTTTAGTTTTTGAATGGAATGCCGAATTCTTCGCAAGGTGTATAGCACTACGGCTATCACTCCACAACCTATTATCCTCTTGCTTCTTCCCAGTTCTTCCATTAGTCTTTGCAACCAAACCATCTCTTTGCTTGCTTCTGTAGCAGCAACATATTCAGCTTTAGTGGTTGAAATGGCAACTACGTGTTGGAGTTTAGAAATCCAACTAACCGCTCCTCCTCCTATAGTAAAGATGTAGCCAGTAGTGCTCCTTCCACCATCAATATCACCTACCATATCAGAATCTACAAAACCTTTCAAGCATAAATTAGAGCCTCCAAAATTCAAAGAATAATTTGAAGTTCCTCTCAAGTACCTGAGTATCCATTTTACCGCTTGCCAATGTCCTTTTCTCGGATTACTCATAAATCTACTCACTACTCCCACTGCATGGGCAATGTCTGGTCTTGTACAAACCATTGCATACATAAATCTTCCAACCACTGATGCATAGGGAACCTTAGCCATATGCTCTTGTTCCTTTTGTGTCTTTGGACACAAATATTTGGTGAGTTTGAAATGCTTTGCCAATGGAGTAGCAACAGACTTTGCATTGTTCATGTTGCATCTCTTAAGCACTTTTTCAATGTATTTTGCTTGTGATAATTTCAGAGTGTGACTCTCCTTGTCTCTTGTTATCCTCATACCAAGTATTTATTTGGCTTCTCCCAAATCCTTCATGGCAAAGGATTTAGCCAACTTCTTCTTGAGCATGTTTATATCTTGCATATTTGTTCTTGCAACTAACATGTCATCCACATACAATAGCAAAATAACATAGTTGCCATTTCCAGTTTGCTTAAAATATACACAGTGATCACTTTGACATCTTTCAAACCTTTTATTAGCCATGAACTTATCAAATTTTAAATACCACTTGTCTAGGATCTTGTTTTAACCCATACAAGCTCTTTTCGAGTTACATACCCAATCCTCTTTACCTTTCACCTGAAATCCTTCTGGTTGGTGCATATAAATTTCCTCCTCCAAATCACCATGAAGAAATGTTGTCTTCACATCCAATTTCTCCAGAAACAAATTTTCTATAGCTATAAGACTCAAAATAGCTCTAATAGAGGTCATTTTTACAACTGGAGAAAAAATCTCATCAAAATCAATACCTTTTTTCTGAGCGAATCCCTTGACCACTAGTCTTGCTTTGTATCTCTTATGCCCTTCATTCTCCTCTTTAATCTTGTACACCCATTTATTGGTCAAAGCTCTTTTACCTTTGGGTAGCTCAACCAAATACCAAGTTTGGTTGTGAAATAAAGAGTCCATTTCTTCATTCATTGCAAGCTCCCACTTATTCCTGGTATCCATCTGTAATGCTTCTTGAAAACATTCTGGCTCACTAGCATCAGTATACAAAACATAATCAGAGAAACATTGAGGAATTTTACTTATCCTGGTAGATCGTCTAACAACACTTTCTGGAGATTGAGGTGCTTGTTGTTGTTGCTGTACATTTTGATCTTCTACCACTTTTGGAGTTACCTTTTCTATGTGTCCATCAAGGTCTATGTATTCAGAAATTTCCTCTTTCTGTTTCTTTCCCTGTAACCAATCTTTATACAAGTTTTTTTAATTAAATATGACATCCCTACTTCTAATGACTTTTCGGTTATCACAATCCCATAATTTGTAACCCAAGCCATCAATACCGTAACCAATAAAATAGCATTTTTTGGCCTTAGCATCTAACTTATTTTTGTTCTCTTTGTCTATATGCATAAAAGCCTCACATCCAAATACCTTAAGGAAAGAATAATTTACTGGTTTACCTGTCCAAAGCTCTTTCGAAATTCCTCCATCCAAGGCACTAGACGGTCCTCTATTAATCAGATATACTACAGTATCAACAGCATGAGCCCATAAAAATAATGGTAAGCCTACATGTATTCTCATGCTCCTAGCATGCTCCATGATGGTTCTATTCATTCTTTCTGCAACCCCATTTTATTGAGGTGTTCTTGGAACTACCTTGATTCTTCTAATTCCATTTTTAGAACAAAACACATCAAATTATCTACTGCAATATTCTCCACCATTATCCGACTTTATACACTTTAACCTTTTTCCAGTTTCATTTTCAACTAATGCATTCCAATTCTTAAAGGTATTAAAAACATCACTTTTATTCTTAATGCAATATATCCATGTTTTCCTTATTGCATCATCAATAAAAAGTACATAGTAAGAGGAACCTCCAAGAGAAGTTACCTGAGCTGGGCCCCAAACATCTAAGTGCACAAGCTCCAATTTCTCTTTCTTCCTTTCCTTGCCATCCTTGAGAAATCTAACTCTCTTTGCTTTACCATAAACACAATCCTCATAGAATTCCAAATCAATCTCTTTTAACTTAGGCAATAACTTTCTTGAATGTAAAATTTCCATATCTTTTCCACTCATATGGCCAAGTCTTTGGTGCCACAAAGATGCACTCTCACCTGTAGAAACTAAATTCATGGAGCAGTGAGAAAAATCAGTAAGTAACTAAAGAGTACCCACCAATTTACCTCTAGCTACTATCAATGAACCTTTAGTAACTTTCCAAGCATTTTCTCCAAATGCAACCGTGTATCCTTCACCATCAAGCTTACTTGCCGATATAAGATTTCTCTTTAAATTTGGTATGTGTCTCACCTCTTTAATATCCCATTGACATCCATTTGGGGATTTAATCAAAATCTCTCCAATACCCATGATTTTACATGGTTGGTCATTTCCCAATAGAACCTGTCCATAATCTCCAGAAACATAATCTATGAAGTATTCCTTATGTGAGGTAGCATGGAATGAAGCACCACTATCAATTACCCAATAATCACTATTTTTATCAAGAGATAATATTAAAGCATCTTGTAGAATTTGTCCAGTAATATTGGCTTCTGAAGTGTTACCATTATTATCATTACCTTCATTTCCATCACCCTTTCTTTGCCAACAGTCCTTCTTGAGATGACCCTTTTTTCCATAGTGCCAACACTATAGCTTTCCTTTTCCACGTGATTTGGATCTACCTTTGGATTTTCCATGATGTGAACTCTTGCCTCTTTCTCTTCCTCTTCCTCTATTCTCAACAATTAAGGCGGTGCTAGATTATTCTCCTGTGGTTTCTCTTCTCATGTCCTCACTGAGTATCACACCAACCACATCATCAAATTCTAATTTATTTGAACTCGAAGCAAAGTTACTTACCGCCATTACCAAATTGTTCCAACTTTTCGGAAGAGAGCATAAGATTAATAATGCCCTAAGCTCATCATCAAAATCCAATCCTACTGAATGCAATTGATTAGTGACAGTATTAAATTCATTTAAATGATCATGCACAAATCCTCATTCACTCATTTTCATGTTAAATAACCTTTTCATTAAGAATACCTTATTTGATGTTGATGGTTTCTCATACATCTTGGCCAAATTATCCATGACTCCCTTGGTAGTCTTTTCATCAGAGATGTTGAAGGCTACGGTGGCTCCCAAGCACAGCCTCACAATACCCAATGCCTTTCTATCAAGGAGACTCCACTCCTCATCAGACATAGATGAAGGTCTCTCTGTTTCCCCTTCAAGAGGTAAGTAAAGATCATCTGGTACAAGTAATCCTCCATTTGCATCTTCCAAAATTGAAAATTCTGGCCATTGAATTTTTGAACTCTAAACCTCCCTTCTTCCACCATTGCTCCCACTTGATCCAGAAATTCTCCTTCTATCAAGTGCACCCAACAAAACAACCACTCTGATACCACTTGTTAGAGTAAATCACTATATAAAATATAGAAAATCAATTATAGTGTTTCAAACTTTAACAGCAGAATTAAAGAAAAATAAGACAAAAACACACAGAATAAGAGATAATGATTTTAACGTGGTTCACCCAATGTGGGTTACATCCATCGATAATTTTTAGTCCTTCCTTTCTCAATCCAAGCAATAGAGGGTTACAACCTACAGCCAACATCTGTTGTAATTTCCTCTCTATTTTTCCAAGGAATCAACATAGTAATTTTCATTGTCATAGTCATCTCTCGTTTTTCCTCACAACTATATATAAGAAAAAAAATAGAAAAAACAAACTGCTTTTCTTAATACATTCCAAGATTAACATTGAGTTCCAAACATCTAATTTTGGGATAAAAACAAAAAAAACTTTCCCTGGCTGTCCTGTTGTAAATCCAAAAACTTCCTCTGGTAGACTAATAGATTGTAAATCTGGAAACTTTCCCTACCCGTCCTGCAGTAAATCTAGAAACTTTCTTTGTTTAGCCTCCTCATAATTAGGCTCCATTCCTAACATCCATGATTGAAACCCACCAAATCATCCAGCAATGGATCATCTGCCACCACACCATCCTCCTGAACAACCATATTTTTCCTCAAAAAGAATAGAAATATGGTTCTCTCAATAGTTTGTTTCGCACAATTCACCAAAACTAGAACAATCACATTACTCAGAGATTGATCAGTTTCCATCTGAGCAACATAGATATACCTTTGTATATTATCCCCAACAAGCTGTTCCAAGTCATCCAAAGCATCAAATCTATTATGTAACCCATCAACTTGCCTCTCATTAAAGGATATCTTCAAACCCCTACCTTTATTACAAGACTTAACAGGAATGAAACCCTCCTTATCAGTCCCACTATTGTGCATTGGAGCTTTCCCCTCAATAGACCCATTATCCTACTTAGAATCTTTCCCTTTATCTATACCACCATCCTGTTTAGAATGTTGAGGCTTAGGAGATAAATTTCCAGGTAATTTTGGGTATTTTCTCTAAAAGTGTCCATATGCATGACACAAATGAAATGATAGGATTTCATAGTCTAACTTTGAATCAAAGAATAAGATCCAACATAAACTTCCATAGAATCTAGCAAAGGTTTATTTAAATTTATCTCAACATAAACATGGTCATAAGAAGCTACCTTTTTATTCATTGTTTGTTGAGAAGGACCCACTGACTTCCTTAGCAATAGCGCAATCATGTTAATAATATCGATCTGCCATAACTCAAGAGGTAACCAAGGGAGCCGAACCCAAACCGACACCCACGATAAAATTTCCTTCATAGGGTTAAAGCCCACATGCCAAGGCTTAATGAACAAACCAACCTGGTTATAAAAATAAGGCCCTCCTTCAAAAACTTTATGTCGATACTCCATGCAAGAGAAAACAACCATGAAAAAATTATTTGCCCCCAACATGATATCCATATCTCCAATCGGGTTCCATACTTTTCGATCCCAAGATTCCAACAAAATGAGAGGGACCCGAATTCCTAAAAAATTGCAAATTAAGGCATTATTATCTAGGTATTCAAAATCCTTTATAATTAAATATGGTTGAATCACCAAGATAGGCCTATACAAAGCCTATTCAAGACAACCATTCACTTTTGTAGCTCTAAAACCCCGTCTGAAAGAGAGCCAATTGGGCTTGATGATTTTCTCCAAATGCATGCCCTAAATAATATGAGTCAGAGCCCATGAGGGCCTCTTGGAAGTACAATATTTTCTTATCATTCAAATCCTTTGTAACCATCTTATTGTCCTTACGTAGATTGATTCCATCCTTCGGATCCATTTTTTTGCTCATTCATTCCAGTCATGCCCTAGCTGTCATTCCCTATCACTTATTCAAAAGGGATAGGTCAAACTATCGGTTTATTGAAATATTATGATAACATGGTCCCGTAACATGATAATAGATAGATGGGGTTTATTTTAAATTCAAATAATTAATTAACACAATTATAATTATATAATTATTTTTCAATCATAGTAAAATTATTTGAAAATGAAATTATGTTTTTGTTAACTATAGCTCTCTTATAAATGTTCATTATAATTAGTGATTTCAAAATAAAATAATACAAATTAAAAGAATAGAGCAAAGAATCTTCTTCTCCATATCAAATATTAATAAATTTTGATAACAAAACCTATGTAAGATGGATAAGTTCTATATGTTAAAATGATCTTGTATGCTCAAAATAGAAGATTGTCCTCATGCAAGTAACCTTGGCAATGAAATTACATTAAACATAAAACATGACCAAGGTAAAAAAACCACCTTTGTCCTTGTTAGATTGAAAAGAAGAGGTTCACTATCCTTCTAAAGAGTAGTAACATATAAAGCATTGAAGCTTATCATACTAGAGTGATTGTTCAACTTATAAATATGAAGCAACTAAATACACATCCAATAAAGAAGCATAGTGCAAGAGTGGTTATGAATGCATACATTATGCAAAAAGACAAGAATTTAGCTTGGATACATTATTGACATACAAATTATACATGGAAATTGTTTTGATTTATTTCTAACAATGAAAGAATCTGAACAAGTAGAAAATTCTTTGTAACTTATCCTTTAGATTTAGTCATTTAGAAAGAAGAAAAACAAAACATGAATGTCTCGTTGAAAATAATTTTGGGATAGTCTTTGGCATCCAAACCAATTGATAGGAAGTGAGGAGTTATATACCTTGAATTTCAAACATCATGTGTGAAACTTAACATTTTATCGAATGACATGAGCTCAACTAGTTAAGTACCTTGACTTTCAAGGAGAAGATCTAGGTTCAAACCTTGCTAAGTGATACATGCATAATTTCCAAAAGCATTATTAGGTTGTTATTACATGAACACAATGTAATGCAAGTGAGGACCATTTCAATCCTATATAACCAATTTTAAAAAATAAAAATAAGAAGAATATTTGGATACTTCAAAGGGAAAATAAAAAATGATATAGCATTAGCTTAACTAATTTGCAAGTTAGAGATAGATAAGATTACTTTAAAAATTCAAAGACTAAGTCAATGAAATAATGACTCATATTGAACCATAGATGGTCAATGCTTTTGAAAAGATAAGGAGATGTATGAAGTAAAAGAGAACTTAAATTTCCACTTAAATGTAATCATTGTAGAAGAAGACAAACAAGGAGATCAATTCATTACCATGTATTTAGTAATGATGGATTGCAAAGAAAAATTTAAATTCCCCCTATATCAAAGCATTATAGAAGAAGCCAATCAAGGAGATCAAGCAACTCATTATCAAGTGCATAGTAAGGATGATGATAAAAATATCATAATTAGAGTTATCAAGAATTTTAATGAGTATCATACAAATTATTGATCTTAAAAAAAAATGAACAACATTATTAAAACAAATTCATGTAAATATAATGGTCTCCTATCTTAATAATAAGCATTTTGGTTTTGTAATTCAAACTCTAGTCATTTAGAATTATTATTTACTCATTCAATCTCTTCTTATTTATATATTATCAAAGTAACAACCCCTAAACCTAATGCTCAAGGGTTTATTCAACCTAACCTATACGGCCTGAGCCAATAATTAGGGATAGCCAATGTTGCTAAATTTAGATTTTTTTTTTTATTTGTGGAAAACATCCCAAAAGGGATGCCACTTTCGGGTAAGACCCAAGGAGGCAGGGGTATCCATTCCGCCAAAAACATCCAGGACTCGGACCTGGCCTACCACCTTTGACATACTCAAGGAGCAAACAAACACACAAAACCAATTTAAAAATAAGTAAATAACAACAAAAATAATAAAATAAAATAAAAAACATGCTCCTTGAGTGTGTCAAAAACAAAAGCACAACCAAACACGCACAATAAGATAAAAGAAACCACAACACAAACCACATAGAAAAACACAAGAACCACATAACAAAACACAAACAAGACAAAAACAATAGAACACTACAAAGACATAACCCAAAAAAAACATGAAAAATAAACACAACCAAAACCTAAAAAATTAAAAAAATAAATAAAATTAAAAATAAAAAACAACCAACAACAGACAATAAACAAAAACAAAAAACATAGAAAACACTCACACATAAAAACACGAAATAACACAAACAAAGAGAAACCCAAGAACAAGAACGAAAAAAAACACAAGAACAATAACAAAAAACAAAACAACAAAAACACAAGAACAACAAAAAACAACACAAAGAACACAAAAACAAAAAAAATAAAAAAAAAAAACCCACCCACCTTAAAAAACTAAACAAAAAAACAAAAAAATAAAAAAGAAATAAAAAATGAACAAAACAATGACCTATCTAGACCAGAAGACTATTAAGGCAAGAATCAACAGAGGAAACAAAATAAAGAATAGAATGAGCTAGGGAACTAAAAAAAAATTGAATGAACCAAAGAGAAGCAAAAAAAAAAACAAGAAGAAACTAGGTACCTTCAGAACTGGAGCCATCCAAAGAAATGATAGAAAGAAGAGCTTCCCTAATTTGAGAAGCCCACCATATAGGAGGGTGGCCATAACAAGTAAGATCACCTTTGTCCAAAGCCCAATTAGCTAAAGCATCAGCACTCTTGTTTTGATCTCTCGACCACATGATTGTAATCAACTTTCAAAAATCCCATCTGGATTAACTGAATCTTCTCAATAATTCTTTTTATTCTCCAATCCACCTTATGATTCTTAGAAGGATTCTTCAAGAGATTAATCATAAGTTGAGAGTCGGACTCAACTAACACCTTTTCCCATCCAACCTTAGTAGCCTCCTCGAAGGCCTCCGAGGATACCATACCCCTCAGCAAGGTTATTGGAAAGAATACCCAAATTCTCAGCAAAAGTAAAAACCAGGGAGCCATCTGAAAGTCTACCAATTCCTCCCACACTGGCTTTTCCAGGGTTCCCTCTAGAGGCTCCATCAATATTGACTTTTCCAAAATCCTTAGGAGGAGGTTGCCAATTTCTATTCCTATCCATCTTACTAATACTCACATTCCCTTTAAGTTGGTTGCCCTTAGAAGGTTTAATCTTCAATCTTTGCATCACTTGATCCCATCTTTGGTGGGAGTTTTGGGGGTGATTAAGGAGATGATGGACTGATTCAACTAAGTTGGCTATGGTATTTTGCCAAATATAGTGAATATCCTTCCTATCTTGATTAAAAATTCGGTTGTTCCTTTCATTCCAAATATTCCAAAGAAGAATGGTAGAACCCATCCAAACTAATCGCCTAATAAAATGATCAACACCCTCTTGATTAGGCCAATCCCTCCAAAGTCTGTTCAAAAGTAAAAAAATTGGACCACTGTAAGCCAAGTAAAGTGGCCATTCTCCTCCATAGCTCAGAGGCTAAAGTACACTCAATAAAAATATGGTTGATATTTTCTACATTCTCTTCACACATTTCACATCTAAAAGGGCCATGAAAACCATGCTTCATAAGTTGCTCACCAAGTAAGCACCCTACGATGCAATAAAATCCAATTAAAGAACCTCACCTTAGGCCAGAGATTTTGAGCCCACAATCGAGAAAATATGTCAGAAGAATGGTTGGGATTATTATGGCATAAGGTCAAATAACCTTGAGCAACTGAATACTCACCCTTAGTAGTGTTGTTCCATCCAAAACAATCTTTTTCATGGGACCAAGAGAGGGATCTCATATGAAGGATGCCTTGGATATCTTGTCTTTGCCTTTCTGGGATTTGAATAGGCCAGTCCTCAATAGGGATCCAATATCTACCAACCTTTGAATTACCAGTATGGTACCGACAGTAATTAGCCACCTTTATCCAATTAGCTCGGTGAAGCTCCTCCATCCAAGGCCTCCAATCGGGAAACCGAGTTATCAAAGGCTTGTGACCATCCCAAGAATCTATCCAAAAATTTGCATGTTGACCATTATGAATGATCCAAAATAATTTTTTCTTTATCAAATCCTCACCAGTCTTAAGAACTCGCTAAAATGGGAGAACCTTTGGTAGGAAGTTGATAGCGAACAAGGTCTTCGGGACTTTTGTTCTCAAGCATATTTAGCACGGAGATTATTGGCCCAAAGAGCATTGGGGTTATGCAACATCCTCCAATATAATTTAGCAGCTAAAGCTTTGTTGTTATTAATTGAAGACCGTAATCCTAACCCCCCTTCACTCTTAGGAAGACATAAAGTATCCCATTTCACCAAGGCCCATTTTCTTTTCTCCTTAGTACCACTCCAAAGGAAACGATGACTGATTTGATCCAATTCTCGAAGAATAGCCTTTGGGATATTCAAAACGGAAGAAACATAAATAGGAATAGCTTGAAGGACTGATTTTACCAAGGTGATTCTACCCCCAGAAGAAAGCCACTTGTTGGTCCACTTTCCAATTTTCTTCTTGACTTTGTCCAACAACCAATTCCAATATTTATTTTTCTGCCTTTGAATATTTATGGGAATACCTAAATAAGTGATTGGAAGAGAGGTCTTCTTATATCTTAGTTTATCCAAGACCATGGATTCCTGTCTAGCAGAGCAATGAAAGAAAATAACTTTAGATTTGTCTTCATTGATCAACTGCCCAATAGCCTTAGAAAAATAGCTAATGATTTGCTTAATATTAGAAGCTTCCTTAACCGTAGCTTTACCTAAAAGAGTAGAGTCATCCACAAATTGAAGATGAGAGATAGGTCTAGCTCCATGAGCAATGGTAACTCCCTCAAGGGTTTTGTTTTCCCTCTTTTTGGTTATAGTCCTACCCAAGCATTCAAGCAAGAATGATGAATAAATAAGGGGATAGCGGGTCACCTTGCCTAATACCTCTGGAAGCCGGGAAAGACTGAGAAGGCCTGCCATTGATAAGAACTAAGTAGGAAACTAAAGAGATACATCCCATAATCCAATCCATCCAATCCTTAGAGAAACCAAATTGCCTCAAAACTTTGATAAGGAAGTGCCAATCCACTCTGTCATAAGCTTTGGATAAGTCTAACCGAATGAACATGGAAGGAGAATTTTGCATATCCATGGAATGGATGGCTTCCTGAGCAAGAACTATCTCATCTACTATTTGACGTCCTTCCACATAACCCCCTTGCTCTGGGGAAATAATCTTATGCAAAAGAGGCTTCAACCTTTCTCGCCATGATTTTAGTAATGATTTTGAGAAGAACATTACATAAAGCAATAGGTCTAAAAGCTGAGATATGATCAACCTCTTGAGCTTTTGGAACAAGAGTAATATAAGTTTTATTGATAACCTTCAAAATTTCTTTGGCTTTCCTGGCTTCTTCCACCACCTCTAATAAATCAACATGAAGGATATCCCAGAACTCTTGGTAGAACTCAATAGGAAAACCATCAGGACCTGGGGTTTTCCCTTTTTGCATTTTAAAAACTACTTGTTGAAGCTCATTGATAGTAATAGGAGCAGTCAAAATAGAGTTCTCCTCAGAAGTGATAAGAGAAGGGATTGCTTGAAGAACATTATATTGTGAAGCTGAGTCAAGGGGAGTAGCAACAAAAATATTGGAAAAGTAATCAACAACAATAGAGTTCATGCCATCCCAAGTATAAACAACATCTCCAGAATCTGATTTTAAGGAAGAAATAAAGTTGTGAGATCTTCGAGCTAGAAGATATTTGTGGAAGAAATTTGTGTTTCGATCTCCTTCTTTGAGCCATTGAATTCTAGATTTTTGCTTCCATAAGATTTCTTCTCTTTTTTCCCATTCCTCTAACCGAGTTGTGAGTTTAATTTCATCTGCACTTCTCTTCTCTGTGAGGCCATCTAAACGGATTTTCTTATTCAAATTTTCAATATGAGCAATAACTTCATGTTTTTTTTATGAACATCCCCAAACTCTTTCCAGTTCCAAGTCTTGATTTTGGATTTAATGTATTGCAGTCTTTTGGCAAAACAGAACATCTTAGTCCCATGCCTAGGTTTACCTTCCTTCCACCATTGTTGCACATGAGGTCTGAAGGAAATGTCTCTAAGCCACATTAATTGAAAATGAAAAGGAGAGAAACTCACATTGGTTTTCCACATTTCCACCATGATCGGCCAATGATCCGAACCAGCATTATTAAGAGTCTTCACTTTAGGAATGTGACCATGGATTAAGAAATTTTCAGAGAGCAAAAACCTATCCAATCTCTCCATTATACAAGCTAAGCCTTGCCTTCTGTTAGACCAAGTCATAAGGCCATTATCTCGGTTGGATATCCACAAGATGGAGGTTTGCAATATATTCGCTCATGAGGTCAGTGCTTTTGTCCAAATTTCTATTTCCTCCCCTTTTCTCATCCAGAGAGAGGATGGTATTGAAATCTCCTCCGATCAAGATCCAAGCTTTAGGAAAATGAGAGATAATATGAGTAATATCCTTCCACTGTCTTCTTTTTTCCTCCAAAGAAGTTGGAGCATAAACAATAATGCAGAGCATAATCTGGTTGGAATGTCTACTTTGAATAGCTATAGCCAACAAACCCCAACTCGCCAACCATATGGTGAATAACTACCTCTTTTGGGTCCCAAAGACAAGCAATGCCACCCGAAGTCCCTTGGGAACTGAGGGAAACCACTTTTCCAGCTGGCCAAATTTTATCGGCAATTAAGTCCATATCCTCCATTGACATCTTTGTTTCTTGAAGGAAAACAAGATGTGGATGATTTATCTGAATCATTCTTCTAATTTCATTTTGTTTTGAAAGACTCCCTTTGAGTCCTCTAATATTCCAAGTGATGATCTTCATTAATACCAGGGCTTAAAAAGTTGGGAAGGGCATTAATCTTACCTTCCTCTACAAGCTTTTCACCTTCTTTTACCATATGATATTGATTGGTCTTGTGACCTACTTTTTTATTAGAATCCATCTTCAATTTTTTTTCCCTGTTTCTTGACTTATTCCAATTGAATCTGAGATGGCTTCTAACCTTGAAGAATGCTCGTACACAACCAAAATTTTACTAGATGGTTCAACGGAGTCTATATTGGGACCTGCATTATTTGAAGTTTTGACATTTGAAATATTGTTTTTCTTGTGTAAATTTTCTCCCTTTTTTTCTGTTGAAAACCTTTGATTTGTTGGTTTGTCTCCGAGTTCTTCCCTTCATATTTAAATTGTGTTTCTAAGATTTCAGTTTCCATTATTTCCTCTTCCTCACTTGGGACATCATTTGTGGAAAGGATTTCAAACATATTAGCAGATGACTTTGATTGATCCTTCATAACTAGTTTTTTTTTAGTGTTCTTCTTCTTAGGTATTTGGAAACCTCGTTGAGTTTATATCTTCTTTCTTTTGATCAGGAATTTTATTTGGGCAAGCACTGGCCAAATGACCATATTCATGGCAAATTCTACAACGAAAAGGAATGTTCTCATAGTCCACTACTTGCTCCCAAGTGTCTTCCCCAAATTGTAATGTGATCTTTTTAGGTAGGGGTTTGTCAAAATCCATTAAAACACAAATTCGAGCATAAATAATATGTTCAAAATTTTGAGTACAATCAGAAGTCATCATAAAAGTTCCTAAAGAGTTTCCAATTGAAGAAAAAATAGTAGGATTCCAAAATTCAATAGGGAGGCCAAAGAGTCTAACCCACACGGGAGCTATAGAAGGCATCTCTTCTTCGACTTTAAATTTAGTATGCCAGGGCTTCATGAAAAGCCCTGCCCTTCCCAAAAAACAAGGACCCCCTTGAAAAGTTTTCTCTCTATCTTCATTATTAGAAAATAAAACAAGAAAATAACCATTTGGATAAATAGAGATTTGTAACTCACCTTTAGTTTTCCAGCTTTTTGCAGCCCAGACTTTGAAAGCAGATAGACTCGGACGAAAACCCACGAACCGACAAATTAGTCCTCTTTTTTCCAAATCTTCAATGCCGAACTGAATGTTACCCATATCAAGCTTAACAATAGGAGTTCCATCAACTGCTTTAAGACATCCTGACTCCGTTTTCCTGGGATCAATCTTAGGCATTCTTAGAGGTTTATGGGAAGCCCTAATATTGATATTAGCATTGGGCTGAGGCTGTCCACCATGAAGGGCATCCCTAAAATTCATTTTTGGGACCGAGTCTTCGAAATTCTTACCCTTGATAGGGGTTTTCACAGTAGAATTATTTTGTGGGTGCACCTTAGCACCAGATTCACTTGAGATATGAGCCATTTTTTGATCAACTACTTGAAACTTGTTTCGTGATCTCTTTAATCCTTGCCCTAGACATCGTGGAAAGGTATGGTTTTCACTTTTCTTTTGTGCAGCAAATTGGAAGTCGTTGTCACTCAAGTTCACAGTATGATCTGTTGAAAGACAAATTTCTAACCCATATTGTATCCCCTGCAACATTTCCTGCTAAAATATTGAGCATAAACCACAAAAATATTTGCCGCTAGGGCCCGAAGGCCCTAAAAACCAACCTCTGGAGCTTCTTGCACTCAACCCAAATGAAACCCTCGCATAGCCGCTTGCCAAATATGTCATTCACACATAGGGATGCGCTAGGATCTGTGTTGCTCCAAATGATATGAAAATTGGTGGAGATGTTCTAGGGTTTTTCAGGCATCTACCCTCAAAATTTCAGCTCAATCCGAGTCCGGATGAGTGAGATATGGCTGAAATGAGTTTGGCAATTTGGGCAGTCCTTGGCCTTGGTGGGAATCAAAATCATGACGTAGCCACAACCAGCACCCTAGCCATGGCTACAACCACCGTCCGAGATAGGTGCTCACTTGGATATTGGAGACCACGTACTCTATGAATCTCCTCGCTTTTTCTAGCAAAATGTGTGTCCTTTCTTTGGCGCTTCCAACACAAACACAACCACCAAAATATATTGCTGTCATTTTTCGAATGCAAGTCACCTAGCACCCAAACACTCTAACCACTACCTTCTTGCCACTAGGACACACTGCCCAGATGGCTTCCAAATTTCGGTGCTTTTTGATTTATCTCTATTCACTAGTACATAAAATAAAAATTCACTTATCTTTTTTCATACGAGCTTTTAACACAATTGCACCCTTGCTAAATTTAGATTGTTATAGGGTCTTCCCTCTCAAAAAAATTTGTTCTCAAAGTTAGAAATTTTGAAGAATCACCACTTTTTTCCATGTCATGAATTTTTCTAAAAGATATTATCACTAAATGAGTAGCTCCTACACTTAGAAAGATAAAAAATTATATAGCCACAACTATAGCATGACTTTTGGATTTAAATCAACATGACCTTCTTCATCCAAACATGAATCTTTATATAGGATTGCAACTTTTAATGAAATACCTATTCAAGATAAAAAACATAAAATATATGGATCTTGGATCTAGGTAGGAGATTTAACTTACATACTACATTCCCCATCCTATGAACCACCTTGCAAGGACCATAGAGTTTTGATGCAAGCTTTTGGAGGCTCCTAGTTTTGAGTGGAATTTGCTTGTATGGATAGAACCTTTAAAAGACCATATAACCAACTTCAAAATAATTTTATAAACAATATAAATCCTATTACTACTTCATATGATTATGATCTTGACAATTATTGTCCTTAAGGATATGGAGAACAAACTATCATTGTTGGAGGAATGTATCAACTTGAGCAACATGAGAGGATCCTAGAATATAATCTATCAAATATGGGTATTTTGACCATACAAAGGCTCAAATGGGTACATCTTGGTAGAATTATGATAAAATGTATTGTATCCATGCTCTGCTAAAGAAATACATTTAATCCACTAATATTACTTGTCTTGGTCAAACCCTTTCAAATATGTGATCAAACACCTGTTAATAATTTGTGTTTGTAAATCAATTCAAGGGTGGTAGGAAGTTTTTGTTCTAAACAAGGAACCATTGAGGGTGAACACATATTTCTAAAATATGCTTATAAAAATAAGGTCACAATCACACATGATAGACTTGGGCATACCATGTAATTAAAAGATAGAGTTGAGGAATTCCTTAGCCACTTTGCTAGTGATAAATGGTTGTTGTAAGACACAAATGTCAACATACTTGGAGAGGCAATCCACAACCACAAAATAATTATTTTACCCTCTAATTTAGGAAGGTCCTCAATTAAGATAATAGATATGTGTTCCCACTAGCAATCAGAAATAGAAAGTCTAAAGGGGATGTAACTCTCCAAGAGTCATAACCATTTCATACTTATGTTATTGACACACTTCACATTCTATAATAGACTATTTGATATTAAATTTCTTTCCTTTCCCCCAAAAAATGTTGCACTTAACTCATTGATAGGTTTTAGGTAACCCATAATAACCTATTAAAAGAGAGATGTGTAATTATTGAAGGGTATTGTTCTCAACCTAGGAGAATTAAGTTTGATAAATTCGATCATTCTTTCAAAAAATACCATCAGACCCATAAAACCTTGGGTTGTGCAAGTTAGCTATATTAATATCATGAATCAAGTGAGATGTATGAGGATCAAACTATCATTCCATATATATATATATATATATATATATATATATATATATATATTATAAAAATTTGATGTGGAGTTGAGTTTGGTTTTCAATAATGCAAGTGAAGTCTTTATTACTTTAATGTTCAAATTTTTTATCTATAGTTTTATGTGTTTTGAATGCTTTAGGGATTTTTTTATTGGAACCAACCATTATATTTAATAAAAATAAAAGATCTTAATAAAAGGGAGCTGGAAGGATCACAGTTCAGGGCGCAAGGTCACTTATACGATCAAAACTAGAACCAATCCTTGAAAGGGTGAATAAACAACATAATTAAGCATAGAAAAATAAACTAGAGTAAAAAAACTTAAACTGTAGAACTATAACTTTAAGCACCAAGTAGACTTATGGCTCTGTCATCATGTGTCTGTTTAAATCCAACGTCCCAAATCTATTGGAATTGTTGGGTCGAATGGGTGAAACCCTTTTTCGAGTAGACTATATCCATATTCTTTCCCCTGTCAAGGACTATTAGAACGTCGCACATAAATTGAGGGATATTTTGATTTTGCTTCCTTCGTAGGAACCACCAATTCCATCAATGATGGCTTTGCATCAATGATATATCATCATTATCGCTAAGATACTCCAACACACTATAATTGTTCGATGAATGAGGAACATAATTGCCCAACTAGACACTTAACATATGAAGTTGCTTCTATAGAGTGGCATCTTATTTTGTATATCCCCTTCTCAGGCTACAAAATCACCTTGCATTAGTCAGGAGGAATGTATTGGAGGATGGGTCAGTTGGGTAAATTAAGAAGCAACCACTATTACATCCTTGGGATATGAATCTGTTGATACTGTGGAGCCTCATTGTTATCACTTTTAGATGGTGGACCAACTTTTTCTTTTTCATACATTTTTTATCGATTTTGAGTCATGTGCCAACTTGGACTGTGTATCTTTAGAAGTAGCAAAACATGTATTTTTATGCCTTCCCACAGCCGTCCAACCATTGAATTTGAGGAGTGGGCACACTTGGTGTGGTGGGGCTCTGCTTGTACCTATTATATGGCATCAAAGGATAATATTTAATCTTGTATGTTGAGGACTAGCAATGAAAACATGTGGGATAAATTAATATAGAAGACTCGTTGAGATAACACAATTTCATCAACTGATATGTCAATAGTCTCCTTGAGATATCCGTAAATATTAATCAATAGTCTCCTTGAGATATCCGTAAATATTAATCTTAAAGTAAACATGTTTTTGGGGGCAAGAAAAAATGTATCCGTCTCCACCAAAATGACATGCCCTATTGAGACTGCTATGCAACTAAGAAAGGGCCACAAAGGTAAATTTTATTTAATATGAAAAATCTTTTAAGGAGCTTTTTTTCTATTTCTTTAAAGGCTATAAAGGATTCTAGAAAAAAAAAATTATATATTTTATAAGTGTTTTTAGTTTAAGAAGATATGATTAATATTTTTATATTTTATAATCTTATTTTGTTATTAAAAAAAATTATTGAATTATTAGATTATGTTAGTGTGAGAAACTTTTACAATCAACATTAAGGCTAAGCTGGACATCCTCATCCCACCATGACCTATGAGAGTATGACCTCTCATAAGGAAGAGAATTGAGCTTACTAATAGGGAATTTAACACAGACATACAATAGTTTAAACTTTGAACCTCCTAAAGACATGTCAAAACTCAAAAAATTGCACTATCTCCTATGACTTTATTTTATCATTTATTTGGTTATAGAATTTATTTTATAGTTTTTTATTATTATTATTTTATATTTTAATTTGGTTATAAAGATATTTCACAAAGCCTTTCATTTGGGTAGGATTTGTATTAATACAGAACAAAATTCCAATCATGGAATATGCCACTTTTTAATTTCATAATTTTATTTGATAAGGTAATATATTCTACAAAACCTTTTCTTTTTCATAGTTTAGTTTGATTAAAAAAAAAACTTCAGAAAATACTAGGAAATTTAAATTTTTAAGAAGCCTACAAGTAAATATATTTAAGTTTATATATATAAAATAGAGTGTGTAGAATAAAAGTAAATAGTATATAATTTTATGAATGTAATTGAGTTTAATTTATTGTAATTGATATTTTTATGATAAAATTATCTATTACAATATGGTTTATTGAAATATTATGATAACATGTATATGGTTTATTTTAATTTCAAATAATTAATTAATAAAATTATAAATATATAATTATTTTTCAATCATATTAAAAGTATTTGAACATGGAATTATGTTTTCGTTAACTATAGCTCACTTATAAATGTTCATTTTAATCAGTGTTTTCAAAATAAAATAATACAAATTAAAAGAGTAAAGAATCTTCTTCTTCATATCAATTATTGATAAATTTTAATAACAAAACATATGTAAGATGGATAAATTCTATGTGTTAAAATGATCTCGCATGTTCAAAATAGAAGATTATCCTATTATTTGATAGGCAATTGTCCTAGTGGCTAAGATGGTGGTTGTTTCTTAAGTGGTCTTGTGTTCAAACCCCTTGAGGGTGGTTGTTGATGTAATTTGTAAACGTTCTCCTGAAAAAAAAAAAAATAGAAGATTATCCTTATGAAAGTAACCTTGGCAATGAAATTAGATTAAACATCAAATATGTGACCAAGGTGAAATTAACAACCTTTGGATTTGTTAGACTGAAAAAAAGAGCTTCACAAGAATAGTATCATATAAAATATTGAATATTTTTATACTAGATTTATTTCTCAACTCATGAACATGAAGCAACTAAATACACATCCAATAAAGAAGCATAGTTCATGAGTGGTTATGAATGCATTCATTATGCAAAAAATAAGAATTTAGCTTGGATACATCATCGACATACAAATTATACATACAAATTGTTTTGATTATAATTCTAACAATGAAATAATTTGAACAAGTAGAAAATTATTTGTAACTTATCCTTTAGATTTAGTCATTTATAAATAAGAAGAAAAACAAAACATGAATGTTTCATTGAAAATGATTTTGGAATAGCCTATGGGATCCAAAATAATTGATAGGAAGTGAGGAGTAAAATACCTTGACTCTCAAATATCATGTGTGAAACTTAACATTTTATCAAATGGCATGAGCTCAACTAGTTAAGTACCTTGAATTTTATGGAGGAGATCCAGGTTCAAATCTTGCCAACTGATACATGTATAATTTCAAAAAGCATTACTAGGTTATTACATAAACAATATGTAATGCAGGTGATGGCCATTTCAATCCTATATAGCCAATTTTAAAAGATCAAAATAAGAATAATATTTGGATACTTCGAAGGGAAAATATAAAATGATATAGCATTAGCTTAACTGATTCTCAAGTTAGAGATAGATAATATTACTTTAAAATTTTGAAGATCAAGTTAATGAAATAATGAAGGTAGAAAAGAATTTAGAAGAAGTTTCTCATATTGAACCATAGATGGTCAGTTCTTTTGAAAAGATAAGGAGAAGTATAAAGTAAAAGAGAAGTTAAATCCCCCTTAATTGTAATCACTGTAGAAGAAGACACTCAAGGAGATGAACTCATTACCATGTATTTAGTTATAATGGATTGTAAACAAAATTTTAAATTCCTACTATATCAAAGCATTAGAAGAAGCCAATCAAGGAGATAAAGCAACTCATTATCAAGTGTATAGTAAGGATGATGATCAAAATATCTTAATTGAATTTATCGAGAATTTTAATGAGTATCATACAAATTATTGATCTTAAAATTAAAAAACATCGAACAACATTTTGTAGAACAAAGACATGTAAATATAATGATCCCCTATCTTAATAATAAGCATGTTGGTTTTGTAATTCAATCTCTTCTCATTTAGAATTATGATTTGCTAATTCAATCTCTTCCTATTTATATATTAACAAAGTAACAACCCCTAAACTTAATGCTCAAGGTTTTTTTCAACCTAACCTAAAGGTTCTAATTCAATGATTGGGGATAGCAAATATGGCTACATTTAGGTTGTTAGAGGGAATTCCCTCTCAAATAATTTGTTCTCAAAGTTAGAAATTTTGAAGAATGACCACTTGTTCCATGTCAAGTATTTGTCTAAAATATCTTATCACTAGATGAGTTGCTCATACACTTAGAAATATCAAACATTACACACCCACAACTATAGCACAACTTTTGGCTTTAAATGAATGTGATATTATTCATCCAAACATGAATATTTATTTAGGATTGCAACTTTTAATGAATAAGAAGCATAAAAAATATGGATCTTGGATCTAGGTAGGATATTTAACTTACATAGCACATTCCCCATCCTATGAACCAGCTTGCAAGGACCACGGAGTTTGGGCGTAAGCTTTTGAAGTCTCCTAGTTTTGATTGAAACTTGCTTGTATGGATGGAACCTTTAAATGACCATATAACCAACTTCAAATCAATTTTATAAGCAATATAAATCCTATTACTACTTCATATGATTATAATCTTGATAATTATTGTCCTTAAGGAGATGAAGAACCAACTATCATTGCTGGAGGAATGTATCAACTTGAGCAACATGAGAGGATCCTAGAATATAATTAGTCAAATATGGGTATTTTGACCATACAAAGGCTCAAATTGGTACATCTTGGTGGAAAGATGATAAAACATGTTGTATCCATGATCTTCTAAAGAAATTCATTTAACCCACTAATATCAGTTGTCTTGGTCAAACTGTCTCAAATATGTGGTCAAACACTTATTAATAATTTTTGTTTGTCCATCAGTTCGAGGGTGGTAGGAAGTTTTTGTGCTAAGCTAGGAACCATTGAGGGTGAACAAATATTTCTAAAATATGCTTATAGAAATAAGGTCACAATTGCACATGATAAACTTGGGCATAACATGTAATTAAAAGATAGACTTGAGGAATTCCTTAGCCACTTTTCTAGTGATAAATGTTTGTTGTAAGACACAAATGCCAATATACTTGAAGAGGTAATCCACAACCACAAATCATTGTTTGACTCTCTAATTTAGGAAGACCCTTAATTAAGACAATAGAGATGTGTTCCCACTAGAAATCAAAAAGAGGAAGGAGATGTTACAGTCCAAGAGTCTTCACCATGACATATGTTATTGACACACTTCACACTCTATAATAAACTATTTGATATTAAATTTCATTCCTTCCCCAAAAATAATGATTGCACTTAACTCATTGATAGGTTTTAGGGAACCCATAATAACCTATTAAATGAGATATGTGTAATTTTTGAAGGGTGTTTTTCTTAACCTAGGAGGATTGAGTTTGATAAATTCAATCCTTCTTTCACAAAATCCCATCAAACCTATAAAACCTTGGTTGTGCAAGTTAGTTATCCTAATATCATGAATCAAGTGAGATGTATGAGAATCAAACTATCTTTTATATATATATAAAGAGAGAAAGAGAGATTTGTATCCAATCATCTAAATTCAATTTTTATTATATTATAGGTGTTTTCAATTTTCTCATTGTAAACAAACCCCATAAAAAACACCATAGATAAACTATGAAAAAACCATAGAGAAAACCTTTTCATGACATAGAGTACATAAATATATGGAAATAACCAAGGGAAGAGTTCTTCTTTAATCGATCTACCTCTAAATTCAAGGGTAAAAACCATTTCATTGTATATCATAAGATATAGTTTTGAATCCCTAAATGCCTAATGCACAAATTCAAATTTTATCAACGAAACCTCATAAAAAATAAAAAATATCTTAAATTTTATAAATAATCCTATCATCAAATCCATGGTTGGTTCAAAATATCCTTCTCATACAAAAAATTCTCTCATAAATAAAAAATTCAAGATAAAAACCCTTTCATCATATATCATAAGATAAAGTTTTGAGTCCTTAAATGCCTATATACAAATTCAAATTTCAATATTAAACCTCATGAAAAAATAAAACACATCTTAAATTTTATTAATAATCTTATCATCAAATTTATGATTAACTAAAACTATTATTTTTTATTAAAAAATCATTTTATATAATAAATTCAATAAACTTAAAATCATAAAATATGAAAATATATATATATATAACATGACCTTATCACCCAGGACTTATTCATTGGGTTTTGCCCATATATTATTTTGCGAGCACCACCTTAGATGATGAGCTAAAACTACGTGGCCAAATCCTGGATCTCTTTTTAATTGTGCTTTAAATAATAAGTGCACTACTGTTCATAATCTTTTGTCTGTGGAATTTAGTAAAAAGTTGGGTATTTAGCAAGGAGGAGACTTAGGTTCAAATTTGGAGCATGTGTAATTTAGGGTAAAGGTAGTAGTTTGACTTGAGTTCGACCAATTATTCAAAAAAGAAGGTAGTTACCGTCTCAGTAAGGGTTATAATGGTAGCACCATGATTTGACACTGCCATCGGAGTAATGCAACTTAAACCAGGATTATAGTGGTAACACCATGATTTGACACTACCATCGGAGTAATGCAACTTAAACCTATGAACAGATATTAAAAAAAAAAAAAATAGTTGTCGTGTCGACAGAAGTTATAGTAGTAGCATTGCAACTTAAACCTGTGACCAGTTATTAAAAAAAAAGTAGTTATCCATTCCCTATATAAAAGAAAAAATGTTGATAATCTAACCATAAATACACTATTGTCATTGCTCGTAATGCTCGTACGACTATGCCGAGAATTTGCAAGCGCACCTTTGCTAGTGACCCCAAAACTGTCTTTGAATTCAAAATGAGCCCTTGTTTGCTATATTCCCTCCCTTTCCTTAAGCAATTCATCTACAAATTATATATAAATGTTTTTTAATATTTTCTATGATCTGCAACCATTGTCATTTTTAATGTGAAAAGCAAAGTAGAGTTTGAACGCCATCAACCATTACAGTACAATACAACGCTCTAAGCTGGTAAACATCGTTCGAAAGGTAATGTAAAAGAGACATCCGTAAAATAGGCACCAATATGCGGGCCCCTTACTTGTCTCCCCCTATTGCATGTGGGTCCCAGTAAGGTCAAACGAGACCCACATGCAATAGGGGGAGACAAGTAAGGGGCCCGCATATTGGTGCCTATTTTACGGATGTCTCTTTTACATTACCTTTCGAACGATGTTTACCAGCTAAGAGCGTTGTATTGTACTGTAATGGTTGATGGCGTTCAAACTCTACTTTGCTTTTCACATTAAAAATGACAATGGTTGCAGATCATAGAAAATATTAAAAAACATTTATATATAATTTGTAGATGAATTGCTTAGGAAAAGGGAGGGAATATAGCAAACTAAGGGCCCATTTTGAATTCAAAGACGGTTTTGGGGTCACTAGCAAAGGGGTCACTAAAAGAATTCAAAGTTGAGCACTATCTTTGTAACAGGCATGCCCCAAGATTTGAACCTAGTCTCTACTAAAAGAATTCAGAGTTGAGCACTATTTTTGCAACAAGCATGCCCCAAGATTTGAACCTAGTCTCTTCTAAGTAAGTATCCGGTCAAAAAACGAATACCAATCCACCAACCCTTGAAAACATTATTAAAGGTTTCAATAAGGAGATGGTTGGTGGTGGCATTCACTAATCCTCTCAAATTTCGTACCTCTTTTTCTTGTAAAATTGTAAACATTTATCAAAACTCTTGCTAGGAGAATCACATTGATTATGTCATGTATTATGAGAAAAAGACAATCTAACTTCCTAAAGTGCAATTGATTTAGATAATCTTACTACAATCTAGGAAGACATTAAATGGGTATAAGAATTTACTCAGTATTTTTTTTTTTTTTTTTTGTTTTTTTTTTTTTTTTTTTTGGACATTATTTACAATTAAAGATTGAATAGGACTTTAACTTAAACATGTTGGATTGGTTGAAATTTAGTTTCCTTTTCTATAAATTTGTGTCCACTATTTTCTCAAAACCTCAACAAGAGTTGGTATAAATAGTAACATTTAATTATTAATTCATCTTCAAGACTTCAACAATCAATCCAACAAGCTTGTTCACTTGCTTCTCTTTGTAATGTCATAGTTACAGGTGTTCTTGAATTTTTTTGGTATGTGCTATAAGTGGAAAGAATGTAAGTGCATCTTAGGATAATTATGTTCTTGGATGTTCTTGCTATCTACAAGCAGCAAGAATGCAAGTGTAGATTAGGAGAATTATGCTACTAAAAGGGAATCAATTGTTTAAAGTTCACTTTGCAAATGAGTGAGTTTTAACTCCTAACCTTTCCCAACAACTAGTGGAGGATATGTTTTTGCTTGGTTACCATTTTATAAAGAAACCAAGGTAATGGGTAATGAGTCTAAAAACAAAGTGTGCTTATTGGAAAAGAGGATCAATCATAATGGTTAAATAAAAATTAAAAACTTAAAACGAGGGGAGACCATTCACTACTTCAACATTCTTTTTGACATTTAGATCTCTAGAGTTGACTAATAGTGATGGATTATGCTTAGTTGGAGAAGTTGCAATATTGGTATAATATTGATCTATCTTTTTTTGACAGATTCTTCGAACATGTCATATGAATATTTCCTTTTACCTCTTTCCTCCCATGTAGCATGTAAGATGTTGGAGAAGCTCTTAAGAAGTTTGCTCTGGGGCAAGCAAGGAAGGGTAAAAGCATTATCATTAGTGGCTTGGGAAATTTTCACTATACTTGCAACTAAATGGATTGTTAGGCAAGTGGAGGAGGAAGATCCTTGGTAGGTGCTTCTCTTCCATAGAAGTTTTAACTACACAACACATCCACAAAATTAGAGGCCCCTTCAATATTTTGGTATAATTGGAAATGCAAATATTTTTAAGCTTTCAAGGACAAGAAACTTTAAATATAGACTGAATCACTTGGCAAGCAATATTTGAAAGCTTCCATTGGAGTATGAAGGATCCTATAAAACTTGATATGTAGCAACCCAACCAAAATGAGATTTTTGCTCTTCTTAGGGACAACTTGATCTTTTGCCCTCACTAATGAATGGTTGGAAAGAAGAGGTTTGTCTAGGTGATATGCATAATCATGAACTTCAATAATTTATCCTTAGAACGATTAAAATGAATCCAAAATAAATCTCCAACAACTAGAGCTCCCATTGAATATTATGTTAAAAAATGCTTGAAAGTTGATTATTCAAATTTCTAAATGTCGTTTGATGTAGTAGGTTTATTGAAGGGACTAAATTAGAATAATGGCAGGTCATTTTACAATTATGTAATAGAAGACTTGTTTATCAAGGGAAGAACACTTAGGTTATTACTTCTTTTGAACATGGGATAAAGACTCAATGATTCAAAATTACGATGAGCTAGCTAAAATCATCAAACTTGGAATACAAAAGAACCTTAAAAACATTAACTCCTTAATTGGCTCCTAAGACATCAAGGAAACAATCAAAACATAGTTATACAAAATTGGCATTTATAAGTCTTAATGCATTTGATCTAAAATGTAAGTGTTTTTTCTTGATCACTTTTACAAATAATGTGGTGTGTCTAGGAAATTTTGGGCTTGGATTAGGGGGATTCATTTTTTTTTTTAATTCATCTATACGTTTATGTGGCCCTCTTTAAGGAGACAATTACATGATTAGGGTAAGTTCCAAACTCTATGGTACACTATAATGTTATTTGTTATTAGTTTTTTTATAGAAATTGAAATGTAAGGAAACTTTTCAAGAGAACATGTTTTCATTCAACTTGGTCTAGGTTTGTATAGAAATGGACTCACTTTCCATTGAGCCACAAGATAATAAAAGAATATCATAGTAATATTAGTGCTTCCTTAATAGAATATTTTCATCCTTTTATGTACACTATCACATACTCCTTACCAATAAACCAAAAATAACACAAAAAAAGAACTCCTACAAAGAATGCATCTAACAACATAAAAGGTTCTCAGAATCTCAGGTGCCCTAGAAAAACCTGAGATAGATGAATAATTGTGTTATCCACTTGCACTTTATCATACTCCATTTATATTTAAATGAAAACCCTCATACCATTTACAAAAAATATTTTTTAGCATATTACCTTACCAACTTAACAAACAACATTACCATGGACCTTTTATCCACAAAACCATAGAAGTCCACAAATTCATTTGATCAGACTCTTTATGGATCAAAACAAGATTCATGCAACTTTTTAGTAGATTACCTAATTGTTTTATTGAGCCCCATTTTGAAATAGAAATTGTCATTTGTTTTACTTTATTAAGACAATGAAAAATGAACTTCTATTTCTTATAAAAATTTACAATAAAAAGAGGAACAACTAGAATCAACTTTATAGCCAATATGCAAAACAAAAATGCAATAAAGAAAAATGAAAATTTTAATGCCCGTGTGACTAGTACCTCGTTATTGACACAAACCATATTTAACTATCATTGCAAAATAATGGGAGCCCCTCTAGCATAATAAATTTCTATATGAACAATGTTTCTGATGTATTATAGAATCCACTTAGCAGCCTTCTAATGGCTCTAATGAGGTGCTTGCATACATCCAAAATAAAAACTAACAATAGAAGTAATGTTAAGTCAAGTGTGAGCAAGATTGAAAGACTACTCAACAAAGACCAATAGTATCATATTCCAAAGGAGATGAGTAGTTATCTTCAAGCTCCATCATTGAAGCAAACAAAGTGCAACTCAACTTATAGTCTCCATCCTAACTATTGTAGAAGATCCAAAGCATATTAATAGTAAAATAAAAATTTCTAAAGTAGACATAACTATTTGAATACCCAAAAAATAAAGTAGACCTAAATTTGTTATCATAAATTGAAGAACACAAGCTTATACTGAGAGGGGAGGTGAACAGTATAAGATCACTTTTTACTTTTCTTTCCTAATGAATATTATGCAATGTATAGATAGCAATATCAACAACAATAATCAAAGCAATGCACAAATAACCACACACAATAGAGACACCAAATTTATGTGGTTCACCCAATGTGGGCTACTCCACAAAGAAAATATTTCACTAAAATTTTCTCAATCAATATCTTGGGAATCCTTTCCCTATTACAATGTTTATGGATATCTATCCAAAGGAGACACCAATCCCCTAATCAAGTTTGTGGATATCTATCCATAGGAGAACTCTTTTCTCATAGGCTCTGACTGGTGATCTTCTAGAAGAACTGTTACCCCCACCACTCTGGCTAATGGATCTCTATCCACTGAAGACTCCTATCCTCACTACCCTGGCTAATGTATCTCTATCCACTAGATATTGTCATCCTCTATACTCTATCACCTTCAAAGCTCTGTCTCAAATATTTACTAAACTCAATCCTTCTGTCTAGCATAAATTTGTCCTCATTCTCTGTCCTCTGATATGCACTAAACATAGTCCTTCGGTCTAGCACAAATCTATCCTCAATATCTATCCTTTGATCTACACTAAACATAGTCCTTTGGTCTAGCACAAATCTATCCTCAATCTCTATCCTCTGTTCTATACTAAACATATTCCTTCTATCCTCAAGTCTTAACTCAAAGCTTGAAAAAATCACAAATCAAATCTGTTGGATCTTACCCCAAACCTTAACTCAAGGTTTAAACAAATAAATCAATCAAATCTTCTCACAAGCCTTCCTAAAGACTTATCTCAAATCTACCTTGTAAGCTTCCACAAAATCTCACACCAATTTGTCCTCAAGTCCTCTCTAGAACTTTTCCAATCTGCTCAATAAGTCCCCACAAGAACTTATCCAAATATCCTCTCAATTTTTATTGTAAGCTTCTACAAAAGCTTACCCAAATTTGTCCACAAGTCTTCTCAAATATGATCTACACTAATCACAATGCTCAATCACTCTCTTAGAAACATATAGAGAATTTTTAGAGACCCAATATGCTTCACATTCATATCAATACTCAATCACTTTCAATCACTCTTTTAGAAACATATAGAGAATTGTTAGATACTCAATATGCTTCACATTCACCTCAATAATCAATCACTTTCAATCACTCTCTTAGAAACATATAGATAATTGTTAGAGACTCAATATGCTTTACATTCACCTCAATAGTCAATTAATTCATAATATAGAATAATTTATTTTACATAACTCGAACAATCACTTCACAGATTCACTTGACTAGGCTTAACCAACTCTACTCAACCAATTACTCAATGAAAAAGTACTTTCTCACAAAACCTAGTCCAAGCATATGAATACTCACTCAAATATTTCCAACAATGCTTTATCAACCAATCTCACATAACAATGATACTCATGTTCTTTCCAAACCCTAGTTCAATTTCTTCACTCAACAACTCACTTCAAAAAAAATGCTTATAAGACAATCTTCACATAACAATGATACTCATGTTCTTTGCAAACCCTAGTTCAAGTTCTTCACTCAACTCAAACACTTCAACAACAATGCTTATAAAACAAGGTTTTATCAACAACTCTTAATTCCAGAAAACCTTGAAGCATTAATTCAAAACACTCTCAACAATGCAAACCAAACAATCCTTTTCACTCCAACTTTTCATTCACAATTTTCATCAATCACTCACTAGGAAGAATATGCCCATACCTTTGTTGGATGTAGAAGTGCCTTTAGAAAACCTATATTAATCACAATTTTCTTATTTTCAATTCCAATGGTTAGACACAACAATATTACTTCAAAACTTTCCAAAATATTCCTTGGACATAAAACAATCACAACTCAATTTATGTCTTATTGCTCCCTTTTAAAAATAGCACTCATCATACCATACATAAAGATAATTTCCTTGATACACCTTAAAAACTCCAACTTAAAATAATATCCAACACCATAAAAATATCAACCAAAACATCTTACAATATTTTTAAAACATTTGACCATACAACATTAAAAATTTAATTTTGTAAAAAACCTTATAACTCCTTTAGAAACCTTAGAACCAATTTAAATATGCAAAAATTAATCTCAAGTGTACCTATGAGCTTCACCACAAACTCGGCTGCCCATTCCACCTAGTTATGCTGAAATAATATCCCCATATGTTTGAAAGAGACAACCTTAGGACCTCCATTTGGTGTGCCCCTCAACACAACATTTTTCCCATTGGCCTTGAACTTGAGCTCTAAAGTCTAAAAATTGAGCACAATTTCACCCAGAGAACGCAACCACTGAATACCCAACACCACATCAGTGCCTCCTATGCCAACAACATAAAAATCATCCTGTATCTCATGATTGCCTAGTCTCAAATTCAATTGGGAAACCTTTTTGTTGCACACTATGTTGAACCCATCGGCCACCATGACTTTGAATCCGCTCACCTCTTCAGTTTGGAGTCCTCTCCAAGCTACAAGATCTTTTTCAATGAAGTTGTGGGTGGTGCCAGTATCAATTAGTGCCACACATCGCTGCCCCTTAATCACACCACGGATCCTCAAAGATTCATGTCTTTGGAAACTATATAATTGAGAAAATGTGCCTTCCTCATGATCCTCTTTCCCAACATTTTCTTCCACTTCTTCTTGCTGTTCCACATTTTCAGATTGCTATTCACTCATATCAACAACTGACTCATCATCAAAAACACACTCTATTTGATTAGCTTTACCTTTGTTTGCACATTTGTGACCCGGAGCCCTTGGCTCTTTGCAAGAATAGCATAAATTTCTCTTCCTCAAGTCGTTCAGTGACTCCTTATCCAATTTTGATGAGTCCTTTCTTGGCTGGTTGGATTCTTTTTGGAATGGTTTCTTATTTTCTTTGTTTTGAAAAAGCTTAGGTTGGAATTTGATTTTTGGAGCAGCAAACTTCATATTCCTCACTTTCTTCATTGCTTCTTGTAATGATGGGGGTTCGAAAGCCTTAATCCATCCCTTGATTGGTTTATTGAGTTCCTCCATGAACAAAACCACCAATCTTCTCTCTGAGATATCTGAAACCATTACCGACAACCTTTGAAAATTTGCAATGTATGCTTCCAAGGTACCATATTGCTTCAGCTGAGCCAATTCTCTAAAATGGATTTCATGATATTTTTTATCAAATCTCTCGATGAGCTTATTGGTAAACTCATCATATGAAGTGATGTATCTATGGCCCAAAGTGGTGAGGCCATGATACCACCATTTGTGTGCCACCCCGTCCAAGTGTAAAGTAGCCAATTTTATAGCCTCCACTTTTGGCATTGGTTTCAAAGATATATAATTGTCCAATTTTTGCACCCATGATCTTGCACTCATCTTGCCACTCCCATTGAATTGTGTCAAAGTGACCTTGCTTACTGCTTTTTGGAGGTCTCTATTAGCTTATGGTCTCCTTTGTTCGGTTTGTTATCCCCCAAGATGATAAAATTCATTCCTTTTTTGACTCAAGTATTCTGCAAAGGTCAGATTCACATTCACAGCAGCAGGAAATGCATCATAAATCTGCTAATAACCCTCATCATCAAAAGTAGTCTGGACTTGCTCTTCTTCCTATGATCGTGGCTTCTCAAATGTGGGCTGCAATTGTCTAGGAATTGAACTATTGTTCCTGATCGAAGTATGTTGGTTAGAATTAATACCCCCTCCCCTGTTACCCATATTTCGGTTTGGATTATTTTGTTGAACTAACTATCCAATGAGTTGTGACATCATGTCCATAATACAATCCAACTTTTGATCAATAGAGTCATTATATCTTCCTAAATATTTTTCCCTGATCATGTTTTCAAATCGTTACCCAAGAATGGTCACCTCTAAATTCGAGTCTATCGCTGCTATAGGTTCCTGTACTTCCTCTGAAGCTGGTTTGGTTACTTGAAAATACTCCTTAAGCTCTTCTTGCACTTGTAGATAAGTTTTTCTAAGATTTATTTTCACTATCATAATATCCCTGTCACTCATAACAATATGGCCCTAAACACAGGCTAGCAAAGTGGAGTCTGAGCTCTGATACCACTACAACAACACCCCTTGTTGGTTGAGGCTTGAGTCTGCTTATTTGAGGATTGTTTTGACTGGTTTATGTTACAGTTTTATTGTTGTGGTTGTTTTGCACATAATAGACATGTATATATTGAAATTAAAGCACATAATACACTATAGAGACTGATATTCAATCCACAACAGGAACTTCTTTTTTCTTTTTTTTTTTTATAAAGAACGAGTAACAAGAGATAATAATGAAATCAACAGCAGATGGATAGGTAAAGTTCAGACCTGATTATGAATCCTGAACATAGTCCAGTTACAAGGAATTACTTGAAATGATTAAACTTCAGTTGTATGCACAAACTATGACTATAGTGACCAAAAATGGGTTCACTGTTATTTTGAGAAGTATGAGCACAAATGTGTTTTCCAGCCACCCTCTTGAAATGGTACAGTCAGAACCCAAAAAAATGCAGAAATCACACCATAATCCTCCAAACTAACACAAACCCAGATGAAAGCATGCCAAAATATGAAAACCCACTCGATCAAAAAGCTTGCAAACCAAAACTGTATCAAACTGAAACCCTGACTCCTAAACTTTGAAGCCCAAATGTGTCTCCAGTCATGAAAACACCTTATACTGACTAGGGTGGATATCACACCACCGAACCCAGTGTCACTATGGAGGGTTTCCATCCTCGATAGCCAAGAAATCTAATCTCTATAAGTAAACCAGCAGAGACTATGTATGCTCTTCCCCTTTTTTTTTTAAGTGAGCTCCAAAATGACCTTTTATAAGCCATGCCAAGGAGGGAAAACTTTTTGCGATCAAAATCAAAATTTGAAATTTAAATTATTTTTTCCCTTATAACTCCCATTTTAAACCTTAGGATGAGCGCCCAATTTTGTACCCCACTACCTAGTAACACAACATTGTTTTAAATATGGGGGGCCACTTTATGTCCTTTTTACACATTAACTATATCTTTAAATAATATTAAAATATTATTTCTTTTCACCCAAAAGGATGCCCAACTAACACTTAACCAATTTTGCATCTCTAAACCAAGTATGCTCTGTCGGATTGATCCCAACTCCAAAATGGACACTGCTAAAAATAGAAAACCTCCAACGAGACCAAGTGAATCCCTTAACATTGAACTGACTAGCCTATAGGGATTCAAAATAGGCTAACAGAATCCTGGAAGCTCATGTGTGAAAAGGGGACGTTATAGGATGCATTGAGCATTCTTCTTACACATTTCGTGATTGTGTGATTCATCCACTCAACCACACCATTTTGCTATGGAGTATATGGTATAGTATTCTAGTGCTTAATTCCTTCTTGTGTACAAAATTTATCAAATTTCTTGGATTAATATTCACCTCCATTATCTGACCTGAGTCATAAAATAGGCTTTCCAAAACTTTTCTCTATTTGTGCTTTAAACTCTTTAAATTTTCATAAAGCTTCTAACTTCTTCTTTAGAAAATAAACCCACACTCTCCTAGAATAATCATCTATAAAATTCAAAATATAGATAGCACTATTTGAGGATTGAGTGGGAAGTTATCCAAATATATCATAATATATAAGTTGCAGAAAATCAAAACTCTTACCAGGGCTTGCAATAAACTGAACCCTCTTTTGTTTACCAAAAATACAGTGCTCACACAAGTATAAATTACAAGACTTAATCCCAGAAAGCATACCTCAGTCATGTAGAATTTTCAAACCTTTTTCACTCATATGTCCTAGGCATAGATGCCATAGCATTACTGCATCCTAAATATTTTTGGAATTTGCTATTGTTGCATGGTTTATCACCATATGACCAATAAATGATATAGGGTTCCATAAGATTCTCATTTTGCTACTACAAGGGTTCCTTTGGTAATTTTGTATTAGTTATTACTGCAAGTGATAGAATACCCTAGCTTATCCATCATCTTGATTAAGAGTAGATACTTCCATAAAATAGGCACATATTGTACATCACATAACAACCTTTATCTACCATCATCCAGCCTAATCCTTATATCCCCTCTTCCCATAATTTCTAAATGGTGATAATCACCCATGTAGACCATCCCATCACTATATGGTTGATATTTGTCAAACCAGTATCTATGAGGAGACATGTGGAAAGATGCACCTGAGTCCAAAACCTAAGTATATAAAATAGATCTACTATTAATAATACAAAAAGCTTCACATATTATTGTCTCTCATGAATATATTGTACTGGCCTTAATTGATGGCTTAATTTACTTTTCACCATTATTTTTCTTTTTTAATTTCTAATAGTCCTTCTTTGAGTGCTTGGCTTCCCACAATGCTAGCACTTCCCTTTCTGCTTATGTCATTTAGAATTAGATATGGACTATGGTCTGCCTTTTTTACTCCTCTTAAAATATTGACCTTTCATAGATAGGGCTTCATTGGTTGAGGGTTCCAAAGATGTTTTTCACCTCAACTCTTCTGCCAACAAAACGGCTATGATATCATCAAATTTTAGAGCTCCTGATTATGCATTATTGATGGTCATCATCATATGATCCTAGGTGTTTGGGAGGAAACAAAGTAGGGTGATAGCTCTATCCTCATCCTCCATATTCACACTAACTAAAACTAGTTTACTCATAAGGGTATTTAACTCATTCAAATGATCTACCGTAGATGAACCCTCCTTCATCCTCAATCTATAAAGTTATTTTTTTTAGAAAAAAAATTATTTGTTGTTGATTTTGTTTCATACTACTTTTCAAGCTTCTACCAAAGGGTTTCCACGGTCTTTTCTTTAGCAAAATTGAACAAGATAGAGCCTACTAGGTAGATATGAATTGTAGAAAGTGCCTTCCTATCCATAATTACCCACTCCTCATATTTCATGTTGCTTGGTTTACTTACGATCCCTTTCAAGTCTAGGTTTTGGTTAATTTGAACCAAAAAATTCTCCATATTCATCTTCCATAGGATGAAGTTCTTGCCATCAAATTTCTTAATCTCAAACTTGGTTACTTTTTTGTATCTAGATATCTAGTAACTACACTTCTAGAGCTAGACATATGGTAGGTTACCCATCTAGAGCTAGATATCTAGTAGGTTATCCATATAGAGTTATATGTTTGGCAGTTATACATATGGCAGGTTACCCATATGGAGATAGATATGTCGTAGCTACACATCTGGAGCTAGACGCCTAGTAGGTTATCCATATGGAGCTAGACATCTGGTAAGTTACCCATTTGGATTTAAATATCTGGTAGTTATACATCTAGAACTAAACATATGGAAGGTTACCCATCTAGAGCTAGATAGCTAGCAGCTACACCTTTGGAGATAGACGTCTAGTAGGTTACCCATCTAGAGCTATATTTCTGGTAGCTACACGTCTAGAACTAGATGTCTAATAGGTTACCTATCTGGAGCTAGACATATGGTATCTACAAGTGATTTCACCTCTTAACATCATGTTCTAGCACCATCTTAGTAATCCCTTGAGTCAAGATGTACCCAATCCAAGTTGAGTTATGATGAGGCAATCAAGTATGTATTTTTCAGTGATACACCCTTAGTAATGAGACTTGGGTGATCAAAAGTGGTGAGGCTTAGATGTATTCCTTATGGTGAGAATTATGAATCTTATTTATGGATTGGTATGATATAATCCATTGGATCATTCACAAGGTAGTATAGTGGTGCCACCTTCTAATGAGGTAAGCATGACCATGATCATTATTAGGTGATGGTAATTGTCTTAGTTAGATAATGATGAGTGAGGCAACTAATCACTAAGGCATCACACCAAATTAATCCTATAGACACCAAACATAGCCACTCCATAAAACCCACCCACACCACCAAACCTGTATAAAAAAAATGTGTCTAAGTCTTAACTTAGGCATAATTTCCTACACATTATCCTATTTTCTAGATTTTGTAAAATCTAGAAAATATCCCCTAGGATACCTTGTCTATCCCTTTGACATGTGTCCTAGCCACCACTACCCCTCCCCTTGCCACATCTCACACACCTCACTCCACTCCCACCTACCCACTTGTCACATCTCCCTAGTTAAGTGAGACACCTTGGGTGACTCACTATAACTACCTAGGAGAGATGGATGTCCAATCCCTAACACTTGGTAGCCCTGGATTGCCACCTCTCCTTTCCCCATCATCTTCCAAAATCCTATAAAGGCACCCCGATTTAGTTAAGTAAAAGAGGTGAAAATCATACCATCATGCTATCAAAATTACATTAGGAGGTCATCAACAGTCTTGGAGATCAAGCCACCAAAGCTAGAGATCGAATCCTAGCACTCAACTCAACCAAAAATATGAAGGTGCATTTATATAGAATCAAATGTGGCTCTACATTTGCATAAATGCCACCCCATATTTAACCATACCCAAACACAAACCTGCATTTCCCAGGAGTTGTTTTTAGCCATCGACGAACACAGATCAATCAAACAATAATAGGTTTGTTGTTTTTATATTTTTTGTACCCTTTACATACTTTGCGAGCATTCATATTAGGATTTTGCATAGCTTTCTATCTATATCAAATAGGGTCTCACATAGTGGAGGCCCTACAAGTGCTACTAATATATTTTATGTTTGCATCCATACATGTGTAGGTGATAGGTCTATGAGGAGTTGTTGAGGCAAGAGTGGCCCACCAAGGATACACAATCATACTTACCAAACTGATTGTAGTAGAGGATATCACAAGCATCCATTTCCAATTGAAGTTTCCAAAGGGGATTTCCACCCATTTAGCTCTATTGTAATTTGAAAGGAAACAAGCAAACCATTGTAATCATTGTAATAAAACTCCTATCACTTGGGGAAAATTATTATTTGTAAAATAAAGGAGACCAAGGCTCCAAAAATTTCAATATAAAATTCATTTATTCTTGCAATCGCTTGTGTCATCATTGTATTGCTTGGGTGTATCTTTATTTTTGCTTATAAAATGGAAATCATGGTAGGACCCCTAAAGGGTTCTATATTTTATTTACCTTACTATTTTTAATCTATTGATATTTTTCTATTATTTGTTGCAGTTTTTGGAGCTTTGTCACATAGGAAATAAAAAATCAAATTTGAGAGTTCCAAAGCCTATTCAAGCCTTTTCTGAACCTAAGAAAACATGGAACTACATTTGGAAGACTAGAGCAAACATGAAAATACATTTGTGCCACTAAAAAATTATGGCACTACGCTTGAGGAGTTGGAGGAAAAAAAGCAAAAGGCTTCCAGGTAGGCTATTTTGAAAACCCCAATTCAAAAATTTCACTTTTAAAAAAAATAAGGAAAAACTCTTTTTTTCTATCTCTGTTCTTCATTGTAGGTATTATATTAAGTTTTTTGTAGGCATATTTGTAAAATCAAATTAATATTGCATTTTATGGCACATATTTGGCTTTTATATTACAAAAGTGTATAGTATATTCTTAATTGCATTTAGGTCATATTAGGGTTTCAAATTTTGCCCTATCTTGTTTCTAACACAGTCAAAAATGTAGACTTGTGTTTAGACTATTCCAAATGTAGCCTTGCATGTGACCAAATGTAGACCTACTTTTGATCAATTCCAAACTCATCATTACATTTGGTTATGTGTCTCAAAGGCACCTTAGGGTTTGTTTGGGGCCTATTTCTTCTATTTTAATTTAGGGTTTTCTATATTTTTGTTGTGTTGTCTATTTCTAAATATCTCTAGCTACATTTGTAAGAAATAAAATTATAATTGCATCATAGATTACATTTTAGAGTTAATTTTATATTTTGTTTTGCAAAACCATACAAAACCAAAAATAAAACACCTCACACATTTTGCACGTTTCAATATTTTGCATTGTTGCATGATAAGTGCAAGGAAAACCTTCTAAATGAGTTGGATTTCATCACCAACCATTAGAGGGTCCTAGAATAAGCCCTAGTTAGTTACAACAATTTCTTGGACTTCATCACTAAAAAACTAGTTACTGTTGAGGATAGCTCGAGGTAACAAGGTTAGACATCCCTCATTCCCAAGGCTTAATAACTAGCAGAATTACAATTTTTGTTTATTCCCAAGATCAAGTGAGAGGGTGAAGTGAAATTCTAGTTTAGCCAATAGCAAGGTACTAGATAGCATAGCCTCTCTCCAAAGGTATTTTGTTCCCCTAAGTTACACCCATTGCTAACCCTTCATCTAGGAATCCTTTTCAATCATTCATGATTCATCCTTTGATAGAAGGGTGGGTTCAAACACACCTTGTAGATTTCATTCCACCACATAGCATTCATATTTATAGGTCTAGGCTAACAAAAAACACACAAAACTCCAAAAATATATTCAAAAACTTCAAAAATTCCAAAAAAGAAGAAGAAAATCAAAAATCAAAAACAAAACTTGTAATAACAAAACAAAAATGTAAAATATTTTTTTTATTGTGTGTTTGTTTATTTTTTATTTGCATCACATTTTTACATGCATACCTCCATATTCATCACCCCATATCACCCACAACTTATGGTATTGAATTAGAGTTAGGCCAAAACCCTAACCAATGACCAAAACCAACTTCCTACATCCATGAACCACTATGTTCAAGTTTCTAATGCCTCAACCACTTTTGTGGATGAGCAAGGGGGTATCTACATGGACTTGTATGCAATGTCTTCCAATCATCTACCCCTTTAGATACAGATATGATGTAGAGGATCATCAACATGTCCATTCCAGAGACCCCTCGCACTAAGCCAACCAGAACTTCTTATCATCATGTTACATATTTTGATACTGATGTTATTAGAATGTACCTTAACTTTGTTTATCCATCCCTTCCCCCGCTCACCATTATACCTAGGTTTTTTCCCATATTCTAGTAGAAACCCACATTTTCCCATACACAATACATCAACCAAATCACCACCAAGACACTTTATGAATCCATATCCATACCCATAAACCAAAATCCCCCATCCTTATCCAATAAATACGTCTCCATCCTATCCACCCATACCACCATCCGCTCTAACCTCCTCTATGAAGCGCAAGTCAACACTACTTCCTAGGTTCCAACACCCATGTCACCAACATCACTACCCCTATTTTATCATACAAAACATACTACCCATACCTCAACTATGATCCCCTACTCCAGTTACCCTCCACCAACATCCACCCAAGTTGTTACCATGCATCAAGTCCAAACCTTCACCCCATATTCAATCATGCAATCTACATCCATGATTGCTATACAATAAGCTTAGCATAACCTACACCAATTGCTTGATGGTAATGCTAATCAAAGCATCCATCCTATTTCACAACAACAATCATAGATAGTAAACCTCAACCATCCATCCACATCAAACCAAAATACTTTCTTCACCCAATATCCATCCTGGGTGTCACAACCACCTACCTTAGACATTCCCACTCGCCCAATTTACATTATCTATGCCACTTCATCAACCCAACACACCATAATTCCCCCATCTCCACATCAACATCATCAACAACAATCATACCATAACCAATATCACCAAAACATCCAACATCATCAAATCCCAAACAACTCTAATCCATTGGCCAATAAAAATCTCATGTCATCAACCCAAATCATCATGCCAAAATCACCTAACCTACATACAACAATAAAACCAAGGCTTCCAATCATCGTTGGAAGATCCTAAATTTTAGTTTTTGCAAAACCATATTGATATCCTAGACTTGCAGACACATGGAATGTTATATCAAAACCAACTCCAAGGTAGCTAGTCAACTACCCTATTCATCCTTTGGTACCATCACCATCTTATCCAATAGATTTTACACTACTAAAGTTTAAAAAATTCAAAGATAATGAGTACCCCCAAGAGCATGTAGGTACATTCATCAATGTATGCTTCAAAATACAAGAGAATTATCCATTAATACTCAAAAATTTCCCTCAAACATTTGGAGGAGATGCCCTAGAATGATACTATGATGACCAATTCCTAGAATTATTCTCTCTGAATGTTAGAAAGAAAACCACATTGACTGACTTATTCAACTTACAATAATTTGAAAATGAGTCGGTCTATGACTATAGAAATCATTAGAGGGTAGTTATAACTAAATTGCCATTCACCCTCACAATGGTGGAGCTCACAAGAATGTTTACTTGAATTTTTTTGAAACCCATCATCTTAATATTATAATTGTAACAATATTGAACATTCAAAAAAGCCCTTGCCCAAGCTTGAGGCATCAAAGGGATTAAAATCCAAGAGGGTGAGATAAAACTCAAGAAAAAATAATGAAAAACAAGAATCAAAGGAGGAATAATCAAGGGCAATCCAATTCTAGCCAGGTAAATCAAGTGGACTTTAGCCAACCTCAACAACAAACTCAACAACCTCAAGTCCAATTTCAAAAACCCCCACAACAACAACAAACATATCAAGAAGTACCACCCCCACGTCAAATTCAAAATTAGGAAAACACAATAGATAATAGACAACACTAACAATATACTCAACTAGCTCCCAATTACATCCCACTACCTGAGCCACTTGCCAACATTTTCCAATGGCTATATTAGGTACAAATGATTACAATTCCATATATTAAACCTAAAAATCCTAGCAAGCATGGCAAAAACTTTAAGGGGAATCAATATTGCACCTTTCATCATTGAAAAGGTCATGATATTAGTAATTTTTATTCATTCAATGACATTGTATAATACATGATTGAAAAGGGAACCATGGATATTGATAACCCTTTGGCACAACAAAACCATAAACTTGGTATTTATCGAACACCTCTCCCTCAACATGAAGTAACTCAACAATTAACGAGGGCATTGAGTACCACAATTCCCCCTAACCAAGTCAATCATATATATAATGCTTAACAATACCAAGGTTTTGTGGGTGTTATCTACATAGTCACATGAAGTCAAATAAATATCAATTGCCAATAGCAATCAAATGAACTAGCACAAGTGGTACTCGTTCCTATGGCACCATTAACTGCCATGCCTCAACAATTAGATCATGCCAATCTACCCTATATTCACCTTTTAAATCATCCATCAAGACCTACCATCACATTGAGGAGTTAGTTAACACATAGCCTCAAGTTGACTTCTGCAAAATTGTTAATCTATGAGCTCATACAATAGTCTCCATCACATCATGAGATATTGATGGACATCCTAAAAACTATTGATGTTAAAACCCAATATCACAATTCCTTTACCAACTTTGTAGAAAATGTTCAAACATATATGGAACCTTCAATATCATTTTATGATTTTGAAATAAAAATAGTGGCATCAGAGTTACCGAATCCTCCATTGCATATCATAGCTCATATTGACCAAAAACCTTTCAAATGAGTGCTAATGGACACTGACTCCTCTATTAACCTGATCACCACCACAAAATTTCAACACCTTAACCTACCACCCTCCCACATAACCCCATCAACCTTCTCTTTGTAAGCATTCAATGATGCTTTGTTTTCCATAGTAGAAACTATAGTTCTACCTATAAGAGTGGCAATTAAGACTATTCATTACATGTTCCATATTCTAGAGGGCTCCATGGCTTATAACATACTTCTTGGACACCCTTGGATTAGGGAAATGAAAAGCATTCCCTCAATGTTGTACCAATGTTTGAAATATGTGCATGAGGTACAGATCCATTGCATACCAACTGATATAGAGTTATTCAAGTACTGCAACTTCATATCAAATATATATGAAACCTTCAATATCATTTTATGATTTTGAAATAAAAATAGTGGCATCAGAGTTACTGAATCCTCCATTGCATGAGGTACAGATCCATTGCATACCAAATGATATAGAGTTATTCAAGTACTGCAACTTCATATCAAATATATATGGAACCTTTAATATCATTTTATGATTTTGAAATAAAAATAGTGGCATTAGAGTTACCGAATCCTCCATTGCATATCATAGCTCATATTGACCAAAAACCTTTCAAATGAGTGCTAATCGACACTGACTCCTCTATTAACATGATCACCATCACAACATTTCAACACCTTAACCTACCACCCTCCCACATAACCCCATAAACCTTCTCTTTGTAAGCATTCAATGATGCTTTGTGTTCCATAGTAGAAACTATAGTTCTACCTATAAGAGTGGTGATTAAGACTATTCATTACATGTTCCATATTCTAGAGGGGTCCATGGCTTATAACATACTTCTTGGACACCCTTGGATTAGGGAAATGAAAAGCATTCCCTCAATGTTGTACCAATGTTTGAAATATGTGCATGAGGTACAGATCCATTGCATACCAACTGATATAGAGTTATTCAAGTGCTGCAACTTCATATCAAATATATATGAAACCTTTAATATCATTTTATGATTTTGAAATAAAAATAGTGGCATCAGAGTTACCGAATCCTCCATTGCATGAGGTATAGATCCATTGAATACCAACTGATATAGAGTTATTCAAGTACTGCAACTTCATATCAAATATATATGGAACCTTCAATATCATTTTATGATTTTGAAATAAAAATAGTGGCATTAGAGTTATCGAATCCTCCATTGCATATCATAGCTCATATTGACCAAAAACCTTTCAAATGAGTGCTAATCGACACTGAATCCTCTATCAACATAATCACCACTACAACACTTCAACATCTTAACATACCACCATCTCACATCACCCCATCAACCTTCTCTTTGCAAGCATTCAATGATGCTTTGTGTTCCATAGTAGAAACTATAGTTCTACCTATAAGAGTGGCGATTAAGACTATTCATTACATGTTCCATATTCTAGAGGGGTCCATGGCTTATAACATACTTCTTGGAAACCCTTGGATTAGGGAAATGAAAAGCATTCCCTCAATGTTGTACCAATGTTTTGAATATGTGCATGAGGTACAAATCCATTGCATACCAACTGATATAGAGTTATTCAAGTACTGCAACTTCATATCAAATATATATGAAACCTTCAATATCATTTTATGATTTTGAAATAAAAATAGTGGCATCAGAGTTACTGAATCCTCCATTGCATGAGGTACAGATCCATTGCATACCAAATGATATAGAGTTATTCAAGTACTGCAACTTCATATCAAATATATATGGAACCTTCAATATCATTTTATGATTTTGAAATAAAAATAGTGGCATCAGAGTTATCGAATCCTCCATTGCATATCATAGCTCATATTGACCAAAAACCTTTCAAATGAGTGCTAATCGAAACTAACTCCTCTATTAACATGATCACCACCACAACATTTCAACACCTTCCCACATAACCCCATCAACCTTCTCTTTGTAAGCATTCAATGATGCTTTGTGTTCCATAGTATAAACTATAGTTCTACCTATAAGAGTGGCGATTAAGACTATTCATTACATGTTCCATATTCTAGAGGGGTCCATGGCTTATAACATACTTCTTGGACACCCTTACATTAGGGAAATGAAAAGCATTCCCTCAATGTTGTACCAATGTTTGAAATATGTGCATGAGGTACAGATCCATTGCATACCAACTGATATAGAGTTATTCAAGTACTGCAACTTCATATCAAATATATAGACTCTTTATCATCTCCATCATCTAAGCCATAGGTCCCTCCTCAAGACTGTGTACCCATATCATCCATATCCATACCCACCCAAGTTGTAGTCCACCTTGCCAATCCGAGCATTGGTGGCTACATGGTCCAAAATGACACAATTACCCCACCTACCATAAAAAAATATTAGATATTATGATCACCCACGTGACCCACCTTTATCTATAGACATGGTATATAACATGGGTTCAAATCCAAACAAGATTAAATTCGTGTATGGGGAGTTGATTTTTCATCTGGTTCACCTCCTCCTGAAGAACCCCCATAATAATTTTGTACCAATATTGAGTATCTTTCCAATACATATTTCCCAATGAAATATTTTTTATGGATTACCATTAAATAGTAGGGATGCATTTTAAGATGGCACAAATAGTGTATTCACAATATCTTTAAGCCACACAATCAGTAGGTGCATCATCGCTCTGGTTTGGGATATAGGCCACAATCCTCTACATCTTTCTTTGAAGAAATATTTCAAAAAATTCTTTTAAACTCCAATAAGGAGGATTATGAGGATAGCGATAATTGTGATGATAGTGATGATGACTATATAGACCCTAAGTTTGTACCTCTTTTATAAGAGGTCTTTCCATAAATACGATAGCATATTGCCATGATTGACTCCATTTTTGATGATGACTCTAAGGAATACTTCTATGAGGAATATTACATACACTCTATTACCTCTAATAGCTCCAAAGAAGATTTGGTCCCCATTGCACTTTTCACCAAGGAATATGAGTACTACCTTAGAATATTTTCCATCCATCAACTCATCTTTTCTTGCTTCTTTTTTTGGAGTGAGTTGAGTCACTAGTTGATCCACAACCACCACCTTGGCCACCTCTACAGCATCAAGATAATACACCCATCATAGATCAGTTGCTCCCTCGATCACAACCACCCTATTTCCACCAAGTTAACATGATTTTTGTTGACTTTTTTACACCACTCCATAACCCATATGATTTGGTGGAACCAATTCCAATATATATTAGCATTATTTATATGAATTAAATTTTATTTTCACCCTCTATAGTTGAGTTCATCCTTTCCAAAGAATTTTTAAGAGCCTCTAATGCTTACATCCCTTAATAATATTTGCCTTTGCCTTCCTTAATTTATCAAACTAAGGTAGAATAAGCCTTTCCAAAATCATTTTAAAATATCAAGGATGACATTCATCTCATCCCTACTCCACATCAGTTGGAATAAGGTTCACATATGCTTATCAAAGAAGTAGTTGACATGAACATCAATGTAGACGTGGACAATCCACAAATTTTAAAACTAGAAAAAGGTCTATCTACAAAATAAAAAGAGTGGCTAACATAGATATTAAAAAATAATAAGGATGTTTTTGCATGGTCTTACAAATATATATTGGGCCTTGACCCCAACTTCATGGTCCATAATCTCACCTTAGGTCCAGAAGCAAAAATGTTTAAACAAAATTTGTGGAAGCTTCATCCTACCATTGCCCTTATGGTCAAATAAAAACTTCAAAAATTATTAGATGTGGGGTTCATACAACCCATTGACTATCTTGAGTGTCTATCAAACATGTTACCCATTAAAAAACTAAATGGGGGGATTTGCATAAGCACAAACTTTCGAGATCAAAATAAAGTGTGTCCCAAAGATGATTTTTCCCTACCAAACATTGATAAACTTGTAGACTCATATGTAGGCCATGAAATAATCTCCCTAATAGACAGTTTCTTAAAATATAATAAAATTTGAATTAATCCTAATGACCAACACAAAACAACATTTACAATACCTTGGAGGACATTTTGTTACAAAGTGATGTCATTCGACCTCATAAATATAGGAACTATATATCAACGTGCCATGACATATATCTTCCATGATTATATGCATAAGATAATTGAAGATTATGAGGATGATTTGATAGAAAAATCTAAAACACATCAGGACCATATTGATGTATTACAAAAATGTTTGATCAGATACTTGAATATAAGATGAGGTTAAATACTAGAAGTACGTATTCAGAATTACATTAGGTAAATGTCTAGGATTCATTATCTCCAAGTGAGACATTGAAGTGGATCCCAACAAGTTCAATTTGATTATGGAAATGCCACCCCCAAGAAACCTTAAAGAATTGCACAATTTACAAGGAAAAATCCAATCAATTCATCACTTTATTGTGCAAATCTCAGAAAAATATAGGTCATTCAATCACCTGCTACAAAAGGGGATCACCTTCCCATAGATAGAGGAATGTCAAGTAATTTTTGAATATATAAAGTAATATCTAGTCTTGATGCTAGTTCTAGTGTCACCTCACAAAGGAGTCATATTCCATATTTACATCTCAACTATAGATTTTGCACTAGGAACAATGCTTGCACAAAAGAATGAAAATCATAAAGAGTAAACAATTTATTATATTAGTCAAACATTCTTTTCTATGAAACAAAATATGCATATATGGAAAAATTATGTTTAGCAGTGGTTTTTGCCATTAAGAAACTTAGACATTACATGCTAAATCATACCACCTATGTCATAGCTCATGAAAACCCTCTGCAATATGCAATAAATTGCACATACAACAACACTTGTACCACAAAATGGATAATCTTATTAACATAATTTTATCTTAAATTCATTAGCCAAACACCATGAAGGATCATGTGATAGCTGATCATCTAGTGGAAGCTTCACTTCCTAACAATCAACATATTTTTATTGAGCTACCAAATGATTCAATCTTTACCATTACTTAATAGGAAGAACTTGTCGATCCTAAATATAATTTTGATATCACCCTATTCTTTGATGGATCAAAGTGTGAGAAAGGACAAGGTGTAGGAGTCATATTTTATACACCACAAGGGATGCCTATACCTTCATCTTTTAAACTTGACTTTCTATGCATAAATAAAAATTTAGAGTATGAAGCCTTAATCTTAGGGCTTTAGGTAGTTGTTTCTATGGGGATCAAGCATATAAGAATATTTGGTGACTCTCAACTTGTATTCAATCAAGTGAAATAAAGTTACCAGTGAAAAGATCTAATATTAAAGCTTTACAATTAAATAGCAATGAAATTGATAGCAAAATTTGATTGGTATGAATTCGATAATTTTCCAAGATCAACTATTATATTTGCAGATGCAATGGCCTATCTAGGATCATTGATTCTAAAGAACTCTACAAGAGAGGTCCAACCACTCATTATCATGCTAATATCAAAATCTATAAATTCATGAGCTAAGTCTAAAGATGAAAATGATGTTTGCTTCATTCACACAGATCCATATGAGCCTTGGCTTAATCAGGTAAAGGACTTTCTCAATTTTGGTACACTCCCAATGGATTTATCATGAATAGCTAAATACACATTTAAACAAAAAGCATATCATTATACTCTCTTGGGGGATGTGTTGTATAGACTTGGCTGTGATGGTATTATACTTCATTATCTCAAGCCTATAGAGGCATAATATACCATATTTGAGGCTCATTATGGTACTTGTGTTGGTTGTTTTAGTGGGATGGCTACTTCAAAGCACATCTTTACCATGGTCTACTATTGGCCCATAATGGAAAGCAACTGCTGCAACTATGTAAATAAATATTAAAAATATCAACATCATGTAAACCTAACACACATAGCATCACATGCATTACAACTAATTCAATATTTTTGGCCATTTTCATAATAGGGCCTCGATTTAATTGTCAAAATATTACCTCCATCATCGAGATAACACAAATTCATAATCATTGACATAGAATACTTTACAAAGTGGGTCGAGGTAATTCCTATGACCACAACGATAGGACCTCAAATTGCAAAGTTCATAATCCAACATATTATCTATCATTTTGGCATTTCCTCAAAAATAATTTTAGATAATGGTAAGTCATTCAAAAATAAGGATATTTGAAAGCTTTGCAATAAATATCATATACAACATAGTTTCTTGACTCCTTATTAGCCACAAGCAAATGGATAAGTTGAGGCAACCAATAAGACCTTGATAACCATTCTAAACAAACTAGTCAAAGAAAATCACAGAGATTGACATATCCAAATCTCCTTAGCATTTTGGGCTTAACAAAATAGTATTCAAATGCCTATAGGGTCAACACCATTTTCATTGGTCTACAGTTCCAAAGAGGTTATACATCTTGAGCTCAATATCCCCTTACTCTACATTTCTTTACAAGAAATTATGGATGACAATACTTCTAGACAAGTTCATATTCATTAACTCATGCTACTTGATGAAAGGTGAATCAATGTCTTGGAGAAAAAAACCAATACCTTACTACACTTTGTGATAAATTTACGGCTAATTGGTTATGTCCAAATATAATAAAATAAAATTTGGGACCTAGGATGTACAAGTTTGCCAGTCTCGAGGAAATAGAAGATCTTGAGGCACTGAATATCATACACTTAAGAGCATTCTACACCTTAACTGATATATATATATATATATATATATATATATATATATATATATATATATATATATATATATTAATAATAAATAAATTTTGCTTAGTCATTCATATTGCATCCATTGCATTTTTGTATACATTGTCCACATCATTTTCACATTGTATTTTTGCATCCATATCATTTCATTGTGTCACGTCATTTATTGTATTGGTCTTTATTTGATCAGTTTAAATAATTTTTCATCTAGAGAATCTTGGTGCCTTAATCAAGGGCATCTATGGTCTACCATTAGTCTCATTCCCCCATCCAATAACATGTTAAAAAAAATTTACAATAAAACCCCATAACACCTCATTTCTTTTGTAGTCTCTGGTTTCAAAAAACTCTAGGTATTTTTAGTCACTCAACCACTCCATGTGTTTTAGGTAGCCTCAATTGAAATTCAAACAATCCTTAGGTGCTACAAATGGTTCCTGGTTAACCAAGTTTCCTCTTGGACCATGCACATAATACACTTTATAAAATATTGTGAAGTCTAGGAATGACAAAATCATGAGTAGTTATTGCCATAAAGTGAACAATTTCCCTCGCTCATCCTATTATGTGCATGGTCTAGAAAGCTGATAATTGACAAAAGGACAAGCTCCACCTTCTTCCTCATGAAAAACAAAATCCTTGCTCTTCTCCAAACCAAACAAGCCCTCTTCCCCACAAAAAAATATCCTTGCTCTTATCCAAAACAAGCAAGGCATCCCCCACCCCTAAAAAAATCTCCTTGCTCTTCTCCAAAATGAGCAAGCCCCAAAAATAAATACAAATCCTCTTTGCTCCACTACAAAATGAGAAAAATCCTAAAAGATATCCCAAAAATCCAAAAATCCAAAAAAAAATAAGGGAAAGGAGCTTGAGTCCCTCAAATTCTTAGTTATGAAAAACCATGGGGTGATATCCATTGCCAAAAATAGGCTATAGACATTGTCCTTGCAATGGATTAACCTTACGCATGGTGACATGTTTGTCACATTAGTGGCATTCTATTATACAAACCTATGCACACTTTCATATGGGCTAGCTTGTTGGTATAAGTTACAACTGATTAGCCTACCCTCACTCATAATGCAAAATAAACATTCATTGCACACACAGTTGGTCCTTGGGATATTTTAATCCACTAGTATATCCTTAGCATAAATTGGAATTGTGAGATTAATAAATGAGTTTATTTGAGGTCACTAGGATGTCTGAGCCTTTAGAAAATAACTCTAGATTCTTTATCCCTAAGGCAAACAAAGTCAAAATTATTCCATTCCATCTTACCATCACATTGTTACATTATAGCCTACGTTAATGTTAGATGTTGGTGCCCCTCATTAAGCAATAAATGAAAGTTGAACAAGAAATAGTATGAAACATATTCAATTTTTAAACATATATCACTACAATAAAAATATGCATGTCATTCATAAATCATTCATCCCATCACATACATATACATTCACCATACATACATACATACATACATAAAAAATAAAAAGCACGAACAAAATGATACCAAAATAAAAACCTTGTATATATATATAAGTAAAAAAAGGTACATAGTTCACCCTAAGGCTATATATAAGAGAGCACTAAGGCTCATATACAACAAAAAAAAAAACTACAAAAATAAGTAATAAAGCACTACTAGCTCGCACCACCATGGTCCCTAGGCTCTCTAATAGGTAACCCATGGCCAGAGGCCTATGATATTGATGGATTAAAAAAACGAGGAAATCTAGAATGGGAACCACTATGCCTTGACTTGCTCCACAAGATGGATCTAAATTTTGAGATAGAATATCAAATAGGTCATGTGATTCCCCACTATACAAGTAGATCCTCTAATGATCAGATGTACTCCTCCTATGATTGAATGCAATCCTCTTAAGATCAAATATGAGATAGATCATATCTCATTCAATCATACTTATCTATAATCTCAATATGGAGAGAAGAAATTAGAGCTCCATCACCATCTCCACTTGGGGTAATTTGTAATCCCTCCACCTTGCTCTACAACCATACCACCTTGGTATCCTGAGCCTTCACCTCACTTTGTAACCTCCTCACCTCAACATCCCAGGTTGCCACAACTTGTAATAGGTGATCCTACTCCTCAACTAAGTTATCTCACTTAGGTTGGAGTATCCTCCAATCCTCCTCACTCCATGTAGGAGGTATGTTAGGATAACCATCATTGACCCCCATATCTCCACCCCCATCCCCACCAGCTCCTCCATCACCCCCAACTGTGCCCTCGATAGGTCGATCCACATCGATCCTTGACCACCTCTCACCATGACTGGCTTGATGACATCTCTATCATTAAGGATTATCCTCTACACTAGTTGATCCATCCCCATCATCAATAGCTTGACTAGGTGCCCAAGTAGGATGTAAATCAAACCAAGCATCAAAGTTAGCGATAGTCCCAGTGTCATCCATGTCTAATATCTCAATCACCCCATATGCCTCCTTATCAATAGGGTAATCCATAGAATAAGGTAGGATCAACTCATTATCATAATTCCTGTAGATAACTAGATCATTAGGAACCTCCTATGGTATATCAAACTATTATAGAACATAAGAGAATTGGATCAATTCTCTCTCACTATCATACCACCCAAAAACCCACCTAGTCCATTGTATCTACTCATCGTCCTCATCCCATGTGACCCCTAACCATGGTCACCAAATAACATTTGTAGTTTTCAAGCCTACCCAAACATTCTAATACTCCTAGTCATTACAGCTAGGTTGACTTGATTGAAGCTCCTCACTGGTCCACCAACACAAAGCATAAGGACATAGGCTATCCCACTCACAAGGTAGCCCCAATAGACGAGCCACTCTAAAATACTCCTAGCACCAAATCTGAAGGAGTAAACTATAGCATAATCCCTTCCATTCTCACCTCTTCACCTCACACAAATCAATATAGATATGGTAAATCAAATTTGGTACCCAAGCATATACCCAAGGCTCATCGATCATACCTAGCACCAACCTAATTTGGTTCCATGGGAACCTAGCTCCTATGCTATTTGGAAATAATATGTTAGCCAAGATATACATGACAAAGGTTGGTAGCGCCTCCAGCTCCAATTTTTGGTACATCTCTAAGTATTGGATACCACCCTTTCTAATGTTAACATCCTCCCATCCATTATAAAAAAGAGGTCTCAACTCATGCTCCTTGCCACACCTAAATCGAACATGAAGTCCTTTGATAGGAACACGGAAGATGTGATAAACATCCTCCAAGGTAATAATAATCTCCCTTATCAGGAGCTGGAAAGTATCCTTGTCAGGATCCTTCCTCTCAACCAACACCAAAAGGTACCCATCATCTACCCACACCACCTCCATGCTACCACAGCCATCCAACCCAACAATCTACAATCACTTCTAGTAGTCAGGATTCAATGCCTTCTTCACACGAGTGAGAATAGGTGAAAAACAATGTCGTGCCTCAAGTATTTTCACCCCCAACAAAAAAAACATTAAAAGCAATGTCAAAACATAAACCAAAAAATAATAATAATAATAACTTATTCCCAACCCCCGTTGCATGGTCTAAAAAAAATAAAAAATTCAACCACCCCATCATCAATTTAAAAAAAAAAATGGCCCCCCTTTATTGTTATAAAAAAAACTGAATACACAAACAAAAACAAACTAACTAAAAAAAATAACTAAGCTAAAATAAAGGGCCTCAAGAGCCTACCTCAACCACCCACACTCTATCTCTAGCCATACATCAAGCACCAACTATCACTCCCACCATATCAACTACACACAAGCTCTCTTGCTCTCTCACACACAAACTCAAAATTGCCAAATGCAACAATGAGGTAAAAATGACCCGAACAACATATTTATAGGAAAATATGATACATCCATATGCAAACCTATGTTTAGAAATCAAGTCCAAATATAGCTTTACATTTATCTAATCACAAACATAGCTCTATATTTGGCCATGATCAAATGCAGTCCTGCATTCATAAAACACAGCTCTATGTTTGGCTCTAGTAACTCAAAAATCACCACAAAACACTCCAAAATGCTCTAAAACATCACAAAATCATTAGATCAGCCCATAAATACATCCAAAAAATCATCTTGTTTCATCTTGTTCTAAATCAGATCAATTTTGTAACTCAATTTTTGAATGTGATTGCGTTTAAGAAAATTTGATCAAGGTAGTCATCAAATCCTCCCTACAAGGTTGTAAAATTAGAAATCTCTCTCAAATTTCAAATCGGTATCCACCATGCCACTAAATGGGTTTGACATACAGTGAACAATTCTAGTATCATACCCACATTGGTTGGTCCATCTACCATAGCTGAATAGCATCAATTCACCAAAAACAATTTTTTAACAAAGTAGCCCATTCCAACTTGGGGAAATCAACTTGATATTATTTATGACACTTGAATCCATAAAAACATCATTCAACCATCCACAATTTTATTAAGTGGCTTCTGCATCTCATTTTGTTTCATCTTTCACCCATTCACTGCTTAAGGGGGTAAGAAAAAAAGCAAAAAATTTCAATGGTCATTGAATCCTTGCACTAGGGCAACAAAATCAAATTTTCCATTTAATAAAGCTTGGCGTCTCTTATTTTTACATTGTATTATGTTTTCTTTAATGTTGTACAAAAATGGGAATCTATAGAAACCCAAACCTATCCACCCCATAAAACCCACCCACATCACCAAACCTGCATAATAAAATAATATGCCTTAGTTCTAACTTAGGTATAATTTCCTACACATTATCCTACTTTCCAGATTTTATAAAACCTGGAAAATATCCCCTAGGATACCCTATCTATCCCTTTGATACATGTCCTAGCTACCATTACACCTCCCCTTGCCACATATCACACACCTCACTCCAGTTCCACCTATCCACTTGCCACATCTCCCTAGTTAAGTGAGACAACCTGGGTGACTCACTCTAATTGCCCAAGAGAGGTGGTTGCCCAGTCCCTGCCACTTGGTAGCCCTAGCTTACCACAAATCCTTTCCCTCCTCACCTTACAAAATCCTATAAAGGAACCCCCATTTTATTAAGTAAAAGAGGCTGAAATCATACCATCATACTACCAAAATTATAATAGGATATCATCAATAGTCTTGGATATCAAGCCACCAAATCCAGAGATCGAATCTCAGCACTTCTACAACTCAACCACAAATGCAAATGTGCATTTACACAGAAACAAATATGGCTCTACATTTACACAAATTCCACCGCATGTTTAACCATCCCCAAATGTGACCTTGTGTTTGCCCAAGAGTAGTTTTTAGCTATCAATAGACACAGATCAATTAGACAAACAACAAGGTATCAGGTTTCTTGTTTTTCTATTTTTTGCACCCATTACATACTTTGCAAGTATTCATATGAGGATTTTGCATAGCTCTCTATCTATTTCAAAGAGGGCCTCACACAGTGTAGGTCTTGTAAGTTCTACTAATCTCTTTTATGTTTGCATCCATACATGTGCAAGTAATATCTCTTTTGAGGAGTTTTTGAGGCAAGAGTGGCCCACCAAGGATACACAAGCCCACTCACCAAATTTATTGTAGCAGAGGATATCACAACCATCAATTTCCAGTTGAAAATACAAAAAGGGATTTCCACCCATTTGGCTCTATTGTAATATAAAAGGAAACAAATGAACCATTGTAATCATTGTAATCAAACCCCTTCCATTTGGGTCAAATCATTATTGTAAAAGAAAGGAGACCAAGGCTCCAAAAGTTTAATAAAAGATTCATTTATTCTTGAAATCACTTGTGTCATTATATTATTGTTTGGATGTATCTTTCTTTTTTCTTACAAGTCCTACATAGATAGACTTATGTAGTTTTAGGAAATAGGTTTCACATTTAAGTATTATGGATTCTAAAGGGTGATCCCTATATTATGTTCACGTTGTCCTATATAGGTAAGTGTATGGAAAAAGTGGGGGACCATCGATGGCATATTTTATAATAGTGAGGTTAAAAAAGTGAAGACCAAATAATTATAAAAGTTGGTCACTCCTGTACACATGAGTGTCATCTGTAATGACAATGAACTCAAAAGTGGTTATAAATTTATACTAATAAAAATATTTGGTCTTCTTTGTGATTTAATGATTGTAAAATAAAAAATATTAGCTCTATTCCTCGACTCTAGTTTGTGGATCATTGCAATATATCTCTATCTTAGAAATCGTTCAATGATTTCTAAACTTAATAATTCTTCTTATTTTATATTTTACTTATAACTCTTTAATCACTTGCAACTCTCAATTATTGTAGATTTTAATCTAATGCTTGAAGGTATATAAAGTAATCTATATATGATTCTATATATTTCTTAAATAATGATATATCTTCTTTATTTTTTTACTACTATTACTATCTTCTCTTTAAATGTACTTTAATGCTTTCTTTTATTTGTTCCATTTTTAGAAGCTAAAGTTCTTCTCTATATTTAGAGTAATATTCTCACACTTTTGTCCTATAAATATATCCCTTTCTTAAAATCTTCAATGTCTTAGGTTACCCCTAAGAACCCAATATGATTCTCCAGCTTCCTAGAGAATCCAAAATATTGTCAAGGTGACTCTAAATGTCCCTAAATCTCCAACTTTCTTCATTGATAATTATCCAATTTTTAGCTAAACATATATTTTTGAGGTGTCATAATCAAATTTTTCAAACAAATGAGAAATGCCTTTATGAATACCCACATTGCAAAACTAGATATCCTTCTTTTAGTAAGGTTTTAGAGGATAGTTCAAAAGACTCATCACTCTTTTCCTCTCCATAATAATGTGCATGTTAGTCATTTTTTCTAAGGTAGCCCTCATGATAAATAATACAATAATTGGAATTTGTTTAGGCTTGGGATAATTATTTTTTATTACTCTTCTTTGGTTATGTGTTGAAATGGTATTCAAATTAATGATGATACAAAATGCAAAATGGGATGGCCCATTCCAATACAATATTTCTATTTCATGAAAATTTTCACCTATAACCACAATAGATGGGATATTATTAACAAGATAAAGATGGGTGGTAAGATCATATGTCTAGTGTCTTGTTGGTGGGTCATGAGCAAGATATAGTAGTTGATGTTAATATATACTTTAAGAGGGTAGTTGGTGAAATCATATTGAGGCATACATACACCCTAATTTGATGGATTTTAAAGCATTATAATACCATAAAATATCACAAGATATCTCACAATATCACATAGGTCCCAATATAAAATATCCATAATAATAAAGGTCGGGTATGAAATTAATCTTGAATAATAAGAATGAAACAAATACTCACAATAATAACACTTATTTATTTAAAATAATTAGATAAGATACAAATTATGGAGCTTTGTCTCCATGATTGCAATATGACTTTTCATATTCTTGATTGCTCCCCTCCATATAACCTTTGGATTCTTAACTTTTAACTTGCATAGAAGACTCTTAGACTTTTTCATGACACATGTAAATATCATGTTCATCCTAATTAAAAAAATAATGGAATACTATCTAACATATCATCTAACTATATTGCTTCATAGACTACATCTTTTATTGCATGATATTATGCTTCTATAAATGAGAGTGTGATTGCATGTTGTTTTTTACTATACCATGAAATAGATCCTAACCCAAGATAGAACCCATATATTGATATAGATTTTATGTTGTCTATAAATCCTGCATAATCAAAAATTAAATATACAATTAGAATTTGCTATCATATTTTTTATATGTTATTCCATATTCTATAGCTTTGCTAACATATTTATAGTATTCCTTTTGTATTTTTCCAATGAAATTTTTTGGGTTCTTGTATAAATCTCTAAAGAAAATTTATAGAAAGCCTATATATGGTCTAGTATTTATCATACATAGAAGGATTTTGATTAATTAATGATAAATAGTGGTTGATACCAGAGGTGTGTTGTCATATCTGGATAATTTTAACCCTTGCTCCATAGGAGTATCTTTCAATTTACATGTTTGCATCTTGTTCCATAAGAGGTTCCATTAACTTTATTTATCAGAATTCTTGAGCTTCGTATAATTACTATATCATTAACATACACCACAAATATTATTATGTCATGTGCAACCCTTTTTGTATAGATATTTGGATCTGATAGTCTTCTTTCAAAAATTTATTGTAATAGTTGATTATTAATTTTTATATATCATGATCTTGGTGCTTGCTTGAATCCATGCAAATATTTATTTCATTTGCAAACTTTATGTTCTTCTCTTTTATCATAAACCCTTATGGTTATGACATATATGCTTCTTCTTCATGATCACCATTAAGAAATGCATTGTTTACATCCATATGATGTAGTTTCCATCCATGATGTGCTACCAAGTCACAAATAATTTGAATAGTAGTCATTCTTGATGTTTGGTGCAAAATTTTCTTCATAATAAGTTCTTTTTACTTTAGTATATCCTTTTGCTACTAGTTGAACTTTGTATTTGTCAAGAGAACCATCTATTTTGTATTTGGTCATGTAGATCCATTTACATTCGACTATTTTCTTTTATAGAGGTAAATCAACTAGATTCCATATTTTATTTTTATCAATGTTTCATATTTTTATTTCATAGTTGCCTTCCATTTTGGATGATTTAAAGCACTTAGTGTTATTGTATATTCTATTATAAAACTTATCAATCCCTTATTAATTCTTGTTAAACTACATGTTTGGGATCTTGTAGTAGTAATATCTAGAATTTTCTCTAGTTTTGAATCCTTAAGTGTATCTCTAAGCCATATTGGTTATTTTCCTTATAGGATTGTAGTAGTCTCTATGTTTTTTGTAAGCAAAAGATAATGTAACCAAAAAATAAAATGTAAATACAAGCGATGTGGAAATAATAATTGATTCTTTGTATTAATATACAGTGGAGCCTTGATCTCCTTTTTACAATGATTTCTTTACCTCGAAGTGTGCAGGGGTCATATTACAGTGCTTTACTTGCTTTTCTTAGGTTATAAAAGGACAAAAGGGGAAAATGCCTGTCTTGGAAAATCCAACGAATTGTGGTGTCTTGACTCCTCTTCTGCTACAATTAGTTGACTATATGGGCTTCAATATCCTTGCGGGCAATCCTAGCTTCAGCAACTCGTTAGAGAAATTATCATCTGCACATGTATGAATACAAACAAGAGAAGGATTAGTAGTACATGAAGGTCCTCCATTGTGTGAGGCCCTTTTTGATATAGATAAAATATACTAAAACATGAAACAAAATGCTTGCAAAATATAGAAATGATGTGCAAAAAATAGAAACAATGAAATAAAAATACCTTGTTGTTTTATCTATCGAATTTGGGTTTTTCGGTGTCTCAATTTGCTCTTGAGAAAATAAAGGGTTGTGTTTGTAATTGGTCAAATGTAGAGGTGCATTTGGCAAATGCAGGGCTATGTTTGCTTCTATGTAAACATGGTGCTACATTTAGGATTGGATGGTAGCATGCTAGGGATTTGCTATCCTCAACTCTGGTGATTTTATCCTTAAACATATGTATGGCCTCCTAGTATGATTTACCTCTTTTGATATGTGCATGCAACTAACTGATATACTCCTATGCAAACGTAGGGTTGTGTTTATGCAAATGTAGGATTATTTTTGTATCTGATCAAACACAGAGTTGTGTTTAGCTTTTTGTAGCTCCAAATGACCTGAAAAGTGGTGCAGATTTTCTACAAGATATTAGGAACCTACTCTCAAAATTTTGGCTTAGTCCAAGTCTTCATGAGTGATATATGGCCAAAACAAGTTGGGCGGTCTTAGTGCAAACATAGGGTTGCATTTGGAAAATGCAAGGCTATGTTTGTGACTATGCAAATGCAGGGTTGTATTTGTGCACCTACAAGGCTGCATTTCTAATTATGTAGTTGTAGTGTTGCGTTTGGTACTAACTAGCAAAAGGCTCAAAATGGTACTCCTCGGTTTCAAGGGCTCAACCTTCGATAATGTTGATGCCTTCCTAGTATAAATTTGGTAGTGTGATGATGTATGTTTCAGTCCTCTCCTTGGTTAATCAACTATAGGAGCATTTATAGGCTTTTGGGAGATGAGGGGATGATAGGTGGCAAGGTAGGACTACTAAGTGGTAGGGACTGGACAAACACCTATCCAATGCAGTTAGGGAGATATGGCATATGGGTAGGTGGTAGTGAAGCGAGGTGTGTGAGATGTGACAAGGGGAGGGGTAGTGGTGGTTAGGACACATGTCAAGTAGGCATATAGGGTATCCTAGGTTGATTTTCCATATTTTACAATATCAAAAAAATAGGATAATGTGCAAGAAATTATGCCTAATTTAAAAATTAGGTGTATTATTTTATTATGCAAGTTTGGTGGTGTGGGTAGGTTTTGCAAGTGGCTAGGCTTGGGTTTCTACAATTTTCATTTTGTTTATCTTATATATCTAATCGTGAATGTTCACATGCTAAGTTTTCTTTTGAGAAACTTAGAATTGCTTCTGAATCAATAACTTTTTAATAATATTATTTATTCCTTCATCAAATATTACATCTCTAGTTATGTAGATTTTTTTTGTTATTGGATCAATTATTTTGTAACCTATTGAATCATCGTCATAACTAAGAAATATTCTCCACATAGTTCTGTCATCTAGTTTATTTCTTCTTTGCTTTGGAATATGCATATATGCTTTACAACCAGACGTTCTTAATTATTCTACTATAGGTTTTCATCATGTCCATGCTTCTTTAGGAGTGACATTTTTCAATATTCTTGTAGGTGATCTATTTTTCAAATATACAACTATTTTAACTACTTCTACCCAATATTGATTACCAATATGTGCTTATTTTAACATATGGTGAGCCATTTCCATAATTGATATATTTCTTCTTTCTGCAATAATATTTTGCTATGGTGAATACGATGTAGTAGGTTGTCCTTTTAATACCATAGATTTATAGAGAGAGATTAAGTTCTTTTGATAAGAATTCTCCTCCTATATATGATCAAATATTTTGTATTGTTTTACTTGTTTCCTTTTCTACTAGTAATTTGAATTGTTTGAAACAACTGAATGCTTTAAACTTGAATTTCATAAAATACACCCACATTATGTTAGAGTAATCATCAAAAAATAGTTGAAAATATCCATATCCTCTAATACTAGTGACATTCATTAGACTACATCAATCAGTATATACTAATTCTAGTGGTTCTTGAATTCTATGTTGATTGTATTCAAAAGAAATTCTATGGTGTTTTCATGGTAGATATTCTAGACATATAATAGATTCTCAATAATGTTTATGCAATCCTTTAATCATTTTATGTGTGCTTATTTCATTTAGTGAATACAAACTTATATGTCCTAGTCTTTTGTGCAAAAGTTCTTTAAATCCTTAGTGATAAAGCCTTTTTGGACAATGTATCTAGAGTGAATAAGTTATCCTTATATGAACCTAAAGCTATAACTTTTATTTTTTGATAATATGACATCTTTTTTTCTTTAATAATTTTGAATTCAAATTTGATATTCTAATCCATAAGGTAAGGTAATATAAGAACATTAGTAGTCAATCTAGGTTAATATAACACATCTCTAATTATTCTTGTTCCATTTGATAAATCAATCAAGATATTTTCAACTCCTTAAACCTCATAATTCATACTATCTATTATAAAAATTGGTTTTTCATATTTCTATTGAAGAGTATTAAACCAATGTTTATTTCTTGTCATATGTCTACTTGCTCTAGAGTCAATGTACCAATAATCCATAAAAAAAAATTATGTCTCCTAAATCAAATATAAGTTTTACAAATTTTAATTGTTCTAATTCTTTGGTGTAGAAACCTTTTAAATCTAAAATATAAAATTCTTCTAATTAAAATAATCTTAAAATGCTTGAAATAACAAAATAAACTAATTTATGTAAAAACTTATCACTCCACACTTTTTAGAAACTTAATTTATTCCTTATAGCTCCTACTTATCTATTTTCAAAAATCTAGAAAAATATCTTATTACTCCTTAAGCTTATAATTATTTTCTAAACCCTAAGCTTGTAATAATTCCTTATGAATCCTCACATAAATAATGATAATATTATTATTATTGTTTCTAACCTGTATCTCCTGCGTAAGTTGCTTGAATTGTTTCTCCTCTTTAGGCAAATCAAATTCTTCTCCTCTTTAGATGACTCAAATTATTGTCCGCTTTAGGCAAATTAAATTGCACTGTTACATAGCACTAAGCCTAACTTGACCTATTACATTACACGATGGTTAATTTTTTTTTTGTTGGCATAAGATATTCCAACAATATTATTCTACATGTATTTAATAATTTCATGCTTCCATCATGATTGATCCTGAAATGTGATTTCTTTTGTTGGCTGTTATTGGTCTCGGCAAAACCAATTTGAAAAGGATATGCTTCAAAGGGTGGTTATTTTTTATTCAAGGCCATCAATTTGCATAGCTTCCATATTGAAGGCCTTAATTGATGATAAGTTATATTAAATCATTGAAACATTCAATAGTATTTCCATTTTTTCTTAAAAAGCTTATAAGACTTCCTTCTCCAAGGAAATTTTAAATTTTTATAATGTTCTTCAAGGAATACAGCCATGATCCAAGACTTCATATCAAATGATAACAAATAAGTTATTTAAACTCAAGTCATTATAGAATGAGTGTTGTATAAAGGGTGGATTTGAGCAAACAATATCATGAGCTAAGTCCTCAAATTCTATCCAAGCACTCCTTTTGAATCAATGTTATATTTATCCAAATGGTGTAATATTGTTATGGGCTCGAGAGAGGGCTACCCTAGTGGAACATTGGATGTATAGCTATCAGGATGTGATAAAGAACCCAAGCTATACATACCATTATAGACCTTGGATCTTAAAAATGCTAGTGACATATCACTAGTATACATACTAGATTCATGTTTATTTTCTTGAAATAGTTGTTTGTTTCATATTTCAGTTAACAAACATGCACAAAATAAATAAAATTAATTTAAACTTCCTCCTACTTTCCAAATGATGATAATTCCCTAAGTTCTAGGGATATAAAATTTTACAATGTTTTATCGAATCTTCATTCTCTCTAAACAACTCTTTCATTTTGAACCCTCTTATTAGGATCTTCCAGATAATAAAAAATATGACATTATATTTTCTTACAAGCACTAATAAGGGTTTCAAATATTAATACCTTATTACACACAACTCTTGTCATTTTTAGTAACATTATTCTAAAAATTATTTGACATATTTTTAATCTATTCGTAGTATGCTAAAATAATAAGAATATTGCAACATCAATAAAAATAATGGTAAGATTCCAAATCCCTTTTAGGCTCCTAAAATAGGGGTATCAATGAAACATGTCATCAAGGCATTCAATTGACTTTATCAGAAAATTAATAGTATTATATAAGGACACAAACTATCCTATGGCATGACCTACCCAAAAGCATATATCAATCAAAATTTTGTGTACATGTTTTTCCACAAACCAGGCTAAAAGAGCCAAAGCTTAGGAATAAATTATTTTATAGAACACAAAATATCTTATGGTAGGACCTTCCCAAAAACATATCTTAGTCAAAGCATATTTATAGGACATAAAATATCCTATTTCAAGACCTTCACAAAAACATATCTCCATCAAAGCATATTTTATATCTGTTTACACACTCAGGAACTACCACTCTGATACCACTTGGTGAAGGGCTACTCCATCCAACACTCACACAATACTCAATAACATAGAAAATTTCAAAAGAAACCCAACATCTAATATTGTGCTTCAACGAGATGGAAATACAAAATCAGAAATTACAATGTTACGACCACAGGGCCAATTTTATTACAAACAAAATCTGATGCAAATTTGCAAGTTGGAGCCACGATCTATAATACTGGAATGCTTCAGTAATATTTGTTCCCCCTTTAATAACTTCCATACAATATTTTGGAAAACATAACACTCATTTTCCCATCGTTTATTTTCCCGCCCAGGAATATATTCATTTGAAATTTGAATTTTCATTTTCCTACCCAAGAAGATATTCAATTGAAATTTGAATTTTCATTTTCCCACCCAGGAAGATATTCATTTGAAATTTGAATTTTGGTGGCACAACTTCTCGGAGCCATAAATTTTGACTCGGTTGTCCGATTGGCTATTATAATATATCGTTGGAAATCTTGCGAAGAGATCTACAACCGTGAAATATTTGAAGATCATTTTATCAAATTTTCATCATTTTTTGGGACCTCTAAGATCTTCAAATTTTATTTTTAAAATTTATTGGCGAGATTTCTTAGGATTAAAATTTTAATATCTCTAAACCATTCAAGATATTAGGGTGATTCTTTCACCATCGGATACATTTTTCAATATCGTTCCTTGGGGTAAATTTTCAATTCCATACAAACCCATTTAAGTTGACTTACTAAAAATAGCAGGTGACCATTTTTCACCTTTTTGGACTTTTGACTAACTTAGACCTCACAAGTTTCATCATGGACTCCAAAACAACTAACAAAACCTACAACCGAAAGAGAAACTGATTTGGTGATGCAAGATTGCCCTTACACCATTGGATGCTCCTACATCAATGGGATTGTTTTAAAATAAAGTAGAAAGATAATGGATCATTTCTACATGAATACTTGATGGACCAAGTATGTAACTTGTTTATCTTCTTTATGCTTTGTTTTCTTTGCATTCAAATCATATAGAAATGCATTGCTAAGCTTTGGAAAGAGATAGGAATGAGTTTTAAAATATTTGTGGAAAATATGTTTGGAAAGATGTATGGGCTTCTTTACGCTTGTGTTTGTTGTGCATCATTGAAAATGAATCATATAGGAATGCATTGCTAAGATTTGGAAAGAAGAAAAGAATTAGTTAGTAAATATTAAAGAAATGAATTGACTTCTTGGACATGGGGTCCTTGGAGTAGGATAAAATTATGGGGGTTCCACAATTACTCTTTTATAATAAATTACTCAAGGAGAGGACTCTTGAGTACTAGTAGATTGATGAATGAATGGGGTTTAATGAGAGGGAATTATGGGGTTCCCTCTCTTTTGTAAAAAGGAATTTACAAATTCTTGTAATGAAAGTACATAAGAATTGTGGATATTCTTATGCAATAGATTGAAATTGTGGTAAAAGGAATAATGGATTCCTTTTTGTAGATTGGCTAATAGACTTGTAATGAAAATAAATATGGACTATTTAAGGCTGAGTTTTCTCCTGAAAGGGTTTCTTTGGATAAATGACATGTGATTTGTGCATCTTCTTTAGAACTTGTTATGGATTTATTATAAGCATTTATTGATATATTGCTATGAATTGTATATGAATAAGAAATAGATTTTCTTACTTTATTATGCATTTTATGGAAAGTAACATTGTAAAGAAATATAAATGATTAGCTTTCCTTTATTGCTTGAAATAAAATATGGATTATGCAATTATGTATAATAAATTTTAAATGAATGAAATAAAAGGATTAAATTATTTTTTTGATTTACCTTAGGGTTTGGGGAGTCTTCCCTAGGAGGATTTATCCATAGAATGTCAACCTAATTAGTCCCATAAGGTTTGGACCGGAACTAGTGGATATGTGATGTGACAATCGCTTAGGGTTACAATGTATACTTTAGTAAAAGATCACTAAAGTGTGCTCCAAAAGATGGCGAGCTTAGAATTCCATTGTAACTAAATTCTTTATGATGAGTTCTCCAATAGATAATGAGATACCCATGTGGGAGATATCCTACAAATGATAGTCATAGGAACTTAAAAAATTGTGGAATAATTCCTATGGGGGATGGCATTTGGTGTGGTAGTCACTAGAAAACCTAATTGACTAATGGGTGACCAAATGGGAGATGCCACATAGGTGATAGTCACCTCCATTAAGCTATTTGGAGGATATTTTAATGGTGCATAATAGTTTTATACTAAATGATATGTTTGTAAAACTATAAGAAGTTTATGCCTAAGTACTAATAAGGAATTATTAACACTAGTAAGGGATTTGACATCCCTTTTCTCAAATGAAAAAGATAGAGTTAACCCATATGTTGTGGTCAAAATATCCTTCAAAAGAAATAAATAAAATGGGGTTACCACTCAACTATGTCTTTTAATATGTATGGGCAGTGTACAAGGTAAACCCCAGAATTGTTATGGTAGTTTGGCCATTCCTGTCTACCCCAGGGATGCTGCAACATATAGAAACTCAAAGTATGGTTAGAAAATTCTATGGAATTTATCTCGATTATCTTGGTCAAATTTTAACCTTAGAAAAATAATTGGGTTATACTTTAAGCTTGGTATGAGAGCATGGTTGTAGGACTTTAAGCTTCCCTATGCTAAACTCTAGGTTGTAGAAAAATAAGTCTACCTTGGAAAGAATCTAGCCATTACTTGATTTTATGTGAATCTTGGAAGAAAATAACATTGCCATGGGCATGGTAGTTTACACAAAGTAAAGCTAGCCATTAATTAATTTAATATACTCTTATTAGGGTACCTTACATGGAGTAAGTGTGACCAATAATATTATCGAAATACTGATAATACTCTTGAAATAACACCTCATGTAAATGTAAGTGAGATTATTGATATCATCAATGGATGATGATACTAAATTTTAGTTTATATGAAGGATATAACTAACTAATGGTTACAATTTCAATTCAAGTATGAAATTATAACCTAACTCAACTTCCTTTATGGCTAAGTAAAAATGGGTACTTCATAGGATGGGGCAAGTGAGATCTTGATCATTATCAACCAAGTGATAATGATCTTATTAGATATGTACCTTTATAGCAAATAAGAGTGGCCATAATTATTATTTGATGACCATCGTATAGATGGTATCTTATGGAAATATAAGTATGACCATGATTTTTATCAAGAATTTATAATGGTCTAAGTTTATGGGAAAATGAAACTAACGATAATTGCAATTTGGAATTCTTTTCATGGATAAGATATGTACTTGTTTAAAAAGGATCATTCGAAAAGGTAGGGTTAAATACATGAGAAATATTTGTAGTATGCTCCCAAAAGTGGTCTAGAAAGAGCGAAGGAATATCCAAACTCTAAAAGGCTAGTAGTTCACCATGGAGGTGCAACTATCCAAACATAAAAGCATTATGCCCAAAGGAACCATCATGGAGTAACATATGATAGGTATTGAGGATCGGTACTTAAATGTAACTCTACTAGATAATTTTTTTATAATTTTAAGGATGGATTGGTTGAAATCCCATGAGGCTATAATCAATTTCCATGATAGATGGATTGATTACACCGATAGTGATAAACAAAGATGATGAATTATTAGTAAGCAAGAATCCTTTTGACCTTAGTTACTTTCAATAATGCAACTGAATAAGACCATGAAAAAAGGAGGAATGATTTTCATGGTTAAGTTTAATGAGGTTGAGACCATTAAAAAAGAAGAGGTGTTTGGTAAACACCTGATCTTGCAATAGTATAAGGATGTGTTTCCAAAATATTTACTTGGACTGACTAATGCACCAACAACCTTCATGAATATAATGAATAGTGTGTTAAGAAGATAGATTAGTTTATCTTGATCTTTTTTATATGACATTCTAATATATTCTGAAAACAATGAAGAGCATGATAAACACTTAAGGATAGTTCTTGAGCTATTAAGGGAAAACTAACTTTATGGTAATCTCTCGAAGTATGAATTTTATGTCCTTGAGGTACAATATCTTGGGCATTTTTTAAGTGAAAAACCCTTTGCGGGGCTGCCTTGGTCTGAGAGATAATGACCAGGGGGTTCTACACCATAAAAGTCACTCGAGAGTCATGCTCAACCCTACCCATGCCAATATTATCAATTGGATTTTGGGTACCCAATTCAACTTTTTGGTAGGGTGGAGATTCGAACCCGGTACCTCCCTTGGAGGATTGCCCTCTCCTCTCCAACTCACCTACAACACCTGGGTAATATCTTGGGCATATAATTTCTACTGACAGAATAGCAATAGATACAAAGAAGATAGAGGTCATCTTGACTTGGCCACCACCCACTAATGTGACTAAACTATGAATTTTTATTGGTATCACGGGCTATTATAGACACTTTGTGAAATATTACTCAAAAAAATTCACATTAAAGTTTTATATTAAATTTTTATGAAGTTTTATATTAAAGTGTACACATTATGTTATAAAAGCCCTTCATTTGGCATTTGTAGAGTGCCACATGTTTAGTTGGTAATGGGATTATTGAGCATGATGTCCAACACATCCACTATGTTTTTGTTATACTTTAATGAGCCTTTGTTAGAACAGTGTACATCTTTGCAGGGAGACTTAGCTTATATTTTGTTCATGATATCATAAATGTCCTTAATAATATTTAATTAAAGAGGAGGCCATGTTGTACCTTCGAGCAGCAAGTTGATTTTTGACTTAGGGATATAAAATAAAATATATAATGAAGTTGTTTTATTTAGGTGCCTCTCCCTTTGGTATCCACATGTTTTGAAGAGATGCTTTATATTATTTTTTCAAAAAAGCAAAGTAGGGTTTGCTATTATAAATGAAGATTATCATTGAAAGTACTTTGGTAATAGATTTATTTCAAAGGATATGTATGGTAATATGGCATCTATTTATTTATGTTTGAAATTAATTATGGGGTTCCTTTTTTGTTGTTTTATGGAAAGGAATTGTGGGATTCCTTTATGTTCGATCTAAGAAAGGAAATTTAAAATTTCTTTCTATTTGATTTTTGGAATGAAATATATTGTTTGTATGCATAGATATATTGTGGAAATATATTGTTGATATGCATAAATATATTGTGGGAATATATTACTTGTTTTCTTGAGAAAAATGAAAGCATTGAATATTTAAGTGGATGTGGAGTCCATCTATAGGGAAGAACTAGGAAGGTCTTCCTTGTATACTAGTTTATTTTAAAGCATGGAAAAACAAATTGGATGCAAAGTCCATTTCGGTGGAAACATTTATAGGGCTTATTCATATGATTGTTTTAAAGTAAAGTAGAAATATAAAGGATCATTTCTACATGAATAATTGATGGATCAAGTATATAACGCGTTCATATTCTTTATGCTTTATTTTCTTTGTATTCAAAACATATAGGAATGTGTTGCTAAGCTTTGGAAAGAGATAGGAATGAGTTTGAAAATATTTGTGGAAAATATGTTTGGAAAGAGGTATGGGTTTCTTTATGCTTGTGTTTGTTGTCCATCATTGGAAATGAATCATATAGGATTGCATAGCTAAGATTTAGAAAGAAGAAAATAATTAGTTAGTAAATGTTAAAGAATTGAATTGTCTTCTTGGACATGGGGTCCTTGGAGTACAGGGGTTCCATGATAACTCTTTTGTAATAAAATACTCAAGGAGAGGACTCTTGTGTACTAGTAGATTGATAAATTAATTGGGTTTAATAAGAGGGAATTACGGGGTTCCCTCCCTTTGTAAAAAGGAATTTACAAATTCTTGTAATGAAAGTACATCTTATGCAATAGATTGAAATTGTGGTAAAATAAATAATGGATTCCTTTTTATATATTGGATAATAGACTTGCAATGAAAATAAATATGGACTATTTAAGGTTGGGTTTTCTCCTGAAAGGGTTTTCCAAGATACATGACGTGTCATTTGTGCATATTTAGTAGAAATTATTGTGGATTTATTATAAGCATTTATTGATCTATTGCTATGAATTGTATATGAATAAGAAATGGATTTGATTACTTTATTATGCATTTTATGGAAAGTAACATTGTAAAGAAATATGATTAGCTTTCCTTTATTGCTTGCAATAAAATATGAATTATGCAATTGTGGCTAATGAATTTGAAATGAATGAAATAAAAGGATTAATTTATTTCTTAGATTTGCCTTAGGGTTTGGGGATTCTTCCTTAATAGGATTTGTCCATAGAATTACAACCTAATTAGACCCCTAAGGTTAGGACCAAAACTAAGGGAGATGTGATGTGACAATCTCTTAGGGTTACAATGGACACTTTAGTAAGATATCACTAAAGTGTGCTCTAAAATATGGTGAGCTTAGAATTCCATTGTAACTAAATTATTTGTAATGGGTTCTCCAAGAGAAAGTGAGATACCCATGTGGGAGATGTAATTCAAATGATAGCCATATGAACTGAATGATTATGGAATAATTCCTACGAGGGATGTCATTCGGTGTGGTAGTCACTAGAGCTCTAATTGACTAATGGGCGATCAAATGGGAGATGCCACATAGGTGATAGTCACCTCCATTAAGCTATCTACATAATAGTTTAATGGTGCATAGTAGTTTTATACTAAATGAGGTATGTGTAAAACTACAAGAATATTACACCTAAGCACTAGTAAGGAATTATTGATACTAGTACGGGCTTTGGAATCCCTTCTCTTAAAAAAACAAGATAGGGTTAACCCACACTCTATGATCAAATTGTCTTTCAAAAGAGAGAAAGGAAAAGGGGTGACCACTCAAAGGTGTCATTTAAGTTGTATGAGCAATGTACAAGGTAAACCCCAAAATTGCTACAAGATTTTAGCCACTCCTATCCACCCAAGGGATGTTGCAGTATCTGGAAACTTAGAATGTGGTTAGAAGCTTCTATGGAATTTATTTGGATTGTCTTAGTTAAACTTGAACCTCAGAAAAAAAATTGGGTCATATTTTAGGGTTGTTATAATTGGTATCAAAGCATGGTTGTAGGACTTTTAGCTTCCTTATGATAAACTCTAGGTTGTATAAAAAGAAGTCTACCTTGGAAATAATCTAGCCATGACTTTATTTGATGTGAATCTTGGAATAAAATAACCTTCCCATGGGCATGGTAGTTTACATGGAGTAAAGTTAGCCATTAATTGAATGATTGAATATACTCTTAGTAGGGCACCTTACATGGAGTAAGTGTGACCAATGATATTATTGAAATACTGATAATACTCTTGAAATAACACCTCATGTAGAGGTAAGTGAGATTATTGATATCATCAATGGATGATGATACTAGTTGTTAGTTTATATGAAGGATATAACTAACTAGTGGTTACAAGTGCAATTCAAGGATGAAATTGTAACCTAACTCAACTTCCTTTGTGGTTAAGGAAAAAGGGGTACTTCGTAGGAAGGGACAAGCGAGACCCTGATCATTATCAACTAAGTGATAACAATCCTATTAGATATGACACCTTATGGGCAGATAAGTGTGACCATAATTATTATATGATGACCATCATAGAGGTGGTATCTTATGGCAAGACAAGTATGGCCATGATTTATATCAAGAAGTGATAATGTTCTAAGTTAGTTCATGGAAAAATGAAACTAACTAACGATAAGTACAATTTGGAACCCTTTTCATGGATAAGAGATGATACTTGTTGAAAAAGGATCATTCAAAAAGGTAGGGTTAACTACATGAGAAAAAGTGTAGTATGCTCCCAAAAGTGGTCTAGAAAGAATGAAGGAATATCTAAGCACTAAAAGGTTAGTAGCTCATTATAGAGGTGTAACTATCCAGACATAAATGCATTATAACCAAAGGAACCATCATGGAGTAGAATATGATGGGTATTGAAGATCAAAACTTATATGTATCTCTGCTACATTCCTTTGATATAATTTTAATGATGTATTAGTTGAAATACCATAAGGATATAATTAATTTCAACCATAGATGGATTGATTGCATTGATAGTGACAAACAAAGACAATGAATTATCAATAATAAAGGATCCTTTTAACCTCAATTACTTTTAACAACACAACTAAATAATATGATGAAAAAATGAGGAATGATATTCATGGTTAAGTTTGACGAGGTTGAGACTGATAAAAAAGAATAGGTGTTTGGTAAACACCCAATCTTGCAAGAGTATAAGGATGTATTTTGTGAAGATTTACTTGGGCTAACTAATGCACTAGCAGCATTCATGAATCTAATGAATAGTGTGTTTAGAAGATAGATAAATTAATATTGATCATTTTTAGGATGACATTTTGATATATTCAGAGAACAAGGAAGAGCATGATAAAAAATTATGGATAGTACTTGAGTTGTTAAGGGAAAACTATCTTTATGGTAACCTCTTGAAATATAACTTTTATGTCCCTAAGGTACAATTTATTGGACATATCATTTTTGTTGATGAAATAGTAGTAGACCCAAAGAAGATAGAGGCCATCTTGACATGACCACCACCCAAAAATGTGATTGAAGTATAGATTTTTATGGGCATCATAGGCTACTATAGACACTTTGTGAAATATTACTCTAAGATTACCTATCCTATTATTCAGATAAAGGGAAAGGAATTTAAATGGAAAAATAAGTGTAAGGTAGCTTTTGAGGTATTAAAATAGAAACTCACTAAAACACCTATTTTAAAAATTCTAGACCCATAGGAGAACTTCTTAGTATGCACAGATGCATCATTGAAAGGGTTAAGAGGGGTCCTATCCCAAGAGGAACTAGTGGTAGCATACGAGTAGGACTAATAGATTCAACTAGGTTTCGATGGGTATGCTTCACATGTATTTCATGGATCAAAAATCTAAATGATAATATTTTCTACACCTGGTTGAATTTACCTATAAAAATAGGCATCATGCTTCTTTGGGGATGCCTCCATTCGAAGAACTATATGGTAGAAGATGTTGAACATCCCTCTCATGGGATAATATAGAAGACTTGATTGCCATAAGATCAAACATGGTTTGAGAGGTGGAGGAATAAGTAAATATGATTAGACATAGGCTCAAGGAAGCCTCTGATCATCAAAAGAGTTATGTTGATAGAAAGTGCATACCTCAATAATTCTTTATGGGAGATAGAGTAATCCTAAGAGTAAAGCCCATGAAGAGTACCATTAAATCATATAAGTTAGATCCTAGATATGTTGGACACTTTGAGATCACCGAGAAGATAAATCTATTTATCTATCTGTCACCTTGCCTCCCAACCTATCCAAGATCCATGATACTTTACATGTATCCCTGCTTAGAAAATATGTAACTAATCCTAACCATGTATGGAATTTGTCTAACTTGTAAATAAATGACCCTACAACGATTGAAGTAAAACCTTTAAATATTTTGGAGTTAACTTCCAATAACATGAGGAACAAAACTCTCGAGCAATGTAGAGTCCAATGGGACTAGTACTCAAAAAATAATACTTGGTAAAAACTAGTTGATATGCAAAATTATTTTCCATATTTATTTGAATGAATAAAATATAATTTTGATCTTATTGCAGGATACTGGTGAAACACGTAGGACTGTGTTTAGTCCAAGTGGGGTAGTATGTCATGACCTCAATTGTAAGTAAGAAAGGATCCTTTCAACCTCAATTACTTTTAGCAATGCAACTAAAGAAGACGATGAAAAATAAGGAATGATATTCATGGTTAAGTTTGATGAGGTTGAGACCAATAAAAAATAATAGGTGTTTGGTAAACACCCGATATTGCAAGGGTATAAGGACGTATTTCCTAAATATTTACTTGGGCTAAGAATGCACCAGTACCCTTCAAGAATATAATGAATAGTGTATTCAGAAGATAGTTAGATCAATTTATCTTGATCATTTTTAGATGACATTTTGATATATTCCAAGAACAAGGAATATCATGATAAACACTTATGGATAGTACTTGAGTTGTTAAGAGAAAAACAACTTTATGGTAACCTCTTGAAATATGAATTTTATGTCCTTGAGGTACAATATCTTGGGCATATCATTTATGTTGATGAAATAGTTATAGACCCAAATAATATAGAGGCCATCTTGACTTGGCCACCACCCACAAATGTGATTGAGTACAAAGTTTTATGGGCATCAGAGGCTACTATAGACACTTTGTGAAATATTACTCTAATATTGCTTATCCTATTACCAATATTCAGATAAAGGGAAGGGAATTTATATGGACAAATAAGTGCAAGACAACTTTTGAGTTATTAAAATAGAAACTCACTACAACATCTATTTTGAAAATTCTAGATCCGTAGGGGAACTTCTTAGTATGCACAGATGCATCATTGGAAGGGTTAGTAGTGGTCCTATCCTAAGAGGAATTAGTGGTAGCATACGAGCCATACTGAGATATTCAACCAGGTTTTTTATGGTATGCTTCACATGTATTGCATGGATCAAAAATCTAACTGGTAATATTTTCTACAATTGGTTGAATTTACCTATAAAAATGGGCATCATGCTTCTTTATAAATACCTCCATTCGAAGCACTATATGGTAGAATATTTCAAACACCCCTATCATAGGATAATATAGAATAATTGATTGCCATAAAACTTGTAGACACCAAAACCTAGCCACTTGTCGTCCATCCTAATTTTCCCACCATTTCCACCCCTTATTTACATATATTTATATATATTTATTTTATATATATTTAAATATTAATATTTGATATATTATATTTTATATATTTATATAAGTGAATTAATCCTAGCCATACGATCACCATCAATCTCCCATTCATCAATTTCCATCAAATTCACCTAGTCATCATCACCAATCTCAGCATCATTTAGTCACTCCATAGCATTTTTCCACCCCACCTCAAAATCATCAGGTAATTCAGGGCTTCCACATTCCTAAAGAAGACCCTCAAATTAAGGCCATGCAAAAATAGATAGATCAATTGATACAATATACTCCTGGTTTGACAAACCAAAAACCAACCTTACGTCAATTGATCAATCAACCCATTCATCCTTCAGTACCATCACTACCATATCCGATAGATTTCATGGTGCCTAAGTTTGACAAATTCAAGGAAACTGAGGATCCCAAAGAGCATGTGAGCACGTTTGTACACGCATGTTTTAGAATTCAAAATGACAATGCTCTCATGCTCAAAATATTTCCTCAAACATTAGGAGGAGATGCCATAGAGTGGTATAATCAATTACCCAGTCATAGTATTTATACTTTTGAGCAATTGATTGACCAATTATTTGAGTGTTTCATCCTAAATGTTAGAAATAAAGTCTCATTATCTGATGTCTATGCTTTAAGACAACATGATGATGAGTCTATCTATGATTTTGGAAACCATTGGAGGGTTGTCATTACAAAGTTGCCATTCACCCTACCAATGGATGAGCTAATCAAATTATTCACCAAGAGTTGCTTAAAACCTATCTCTTGGATGCTTCAACTACAGACTTATCATTCATTTGAAGAAGCTTTAGCTCAGGCTAGTGTCATCGAGGAAATAAAAATCCAAGAGGGCATACTTAAGCCTAAGAAAAAGGAATGGCAAAATAAGGGCCAATATAAAAGCAACTATTCTGGCCAACCAAAATCAACACAGGCTACCCCATCCAATCAGCCCAATCACATTAATCAAGTGGTCATGAGCCATCCGATAATGGCTCAACAACAATCAGTGCAACAACCACCACAACAAATTGCTTATCATGTGGTACCCTCGATAACTCAAGCCATGCAAAACATAGTGCCAGCTGTAGAAAACCATCCCCAACGATAGTCTGTCCGATAAAATCACCAATACACCCCTTTAGCCGAGTCATATGCTTCCCTTTTTTGAAGGTTGTATGACACAAACAAACTTGCTTTACCCAAAATTAGACCAGATGATCTCGCTAAACGTAGTAAACACTATCGGGAACATCTATTTTATCCTTATCATAGGCAAAATGGGCATGATATTAACAATTGCCATACATTTAAAGACATAGTGCAAGACCTTATTGACTTGGGGGCAATCAAGCTTGACAACCCCCTTGCTCAACAAAACCAAAACCTTGGTATTTTTCAAACACCACTTCCTCACCATGAGGAGGTGCAACCAAATATAGGAGGGGCTAACACCAAAACTCCTCCTAATCAAGTCAATCACGTCCAACAATACCAAGGGTTTGTAGGGGCCATCCATGTGGTCACTAGAGGTCAAAGAAATAATCAACAAAATGTAAGGCAACAACCTCAAGCAAGTGTGTCACAACCTCCTACATCGCCACCCATTCAAATTTCCCCTAATCCTTCATCACCCATCCATATCCCTAGCCAATCAAATCCTCCAAATCCACCCAATCAATCATCCACCATGACCAGTCATCTCATTGAGTAGTTGGTTAACCACAAGTCTAAAGATGGCTTCCACCAAATTGTCAATTTATGAGTTAATTCAACAATCTCCCCCACATCGTGAGGCATTAATGGATATTCTCAAATCCATTGAACTACAATCTCAAGATTCTAATACCTTCAACAACTTTGTAGGGAGCATCCAAACATGCATGGAGCCTTCCATCACATTCTATGACTTTGAGATTAAGCCAATCTCATCGGAATCAGTAGACCCTCCATTGCATATCATGGCTCTAATTGACAAGAAGCCTTTTAAAAGAGTGCTAATTGACATCGATTCCTCTATCAATATCATCACCACATCCGCTCTTCATCATTTGAATCTTCCTCCATCTCATATCACCAAGTCATCATTCACCCTAAAAGCATTCAATGATGCTTTATGTTCCACAGTTGGCACTATTGTTTTGCCCATTGAAGTAGGGGTCAAAATGTTGCACACTATGTTTCACATCTTGGAAGGATCCATGGCGTACAATGTACTCCTTGGAAGACCTTGGATGAGGGAAATGAGATGTGTTCCTTCAATACTACACCAATGTTTAAAGTACGTTCATGAAGGATAGGTGCATTGCATACCGGTGGATGTTGAACCGTTCAAGTATTGCAATTTCATCTCAAATCCTTATGAGTCCATGCTTCCTTCCACTCATTTGTTCCTATCACCATCAGCCAATCCATCTACCACTTCACCAATTTCTTCATCAAAGGATCCCATTTTTGAGGACTCCCTTATCACCAAACCCCCATCATCTTCATCATTGACTACATGCACATGTGGTCACAATCAATCCACATCATCAACATCCTTGCCATCCACATCATCATCATCCACTCAACAACCTTCCCAATCCAATCCATCACCATCACCTAATGTTTCACAAGTCGAATTGATGGATTGTGAGACATCTTCATCTTCACCATTCCTCGAGCCATCATCCAACCAAGGTCCTTCCATATCTTCCCAAGTCGAGGTCCACCTCACTAATCCCGGTATTGGTGAATATGTGGTCCAAGACATCACCATCACACCCCTCACCATTCCTAAGGCTAAGGATTTTGGTCACCCACGTGACCCACCTTTAGCCATAGGAGTAGTATATAACATGGGTTCAGCTCCAAATAGCATAAATTTTGTGTATGGGGGGATTGATTCTTCATCAAATCTAGCACCCCTAGAGGAACCCAAAGAACCAGCACTTGCCAACATTCCAAACATGTCGGGATTTCCATCCTGCTATTTTCACATAGTCAATTGGCAAGGTCATGGCCTAGGATTGCATGAACAGGGAGTGTCGCAGCCTATTGATGTTCCATATCAAGAAGTGCATGACCATTCAGGTCTAGGTTACCACCCACTTTCCACCACCTCTTCTCTTGAACAAGCCTTCCAAAGGCTTAATCTAAATTTAGGAGAAGAAGCCCTCCATCCCGATGATTCTGAAGATGAAATCTATGAAGAATTTAAACTTATGTCGATAATTTTGGATGAATCTGAAGAAGAATCGAAGCCCATTATTCCCCATACCAAACAAGATGAGTTTTATCTCAACATGTTCCCCATCCATGAGCCCATATTTCACTTGCTTCTTCCACAAGAGTGAGCCACCCCTACTAGTGAGCCACCACCTCCATTCCATTAAGCCATTTCATAAGCCAACTTGTAACATATGTACATAACACAAAAAAAGTGGTTTTCACCACTACCAAAAAAATAAAAAATAAAAACAACACATTTTCTTTCTTTGCATTGCATGTATATAGCATTTAGTTAAATGCATTTATTTGTGTTGCTTGTTGTTGTCCAGGTTAACCAAGCTCCTAGCACTCTAGGTTCCATCCATTCCATCCAACCTTATCCACTTTTCCCATAAGTCAACATGAATCCTATTGATTTATTCACCCCACTCCATAATCCATACGATCCAGCTAAACCAATTCCAATTGACATAAGCCTTATCGATATGGACCAGATTTCCTCACCTCCATCCTTTTTTGAATTTGTCTTGTTCGAGGAATTGTTAAGGGCTTCCACCAACTACATTCCTCCATCCCCTCCACCTTCACCTTCACCTTCACCTTTGAATCCTGAGGTTTTCTAGGTAGAAATAGATGAGGATAAGCCAGAAGAGTTTGATGACATCTTAGATGACATTCATCTGATCCCTACACCCCATCAACTTGAGGAAGGTTCCCACATGTCCATTGAAGATACCATCGATGTGGACCTTAGTTCAGACAAAGACAATCCCCAAATTGTCAAGCTTGGTAAAATCTTATCACCCGATGAACAAGAGCAATTAATTGCTCTCCTCAAGAGGAAGAAGGGCATATTTGCATGGTCCTATAAGGACATGCCCGGTATTGACCCTAGTTTGGTTGTCCATAATCTCACCTTACAACCTGATGCTAAGCTGGTTAAACAAAAACTTAGGAGGATGCATCCTACCATGGCCCTCTTGGTAAAAATAGAGCTTCAAAAACTCTTAGACATGAACTTCATAGTTCCTATCGACTATCCTGAGTGGCTTTCAAACATGGTACCCATTCGAAAACCTAACGGGGTGATACACATTTGCACTAACTTTCGAGATCTCAACAAAGCATGTCCCAAGGATGACTTTCCTCTCCCAAACATCGATACTCTTGTCGACACCTACGCTGGCCATGAAATGCTTTCACTCATGGATGGTTTCTTAGGATACAACCAAATTTGAATAAATCCTGATGACCAACATAAAACAACATTCACTACACCTTGGGGAACTTTTTGTTACAAGGTGATGCCCTTTGGCCTCAAAAATGTAGGTGCCACTTATCAACGTGCCATGACATACATTTTCCATGATTACATGCATAATATTATCGAATATTATGTGGATGATCTCTTGGCTAAATCTAAAACTCGACAAGAGCACATTGGTGTATTGGAGAAAGTTTTTGATCGACTTCTAGAGCATAATGTAAGGTTGAACCCCAAGAAATGTGTCTTTGGTGTTACCTCGAGCAAACTTCTAGGATTCATTATCTCCAAAAGAGGCATTGAGGTGGACCCTAACAAGGTCAAGGCCATCATGGAGATGCCTCCCCCAACTAACTTAAAGGAATTGCATAGTTTACAAGGAAAGATCCAATCAATCCATCATTTTATTGCGCAACTTTCTGAAAAATGTAGGCCATTCAATCACCTACTACAAAAGGGGGTGCCATTTTCTTGGACAGATGAATGTCAAAAATCCTTTGATGACATTAAGCAATACCTAGCTTCTCCACCAGTCTTAGCTCCTCCTCGTTTGGGGGTCCCATTCTATCTTTATATCTCAGCAATAGACTTTGCATTAGGGACAATGCTTGCACAAAAGAATGAGGAAAATCAAGAGCAAGTTGTCTACTACATTAGTCGAACATTGGTAAGCTATGAAACTAGATACGCTTATGTAGAAAAATTATGCTTAGCAGTGGTTTTTACCACTAAGAAACTTTGACACTACATGCTTAGTCACACAACATATGTCATAGCTAGAGAAAATCCTCTACGTTATATGATGTCTCACACTTACAATAACACCCGCACCGCTAAATGGATAATGCTCCTTACTGAATTTGATCTTGGAATTCATTAGCCAAAAATCCATTAAAGGTCAGGTAATAGTCGATCAACTTGCAGAAGCTCCACTACCTAGTGATCATCCTTTGATTATTGAGCTCCCAGATGATTCGGTATTTGCTATCACCGAACAAGAAGAAGATGTCATTCTGGAGGAAGACGTCGATATCACACTATTCTTTGATGGCTCTAAGTGCATGAAAGGTCAAGGTGCTGGAGTCATGTTTCATACACCCCAAGGGGTACCTATCCCCTTATCATTCAAACTTGACTTCCAATGCACAAACAACACTACAGAGTATGAAGCCTTAATCTTAGGTCTTCAATCAGCTATAGCTATGAGCATTAAGCATATCAGGATATTTGGTGATTCTCAACTTGTTGTCAAGAAAATCAATGGAGAATACCAATGCAAAGAACCTACCATTAAGCTTTATCATGAAGTAGCAATGAAATTGCTCTCTAAGTTTGATTGGTATGAAATCAATAGTTTGCCATGTTCGACTAATAGATTTGTAGATGTGATGGCCTCCCTTGGATCATTGATTCCAAAAGACTCCTTTGGAGAGGTACAACCCCTTATAATTTCAATGGTCTCTAAATCTACAATTGTTCATGTTGAATCTAAAGATGAAAAGGATGTTTGCTTTATCCAGTCGGATCCATATGAGCCTTGGTCAAGCCAAATAGTAGCCTTTCTCAAGTTTGGAACACTCCCATCTGACATGTCTCGAACTACCAAATGCACTTTCAAGAAAAAGGTAGCTCATTTTGTTCTCTTGGGGGATGTGTTGTATAAACATGGTTATGATGGAGTCCTCCTTCATTGTCTCGAGTCTAGTGAGGCACAAAGAGCCATAGTTGAAGCCCATGATGGTACTTGTGGTGGTCATTTTAGTGGAATGGCCATTGCAAAGCGTATTTTATGCATGGGTTATTATTGGCCCACAATGGAACGTGATTGTTGCACATATGTCAAACATTGCAAAAAGTGTCAAGAACATGCTAATTTAACTCATGTACCATCACAAGCTCTACAACCTATTCAAAGCCTTTGGCCCTTTTCACAATGGGGCCTAGATCTAATTGGAAAATATTCACCTCCTTCCTTGGGACAACATACATTCATCATCACAACCACTGAATACTTCACAAAGTGGGTTGAGGCAATTCCTCTAACCAGTACGATAAGACCTAGAATTGTGGAGTTTATACTTCACCATATCATTTATCATTTTGGTATACCCTCAAAAATCATCTCTAAAAATGGCAAGTCTTTCAAGAACAAGGATGTTCGAGCACTTTGTGAGAAATATAACATTCAACATAGTTTCTCGACTCCTTATTACCCACAAGCAAATGGACAAGCTGAAGCTTCCAACAAGACCTTAATTGCTATTCTCAAGAAACTTGTCAAAGAAAATCATAGAGATTGGCATACACAAATTCCCTTGGCATTATGGGCTTATCGAACAAGCATCCACATGCCTACAGGGGCAACACCATTTTCATTGGTCTATGGAGCCGAAGCAATCATACCTCTTGAGCTCGAGATACCCTCCTTGCAAATTTCTTTGCAAGAATTCATAGATGATGACACTGCTAGACAAGCACGTCTTGACCAACTCACACTTCTTGATGAGAGGTGAGTCAATGCTTTAGAGCATTTACGAGTTTATCAAGACCGCCTAAAGCGTGCTTACAATGCCAAAGTTCATCTACATGAATTCCAAGTAGGAGATCTTGTCCTTAAAGAGAACCAACAAAACACCAATGCATTATTACATCTTCATGATAAATTTATGGCTAATTGGTTGGGTCCATACATTGTTACTCAAAAAGTGGGTAATGGTACTTATAGGCTTGCTAGTCTAGAGGGAGAGGAAGAATTCGAACCACTTAATGTTATACACTTGAGAGCATTCTATGCATGACTTGATTTCTATATATGTATATATACATGGCTAATACACAAAAACATTTGCATACATTTCATTCACAACATTGCATTTCCTTTGCATATACACTTCATTTCAAAAACAATGCATTAACACACATTTCATATTGCATTTCAAATTTCACAAACATTGCATTCACACAAATTTGCATTGCATTCACATCCACATTTCACATTTCATATTAGGGATCATTTATTAAGTTCAAGGTCTTAATTGGTCCAATAAAAGTCATGTTGCCTTAATCAAGGGCACCTTCACAACATCATCCACACAATTCCACCAAGTCAAATTACCATTCACACAAACCACATTTTCATAAAAGTCCTAGGTGTTTTTGGTCACTCAACCACTCCTAGTGTTTTAAGAAAACTCCAAAATACATGTCGAGTTCCTTTTAGGACCATCACACATATACACTAAGAAAATCTTGAGTTCTGGGAATTGACTCCAAAACACTCTTGAACCAAACACAATTTCACATCTTAAAAATATCTTGTGTCAAAGAGGGATAACACCATACTTGGTATGAACCTCGAAGTGAAAAGGGTCATCCTTGCTAGTCCCATCATGCAACATAGTCCATAAGAATAGTGGTTTTCATCACTATCACAGTTGCTTCCAAATCCAAAATATAGAGTAGTAAGGATAGGGTACAATTCTCATCACACTTAGGTTGAGAATCTGATTCCCCAAAGCTCTAAATCTTTTACATCACACACCACTGATCATTGGGTTGTAAGGATCATACTACATTTCTAGTCAGATGGTTAGGTAGTCATCCCCAAAACTTAAGAGATCAAAACACAAATCATGGACTATGGAGTTAGCCTCCACCGGAGCTATAGACGCTTGACTAGCAGTGGAGTACGCTCATGCATGGTGACACATCTCTTTCAAAGAGACCTCTGACCGCACATAAGGACAAGCTAGCTTCTTGGTCTCATCCATAATAGGTTTACCCAATTTACTCAAGATGAGTTAATGAACTCACTTGCACACACATTGGTTCTTGATTGCCTCGAGTCATTACCATGCTCATGATTTGGTAAATGAATTCACTGCACACACATTTGGTCCTAGAGGGATTAGGTAGTTTTAGTGAGTTTGTTTGATACCACTAGTATGTCTGAGTCTCTGCAAAATAGTCAATTTTCCATATCAACATCCATATCAATATCCATATCTTCTTCCATATCAACATCCATATCTTCTTCCATGTCAACATCCATGTCACTTCATGAGCCATTCATCCCATATGCCACCAAGTTTGGTGCCCCTGATTAAACAACAAATGCTAGAAAATGGACAAGCAAGATCTAAACTATAAATGATCATTAGAAAATTTGCATTCCATACCTTGCATTAATCATCCATACATTCCACCTTGCATTAATCATCCATAACATATCATATGCATTCATCATCCATATAAACATGCATTCCACAAAAAGCATTCACACAAACACATATAACACAAAAGGTAAAATCCATGTATATATATATGTATAAATATCGCATGTACAATGAGTGCCAAAAGGCTACATACAATGGAGCACCAAGGCTCATATACAAAAAGTGCATCTAAGCACTAGCTACGTCCTCCAAGAGGACCCCTATGACCTAGGAGGAGCCCTAGACCTAGAGCTATGCCTAGAATCGCTATGCCTAGCACCCTCAGATACAGATGAGGTTGGAGGATCAAGAAGTGGAATATGATGTTCCATCAACCTATCCTCCAATGCCTCGATATACCTATGTCGAGACCGAAGGTGTGCTATGTTGACATTATGTCGATGCTCCCTCTCTAGTAGCTCTGCCTAGAGCCTCATGATCCTCTCATCCTGAGCCATCACCATCGCATCCCGCTCTACTACCTACTACTCTAGCCTCACCCACTCCTCCTCACCCTGATCTAGAGGCCCATCCGAAGTCTCCTCCACATCATCCCCATCTCTACCATCTCCTCCACTCATAGGAGCCTTCCTAGCCACACCCTTAGTCCTCCTCCTTTGACTATCTGATCGAAGGTACCACTATCACTTGGGGGCCTCATGGGTCCCCTCATCATCACCCTCAACCTCATCCCCACCTCTACCAACCACTACTCGAGGTGGTGCCCATGGTGGTTGTGTAGCGAACCATACATCATACTCCATGGTAGTCCCTACATCATCCACATCTAAGAGATCCATCTCCTCATCATCCTCATAGGTCACCCTCCATGGCTCCACACATGGTAGCCCTATCTCCTCTCGATGCCTCCTATAGTGCACCAACTCATCCAAGACCCCCTACCTCAAACCAAACTATCAAAGTACTTGCAAGAACTAAAAATACTCAACCTCACTCTGATATCTCCCAACCACCCACCTAGCCTATCGCACCCATCATAGATGCTCTCCATATCGGGTCCACCTACTACCTCACCATGATCTCCATATCACTTGGGTGGATGTTAGTCCAACCCATAAATCTTGGTACCACTGACTCATCTACATCGATCGACTTGATTGTACCTCCTCAACCACCACCCATCTCCTAGCATAGGGCTACTCCCTACCCAAGTCTAACTACTAGTAAGCCCTCCGATTAAGCCACACTAAAGTGCTCCCATCCCCAACACTACAATAGCAAGTTGCATCCTAATCCCTTCCTCCCCTACCTCATCACCTCATACAACTCTCAGTATACCTGCACCAATAAGGTAGGAGCCCATGCATACACCTATCACATAGTGAGCATATCACTCACTAACCCTATCAGGTTCCAAGGGAACCTACACCTAGTGTTGTTTAAGGCCATGATGTTGGCCAACACAAACATAACCAAGGCTTGAAGGGCATCCAACTCCTTGTCCACATACATGGACAAGTAAGGTATACCTCCACTCTCCACCTTCACACCCTACCAACCATCACCAAACATCTTCCTCATATTCATCCCTCGATCACATCCAACCTCGATATGAATCCCCTCCACTAGAACCTTGAGGATGTGGTATACATCCTCAAGTGTGATAGTCACCTCTCTGGTAGGGAGCTAGAAAGTTCCCCTATCTAGATCCCACCTCTCCGCCAAGGCAGAGAGGTACCCCTCATATACCCTCACCACATCAATCTGAGCTACCTCCACTAGCCCCACTACCTCTAGAAAATCCCACTCATCCTTCACCACCACCTTCCTCATCCCAGGAATGTATGATGAGAACCGATGTCAAGCCTCCAAAATCCTAAGTTGCAGCACAACACAAAATATTTGTCATTTACGTAAAAAAAAATCACAAAAACACAAATTTTTGCACAATGCACAAAAAAGGGAATTACCTCAATAGCTCATACTCCAACCTCAGCCCCAGCCTCTACACCCACTCCCTCCACCACCATAGCTTCCATGCCCAAGTCACTTCACCTCACTTCACTCCACTCTCCCAAACATAGCTTCTCAAACTCTCAAATGCACAAATGAGCTTCATTTCTCATCCTACCAGCTATTTATAGCTGCTTCAGGTGCCTTGAGATGCCCATGGGAATTTGTAGAGTACCCAAACATCGATGGGTGTTTATGCATGCCAAAAGCACCAATGGGCGTTTGGCATCAATTTTGACAAAAGATAAATTTTCACAAAATAGTGGCTTATCCCAACCAAATCACTCCATATTGCATCCAATCATCTAATTCATCATATTAATAGGTTTTGTGAAGATTCCAATTGATTTGGATGCATAAATTTCATTTGCGACCACAAATTGTAAATTCACCTAACAAGTTACAAAAGCACTCCAAAATGGTCCAAATCTTCACAAAATAACCATAATCATCATTCTCATCACTCTCATCATTCATACATCATCATAAAAATCATTCCATATCATCATTTGCATATTTTCCAAGTTCAAACAACATGCAAGTGAGTCTTGTATCTAGTGGGTTTTTCTATATACTTGGTGATTGCAGCGATTTGCATCCATGCAACTCGGTAAGATGAAGAGCCTACCATAAGGACACTTGGTCATTTTCATCATTCCATATCTCCTTGTTCAAAATCACAATCATATTTGGTACTTCACATTTTGAGTGAAACCTTACCAAGAACAATTTGCACAAAAGTTGTCATTGATGGCCTAGTTCATGGGGCTTAAAACATGGACAATATCACATTTCATCATTACACATTTCCTTGACAGTCATCATGGTGATTGGCTTTAACTAGGGTGATTGGTTTTGATCATAGGAATTATCTGACAATCACTAGTTGGCCCTCCAAAGTTGACTACTTTTACTCTTTGCATTTTTCATCTTTGCATATCAATGACGCCGGAAGGTAAATTCTTCAATAGCATCGAATCACCCCAAATTTGGGGTAACCACATTTGGTTTTGACTTTCCCACAATGGGATACATCTTACATGATCATGACATCTACACTTGGCAAAAATCCCTTCATCTATTGGGGAAAAAATAGACACATTTTGCATCACATATTTCACAAAACCCTTCATCTATTGGGGCAAAAATAGATACATACATTTTTCACCAATCCCCTTCCCACCATTGGGGCAAAAATGGTATTACATTTGCATCATTCATTTGCATAGATTTTTCAATTGGCTCATGAGATTCATCTACAAACTCATTCACCAATTGAGGGGGTAAGCTATGCAAAATTCAAATTCTTTCATTCTTTTATCTCCAAGCTCATGTTTCACATCCCAAGAGAAAGTTGCTTCTGCACCTAGCCAAAATAGGTGTCTTGTATTTTTGCATTACATTGTGTTTCATGCAATGTAATACAAAAAGGGGCATCTATAGACACCAAAACCTAGCCACTTGTCATCCATCCTAATTTTCCCACCATTTCCACCCTTTATTTACATATATTTATATATATTTATTTTATATATATTTAAATATTAATATTTTATATATTATATTTTATATATATTTAATAAATATATATTTATATAAGTGAATTAATCCTAGCCATCCGATTTCACTTAATCCTATCCATCCATTTCCATCAATCCATGCCACACCCTAGATTTAATATCCACCCTTCGATATGCTTTTATCTCAACCACACGATTAGTGTCATTGAAACCCTAGTATGCCCTAGGTTGGATTATTAATAGGAGCCATTTTTATGGCTCAACCCCTAAGCAATCCCTGAGTTTTCCAAGTCCTAAGTTGCCTTGAATCCAAAGAAGTTTCCTAAGTAATTCATCCCTGAGTTCCTTAGAGCATCCAAGCACTCTCACCTTCCATCCTCACCTACCATAGCCCTCGCATCCATTGTCGTCCCTCTCGCCCTGTCAGATCTGCTTCTACAAACTTCCCCCTCAGTCATCAAACACCCTCGAGCACTTTCTATCACAACCGAGCACCTTTGGGTGCTTCCCACTTTACCACCAAGTACCTCTAGGCACCTTCCACCATTATCGAGCACCCATGGGCATTTCATGCAATTATCGAGCACCCATGGGTGTTTTACACCAGAGTTCTGAAGTCCCCCTAGCCTCCGAGTGATGCTAGGGCATCATCACACTAATCCACTACAACAAATTTCATCAGATCAGAAGACAATAGATAAGCAAGGTAAATATTTTATTTGTTATTTCATTTTATGCACTTTTAGGTTCTGTTCATTTATTTATATTGCATAGCTAGGGTTTTTATACTACTTTATGAGGGCCTCACATTGTGGAGCCCTCACAGTTGCTACTAACCCATTTGTTATTTTTATTGTGTGCAGATCTAGAAGTGTTACATTAGCGTTGTGTAGTTGCTTAAGCTGGAGTGGCCCGACATCGGATAACTAGAAGCCCACTCACTTCTATTGGGAGCAGAGATGCATTTTGAGACACCACCAACATTGTTTTGCTAGGGTTTCAAAGAACCCTAGCTATTGTAAAATATGTATCAAAGAATTCAAGAATTCTTATTGTAACAATGGAGTTTTGAGGCTCCCCCCATTAATAAATATCATTCATTGTGCAATACTATTCTTTGAGTTCTACTTTATATCTCTGTTATTTGGTGTTGCATTTTTGTCTCTTCAAAACCAAACATGATTTGAGAGGTGGAGGAACAACTAAATATGATCAGACAGAGGCTCAAGGAAGCCTTTTATCATAAAAAGAGTTACGCTAATAGAAAGCACATACCTCAATAATTATCTATGGGAGATAGAGTAATTCTAAGAGTAAATCCCATGAAGAGCACCATTAAATCAGATAAGTTAGATCCTAGATATTTTGGATACTTTGAGATCACTAAGAAGATATGTCAATGTTGGGAAAAGAAAAATGATATTTAGGATAAGCTAAGTCAATATCTAAAAAGAAGGTACATATTTTTTATTAGGCCTTCTTTCTTGGCAATAGGAACAATATTCGATATCCAATCAGAATGGTTGATTGCTTTATGAAATTGACATCAAAAAGCTTTTAAATTTCTTCTTTGACCACCAATATTAGGGTGCATCTTCTAAATAATTTGCTTGATGGGCTTAACATTAGGTTGGACTACTAAATGATGCATAAAAAAATAATGTTCTAGCCCAAGCATATTGGCATACGACCAAGCAAAGATATCTTTAAATTCTTTCAATAAGGTGGTTAGCTATTCTTGTTCTTCAATAGAGAGGGTTTACCCTAATTTGAGGATTTTGGGATTTTCTAAGGTTACAATAATAATATCTATGGTTTCTTCTATGAGGATATGGGACTCATCCTCATAATGAAGAGGGTTTGGTATTACTTCTAATTGCTCAAGATCTTTAGGGTGCGTAGGAATTTGATCCTCTTGAGGGTTAGAAAACTTGACATGGGTGACACAAGGGATTGATCCATCAAAGAAGAAGTTATTTTGGAGTATGTCTTTATGAGCTATGTCACAAAAGGAATCTCCTTCAATGTAATTTCATTAGGTTACCATTATATCAGGGTGGACAAGGGTGACTAAGTTGCAAAACAATATGGTATATTGGGAAGGAGGTTCCTCATCCTAGTCATACCAATCCAAGCCATGATGGTCCAAAAATTTAGCAAAAGTTATTATTTGATCATCATCTAGATTTTTTGGTAATTGTTGATTCTTGTTAAGGGTGTAGCCAATGCCACACCTCCTAGGCCAAATCTCAACTTCTAAAGGTTATTTGATTCCTTGTTGTTGAGGGTCCAAACCTTTACCTTGATATCCCATGTTGGTTAGGATTTGCTTGGGTAATGGGTAATATTTAGAGAGGTAACAAGTTGTAAACGGTTTTTTTGTGGGTAGAGGGCTACTAACACTGATATTTTCCTTATAAGAAGTTTCTACATAAGTAAAGGTACACATGTCTATGTGTATTACTTCACCCTTATTATGGGGTGGACCTAAAGTGTATGGTGAAGGTGGTAGTGTACTAATATCTATAAAAGGATTTTGGATAGATTGATTGATTTGATCATTAGAAGAAGGGATGATTTGAGGCTCTTCATTGATTTTCAATATTTTTAGATTCTTGGCAATTTTAGGAGAGTAATAGGAGAAGAAGAAGGAAATTCATTAAGAGAAACTAAAGGACAAAAATTTTCTTTGGCTTAGGATTTCTCAATCATTAAACAATATTGGAATGGATGAGGGTCACCTGGAATGGTTATAAGCTAATTTTGAAATTCATACTTGAGATATCTATAAAGAGTTGATGGGATGACCCTCATAGCATGAATCCAAGGGCATCCAAGAAGAATATTGAAATAATTTGAACAAGATACTACATAGAAGAGAGTGTTGAGAATTTTAGGTCCTACTTTAAGAGGAAGGGAGAGAATTCTACAAGACTCTTGGGCTTTGTTGATGAAATATTTTATGATGAAACTAGATTTTTTGAGATCTCCCAATCCAAATTTGTGAGTGAATTGAAAACTACATATGTTAAGGGATAAACCATTGTCAACCAAGATTCTCTTAATAAAATTATCCCCAATGTAGCCTATAATATAAATGGGGGTCCCCTTGTAGGGTTGTGGGAGGAAAATCATCTCCATAGAAAGGGATATGATTAATATCGAGAGTACCAATAAAATTAGCAAGGTTATTGGGTGGGAGATGAAATATTGGTTTAGTAATTTAATCAAGGCTTATCTATGGATATAAGAGGTTTGAAGAAGTTATAGAAGATAAATTTTGGCTAGTGTATTTGCAAGTTGTTGTTTGAGATCAAAAGAGGGTTTTGGTTGAGGTTTTAGAACTAAGGATGGTTTGTCAACACTCATGTTCTTTTTTTTATTATTATTCAAGATCAATGGTGATATAGAATGTTGATTATAAATTTAATTATCTTGTGTTTGAGGTTGTTTGTAAGGTTATGATTGGGATTATTGTCTATTGGTGACTGCTATCATGCCAACCATCATGTTGTCATAAGGGGGTTTTATAGCATGATAGGAAACTTGATTGGTTATTTGTTGTTCATGGTTAGGCAAAGGATTTTAGAATATCCCCATGTCTTGATTAGTAGATGGAGTGGGTTCAAAGTCACCTAGAGCAAGGCAACCCTCATCTAATAAATCTTGAATCACATTTTTAAGTCTTCTACATTGGTTGGTGAGATGCCCATCCACTCTATGATAATCACAATGTTGATTGGGGTTATACCAATTGGTTGTTGTGTTAGGTTATCTAATGTTGGGTAATTCAATAATTTTGGAATCCAAGAGTTTTTTAAGGATGGATGACAAATGTTGGTTAATATTTGTGTAATTTATTGGTGAAGGTTTTTATGATTTGTTGAGAATCAACATTTTTAAGGTACATGCAGTGTTGACATTATCATTTTATCAATTTTCGATGACTCCGTCACCTACCACATGCTTATTCTTGTATTAAAATTTTGTTATTTTTTTTTCTTCATTATTAGGCCTTATTTGTCTTCTTCTTATGATATCATTTTCTATTCTTCTTGTCAAATCCACTCCTTGATTAAAGGATGTTATAGTTGTGGTTTCTAGCTCATAGGAGAGTTGTTCTTGTAGGTTGATAAACATCTCTAACATATCTTTAAGAGGTGGGGTATATTGCAATATTCCAACTAATACTCTCCATCATGATAAGAAATCCAAAAAGCTCTCATATTTGGCTTTCCTGATAAGGTATAGGTCTTGGAGGCTTACTATTTTCTCCACATATGCATCGAAATGGTGGACAAACATTTCGATCGCTTTTTCAAAGTTTTTGAGAGAATGGTAGGGTAGTTGATAATTTTGTAACACTTTCACTAAGCTCCTTAAATACATTTCATAATGTTTTGTTGGAGAAAAAAAGGTTGTACTAGGTCCCCTACCCTTGATAAATCATGTAATCCTAACCACAAAAATGACTATATTAAGTAGATTAAACTTTTTTCTATCAATTTTGGCATAATATACAAGGACATATAATATGTTTTTCTTTTTACATGGTGGAATCGGTAGCCGCCATGAATCTGGGCAGACTTGTCCAGCTTTTATGGCCGCCATAATATTCTGTGTTGTCCACCCCAGAAGCCACCACACAAATCTTTGCATAGTCCACCCCTATACTCGCCATGCCACAATCATTTTAAACCTTTTATGTCGCTGAAAGCACTAGGAAAGGGACAAGCGTTCAGTCCGGCGAGGCTCGAGATTTGAACCTTGGACCTCCGCCCCTCTTATGGGGTTTGGATGAACCAATTGGTCTAAACCTCATACATAATATGTTGGAATGGTATGTAAGACTGATTTAATTAGTTTCACTCTTCTTGCTAATTATAACCATCTACTTTTCCATGTTGGTAGTTTATTCTAAACTTTACTTCTAACTATATTTCATAATTTTATCCTCATTATCCCCCCAAATAAGGGCATCCCTAGATAAGTTGTTGGTAAAATTGCCTCCTCCATTGAAGTAACCTACATAGCCCTACTTTGATTCTAGCTAGAGTGTTTAGGAAGTAAATTTTGGATTTTGTCCTATTAACTTTTTGCCATGATGCTCTTTCATATTCCTTTAATAAGTTATTCAAATATCTAGCCTCGTTTATCCCTACCCTCCCAAAAAGGGTTGTATCATATACAAACTATTGATGGGTGATGTTGTCAATGTTCTTACTAGCCTTAAGTCCACTTATTAGCCCATATTTGTTAGCCTTCATCAAGTTCCTTCCCAACACCTTTGCCATAATAATGAACAAATATGGTGATAAAGGATCTCCCTATCTAAGACCTCTTTGGATATAAATGATTCTATTACCAACCCATTGACTAGCATTGAATATGATATTATAGAGACACAAGCTTTAATCCATCTAACCTTCCTTTAACCCTATCATAGTCTTTACTCATCAAATTTTAAGATCATTGCTCTCTTTTATTGAAGTTGTTGAATGCATAACTTCATGAGCTTCAATGATCCATCTAGAATTTGCGTCCCTTTCACAAATCCTCTTTGCTCTTATGAAATAATTTTGTCTAATAGTGGTCTTAATTGATTTACCATCACTTTGGAGATTATCTTATATGCCATATTGTTAGAGTTACTATGTTAGTAACTATAATTATTACCTCATTTAGGTAATATTTAAGTTTCACCTAGGTAGATATAATTTACCACATGGTAAAAAGTAATTTCTTACTTTTTACCACTGGTAGTTACTATTACCAGTTACCTTGGTTAGTAGTCTATCTTATCGTAATTTCCCTTTGGACGGTAGATAAGTTAGTTGTTAGTAGGTTAAGCGCTTGTATCTCATAGCGTGTTAGTTGTTAGCATAGACATAGGATCTATTGTTAAATAATCTATTTTGTAACCTACTTAATCCTATAGCTATCCTATGCTATAGTTGATGATTTTTAATCAATAATTAATTATCGCTCTTACCTTTTGTAACATTGGCATCAGAGCCACGGCTACGATCACGGAGGGAGGAATCACCTGGGCAAGGCGGGAGAAATGTTCCAAGCTGGACAAGGCGACTCTCTGGACAAGAGGCGTTCCAAGCTGGACAATCTCGTTCCAAGGAGTAGGATTTGATTTATTCATTTCCTTAATTAATCCTCTAATCTCCTAAGGTTAGTGGTGATTTTTTTTGCCTTACCTTACTTGGGCCCACAGACACCGAGCAGGCAGGCGATTAGGGAGCAGGGAGCAACTGGAGCTAGACTTTGGCGACTAGCACCTCAACTGATCACCAGAACTAGGCTTCGATGACGTCGGTAGGCTGATCGTCGAACGAGGGCAGGAGCGCCCTCGAATGACTGACCATAAAAGCACAAACTTTGGAGTTGGTAGGACGAACGACCATCGAAGATTGCTCTCCAGTGGAGCCAGACCACCTGCTGATAGAAGATAGCCTGACAGCCCACAGGGTTGTTGACCCTGACAGCCTGTAGGGCTGTAGACAGTCTGCTAGGAGGGAAGACGCACCCTCCCAAGTGACCAACCACCACATGAGGGTAGAAGTGCCCTCTGTGCGATGGCCAACAACCATGTGAGGGTAGGTGTGCCCTCCGTGGGAGGACACAAATCTGATCTACGATCGAGATTCGAGAGGGCAGGCAGCCCTCCGATCACCGACGATTGGATTGGAAACCCAAACCAGACATGGAAACCTGGCAGATGCAACCTCGAGCATAGATTTTGAGGTGCTAATGTGGCACAGACCTAACCCTAGTCTACTTACTGGACCGACAACTAGTGAGGACCAATACTAGGTTGACACATGGCAACAAGCCACAGAGACTGGACTGACCTGATTGGACCGGGACACATGGCACCTACCTGACTGGACCAAAACATGTGGCAGACTGGCCATGCACCACATGATCTAGACTGAACACATGGTGGACACATGGTGAACTAGCCACGTGTACCACCAGACATGTGGACCCCTCCGACCGCGCCATGTGGGCAGCGGCAAAAGGAGTCCAACCAACTATGACTGCCCATAGGCAGTCAACTCAGGTTGTGTGGCTTTTTTCCTTTTAAGCCGCACAACATTCACCATGTAGGCGATGTGGGATAAATCCCACAAGCCTTTTTAAGGCTCAAGGCACCCGCGAAAGGGCACGCCCAAGGGACATCTTCGACGGGGAAGCCTTCAACATGAAGGTGGCCCGCTCTCATTCCCGTCGGGCTTGCTAGCCCGACCGACAGGGCGGCCAAAGATAAGGCTCCCGACGGGAGGTCGGGAGTTCGACTCCCATCGGGGCTGAACCCTTCTTCATTTTGCTCCACGGAGCAATAAAAGGATAACCTAAGGTAAAAAAAAAATTGCAATTTTAAATTAAAGTTTTCTTTAAAATATTTTTTTTAATGATTTGAATATTAATTAATTTTTTTTTAAATCAATTTTTATATATATATTTAAATTGATTTTTAAATCTATAATTATATTTTTATTATTCTTTGAAATATTTTTCATTAAATTTTATTTTACATTTTGCAAATTAAATAAAAGGGGGTTATTATTTTTTTTGCACAATTCAAACTAAGAGGGCTTTTGTTTTCTCCCAAAGGGGGATATAAGACATTTAAAGCACCATTTTTTTTGCAAATTAGAGAGCCCTTATAACTCTTCTCAAACCTTGTCAATTTTGCACCATAAAAGGGAGACAAAAATCAAACACATATTGATTCTTTATTGCAAAATTAGAAAACAAGGAGACACCAAAACTTGCAAAATTCAAAGACAAACATTTGTGCAATTGTTTTCTCCAAGGAGGGATAAAAGACAAGAAATTGCACATCTTATTTTTTTTTGCAAATCATGAGAAGAACATGTAACCTTGGGTCCACAAAAACTAAGTCATGTGTCGACTAGTTCTGGAAGCCTTCCAAATGTGGGTCGTGTGTCAACTTGTCTTGGAAGGAGTGCTCAAATTGTTAATTTTGCAACATAGAGGGGGGAAGACAACATTGTACTTCTTTTGCAAAATTGTAAAACAAAGTAGGAGACATAAAAATGTTTTTTTTTTTGCACAACACAAAACACACATTTTGTTGCAAAAATTAAAAGGTGCATTTTCGATTTTGCTCGACACCTTTATTGGCAAATTAGGTGCATTTTCGGTTGCATCCGACACCTAGGTGATAAGAATTTTGTGGGCATTCTTGTTTGATTATTGCATTAATTCTTTTTCAATTATAAATCATAGAATCAATAACACACTAAACCCCAAAATTTCACAAATTTGTGTAAATCCTTGCACAAATTTAAAGCCAAAATTACTTGATATTCTCTCCTAAATCAACAAAACCCCTAATTCACTCTTATTTTTTTGGCTTAATTTCCTCAAAATTTTCATCCTCTTGAAGGAATTTAAGGCAGGTGCCATTAAATATCTGTTTGAGTGAATTATATTTTGGTACTCTTTTAGGGTAATCAAAAGAAAGAACAAGTTTTTTGAAAATAAAGAACCTTAAAAGTTGCAATCCTTTGCACTAAGGGGGGATAATTCCTTTCTTCCTTCAAACATAGATTTTGATAAGAGGGAAATAAAACTTGTAAAGGCAATCAAAAAATTCCAAGTCATCAACATTAAACCTTTTCTTTTAGACTTCATAAAAGTAATCATGCTTGAAGTACTTGCAATAAGAAAGGAAAAATTAGTGAACTTTTTTGATAAAATTGCCTAGAAAGCATAGTTTTGCACAAATTGTAACAATGAAAACCAAGACACCATTCAGTGTTGGTTTCAAAACAAGCAAAACTAAAATGGCAAAGGCACAACATAGAAGCCATCTTTCTTGTGAAGTGTCTCATTCTGATTCTTTTTCTGGTTCAAAAATAGCACAAGGAGTGCTAAATTGCTAAAACATATTTGTAGAGGGAAAACACATGTGTCCCTTGGGCAAAAGCACCATATTCTCTCTCTCCTTTTTTTTTTGGCTTCATAAATAGCATAAGTATTTTGTTTGAAGACCTTGCAAATAAGGGGTGCTTGTACCTCTTTTAGGCTTCATAAATAGCAAATTCTAGGTGTTTGAAGTACTTGTAACAAGAGGAGCGACTTTTTGTGATGTAAAATTGTCTAGGAGGCAATATTTGTAAAATCCTTCACAACACTCTTGAGTTGCATACTTTTTGCAATTGAGGGGGGATATACATTTCTTTTCTTCACTAATTTTTGTAAAAATGGAAGTTGGCTTATAAAGGTGCATTTTCGGCTTCGACCGACACCTTAGTCACACTTCCTTCAGAAATTAATTACACTATGTTTTGCAACGAGAAGGGGGAACTTATAAGGGTGCATTTTCGGCAGCGACCGACACCTTAGCTACCTTATCTTTTGCAAACTCGTATTGTAAATGAATGAACCTTGTATGAAGTGATCTATTCTACTACACCTAGCGATTGCAGCGGTTGGTTACTCATGCAATTCGATTGGATGATGTGATTACCATAAGGACATTCATTGGCGTGAAGACAAAGTGAGGTATGACCCACTTTTTGCTTAGGAGCAACCATAGCACTGTGACAGAGCAACGAACCAGCAGATCAACATCTTCTTCACTGTATTGGGGTAGTTATATACTTTACCCAAATGTTGTTGTATAGAGGGATATGTATGTATTACCCAAATAATGTAATAAGGGGGGATGTTAGAGTTACTATGTTAGTAACTATAATTATTACCTCATTTAGGTAATATTTAAGTTTCACCTAGGTAGATATAATTTACCACTAGTAGATGTAATTTCTTACTTTTTACCACTAGTAGTTACTATTACCAGTTACCTTGGTTAGTTGTCTATCTTATTGTCATTTCCCTTTGGACGGCATATAGGTTAGTTGTTATTAGGTTAAGCGCTTTTATCTCATAGCGTGTTAGTTGTTAGTGTAGACATAGGATCTATTGTTAAATACTCTATTTTGTAACCTACTTAATCCTATAGCTATCCTATGCTATAGTTGATGATTTTTAATCAATAATTAATTATCGCTCTTATCTTTTATAACACATATTACATAGGTTTACAGGCTTAATGAATCAAACAATTATACATCCTTATTTTTTGGAATTAGGGTAAGATATGTTGCTTTTATTTTATAAGATATGTATTATTTTACCCTTAGACTATTTCATTATCACCAATAAAAAATCCTCTACTATATCCCAATTATGCTAACATAATATTGTAGAGATCCCATCTAGACCTAGGGATTTATTCTTATCAAAAGAGAAAAAAGCTAAGTAAACTTCTTCCAAAGTAATTACCTCCATCAGTTTCCTATTGTCTTCATATGTTATAATTGAAGGCACTTCTTATAGTAGTTTATCATTTAGAACTTCAAAGTCCTCTGGTCCTAGAATATTTTGGTAAAAAAACCTTTTCTCCTTTCTGATTTCACTTTGGTCTTCAATCCAAACCCCTTATAATTTTTCTACTAATTTTGGATGTTGGCCTCTATATTATTATCATCCTTTTAAAAAGTTGTATTTTTTTCCTTCTTTTAACCAATTTTGTCTCGATTTTAATCTCAAAAATTTATTTTCCTTCCTTAGAATATTATGATATTCAATAAGCAACTCCCTTTCCTCCAATATTGGATTATTATGCTCACCTTTTTGAAATTTTAAAATTTTCTCTCTTAGTTATTTCTTCTCAAATATGTTTCCAAATGTGTTCTTGTTCCATTATTTTAATATAAATTTCATTTATTTGATTTTTTTTGGAAGTTTTCAAGCTTAATATTTACTACATTCTCTCTACCAAATGATTCTACACCTTGGAATGGTTTTAAAAAAACCTATTGATCTAGTGATTAAAGGTTTAATATGGGTGGTGAGAATTAGAGAAAAAATTCTATTTGGATGGATACTTGGCATGATAAAAACCCAAATAATATAGATCCAATTTTGAAACCTTGGATGAGATTCCTTCAAGATAAATATTGTGATAGGGTTTCAAACATTTTTTACAAGGATCATGAAGGAGAATACAAATGGAAAGAATATTTTTTACTAGTATACAAGACATCAATGCTAGGAGGGGGTTGAGTAGAAAGATAACAATAGTGATTATTCCAAGAGGAACCATGGATAAATTAATTTGGGAGTTCAATAACTCAAGATAATATACAACAAGAAGTGGATATAATGTAAAGCACCAACAAAATAGGAATACCACAAGAATATGGAGAGATATTTTGGATAGCCCAAGCATTCCTAAAGTTAAAATGTTTATTTGGCTAGTAGGTCATAGAAGAATTTTATCCTAGGATAACCTTATGAAAAGGGATTTTCATGGCCCTTCTCAATGTGTTCTTTGTAAAAAGGAGGAGGAGAATATAAACCATCTCTTTGGACATTGCTTGATAGTCTAGAAATTGTGGAAATGGGTTCTTAATATTTTTAGTCAATGCATGGTGATGAATACCATAATTGAAGAATGGTTAAAACAATGGTAGAGCACTTTTAAAAGTGAGGCTTTATTTAGGATATATCAAAAGATACAATACTTTGGACTGTATGGCTAGAAAGTAATAGAATAATATTTAAAGGAAAGGAAAGTAGTTTAGATGCAATTAAAAGGAAGATATGTTTAGCCATAGAGGATTCTAATCCAACCCTATTAACTCATCAAATACCCAATATGGAAGCAAAGAGCCTTGCACGATGGGGTTACTCTTAGGAAATGGTAAATACCACGTGAGTGCATACAGGAGGTATTTTTAATATCAAGTTGAACCATCGGTATATTGGTAAGTATCTTATAGGGGAGGGGTATTTAAAATTCATGCATACCTAGATATAGATTCTACCGGTAAAAAAGGGATGGAGAAGAGGAAGTGGGGTTATATTTGAGTTGAATACCAAATATTTATATCATTTATAACATGAAATAGTTCTAAAATAGTAAAATATTTAACAAAACAAACCATGTAAAATTTGAAACTAAAATTACACAAAGAGGAAAATTTTACTTAACTTTTTAAAACTAGATATTGAACCTTGAATTTAAATAATAATACTATAATATGACCCTTTAATTGATTATAATCAACTATTAATTACAAATATATAAATTTTTATAAGGAATGTGCTTTTTCACTATAATATAATAAATAGAGAGAAAATTATTCATTCACATTCATCATCAAATATCATGTACTTATATTTACCTCTTATTGATAAATACTTGACAATTAACACTCCTAAGTAACTTCATAAAAGGTGAATCAATATGAATGAATGATGTCTTTTAATGTCCCTTACACTCAATGGTTTGTAGGACCTATCATGTCATAATCACTCATGCTTGCACTCATTCCCTACTCTTCCCTAAAAATTTGAAAAAAAAAATGAGACTTGCTCCCTACTCACACTCTAAAAGGGTCTAAATTCTTATTAAGACCTCTATAACCTTCATTTTATTTTAAATAGGCTTTAACGATGATAATAAACACAAGTATTCAGAAAACTACTAAAATTTTAGCCTTTTTAGATCTTGAAAACATCAAATTTAGATCCTTTATTGATTTTAATCTCTTGAGGCACATTAAGTCTACTAAAAAACACTATTAATGTCCTTATTGAAAACAATAAACTAAAATTACTATATTTATATTTATCCTACGATGATAATGGTGGAGACTTTGGAGCTTTGAATAGAGGTCCAAGGTTTGAGTCCTACATGGGTAGGGTTTTACACCATGCTTTGGTAACCCAAGTATGGTTAGATAATCACATTGGGTAAACAACATCCTCTAAGGATCATCCCATAAAATGATAACATTTGACAATAAATATAAAATACCTATAAATTGTCTTAGTTATATAATTTGACTATTAAAATATCTTTAAAAAAAATTATAAGTTTTTAACTAAATTCTATAGAAATAACTAGACATTTTATGTTGTTGGAAGAATATTATATATGTTTTAAATTGGAAAACATTTACCGCCATAATTTAAACCTAAAATTTTCATAAACTACCGCAAATACGTTGTAAAAATTGCATTGGTGTATTTAGATCATTTTTTTATAACGTACCTATTCAAACACAGTCATAGATTCCTTTCATATTTCCTCCAAAATGGAAGACCAAGACTAAAATCTTATGTATGGCACCCACTTTATTATCTCCCAATTATCTATTTGTTTACATTTTAGAATCCAAGGTTTGCATCCTATCTCATAGGCTTGCCCTCAAGCCATCCAAATCAAAGAATCTCAATTTCATTTTAAATAATCTGAATTTCAACATTTTATTTTTATTAGAGAGTGTTATAAACAATGGAAGGGTAGGCAGATAAAATGAAAGAGTAGGGAAGTGCTTGTTCCAGAAAGAAATGCAACAATGCAGTAATTGATGCTTATACTGAGGTACACTTATTTTTTTGTTTATTTGATTATAGGTTTACATTAAATTTCTAAATAATTTTCTTGAATTTAGTGTGGAATGATGAAATAGATCAAATAATTAGCATGTAAGGACTTTTGTAAGTCAACATTGTTTATGTGAAATCAGAGTAGTGTTTTGAACATAAGTCAACCAAATCAAAGTTCAAATTGAGTCACTATTTTTCTAGGTGGAACAGGATGCATATGGTATGGTTACTATAATATTAAGCTAAAAATATATTTGTTTGACTAGTCAAAATGAGAAAACTCAATTTGTTGTAAACTCCTTATTTTTATTTCTTAACAGCTCCAAATGAGACAAAATTTATGTTGAAGGTTTTTGACATCATTGCACATGTATCTATCAAATTTAAGCTCAATATTCATTTATTTGGACCTCCAACCAAGAATTTGGTTGGGAATTGACTGACTTGGCATATATAAGATAGTGTAAAATAGATTTGGACATGTATCAAGAGGAACATGTGCAAGGAAAAATATGATATAACCTCTCCATTGCACTTTGAAAACTTAAAAAATGAGGAAATATTAGTTTCAATTTTAGATTTGCAAGAGCAGGCTAGATGAAACTTATTTAGGTCAAGAGTAGCAAGGAGAAAGAGGATTTGGAAAACCAGGAACAGAGGTAAGTCATTTTCAATAATTAGAGAGCAATAATTCCATTGAGAGGTACTATGTGAAGCTACAAAAAAGGACATATTGGTTGTACATCTTAGTGAGAGCCAAATTGACAATGACAACTCTTATAATCTCTATTTTGTATGGATTATGAAGCTTGAATGATTAATCCATGGATATTTTTAGAAGGTTTCCCCTGTTAAATCATTATGTCATTTGTTGTTGTATGTGCTCTTTTCTAAACATTTTACTTGCATTACATATTTAATGGGATCTTGCCATGTTTATATGCTTTCCATGCTTATAAATTAACAACTTTGAGCAATGATGTACTAGTTAGTTTTACGGCTTGTCAATCATCAAATTTACTACAAGATTTTGTTAGTCCAAAATGTGGAAAAATAAACTTAAAATCATTGAAATGAATGACTGAAAATTATATAGGCAATTGAGACATGATAAAATATTTTTGAATCCTTATTTTTTTAAAGGAGATAAGTGTTCTTTGAGTAATGCTACTTCACTATAAGAATGGAGTTTGGTATTTTTTTAAGTATATGCACTAATTTATATGTTCAATATTATTTGTGGACATTTTGATTACTATTTTTTTCAATATAAAAACATTGGTAATTGTTGGGTTATCTAAAAATCAATGAAAACTTACATTTTTTATTTTTTTTTGGGCCAAGTCTTTGTCGAGTCCCAAGTCTGAGTTAAAATTTGCTTTTTTGAGTTTGAATTTTTCAACCATGGTTTATATCATATGATCAATAATAAAGAGTAGTTTGTGGAGTTGAATGACACATACTAGAGCAAGGTTAAATTTGGAGATAACAAAGCATTTAAGGTTGAAGGAAAAGAAACCTTACAAATTGGCATGAAAAATAGAAAAAACAATCCAAAATATTTACTTCACATGAGGCATGAAGCATGATTTGATTGGTTTGGGGTAGCACAATTTGTATTGAAAAACTATAAAATGGTGTTTGAGAATGAGTGCATCATCTAATACAAATAAAATTGGAACCAAAAAGTGGCTATTGTACCTATGACAAAAAATATAATGTTTCCTTTAATGTTTGGAGAAGAAGAAAGTAATTTTTTTAATATGGCCATTGATGATAAGAGTTGGTTATGGCACCAAAGTTATGGCCACTTGAATTTTTGAAGCTTGTATTTGTTGAATCTAAAGAAAACGTCAATGGGTTGCCTTGTGCAAAAGCAAAAAGTGTGTGAAGTTTGCACAATGGTAAAATATGATAGAGAGAGACTTATAATAGAAAGACCATTGAGAGCATCATATCTATTGTAAGTAATTCATTTTAGATATTCATGTCCCAATGCACACACACTAAGTGTTGGTAAATCCTTTTAATTTATCACTTTTATTGATTATCATACTAAGAAAACTTGGGCATATGTTTTGAAGAATAAGAGTGATGTTATTGAAGTGTTCAAGAGCTTCAAAGCTATAGTAGAGAATGAAAGCATATTATATATTTATTTATATATATATATATATATATGCTTGAGAAAAATGGATTGTCCTATTATATATATATATATATATATATATATATATATATATATATATATATATATATATATATATATATATGCTTGAGAAAAATGGATTGTCCTTGGGTCCCCCCCTTGACAAATCACAAATCTCTCCTTTAGATCTTGAGAGTTTACAAACAGATTCAATTCTCATCTCAATTGAGTTGTTATAACTAGATACCTACATTTTTTTTATAAAAAGTCTAAATTCTTGATTTTTATTTTTAGAGATTTTTCAATTTTGTAAGGAACCTACTATTAAAATAAATCTCACACACACAAAATACTAAAAAATAATTGAAATACATGTAATAACAGAATAAAACTATGCATAAAGTAAGTGCATAATTGAAACAATCTCACAAATAACATAGAATCGCAAGCCTCTTCGAGGGGGAAACCTCCTTCAATATTTCATTAACTTGCAAAAAGGTCCATTCATACATGGCTTCATGTCTTTTAAAGATAAAGCTACATGTAATCCTACCTAAGGTCTCAAGAGTTCACTTACATGCAAAATGCCACTCAAGCTAGAATCTTCTACCAAATATTGGTTACAATCTTGATAACGATTACATGTGATGGCACCACTTGGCTAGGTGCCTTAATTGCCACATACATTACAAAGTATTACAAAATAATACTATAATATAACCCCCCCACATTGGAAGTGGGTCATTACACAATAATGAGAATTACAAAATAATGTTAGGATGGGATCCTAACATATCCTTCCCCTTCAAAAAGCTTTGTCTTTGAAGCTGAAGGTGAGGAAAATGGTGCTAGAGCTGATGGAGAGACTCCCATGTAGCATCTTCTGGATGGAGTCCATACTAGTGAACAAGGACTTTAGTAATGGTGTGGTTGTAGAGAGTGCAAGTTCGATGATCCAACAATTGTTCAGGTTCAAGCAAGATATAACATTCTTCATATAACTTAGAGAGTGCATATTGAACTTGTACCTAAGTACCCACCACCTTTTTGAGAGAGAAAACATGAAAAATAGGATGGATCTTGGATGTAGGTGGAAGGACCAATTTGTAGGTTGTGGCACCAATCCGTTGTAACACTTGGTAGGGCCCATAGTATTTCGTAGCAAGTTTTTGGCATCTGCAAAGTTGGAGGGACAATTGTTTGTACGGTTGCAAGCAAAGGAAAACCATATCACCCATGTCAAAACTATGCTTGAAATGGTGTTGGTCAGCCTATTGGTGAATCTGGTTCTAGATCGCATCCAAATTCATCTTCAATTGATGGAGGACATCAGCATGTTGACTGGGAGTAGTATCGACTGCATGGACGTTCGAGCTACCTAGAATGTAGGAGGAGGGGTAACCTTGGTTATTGTGTGATAAGAAGTGTTGTACCACCACTCGGTTAAAGGAAGCTATTTTACCCAGTATGTAGGATGATCAGAGGTAAAGCAACAAAGGTAGATTTCCAAATATTTGTTGACAACTCTATCTAGTCATCAGTTTACGGATGATAAGTTGAACTCATTTTGATTTGAGTTCCCTATAACTTAAATAATTCTTGCCAAAACTGACTAGTAAATGTTGGGTCATGATCGGACATGATGGAGGAGGGCAAACCATGAATGCAAAATATAGAATCAAGGAAAATTTGGGCAATGGTGGAAGCTATGTAAGGATGGGAAAGGGAACAAAAGTGAGCATATTTTGAAAGATGATCCACTACCACAAAGATAATATATTTGCCTCCAAAAGTAGGTAATCCTTTAATAGAATCCATAGAAATATCTATCTAAACTTGATCAGGAATGGGTAAGGATTGAAGAGTGGTTGGGAAATGCACCATTTCACCTTTCATCTATTAACAAGTATCACAAGTTGCCACAAAATATTGAATATCCTTTTTTAGACCCTTCCAAAAAAAAGTGCACTTAAATTGTTCATATGTTTTGAGAAATCTTGAATGGTCGATAGATGAGGTAGCATGTAGTTCTATCATGAGAAGTTCTCACAATGGGGACTTGTGGGGAACAACAAGGTGTTTATGGAATTGCAAATCCTGGCCAACCCAAGTATAGCCTAGACATGAAGGAGGCTCAGGGTGTAGGGAAGCAACCAAAGTCTACAATTTAGAATCTTGATGTACCTCCATTGGGGAACCGACAATGAAATGGCACACAACATACTAAGAGCCTCAAATTTGTGAGAGAGAGCATCGGCCACAATATTCTCCTTTCCCTTATTATAGGTGATATCATAATCATAGCCCATGATTTTAGAGACCCATTTTTTTTTTAGGGGTAGCAACCCATTACTCCAAAAAGTATTTGAGACTCTGATGGTTTGTTTTAATGGAGAAATGATGCCCGATGAGATACATTCACCAATGGGTTACAACATGCAGAATTGCCATAATATTCTTGGCATAAGTGGATTTTTCCAAATTATGGTTGGATAGATATTTACTAGTGAAGTCCAAGGATCTCCCTTCTTGCATCAACATTGCACAAATACCACAACCTGAAGCATCGCTTTCAATGATGAATGGTTTGGAGAAATATGGAATGGCCAAAATAGGTATAGTGGTCATAGCATACTTCAATTCTAGGAAAGCCTATTCAGCGGGTTTCGTCCAAGTAAAAGAGTACTGCTTTAACATGTAAGTGAGGGGAGCTACAATTTTACCATAGTTATGAATAAATTTACGATAATAACTTATAACCCCTAAAAATACCCTAATACCTTTGAGAGTGTGAGGTTTCAGCCATTTCTAAACTTCTTGGATCTTCTTGGGGTCAAATTTGACACCCTCCTTAGTGATAATGTGTCCCAAATATTCCACTTTTATCAACCCAAAAGAACACTTGGAATGCTTAGCATAAAGTTGATGTTGTGCCAACAGCTGAAGAGTCTAATTCACATGAATAAGATGCTCATCCCATGAGTTACTATACGCCAAAATGTCATCAAAGAATACTAGGATGAATTTTCAAAGAAATGGGCAAAAAATGTTGTTCATGAGGCTTTGAAAAGTGGAAGGGATATTAGTCAAGCTGAATGGCATTACCAAAAACTCATAGTGAATTTCATCTAGGGATTCATCCACCACAGTCCTATGAATTTCATCTAGGGATTCATCCACCACTGGAATAGGAAACTTATCCTTGATGGTGATTCTATTGAGCTCTCGATAATTGATACACAACTGCCAGGATAAATCTTTCTTGTGCACCAATAAAACTAGAGAAGAGTAAGGATTTTTGTTTGGCCAAATGATGTTGACTTTTAATAATTCTTGTACTAACTTCTTTATTTCTAACATAAGAGCATGAGGATATTAGTATGGTCTAATATTGGACAGTGCATTGCTAGGTAACAAAGGAATATCATGGTCATGAGAGTGACGAGGTGGTAATTCTGATGGCTTGGCAAAAATAGAATTGTGCTTGGTCAAAATAAGTTGTAAATATTTAGGAATAGAATCCTCCTCTGAAGGATGAGGTTGGATCATAAAAATTTAAGCTATGACACCTTGAGATGATTTTTTTAACAACTTCTCCATCTGACTAGAACTGATAATCTGTGAAGGCCCTGCTTTTAAGCTGTGGAGAGTGTGGGATTGTCCATTCTGTTAAAATCGCATCCAAAGCTCAAAAAAGTGCCATGATATGACTTCAAATGTGCCCAACCATTGATCTTCCAACACTATATCACATACCCATAGTTGAAGTGAAAATATATCATGCTTGAGCTCATAGTCCCCAATATTAACCTTAACATTACGATATTTTCCTTTTCAAGGTAAGGTCCCACCATTTGCTACTATAACCTCAAAGGAATTACATGTATGTATGTAAAAATTTGCATGCTTGGAAATGTGAGGATCAATAAAATTGTGTGTACTACCAGAATCAATCAAGATGGTAAGATGCAGGCCCTTGAAATAATCCACAACTTTCATGGTTTGGGGAGTAGTAATGCCAGCAAGAGCATGAACAAAAATTTTAGCATGTGGTTCATCCTAGTTTTCTTCCTCTGGTTTGGATGGTTCCTCTACTAATTTTGTGTCATCATCACTATGGTTGTTGGTGTCAGGCTCATTAGCATTGATGAATTACAACTTATTTTGAGTGCACCTATACCCACAAGAAAACTTTTCATCATAATTGTAGCACAACCCTTGGGTGCATCGCACATCCATTTCGATAGTGGTTAGATTTTTGGGTGCAGCAGTGGGTGAAATAGTTTTTTTTCATTCTAATTTTATAATCTAGGAGGAAAAGAGGTTTTAGCCTATAAAAATTTAGATATTTACCTCTAAGCTAAAAATTTGGACTCGGCCAAACAAACCAACTTGATAGCCTGCATCATGGATTGTGGTTTAAACATCATGACCTCGGCTTGGACATCTTCCCTCAACTTGCTAACAAAATAACTATAAAGAACCCTTCATTCATTCCTGTAGTTTTGTTGGCCAATTTCTCAAATTGTATTTGGTAATATCTAACTGTCGAAGTTTGTCTCAACTTTGCCAACTATCCTGTAAAATCATCATACTCACTAGGGCCAAAGCAAGTGAGTAATTGAATCTCAAAGTCCTCCCAAGAAGGATTAGAGAGAGTTTTCTGCAACCATTGGTACCTTTGTAAGGATTAAAATTCCAAGTTGAAAGAAGCCATTTGAACTCGATGATACATGGGGACATCGTGGAGTCTAAAAAATTGAGCAACACAACATAACCACCCATCCACATCCTTCCCATTGAATTTAGAAAATTCTAGTTTTGGCATCTTAAAGGGAGTATCACGATCAAATCGAAGGTGATATTCATATTTTCCCTTTCCTTGACCTCGATCAAAATGTGAGTGTTCAATACGATACTCAAACTTACTTGGAACACCTAGCAATTTAGACTCAAGTTTTACAAGCTGGTCTTCTAGGTGAATTCTGGAGGTATCTTGTTCAGTTTTGAAAGTTTGAAATTCTGCCATCAAGTTTTGACTTGTGGTTTACAAGCTACTAACAACATTTAGTAGGTTATCCAACACTATAGTGGTGTTTTTATCTACCTATTTTTTATGTCCATGAGTACCACCTACCATTTGGGATTGCCTTGAACCTTTTTTACTAAATTACTAAAAATAGAAGTGTGGTTTTAGGAATTACTATTTTAGTAAGGAGTCTAGAAAAGTGCTTGGGTGTTATATATCAATTTGAGTAGCTTTAAAATATGGACACAATGAGCTATATCCCACAACACAGATTTTTGGGTACCCCAGATTCATATTTTGTATTTGTGGAATATTTGGCCAAAAAGGGCTAGTAGAAAATGACAAATTTGAGTAATTTTGAGAAAAAAAGGAGTTAAGACTCAAAAATGCTATGAGAGGTGTAGAAGGAGCTAACTAAAATAACAAAAGAAATGTGAGGATTTTTAGGGTTGTCTAAGGCTTTTTATGACTTTTTTAATGTAAATTTTCCCTTTTTTTGGTTAAAAATTACTCAAAATAAAGTAATGATAAAACCACTAAAAATTCTTCATTATAGCTTTGATTTGCATGATTTTTTATTTTAGAATCAAAAAGTAGCAAAATACTTTTGTTTACGAGTGTACTGGTGCAATCGATTTTTGATTTGGAGCTATAGTTCAAAAGTTTAGTACGAGATCAACTGTCTCTGATCTGTGCATTCTATCAACTGACCACCTTGTCATTGTCCTGCCACTTGTACTACAGTTATTGAAACTGATGATTCTATTGAAGAACACAATATTATACTAAGAGGGGGGTGAAAAGTATAAGACCACTTTTTACTTTTCTATCCAATCAATATTATGTAGTGTATAGATAGCAATATCAACAACAATAATCAAAGCAATGCATAAATCACCATACACAATAGAGACATCAATTTAACATGGTTCACCCAATGTGGGATACTCCATGGAGAAAATATTTCACTAAAATTTTCTCAATCAATCTCTTGGGAATCCTTTCCCTATTACAATGTTTATGGACCTCTGTCCAAAGGAGACACCAATCCCCTAATCAAGTTCATGGATCTCTATCCACAGTAAAACTTCTTTCTTCTTAGCTCTAGTTGGTAATCTTCTAGAAGAACTATTGCCTCCACTGCACTAGCTAATGGATCTCTATCCACTAAAGAATTTTATCCTCACTCAGAAGACCTATCCTCATTGCCCTGGCTAATGTATCTCTATCCACTGGAGACTGTCATCCTCTGTACTCTATCACCTCCAAATCTTGCTCTTTGCTTTGTATCAAATCTAAACTAAACATAGTCTTTCGATCTAGCACAAATCTGCTCAATCTCTATCTTTGGTCTGGTACAAACCTATCCTCAAATCTGCATCAAACTCTATTCTCAAATTTGTACTAAACACAGTCCATCGATCTAGCACAAATCTATCTTCAATCTATCCTTTGATTTGCATTAAACATAGTACTTCTGTCTAGCACAAATCTATCCTCAATCTCTATCCTTAAGCCTTAACACAAAGCTTGATCTAATCACAAATCAACATTGATAGATCTACCCCAAATCTTAACTCAAGGTTTGAACAAATCAATCAACTCTGCTCTCAAGTCTTCTCAAAGACTTATCTCAAATCTACCTTGTAAGCTTTCACAAAAGCTCATACTTATCTGTCCATAATTCCTCTCTAGAACTTTTCTAAATCTTCTCAACAATCTCTATCCTCAAATCTATATTGTAAGCTTCCACAAAATCTCACACAAATCTATCCACAAGTCTTCTCTAGAACTCACCTCAAATATGCTTAACAAGTCCTCACTAGAACTTGTCCAATCTCATAGAAACATATAGAGAATTGTTAGAGACTCAATATGCTTCACACCACAATGCTTAATCACTTTCAATCTCTCTTTTTACCACAGAAACATATAGAGAATTGTTAGAGACTCAATATGCTTCACACTTAATCACTCTCAATCTCTTTCTCAAATCAATTTAGAATATAGAACAATTTATTTCACATAACTTGAACTATCACTTTAACACATTCACTCAACTAAGCTCAATTACTTCTACTCAACCAATCACTTCAACAACAATATTTATCAAGTAATCCTCACATAACAATGATACTCATGATCTTTGCAAACCCTAGTTCAAGTTCCTCACTCAACCAATTACTTCAACAACAATGCTAATCTCACATAACAATGATACTCATGATCTTTGACAACTTCACATAACAATGATACTCATGATATTTGACAACTTCACATAACAATGATACTCATGATCTTTTCAAACCCTAGTTCAAGTTCCTCACTTAACCAATTTCTTTAACAACAATGCTAATCAAACAAGTTTTTTATCATCAACTCTTACTCAGAAAACCTTCAAAAATCAAATCAATAATGCTCATCAAACAAGATTTTTATCATCAACTCTTACTCAGAAAACCTTCAAAAATCAACTCAACAATGCTCACCAAACAAGGTTTTATCAACAACTCTTATTCCAAAAAAAAACCTTTTCACTCCAACTTAGCATTCACAAAATTCAACAATCACTCACTAGGAAGATGTGCCCATACCTTTTGTTTTATGTATAAGTGCCCTTAAAAAACCTGTCTCAATCACAATTTTCTTCTTTGCCAATTTCAATGGTTAGATGAAAAATTTTTACACTAACACACTTTCAAAATATTTCTCAATTACAAAAATAATCAATCTCAAATACACCTTATTACTCCTTATTGAAATTATCAATCATCAAATCACACATAAAAATAATCACTCAATTTTCTCCTTATAATATCCAATTTTAATAAATCAATCTTCAAAAATTAATCCTTCAAAAATAATATTTGCCTACCCTATTATCTCCCTAAAAACACTTAATAACCAAATTAATTCAGACAAAAATTAAATCTCATAAACCATCAAAACATTTTATTATCAACCTTAGGCACATAAAAATATTTTTATTTTCTTTCAACCTTAGCACATCTAAAATTAAGCAACCAACACAAATGATACCAGTGCATACCTTTGTCACAATCAAAAATGCCTCGGTGGGTTTCGAACAAGAGACCTCTTTGTCGAGCGCCTTATCAAGGCGCTAGCCCACCACGTGGGCTAGGCACTCCACGGGGAAGGGAAGGCACAAGTCTCCCTTTATCCATGTGTTGTTAGGTGTTTGATGTAAAACGAATACCCTTTCTTCTTTGCCAAAAATGAATCTGAAGGGATTCGGACCTACATGCTTTGCTTGCCACACACCCTAGCGCTTCCACCAATGCCAACTATACTACCAACACCTTTGGTGCTAAGTGTTTGCGCTCCCCTCTATTTATCCCTTAGTCGTCGGAGATATTTTTTTAAAAATGTGAGAACTTTTCCTCTTTTTGTGCACGAAACAATGGAGCATAGGAGATTTGATCGATAGCATTAGAGATAAGGCAAAAGTCTTTGCCTTTATTTATACATGATGATTCTTGTGCCATAAACATCGACGCTTGAATCAAATATGAAATTTGATTTTCATTTTAACCCTATAACCCTCTTTAGGGTTATTTAAATTAATATAAATTAATTTTTAATTAAATTAAAAATTAAATTATAATTAACTTAAGTAACTTTTGAAAGTTAATTAAATTAATTAATAAAATTATATTAATTAATTTATAATTAGTTTAAATTTCCATTTTAATATTATAATAAAATATTATAATATTATTTTCTTGGGCCTCTTCTTTTCACTTTGGACCATATCTGACTTCTTGGAACCGTGTCTTGACCAATTGAAGGCAAACTCTTATTTTTGCATTGAATGCAAAATTGCTTCCCTTTGTATTGCTCACTGAAACTAACTTTCGACATCAATGACCATTCATTCTTGACATAAATAACAACTCATCTACTCAAAATGTCCAATATATATTTCTAATCCTAACCACCTATATTTTTTTACTGTTATAGTCAATTGTTACTGTTACTGTTGTTGACCCAACTGTTACTATCACTAACCCAATTGTTACTATCACTAACCCAATTGTTACTGACACTAGACTAACTGGTACTGTCACTGACCTGACTGTTACTACCACCTAATTGGATGATACTAGAATATTTCAAATTGTTATAGACACTTGTAGACTCTGTCATAACTATTGGTGCATGCAAAGTGTGTTCTTCTATGATAAGGAAGTCCTCTGTATGCTCACTTTTTGGGATTGTGAATGCAGATTTAGCAAAACAGGAAGATGTGTGTTTTTACAGGTTGAAGTGTTTAATAGAACTAGGGTATGCTAGGTAGAGGAGTATGTAACATCCATAGGCCCTCTATTATACTGCAATGATGAACAATAATGCTCAAACCAATATTTTAGACCACTACTCAAGGAGGATTCCATACATACCCTTGAGCACACTATCTGCCTCTCTGATAGTATAGGAGGGTAATCATTCAGGATGTTGTGTCCTATGGACTATGGATGATACAAGGCTGAAAAGCTTCCTATTGGATAAAATTTTGTTCAACCTAGAATAGTCTCCCGATACACTTGAATATTGGTGGGAGCTCGATTTCATGTGTGACTGTTGTTTGAGGCCTGGGTATCAGAGATTGATCACCCCTCACTTCACTAGATGTTTTATGGGCTATCTAGCTTAGCCAATAATGATATCTCCTTCACGATATTTTAAAACCCCCAACACAGGGTTTCTAGCCTACTCAACTATTGAAAAAAAATAGATTATATTTTTTTTGTTTTTGCAAAAAAAAATTCTAGCTTTTTATATAAAGTAAAATTGAATGAAAAAACATAGGAAATTTATATATAACAAGCAGAAATGGTTGAGCAAGAATTATCGTAGTTACAGCATAAATCGGCCCTGAAAAGCACTATAATACCACTTGTAAGGAACCTATTATTAGAATAAATCTCACACACAAAATACTGAAAAATAATTGAAATACATGTAATAAAAAAATAATACTATGCAAAAAGTAATTGCAGGATTGAAACAATCTCACAAATAACTCAAAATTGCAGGTCTCTTTGAAGGGACAACCTCCTTCAATATTTCATTAACTTGTAAAAATATTCATTCGTACATGGCTTCATGCATTTTAAAGACAAAGCTATATGCAATCCTACCTAAGGGCTCAAGAGTTGGCTTACATGCAAAATGCCACTCGAGATAGAATCTTCTACCAAACATTGATTACAATCTTGATAACGGTTACATGTGATGGCACCACTTGGCTAGGTGCCTTACTTACCACATACATTACAAAGTATTACAAAATAACATTATAATAGAATCCCCCCACATTGGAAGTGGGTCATTACATAATAATAAGAATTACAAAATAATGTTAGGATGGGATCCTAACAAATTTTCTTTGTAAATACAAATATTCAAGAATTTAGCATCCTTCTTTTGATATTTTCTTATAGCAGCCTTCACAATACCAGAACTCCACCTCTATTGTTTATGCATTGCATCTTAGTAGAGTAATATTTCTAAAACTTTGTATTATCATAATTTATTTATTAGCTTTGGACTATAAGTTTCTTTCTTAAAGTATAAGTGCAACCACAAGAACTATAATAAATAGTTTAGTAGTCTCAAAAAGTTGAATGTTCGTGATTAAATATTATTAAGGAATATATGCATAATTACTAAACCATAGTTGAGAAAACTGTCAAAAAAAAACTTAATTTTTGCCAAGTTCACTTCCAATTTGCCCTTGTTGATAAACTTTGCATCAAAAAATACATTTTTGAAAGAGTCGTCGATTTTTTTAAAAAAATTGAGTATCATGATTTTTTGCTAAAAAAATCGGCTAAAGTAGCATAGGTTGGGGAAAGGGCATATACGCCTTGTTCTTTTCATTTTGCTTGTACCAAATGGGAGAGAGAGGTGTACCTACCTATTACCAAATGAAAACAAATACTAAAGTGCATCCTAACAATGGATTTTTTGTAGTTTGAAGGAATCTGGAAGCCACCGACAACCACTAACAACTGTCCAAAGGATTCATATCAGGTAAGAAAAAATCTTGCAAATTATTTTTTTTCTCTTTTCTATTCCAAACATGTTTTTTTAAGATTAAAACCAATTGCAACAACCACTTGACTTTGAATATGATTCCCTACCAAGAGCTCATCTTTGTGTGTGATGATCGTGCCTACGTGCCATCTTGGGGTGATACAATCATGCCTGTAGGCCGTATCAAGGTGAGACGGTCATACCTACAGGTCATCTCATGGTGAGACGAACGCTAAACTATGAGAAAATTCCTTGTGACCGATGCAAGGCGACACTAGGTTTGATCCATGGATGAGTTGATGTTCTTGGTGCACTCGTGAGGAACGACTTAGGGGTGGAATTTACACCAAAGTAAGGTGTTATATGGTGCAAGAAGTATAAATTCAATATTTAACCTTTGAGATAGTCTATTGGCATGCTTGGAAACTCCTCGGTTGAATTTTTATAGAACTTCATTACTTTGAGAGTGAGAGCTCTTTGATTCTTCAGTTTGATAGCACTTTGATGCATAAAACTTGGACACATTCAATGAAGGCTAAGAATATTTAAATAGACTTCCCAATGGGAGTCCAAAGCTTGCTAGAGAATCCAAAAATGGTTGAATTCAATAAACCGTTATCAAGAAACTGTTATGCTTAGTTGGCACATGTAACTGTTTGAATTATAGCAAGTAATCTTGCTTTAGGTATAGTTGTCTCAGGGTGGTACGATCATGATTGCAGGTCATATTGGGGTGAGATGATCATGATTGAGGTCATATTAGGGTAATATGATCACTGATTGGGGCCATCTTAGGGTAATATGATTGTTTTTGCAAAGGGAAATTCCTCCCTGTTTGAGTGGTAAGAACTACTATTAAGCCCTAGGGCTTCCCAAAGTTGGTCATATGATCTTAAAAGGTGTCCATATAGGCAGTATCCTCAATATGACGTATTTTAGGTGTCTATAGATGCCCCTTTTTGGGATGTGTTGTGTGAAAGCACAATGCAGAGCAAAAATAAATGACCTATAGTCAAATTGAGGGTTGATGCCATTCATTGATCTAATCAATGTTAGATGTCCCAATCATTGAAAGAACATGCAATATTTGAATCATTGCTTCTAATGAAATTAAAGATCTTAATTCAAGTAAACCTTTCAACTAAGGCACATGAGGAGGGGTCTATAGCCTTGAGGTATACTTGATAGTTTTTTTTGAGTTGGTTTTTGCTTATTGTATATCCTAAGTAAAGGCATGATTATATTTGGTAATGATTCTTGGACAAATGCAATTCACATGATTGAGTGTTTGATTATTGATTATGTAGGAAAATCATTAGTATTTTCATTCATATGGATTTATATAATATGAACAGAATCAAAATACCATGTAACAAAAAGATGCTAAATCCTACCTAAATCTAACAATAGCGAACAGCATAGTTGTTGTTACTAAAAAATTGCTAACAAATAAAATATGCATGTTAAGTGTGCACTACATTATAATTAAATAATGTAATAATAAACTATAGCTAATTACCTATAGCCTAACATCCCCCCCTTATTACATTATTTGATGTACATAGAGAGTTGCGAAACAACTCAAATTTGACACGTGCAAGTGCCTTAGTGAAGATGTCTGCAACCTGTTCATCGGTGGGAATGTACTGGAGCTGAATCTTGTGCTTTGGAACTTCATCTCGAATAAAGTGACATTGAGTGTCAATATGCTTTGTTCGTTCATGGAACACTGGATTCTTGACAAGTTTCAAAACACCTTGGTTATCGCAATTCAAGTGTATTGGAAGATTCTTTGGAAGACCCATACTTGAAAGAATGCGACGTAACCATATCGCTTCACACACTGCTCCTCGTGTTGCGTGATATTCTGCCTCTGTAGATGAAAGTGCAACAACTTGTTGCTTCTTGTTGTGCCAAGAGACAGGACCAGATCCAAGATGAAATACGTATCCTGACGTTGATTTTCTATCATCTATAGATCCAACATAATCTGAGTCCGTGTATCCTTGCAAGAAGAACTTATCATTCTTCTTGTAATCCAGGCCATATTCTGGTGTGCCACGGACATAGTGAAGAACTCGCTTTACTGCCTTCCAATGACTGACCTTAGGTTCCTGCATGAACCTCGAAAGATAGCTTACAACAAAGCTGATATCCGGCCTGGTATTCGTCAGATATATGAGACTCCCAATCAACTGTCGATAGAGAGTTCCATCTACCTGAGGAGAGTTGTCGTATCGAGACAGTTGTAGCCCTGTTTCCATGGGAGTTGCTTTTGGCTTACAATCTATCATTCGATATTTTTCAATTAATGCCTTGGCATACTTCATTTGTGTAACCTTGATGTGGTTCTTTTTCTGCACAATTTCTAAGCCAAGACAATAATGGAGAAGTCCTAGATCTGTCATTTCAAATGACTTTTTCAAGTCACCCTTCACTGCTGCAATCATCTCTTCTGAACTGCCAGTGATGATCAGATCATCTACATAGAGCACAAGGATCACTATTTCAGAACCAACTTTCTTGAAATAGAGATTGGCATCTGATGGACTTCTCTTGAATCCATGTTGTAGAAGGTGATTATCAATCTTTATGTACCAAGCTCTCGGAGCTTGTTTCAACCCATACAAGGACTTGATCAGTTTGCAAACTTTTTGTTCTTGTCCTTGTACAACAAATCCTTCAGGTTGATTCATGTACACTTCTTCTTTTAAATCACCATTTAAGAAAGCACTCTTCACATCCATCTGATGAAGCTTCCATCCGAACTATGCTGCCATTGCACAGAGTACACGAATGGTAGTCATTTTTGCAGTTGGTGCGAATGTCTCTTCATAGTCTATGCCTTCTTTTTTAGCATAGCCCTTTGCAACAAGGCGGGATTTATGCTTATCAATAGTTCCATCTGCCTTATACTTGACTTTGTATACCCATTTGCAGCCAATGGGTTTCTTACCAGTAGGCAGATCAACTAACTCCCATGTTTTATTCTTCATAAGAGACATATTTTCAGCATCCATAGCTGCCTTCCATTGAGGCACACTAAGGGCTTCTTGCACTGAAGTTGGTTCATGCTCCACAATTGTAGTCATAAAACTGTAGTCTTCTGATTCACTCTTGTCTTCTTCTTCTTCATCATCTGCATCTTCGACTTCTTCTCTTTCTTGATGAGACATACTTCGAGTACGTGGTCGATCTGAAGTGAGATCAGGTGGTGCATCCAATTTTGCATCTCTCATAGTGCTAGTATACCATTTTGGAGTTTTCTTTCTTTTTGGGGAGTCCTTGCCTTAGGCTCCTCAAAATCCAGGTATATAGCAGGAGATGTGTCTTTGCTAGTTTCTGGTGTATCCAACTTGGGAGCTTCGTCGAATACCACATCTCGACTTATATGAATCTTCTTGGTTTTAGGGTCAATCAATCGATACCCCTTGGATTCTTCATCATAACCAAGAAAGATACATTGCAGAGTTTTCTCATCTAACTTGTGCCTTTTCTTCTTTGGAATGTGCATGAAGGCTTTGCATCCAAATATTCTTAGATGAGAAATGGAGGGCTTTCTTCCACTCCATGCTTCTTGTGGTGTGACTCCTTGAAGAGCTTTTGTGGGTGCTCGATTCAAGAGATACACAGCTGTAGTGACAGCTTCTGCCCAATATTGTTGCCCAAGATGTGCACCTGTGAGCATACATCGAACCATCTCCATGATGGAACGATTCCTCCTTTCAACAACTCCATTTTGTTGAGGGGTATAGGTAGTAGTAAGCTGTCTTTTTATCCCATGTTTAGTGAGATATTTTGAAAACTCATTGGAGGTAAATTCCCCCTCGATCTGAGCGGAGGGCCTTGATTGAACATCCTGATTCTTTCTCAACAAGCTTCTGAAACTGCTGAAAATACGAGAATGCATCTGACTTCAGTTGTAGAAAGAAAACCCACATCTTTCATGAGTAATCATCAACAAACAACTGAAAGTACTTCTTTCCACCACAATTGTTTGGCATTGGTCCGCACAGATCGGTGTGTATCAACTCCAATGGTCTTTTGGCTCTTGAAGAGCTCAATTCAAAGGGTACTCGGTGTTGCTTTCCTGCTAAGCAATCCGAGCAAACAGGCAAAGTATGGGAAAGGTTTGGCAGACCTAACACCATCTCATGCTTACTCAATTCGAGTAGATAGCCTGAACTTAGATGCCCATACCGTTTGTGCCATAAGGAAGTAGCTTCTTTTGAGTTGGCAGCCATGGCAACATGAGGAGTATAGATAGCATCTAATACAAACAAACCATGTTTGTAGGAAGCCGTTGCGATATGTTTACCCTTCTTGGTAATGTAGCAACGCTTTTGTCCATTAACAACTTTGAAGTCAACCACCATATGTTTATCCAGAATTTGAGGCACGAACAACAAGTTGTTGGCCAATCCTGGTACATATAGGACCTTCTCAATTTGGCATTTTCCATCGGGAAGAGTTACTAAAACATTACCTTCTCCTTGGACTTGATAGGTCTTATCATCGGCAATTGTTACCGGTTTGCCTTCTTTTGCCTCAAATGAGTCAAACCACCTTTTGTCACCAGTCATGTGTTTGCTGGCACCAGAATCAATATACCAAACATTATCTTTCTGTTTGGGATTTGTTTGAGTCATGAGCACCTTGTGTGCCCTCTCAGAATCTGAATCTGATCCTTCTATAGCAACATTTCCCTTTTGTTGTCTATTTCTTCTTCATGGTTTGTTTTGGCCCTTTTTCTGTTGTGGTTGCTTGTTCTTGAACCAACACTTGTTGGTGTCATGATTGTCCATCTCACAAATATTGCAGTACCTCTTCTGTTTTTGAGGTGTCTTTTGTGAGGAATTGGTGTTTGAACCCTTCGAGGAAGATCCCTTCTGAAAGTAGCCTTTTTGCTTAGTTCCAGATTTCTTAGAAAACAATGCATTGTTGGACACTTCATCTCTTTGGTTGTTATCTGCTTCATGTTGTTGAAGCAAATTAACTAACTCTTCAAAAGTGACTTGTCTATTAGACACTTGAAGGGAAGTGACCATAATTCTAAAGGAATCTGGTAAAGCTCTCAAAATGATTGAGGTTAAGAGCTTATCTTCTACTTTCTCACCCATTGCATGCATCTTAGCTCTCAGTTCTGCAACTTTGCAAAGAAACACTTCTACACTTTCTCCATTTTTCATGCTAAGAGTGTGAAGTTGGGATTGAAGGTTAAGGATCGTGGCTTGATTCCTTCCCTCATATATTGTGCACAATGTATCCCATGCATCTTTTGCGTGCTCCTTTTCACAAATGTGCGGTTGAACTTCATCAGCAGTGGCAAGAATTATGATCATCAGTGCTCTCGCATCAACATCATCATATGCTTCTTGTTTATCATCTACTGTAGTGGGGCATTTGACTTTTCCAGTCACAACATCCCACATCTTTTCAACCTGCAATATTGCTCTCATCTTTGTTTTCCATGGAGCAAAATTTGGACCTTTGAGAAGCTGTGAATCTGACAAGTATGCTTTAGCAATGGCCATTGTGAGGGTTCCTTATAACACCAAATTGGTCCCCCTTTCTTTATACCGTGAAAGCAATACTGAAAGGGATTCACTACTATCTTTGACACCTGCTTAAAAATCCTTCCGCATACGTAGGGCGCCAAGTCCCTTAAATACTTGGAAGAATTTTTAGTTGGAGGATTTATGCCAAGCAATAGTAGTGAATGGGGTAATAATGGAGTGAATATCAAACAAATTGGCTTTCCTTATTTCTCCTCGATGATTTATAGAGAACAATAGCTCAGACGTCGTTGTTGCAGCTATATTAGGCGTTAGATACAGTAGCCCAAAGCACGACAACATCACCTGTAAGTGTGGGCCAGAGGTACCGTAAATACCAAACGCTGCTTTGTGCAATAAATTGCACAAAAATAGGTATAAATTTGGGGTCTTATTGTTGCTTCAATACAAATATGTTAATGCATAAAACAAAGAATTAAATGCATCATACAATTTTTATCATGCCCACAAATTTATGTTTTTGGAAGGTGTCGGATTCAACCGAAAATGCACCTTTTACAATGCCAATTAGGTGTCGGATTCAACCGAAAATGCACCTTTTTACAAAATTTTTGCAATAGTTTTGATTTGCAAAATGATATTCACTTCTTTTGCCCTTGTTTTGAATTTTATTTGCAAAAAACAACAAAATTTTGTGTTGTCCCCCTTTGTGTTTTTGTTTTGCAAAATAACAAGGTTTTGTGTTCAATTTTGTAGCCCTCTTTTGAATTTTGATTCGCCTTAATGTTTGCAAAAAATCATGTCAAGTTTGTTTGATTTGTATGATTTTTGTTTTGCAAATAAGTTGTGGGTCTCCTTTGTGGTCCAAAACAGAAGTCAAAATATTGTGATGTGCTTTTATGAGTTTTGGTTGATAAATCCCTTTAAAAAGAATTGTAAATTTAAATAAACTAATGTAATTAATTAATTGTTTAGTCTAATTAATTAAATAATTAATTAAAAAATAACTAATTAAATTAGAATAATAACAAAAATATAAAATTAACTAATTTAAATAATTAAAAAAATAAATGAAAGCAATTTTTTTTTTTAAATTGGGTTTTATAGAGAGACACCTCGAAAGCACCACCTACTCCAGTAAGGCAGTCAATGACATAGTAAACATAGGGGGCACGCTTTCCAACATAGTTCACAACACGACCAATGAATGCAATGCACAAGTGCGATCAACGTTGTTAGTGGGCATGCATTCCAAGGTGCAGGTAGCAGCTCTCGTATGGGAGTATCTTGAATAGCTCATCATAGAGTTGTATGCACGTGCATGCATATAAACCTCCTAAAGTGCCTTCTCCTGGTGCATGTAAGATAAATCCCACAGACGAATTTTGTTGCACTTAAAAAAATGAGAGACCATATGAATCCCTCCACGAACAAAAAACAAACGCTGACAGTTGGAAAATTTCAATAGGTCCAGTTGTTGCACGTGCGATTGGACAATTTGTTTGTTTTATTTTTGCTATCTCTCCTTTAATGCCTATGCGATCTGCGATCCTGTTTCACCTACAATAGATAGTTTCTCCTATGCAATCTAGCTTTTTGGAAGTGTATCGACAACACAACAACATGGAGGGTAGATTAAAAAAATTAATTTTTTTTAGTTACCTATGTGCAAATCAATTTTTTTGGTTGATTCGGAGGGGCTGCGCAGCGATCTGACCCTTTGCAAGGCTCTACCATATGGGTTAATCCCAGGTTGTGCATAGGGGTGGTGTGTCGATCAGATCTTGCAATTGAAACCGATCCAGGGCTCCAAATAGGGCTAGGAGCATAGAGAAAAAATTACATAAAAAAATATGTTATGATGCTTATTGTAAGGTAGAATACTGCTACTGGCACGGTGGACCAGAGAAGGCATGCACAATCGTGTTGCACCAATCAAGGCATGTTTTGGCCATGGCTATGCGGTCCTGTGTAGTGCGCTCAGGCCTATAGTAATCGTAGCACGGTGAACAAGGGTTTTGACCCCTATTTTATTTTTTTATTACTATTGGCACATATAAATCAGTCGACAAGTAGGATATTCAATCCCTTATCCTAGAATTGAACCAATAAAAAAACTTCGCTACAATTCACTCGAGCGAACAAAATATTATTTTACCTCTTTTGCTCAGTTGTAGGCTCACCAAGATGAGCACATATTCATCTGTTGGCAGTGGCAGTTGTTGGAAATTTGAGCAAGTTTTGTTGTCATTGATGTCAAGAGGTTTTATTATCAGTTTTGTCGTCATTGATGTCAAAAGGTTGATTCTCCAAAAAGCAAGGAAGTTGTTAAAAGAAGAAAAGGGTATAATATTTATTTTAAATATTATATGCCTAAAGAGGCCTAAAAGGTAGAAGACCCAAGAAAAGGAAAGCAAGTTTAAAAAGAAATAATAATATTATAATATTTGGGCAAAAGGAAGAGATGAACAATAACAGGGTCCAAGGAATCATTAAAAAATATATCCCCGACAAGACCCATTGAGCAGTTTGGAAAGGTTGGCAAAGGTTTTAATTTAATTTAATTAGATTTAAAATATTTTAACCTAAGGTTAAAATTTTAATTTAAATAATTAAAGGCATCAAGTTTAAATTTTTATTTTGAATTCAAAATTTGAAAGGGCCGACGTGTTTTAATGCAAAGGAAATATTTTATAGGAAATATTTTTCATTTCCTAAAGTCTCCAAGTAATTCGAATGCCTATTTGTATAATATATCGAGCACTGCATTTTCGTGAAGGGAGAAGAAGCTTGTGAGCTTTTTAATTAAAAATGAGGTAGCTATGTTTAAATTCGAGTGGCACGAAAGAAATATCCCAAGGCGCTAGGTAGTGCAGATGGCAGTCAAAGGTGTGGCTAAGGCATTGCAAAGGGAAGTTCGTGGTTTTGAATCCCACGTGATCCATTTTGGCAAAGGAAGAGAGAAGTTTAGTTTTCACTAAAACTCATGCAGCAGCATTAGTAAGGGAGCGTGGACCTTTGGTTCACATGTAGGTGTATAGCCTAATCGCTAGCTTAGCCTTGGGGTAAGGCACTGTGGTGGCATAGGTCATGGATTTGAGTTTGGTCGCTGGTTGTTGGGCGCTGGTCATCAAAAGCATGCACAATCGTTTTGGTGGCATGGGCTAACAAATAAGGTATGCACATTTGATTTAATTTGCCAAAGGTTTGGAATGCGAAAAGAGTTTTGAGGGCACATGATAATTAAAGGGCATGTGTTAAATGTCTAGGGAGTCATAAGGGTTGTTGAAATAATATTTTATTTTGGTGCTTGGAAAATAAATAAAAGATTGGAGATTATAAGGTGTTATCAAAGGAACTTTATTTCTATGTGTTGAATATTATCTTAAGAGTATTGGATATTATAAGGTGTTAACAAAGGAACTTTATTTTTGTGTATTGAATATTATTTTGAAAGTGAAGGAGTAATAAGGTGTACTTGTGACTTGATATTTTATTGTAAATCTTGAATGGTGAAATAATTATTGAGGAGAATATTTGTGTGGATATTTTGAGATAGATTGTTGCTATCTAACCTAGAATTGGCAAGAGGACTTTATTGTAAGTAAAACAGGTTTTGAAGATATATCTCCATCCAAATGAAAAGGTATAGGCACACTATATTTTGTTTAGAGTATTTGAAATGAATGTATGAAATATAAGGTGGAGTGAAAAGGATTGTTGAGTATTGTTGGAAATGTCTGAGCAAGTTTAAAGGGCATCTTGTTTAGAGTTGATTGATTCATTTTTTCAAGCTTTGTGTTAAGGCTTGGGGTAAATTTGAGCAAATTCGATTGGTGATTTGATTAATTTTTGTGTTAAATCTTGAGGAAAATTTGAGGATGCAGTTTTGGTGCAAATTTGAGGGTATATTTGTGCCATACCAGAGACAGATTATGAGCATATTTGTGCTAGATTGAGGACAGTGTTTAGTGTTGATTTGAGACAGAACTTGAGATAGAGATTGAGCAGATTTTAGAGTGGGCTTTGGAGGTGACAGAGCAAAGGATAGTAGTCTCCAGTGGATAGAGATCCATTAGCTAGGGCAGTGAGGACAAAGGTCTTCTATGGAGAGAGATCCACAAGCCAGTGTAGTGGGGGTAGAAGTCTTCTAGAAGAGCACCAACCAGAGCAAAGGAGAAAGAGTTATCCTTTGGATAGATATCCATGAATCAGAGCAAGGGTATTGGTATCTCATTTGGACAGAGGCCCATAAACATTGTAATAGATAATTGATTCCTAAAAGAATTTATTGAGAAAATTTATAAGGAATATTTTCTCTATGGAGTAGTCCACATTAGGTGAACCACGTTAAATAATGTCTCTCATGTGTGTGATGTTTTGTGGAATGTTTACTGCTTTAATATTTTTGATGTTATCATATGGGTTGAAAAGTAAAAAGTTTTATCTTATACTGTTCACACCCTGTCTTAGTATAATCTCATGTTCTTTAGTAGTTCACCATTTGAGAGTCATCAAACGCTGCTCTAATACCAATGTAAGAAAATAATTAGTATTTTCATTCATACTTGTGTGGATTTATACAATGCGAATATGCTTAGAATAGCCTGTAACAAAATGATGCTAAATCCAACCAAAAGCTAAAAATAATAAACAACATATTTGTTGTTACTAATAAATTGCTAACAAATCAAATATGCACATTATACGTGCACTACATTATAATTAAATAATGTAATACTAAACTATAGCTACCTGCCTGTAGCCTAATAGATTTGATTATGAATTATATGATTATATGACTAACCCCTCAAGTTATGAGTCAATGAGGAGATGGCAAGTGATGAAAGTGATGAGTCGCTTGACCAAGATGACTTGTTTTGGATTTTGTAAAACTTTGTGAAAATAGAAGGGGGGAAATCCCACTATAATTGTGATTTTGACCATTATTGGTAATTGTACATCTCTATCCCTTGGAGCAGTCCAACTACATGGATTTCTTAGGTAATTGTGATGATAGCAATTTGATTCATTCGAGAGGTAAATAACTATATACAAGGATCACTTGAGGCTAAATGAAAGAAGGAAATATACACCTCTACACCTTGGAGTAGTCCAACCGCATGGCTTTCTTGGGGAGTTGAGATGATAACATTTCGATTTTTTTAAATGCCTTTTTAGAATGAATTTGACCAAAGGAATTGAGGTGCCTTTAGAGCTTTTTGGATTGATTTGAACAAAGGTTTAAGTGCCTTTGGAGATTTTTGAAATTGACCAAAAGGATTAGGCATATTTGGAGCCTTATTGAAATTAATTGACTAAAGGTGTAGGTGTCATTGGGGCTTTTTGAATTGAAATGTACATGGGATCTATCTCAATGTCCTTATAATCTATCCATCCTATCGTATTGCATGGATAACCAGTCACTGCAACTGCCAGGTGACTAGATTAGATCACTAGGTATGGGGTTCATTCAAGATTTGTGACTTGATATGACCAAAGGGGTTATGTGCCTTTGGAACTTTTTGAAGTGATTTGACCAAAGAGATTGGGGTACCTTTGGAGCTATTTGTTCTGATTTGTGACCAAATGAGTTTGAGTACCTTTGGAGCATTTTTTATTGCTTTGACCAAAGGTGTAGGTACCTTTGGGGCTTTTTAAAATTGACCAAAGGGATTATGCATCTTTGGAGCCTTTTTGAAATTGACCAAAGGGATTAGGTATCTTTGGAACCTTTTTATAGATTTGACCAAATGTGTAGATGCCTTTGGAGTTTTTTGAATTTGACCAAAGGGATTAGGCATCTTTGGAACCTTTTGGAGTGATTTACAGATAGAAAGGTAAAGGGTGCAACCTTTGTTGAAAGGATACAACCTTTTGAACCTGATAATTGATTTTTTGATTGATATGAATGCAAGGCAAAGGGTGCAACCTTTTTGAACCTAGCATATGATGTGTTGATTGATATGAATGCAAGGCAAAGGGTGCAACCTTTGACAAAAGGATACAACCTTTTTTAACCTAGCAAGTTGATTAATCATTATATGATTGATCGAGGGAATGTGTGATACCTTAAACACCCCCAAGGAGATTGATTTCTTGCTTGATTGGTGGTTTGGGTAAAGGTGTGATACCTTGATTGCCCCAAGTTGTTTGATTGTTTGATTGATTATTGGAGGAAGATACGATACCTTAAACCTCCCCTAGTTGGTGTTGATGATTTTTTTTTTCTAGAGCTATTATGTATGCATTGAGCTAGGTGTGTATGTGATGTAGTAATGATATACAATGATGGATGCTAGATGTATGCCTAAACATTGTAGTATGGATGCATAGATGTATGCATTTATATTGTGCACTAATTATAGGATGATGTAAAAATGCAAAAACAACCTAAGTGTGAACACCACAGGATGTATAAAAGTCATCAAATAAAAAAGTTAAAAGTCATACATTTGAAGGTGAACTCAATGGATTTGAAACCATTAGGTGCTATGAGGGATGCTAAGGGTTTTCATGAGACTCAAACACCCTAGTTGACTAGTAAAATATTTGTATACTAGCTACACAAGACTCTAAAAAGATATAATTATATTAATGAAGACCTAGATATTCAAGATCCTTGTGTGTGCATGTGATGTTCATTAATGACGCATAAGACTACCTCATTGTCAAGCGGATTTCATTCAACCCATTTTTGTAATGAAGATTACCCTATGGTCATCTTATCTTGATTTTGAACATAGTCAGACTAGACTACAAGGCAATATAAACCACCAAAATATAGCTCATCTACAAGTTGATATTAGTCTGTACAAAAGAAGGTCGCTATTGTGACAGACATATCACCATACGTAAGGCTACTCCATTTCCAAGTGAGTTTCATTCAACCCATTGCTATAATGGAGGTTGCCTCATGGATTTTGAATAAATTAAAGATTCTAGGGATTCAAGCTTATTATCCCCTTATTTTCTTTTGATTTCTTGGGATACTTGCTCATTTTTTTTAGTAGCGAGAACCACTCTTTTTGGAGCAAGGGATTTTATTAGTGGTGAAAACCACTATATTTTTTTGGGAACTTGCTCGTTTTGTGCAAGAGCAAGGGGATTGCTTGGATAGGGAGGAGCTTGTCCTTTTGTCAATTCTCATAATCCTAGGCCATGTGCATAATAGGATGAGGAAGGAAAACCTTTTTGCTCAAGGTGATAAGGACTATGTTGTAGTGTCATCCTTCCTTGTTCAAACTTGGATTTTACTTTGTGAAATTGTGTTTGGGATTTTGACATATGCAAGGTACTATCAAAGCAATACCTTACCTTCTAAAGCTAAGATAGCTTTCTAAAAAAATTGAAAAGAAAATTAGATATGGTTTAATGACCTAAAACCCTAGTGAACACCCTATAGCAACTTATTTGTTGTGTTGAAAAACACAATTACTCACAAAGGGAAATATGGATGGTAGTGGTATGTTGTATGTGGGTGTTTTCCCTATGATATTTTGTAAACTAAAAGGTGTGCATAAAATAGTCAATGGTCATCTAAATATCATTGTTTATATTTATTCGGTATCTAACCTATCTTATGAGGATCCCTTAATAAGCAAAAAGCTTGTAAGAAAAACTTCAAATGATGATGATGGATAAGGTTGATTTAAGACTCATGACTGGCATACAAATAGGGTGTCATTCGTAAGAATGCAAACACAACTTGTCTTAGTGTAAGTGTAATGGATAAATATACCTAATGCAACTAATCAGTGAATGCAATGAAATGCATGATGATGTAATGCAAATGTTTTTGCTGTTTTTGATGTTTTGTATTGTTTTTGTGGTTTTTGTTTTTCTAATTTTTTTTAGAATTTTGATTGATTTATGATATTTTTTTGTGTGTGGATGAAGGTGTGATACCTTAAGCACCTCCAAAGTGTGCAGTGATTGGCGAATATACAGAATGTTTAATACCTTCAAAGTCTCAAAATTTCTTCATCGATTGTGATGTAGATGGTGGGGAAAGTGTGACACCTTGAGCACCCCCAATATGCATTGTGGTTGATGTGATGTGATTGGCTTGGTTGGGAGGAGCAATAAAAATTGATCCCCCTATTGTGGCAATGCATGGGATGAGGTGAGTGACCCGTCTATGCAGAGCTCATTTTGTTCTATCATGTCTTTCACAAGATTCTTGAACAAGTAGTAGGCTCAGATGTCATGTCCATTTTATCAATGATAGGGATAATAAAGGTTTTCATTGTGAGACCCAAGTTTAAGTCTATTTGGCTTTACTTCCACTAATAGGATTGTGTGTGCCTCATAAAGCCTTTGAAATAGGGTTAAGAAGGGTATTGGAATTTTTGTGTAATGGCAATTTATATTGTTGGACTTACCAGGTTGCGGCTAATATTGAGGTCGTGAAGGAGGCGATGTGACCTAAATTGTGGCTTGTTGAGGCAAGGTGAGTGAGCCATCTATGGGAAGGGCCTACTTGTCTATAATATCTTGGATCACATTTTTTAATATAATGTAATCATTAATGTCTGAACCTTCTATCTATGGTAAATACAAAAGTGATCTTCCTTATAATTCTTAGACTTAGGCCTATTCAGGTCGAAACGGCATATGTCCAATAAAAAAATTGATTTTGCCTCTTGCAGCTTTTGAAAAATGGTCAACATGGGCTTGTGTAATGGAGTCTAGGTACGAGGCTGGCATCTTGAATGATATGGACAAGGTGGATGAGTTGATGAGGCAAAAATGTTGTGTGTATCTCATTCACTTATCTAGATTACTCTGCTTGATTTTTTGGTATAGGTAATGGATCATTAACTATTCATATTTTTTCAATTTGAAGTTGATTTCTTTCAAGCATGTCATATATTATGTTCTTGAATGTATAGTATACCTATATATCATGACAATTTTATTTATGATATAAATAGTACAGGTCCTCTCTATGCCTCTTAGATTTTGGGCAATTTGGATCTAGGGGGCATACTTCAAGCAAGGTGATAACCTTTGCCTCACACATTCATTTAAAGAGCAATGTCAAAGATTCAAGCAATAGTGTATAAGTGTGAGGTGAGTGGCGTGATCGATTATGTGTCTAATTTTGTTGTGGTTTATTTTGTGGTTGTAGAGGAGGTGGTTTGGCCTTGGATGAGATTTTCTACTATAGCTCAATGTTTATGAGTTGATTTGTTAATTGTTGCTAGGCATCATTTTGGTGATCCACTTGTATCTCAATTTTAGATAGTCAATCCAAGATATGTTGTAAGACTATTGGGGTGGTGATTGGATGGTTATTGATGAAGTTGGATGACAACTGATAGGTGGTGGAGGTGGATTAGGTGTAGGTTCCAGAAGATAATTATGCATATGTGGATCAGAAGTATTCAACACCTATGGATATGTGGATGGTTCATGATGATCTTGTCTAGTGAATATGTCCACATGCTCCTGCTCTTGATTTAGCTCATGCTCTTATTCCAACTTGGAGTACTCGACTATGATAGCTTGATTATCCCTATTTTGGTGTACCTGATACATTTGTTCCTGCTATTGTGAAGGTGTTGGATAAGATGGGATAAGTATGACTAGATTTGGTGGTGGTAGCAATTGTGTTGTAGAGGGAATGTTAGATGGAGCCACAAGTTGTGTAGATTTATTTGGAGAGCCTTGGTTCTCTATCACAACATTGATCATTCCCACAAACTCATGGGAAGGTGGATTGGCATTTGAACAAGTCATGTATACCTCATTAACCTGCCTAGGGTGCTCTACTTGTCCCCCATGTTTAGGTAATGAATCAAGAATGGTACCAATGGGTAGCAATTTGATAGGAGGGAATGTAGACCATGAACATAACATGTTGTGCTATATACTCATCAAGTCTGGGATTTGTCAAATGAACCATGACCTGCAATGGGGTGGATGAATATGGTGTGGTGTGATCTGACTCATCCATAACAATAATGGATTCTTCCTTGTTAATAGGAGTGGGAATGTCCCCTACTAAAATTGTGGAAGTGGATGTGGGAGTCTCCTTGATTAATTTCTTTAAATTTTCCTCACTCAAAGGATTTGAGGATGAAGAAGGACTATCTAATGAAATCGATGGTAATGGTAGAGATGGACGAAGTGCTGATGATTTAGTGGATGGTTGTAATAGAGGATTTGGACTTTTTATGGTGTCATTTGGTTGGATTTCTAGGTGAGTGGATGGCAAGATAAATTCTTATAGATAATCAATCATATTGTAATACTTGAAGGGCTCTGGATCAATGTGAACCATATGAATTTGCCCTTCATGTATAAACTTAAGGTGTTGATGCACTATGGATGGGAAACACTCCATATCTCTCATCCAAGGCCTTCTAAGAAGTGTAGACACCAAAACAGCACCAATCCGATTATGTGACTACAAGCACTGACCGTATTGGCATACATACCCCCTAGGGCAGCCCCCAGAGGTTAAACAGTGGTCCTAACCACTCCCAAAGTAGTTTTGGAAGGTCAGAGGTCAGTTTGGCACCTTTCAAGCACTTTTCTCCCTATTCGTCCCACCCTGGGATGATTAGAATCCTATTCGCCCCACCCTGGGATGATTAGCAGCAATCGCTCCAGGGTGGGACGAATAGCAGGTTTGACGGGAAAAAAGTCAAACCTTGACAAATGGCAGCCCAGATTCACCACTCAACTCCACCTTCAAGGCATGGGAGTGTGAGTGAGCATTTCAAAGATCAAAGAGGCAGTCATGGAGGCCTCAATCAAGGAGCCCTTAATCAGGGAGGAATCTTCTCTCCCCTGACAAGGCATGATGGCCAAGTGGCGCCCTCGCATGCGCATTCAAAGGAGACCCTCAGGTCTATAAAATGGTGAGCCTTCTCACCCCAAAAAAAGAATAGAGTAGGAGCATTTGGAGCAATGGAGTGCTGCCAAATTATACCCCCATCCCTCTTTGTGCTTCCTACATCCTTAATCTCTCTTTTGGAAGGGAGGTTATCGGGTGAATACTAGGGACGCAATCCAGACCCAAAACCCGAACAATCGGCCACAATCCCACACCAAATTTGTCGACACAACCCCCTAGGAGGTTTTGGACCCATCCCACCTGGATTGGTGTCAAAACCAAGCCCCAAACGGTGGGCGTCCTGTCCCCGAGTGCCCCCTACACTGTTGTAGTCCTAATCGCCCCACCCCGGAGTGATTAGAAATATACATTATATTTCTTTACTATTATTTTTGCATCATGTTGTATTTGATTTACTTATGCTTTTGTTCAAGTTTCACTGCATTTTGACCTGTTTTGACCTTGTTTTTATCATTTTTATGTGTTTACTAACCTACAGGGAGCGCCTTCGGATACAGGACAATCTGGGTAGAATATGCCAAATCTGACCTTCTGGGTCATCTCAAAATTCCCCATTTTGTCTAACCCCAAGTTTGCAAGAATTTTGGAGGCCTCTGGATAGGACATTTGGGAGGTCACCTTTGCACATTTTATGACAGTCCCCAGCGTCCCACCCCGGAGCGATTAGAAATCCATGCATGATTTCTCGACTGTTATTTTTGCAATGTGTCCCTGATGATGTCTAGATGCTTCTATCAAATTTTGAGTTCATTATGACATGTTTTGACCATCGTTTTGCTATTTTATGTATTCACTAGCCGGAGGCCTTGGGGATTGCATGTTTCCTTCCATCCGCATATGCTATTAACCATTTGCTATTTCTTTGTGCATAGGATCTCGATGCCAGGAACACCAGAGGGGCAGCAAGGAATGACGGACACACTCACACAAGCGGCGGCAACTTTTGGCCCACCCATTTTGAATGTGGGCACGCGGAAGACCCTAGAAGCGTACCATCCATTGATGTAACAAAACTGTATCAAACGCTCCGAGCCCCTGAAGGGGGGGGACGTATTGTAACCAGATCACAAGCAACATTAATAAAATATGCTTCACTTTTTTTGCTTACATCTCATTTTATGCATCATTTCCTTCATGCATTTGTTCTTCGCATTTCGTAGGACTTAGCGTTTTATACCATATCTATTTTGTTTGCATCACATCCGGTACGTCGTGCTTCCATAGACATGCTTTCAATGGTGATCATGGTGGGACCCTATCCCCTACTATTAGGATCAAGTTTTTGATCCAAAATTTTATGGTTTTCTTTGCAGGTGTTATTCCTTTGGGCATTGGACTGCTACTCGTGCCACCCTGTGACGAATACAGACCTAGCATTCATTCCACCCCGGGATGAATATGTATTCATCCCACCCTATGATGAATACAGACCTGCTATTCATCCCACCCCGGGATGATTAGAGCTCTATGCATTTTTTGAGTAGAAACTTAGAGGCATCTGGTTTAGACAGAGAGGAGGTAGGTTTTTTGAACATCCTCTATGTTTTTCTATTTTCTATTTCTGCAATTTTTTATTTTCTTTGCTTGCATAGAGAAGTTAAGTAGTTTGTTTTCCTTCTTGCAATAAGAAAAGAGAAAATAAAAACATAGAGTAAATCAAATGGAAGGAATTTGATTAGGAATGCATCTTTCTTTGGTTTGCTTGCATGATACTTGCACAAGTGGCAAGTCCTCATTCTAGGTTTTAGTTCTAGTTAGGTCTTGTGATTTCCTTTTTGCTACTAACTATCTCTGAAAGATAAAACGTACTTTGAAGCATTGCATTAGTGAAAATCATCATTTGTTGTATGTTTTCTTTCTTTGTGCAAGTAAAAGGAACCACACACACCACTTAATAAGATTAACATCAAGGAGTTGGTCTTAATACCCCAACACTTGATCAAGACCAACGGTGGATTTCATCACCACCTTGGCTTGGATTTTGCATACATATACCCCGATCGTGACTGTTGCTAGACGTAAATCCTGACGAAAGCTGACCAAGTGTAGCGGGGGTGATTCCCCATGCATGAGGATAAGTCTTCTATGGTAGGTGTCAAAAATAGAGTGATTCCCCTTTCATACCGCCTATGTTCCACGTACTTTTTGCTCTCGCATACCAATAGTTTCCCTCACGTAAGGGCGGGTATATTGAGAGGTTCGGTATAATGGCCTGGCAATGGTATATTGAAGGGGCGACCATTTTGGAGATATAAGAGCCCTCATTATGCATGTATAACAAAGTTTTCTTTACAAGGTTTGCACAACAAAAATCAAACACACTGAACCAGATTTAGGACACACATTTAATCTATAAACAAGATAATCATTTCTTTGTTTGTGTGGTCCCCTTTTGTTTGGTGTAGCATAAAAATTGTAAAGGAGATAAAAACATACATATCTTTTAGAAAACCACCACCATGGTGTATACCCGTAGCCAAGCCCAATCATGGGCAGAAGCTACAGAAAGTATACAAGGAGGCACAAGTCACCTCCGTTATAGCCCTAAGGACTTGGTTATACCACCTTGGCGGCCTGACCCACAACATAGTCCACACCATACCACTACAGAACAGGACTATAGAGGCACCCCTTTGAGGGGCACTCCCGTTCAACATAGACCCTCTCAGGAGGAGTACATACATGGGAAGACCCCCTTAGACACTCATTATGAGTGGCCACCATGCGATGAAGCGCTAGAACAGCATAGGGTTCATAAGGAGGGGCCACATGATTATATCATCCCTCCTCCACCCCTCATTACTATCAGAACTAATAGGCCAAATCTAGAGTGCAAGGCTCTTCAGATAGGGTGAGCCAACTCTACCCGCCCCTTTCACATGTACGAAAGGGAGCATGAGGAAAACCAGTATATTCCTCAAGAGCAATACACCATGCGGGAGCAATGCGCCTTCGCACCTGCTAATTATCAAGATCACCTATTGAGGCCAGAGCCTCGGGTGAATGCTGCTAACCTCGACAGAGGGAAGCGACCTATAGAGATCTCGGATCACCACGACCGAGATAGATATGTAGGGGAGGCATCTAGGCCTCCTAGACCTAAGACGGTGGAACAAATCGACTTGGCATTTGCCAAACATGCCACCGCCAAGCGCAAATCATGCAGCTTGAGCAAGATCAACAATAGTTAGAGCAACTGTATCATCTTAACAAAGAGCGCATTCAGCGTTAGATAGATGAGTTGCTCTAGAACACTATGCATGAGAGGATTCCAACCCCTCGCATGCATAAGATAGAAATTTATGAGAGGCACAACCCCTTAGTATGAGACAGGTCTCCATGACCTTATCAAGCGTTGCCTCCAAGACCTCCTAGACCTGAGCGGGAGGCCACTCCTAGAACCAATGATGGGCACCTTCCTCGAGCACCCATCCATGTTTATAGGTCACGCCCAAGAACTCCTCAAGAAGCCTATGAGGAATTTGAGTGAGAAGAAGAGCGGGCTGAAATGCCCTACCAAGGCAGGGGGCGCTATCCGGCTACCCCTCCATAGGCCTCAAGTTCCTCACAATTCACAATGGGAACAAACCAAAGAAGAGGAAATCAAATCCTCCGATGCATACAAAGCACTGCTAGAGCGCTTAGAGTCTATGGAGACCAAGACTTTAGGGCCCCAAAAGCCCACCTTACGCCAGCTCTGTAGTCACCCTGTGCATCCTTCAGTTTCAGCACCCCCATACCCCGACCACTTCAAAATGCCTCAATTGGCAATTTTTAGAGGGGATGAGGATGCCCAAGAGCACGTAACAAGGTTCCTGAGTCAATGCTTTGGCATTCAAGACAATGATGCATTGCTTCTGAGAACATTTATAACCACGTTCGTAGGCCCTACCTCGGATTGGTTTACCCAGTTGTCGAAGCATAGCATCAATAACCTAGACCAGCTAGTGGACGCGTTCCTCGAACATTTTGCCTTCAACACCAAGAAGAAGGCATCCTTAAGCGACCTAGCTAGCCTTAGGCAGTATGATGATGAGACCATGGCTGCTTATGGGAATCGATGGAGGACATTACTTTCAAAGCTACCTTACCTCCCTCCCATGGCCGACCTGACTCAAATGTTCTCAAAGAGTTGCTTAAGGTTGATCTCCATGCTATTGTAGCTACAACAATATGCCACCCTCGAAGAAGCCCTAGTGCAAGCCAGGATAATTGAGGAGATCAAGATACAAGACGGTGAGATTGCCAAGCCACGCAAGAAAGAGTGGCCCAAAAATGCTAAAATTGGGCCCATGCAACCGAAACCCATCATGGTCAATCAGGTTGCCATAAATATACCAAAGCCTACACAAATGACATAGCCCCCAAAGGCTAATTATCAGGCAGTTCCTCTTGATAACTATGAAAAGGAAAATCATAAACAAGAGCAAAATCAACAGCGTCACCCTAGGCGACAATTCACACACTTCACAGAGTCTAAAGACTCCTTGTTTGACCGCTTGTTCATGGAAAACTTGATAAACTTGTCGAAAAGTCGACCCATAGACCCCAACATGCCAAAACCCAAGGGCTATAGGGAAGACTTATATTGTAGATTTCATCGATAGAAAGGACACGACATCTACACTTGTTGGAAATTCAAAAACTTAGTGCAGGACTTGATAGACAACAAAACGCTCGTGGTGGATAGTCCCGTAGCATTGAGCAACCAACAGATGGAGGTCTTCAAAGACCCCTTGCCTGCCCATGATGCGCAGGCAAAGACTTTACAAGTAAACGAGGTGACACAAAACTGCCCCATGCAAGGGTACGTAGGGATGATAAGCATAGTGACATGGAACAAGAGATACCCAAACACAACTGCCCCCGTTGCAGCTACAGGAGATGTTCCATCAACGTCACAACCTCCACAACACCCTACACAACCTCCCCCGCCTAGACCAGTGGCCATGATTCGGACTAAACTTACTCAAAGTTTAAGGACCACGTCGGCTAGGCTCTCCATTTATGAGCTCATCCAACAATCACCGCCCCATCGGGAGGCTCTGATGGAGATACTCAAAGCCATTGAGCTACAACCCCATGAAGCCAATTCTTTCAACAACTTTGTGGGACATGTGAAACGATGCACAGAACCAGTCATAACCTTTAGGGAAGATGAACTAAAATCGGTGACTGGTGATATGGTGGATCCACCCATGCACGTCATTGCATGGGTCAACGAGATTCCATTCAAGAGGGTGTTGTTGGACACTGGCTCATCCAAAAATATAATCATGATAGTGGCATTAAAACACCTTAAGCTGCCAGCATCTCACATTGTGGCATCCACTTACACTCTTCGAGCATTCAACGACGCGTTATGCTCGACGGTTGGCACAATTGTCCTGCCCATCCAAGTAGGACAAAAGACCATTCCTACGTTGTGTCACATCCTTGAGGGTGAGATGGCCTACAATATCTTGCTAGGCCGGCCTTGGATCGGGGACATGAAGTGTGTCCCTTCGATAGCCCATCAATGCCTCAAATACACATACGAAGGGCAAGTACATGTAGTCCCAACAGACTTAGAGCCCTTTAAGTATTGCAATGTGGTGCAGCTGATGCCACAATCGACCCTCCCATCGACACATTTGGACTTTCAATTGAATCCATCCACATAGGGTCTGATTCCGCCTACATCCCCGTTGTTGAGTCCCTCAACTCACCAACCGGGCCCATCTTCATCGTCTGTTCCTTCACCAACGATGCCACCTATGGTGGCCACACCGAAGGACAATGGGAAGAAGCCCCTAGAGGAGGTACCACCATTAGTCTCAACCATCTCTACCGAAGAGGTGCCCAGCCGAATGGAAGTCGAGACACCTGGTTCACCCAACATGGAGTGGACTCGGGGAGAACTCCCATTCCCTCCCCCTCAACCGTCGATGATTACCATTGAGATGGCCAATACGGGCTTGGGGGAGTACCTAGTGTGGAAAATTGTGGCAACACCCATGCTCGAATCCATGCAAGACATGGGGAGACCTCGCCTCCCCATCGACACTATCGTCCCTTTAGGCTACCCACCAAATCAGACCAATTTTGTATATGGGGGCCTCGACAATGACATTGAACCTTACCTACAAGAGGAAGAGGATGAAGAGCCATTTGTTGAGAATGTTGACTATCTGTCCAACCCAGAATTCACCTTGAAATACCTTAACCAATGTAATTGGCATGGATATGGATTGGGCAGATATGAACAAGGAATGCGCATTCTTTGTCAACCAAGATACCAGATGCCATATGATAAATCAAGAGTAGGGTTCAACCACCCTTTGCCCCTTGACATCTTGGTAGAAACCATGCAAGGCCTAGGTCTAGGCAACAAGGATGGGTTGGCACAAGATCCATATGCCAATCCCAACACAACATACACATTGGGGGATTATCTCCCATTGTTAACAACAAACCTTGTTGACCTCAACAACCCCTCCCCTTTGATCGAGAAAGGGGAAAGTTCAAGAAGTAACCTCCAAGAGGGATATGGACAAGATCAAGGGGGATCTTCTGAAGACGAGTCAGATTATGAGGTAGCACCTTGGGACCCTTTTGAGTTCGATAGCAATCACTCGCAAGTGACACCCATAGATGACTATCAGGAGAACTTCGTGGCAATGTTCCCCTTCAATGCTCCAATCGAGCAATTGCCACCTCAAGAGAATCCAGTCCTCCCGCAGAGAGTGGAACAACCCAGATGGGACCAAATCAACTTGCTCGAACAGAATGAGCCTCACATGCCGCACATAGTTGTCGGAGCCAATGAAGGCCTATGGATCTCCGATAGCGACTATGAGGATGAGACTGAGATGGCATATCTCAACCATATGAGGCAACGAGAACACCCCATAGACATCGATGATATGTTTGAACAACTAAATATGGGACCAAGGCATAGGTGGCATTTAAACCAAGCACAGTTAGACCAAGTGCTTCATCCACCACTTCGGGCATACAGGGAGCACCTCCCACCCAGAGACCCTATAGGGCCATCAGTGCCAAGGGCAGACCCTATCCTTCTATCTGCACATAGGGCCGATCCTTTTGTGCCAATACCCACAGAGCCAGATCCGGGGTACAAGGATCACCAAGGATGTCCGAGTCAACACCCGCACGGTAATGGAGACCAAATTCATTCCATCAACATGATCTCCATTGATTTAACCACCCCCATCCACAATCCAGTCGATCCAACATGACCATTGTATCTAGACCTAGATGCCATAGACTGGGATCGTGCTAACTCGCCACCATCCCCATCAGAGTATTGGCCTTGCGGTGAGATGCTTCATTTCACCCCAGGACCGACTCAGGATATCTTCCATGCTGAAGAGGAACCCGACGTTCCCAACGTAGATCTAAATTCAGCAAATGATATCCACCTGATCCCAACTCCACACCAGCTTGGAGGACGGGTCCCACATGTCGATCGAAGAGACGATTGACGTAGACATCGGCTCTGATCCAATGAATCCGCAAATCATCAAGTTGGGGGTAAGTCTATCCCCCGAAGAGCAAGCCGATTACATTGCCCTTCTCAAAGAGAAGAAGGAGGTTTTTGCATGGTCCTACAAAGACATGTCGGGGCTAGACCCATAGCTAGTCATGCATAATCTAACGCTTGATCCGATAGTCAAGCCAGTCAAGCAAAAGCTACGTAAGATGCACCCAACAGTGGCCTTAATGGTCAAAGACGAGCTACAAAAGTTGTTGGATGCATAGTTTGTCATCTACGTAGATTACCCACCATGGTTGTCCAACATGGTACCCATCAAAAATCCTGACGGGAGGATTCGCATATGCACCAATTTTTGAGATTTAAACAAAGCGAGTCCCAAGGACGATTTCCCCTTGCCTAGCATCGACGCATTGGTAGACGCTACAGCAGGCCACGAAATGCTTTCCCTCATGGATGGTTTCTCGGGATACAACCAGATTCGTATCAATCTCGATGATCAACTAAAAATGGCATTCACAATGCCTTGGGGGACATTTTGTTATAAGGTCATGCCCTTTGGCCTTAAAAACGCTGGTGCCACCTACCAACGCGCTATGACATACATCTTCCATGATCACATGCATAAAACTTTGGAAGATTATATGGATGATTTGTTGGCCAAATCTCTTTTGCGCCAAGATCATCTCGATGACTTACGCAAGATCCTTGATCGCCTCATCGAACACAAAGTTAGGCTAAACCCCAAGAAGTGCGTATTTGGCGTCACATCTAGAAAACTCTTGGGTTTCATAGTCTCAAAATGAGGCATCGAGGTAGATCCAAATAAAGTCAAGGCAATCCTTGAAATGCTTCCCCCAACCACCATCAAGCAGCTCAGAAGCTTGCAGGGTAAGGTCGCGTCAATCAAGCGCTTCATAGCATAGTTATCTGACAAGTGTCGACCCATGAATAAATTATTACACAAGGGGGTAGCATTTCATTGGGATGACGAGTGCCAGTCAGCCTTCGATGACATCAAACAATACTTGGCTTCGCTACCAGTATTGGCACCACCTAGACCAGGAGTGTCATTCTATTTATACATCTCAGCTATTGAGGTGGCATTGGGCGCCATGCTAGCCCAAAAAAATGAATTACATAAAGAATAGGCTAATTATTATCTTAGTCGCACCCTGGTCAGTTATGAACTTAACTATGCATACGTTGAGAAGCTATGCTTAGCGGTGGTATTTGCCACCAAAAAGCTATGCCATTACATGTTGAGCAATACGATGTATGTTGTGTCTAAGGAGAATCCATTGTGGTACATGATGAGTCATACTTATCACAGTAGTCGCATGGCAAAATGGATCATGTTGTTGACGGAGTTTGACATCGAATTCATTGGACAAAAGTCCATCAAAGGTCAAGTCATCGCCGATCAACTAGCAGAGGCTCCTCTCGAAGACGATCAGCCTCTGACCATAGAGCTACCCGATGATGGGGTCTTCCATGTCTCAGAATCACCAGATTCTGATGAGCCTGAGTCACAAGCCGACATAACCCTATTTTTTGATGGTTCTAAATGTGAGCAAGGGGGTGGCACGGGAATCATATTCTTCACACCGCAAGGGGCTCCAATGCCTTTATCATTTAAACTTGATTTCTCATGCACCAATAACAATGCTGAATATGAAGCCTTGCTCATAGGTCTTCAGACAACCATCACCATGAACATCAAATGCTTGAATATCTTTGGTGATTCGTTGTTAATTGTCAACCAAGTGAAAGGGGTATTCCAATGCAAATGCCCAGTTCTGTAGGCCTACAAAGCCCTTGTGGATAAATTCCTGGCAAAGCTTGAATGGTACGACATCGAGGCACTCCCTCGATCATCGAATCATTTTGTGGACACTATGGCCTCCTTGGGGTCACTAATCCTGCAAGACATATCTGGTGAGATGACAACCATTCAAGTCAAAACATTATCGCAATCCATGATGGAGCGTGCAAGCTCTGACATAATGCCAAGAATCCACCTGATCCAGATTGAACCATCTCAGGATAGGTTCTCTCGAATCCATGATAGTCTGAATCATGCCAACTAGGGGTCTTTGTTCTCCCCAACCCCTCTTAATAGCAACACAACGCTATTCTTACAAGTTCTTTCTCGCTCAGCTTTTGCTAGGGATGAACTTCAAGAGGGATTGGCCGTTCATACCATCGAGGTTTCTGATCAGCAGGATTGGTACACACCCATAAGAGACTATCTCAAGTTAGGTAGCCTCCCACTTGGATTGTCGCACGCCATGAAAAGATCATTCAAATAGAAAGCGGCAAAACATGTCTTGCTAGGAGACATTTTGTACCGTCAAAGCTACGAAGGAATCCTCCTCCATTGCTTGGACCAACAGGAGTCCACTTGGGCGATCACCCAAGCGCACGATGGTACATGCGATGGCCACTTTAGCGGTATGGCCATCGCAAAGCGCATTCTTCGCATGGGCTATTATTGGCCATCTTTAGAGCGAGATTGTTGTGCATATGTGCGGAAGTGCATGAAGTGTCAACACCATGCTAACTTGACACACGTACCTTCTCAGGCCTTGCAGCCGATCCAATCGGCTTGGCCATTTTCATAGTGGGGTTTAGATCTCATCGAAAAGATCTCCCCTATGTCGTTAGGTCATCACACGTTTATCATAACGGCCATAGAGTACTTCACTAAGTGGGTGGAAGCAATTTCGCTTACCTCTACGATTGGGTCCCGCATTGTGGAGTTTATTTTACATAACATCATATGTCATTTTGGTATTCCATCCAAGATCATCTCGGATAATGGGACGTCATTTAAGAACAAAGACGTGCATGCTTTGACAACAAAGTACAAAATTTAGCATAGTTTTTTGACACCTTATTATCCGCAGGCAAATGGGCAAGCAGAGGCATCAAACAAAATGCTAGTTGCCATCCTTAAAAATATGGTCACAGATAGTCATAAGGATTGGCACATTCAAATACCACTTGCTCTATGGGCTTATCGCACTAGCATTCGGATGCCCACTAGGGCAACTCCATTTTTGCTAGTGTATGGCTCCGAGGCAGTCATGCCTCTCGAGTTGGAAATACCTTCCCTATGCATATCAATGCAAGAGTTCATCGATGATGACACTGCATGGCAGGCCCGGTTAGACCAGCTTACGTTACTCGATGAATGACACGTCAATGCTCTCGAGCATTTACGTATCTATCAAGAGCGACTTAAGAAAGCATACAACATGAAAGTTCACCTGAGGGACTTTCAGGTTGGTGACCTGGTCTTAAAAGAGAACCAACAAAATTCTAACTTGCCGCCCCATTTAAGGGACAAGTTCATGGCAAATTGGTTAGGTCCTTATGTAATCGACAGTAAAATAGGACCTGGAACATACCAGCTCACCTCTCTTGAAGGAATCAAGGAACTAGAACCCTTGAACATCAGTCATTTGAGGCCATTCAACATTTAAAAGAGCCATGGCCCACCCCAAAAGCTCCAAGGATTCCCACAATCGCTTGGTCACCTAAACATGCCCCAAAGGTATCCATAATCCCTTTGGTCAAACCAAAAGCTCCAAGGATTCCCACAATCACTTGGTCAACCTAAAATGCCCCAAAGGTATCTATAATCCCTTTGGTCAAACCAAAAGCTCCAAGGATTCCCACAATCGCTTGGTCAACCCAAAACGCCCCAAAGGTATCCATAATCCCTTTGGTCAAACCAAAAGCTCCAAGGATTCCCACAATCGCTTGGTCAACCCAAAATCCCCAAAGGTATCCATAATCCCTTTGGTCAAACCAAAAGCTCCAAGGGTTCCCACAATCGCTTGGTCACCCAAAACATCCCAAAGGTATCTATAATCCCTTTGGTCAAAACCTCCAAGGATCCATAAGAATCACTTGGTCCACACCCATTCGGGTTAAACCAACCATAACGAATATTCAAAAAACAACAAATAATCAAAAATAACAAAAAAAATTGCATCTCACTTTCATGCATACTCTTAAAAATCAAAACAAAAAAAATAAGTTGCATTAGGCATCGCATACATACATTGCATATTTGCTGGTCATACATGTCAAACGCACCATAGACTATAATTACTCGGCAATTCCATCATTTTCCACATTTGTCCACTTTGTAAATGATCCAACAAGAATAACGCCATCCACATTTTCACCATATCATAGTCAGTTGTCTTCTAATGTCTTTAGGGTTTTCGTCATTCAGCTGTCTTTAGATTTCTAGCCAAATACTGTACAAAGTCAGACAAATTTTTACAAGGTAGAGTTTTACTTGGATCACACCTTGTTACATAGCATCCCAACACAAGTTTAAAACACATAAAAATTCCCAAGTTGTGTGAATGAAAGACGAAACCTGCAAAGCGGTCCAGGATACCATACAGTGAAAATGTTATCTCGCTCATCCCCCTGTGCGAATGACCCCAAGAATGCTGAGAGTTGGCAAAAGGACAAGCATCTTCCCTACCCAATTCCCCAAAATAAACAATGGTTTTTACCACTGTCAAAAATCCCAAATTCTCAAAAAGTTGCAAACATCAAAAAACTGCAAAAGTCAAAGTACAAACTCCAAAGTTTGACATCAAAACCCTCAAAGTGCACACATCAAAAAGCACAAGAAATAAGTGATCCTCATCACTCAAAATTCAAATCCCTTGCTCAAAAAAAAAAACAAAAATAAATAGTGATTTTTATCACTATATATGAGAGCAAGTATCCCAATAAAATTGAAGAAAAGAAGGGAGTCGAACTTGAATCCCTGGAACTCTCAGCATTCGAAAGGTCATGAGGTGATCCTCAGTACCGGTTTGGTGGATAGCCTGCTGGTCACTGGTGGCAAACCTCCCGCATGACGATATATCTGTCGCATTAAATTGTGTACAGATCAATGTTTGCATGTGGATGAGCTAGCTTATGGTATCCTAGATTGCGCCATCGCAGATTAATCTTACTAAATACAACAAAGGAGTTAGTGGAGCTAATTAGGTGATCCTCAGTACAAGTTTGGTTGACAGCCTATCTAGCACTGGCGGTATCCTTACGAATACCACATAAACGAATTCAATCGCACACACAGGGATGTGAAATAACTTGGTCAAACTCAAGTCTGATTCGTACCTTGTTCGAAAGTCTTGTAAGATAAATGTACAGTCTTGACTAGTTAGTTAAAGCATCTGAGTCTCAAAAAAACCTTAACTACATTCTAAAACAATTGTGGTACATTTCATTACTTACATCACCATCAAAAAATACAAAACAAAAAAAATTACAAATGCAAAGTCATTTCATAAAGCAATCACATAGTACAGAAAGCCAGTAAATCTTGTACAGTCTATGGTGCCACCGCCTATATACCAACAAATCATTCCATCCATTCCATATGCATACATCTATATCATATAGTTAAAATCATCCGCAGTCATAATAACATATGCATACATCAACATAAATAAATGTGCATAAAAGAACAATAAACCATGACAAGTATATAATAAAAAAAGAGAGTCATGTATATATCAAGTCAAAAATGCCCTCAGGCTACAATAAGACGGTCCTCTGACCTCACAAAAAAATCAAAAACTCAAAATCCCCAAAGCCTAGGGAGTCGGCCACCATGATCACGTAGGATCGGTGCGACTAGAACTACCCCCAGTAGTATGGGTCCTATGGGACCTCTCAAGGCGATTGTTGCCAGCCCTCGCACCCTGCCCACCAACGCTACCCTCACCCAGCCGCCTGCGATGAGAGGATGCAGACTGCTCAGTCTCACTACCTCTCGTACGGTGCGACGAGCCACCTCCATCGAGCTCAGGTAACTGTCCACCAAGGCGGACAACCTCTGCCTCTAACTCCACCCGGTACCGACCCCACTCCACATCTCGATGGTGATACACAGCCAATGCGTTATCCCGCTGTGCCAACTGAGTCCGCAGGAGATCCCTCTCCTGCAAAACATCTCTGTGCTCCTCCTCCTGTCTCCATAAGAGACCCTCCAATCATGCTATCTCAGCATGAAACCTAGCCTCCATATCCCCTGAGACAGCTTGAGGCATGGGCACCTCCGGGACGGCATGCTGCTTCGGCACCCACTGCTCTAGGACATCCTATACATCCGGCTGCTCCAGAACCCCCAAATCATCCCCATCACCAGTGAAGTCATCTACCTCCACCATGTCTGCATCATCAAGCGGAGCCCCCCAACCCTCCATCGATGCCTCTGCACCCCCACCTCCTATGTTGCCGCATCCGTGCCTCCTAGAGGCCCCTCACCCCGCCATCGTCGCATAGTCCACCGGTCATACTCTGTAGTCACCCCAACATTGTCCACATTAGGGACATCAATAACTACATCAGACTCCTCGCCCAATGGCTCAATGATAGGCCAGACTAGAGTCCTCTCATCGTCGCGATGTCGATAGATCAAGGGCTCACCAGGCAATCCTTGGTGCACCCCAAACTGCCACGTCACCCAAACATACGGGAAGTACTACTCTGTCCCATGCCACCCAATCAACCATCTACCCCTGTGCACCCATCGAAGCCACTCGCCAACCTCAGGCCAGGCTGGACAGTCCTAGTACGACCACAGAACACCTCCCTAGAGCTAGATGAGAGAAGGCATCAGTATAGTGACTTACGTCACCTGCCCACCGTCGACTCTGTCCATGCTCCTCTGACCTCCGCCATAAAGCGGCATAACCAATCTCTCGATCCACCATCTCACCCCGAGTGGTCCAAGGCAACCCCTACGGCCGCTCCACAGCTATGTGCTGCCACCCCCAGCACTACAAAAGATAGCTGCACCCGATCCCCTTCTGCCTCTAATAGTGGACCTCGTACAACTCATCATACAGCTACGCTAATAACGTCTGACCCCATCTCATAATAAGTGGAGCTGATGTAGGACACTCCACCAATCTGAACACCAACTCAAGTAGGTTCCAAGGGAACCTCACACCTGAGGAGTCAGTAAGCAGCATATTGGAGATGAGGGTCATGAGCAACGCATGCCTCACCCCCAATACGCCCTTCTCCAACCACCACCGCACTAGAATCTCACCTATCAAGCAGTCCACCTCTGCCCTCTCCATAACCCTATCCACCCCCCTCTCCATCGCCTGACCAAAACACCATGTCAGCACCATTGTCCATTGGTCACGATGAGTCATCCGAATAGGCAGTCCATCTATCAAAATCCATAGAATCCGATACACGTCCTCCAGAGTAACCGTCATCTCCCCTATTGGGAGATGAAAGGTGTTGGTGTGAGGATCCCACAAATTGATCAGGGTAGTCAAATATGCTTGATCCCCCACCACAGGCTCCAAACGCATCACTTGCTTGAGCCCAAGGGCATCAAGCCACTCCCAATCCACAACTGTAGAGCATCCCGAGCATCAGAGAACATAGTCAGCTGGCGGTACCGACTCTTCACAACCTAAAAAACAAAAACAAAACAAAAACATTAAAAAAAAAATACAAAAATTCAAAAAACAAAAAAACTAGTTTCACCTAATACAAAAAAAAAAAATCATCACTAGGGTTTCAACCTTAATGTAGACGCAAAAAAAAACAAAAAAAATTAATTAGGGTTTCAACTTTAATTAACACAAAGAAAAATGAAATAACAAGCAGAGAGAAGGAACACCATACCGGTCTCGCCTCGGCTCTGCCACTCGAAGATCCAGTTCTCGCACTCATGGTGTCTGCAAAATTTTGACAGCGCTCCGCTACGCAAACTCGCACTCCTCCTCACTGCTCCAAATCGCCAAAAAAAGATTGCAAATGAGCCCAAAACCTAGTTTTGGTCCTTATATAGGCTCTTAGGCCTGTAATCGTTCCACCCTAGGATGAGCGCTCTAGTTAGCACTCATCCCACCCTAGGATGATTACAAAATTGGTATTCATCCCACCCTAGGACGATTACAGAGCAAGAAATAAAGCAACAAAAAATGCACCAAAAACAACAATAAATCTGTCGAACAAAGGTGCCTTTGCACCTGACATTCATGGCATGAAAAACCAACGTCGAGGTCACAAATTATCACTATCCTACTCCCTAATAAGGCTACCATAGCTGGACCACTCCATGGGAAGAAGGATTTTTGACAATTTCAACCCCAATAGGCATCACAAAAAGGGTCAAAACCCACCAAAAATAGGTCCGATTGTTGGAAAACTGCAATAAGCGTTCAATGAAAAACAACTGAAGGCACCCTTACAAATGCCATATTGGGTCAAGCGACTCATCACTTTTCTCATTTTTGGTCATTCCCTCATCGATTCGTCACTTGAGGGGGTAGTCACACTTAGTCACCAATCAACAAATACACACCCAATCAAGGAAATGGCATGCATTCAAAGAATCATTGACAAAGACAATCACGCTCCTGCTTGGGGCAGCAAACAAGCAATAATCACAAGCTAAACAAACACTTGGCATTCTGGAAGCATGAACACAAGGTTCCCCAGACAAAAGGTTGCGCCCTTTGCCTATTCATGACTGAACAATGTCCAAGATCAAGTAACACCTCACCGAAAAAGGTTACACTTGAGTTAAGCTCCTTAGCTCGTCAGAAGCAAGGATTCAAGAATGCGTGCCCTTTCCATACTTGGGGCATCAAAATTTGGTTAGGTTACTGAGAAACCCTAATCATTAAGTGCTTTGGTTATCTATTTTTGCTCAGCACTGTGCCACGCACAGCGCATCCCAAAAAGGGGCATCTATAGACACCAAAACAACACCAATCCGATTATGTGACTACAAGCACTGACCGTATTGGCATACATACCCCCTAGGGCAGCCCCCAGAGGTTAAACAGTGGTCCTAACCACTCCCAAAGTAGTTTTGGAAGGTCAGGAGGTCATTTTCAAGCACTTTGCTCCCTATTCGTCCCACCCTGGGACGATTAGAATCCTATTCGCCCCACCCCGGGATGATTAGCAGCAATCGCTCCAGGGTGGGACGAATAGCAGGTTTGACGGGAAAAAAGTCAAACCTTGACAAATGGCAGCCCAGATTCGCCACCCAACTCCACCTTCAAGGCATGGGAGTGCGAGTGAGCATTTCAAAGATCAAAGAGGCAGTCATGGAGGCCTCAATCAAGGAGCCCTTAATCAGGGAGGAATCTTCTCTCCCTCGACAAGGCATGATGGCCAAGTGGCGCCCTCGCATGCGCATTCAAAGGAGACCCTCAGGTCTATAAAATGGTGAGCCTTCTCACCCCAAAAAAATAGAATAGAGCAGGAGCATTTGGAGCAACGGAGTGCTGCCAAATTATACCCTCATCCCTCATTGTGCTTCCTACATCCTTAATCTCTCTCTTTTGGAAGGGAGGTTATCGGGTGAATACTAGGAATGCAATCCAGACCCAAAACCCAAGCAATCGGCCACAATCCCACACCAAATTTGTCGACACAACCCCCTAGGAGGTTTTGGACCCATCCCACCTGGATTGGTGTCAAAACCAAGCCCCAAACGGTGGGCGTCCTGCCCCTGGGCGCCCCCACATTGTTGCAGTCCTAATCGCCCCACCCTAGAGCGATTAGAAATCTACACTAGATTTCTTTACTATTATTTTTGCATCATGTTGTATTTGATTTACTTATGTTGTTGTTCAAGTTTCACTACATTCTGACTTGTTTTGACCTTGTTTTTATCATTTTATGTGTTTACTAACCTATAGGGAGCGCCTTCAGATACAGGACAATCTGGGCAGAATCTGCCAAATCTGACCTTCTGGGTCATCTCAAAATGCCCCTTTTTGTCTAACCCCAAGTTTTCAAGAATTTTGGAGGCCTCTGGATAGGACATTTGGGAGGTCACCTTTGCACATTTTGTGACAGTCCCCAGCGTCCCACCCCGGAGCGATTAGAAATCCATGCATGATTTCCTGATTGTTCTTTTTGCAATGTGTCCCTGATGATGTCTAGATGCTTCTATCAAATTTTGAATTCATTATGACATGTTTTGACCATCGTTTTGCTATTTTATGTATTCACTAGCCGGAGGCCTTGGGGATTGCATGTTTCCTTCTATCCGCATATGCTATTAACCATTTGCTATTTCTCTATGCATAGGATCTCGACGCCAGGAACACCGGAGGGGCAGCAAGGAATGATGAACACACTCACACAAGCGGCGGCAACTTTTGGCCCGCCCATTTCGAATGTGGGCACGCGGAAGACCCTGGAAGCGTACCATCCGTTGATGTAACAAAATTGTATCAAACGTTTCGAGCCCCTGAAGGGGGGGACGTATTGTAACCGGATCACAAGCAACATTAATAAAAGAGGCTTCACTTTTGTTTTTCTTACATCTCATTTTATGCGTCATTTCCTTCATGCATTTGTTCTTCGCATTTCGTAGGACTTAGCATTTTATACCATATCTATTTTGTTTGCATCGCATCCGGTACGCCGTGCTTCCGTAGACATGCTTTCAAGAAGTATATTGTACTATATTACACCCTCCAATATGTGGCACAATGTAGGCATAGTCTTTAGCCCAACCTGAATGGGGAGGACTATCATTCCAACAATAGTGGATAAAGCATCATTAAATGCTTCCAAGGTGAATGTGGATGTTGCAATATGTGAAGGAAAAATATTGAGATGCTTTAGTACGGCTGTCGTAATTATGTTTATGGAGGACCCCATGTCAATCAACACCCTCTTATAAGGAATACTATTTATGCATGCAATGATGTGCAATGGAGGATCAGCTATGTTAGTGGGTACTGGTTTGATCTCATGATCCTAGAAGGTTATAATGAGATCCTTACATGTTTGAATATGCCCAATGAAATTGGTAAAAGCATTAGGATATCAAGGTTGTAATTCAATTGATTTTAAAATTTCCATCAGAGTTTCTCTATGCCTTGGTGATTACTATATTAACTCGTAGATGGAAATTTTATCTGATGTCATACATAGACTTTGATTACGTCTACTTCTAAAAATTACCACCGATTGATATGGTGGACCCTAGATAGGATTTTAGGATGGAAAAGGCTATGATGTAAAAGAAATTTGGACTCCCCTACTAGGCCCCTTAGTGGGTGGATTATGTCTAGTAGTAGTACAAGATCAATTTTGATCAAGAAGCTCATCTTATTGATTGTATAGAGGACCCATAGATTCCTCTTGGATAGGGATATCTTGGAGGTCAAATTCCTTGTAAGTGGTGTCAACGTTGCGACAAAGGTTGGGATGCCATCTAGGAATTACCAAATCCTCAAGACTAAATCAGATATGTCCTATGCCTCCTTGTATATTTTCAACAACACCAACTCATGAGTGACCTCAACTATATGTAGTTACCATGATATTTATTATGTAAACAATAAGGAAACAAATAAATATACAAAGTGATTATCTCGTTTAAATTTTATTTGTGAATCCCTATACTTTTTGTTCATTTTGATGTTGAAAAACCTCTATCTCCTATGAAACTAAGGGTAAACAAAATAGAAAACTACTATAGGGTAATTTGAGCACACCCCCTGATGAAGAATGTAATCCAAACGACAAATAAAGGTTTCCTATTGGATGTTGGATCAAGGTAACCTAAGGAATTAAATTTACCCCTATAGGGAGGTTGCATTGTCTGATTCCTACTACTAGCCCAAGGAGTTTGCTTCAACACTTGGGCATGTCTTGGACAAAAATGATAGTTATGTTCCACTGATTATTTTATCATATGGTAAAAGGGCACTACTAATCCTTCCTAATTTGGGTGCACCCAAGAGTAGGGGACCTTCTGGTGATGAAGTCCAGAAAAACCACTCACTTTGGCCAACTAGGTTGCTAGGGTGAGAGCCAATGGATGGAGATGAATCCCACCATCACTAGTCTCAATTAATGGTTGGGGATGAAGTTCAACTTGTTAATGCTAAAATACCACATGGTGTGTGAGGTTATTTTTATCTTATGCAAAAGAAAATAAAATTATACAGGATTTCATGCTCTTTTAATAATGCATAAAAATAACCTTTCAAATTCAAATTTCTAAATAAGTGAACATTTTAATTTTCAAAAACCTATCAGATACAGAACCCTATATGAATAGTCTACAATCAGGCAGTAAGCAATCATACCAAATAGTAATCAAAAAGAGGTCATCTTTGTAAGGGATGATCTGTAAAAGAGATCATCTGAAAAAGGGATGATCAAAAATAGGGACCATTTGGGACAAGGATGACCATAAATAGAGGTCATCTTATCCAGGGATGGTCATAGACAGACACTTTTAAAAATAAAAGATCTTATGTAATTCCTCTACTTAAGCATGAAAATCTTAATTTTCTATGTTGAAAACAAGAAAGGAAGGATATAACAACTCACAAGTGTAGTCTAAGTCTATTGTAGATGATGTTTCTAATCTCTCTGATCAAAGGTGGACGTTGGTGCACTTTTCACTGTCTATACGACTATCTCAGATCAAGATGACTTTAAATAGGGATCGTCTCAGGTCAAGACGATTGTAGAATGGGGCCATCTCAGGATTAGACAGTTCAAAATAAGGGTCATCTCTGTCAGGTATGGTTACACTTGTTGACCATCTTTGTAAGGGATGGTGGCACCTGTAATTCAAAAACACCAAAAATAATAGCATTTAGAAATGAAATTATGAGATATGGACCAAGTTTAGTCGTGACCACCACTGAAGTGTGCTAAAATGATTATACACCTATGCAATAAAATAAAGAACAAAGTAGATAGCAAATTATGTAACTATAATGACAAAACAAGAAATGCAATAATGATACCCCTTTATTAATATCAATTTTGTCCTTCAAGAGGGTTACAATGGGATCCCACTGAGGGATTTGTTACCAATTTGATACAAATATTTACAATAATGAAAGTAATCCAAGGTGTATCTTGTAGGATCTCTTTTGCATCTCAAAAACTAATTTGGGAAGGGTTTTTCATGACCTCCATGATGTATGATGATGAGATGTGAATATTTATGCCATTTCTTCCTTGTAAAGACCTGTAATCTACACACAAGAAGATCTAAAGAGCATCAAAAGCATATGAAGAGCCTTTCAAGATAAGGACCATAATGATGACAAATAAAGTTATAAAAAAGCAAAAATATGAAAAATGCATGAAAATGAAATCTAACTATGGTAGGAAGTAATTAAAATGTTGCTAAATCTAATGAAAGCAAGAAAATAAGGGAAAATAGATCTTTGTCGGGAGGTCATCTCTGTGTGGGACGGTCTTGCCTATGGGTTATCTCAAGGTAAGACGATCATACCTGCAGGTCATCTTAGGGTGATACAATCATGCCTGCAGGCTATTTCGGGGTGATATGACCGCTAAACTATGAGTGAATTCCTTATGTCCAATGCGAGGCAACGTCGAGTTTGATCTATGGATGAGTTGACATTCTGGGTGCGCTCATGAGGAATGACTTAAGGGTGGAATTTACATTGAAGCAAGGGCATTGGATGGTGCAAGAAGTATAAATTTGATCTTCAACCTTCGATATGGTCCATTAGCATGCTTGGAAACTCCATGGTTGAATTTTGATAGCACTTCATTGCTTTGAGAGTGGCAGCTCTTGATTCTTTAGTTTAACAGCACTTCGATGCATAAAACTTGGATACATTCAATTAAGGTTAAGCACCTTTAAAAATACTTCCCAATGGGATTCCAAAGCTTGCTAGAGAAGACCAAAAATGGTTGAATTCAAGAAATCATTATCAAGAAATCGTTATGCTTAGCTAGCACGTGTAATTGTTTGAATTGTGATGAGCAAACTTGCTTCAGGCACGATAATATTGGGGAGGGATGGTCATGACTGTAGGATATCTTGGGGTGAGACGATCATGATTTAGGTTGTCTTAGGGTAAGACGATCGTTGATTCGGATCATATCGAAGTAAGACGATTGTTTTTGCAAAGGAAAATTCCTCCCTGTTTTAGTGGTAAGAACCATTGTTAAGCCCTATGGATACCCAAGGTGGGTCATATGGCTTTAAAAGGTGTTCATATAGGTAGTTTCCTCAATATGACATGTTTTAGGTGTCTACAATTTCATTTACTATTTTGAATCTCTTTGGAATCTATTTAATATTAGTTGTTATGGTAATTTCCTTTATTGTACCTAAGGATTTCATATTTTTTATAGAAGTAATAAAGTATTGCCATTGTATTTTTGGTAATTTTATTTTGTTCTTGATTCCAATTGTTTAAGTTTTGTCTATTTTATAAAGGTGTTTGATTGTTTCTCAAGGTTATCCTTTTGACCATTAAGGTTTTAAGATTGGACCAAATATGTACAGTTTCTTTATCCATATGTATTTTTTAATATTGTTGTACCATTCTAGTGTTATTTTTTTTAGATGTAAAACAATATTAAGAGCCTTATATTTTCTTATAATCTTAAGTATTCAAAATAAATTATCATTTAAGTTGAATCATGCTTCATGAACCACCTGGCTTGTGGAATCAAAAGTCTAATTTGTGAACTTCTTGAGATCTTTTGCTAGAGTGATAGTATAGGAATGTCTTTATCTTCTCTTGTATTCCTTTACCTTTCCTTCCTTTTATCTCAATCATTAATCCATAAAATTGGATTGACTTACTTCCTAGCCATTTGGAAACTCTTGTACATTTTCTATTTATATTTTTACTTCTTGAAATAAGTTTACAGGAGTTGTTTGCTGTGAAATTGACTGTTATTGATCTTTTTGCATAAGGATGGAAAAAACATGGATTTTATATATGTCATCATGATGGACCATCCCACTTACAGATGCACCACCATATATTTATCTAGAATTTGAGGCACAAACAACAAGTTGTTGGCCAATCCTTGTACATATAGGACCTTTTCAATTTGGCATTTTCCATCAGGAAGAGTTACTAAAACATTACCTTCTCCTTGGACTTGATAGGTCTTATCATCGACAATGGTTACCGGTTTGCCTTCTTTTGCCTCAAATGAGTCAAACCACCTTTTATCACCAGTCATGTGTTTGCTGGCACCAAAATCAATATACCAAACTTATCTATTTGTTTGAGATTTGTTTAAGTCATGAGCACCTTGTGTGCCCTCTCAAACTTTAAATTTGATCCTTCTATAGCAACATTTCTCTTATGTTGTCTATTTCTTTAGCATGGTTTGTTTTGGCCCTTTTTCTATTGTGGTTGCTTGTTCTTGAACCAACACTGGTTGGTATCATGATTGTCCATATCACAAATATTACAATTCCTCTTCTATTTGTTAGGTGTCTTTTGTGAGAAATTGGTGTTTATACCCTTCGAGGAAGATCCCTTCTAAAAGTAGCCTCTTTGATTATTTCCATATTTCTTAGAAAATAATGCATTTTTGGACACTTCATCTCTTTGGTTATTATTTGCTTCATGTTGTTGGAGCAAATTAACCAACTCTTCAAAAGTGACTTGTCTATTAGACACTTGAAGGGAAGTGACCATAATTCTAAAGGAATTTGGTAAAGCTCTTAAAATGATTGAGGTTAAGATCTTATCTTCTACTTTCTCATCCATTGCATGCATCTTAGCTCTCAGTTTTGCAAATTTGCAAAGAACACTTTTACACTTTTTTCATTTTTCATGCTAAGAGCGTAAAGTTGGGATTGAAGGTTAAGGATCATGGCTTGATTTCTTCCCTCATATATTGTGCACAATGTATCCCATGCATATTTTACATACTCTTATTTAGAAATGTGTGGTTGAACTTCATCATCAGTGGCAAGAATTATGATCATCAATGCTCTCGCATCCGCATCATCATATGCTTCTTGTTTATCATCTAATGTAGTGGGGCGTTTGACTTTTCCAATCATAACATCCTACATATTTTCAACCTATAGTATTGCTCTCATCTTTGTTTTCCATGGAGTAAAATTTGAACCTTTGAGAAGTTGTGAATCTAACAATTATGTTTTAGCAATGGCCATTGTGAAGGTTTCTTATAACACCAAATTGGTCCCTTTTTCTTTATATCATGAAACCAGTATTGAAAGGGATTCACTACTATCTTTAGAACCTGCTTAAAAAACCCTTTTGCATACATAAAGCACCAAGTTCCTTAAATACTTGGAAGATGATTTAGTTGGAGGATTTATGCCAAGCAATAGTAGTGAATGGGGTAATAATGAAGTGAATATCAAACAAATTGGCTTTCCTTATTTCTCCCCGATGATTTATATAGAACAATAGCTTAGACATCGTTGTTGCAACTATATTAGGTGTTAGATATTGTAGCCCAAAGCACAACAACATCACCTGTAAGTGTGGGCCAAAGGTACTGTAAATACCAAATGCTACTTTGTGCAATAAATTACACAAAAATAGATATAAATTTGGGGTCTTATTGCTGCTTCAGTACAAATATGTTAATGCATAAAACAAAGAATTAAATGCATCATACAATTTTTATCATGCCTACAAATTTATATTTTTGGAAGGTGTCAGATTCAACCAAAAATGCACCTTTTACAATGCCAATTAGGTGTCGGATTCAATAGAAAATATAAATGTTTACAAAAATTTTGCAATAGTTTTGATTTGCAAAATGATATTCACTTCTTTTGCCCTTGTTTTGAATTTTATTTGCAAAAAACAACAAAATTTTGTATTGTCCCCCTTTGTGTTTTTGTTTTGCAAAATAACAAGATTTTGTGTTCAATTTTGTAGCCCTCTTTTGAATTTTGATGTTCCTTTAAGTTTTGCAAACAATCATGTCAAGTTTGTTCAAATTTGGATGATTTTTGTTGTGCAATAAGTTTGGGTCTCCTTTGTGGTCCAAAACAGAAGTCAAAATATTGTGATGTGCTTTTATGAGTTTTGGTTGATAAATCCCTTTTAAAAAAAGATTGGAAATTTAATTTTAATTAAATAATTAATTGTTTAGTCTAAATAATTAAATAATTAATTTAAAATAACTAATTAAATTAGAATAAAAACAAAAAATATAAAATTAACTAATTTAAATAATTAAAAAAAATAAATGAATGCAATTTTTTTTAAAACTGGGTTTTATAGAGTGACACCTCGAAAGCACCACCTACTCTAGCAAGGCAATCAACAACACAATCAACATAGGGGGCACGCTTTCCAAGGTAGTGCACAACACGACCAGCGGATGCAATGCACAAGTGCGATCAATGTTGTTAGTGGGCATGCATTCCAAGGTGCAGGTAGCAGCTCTCGTATGGGAGTATCTTGAATAGCTCATCATAGAGTTGTATGTACGTGCATGCATATAAACCTCCTAAAGCGCCTTCTCCTGGTGCATGTAGGATAAATCCCACAAACGAATTTTGTTGCACTTCAAAAAATGAGAGACCATATGAATCCCTCCACAAAAAAAAAGACAAACGCTAACACTTGGAAACTTTCAATAGGTCCAGTTGTTGCACGTACAATTGGACAATTTGTTTGTTTTAAACCTTATAAAATAATGATTTTTTTTATTTTTGCTCTCTCTCCTCTGATGCCTATGTGATCTGCGATCCTGTTTCACCTACAACAGATAGTTTCTCCTATGCAATCCAGCTTTTTGGAAGCGTATCGGCATCACAACAGCGTGGAGGGTAGATTAAAAAAAATTAATTTTTTTATAGTTACCTATGTGCAAATCAATTTTTTCGGTTGATTCGGAGGGGCTGCGCAGCGATCTGACCCTTTGCAAGGCTCTACCATACGAGCTAATCATAGTTTGTGCAGAGGGGTGGTGTGTGGCTAAGATCTTGCAATCGTAACCGATCCAGGGCTCCAAACAGGGCTAGGAGCATAGAGAAAAAATTACATAAAAAAATATGTTATGATGCTTATTGTAGGGTAGAATACTGCTACTGGCATGGTGGCACATAGAAGGCCTGCACAATCGTGTTGCACCAATCGAGGCATGTTCTGGCCATGGCTATCTAGTCCTGTGTAGTGCGCTCGGGTCTATAGTAATCGTAGCACAGTGAACAAGGGTTTTGACCCCTATTTTATTTTTTTATTACTATTGGCACATAGAAATTAGTCGACAAGTAGGATATTCAATCCCTTACCCTAGAATTGAACCAATAAAAAAATTTCGCTACAATTCACTCACGCGAAAAAAATATTATTTTACCTCTTCTGCTCAGTTGTAGGCTCACCAAGGTGAGCACATATTCAGTTGTTGGTAGGGGCAGTTGTTGTAAATTTGAGCAAGTTTTGTTGTCATTGATGTCAAGAGGTTTGATCATCAGTTTTGTCATCATTGATGTCAAAAGGTTGATTCTCCAAAAAGCAAGTTTAAATTTTTATTTTGAATTCAAATTTTGAAAGGGCCGACGTGTTTTAATGAAAAGGAAGAGTATTAATAGGAAATATTTTTCATTTCCTAAGTCTCCAAGTTATTTGAATGCCTATGTGTGTAATATCTCGAGCGCTATATTTTCGTGAAGGGAGAAGAAGCTTGTGAGCTTTTTAATTAAAAAGGAGGTAGCTATGTTTAAATTCAAGTGGCACGAAAGAAATATCCCAAGGCACTAGGTAGCGCAGATGGCAGTCAAAGGTGTGGCTAAAGCATTGCAAAGGGAAGGTCGTGGTTTCGAATCCCACGCGATCCATTTTGGCAAAGGAAGAGAGAAGTTTCGTTTTCACCAAAACTCATGCAACAGCATTAGTAAGGGAGCGTGGACCTTTGGTTCACGTGTAGGTGTGTAGCCTAAGTGGTAGCTTAGCCTTGGGCTAAGGCACTGTGGTGGCATAGGTCATGGGTTTGAATTTGGTCGCTGGTTGTTGGGCGCTGATTGTCAAAAGCATGCACAATCTTTTTGGTGACGTGGGCTAACAAATAGGGTATGCACATTTGATTTAATTTGCCAAAGGTTTGGAATGCGAAAAGAATTTTGAGAGCACGTGATAATTAAAGGGCTTGTGTTAAATGTCTAGGGAGTCATAAGGGTTTTTGAAATAATAATTTATTTTGGTGCTTGGAAAATAAAGAGAAGATTGGAGATTATAAGGTGTTATCAAAGGAACTTTTATTTCTAGGTGTTGAATATTATCTTAAGAGTATTGGATATTATAAGGTGATAACAAAGGAACTTTATTGTTATGTATTGAATATTATTTTGAAAGTGAAGGAGTAATAAGGTGTACTTGTGACTTGATATTTTATTGTAAATCTTGAATGGTGAAATAATTATTGAGGAGAATATTTGTGTGGATATTTTGAGATAGACTATTGCTATCTAACCTAGAATTGGCAAGAGGGTTTTATTGTAAGTAAAATAGGTTTTGAAGATATATCTCCATCAAAAAAAAAAGGTATGGGCACACTATCTTTTGTTTAGAGTATTTGAAATGAATGTATGAAATATAATGTGGAGTGAAAAGGATTGTTGAGTATTGTTGGAAATGTGTGAGCAAGTTTAAAGTGCATCTTGTTGATGAATGATTTGATTTAAAATAGAGATTGAGAATTATTTGAGTTAGGGTTTAAGACCTACATTGTGCTTTGTGTTGAAAGAAGGGTGAAACACTTGTTTAGGGTTTATGAGCAAGTTATGTTTCATTGGTTGAATAATTGAATGAAACTTTTGAATGTTGGTTTGAGTATGTTTATGATTGAGCAAGTTCTTGAAAGGACTTGAAAGCAGATTTGAGAAAGTCTTGATGAAGACTTGAGACAACATTGAGAGTAGAGTTGATTGATTCATTTTCTTAAGCTTTGTGTTAAGGCTTGGGGTAAATCTAAGCAAATTTGATTGGTGATTTGATCAACTTTTGTGTTAAATATTGAGGCAAATTTGAGGATGGATTTTTGGTGCAAATTTGAGGGTAGATTTATGCCAGACCAAAGATAAATTGTGAGCAGGTTTATGCTAGATTGAGGACAGTGTTTAGTGTTGATTTTATACAGAACTTGAGATAGAGATTGAGCAGAGTTTAGAGTTGGCTTTGGAGGTGACAGAGCAGATGATAGTAGTCTCTAGTGGATATAGATCCATTAGCTAAGGCAGTGATGAAAGAGGTCTTCTATGAAGAGAGATCCATAAGCCAGTGTAGTGGGGGTAGAAGTCTTCTAGAAGAGCACCAACTAGAGCAAAGAAGAAAAAGTTATCCTATAGATAGAGATCCACGAATCAGAGCAAGGGTATTGGTATCTCCTTTGGACAGAGGCCCATAAACATTGTAATAGAGAATTGATTCCTAAAATAATTTATTGAGAAAATTTATAAGGAATATTTTCTCCGTGGAGTAGCCCATATTAGGTGAACCACGTTAAATAATGTCTCTCATGTGTGTGATGTTTTATGGAATGTTTACTGCTTTAATATTGTTGATGTTATCATATGGGTTGAAAAGTAAAAAGTTTTATCTTATATTGTTCACTCCCCCTCTTAGTATAAGCTCATGTTCTTTAGTAGTTCACCATTTGAGAGTCATCAAATGTTGCTTTGATACCAATGTAGGAAAATCATTAGTATTTTCATTCATACTTGTGTGGATTTATACAATGCGAATATGCTTAGAATAGCCTGTAACAAAATGATGCTAAATCCTACCCGAAGCTAACAATAATTAACAACATATTTGTTGTTACTAATAAATTTCTAACAAATCAAATATGCACATTAGGCGTGCACTACATTATAATTAAATAATGTAATACTAAACTATAGCTAACTGCCTATAGCCTAATAGATTTGATTATGAATTATATGATTATATGACTACCCCCTCAAGCGATGAGTCAATGAGGAGATGGTAAGTGATGAAAGTGATGAGTCACTTGACCAAGATGACTTGTTTTGGGTTTTGTAAAACTTTGTGAAAATGGAAGGGGGAAAATCCCATTATAACTGTGATTTTGACCATTATTTGTAATTGTACATCTTTATCCCTTGGAGCAGTCCAACTACATGGCTTTCTTAGGAAATTGTGATGATAGCAATTCGATTCATTCGAGAGGTAAATCACTATATACAAGGATCACTTGAATCTAAATGAAATAAGGAAATATACACCTCTACGCCTTGGAGTAGTCCAACCGCATGGCTTTCTTGGGGAGTTGAGATGATAACATTTCGATTCTTTCAAATGCTTTTTTAGAATGAATTTGACCAAAGGAATTGGGGTACCTTTAGAGCTTTTTGGATTTATTTGAACAAAGGTTTAAGTGCCTTTGGAGCTTTTTGAAATTGACCAAAAGGATTAGGCATCTTTGGAGCCTTGTTGAAATTAATTGACTAAAGGTGTAGGTGTCATTGGGGCTTTTTGAATTGAAATGTACATGGGATCTATCTCAGTGTCCTTATAATCTACCCATCCTATCATGTTGCATGGATAACCAGTCACTGCAATTGCCAGGTGACTAGAGTAGATCACTAGGTATGGGGTTCAGTCAAGATTTGTGACTTGATATGACCAAAGGAATTAGGTGCCTTTATAACTTTTTGAAGTGATTTGACCAAAGAGATTGGGGTACCTTTGGAGCTTTTTGTTTTGATTTGTGACCAAAGGAGTTTGGGTACCTTTGGAGCATTTTGGATTGATTTGACCAAAGGTGTAGGTACCTTTGGGGCTTTTCAAAATTGACCAAAGGGATTATGCATCTTTGGAGCCTTTTTGAAATTGACCAAAGGGATTAGGTATATTTGGAACCTTTTTATAGATTTGACCAAATGTGTAGGTGCCTTTGGAGCTTTTTTAATTTGACCAAAGGGATTAGGCATTTTTGGAACCTTTTGGAGTGATTTGGAGATAGAAAGGTAAAGGGTGCAACCTTTATTGAAAGGATACAACCTTTTGAACCTGACAGTTGATTTTTTGATTGATATGAATGCATGGAAAAGGGTGCAACATTTTTGAACCTAGAATATGATGTTTTGATTGATATTAATGCAAGGGAAAGGGTGCAACCTTTGACAAAAGGATACCTTTTTTAACCTAGCATGTTGATTGATCATTATGTGATTGATCAGGGGAAGGTGTGATACCTTGAACACCCCAAAGGATATTGATTTTTTGCTTGATTGGTGGCTTGGGGAAAGGTGTGATACCTTGATTGCCCCAAGTTGTTTTATTGTTTGATTGATTATTGGAAGAAGATACGATACCTTAAACCTCCCCTAGTTGGTGTTGATGATTATTTTTTTTTGTAGAGCTATTATGTATGCATTGAGCTAGGTATGTATGTGATGTAGTAATGACATGCAATGATGGATGCTAGATGTATGCCTAAACATTGTAGTATGGATGCATAGATGTATGCATGTATGTTATGCACTAATTATAGGATGATGCAAAAATGCAAAAACAACCTAAGTGTGAACACCACAGGATGTATAAAAGTCATCAAATAAAAAAGTTAAAAGTCATACATTTGAAGGTGAACTCAATGGATTTGAAACCATTAGGTGCTATGAGGGATGCTAAGGGTTTTCACGAGACTCAAACACCATAGTTGACTAGTCAAATGTCTGTATACTGGCTACACAAGACTCTGAAAGATATAATTCTGTTAATGAAGACCTAGATATTCAATATCCCTATGTGTGCATGTGATGTTCATTAATGATGCATAAGACTACCTCATTGTCAAGCGGGTTTCATTCAATCCATTTTTGTAATGAATATTACCCTATGGTCATCTTATCTTGATTTTGAATGTAGTTGTACTAGACTACAAGGCAATATAAACCACAAAAATATAGCTCATCTGCAAGCCGATATTGGTCTGTACAAAAGAAGGTTGATATTGTGACAGACATATCACCATACGTAAGGCTACTCTATTTCCAGGTGAGTTTCATTCAACCCATTGCTATAATGGTGGTTTTCCCATGGATTTAGAATAAATTAAGGATTCTAGGGATTCAAGCTTTTTTTTTTTTTATAAGTAATAATAATATATACAACGGGTTTTTTTTTAAGGGTCCCAAAACCTTAGGTACATAAGAAGTCGTAGTTATATTTTGATGTTAGAGTAGACCAGGGCTGTGCCCTTGGGGACCAAGTCGGGGCCCAGGGGCCCCAATGCCTACAAATAATCCATCCAAAAATGTTTCCAACAAGACAAAATTTGGCCTAAGGCCACCAAATAGGGAGAAACCTCAAAATTGCCCTACAATTAACCTAAAAAGTCACTGGCTGCCATCGCTCCAGATAGCCCTATAGCTAGGCCTGACCTAGACAGGGACCCTGACTTGGCAGATTAGTTCCCCTACCTATCAGGTTCGTCGCCCAACCTGCGATGGAGTTCAGACAAGGCATTGGCCACTATGGAATCTGCTTTTGAAGAAGCGGTCAGGGATCTGATCGTGATGTCTAGGAGGGCTCTAGTGGAAAATTTCCACAACTTATTTTTGGAGTCAGATCTAACTTCGATGGCTTTCGAGGCCTCCACCTTCGCCTTCTTGGAGCTGCCAGCAGCCCTGCTGCTATCGAGGGTCGGGCCCTTACGGATCGAACTTGCACCAGGATTCGGGGCCTCGCCTAGGGCCTGAGCTGGGGTTCTACATTTTTGGGTGGGTCTACGCCATTTTGGGGAAGGGGAGGCTTTAGGGGATGGGGTCTCCTTAGATTTGGATGTTGCAGGGGAAGCAACAGGGGAGCCAGCCTCTTCAAGGGGGGAATGGAGGACAGGGGAGGGATGCGATGTAGCTAGGGCTGGTTTGCTAGGGCGTGTCTATACATAACAGCCATGAGCCCTTGGTGGGAGGGCCGAGAATGATTCCTACAGGCCCGATCAATGGTGAGGCTTAGGGAATAAAAGAGAAACTAGGGGGTGCTTACCAGCATGGCTCCATGAAGGTGATTATAGAAACTAAGGTGAAAGCTACAGAGGCATTGATCCAGGTCATCGCAAGTTATATATTGCATCACTAGGATGATGGCCTCGTCAAAGGAGGTCAGGAGGTCAGCTTGAAAGAGGTTGGATTTGTCCCATTGTTGTTCTGGGAACTAGGAGAGCTCCTCCTCCCAGTTGTGCTTGTCCCACCAAACAAATATTCCTTTCTCCTTATGGTGCAAGCCCGTCACTTTAGTCAAAAAATCCTTGGACACCTTGAAGTGAAGCCCTTTCACTTGGACCTCCCCGTTGTTCTAGGAATCTAGAAATCCCTACGTGATTTCTTTGTCTGCCCCTGTGAACTTACTGAAGAAGTGAGTGTAGTTCTTGGTGTTAGAAAATATCCTGGCAGACTCGCTCAGGTCGAGAGTGGAGGGCTCGAGGAAAAATGCCTTGGCAGCCATGGAAGGCAAATAGGAAGGCCAGGGGCAGGGGAACTAGAGTCAACCTGAATTGAGAGGAGAGACTCGCGGGGACAGGGGAAGGGGAAACCACACAGGAATGCGAGTGGCCTCTAAACATGGCTGGGTTAAAATCTTACAGGGAGGCACCAAGGAGGGGAAGGCCCATAGGCGTCGAGAAGGGGCACTTAGGGTAAGGGATGACACAAGCTGGGAGGAGCTAAGGGGACGAGGCTATCGATAGCCACGTGGGGAAGGGAAGGGGAGCCAACGACAGTGCTCCAATTGGCATAATCTTTATGGGGAAGCAGTTTGGAGAAATCTCTCAGGAGAAAGGCTCGTGCGGTCTGACTCAGCATGAAGATCTGTTAGAGTGGTGCCCAATGTGGGAAACTCGGACTGAGAAGTCGTGTGCTCCAACTTGGGCTTGCCAGGTTTTCCAGAAAGGCTACTATTATCCAGATCAGGATAAGTCGATAATTTGATGTGGCCTCTAAAGTGGGGAGCACTTGGTGAGACATGATGGCACTTGATCAGATTGGCCATCCCTCGGGAAGAAGGGTCACTGGGGCCAATAATAAATGTAGAGCAGGAAGGAGTATCCCCTGTACATGTGGGGAGGGTGTGACATCGCACCTTCAGGGCCCTAACTCGGGGTGATCTAAGTGCCTAAACTCTCATCGGGGCTTGAATTGTCTTGAGACGCTAATTGGACTAGAGCATCAGGGAAATTCGTGGTCCAGGTAGTGAGATCTTCTATTGTGGTGGCTTGATTGGCCATGAAATTAGCTACCCTATTACCTTCTCTGTACACATGACGAAAGGAGTGATGAGTGAATCCTTGGAGGATGGTGAGAACTTCCCAAATGGTGTTGTGGATATGCCATGAGCTATTTCCCAAGTTGCGGGTGGCCTTGATGATGACTAGAGAATCACCCTTGATGATGACTTTTTGGGAGGTCTCCTTGAGGGCTATCATCCCACGGAGGAGAGCTGTTGCTTCGATGAAGTTGTTAGTCTAAATGCAAAGTGGTTTGACGTACGCCAAGATTAGGGTCTCGTGACTGTCTCGAATGACCCCGCCCGCTCTAGAGGGGCCAGGGTTTCCTTTAGAAGCTCCATCAAAGTTAATTTTAACCCATTCAGGAGGAGGGGCAGTCCACCTTATCATCAAACGATAGGAGGGGGTGAGAGGGGGATCAAGGGGGAAGCTAGACTCTGAGGGAGGAGAGGAGGGTGGACTCGACCAGCCTTCGAGGTGCCTCGCTCAAGGGGAGGGAGTGGGAGTTCTCAAGGGCAAAGGCAACCGCCATGGCTACCACCCACTGGGGGGAGCAGGTCGGGGAGGAGAAGGCTCTGCTATTGTGCTCAAGCCAAAGTTACTAGAGCAAATGAGGGAGGCAAGAACCCCATAGGAAGTGTATGAAGGGGTGGGCGAAGGGATTGGGCCATTGATACAGGAGGTTAGAGATGGAATTGGGGGCCACCCACTGGATAGAAAATTGGGATAGGATGAAGCCCAGGGCTTCAGAAGATAAGGGGCATTTAAATAAGAGGTGATTAGTAGACTCCCAAGTAGCACAACAAAGGAAGCATATGTTCGAGATCTGAAAGCCCCTCCTGATCAGGTTCTCGATAATCAAGATCTTATTTTGGATGGCCACCCAAACGAAATGGCTAATTTTAGGGATCAACTTCTTAGCCCATACCTATTTGGCTGGGAATGGGGCCTCATTAGGGACTCTTTGGAAGTTGTAGGCAGATTTGATAGAGAAGATGCCACTAGGAGTGTCGTTCCAAACGCATCTGTCGTTCCCTTCAGAAGACGGGATAACTGTCACCTTGAGGAGACGTTAGAGCCTAGAGGATTGAAGCGGGTGCCTAGGGTTCAGGATGGGCTTCCATGTTACCCATCCTTGGTTCTGGGTGAGATAGTTTAATACTTTGGGTCCTCTTCCCACCAGGCCTAATTTGAGGGTGAGGAGTTCAATGTCAACAATTAGGGCCTTATCTTGGATCCACCTATCTTCCTAGAAGTCAATCTTGGTTCCATCCCTGATGATCCATCTGGTCCCCTTCTGAATGATGTGTTTAGTGGAGATCAAGGATTTCTAGAAGGCTAATCCATCTCTGGGCTAGGAGTCACTGAGGAATGGGTGATGGTGGATGTATTTCTTGCGCATGATACTAACCTATTCATTAGGGGCATTGGTGAACACCTTCCAGGCGTGCTTGGACAAGAGGGCCTTGTTCATGGGGGTCACCCGCCTAAGCTCGATCCCTCCCTCACCTTTGGGGTGGCAGACCAAGGGCCAAGAAACCAGGGGAATCCTCTTCTTATCTTCACTGCCCAACCACAAAAAGCATTTTTGGATTTGCTCAATGTGTGCTGCAATGGAGGCCGAGATTTTGAAGACCGACATGAAGTAGACCGGAATGCTTTGAAGAACCGTCAACAGGAGGGTGGCTCTACCTACCTGTGAGAGGAGGTGGCCTTTCCAGGGGCCAGCTTCCTCTAGATCTGATCAATCATCTCGCTTCAAAGGGTCTTGGAGGAAGCTCCTATAAATAGGGGGAATCTCGAGGTAAAAGGAGAGGAGATAATTAGGGGTACATCCAAGAATTTGCTCGATTTTGATTTGCCTAGCTGGGGGGTATGGATAAAGAAAATTTACTTTTTTGAAGGTTGATTTTCTGCCTGGCTGCCTCCTTATACAGGGTCAAGATGTGCTTGATGGTCTTGGATTGAGGGATTGAAGCTAAAGTAGCAAGGATGGTGTCGTCCATGAACTACTAATGGGACACAAGGGGTAGGCCCGGTGCAAGCCTGATGCCCAAGATAAGTCCATGGGAGACAACACTCAAAATGGTGCATCCTAGGGCCTCATCCAGGATTATGAAGAGGATCAAGGACAGGGGGTCGCCTTGGTGAAGGCCTCTGGAACTGGGGAAGAACCCAGTGGGGGATCCGTTAATGAGGATAGAAAACTAAGTGGAGGAAACACAGTTTCTGATGAGGCTGACCCAGGAGGGGTGGAACCCAAACTTGAGAAGGACCTTAGAAAGGAAATCCTAGTCAACTATGTCGAAGGCCTTGTTCATCTCTAGTTTGAGTAGAAAGGATGCCTTTTTGGATAGGAGGGCCGAGTGGATGGCCTTGTGCATGATGATAACTCCATCTGTGATAAGTTTACCTTTGACCGAGCTCCCCTGGCAGGGGGCAATGATCATGGGAAGGATATCCTTAAGGTGAGAGGTCATGGATTTGGTCAAGATTTTGTATAAGACATTACACAAGCTGATGGAGCAAAATTTAGATAGGGATCTGGCTGCCTGAGACTTTGGGATCAAAGTAATGAAGGTGGAGTTTATACCTCTGGGGACGGAGCTGGCAGACTGGAGGTCCCGGATGGTTGTGCACACTTCTTGGCCAACGAGGTCCCAAAAGGATTGGAAGAACCATGGGGGAAACCCGTTTGGGCCTGGGGCCGCCTCGACCTTCATGGAAAACATAGCAACATGGATTTTAGAGTCAGATAGGGGCTACAAGAGCATCTCATTTTCCAGGGCCAAGACAAAATTTGGGATATGCTCTAGCAGGGATTATGTCACTTTTGGGGACATCTGGGGATTGTCGCCAAGGAGCTCCTAGAAGAAGTTGATGGCTTTAGTCCGAATGTCTTCTTCATCCTTGATTATTCTACCATCACTGCCCACAAACTCAAAAATTTTGTTGGAGCCCCTATTTCTAAGGGTTGACGTGTGAGAAAACTTGGTATTAGCATCACCATATTGGAGCCATAGGGCTCTTGACTTCTACCTCCATAATGTTTCTTCCCTGGCCAAGATGTTGTGGTACTCACTGAGGGCTGAACGTTCCTCTTCCCTAATCCTCGGATCTTGGGAGCCTTCCTGGAACCTGAGCTTAAGGTCTTCGAGATTTTTCTTGATTGATGCTTTATTTTCGAAGATGTTGCCAAACACCTCTCTATTCCATACCTTGAGTTGTTCTTTGAGAGGTCTCATTTTGTGGTAGACTTGCTCATTAGGGCACCTAGGGATTGGGGGAGCCCACTAACAACCAACCTGGGCCCTGAAGTTGGGGTGGTGCAACCACATGCACTAGAACCGAAAGGGCAGCTTGACGGAAGAGCGATGGTTAGTTTCGAGGAGGAGGGGGCTATGGTCAGACCCAATTTTGGGGAGAGCCAGCAAGGTTGCATCAAAAAATAGGGAAATGGCTTCCTTAGAAAGGAACACTCTGTCTAGTCTGACCTAGATATGGCTTGCTCCCGCTCTTCTGTTTGACCAGGTGAACCTGGCTCCTTTTAGGTTGACGTCCATGAGCTCATTGAGGTCGATGAAGGCTCCAAAGTATTCCATGCTTTTGGACGGAGCTATTGAACCCATATTTTTATCAAAAAGGAAAATGGGGTTTTTGAAGTCCCCTTCTAGGATCCAGGGAAGGGGGGCAAAGGCTTCCCTCATCGAGCTAATTTCCTTCCATAAGGTAGCTTTCTCAACTAGGCTGTTGGGAGCATAGATGTTAGACAAGATCCATGAATGCCTTTACTTCACACAAAGGACAAAAATGTTGATTATTCTAGGGGAATATGAAATGAGTCTCTCCTCAAAATATCGATGATCCCACATGCACAGCAAGCCTTCGACTGTGCCAACTGCAGGGGTAGACAATGACTCACAATTTTTCCAAGTAGCTTGGGCGACCCTATGAGCGGTCATTTCATCTATTTTGGTCTCCTAGAGGAGGAGGAAGGATGGGCGGTGATCCTTATGGAGTTGGCCAAGGATCCTTTTTTTGGGGGCACCATTGAGCCCCCTGACATTCTAGGTGATGAGCTTCATTTGACACCCTTGGGGGGTCGCTTGCCCCCCTTCCCAAGTTGAGCAGGGGGTTTGGATCGTAGGGCGTCTACTTTGGAGAAGCTCACAATGATGTCAAAGAAGGTTGCTTGAGAGCCATTGGCTATGTCATCTTCAGTGATCCTCGATCGTTGATCGCCTAGAGTGGGGCGACCTCTCTTGAGTTTGCTCTCAAATTCTGAGGTGAATGTCCTACTTCGGGTCATCTTGGGGTTGATTTCATCAGGCCTGGACTGAGAGCTGCCCTCAACCTCATCGTCGGACCTCTTGGAGCTACACTCTAAGGGGGGAGGCCAACAAGGAATGTCGGGAGGGGCGATAGGGAGTCGAGAGGGGGATAGCGAGGAAGGGGGGAGAAAGAAACTCTAGCATCCAGGGAGGAGGAAGGGAAGGTGGGAGCCGATGGGGGAGAGAGCCCGGGTGGATCTTAGGGCTGAGAGGGGGCATAAGCGAGGGCCTGTGGGGAGGGGGGGAGGGATCCACATCGGGTGAGGGGGGAGTCTGGGATCGGGGCCCCGAGAGGGCAACCAGGGAGAGGTTCGGGGGAAGGGCAATCCGTTAGGCAAGGGCCCACCTGGGATTCCTTTGGGACATAAGGGGAAGCCTCCTTATTGTTCCAATCCTAGGATCTGTGGCCGTCGTGGGGGGGCCCATGGGAAGGGGCCCTGCCTGGTCGAGAAGGGGGTTTAGTGAGGAGAGAAGCATCAACCTTCTTGGAGATGGGACATTGGTAGGGAAGGTGCCCCTGAGTGCAGTAGAGAGGGCAAAAAGCAGGTTTGTTTTCGTAAATCAAGTTTTGGTGCCAGAAGAAGGACCTAGAGGAGATGGACATGAAAGAGGGGAGTTCAAATTCTAGATTTGCATTGACGCAAAATCTTGCATGGACCATTCGAGAGCCTGCCTTGGTAGCAAGGTTGAAGGCCACCAACTCACTGACCGATGGAGCAATAAGCCTTAGTACGTCTCCATGCCACAAGTGAAATGGAAGCTCAAGGAACCAAACCCAGATTGGAGTAAAGTTGATACTTTGGGTGCTGGGATGGAAGTCAGCTCCATATCGCCTGAGGAAGAGGCTTTTACGTCCCAGGAACCAGGGCCTGCCAGACATGATCTTTTCAACTTCATCATTGTTGTTTAGTTTGATGATGAAAAATCCCTTAGTAAGGGCCACCAACTAAATATGTCCAAAAACTTTCCACTTGGAATCCGCCCATCTGTGGATGGTTTCCATGTCCGGTCACCCTCCTAGGAACTTCCCAAACAGGGAGGCAAAGGATCCAGAGACAAAGGATGAGTAGACATCCTCTTGAATGGAAATGTGGGTTCCCATGAGGGAAAGCCCTATGCCCAGGGCTCGACACTGGGCCCTGGTGCCAGCAAGGATCTGCTAGTAGGAGGGTTTGGGCCCTCCCAAGGTAGAACCTTGCCCAGGATCTAGAGGCTTTTTCCCTAGGCCTGCAATTACGTCGAGGCTAGGAGGAGGCCCTAGGCCCAAGATGTTGTCCCCACCCTGACTGCCAGTCTGCTCAGCCTCTAAACCCTCCTCTGGTCCCATCGAGGGCCTTGCAGACCTAGGCCTGAGCCTTGACACGCTCGATCTCGATCCTAATCCTACGCTCACCCTGGATCCTATGCCTGCGTCTGAACCTGCTCTCACTCCCATTCTCACTCTCGCTCTCATTTTTGCTCCTGCTCCCACCATATTCCAAATGTTGAAAACGGGGATTCAAGTTTATTATCCCCTTTTTTTCTTTTGATTTCTTGGGATACTTGCTCATTTGTTTTAGTAGCGAGAACCACTCTTTTTAGAGCAAGGGATTTTATTAGTGGTGAAAACCACTATATTTTTCTGGGAACTTGCTCATTTTGTGGAAGAGCAAGGGGATTTCTTGGATAGGGAGGATCCTGTCCTTTTGTCAATTATCATCATCCTAGGCCATGTGCATAATAGGATGAGCAAGGAAAACCTTTTCGCTCAAGGTGATAAGGGCTACATTGTAGTGTCATCCTTCCTTGTTCAAACTTGGATTTTACTGTGTGAAATTATGTTTGGTATTTTGACATATGCAAGGTACTATCAAAGCAATACCTTACCTTCTAAAGCTAAGATAGCTTTCTAAAAAATTGAAAATAAAATTAGAGATGGTTGAATGACCGAAAACCCTAGTGAACACCCTATAGCAACTTATTTGTTGTGTTGAAAAACACAGTTAATCGCAAAGGGAAATATGGATGGTAGTGGTATGTGATATGTGGGGGTTTTCCCTATGATATTTTTTAAACTAAAAGGTGTGCATAAAATAGTCAGTGGCCGTCTAAATATCATTGTTTATATTTATTTGGTATCTAACCTATCTTATGAGGACCCCTTAATACACAAAAAGCTTGTAAGAAAAACTTCAAATGATGATGATGGATAAGGTTGATTTAAGACTCATGATTGGCATACAAATAGGGTGTCATTCGTAAGAATGCAAACACAACTTGTCTTAGTGCAAGTGTAATGGATAAATATACCTAATGCAACTAATCAGTGAATGCAACAAAATGCATGATGATGTAATACAAATGTTTTTGTTGTTTTTGTTGTTTTGTATTATTTTTGTGGTTTTTGTTTTTCTAACTTTTTTTAGAATTTTGATTGATTTATGATATTTTTTTGTGTGTGGATGAAGGTGCGATACCTTAAACACCCCCAAAGTGTGCATTGATTGGCGAATATGGGGAAGGTGTGATACCTTCAAAATCTTCAAATTGCTTTATCGATTGTGATGTGGATGGTGGGAAAAGTGTGACACGTTGAACACCCGCAATATGCATTGTGGTTGATGTGATGTGATTGTCCTGGTTGGGAGGAGCAATAAAAATTGATCCCCCTATTGTGGCAATGCATGGGATGAGGTGGTCGAACCATCAATGCAGAGCTCATTTTGTTCTATCATGTCTTTCACAAGATTCTTGAACAAGTAGTAGGCTTGGATGTCATGTCTATTTTATCGATGATAGGGACAATAAAGGTTTTCATTGTGAGACCCAGGTTTACGTCTATTTGGCTTTACTTCCACTAATAGGATTGTGTGTGCCTCATAAAGCCTTTGAAATAGGGCTAAGAAGGGTATTGGAATTTTTGTGTAATGACGATTTATCTTGTTGGACTTACCAGGTTGTGGCTAATCTTGAGGTCCTGAAGGAGGCGATGTGGCCTGAATTATGGCTTGTTGAGGCAAGGTGAGCGAGCCATCTATGGGAAGGACCTACTTGTCTATAATATCTTGGATCATATTTTTTAATATAATGTAATAATTAATTTTTGACCCTTCTATTTGTGGTAAAGACAAAAGTGATCTTATAATTCTTATACTTAGGCCTATTCAGGTTGAAAGGGCGTATGTCTAATAAAAAAATTTGATTTTGCCTCATGCAGCTTTTAAAAAATGGTCAACATGGGCTTGTGTAATGGAGTCCAGGTACAAGTCCGGCATCTTGAACGATATGGACAAGGTGGATGATTTTATGAGGCAAAAAGGTTGTGTGTATCTCATTCACTTACCTAGATTACTCTGCTTGATTTTTTGGCATAGGTAATGGATCATTAACTATTCATAATTGTTTATCATTAGTAGTGAGAGGATTGTCAATTTGAAGTTGATTTCTTTCAAGCATGTCCTATATTATGTTCTTGAATGTATAGTATACCTAGATATTATGACCATTTTGTTTATGATATAAATAGTACAGGTCCTCTCTATGCGTCTTAGATTTTGGGCAATTTGGATCTAGGGGGCATACTTCAAGCAAGGTTATAATCGTTGCCTCACATAGTCAGTTAAAGAGTGATGTCAAAGATTTAAGCAATGGTGTATAAGTGTGAGGTGAGTGGCGTGATTGATTATGTGTCTGATTTTGTTGTGGTTTATTTTGTGGTTGTAGAGGATGTGGTTTGGCCTTGGATGCGATTTGCTACTATAGCTCAATGTTTGTGAGTTGATTTGTTAATTGTTGTTAGGCATCATTTTGGTGATCCACTTGTATCTCAAGTTTAGATAGTCAATCCAAGATATGTTGTAAGACTATTGGGGTGGTGATTGGATGGTTTTTGATGAAGTTGGATGGCAACTAATAGGTGATGGAGGTGGATTGGGTGCAGGTTCCAGAAGATAATTAAGCAGATGTGGATCAGAATTATTCAACACCTATGGAGATTTGGATGGTTCATGATGATCTTATCTAGTGAATATGTCCACATTCTCTTGCTATTGATTTAGCTCATGTTTTTATTTCAACTTGGAGTACTCGATTGTGAGAGCTTGATTATCCCCATTTTGGAGTAGCCGATATATTTGTTCCTGCTATTGTGAAGGTGTTGGATACTATGGGATAAGTATGACTAGATTTGGTGGTGGTAGTAATTGTGTTGTATAGGGAATGTTATATGGTGCCACAAGTTGTGTAGATTGATTTGGATAGCCCTGGTTCTTTATCACAACATTGATCATTCCCACAAACTCATGAGAAGGTGGATTGGCATTTGAACAAGTCATGTATACCTAATTAACCTGCCTAGGGTGCTCTACTTGTCCCCCATGTTTAGGTAAAGAATCAGGAATGGTACCAATGGGTAGCAACTTGATAGGAGGGAATGTAGACCATGAACATGACATGTTGTGTTATATACTCATCAAGTCTGGGATTTGTCAAATGAACCATGACCCGCAATGGGATGGATGAATATGGTGTGGTGTGATATGACTCATCCGTAACAATAATGGATTCTTCCTCGTCAATAGGAGTGGAAATGTCCCCTACTAAAATTATGGAAGTGGATGTGGGAGTCTCCTTGATTAATTTCTTTAACTTTTCCTCACTCAAAGGATTTGAGGATGAAGAAGGGCTATCTAGATAAATTGATGGCTATGGTAGAGATGGAAGAAGTGATGATTTAGTGGATGGTTGTAATAGTGGAGTTAGATTTTTGATGGTGTCATTTGGTTGGATTTCCAGGTGAGTGGATGGCAAGGTAGATTCTTATAGATAATAAATCATATTGTAATACTTGAAGGGCTTTAGATCAACGTGAACCACATGAACTTGCCCTTCATGTATAAACTTAAGGTGTTGATGCACTATGGATGGGAAACACTTCATATCTCTCATACAAGGCCTTCTAAGTAGTATATTGTACTATCTTGCACCCTCCAAGATGTGGCACAATGTAGGCATAGTCTTTATCCCAACCTGAATGGGAAGGACTATCATTCCAACAGTAGTGGATAAAGCATCATTAAATGCTTGCAAGGTGAATGTGGATGTTGCAATGTGTGAAGGCAAAATATTGAGATGCTTTAGTGTAGTTGTGGTAATGATGTTTATGGAGGACCCTATGTCAATCAACACCCTCTTATAAGGAATCATATTTATGCATGCAAGGATGTGCAATGGAGGATCAGCTATGTTAGTGGGTACTGGTTTGATCTCATGATCCTAGAAGGTTATAACAGGATCCTTACATGTTTGAATATGCCCCATGAAATTGGTAAAAGCATTAGGATATCAAGGTTGTAATTCAATTGATTTTAAAATCTCCATCAGAGTTTCTCTATGCCTTGGCGATTACTATATTAACTTGTAGATGGAAATTTTATCTGATGTCATACATAGACTTTGATTACTTCTACTTTTGATCATTACCACCAATTGATATGGTGGACCCTAGATAGGATTTTAGGATGGAAAATGCCATGATGTAAAAGGAATTTGGACTCCCCTACTAGGCCCTTTAGTGGGTGGATTATGTCTAGCAGTAGTACAAGATCGATTTTGATCAAGAAGCTCATCTTATTGATTGTATAGCGGACCCATAGATGCCTCTTGGATAAGGATATCTTGGAGGTCAAATTCCTTGTAAGTGGTGTCAATGTTGTGATGAAGGCCAGGATGCCATCTAGGAATGACCAAATCCTCAAGACTAATACAGATATGTCCTATGCCTCATATATTTTCAAAAACACCAACTCATGAGTGACCTCGACTATATGTAGTTACCATGATCTTTATTATGTAAACAATAAGGAAACAAATAAAGTATACAAAGTGATTATCTCGTTTAAATTTTCTTTATGAATCCCTATACTTTTTGTTCATTTTGATGTTGAAAAACCTCTATCTCCTATGAAACTAAGGGTAAACAAAATAGAAAACTACTATAGGGTAATTTGAGCACACCCCATGATGAAGAATGTAATCCAAACAACAAAGAATGGTTTCCTATTGGATGTCAAATCAAGGTAACCTAAGGAATTAAATTTACCCCTCTAGGGAGGTTGTGTTGTCTGATTCCTACTACTAGCCCAACAAGGAGTTTGCTTCAACACTTGGGCGTGTCTTGGAAAAAAATGATAGTTGTGCTCCACTAATTATTTTATCATATGGTAAAATGGCACTACTAATCCTTCCTACTCTGGGTGCACCCAAGAGTAGGGGACCTTCTGGTGATGAAGTCCAGAAAAGCCACTTACCTTGGCCAACTAGTTTGCTAGGGTGCGAGCCAATGGATGGAGATGAAGCCCACCATCACTAGTCTCAATTAATGGTTGGGGATGAAGGCCAACTTGTTAATGCTAAAATACCACATGGTGTGTGAGGTTATTTTTATATTATGCAAAAGAAAATAAAATCATATAGGATTCCATGCTCTTTTAATAATGCATAAAAAAAATCTTTCAAATTCAAATTTCTAAATAAATGAACATTTTAATTTTCAAAAACCTATCAAATACAAAACCCTATATGAATAGCCTAGAATCAGACAATAAGCAATCAGACCAAATAGTAATCAAAAAGAGGTCATCTTTGTAAGGGACAATCTGTAAAAGAGGTCATCTGAAACAAGGATGATCAAAAATAGGGACATTTGGGACAAGGACGACCATAGATAGAGGTCATCTGATCGAGGGATGCTCACAGATAGACACTTTTAAAAATGAGAGATCTTATGTAATTCCTCTACTTAAGCATGAAAATCTTAATTTTCTATGTTGAAAACAAGAAAGGAAGGATATAACAACTCACAAGTGTAGTCTAATTCTATTGTAGATGATGTTTCTAATCTCTCTGATCAAAGGTGGATGGTGGTGCACTTTTCACTATCCGTACAACTGTCTCAGATCAAGATGACTTTGAACAGGGATCGTCTCAGGTCAAGATGGTTGTAGAATGGGGCCATCTCAGGATTAGATAGTTCAAAATAGGGATCATATCTGTCAGGTATGGTTGCACTTGTTGACCATCTCTGCAAGGGATGGTGGCACCTGTAATTCAAAAATACCAAAAATAATAGCAATTAGCAATGAAATTACGATATATGGACCAAATTCAGTCGTGATCACCACTGAAGTGTGCTAAAAATATTGTACACCTATGCAATAAAATAAAGAACAAAGTAGATAGCAAATTATGTAACTATAATGACAAAACAAGAAATGCAATAATGATACCCCTTTATTAATATCAATTTTGTCCTTCAAGAGGGTTACAATGGGATCCCATTGAGGGATTTGCTACCAATTTGATACAAAGATTTACAATAATGAAAGTAATCCAAGGTGTATCTTGTAGGATCTCTTTTGCATCTCACAAACTAATTTGGGGAGGGTTTCTCATGACCTCGATGATGTATGATGATGAGGTGTGAATATTTATGCCATTTCTTCCTTGTAAAGACCTATAATCTACACATAAGAAGATCTAAAGAGCATCAAAAGCATATGAAGAGCCTTTCAATATAAGGACCATAATGATGACAAATAAAGTGATAAAGAAGCAAAAATATGAAAAAAGCATGAAAATGAAATCTAACTATGGTAGGAAGTAATTAAAATGTTGCTAAATCTAATGAAAGCAAGAAAATAATGGAAAACAGATCTCTGTCGGGAGGTCGTCTCTGTGTGGGACAGTCTTGCCTGTGGGTTATCTCAAGGTGAGATGATCATACTTGCAGGTCATCTTAGGGTGATACAATCATGCCTGCAGGCTATTTCGGGGTGATATGACCGCTAAACTATGAGTGAATTCCTTATGTCCGATGCGAGGCAACATCGAGTTTGATCCGTGGATGAGTTGACATTCTTGGTGCGCTCATGAGGAATGACTTAAGGGTGGAATTTACATTGAAGCAAGGGCATTGGATGGTGCAAGAAGTATAAATTTGATCTTCAACCTTCAGTATGGTCCATTAGCATGCTTGTAAACTCCATGGTTGAATTTTGATAGCACTTTATTACTTTGAGAGTGACAGCTCTTGATTCTTTAGTTTAACAACACTTCGATGCATAAAACTTGGATACATTCAATTAAGGTTAAGCACCTTTAAAAATACTTCCCAATGGGAGTCCAAAGCTTGCTAGAGAAGCCCAAAAATGGTTGAATTCAAGAATTATTATCAAGAAATCGTTATGCTTAGCTAGCACGTGTAATATTTTTAATTGTGACGAGCAAACTTGCTTTAGGCACGATAATATTCGAGAGGGATGGTCATGACTGTAGGCTATCTTAGGGTGAGACGATCATGATTTAGGTTGTCTTAGGGTAAGACGATTGTTGATTCGAATCATATCGAAGTAAGACGATTGTTTTTGCAAAGGAAAATTCCTCCCTGTTTTAGTGGTAAGAACCATTGTTAAGCCCTATGGCTACCCAAGGTGGGTCATATGGCCTTAAAAGGTGTTCATATAGGTAGTTTCCTCAATATGACATGTTTTAGGTGTCTACAATTTCATTTACTATTTTTATCTCTTTGGAATCTATTTAATATTAGTTGTTATGGTAATTTCCTTTATTGTACCTAAGGATTTGATATTTTTTATAGAAGTAATAAAGTATTGCCATTGTATTTTTGGTAATTTTATTTTTTTCTTGATTCCAATTGTTTAAGTTTTGTCTATTTTATAAATGTGTTTGATTGTTTCTCAAGGTTATCCTTTTGACCATTAAGGTTTTAAGATTGGACCAAATGTGTACAGTTTCTTTATCCATATGTATTTTTTAATATTGTTGTACCATTCTAGTGTTATTTTTTATATATGTAAAACAATATTAAGAGCCTTATTTTTCTTATAATCTTAAGTATTCAAAATAAATTATAATTTAAGTTGAATCATGCTCCATGAGCCACATGGCTTGTGGAATCAAAAGTCTAATTTGTGAACTTCTTGAGATCTTTTGCTAGAGTGAGAGTATAGGAGTGTCTTTATCTTCTCTTGTATTCCTTTACCTTTCCTTCCTTTTATCTCAATCATTAATCCATAAAATTGGATTGACTTACTTCCTATCTATTTGGAAACTCCTGTACATTTTCTATTTATATTTTTGTTGCTTGAAATAAGTTTGTAGGAGTTGTTTGTTGTGAAATTTACTGTTATTGATCTTTTTGCATAAGGATGGAAAAAACATGGATTTTATATATGCCATCATGATGGACCATCCCACTTACAGATGCAACCAATTACAAGATTCAAAATCACTAATTATAGTCTCTTTAATTTATTGTAGTAAACATGGGAGGTTAGAGTATTAGCTTATAACTCCTCTTATTTCATGCTCATATGACATACAGCTCATGGATGATGAGCCAAAAATTGGTCAAGAAAGCATAGATTTCATTTAACTTTGTTGATGCTTATATATCCAAGTGTTTCCTTCAAACCATCTAGATATGCATCTTCCTTTTAGTAATTATTAGAATTAGGCTATCTTTGTTGGCTCTCTTGTATTTATATTAGCTCTATATCACCCATGTTTTTAGAATCCATATTATAAAGTGCTAGTGATCTGCTTTTGTCACTCATGAAATCAATATAATTTATTTATTTCTTCTAAGTTTGTTTTAGTTTAAAAATCAATTAGAAGGTTCCTATCCATGACAACTATTTGCATATTACCATTGTGTTTAAAAGGATGTCAAAAGACATCATTCATCATTTATTCATATAATATCTAAAGACATAAGATTACCACCATCCGTGAATATAAGGAATTGGATGTTGGAAAACTCATTATTATATGGATGTTAAATTTAGAATATTTTTGTATGTATTTGAAGTATTTTTTTATATTTCTTAATGAAATAAAATAAATTGGTAAATTTCTAGCATTAGAGTAGTTTGAAACAATTTATAAAAATATTCCACTTTATATCTATGTAATTTTATTTTTTCATAATTATTATAATTAGGTCTGAGGTGTAGATCAATTGGTTGCCCCAAACCCCGTAAGGGAGGAAGAGGTCCAAGGTTCAAATCTTGGGCCTCATCGGACTGAATGCTTGTCCCTTTCCTAGTTCTTTCAACAGCATAAAAGGTTTTAAATGATCGCGGCATGGTGGATATAGGGGTGGACTTTGTGGAGATCTGTGTGGCGGATTTTTGGGCAAACAACGTAAAATACTGTGGTGGCCATAAAATGTTGGATAGCCTACCCGAATTCGTGGTAGCTTCCGATTCCACCAAGTAAAATAAAAAATAAAAAAAAATTATTATTATAATTAAAACTTGCTCTTGTATAATACTAGTTAAATGAAATGTGTGAAGACCAAGAATATACATATTTTCATTTCAAGTTAGAGCTCAAACCACTAATTTTTGTTATGCTCATAAAGACTTGATAGTTCAATGGAGTCAAACATGCTCAATGGATATGCATTGATAAAATAGTAAAACCACCAAGGGATATTAAAAATTAATTCAAATTATTTTTTGCAAAATGGTAAGTTTTGAAAAGGGGTTATTATTTATTATATAAGGGTTCAGCATTAGGGGTTTAAAAAATTAAAAGGAGAGGTGGAAAATTTTAAAAATAGGGATTTTTTAAAGAAGCCCTTGAACGCATGTGTTTTGAAGGCTTTCAACTAAGTGACCGCCCTGTGGAGCCTTGATAGATGGATTCAAGTCATCAAATGGAATTATGATGTTTTTTTTTGGTTACATAGGAGAGTTGGCTACAACCACTATTTTTAGTAATTGACATTGCAGGGTTCAAACTACAGGGACTGCAACCACCAAACCTATTTGTCTCATTTTTATTGACCCGACGTGAGATGGGGACCGCCAGTCGCTCAGGATTCGTATCGTTATCATCAGTTTGACGCGCACTCAGAGGATTCAGAACAGACTACTACCTTTGCAAACTAGCACCACAAAGGTTTGAACCCAGGTATCTTCTCAGCAAGTGCCCATCCAAAATAGCACTTACCACTCCACCTAGACCTTGGGGCTAAATGGAATTATGATGTTAGGTGTAGGAGAAACAAAAAGAAGGCAAAGAATATAAAGTGGAAACCACTAGATGTGGAGTTGGTCAAATTGAATTTTGATGGAGCATCTAAACGAAATCCAGGACCAACAAGAGGAGGAATTATTAGAAATAATAGAGGAGAGATTTTGTCTCACTACACTTTGAATAGTGGGTTTAATACAAAAAATAAAGTTGAAGTTTGGGAAGATTTAGAAGGTTTTAAAATATGCAAACTAATATAATGGAACATAATATGGATAGAAGGTGATTCACTCATAGTAATAAATGCAATTTTGAGAAAAGCAAAGGCTCCATGGAACATACAAGAGATAATTGTGGAAATTCAAGATCTTGCTAAAGAGTTTGAAAAAAATAGGTTTACACATATATTAAGGGAAGGAAACAAATGTGCGGATAGGCTAGCCAATAGAGGGGTTTTAATTAAGGATCATGAAAAATTTTATTATCCATGGTTAGAGGAAGTAGTAAGTTTAGTTGAAGCTGACAAGAAAATTTTGACCACCTGAATCAAATAATGGTTAAGATTTACTTCAATATTTTCCATTTGTAATATCTACTTTATCTTATAATATATGTGTTTTCGTATAAATTGTTTATTATAATTTTTGTGGTTGCACTTGTGTTTCAATAAGGAAACTAGCAATCCAAATTTGGTAAAGCAAACTATGATAGTGAGATGTTTTGGACATATTACTCTACTAAGATGCAATGCATAGATAGTAGAGGTGAAGTTTTGGTATTGTGAAGGATACTATAGGAAAATTTCAAGAAGGATGTTAAATTTTGGAATATTTGTATTCACACAAAATTTTGAAAAACAAAAAATGAAAATCAATAATTTAGACATTTTATGTAAAATGGTGTAGGTTTCTATCTATAGCATCTCAATTGAGATAAGTGAATCTATTTGTAAACTCTCAAGATCTAAAGAAGAGATTTATGATTTTTCAAGGGTGGGGGACCCAAGTACAACCCCTTGTTCTCTAGTAAAAAAACGTGTTTTGGAAGTGTATACAACCTACTATTTCCTTAAGAATTCCATTTTTGTGCTATCATATCAACAAATTGAGGATAATCTTCCCACATCTTATATTTAAAATATGATATTTTTTTAAATCACTTACCACCATTTTAATTCTTATTGGCTAGTGATTTGAACCAATCCTTGTCAAGGTATTAAATTTAAGATAAGTCCCTTCATCTAGTCAATGATCTAAGAGTATGCATCTATCTAATTTTTTGGTCATGAGGTTTTGGCCTCTCCTTATGTTAGTCTAGGTATAGTTTTCCTCTTCAAACTCAACTTCCCATAGATTATTGTTTTGAATAAAAGCTAAGAAATTCGTCATACTTTAGGTTGTTTTTCTAATTACCTCAAATTTTTCATCCAACTTGGTTATGACATTAAAATATCCTATGATCATGAATTAGGTTTCTTGGTATTTACTTCTCATAAAGGTTTCAATCTCACTTCATACTTCTAATCTACTTGATTGAGTTGTAGGTCCATAGACATTGATAAGGATGGAAGGAATATCTGCAAAGTAGCATATAACTAATGAGGCTATCCAATGCCTAATTGTATGAATGGTTGCATAGGAGGTTCTAATATTAGAATCCCCCCTACTTCTCCTTCAAAATCTACAACATCCCATTCACATCTTGCCCATACTACTTTTATAGTTTTAGAAACTTCTTTGTCATTTTTATTTCTTGGATACAAAGAACATTAGGTTTATTACCTAAACATAGGTCTTTGATACACCTATGCTTTGAGAGGGCATTATCACCCTTTATATTCAATGAGATGGTAATCGTATCTCATTAGGGATTAGTGGCCCTACCTATGAATTACTAATATTATTTTGTTGTTTGATAAAGATAAGTTTAATTAACTTAGACTAGGTTCCTTTCTCTATTTTTGCTTTTGCTTCTTTGGCTATTGCTTTATAATTTGAGGGTTTTCCTCTTTTTTTCTTGTTGGTATCATAAGTAGGTCTTATTACTCTATTACTCAATAATATTTCACAACTTTATTTTTCATTAGATTTATCCTCTCTTGGCTCTGCCATGGAAGCTTTTGACTTGTCCTACTCATTTTCTAGTATTTCCTTATTAATGGTAGAGATATTTTAATCTAACATTGCATTTTCTCTACCATTTTTCTTCTTTTGAGTGGTGCATGGTACTTCAATATAGTCTTCAAAATCTTATGTTCCTTATATTAAGCAAGAATGTTCATCCCAAAATTAGGATCATACTAAAGAGAAGGTTCCTTGTTAATATTTTGATCTCATTGTATTGTGCCCTCAAAGCTCTTATCTACTGTTTCTTCATAGGATAAAGCCTTAAAAGAGTTGGTATTTATTCCAATATCTCTCCTTACTAGTCTCCACTATTTTTTTTGCTTTAATATGTTTGGACCTATTTTTTGGAAGTTTTTAATCAACCTCATCCATATTTATTTCTAAGTTTCTCTTGTGGTTTTCTACATATGTTTCTATTGGACTCTCCTTAGGGCATCATCTCTCAATATGTCCCACCTAATAACATCTTCTACATATAAAAGATATATTTTCATAATCTATCGTGTGGACCCAGAACTAACTACCATACTTAAAAATTATTGATTCTGGTAAAGGTTTACTTATATCAATCATGACCAATATTCGAGCATAAATAGCCAAGAATCCATGTTTTGTAGTTTTTAAAATCTCAATAAATTCTCCCAGAGTGTTTCTTGTTGCCTTGAAGGTATCTATTTTCCAAAATTTAATGGGTAAACCATACATCCTAACACAGATTGGTACTAGGAATATATTTACATTTCCAGGTGCAAAGCCTTCATACCAGTGGGTAAGGAAGAGTCATGTTCTTCCCATAAAACAAGGAACCCTTTTTAGGATTCTATCGTTTTCCTCCTTGGAATAAAAATGGCTAGGAAGAAATATTTTGGAAGAAAGAATAGACTTACACCTAGAGATCTCCAACTCCTATCAATCCTTTTTCTCAAGGCTAAATCCCTTGGCCAAGACCCATTAAATTTATGAAAAATTACCCTATCTTTGAGTAACAAATATCACTTCTTTATTATTTCCTCACTAACCTCTTCTACTAGGGATTATTATAATTATTTTGCTATAAATTGGTCCATGGGAAGGTAAGTATAACTCAAAATCTACTAAAATTTACCAATATATCCTATAGTGATTATATTATTTGAAAATAAACCTATAATAATTTGCATGCAAAACTTCTAACATAATGAAATAAAAAAATGAACTTAGCTAAAAAATGTTATGCCCAAGTAGAATGTCCTACCTCATTGATGCCCTATCCCTCCATTGCTCCTCCCATCATCCAAGCCCTAGCTAACAAATATCTACAATTTTTTTGTTTGCAACTTGGTAAACCATCACTATCCTTGTTTCGTATGGTTGACTTCATAGGGTTATATCTCCTTTAATACCACTTACATTCCTTCATATGACCACTCATTTTAAATCTCTTCAAATTTCATACAAATTTATCCAAGAATCATATGAATTGGACAATATTTCGCAAAGAAATAGCTCCTAAAAAATTAAACTTTTTTTAGAAAAAATTGCCTTAATGCTACCCTATTTTTGAATGACTATCTTAACATGGTCATATCTCTCTCAATACTACTTGGATTCTTTTGAATGATCACTCATTTAAAAAAAAAATCAAATTCCACATAAAATTGCATAAGAATCATCTGAATCAAACAACTCTATGCAAAAATTTGGCTCTTGAAAGGTTATTTGTTTTTTGAAAAAAATTGTCTTAGCTCTATTGATTCATAATTTCCTCCCAAGATCTACACAACAATAATAATTTTTATTCTACAAGCACCCACATCTTACTCCTCTCATTTTTTTATTAAGGTAAATACAGGGTTATTTGAAAATATCTATACCTTTTTCTTAACTAGGGACACAACAGGGGCCACCCTCCCCATGATTCGAAAATGGGTCTTCTAGATAAAAGCCCAAAGACATATGATTTTGTGTCCCAAAGGGGACCAAAATTTTAGGGTCAAACGCATGTTTTTTAAAGGGTCTTAGTCCCTTGTGCAATGGTTTGAACCTGATTCTCCTAGATGAGAACCCAAAGCCATACCACTGCAATATCCCAACAAGGACATTTCTTCTCTCAAATTGTGTTGTCATCTCTCTTTTCTTATTTTTTTTTTATATGCTCTTTTATTTCACTCTTCTTATTTTTTTGCATATGATTGTGGTCAATGGATGTTTCAAGGTGTTTCTTGAAAATATTGTGAATTCTAATAGAATAAATCATTAGAGCAATCCTCATGTCTCAAATTTCCCTCAAGAACCCTAATGCTCAGCTAGACCAAAATGAGGGCATTAAAAAGACTTGAGGTTTAAATATGCCACAATACTAGAGGAGCTTAACTATAATTTAGGCGCCACAAAATAGTTTTCTTTCTTCTTAAAGTTAAAGCATGCATTTTCAAAATGAGTTAAGCAAGTATAATACCACATGGTGTCCCCTCCACCCTTTTCCTCATTACTAGGTAAAGGTGGTTCCTAACAAAGCTTATGCCAATGTGGTCCTTCTCAAGGCTTCACAGAAATACACATAATTTTTATGAGGAAATTCTAAACCATGTCATCTATTTACATTCTCTTTTAAAGATAAATCAAATGCAAATCAAATGGTATAAGCTTATTTGATTAAATTCCTTGACTTTCAAGGAGAAGACCTAGGTTCAAATATTTCCAAGCTATTATAGTCCCTATATATAACCACAATACAGGTGGCACCCATTTCAATCCCATATACCAATTTAAAAAATAAAAGAAATAAACTTAATAAAAAAATCTCTTCTTTAGCATATAATATGATGCAAAAAGAAATTGAATTTAATAATGCATAGTCCATAATCAAACAACCAAACTCATGTCTCAACAAGTTACCATTCCTTATTAAGTTTTAAGTAAGAAGTCATTTAAGCATTAGAGACATCAATGTAAGGTATCATACATCAATCAATCAACAATGTGAAATTGTGGTGTGTGTCTTTGTTTCTTTCTATCATTGATATTATTATGCATTTATTGCCCTCTCACCAATTAGGTCCTCCTTTGCTTGATCTGGTTGAGGGTAACCCTATAAATACAATTTACATGTAAACAATAGTTAGTCCATTTTTATAAACCAAAACATCATAATTTTAACATTAAATGATCATTTATATCATTAATGAAAATATCATCGAAATATTTGATTATATCTAAACCATCCTATCTAATAATTTAGCCTACTTCACATAATTTTTTGAGTCATCATTGTCACATCATCTATTAATCCATCTAGGCAAATAAATAAATAGTTACTATATATAGTTTTGAATTGTTTTGGATGTGACGCATTATAATTATTGAATTTGCTTTAAGGATTCGTTTTTTAAATTCTAGTATGCATCAAATGTTTTGCAATAGTCCAAGATGGAGGATAAGTAAGCTTACACCCCCTTTGCTTTAGAAGTGAAGCTTAATGCTAGGTATACTTCTCCTTTGGTTAACAATATTTTCTATGGTTCTTTAGTGGATATTCTTCTCTATATTGATCTAAATAAGTTTTTTTATTGTGTCTCTTTATTGAGTGTACATGTAGGCACCTCATATGGGTGATTGAAAAATTTTCAAGTTGTTATTATGCTACATTAGAGGTACTCTTCACATGAGGATTTAGTACATCATAGGGGTGCCCATTCTTCTACAAGGATACTCAACTATGGATTACCTATTGGTGATCTTCTTGAGTGCAAATCCATTTTAGACTATTTGATTTGTCTTAGCTCTAAACCTATTTCTTATTGTTGAAAGAAATAACACTATTTATTTGTGTTCAATGGAAGTAGAATATTGTAGTATGAGTCTTATTAAAAATATCTTGAGTGGATATTCATTCCTTTTGAGTAGTTGGATCTTTCTAAAAAGGCCCCAATACTATACTTTTAATAATAAGAGTGTTATATGAGAAGGCTACTGGATAGCTAGTAAATACTACAAAATCCAAGATTTTTTCATTAATACTACCCTAGATTTACTACAAATTATTGTGAATATTTTAGGGTTTAAAATTATAAAATTCCCATCAACCTACTTAGGTATTCCTTTGTCTGATAAAGGAAATAAAAAGAAACCTTGGATCCCTTTTTTGGATAGAATGAAAGATTGCTTGGTAGGTTGTAAAGGTAAGTTCTTAATCATGGTAGGAATTCTACAACTCATAAATACTACTTTGCAATCCATCTCTATTTATATGGTGTCACTTTTAAGATTGCCAACAGGTATAATATCAAAATTTGATAAAATTCAAAGAGACTTTCTATGGAAAGATTGTGAGGAAAAACATAGGTTTCCTCTTTGTAAGTGGGATAGGGTTTGCAAAGGAAAGAATATTGGAGGAGCAGGCTTGCGGAATTGCAGACTAATGAATTTGGCATTAGGAGTCAAGCTTGAGTGGAGATTATTCAGAGATCAAGGAAATAATTGGGTAAATATATCACTTCAAAAATATATATGTTCTCTTGATGCAATGAAATTATTTAGGATAAGAACTCTACCCAAAGGATCATCAAAATGAATATTTATATCAAAGAGTTTGTAATTTATAAATAAACATATTAGATGGCTTGTCAATTAGGAGAGTTATGCAAATTTTTGGTTTGATGCATGGTTGAAGCCTTATCCTCTTATCTCTATCTCAAAATGGTAACCATTGGCTCAAGCATGCCTAGCATGTAAAGATCCAAAGGTCAAAGACTATATTATTATGAGCAACAAGTCCAGATCATGTATTTCTTGTAGTAATCTAGTTGAAGGAGAAGAACTCAAGCAAATTGCAAATGAACTTCAAAATATGCTTCAAGAATTTTATTTGCCAATTTTTACACAAAAGGATGAGTTGGTTTGGACTTTATCATAGGATGGTGGATACTAGGTCAAGTTGGAATATGAGGATTTAGAACAATCAAAGTTTCCTTCTCCCAAATATTTTTTTTTAAATAAATTTGATCGTTAGAGGCTCTCCCTAGGACATCAACATTCCTTTGGTTAGTAGTTCATAGTAAGATTCTAACAGGAGGGAGTCTACAAAGAAGAGGATATTATCAACCCTTTAGATGTTTCTTGTGTGAGAAGGATTTAGAAACATCAGATTATTTACTTATTCATTGTTTGTTTGCTCACACAATTTAGGGTTTTTTTTAATAAGAAATTATATTGGGTAGCTCCATCAACATTGAAAGAGTTGATGAAATGTTAGATTAATTATTATAAAGCTAAAGCATTATGTATTTTTTGGAGGATTTGCCATGCCATTATTTGTTGGAATTTATGGCTTGAAAGGAATAACAAAGTTTTTTAAAATAAATCTCAAAATCATGTCCATTTTTGAAACCATATTATTGCCTCTCTTCCATAATGTCTACAAATATAGTGCTCATCATGGTAAGTCTCAATTACAGGAAAAGAGGTGCTAGTAACTTGGTTGCATGATTTGAGCACATATGGAAGATTCATTTGTGATAATGGAATTAAAATAAAGGATCTACTTTGATCTATGGTAAAATGGAAATGTATAGAAATTAGGTTTATGAAAATTAATTTTGATGGTACTTCTAAAGGAAATCTAGGAAAAACTAGTGGAGGTGGTGTTTTTAGAAATAGTGAAGGCAAAATTCTCCTTACTTATTTAGAATCATATAGAACTTCAACTAACAACTATGCAGAAAGTTGCAAGCTTACTTCAATGGTAAGGGCTTTGGCCTCTCTTTGAGAGGTCCAAGGTTCAAACCCCACTCAATATGAAGGGACTAGGACCCCTCATAAAAACCCTATGTAAAATCATTGAAAAAACTAACAACTATGCAGAGGCTAGGGCACTTCTTACAGGGATTAAAATTGCAGTAAAAAAAGGATAGAAATATATTTCAATTGAGGGGGATTCACAAATTATCATTATGCTATTAACAAAAATGGATGTGGAGATTAGATAAAAAATAATATGATTGTTGATGTTCATCATCTATTACTAGATACAATCTCTTGGAAGTGTGAGCATATTTATAGAGAAGGAAACTGGGATAAATTAGTGAATAGTGGTGTTGATCTTCATCCCAGTGAAATTTAAATTTTAGAAGCCAATTGGCCAAGTGAGATTTTATCTCTTAATCAAAATGATGTCAAGGAGCTGATTTTGGAAGCATAGCACTTTGAGGAAGTTGAAGAATTTATTTAAGAGGAAAATAAATGAAAAATATATTATAAAAAGGTATGATGTAGCAAATGTAATATTTTGGTATTTTAAGTTGCAAGCTTATTTTAGTGGCAAGGGATTTGGCCTCTCTTTGGGAGGTCCAAGGTTCAAACCCCACTTATTATGAGGGGACCGGGACCCCTCATAAAAACCCGTGTAAACTCATTGAAAAAAATATTATGGTATTTTGATGGGAGTGGCCCCCAATAGAAGCCACATATAACTTATTAAAAATAATAATAAGATTTTCATACAATTAGTTGTAACCCAATAAATCATTGAAAAACTAAACATGTCAAGATTTGAATACACTATATTTAACGTTTCATTCAAAGGGTTAACTTTTGGTTTTATTAACATATGTGTTTTTATGTATAAAATTGTAGATATCTTCACTACAATCATGCCAAAAATTACCTTCATTAGATTGTAAGATTGTACTAGCACAAGAGAGCTTCCATTTAGGGTGATATTCAATAATACCTTATCTTTGTGGTCCCCACTTAGATGAAGAGATATGTGAAATATGTAATCATTTAATTTTGGTCATAAATTAGCATTGTACTTTGTATTATATTGTTATAATGGTCCACGAGTTGTTTTATACCTTGAGAGGTATTATATGTATTATATAATGATCTAATAATATGGTGGTTTGACAAGTATTTGCATCTATACTTTTGTATTGTGGTGATTACTTATACCAAGCTTCTCTATTCCACTTTAAAAAAAGCTTACACATTCTTTTGTACATTGATTTAAATTATTTCCATCACTTGATATCTAAAAACACTATAATATATTTTTTATATTTTATTTTGATATTGGTGTTTTATTAATTTTTGCAAGACTAAGTGATACATTAATTTCATTTGAATTTCTCTCAACTATTAAAAAAATATTCATTTAATTTTTTAAAGAAATAAAAGTTTATTTAATTGAAAAAAATCACAAATAATGAATTCAACAACATATTACATATACTTTATAGACCTACATTACATAATAATGCAATATTGAGTGGAGGAACTCAGTGTGAGGAGATCAAGGATTCAATCCCCTTGATCATTTTCATCCAATAAGCCTTTGTAATATAATTTATAAGATCATTTCAAAAATTATGGTAAACAAGTTGAAAAGCATTCTAGATTGTGTTATCTCAAATGAACAAGGTGGTTTTGTTCATGGTAAACAAATTCTTGATGGTGTAATCATTGCATAGGGAGTCACACATTCTCTTTATTCCACCAAAAATTAAGTATACTTATGAAAATAGATATGAACAAATCATATGAAAGGGTTTGCTAGAGTTTTTTACATGTTATCCTCAAAAAGTTTGATTTTGATCTAAGTTGGTATTAATGGATTAGATGTTGTTATAGGACTCTACAATATTTTACTTTGATCAATGGTTCCTTTATTGGATACTTTAATTCATCTTGTGGACTCTTACAAGGTGATCCACTATCTACTTGTCTAGTTATTATTCTTGTAGAGGCATTAGGAAAAGTTGTCTCAAAGGAAAAAAAATGGTAGGAAAAATCAAAAGTATTCCCTTCAAATCTCATTTATAATTTGTTGATGATACTTTTGATTTGGGTTATCCTTCATTTAGTGAGGCCTTAGATTTTAAATCAATATTATCATGCTATGAGAAGGCTATTGATTTAAATTTGCCATGGAGTTTAAATCAAAACTTTGAGAAGACTAAGATTTCTAGGATTTTTTTTAATTAACATTTCCTTAGGTTTATGATGGATTATTGTGGATTTTTTAGGGTTTAAATTGAAAAGTTTTCATCAACTTTCTTGGGTATTCCTTTATCTCATAAACCAAAAAAATCTTTGGGACTCATGTCTGGATAGAATGAAATATTGCATGGCAGATTGGAAAGGTAAATTCTTAATCATGGCAAGAAGGTTTCAACTCATAATGACTACATTGTAGTCCACCCTTAATTATATGATATCATTTTCAAGATTGCCAATAGGTATAGAATTATAAATTGATAAAAATCAAAGAGACTTTATTTGGAAAGGATGTGAGGAAAAACATATTTTCTCTTTGTAAGTAGGATATTGTTTGCAAAAAAAGGAATATTAGATAGGTAGGCTAGAAAATTTGTACACTTGTGAGTTTGGCCTTTTGGGAAAAACTTCGTTGGATATTATTTAAAGATCAAGGAAAGAGTTCGATGAAAATACTACTTCAAAATTTATAGGTTCTCTTAATGCAAAGAAATTATTTAGGAAGCAAACCCTAGCAAAAGGATTGCTGACATGGAAATTCATATCCAATGGTTTGTAATTGATCAAGAAACATATTAGATGGTCAGTTAATGAGGGGTATTATGCAAATTTTTGGTTTGATGCCCTGTTGAAGACTTATCCTATTATATTTTATTCAACATGGCAACCATTAGCTTGAGCATGTCTAGCTAATAAAGGCCAAAATATCAAAGATTATATTAATGTGAGCAACAACTACAAATCATGGATTTCTATTAGTAACCTAGTTGAGGGAGATAAAGTAAAACAAATAGTAGATGAGATTCAAAAGATGTTTCAAGAGTTTTATTTACCTAATTTTATACAAAAGGATGAGTTGGTTTGGAATCAATCAAAAGATAGTGAATACTTATTCAAGTTGAGATATAAGAATCTAGAGCAATCAAAATTCTCTACTCCCAAGGATTTTTCTTGAAAAAATGTTTAATCACTAGAGGCTCTTCCTAAGGCCACAACATTCCTTTGTTTAGTAGTCCAAAGTAAGATTCTTACAAGAGAAAGTATATAAAAGATTCTTACAAGAGAAAGTATATAAACAAGAGGATATCTTGGATATTTCATATATGCCTTGTGTTATAAGGATTTAGAAACTTCTTCATTATCCCTTTTCTCATACCATTTGGGGTTGTTTTTTCCAAAATGTGCGAATATATTGAGTAGGAATATCAACATTAAAAGAGAATAAAATATTGAATTAATTATTTCAAACCTAAAGCATTATGTATTCCTTGGAGGATTGATTTAGTCATTATTTGTTGGAATTTATGGATTGAAAGAAATGACATAATTTTTAAAAATAAATCTCAAAATCATGCCTAAGTTTAGAATTGTATTATTACCTCTCTTATAAAATGTTTATAGATATGGTGATCATCATGGGAAGTCTCAAGTAAAAAAAAATAGATGTTAGCCAATTGGTTATAGGATTTGAAAAGACATGGGAGGGTCATATATGACAATGGCATTCAAACAAAGAATTTGCTTTAATCTATGGAAAAATGGAAGTGACCAAAAATTCGGCTTATCAAAATTAATTTTAATGGCACTTCCAAAGAAAATATAAAAAAGTTAGTGGAGGTGACACTTTTCAAAATAATGAAGGTAAAAATTCCCCTCACTTATGGATAACCATATGGAACTTTAACTAATATATATGTAGAGGCTAAGACACTTCTTACAAGTATTTAAACTACAATTGAAAAATCATGGAAATATATTTCACTTTAAGGGATTCACAATAATTAATGTTATCAACAAAAATGGATGTGGGGATTAGATAAAAAATAACATTATTATTGATGTTTATCAACTATTATTCAAAACAATCTCTTGGAAATGTAAGCATATGTGTATAGAAGGAAATTGGATTCAAATAATTTGACTAATTATGGTGTTGATCTTCATCCTAGTGAAGTTCAAATTTTACAAGGCAATTGGCCAAATTTAGGTTTTATCTCTTAATGAAAATGGTGTTAAGGAGTTGATTGTGGAAACATAGCACTTTGAGGAAGATGAATAATATATATATATATATATATATATATATATATAGTAAAGGATGAAAATAAGGGATTTTTTAAGGGCCCCAACCCTCTTTTACAATCAAAGTCTCATGGACAAAAATGAGCACAAAACAACATCATGAGACAAACAAGACAAAAACTAGCCAAAATGTTGCATCTAGAAACTTTAGCATTGCTTCATTTAACTCTACTTATACTACTTCAATTAATGACCTAGACAAAAAATCTATATAAAAGCATCTACAATGGACTCAAAATATAAAGCACCCAAAACAAGGCTAGAATATTTAGCCCTGCCCCTTGTTCATCTAGGCTAAAACAATGCATCTAAAACATACTAATCTTAGTAGAGAACATCCAAATAATATTTTATATTATCCACAATATTATTTAGGTCCTCCTTGTATGAAAAATGTCAACTTCAACTTATTGCAACTTTGAAATGGAGCTAAAGTTAGTTGATTCCTCTATTGGCTCAGCACTCTTCACATCCTCTACCATCTAAAACTTTTCCTTATTGAACAATCGTTTCCACCTCAGCTTTCCCCTACTTCTCATTGGACTAATCACCCTCAATTTACTTTCTTTTCTTCATAAAATGTCTCTTTGGTATGAATTGGATAGAAACGCAGCCAAATACAAGGACATATAGACAATTGAATAACTACATAACTAAAAAATGGATAGCTTTTCCATTTCAACCTTTGCTAGAAATCCTCCATCCACAACAATAGAATTGAATCTCCATTGACAGTTGGAAAATCATAAACCTCCATATGAAACAAAGGATCTCGAGAAGCTCATTAAACATGATAACACCCTCCTAATACTACAAAAACTAGCAAAATGGAAACCATATTTTCCCTTTCTCATAGAAGAAGAATGTCCATATAATTATCCTTCCCAAGATTTTTAGTTACTCGTTGTTTGGAAGGGGCATTCATGCCCCTTACATTCAAATATATGATCTTCATTTATTACCCTAAGTGGAGTGTTTTACTCCACTCATATCTAAAATGTTTTGTGTTACTTTTACTATATCCTTGGCAATTTATACTTCTAACTTTATTTAATTTATATCTTCCTACTCTAGTCTTCCTTCCTACATCTGCTATTTTTCTTGAGTTTCTAGTGGGATTCATAGAAGGGATTTTCTCTTTTTTGTTACCCAAATATTTAACTGAAGGCTTTGCTAGGGAAATATGAAGAACATCAAAAAACGAGGAACCATCTCTGTAGAGTCAAACAATGTGTTCATACCTTGTTTTGATTGATATGGACCTTGGAAAGGGGTGCCTTCCATTTTCCCGTTTCATCTTGTGCTAGATTTATCTTGAATTGATATATGCTTAATATTTTCCATACACTTAAACTTATCTTATTGATCATGGATTTATTATTTGTGTTATGCTCCTAGGCTTTAGTTTCTACCATACCATCGAGTTAACAAATTGTTTCTTTCTCCACATTTGGTTCATTCTTTGTTTTGGTGCTATTTATCCTTCCTCATACTCATTTGGAGAAAAAATCTCAATACCTTCCATATAAGGGGTTTTTCCCATGCCTTCCTCATCCTTCTTATCTTTATCTTTGTCCACCTTTTTCTTCTTTCTCCATACTTTATTCAAGGATTTCATTGAAGGAAAATTTTTAGTTGAATGTCCAAATTTATTGCACACTATGCATAGATCTGACAAGATTTCATATTCAATATGTTGCTCCCAAAATCTAAATTTAGGCATAAGCCTTATGGATATCAATAAAATCTTTTCCATGTTAGCATTGATACATAATCTAGCAAAAGCTAGCCTATTTTGAGCTTTAGTTATTGAATCGAAGGCTAAAAGTTGACCTATCAATTTCATGATTCTCGTAATTATATTTTCATCCCATAATTCTATAGGTAATCCTAGAACTCTTATCTAGACTAGGATGATATTTATGTTTTCTATTTTTGGATTAAAACCTAGTTTCCACCTTCTTAAAAAAGACCCATTCTCCCAAAAAACTAGGGTCCTCCCAACAAAGTTTTAACACAATCCTCATAGTTGGAGAAAGTGATGAGGAAAAAACATTTAAGGAGAGTTTCTATCCCCATGTGTCCTTGAGGTTTCCATTTCCTTTTTGCCCACTTTCTTATAGATTCCAAATATGGGTGAGTTCCTATAAATTTTCCAACTAGACTGTTAGCCCTTTGATAAACTAGCCTTTCCACGAGCTTATCTAGAACCTGCAAATTAAAAATTTCTTCTCCATAAAAGGGAGAGATATCATATCTTTCCATAGAAACTAAAGCTCTCTTTGAGCTTATCAACCCAACTAATCAAAAATTTACCCTTGTCATGGGATGTTCTTGGGTCAAATTGTTGGGTTCCTCCACCATCAACATCCCCTTCACTATTTTATGGACCAAATCCCAAAGGTCTTGCCCCATCTATGGAATTATTTGCTCCCATCACTTTTGAACCGGTTATCTCTTATAATTGTTACTCCCAATGAAATTATCCTATCACCTAGTTCAAAAAAATTCTCCTTATGACTACTTATTGTTTGTTCTTTGCAGCCTCACTATGGTTTGATCGCTATCGCTTGCTTCAAAAAATTTGTTATCTTATGACTACTTATTGTTTGTTCTCCACTTTCGTCCTAGTGTTTGATCTCTACCATCTACTTCAAAAAATCCTCTACCCTATGATTTCTTATTGTTTGTTCTTCACCACCACACTAGGGTTTGATCTTTATTGCCTGCTTTAGAAAATTTGCCACCCTATGACTATTTATTGTTTATTCTCCACTATCGCACTAAGGTTTGATCTTCACCGCATAAATAATATATTTTATAGAAAAGAAAATAAAGAATATCCTTGCTAAAAAAGTATCCTAGCTATGATTTAATTGACTTGAAACAAATTTTAATTTTAGTATTTTGATAAGATTGGCCTCCAATAAAAGCCACATATAACTTAATAAAAAAACATATAATAATTTTTAATATGAATGAATCCATAGGCTATATGGTACAATCCTCGTGGAGGGTATTATTTACCCAACATGTGCTCATCAAAGCAAACTATATTTATTGAAGCATGGTGTACAACCCTACCTCTTCCTGATTTGAACCTTGGACCTCTAATTTAAAGTTCCTAATTGTTCATCGTTAGGCCTATTGGCTTCTTGATTTATAACACTCTTGTTTCTCTATTATAACTAAAGGGCTCGCAAATATTAAAAGACTCATTTCTTTTTCTTTTTACAAATTTTGATAAGGATTGAAAGTTGATCAAATCCGAAAGATTCTATTTTTTAATTTGAAGAGAAACATGAAAATAAAAGGTTACTAGAGAAAACTCTCAATATTTAAAGAAGAGAGATGTAATTTGTTAAGGGTGGGGGACCCGAGTACAACCCCTCTTTATCAATAAAAGAAAGAGAAAAAAGGTTACTAGAGAAAATTTTGAAAGAGAAAGGGCATGACTTTTAACCTCTACTGTATTCCTTTACTTCTCCCTTGTGGAAAAGCATAAATACGGAATAATGCTACATTTTCTAGCCATTTTTTTTTTTTATTTGTGGAAAACATCCCAAAAGGGATGCCACTTTCGGGTAAGACCCAAGGAGGCAGGGGTATCCATTCCTCCAAAAATGCCCAGGACTCGGACCTGGCCTACCACCTTTGACATACTCAAGGAGCAAACAAACACACAAAACCAATTTAAAAATAAGTAAATAACAACAAAAATAATAAAATAAAATAAAAAACATGCTCCTTGAGTGTGTCAAAAACAAAAGCACAACCAAACACGCACAATAAGATAAAAGAAACCACAACACAAACCACATAGAAAAACACAAGAACCACATAACAAAACACAAACAAGACAAAAACAACAGAACACTACAAAGACATAACCCAAAAAAAAACATGAAAAATAAACACAACCAAAACCTAAAAAATTAAAAAATAAAATAAAAATAAAAATAAAAAACAACCAACAACGAGACAATAAACAAAAACAAAAAACATAGAAAACACTCACACATAAAAACACGAAATAACACAAACAAAGAGAAACCCAAGAACAAGAACAGAAAAAAACACAAGAACAATAACAAAAAACATAAAAAAAAAAAACAACAAAAACACAAGAACAACAAAAAACAACACAAAGAACACAAAAACAAAACAAAATAAAAAAACCCACCCACCTTAAAAAACTAAACAAAAAAAAACAAAAAACAAAAAAGAAATAAAAAATGAACAAAACAATGACCTATCTAGACCAGAAGACTATTAAGGCAAGAATCAACAGAGGAAACAAAATAAAGAATAGAATGAGCTAGGGAACTAAAAAAAACTGAATGAACCAAAGAGAAGCAAAAAAAAAAAACAAGAAGAAACTAGGTACCTTCGAGGCGGAGCCATCCAAAGAAATGATAGAAAGAAGAGCTTCCCTAATTTGAGAAGCCCACCATATAGGAGGGTGGCCATAACAAGTAAGATCACCTTTGTCCAAAGCCCAATTAGCTAAAGCATCAGCACTCTTGTTTTGATCTCCGACCACATGATTGTAATCAACTTTCAAAAATCCCATCTGGATTAAGCTGAATCTTCTCAATAATTCTTTTTATTCTCCAATCCACCTTATGATTCTTAGAAGGATTCTTCAAGAGATTAATCATAAGTTGAGAGTCGAGACTCAACTAACACCTTTTCCCATCCAACCTTAGTAGCCTCCTGAAGGCCTCTGAGGATACCATACCCCTCAGCAAGGTTATTGGAAAGAATACCCAAATTCTCAGCAAAAGTAAAAACCAGGGAGCCATCCGAAAGTCTACCAATTCCTCCCACACTGGCTTTTCCAGGGTTCCCTCTAGAGGCTCCATCGGTATTGACTTTTCCAAAATCCTTAGGAGGAGGTTGCCAATTTCTATTCCTATCCATCTTACTAATACTCACATTCCCTTTAAGTTGGTTGCCCTTAGAAGGTTTAATCTTCAATCTTTGCATCACTTGATCCCATCTTTGGTGGGAGTTTTGGGGGTGATTAAGGAGATGATGGATTGATTCAACTAAGTTGGCTATGGTCTTTTGCCAAATATAGTGAATATCCTTCCTATCTTGATTAAAAATTTGGTTGTTCCTTTCATTCCAAATATTCCAAAGAAGAATGGTAGAACCCATCCAAACTAAGCGCCTAATAAAATGATCAACACCCTCTTGATTAGGCCAATCCCTCCAAAGTTGTTCAAAAGTAAAAAAATTGGACCACTTGTAAGCCAAGTAAAGTGGCCATTCTCCTCCATAGCTCAGAGGCTAAAGTACACTCAATAAAAATATGGTTGATATTTTCTACATTCTCTTCACACATTTCACATCTAAAAGGGCCATGAAAACCACGCTTCATAAGTTGCTCACCGGTAAGCACCCTACGATGCAATAAAAGCCAATTAAAGAACCTCACCTTAGGCCAGAGCTTTTGAGCCCACAATCGAGAAAATATGTCGAAAGAATGGTTGGGATTATTATGGCATAAGGTCAAATAACCTTGAGCAACTGAATACTCACCCTTAGTAGTGTTGTTCCATCCAAAACAATCATTTTCATGGGACCAAGAGAGGGATCTCATATGAAGGATGCCTTGGATATCTTGTCTTTGCCTTTATGGGATTTGAATAGGCCAGTCCTCAATAGGGATCCAATATCTACCAACCTTTGAATTACCGGTATGGTACCGATGAGTAATTAGCCACCTTTATCCAATTAGCTCGGTGAAGCTCCTCCATCCAAGGCCTCCAATCAAGAAGCTGAGTTATCAAAGGCTTGTGACCATCCCAAGAATCTGTCCAAAAATTTGCATGTTGACCATTATGAATGATCCAAAATAATTTTTTCTTTATCAAATCCTCACTAGTCTTAAGAACTGCTAAAATGGGAGAACCTTTGGTAGGAAGTTGATAGCGAACAAGGTCTTCAGGACTTTTGTTCTCGGCATATTTAGCACGAAGATTATTGGCCCAAAGAGCATTGGGGTTATGCAACATCCTCCAATATAATTTAGCAGCTAAAGCTTTGTTGTTATTAATTGAAGACCATAATCCTAACCCCCCTTCACTCTTAGGAAGACATAAAGTATCCCATTTCACCAAGGCCCATTTTCTTTTCTCCTTAGTACCACTCCAAAGGAAACGATGACTGATTTGATCCAATTCTCGAAGAACAACCTTTGGGATATTCAAAATGGAAGAAACATAAATAGGAATAGCTTGAAGGACTGATTTTACCAAGGTGATTCTACCCCCAGAAGAAAGCCACTTGTTGGTCCACTTTCCAATTTTCTTCTTGACTTTGTCCAACAACCAATTCCAATATTTATTTTTTTGCCTTTGAATATTTATGGGAATACCTAAATAAGTGATTGGAAGAGAGGTCTTCTTATATCTTAGTTTATCCAAGACCATGGATTCCTGTCTAGCAGAAGCGGTGAAAGAAAATAACTTTAGATTTGTCTTCATTGATCAACTGCCTGATAGCCTTAGAAAAACAGCTAATGATTTGCTTAATATTAGAAGCTTCCTTAAGCGTAGCTTTACCTAAAAGAGTAGAGTCATCCACAAATTGAAGATGAGAGATAGGTCTAGCTCCATGAGCAATGGTAACTCCCTCAAGGGTTTTGTTTTCCCTCTTTTTGGTTATAGTCCTACCCAAGCATTCAACAAGAATGATGAATAAATAAGGGGATAGCGGGTCACCTTGCCTAATACCTCTGGAAGCTGGGAAAGAGCGAGAAGGCCTGCCATTGATAAGAACTAAGTAGGAAACTGAAGAGATACATCCCATAATCCAATCCATCCAATCCTTAGAGAAACCAAATTGCCTCAAAACTTTGATAAGGAAGTGCCAATCCACTCTGTCATAAGCTTTGGATAAGTCTAACCGAATGAACATGGAAGGAGAATTTTGCATATCCATGGAATGGATGGCTTCCTGAGCAAGAACTATCTCATCTACTATTTGACGTCCTTCCACATAACCCCCTTGCTCTGGGAAATAATCTTATGCAAAAGAGGCTTCAACCTTTCTGCCATGATTTTAGTAATGATTTTGAGAAGAACATTACATAAAGCAATAGGTCTAAAAGCTGAGATATGATCAACCTCTTGAGCTTTTGGAACAAGAGTAATATAAGTTTTATTGATAACCTTCAAAATTTCTTTGGCTTTCCTGGCTTCTTCCACCACCTCTAATAAATCAACATGAAGGATATCCCAGAACTCTTGGTAGAACTCAATAGGAAAACCATCGGGACCTGGGGTTTTCCCTTTTTGCATTTTAAAAACTACTTGTTGAAGCTCATTGATAGTAACAGGAGCGAGTCAAAATAGAGTTCTCCTCGGAAGTGATAAGAGAAGGGATTGCTTGAAGAACATTATATTGTGAAGTTGAGTCAAGGGGAGTAGCGACAAAAATATTGGAAAAGTAATCAACAACAATAGAGTTCATGCCATCCCAAGTATAAACAACATCTCCAGAATCTGATTTTAAGGAAGAAATAAAGTTGTGAGATCTTCGAGCTAGAAGATATTTGTGGAAGAAATTTGTGTTTCGATCTCCTTCTTTGAGCCATTGAATTCTAGATTTTTGCTTCCATAAGATTTCTTCTCTTTTTTCCCATTCCTCTAAGCTGAGTTGTGAGTTTAATTTCATCTGCACTTCTCTTCTCTGTGAGGCCATCTAAATGGATTTTCTTATTCAAATTTTCAAGATGAGCAATAACTTCATGTTTTTTTTTATGAACATCCCCAAACTCTTTCCAGGTCCAAGTCTTTATTTTGGATTTAATGTATTGCGGTATTTTGGCAAAACAGAACATCTTAGTCCCATGCCTAGGTTTACCTTCCTTCCACCATTGTTGCACATGAGGTCTGAAGGAAATGTCTCTAAGCCACATTAATTGAAAACGAAAAGGAGAGAAACTCACATTGGTTTTCCACATTTCCACCATGACTGGCCAATGATCCGAACCAACATTATTAAGAGTCTTCACTTTAGGAATGTGACCATGGATTAAGAAATTTTCAGAGAGCAAAAACCTATCCAATCTCTCCATTATACAAGCTAAGCCTTGCCTTATGTTAGACCAAGTCATAAGGCCATTATCCGGTTGGATATCCACAAGATGGAGGTTTGCAATATATTCGCTCATGAGGTCAGTGCTTTTGTCCAAATTTCTATTTCCCCCCCTTTTCTCATCCAGAGAGAGGATGGTATTGAAATCTCCTCCGATCAAGATCCAAGCTTTAGGAAAATGAGAGATAATATGAGTAATATCCTTCCATTGTCTTCTTTTTTCCTCCAAAGAAGTCGGAGCATAAACGAGTAATGCAGAGCATAATCTGGTTGGAATGTCTACTTTGAATAGCTATAGCCAACAAACCCCAACTGCCAACCATATGGTGAATAACTACCTCTTTTGGATCCCAAAGACAAGCAATGCCACCCGAAGTCCCTTGGGAACCGAGGGAAACCACTTTTCCAGCTGGCCAAATTTTCTTGGCAATTAAGTCCATATCCTCCATTGACATCTTTGTTTCTTGAAGGAAAACAAGATGTGGATGATTTACTTGAATCATTCTTCTAATTTCATTTTGTTTTGAAAGACTCCCTTTGAGTCCTCTAATATTCCAAGTGATGATCTTCATTAATACCAGGGCTAAAAAATTTGGGAAGGGCATTAATCTTACCTTCCTCTACAAGCTTTTCACCTTCTTTTACCATATGATATTGATTGGTCTTGCGACCTACTTTTTGATTAGAATCCATCTTCAATTTTTTTTTCCCTATTTCTTGACTTATTCCAATTGAATCTGAGATGGCTTCTAACCTTGAAGAATGCTCGTACACAGCCAAAATTTTACTAGATGGTTCAACGGAGTCTATATTGGGACCTGCATTATTTGAAGTTTTGACATTTGAAATATTGTTTTTCTTGTGTAAATTTTCTCCTTTTTTTTTTGTTGAAAACCTTTGATTTGTTGGTTTGTCTCCGAGTTCTTCCCTTCATATTTAAATTGTGTTTCTAAGATTTTAGTTTCCATTATTTCCTCTTCCTCACTTGGGACATCATTTGTGGAAAGGATTTCAAACATATTAGCGAGATGACTTTGATTGATCCTTCATAACTGGTTTTTTCGAGTGTTCTTCTTCTTAGGTATTTGGAAACCTCGTTGAGTTTATATCTTCTTTCTTTTGATCAGGAATTTTATTTGGGCAAGCATCGGCCAAATGACCATATTCATGGCAAATTCTACAACGAAAAGGAATGTTCTCATAGTCCACTACTTGCTCCCAAGTGTCTTCCCCAAATTGTAATGTGATATTTTTAGGTAGGGGTTTGTCAAAATCCATTAAAACACAAATCCGAGCATAAATAATATGTTCAAAATTTTGAGTACAATCAGCAGTCATCATAAAAGTTCCTAAAGAGTTTCCAATTGAAGAAAAAATAGTAGGATTCCAAAATTCAATAGGGAGGCCAAAGAGTCTAACCCACACGGGAGCTATAGAAGGCATCTCTTCTTTGGCTTTAAATTTAGTATGCCAGGGCTTCATGAAAAGCCTCGCCCTTCCAAAAAACCAAGGACCCCCTTGAAAAGTTTTCTCTCTATCTTCATTATTAGCAAATAAAACAAGAAAATAACCATTTGGATAAATAGAGATTTGTAACTCACCTTTAGTTTTCCAGCTTTTTGCAGCCCGGACTTTGAAAGCAGATAGACTCGGACGAAAACCCACGAACCGACAAATTAGTCCTCTTTTTTCCAAATCTTCAATGCCGAACTGAATGTTACCCATATCAAGCTTAACAATAGGAGTTCCATCAACTGCTTTAAGACATCCCGACTCCGTTTTCCTGGGATCAATCTTAGGCATTCTTAGAGGTTTATGGGAAGCCCTAATATTGATATTAGCATTGGGTTGAGGTCTGTCCACCACGAAGGGCATCCCTAAAATTCATTTTTGGGACTGAGTCTTTGAAATTCTTACCCTTGATAGGGGTTTTCACAGTAGAATTATTTTGTGGGTGCACCTTAGCACCAGATTCACTTGAGATATGAGCCATTTTTTGATCAACTGCTTGAAACTTGTTTTGTGATCTCTTTAATCCTTGCCCTAGACGCCGTGGAAAGGTATGGTTTTCACTTTTCTTTTGTGCAGCAAATTGGAAGCCGTTGTCACTCAAGTTCACAGTATGATCTATTGAAAGACAAATTTCTAACCCATATTGTATCCCCTGCAACATTTCCTGCTAAAATATTGAGCATAAACCACAAAAATATTGGCCGCTAGGGCCCGAAGGCCCTAAAAACCAACCTCTGGAGCTGCTTGCACTCAACCCAGATGAAACCCTCGCATAGCCGCTTGCCAAATATGTCGTTCACACATAGGGATGTGCTAGGATCTGTGTTGCTCCAAATGATATGAAAATTGGTGGAGACGTTCTAGGGTTTTTCAGGCATCTACCCTCAAAATTTTAGCTCAATCCGAGTCCGGATGAGTGAGATATGGCCGAAACGAGTTCGATAGTTTGGGCAGTCCTGCGAAAAATGTCCAAATTCTCTCCAAATAAAATTGTTGTCAACAAACAATATCACATTTTCTAGCCATTGAAAGGCAAGAAATTTTGGGAGTTATTTTGAGTTGTATGAGATTGTGTGTTTTCCTCTTTTTCTTATGAAGAAACTTTGTTCAACTCATGCATGTTATACTCTCAATTGAATTTCAATAATATAAAATTTTTCAACATATTATTGTGGGTTTTCTTCTCCTAAAGGATTCTTACCACATAAATCATGGTGTCATTGTTTCATCGGCTTTGATATTCTTGTCATGTTTTTTTTAACTCATTATTCTTTTTCCATGTAATTTCTAGTTATTTTTGCCCTTGTTTTGATGCATTGATCAAAGTTTCTTATATTGTCTATTTTTGTTTAAGGAGAATTTATGTAAGTCAATTGAGGGTTTTCCATGGATCACATGGTATCATAAGAAGTTTTCCTCAAGCTTGTGTGACGTTTGCTAACCCTTTTGATTTTTTTGTGGAAATAAGTTTGCATACCAAGTGTTTGATGGAAGTATTATGTCTTATTTTACTAAAATAGGGGGAGATCTAGTAAAACGTAGCAAAACTAGCTCCAAGAGAAAAAAGGAAATATTCAAGACTTGTTATAGACCACCCAACAACAATTCCAAGATATTATGAAGTTGAGATAATAGACTTCAAAATTGAAGTTAAAGCTTCAAGAAAAAGAAAAGCTACTTGCTATGATTGCAAAGGGTTTTTTTCTGGATTATGGTTGCAAAGAAATTTCTTGAGATTAAGAGCCAATGTGTTGAGATCACTCATATTGTTCATGGATCAATCCTGCAAGTGGAAATAAGATATTTGCAAGTACTATAGAAGTTGCAAAAAGAGATAGATTCCAAAGAGGAGTTGTTGGCCCAACTCCAAGCCAAGTGTGAAGATATGGAGAAAGATAAGAGTATTTCTCATTATTCTACTAAGGAAGCTAGCAGTATAAGAGAAACAAGTATGGTAAGAAAATCTAATTCTAATTTTATATTTTTGGAGAATGTAATAATTTATTTGCTATTTGTGATATGCATACTAAAGGAATATGGTCAAAGATGTAGAATAAGATGGGCTATCAAGATAATGGAATTGGAAAGCATGGCCAAGGAATGAGGGATCCTATTGAGGTGTTCTCTAGACTCAATGTATATGTATTGGATACTATGGAAAATAGAAAAAATTCATGAAGAATGTAGGCATGTATATAACTATGTAGGAGGAGAATCCACTATTGCCCCACACTTTTCATAAAAAGGGAAGTGTAACCTTCAAACAATAAATCCAATAAAGTTGTATTACAAGCATTAGGTAAGGAAACCACATGCAAGCTATATGCATCCATGGAAAGAAGTATAAACATCAACCTTACAAATTTTTATTTGAAGGGCATATATCTCAATTTTATCGGGACCTTTGCCTTTGTGAATATTGTGGCAACAAAATTATGACAACATGTATAGGACGCTCTTGGTTTCTAAATGTAAGAAAGATCTTTAAAGGGAAAACAAAGGTTGAAGAATATTCTCATCATTTAATTACAAATCCCATGAGGTTAGAATATAGTTGGATGAGCTTTAGCAAATAAAATGTGATGATTACATGTTTCAAAATCATATTTAAATTCAAATCCTCCATTGTAAGTAATTTATGACAACCCTCATTTTATGGAGTTATTATATAATAAAAAACGTTTATTATATAATTCATTCTGAAAAGCCAACTATTAACTTATTTCTAAAAATGAATAGAAGTAATCCATCCACTCAAATTTTATATGGAAAATATAAAAAATAAATAAAGAAGAAAACATATAGTGGGAACCTATATGCACCATTAATAATCATTATATCATTTGTAGGTAATAATCACAACACTTTGTTACTGGGGATGGAGTGGTTGGGGGTATTTATACCAATACATAATCTCAAAACTACATCATTAAGTTTAACCTAAGCCAACATAACAAGAGTTATTTAAAATTAATTATAAGTTAGAAGATGGGTTTAACCACAACAAGGTTAATCGCATACCATAGGCCTTACATAATAAAATATTATAAGAAATTAAGTACTTTATACAATGTTGGCCTTGGTAATTAATCAAATTTCACTTTCAACACCCCCTCATAATCTAAACTAAGGGGCCAAGAAGAGAAGACATTAGTGATAATAATATATTCCCTCCATAATGGATGCTCTAATGGACCTCCAAACTTGAAGTAGAGTCATCTAAATCCCTCTTATTATCAAAAATTTGTTACTACAAAGATGACTCTTACAAAGGAGTCTCCTTAGGCTAGACCATGGCCATCACTACCATTATTAGATACTTGGATCCTCAAAAATCCAACATAAGATATCCCTATTTTCAAACTTCCAAGTATCCCATGGGTTCATAAATTCATAATTCCATTAGTCCATTTGTTTAGTTTTGTTACAATATTCATTTTTCAAAGTTTTCCCCATTTTTTTAGTCTTATTAGTGTTGTAATTTCCTAATATCTAAGTACTAAAGTCCCTTACTTTTCTTTGGTCTATTAAAATTCCTATCCTTGATCCATTCCTTAAATTCCCCATTCATAATATTTACCCCATAAAAGTGTCCCATTATTCTTAAGGTTTCAAGATCTTTAATACATAAATATTGAATTCCCCATTTTCAACACATAAACATTTAATTCATACCATGGTCCTTTTATCATGCCTAATCTTTTAGAGCCCTAAGGTTTTTTATTAATCCATCACCCCCATTAGTCTGTGTATTGCCATATATTCAATCATTGCTCATATCCAAAAAATATTAAATAAGTCGATCATCTTGATCCCTCATCCATGGCTCGTGATTAATCTTACCATGAAAAGTTGATTAAAGTCATTTAACACCCATTAAAAGTTTATCCGCCTCATAATCTTCATAAAAAATGAATGGTCTATGTTTGTCCTCATACCACCAATTAATCCAAGCCACTCATCTATCCGCTTCTAAAAAATTCAGTCTTTTGTATATAAAATAGATAGTCTGCATTTGTGCAAGAACAAGATGAACAACTTGCAAACAACTTAAGTCTGATCATATGCATCAAAAATTCCTTGTCATATTTGTTACACAACCAAGAAAATATGTGGCCCAAATTGACTCTCATTCCATCACATAATTTGGATTTTTAATCCATCCCCATTTATTTATGGCTCACATGGCTCCAATGTCAAGATATGGACGGTGCACGTTGGCAAAAAAAAAAGACAAAAGTCTCGTTGTCAAAACTATCAATCATCAAATTTGTCGAAAAAGCTACGATCTACATGGCCTTGTTGTCAAGAAATTAATGGTGTGGATTGTTATATGAATAAGAACAAAATTTATTTTCCAGATTAGCCAGAAGATCATGTGGTCCATAGTGATCTATCTAAAACACATATAAAACCTTAAATAAATGGATGGTATGCATTGCTTCATGAAGCTTGAAATAAATGGCCCTAATTGACCACTTAATCTAGCCAATGATCATTGTGCTCATGGAATTATTAAGCTGACAAGCTCAAAAATTTAAAGAGATTTAATGGACCACGTTGCTTCAGGATTTTTAGATCTACATCCTTGACTTATCGACATATTAGCAAATGGAAAAAGTTGATCAGTCAGACATACTTAGAAAAGTTAAAAAGGATCTAATGGACCGTAGTGCTCCATTCAGGTAAATATCCCATGTTAAATTGTGATATAGAGGATACAGACCAAATTGTAAAAGTTTTAGATTAGATCAACGGTCTATGATCATTAATATTTTATTTAATGACCAAGATTAAAGGAAATTATCATAAACAAAGAAGATAATTAAAATGCTTGAGCTAAGGCATGTAAAGAAATCAATGACCTGGGCATATTTTGGAAGTATAGTAGATGACAGGGATTTAAGGAAAGACAAGAATACATAACTATAGTTGGTGGATGATTTAGAAGACTTCTAATGGCCATGATCAAGGGACTTCATGTGTAGTACATGACAGAGAGAAAATGTAAGAAAAGATTCATGCTGACCACATTTTTGTATAAGTAAATGATAAGTAAATAAAATATTGAATACAACCATAACATAGACAATCAGTAAACATGTTGTCATATATATCCTTTTGGTACAAACCTACAACATAGTTAGATTGATAAGTGTAGCAAAAGTTTTGCAGAATAGATAAAGTTGCCTAAAACCTTTTCATAGCACAACCATCTCCATTTCACTCTTTTTGTAGCTCTATAAGTAAAATTAAATGCAGTTCAGGTATGATCAAATCAAGTTGATGAAGTTTTTGTGAGAAATATCACACATCATACTACACTCGCTATGTTGGTAGATACATAGTAAGTCGCTCAAAAATAAGAAGCTTAGTTAGCAGGAAAAAGAATGTGAATAGATAGTTCACACAAAACCATATTTTTTTAAAAGCATTCCACCATAAAAACATGATTTTGTAATTATTGTGGAAGTGCCAACTAGCAGGATCATCACTTAAAACCTTGTTTTATATAAAGAAAAGCATTCCTTCAAAATTAGAAGATAACATCTCACAATATGGGTATGATTCTGAGAGTGCGATTAAAGACTCACATGGAAGTAAGTGATCAACATAGAAGGTTCCTATTGAATTTTGTAAAGAAGAATAAGCAATGTAGAAGTGGTAGACTACGACCTTCAAGTGCTTGAAATATCTGCTCAAGGCATCTTGTCTGCACTTGAAGCAACTATTAGTTGTAGTGAAGTATATTCATGGGAATATAGTTTTGTGGGGGTATCTCATGATCCCAACCCCCCTTTCACTATATCCCCTTCTTTTTTTTAGTTTCTTCTTATTATAATACCACTTCTATTGTTTGATTGTTGATTATTTCATATAACGTTTTGTTCTTCATATTCTTCCACTCTTTTCCTCTTTACCACAATTTTACCCCCATTTAGCATGTATATCTCTTCATCAATAACTATCTTCCACTTTCTACGATCCCCATATTCCCCTCACTTCATATTTAATTCTTTCTCCTCTTTAAAGTGCTAAATTTAAAAGAAGGCTATCATAGAGAGGCCAAACATAAAGGTCAAATTATTTATCATATTGCAAATATAAGAAAGTGGTATTTAAAAGTTATAAAATTTATCAAAGATCGTGAAACCAAAAGCTGGGCTAATAACCCACTACAAAAAAAGACACAATAATAGAGAAATAAGATCTAAGGTCCAGATTTAGCATAACTATAACCTACTAGATAATCTAACGATCATAAGGCAAGCAAGTGTAAAATTCTAGAAGAGATAGTTTAGGACAGTTGTAATCAAGCTATAACCCATAAATAGGATCAATGGTATAGAAGCAGCTAGATGAAGGGGTCAGATGGAGCTAGTTGCAGCAAAACAAGGCATATTCAAATTATAAATACAGGCCACGTCAACCGAAGAAATCATCAAGTTTTGTATAACCAAATTTTTCCAAAGGTATAGTTGAATGTCCTTGTCCTTGTTAGTTGTATTTACTTTTGTGTCTTATCTCTCGTACTCATACCTTATTCTTCTACATCATTGTGTAGGTCTTGCTAAGGAAGCATCTAGTTAGTTGAGATTATTTCTAGTGGTTGGATCGAAAGTCAGAAGACTCTTTGTTACTACTTTTAGAATGAAGAGTTGAGGTTCTTTGTTACATTATTTGAACAAGCAAATCTATTTGTATCTATTTAATGAGATCTGGAATATTTTACCAAACTCTAATTGTAATAATCGTTTGATATTAATACAAATTTGGCTTCATCCTTTGTGTATTTATGTGTTCAATTATGTGTTTTTTAAATAAATGGGTAAAAAATTATTGATAAGAATATAATATTACAGAGTACAACAAAGCCCCCAACTAGGACTTAAATAAACAATAAAATAGGCTAAAACCACTAGACAGGGTTGAAACCTGAAGAAGACAACAAGAAAAAACCACATTAAGTTTGGACATCCTTGTGGATCAACTCCTAGAGGTGTTGAGAGTCCCCAACCGGGAGACTCTTCCAGTTATCCATAATCCAAGGACCCAAAATCTCAGAAGCCCTTTTGGCCAAATAATCAACAACCCCATTCCATTTACTTGGTATGTGCACAAAGGAGATAAATTTGAACTCTTCACTAATTTTGAGAATCTGAAAGTCCATAGAGGTCAAATGCTAATTATCATCCTCCAACATTTTGTTGTTTAAAATATTAACCAAAATTTGAGAATCGGACTCGTAGATGCTCATACGCTAGCCAAGAGAAAACCCCCTCTGCAAGGCCTCGAGAATCACAAGAGCTTCCATAAAATTATTGGAGTGAACACATTTATAAATGGAAAAGAAAAATTTGACCATGCCAGCAGAGTCTCCCAACACCGCAAATTCTAGCATGTCCAGAATTACCCCTAGATGACCCATCAGTATTAATTTTTAAAACTCCTTTAGGGGGTGTCCTCCACCTACCATATCTCTAAACTTTCTTACTGAGCTTGGGAACCTTTCTAGGGTGAGAAGAGTCCACACCAACCCCAGAGAGATCAAGTACCTACCAAACCTTCTCCTCCCTAAAGTCCAAAAGAGGATCCACATCACATTTGCTATGGATAGTTTCCTAAACCATACAAAGGATCCTTTGCCATATCTATTGAACAGCCAAATGTCTACCCTGAAATATGTGTCGGTTCTGTTCAAGCCAAATCTGCTAGATGATGTAAGAACGGACCAATTTATAATCCACCTGGAGGAAGGGGGCATTTGCCGAAGGTTTTCCCAGACTGCTACAAAACTCCACTAGGGAGAGCACATGAAAACAAGAATGGTTCCAAGCACTCCAACAAGGGAGCATTAGAAAAATAAATGATAATAGTCATCCTCATTATTATTATAAAGGACACAAAGAGAGGGACCCTGAAATCCCCTCTTCCTCAAGTTATCCCAAGTGAGGCATTTATTATGAGCTACCAACCAGAGAAATAAGTTACATTTAGGTGAAGCAAATATGTTCCACACCTTTTTCCACCATGTGACAGGGAGGCTCCTAAACTTTTGCATATCAAGAACCTGATAACCATAGGCTATAGAGTAGGTTCCCTTGGGATCAGGGTTCCAAGCCAAAATTTCTTTACCCCTCAATGAAGAGCAAGGCCTCCCTGCAAGAATAAGAGCAAGCACATCTTTGTCCTCGACCAATCCCCCCTGGGGCCATTCATGTGGATCTTTCCACTTGTACATATCTAGATTACCAAAAGGTTGGATTCTTTTAAATTCCTCCACATGAGACCAACCTACTTCCAAGAAACAAATGCTTAGGGAACGTAACTTGGGATATTGATTCAAGATAGGAGGGTGGCCATCCCAATAATCCTCCTAGAAAAGAGCATCTGATCCCCAATTGCAAATCCAAAACAAACCCTACTTAATTAAATTAGCCTCTCTTTTTAGAGTGTCCTAGATAACTAAACCTTTCCCAACCAATCTAACTCTATGGATCTCATCCTTAGAAATACCTCTCAAGTACTTACAAGATAAAATTTTAGCCAAAATTTGATCTTGAGAAGTACACTATCTCCAATAGATTTTTGCATCCAAAGCTTGTCCAAAAAGAGCCACCTGTCACAACCCAAGGCCTCCCTCTTGAACCGGCCTACAAATAGAATCCCACCTAACCAAACTCCATTTAGATTGAGCAAGTTTTCCAAACCACAAAAACTATCTTGACAAAGCATCCATGTCCTTGATAAAATGAGAGGGAGTTGTTTGCACAAAACACCTGTAAATAGGTAAAACTTGAACAATAGATTTTAAAAGCAACACTCTACTCACAAAGGAGAGCCATTTGATGGTCCAATTATTCACCTTTCCTCTAAACTTATCAAGCATAGACTACCAAGAAGATCTAGGTAGAGGATGAGATGAAATTGAAATACCAAGATAAATGAAGGGGGAAACCTGACCTGGAATCTTAGAATTCAAGCAATCCTGGCTTGAATAAGAGGAGGGGTATTGAAGAAGAAAATGGAAAACTTATTCTCATTAATCAACTACCCAAAAGCACCAAGATATATGTCAAGAGACAGTCTCATGTTGCCATCTTCCTTGGTAGTGGCAAGGTGGGAAAGAGGCGATGAACTGCTATCCAACTTCCACCTTAAATGAGACCATGCCTAACCTAAGACTTGAGCAGTCTTCCCAACCCTTCCACCATAATGATAAACAAATAAGGAGATAGAGGATCTCCTTGCCTCAATCCTCTCGAGGCCTCAAACAACTTTGACGACTCATTATTAACAAGAACAGAGGATGAGGAAGAAGAAACACTACTCATCACCCATCTAATCCATTCCTCCTCAAAGCCAGAAACAACAAGAACTTTTTGAAGAAAGGACCATTTGACCCGGTGATAGGCTTTGGCCATGTCCAAATTAATGAACATAGATTTCTCCTTAGAATTTTCCATCGAGTGAATAGCTTTTGTAGCAATAACAATCCCATACAAGATTTGTTGGCCAGCAACAAACCCACCTTGCTCCTTAGAGATGATTTGCTCACCCATATCTTTAGCCTCTCAACAATAATTTTTCTAATGATCTTATACACAACATTGCAAAGAGCAATAGGCCTGAACATATCCAGAGAAATCGCTCTCTCTTTTTTGGATATAAGCACCACAAAGGTAGCATTTAGGGCCCTTAGCATCTGTGTGTTCTTTTGGAAATCATGGACCACCTCCAAAAGATAAAATTTTGCTAACTCCCAAAACTCTTGATAAAACTCAATTGGGAATCCATCCGAGCCCGAGGCTTTCCTTTTTTCATCTTGAAAACAACATTTTCCAACTCCTAAAGGGAAATTGGGCCCATCAAATGCTCATTCATCTCTCTAGAAATAATCAAGGGAATACATTTTAGAATAATCTTTTTATCCTCATTATCTGAGAAGGAGTCCTCCTTGAAGAGAGAGGAAAAATACCTCCTAGTCTCTTCTGAAATCTCCCTAAAAGAAGAGAGAAGGTCACCTTGAGAATTCACAAGAGAGGAAATTAGGTTACCATTACGGTGAGCCTTAACTGATTTAAAAAATAAGGTCATGTTCCTATCCCCTTCGTGAAGCCAATCCACTTGAGTTTTTTGTTTCCAAAAAATTTCTTCCCTTAGCTCCCATTCAGCAAGTTCTTTCATAGCCTCAGATTCCTCAAAGAGAAGCTCCTCCATGATTCCATGATCTCTAATATTCCTTGAAGCTTCTTCCACATTCTTAAGATTTTTCAAATTATCCAAGGCAAGGTTCCAAAAATATAGACTATTCCACCTCTTCAATTTATGCTTAAAAAATTATAGCCGCTTCATAAAGGAATACATAGCAAGGCCATGAGAAGGTTTACCATTGGTCCACCAGCCTCACATGAAATCATGAATCTTAGGATCTCGAAGCCACATAAGTTGAAACTTAAAGGAAGGATTCTTTTTTAGCCCAAAATCAAGAACAAAGAGTTTGATAGCCTAATGATCAGATCCCCTACCCTCCAAAATCATAGAACTAGAGCTTCTGTTATTACCAGTCCAAAAACTAAAGATTATAAACCTATCCAATATCTTTGAGATGGACTCTTCCCCACCTTCTATTGTGTCAGGTAAAGATCCCATTATTTAGCTTGATTTCAACCAAGTTCAAGGCCTAGATATGAGCACTGAAGATAGAAGAAAAATGCTTGAGATGATCAACTCCATCAAATTTCTCCTCCAAACAAGTGATAGAATTGAAATATCCAACCAAAATCCATGGGTACAGGGGAGCCAAACTTCTCACAAAGCCAATGTGCTCCCATAAATTTACTTTACCATTGTAATCAACAAGAGCATACACATTTGTAAGTAGGATGGTTTCACCAGATTCATTATCATACCCGATCATCAAAATAGAACATCTACTAGAAATACAAGTAAGAGGAGAGATCTTAATCGGATCCCATAAACAAGCAATGCCACTGACATATCCACATGTTCCAATACATTGGAATTGACCCCTTTTCCACAAATTGGGAGCAATATTGACCATACTATCAATAGCCAATTTAGTCTCCTAAATAAACACCACATCCGAAGAATGTACACGAATCAAATAATGAATAACTATTTGTCTGGGGATGTTGTTCAACCCCCTTACATTCCATGAGAGGATAATCATTTCTGAGGGTTAGAAAAATGGGAGTCCAATGTTCTCACCAAGCTTGACTCCACAAAAGTCTCCCCCATTAAATTAATTTTATATGGTTTTTCTTTCGATCCACCTTCATATTCTTATCTGGAGCACCTTTTTTAATTATTTTCTGATGCAATCCCAACACCGTAGGAGTTTTACAGTCTAAGGATGACTACATTAGTGCCTAAGTAGGAGAGAGCACAACTATATATGTATCAATTTCCAAAATAGTTTACCTTCCAAGGCTAGAACCAACCATATCACATGTACTCAAAACCAAAGCCATTTGTTATTCATTTAAACCCACTAGATTTGATTCCTTAGGTTCCACCTCAAGAAGAGATATCTTATTTGGCCCTGTTATATTTGCATCAAGTAGTGACGTTTTAGGTAACTCCATGCACTGATCAAGATCATCCAACATCTCAAAATAATTGAGCAGAGCATCTGGCTGGCTATCCTTAAGGGCTATTTTTACCCTTCTTCCTCTATTTTGGGGTTTTACGGGAACAAAGCCTTCCTTATTTTGATCCCCTTTCTTTATAGGGGCTTTTCCTTTATCCATATTTTGTGTATATTGAGAGGGCCCAGGATTTGAAGCCACAAGCGAGAAGAACTTAGGACATTTTCTTTGCAGGTGGTCGTATTCATGACAAATTCGGTAATGAAACGAAAGAGCTTCATATTCAAGTTATTGAACCCATGTGGACGATCCAAACTATATTTCAATAGAATATGGAATAGGATTGTTTAAATCAAATTTGACACAGATACTGGTAACAAAAATTACCTTTTTCTCCATAGGCTATTGTGATGGTCCAACCGACTTCCCAAGAAGAAGGGCAATCATATGCAAGATGTTGTTTCTCCAGAATTCCAATGAGAGCCACAGGAGTCGAACCCATACTGGAACCCGCGATGGCCACTCCTCTAACGGGTTGAAACCCACATGCCAAGATTTAAGAAAGAGTCTAGCTTGGTTATAAAAATAGGGACCCCCTTCAAATGCTTTGTTACGATCTGCAAGACAAGATAAAACCACCATAAAATAGTTATTCGCACTCAGCATCACCTTCACGTCACCGTCAGGGTTCCAAGTCTTCCTAACCCAAGCCTCCAGAAAGGGAAGAGAAATTTGGATGCCCATAAATTTACCAATAAGCGCATGCTTGGTTATATACTCTACATCTTCCACCATCGAGTCTGGTTGAACCACTAGAACCGGCTTGGCTTCACATCATTCCAAACATCCATTGTTCTTTAACAAACGATTCTTGATATGCATTGGGAAATCTTGTTCCTTCCAATCATTTTTAGATGAAAAAACATCACTAGCATTCATGCTTTGTAATGGGATCGACGCCACCACATAATTCCTCTGCAAATTTCATTTTTGAATCAAACCCTAACAACCATTTTTCATTCACAGAGCATGTTTTTCTCCTACTACCTCACTTTTCCACCTATTCAATTATGTGTTTATTGCACGTTTACATGTTACATTATTTGAATGTGTGAATGGCTTATTCCTTCGCTGGTGAATTTCAATTATGGTTGTTACATTATTTGAACAAACATAATTTACACAATTCTTTTTTCTCCTTCTTTTTCATTAAATCATTGATATCTTTGCTACAATTGCCTAATGGACAAGGCACTAGTCTACTAATAGGGTATAATTAGAAGATTTTTGTAAATCTTGGTCAAAATCTTTAATATTTTATATTTCTTTGTTAATATGGTTGAACATAAGCATGAATTTCATATTATAATCTTGGTTCAGGATTTCCTTACCTTAATCAGTCTATTGGAAGTCTTAGGATAATTATTTCCCAAGTAAAAGAGGTGGATCTACCAGAGTCCACAATGCTGATTAAATTCAAAAAATTCTACGGCATGACAATCTTGTAGGGATGTAAAAAATTTATCCAACAATACTTCTACACACATTCAATGAACACTTCCACTAAGGCTCTAGATGAGGAAAATAAGTCAAGATCACCACCACCTCTAAATAAAAGCTACTTCAATCTTCCATAGTTGCATAAGGTATGACTTGAAGAACTAGCTTTTCCTTTTAAATCATATATCACGTTGTTTGAAGACTTAAACTTAATCTTGGGCCACTTGATTTTTGTTACCAAAAGAGGCTTTGTATTAACCTACTTAAAATAAGAGCTATTACAAACTTCCAAGAGTACCTCAAAAAATAGAAAAAAGGAAGATATCATGAATGCTTATATCTTTATGAATAAGCTTAATCAATAGCCCAAAGGAGGAAGAGGTATTGATTTAAGCATATTTTAAATCCTTTGCTTGTAAACCTCCAAAAGACTAAATATCTAATACAACTATTACAAATCCAATCACATTTTCCAAAAAATAGACCAAAGATTTGAATTGCATAGAATATGCTAAATCCATCCTTTCAAAATAAGGAAAAAGAGTTGAAGGACTATTTTGTACAATTCAACCCTTAACATTAGAATAGATACATAAACTAATGTCATTAATGCATAGAGCTTGAAATATTATACAATTTGAAAAAAATGGGCTCAAAATGCTTTCATATGCAAAATTTACGACCTTAGAAATATTTTCCCTAATAATCCTTAAAAAATAAAAAATCAATCATGCAAACCTTAAGAAAACAGTATCCAGTCCCAACCCACTACATGTTGTCTATTCATTTTTTTGTGATAGACACTCATTCTAGGCCACTTGGTCACCATTGGTTTGCTATAAACTCAACACTTGCTTTTGTTTGTATGATTGATAGGATATAGGTATGAAAAAGAAGTTATGCAACATGCGAGGGTGCCATGGTTGTCGTCACATTGGCAAAAAAATCATGTCATCCATCAAACAACATAGACACACTTGAGGGCAATTGAACTTGTGTTGTTGCACTAACCATACCTCCAATGCTTGCATTGGGGCTCAAAGTTCATATCCTTGAAGAAAGGTGGACAATCCCCTCATCCTCTAGGTAAAGCAAAAAGGTGACTCGAGCACTTGACTTGACACTCCTAACATCCTCCAACTAACAACCATGACAATCCTTGTAAATGATTGAGGTCACCTTTGCCTCCTTAAAGATATGCATTCGCCCTAATAATTGAGACTTCCATTTTGTAAAATGAAATGGTGCAGGTTTTAAAACCATGACCTCCTTCCCACAACACACAAAATACAACTTTGTTCACTAGATTGTTGTATATTGTTGCAACACAACTATCAAAAAATGTTAAAGTGATGGTTTTATATTTCTTTGAAGATGAATACCAAGGTAAAAACATCCAATTAAAACTTGTGACCAACACTCTCCAAGCACCTTAAGCATATTAGCATAGCTATCTTAGCACCCCCTTCCATCGAAACATTTTATGTGCCTTATCTGTAAAGAAGGCTATCATGCTAGATGAAATAAGGAGGAGCCAAAATGTAAAATTGAACAATTTGCATGCAAATTTAAATTTAAAAAAATTTGTTATGCATGAGAAAGCTCGATCCTACAATTTTGAAACATAGTCCTCCTGGGTGACAACAAAGTAGGTCAAATTATGTAGATATGAAGTAGATTCTTCCTTGATGATAACAAAGAAGGTAATGAAGAATGCAAATATTCTTTAAAATGGATGGAAAAGTGAATGAAGAATTGTGGAAGAATATTTTCTCTTTACCTCTCATGCCAAACATGCTTATGAGGTTTTGAAAATAAATTCATCCTAAAAACCAAAAGAAGGATCAAAGGCTCTAGGCTAACTTTCTACATGATCAAGCAATGTTACTTCAGACTTTGATACCGTATTGAATTTCACACCTATATCTAGAAATAAATAGAAGCAATCCATCCACTCAAAACTTATACAAAAAGCATAAAAAAGGATGTAAGAGAGAAAGATACAATGCACACATGTAGGCACCATAAAAATCATTATATTATCCTTAGATAAGAATCACAATACTCTGATATTGTGGATTGAGTGGTTGGGTGTATATATACCAATACCTAATCCCCAAATTACATCAATGAGTTTAACCTAAGCTCATATAAGAAAGAGGGCTTTAAGGAGTTGCAAGCTTACTACAGTGGTAAGGGTTGTGGCCTCTCTTTGAAAGGTCCAAGGTTCAAACCCCACTCGGTATGAGGGGACCAGGACCCATCATAAAACTTTGTGCAAACTCATTGAAAAAACAAAGAGGACTTTAAGTTTAATTACAATTTATAAGACGAGTTTAACCATGAAAAGGTTAATCTTGACCTATAGGTTTTACATAATAAAATATTTTAATAAATTAAATATATTGTACAATTATTGTCCTTAGGACTATCCCATATTGCATCATACAATATTGACCTTGGCCATGAATCAGATTACACTTTCAACGTAAATGAGGTTTCATTAATAGAAATCAATTTTGGTCTTCATATTGAAACTCAAAGATAATTTTCTCATAATATTATTGAATGAGTTGAATGTAGTAAAGCATGTGATCCAACACCATATTTGCACCAATGATGTTTATTTGCTAACTTATAGTGTTCCTTTTGTAACCAATGGGTTGTTTTTCTCAATCAATAGGTTTACTATTTTTATTTTCCAGGCAAACAAAGAGGAGAAAACTAGACGAATAAGAGTCCATTGGAAATTCGTGTATCTTTATTTTTGTTGACAAGTTGATTTCATATATTGATTTCAAATAATTTTTTTATAGAACGAAGTTCTTTGTAGATTTAAAAAACAAGTTCAAGAAGATAAGAATTTTTATTCACCTTCACGGGCTATTACTGGAGTGGAACATAGTTTATCCTTTGTTTGCAAGTTATTCATATTTTCTTGTAAAAATGATTAGTTAAAAATGGAACAACATGTAAAATTTCTAGTTTGGAGAAGACATTGATATTTATATTCATATAACCAAAGCATACAACATAATCCTTTTGCACTTGACATTATGAGATAATCATGCTACTTTGTAGCCACTTTGTCATTCTATCAAACAAGGAGAAAATATGAGATGTCATTATTTTATTGAAGGATTAATTTATGTTGGTCATCCATTTCACCATGTTGGTTATGATCAATTTATTTTTTGTATTATATGGACTATTTTGTTGCTTAGAGTTTGGAAGGAAACTTCATAGTAGATCATACTTGTGCTCTCATTAAGGCATCTTCATGTTAAAAGAATTTTGATGAAGAAAAACTATTTCATGGCACATTTGTGTTCTATTATTTATAGACCACTTTATGGTGAACATTTCAACTTTTTTGTTATGTCTTATTCATCCTAAACAAAGGCATATTATTTTGGTATTTAGAATTCGTGTTTATTGGAGGAATGATCAACTTTGGGCAAATTTAATGGATTGATACATGACATTAGTATTGATTGTGGTTTTGTCATTTCATGGTAAGCATGTTGGATTTGAATGTGGTTCCTAGCTCTTCATTATTGCCATGTATTTATGTTTATGTTTAGAGTGGACTGGATAATAGTAATAAGAAAGCTTTGTTACATGCCTAAAACCATTTCTACAATGAGAGACATTTTGACAAAGGCAACACGTGTTTCAAATTCTTCCCAGCCATGGTTTCCTAGTATTTTTTTAGTCTTGCTTTAAATTATTTACTTTTTCTAGGGAGCATGTCAAGTTTCACAACAAAGAAGTTGTGGATTTGATATTTTATTTGATTTTTTTTTTCAATTGGTTATATGAGATTGAGACGAGCCCCATAATTACATAATCTATTTTTCAATTGGTTATATGGGATTGAAATGAGCCCCATTCATATTACATCATCACCACATTGGTATTACAACAAAGCTTGGATATTATCCATGTATCGCTTGGTAAGATTTGAACCTTGGTCTCCTCTTAAATGTTGAGGAATTTAACCGGTTGAGCTAATGCCACTTGATTAAAATTTAAGTTTACATGGGTTTTTATGAGGGATCCCAGTCCCCTCTTACCGAGGTTTGAACTTAGATCTCCTAGATGAAAACCCAAGGACTTACCACTACGGTATCCCTCACGGGTCTAACTAAATACATAATATTAGTTTACATGCCATAATTCAATCTGAAGGTCAATATGAGGTCATACAATGTTGGCATTGATTACTACTTTTGTTACTTCAAAGATATTCACTATTGCATTTATATCAAGTTTCCATATTCAACTTGCATTTGTATTAAAACTCCATTTGTCTTGGTTAGTATGTAGATAACAATATCTTTGAATGAGTTTTTAGGGACCAAAAGCCTCTAATCACAAAGGTATGATTAAGATTAAAGGTTGATTAAATAAAAGAGTTTCTATTTTTAGGTTTAAAGAGAAATAAAAAAATAAAAGGTCATTTCAAAAGAAGTTGAAGAGGAAAGAACATGACTTTTAGCTTTCTATATCCTCCTTTGATTTTTCTTTGTTGGAAAAGCATAAATAAAAGATGCTAATACATTTTCCAATCATTGGCAAAATATAAATTTTTAGAAATAATTTAAAATTATATAAACTTTTGTGTCCTCTCTTTTGTTCTTCTAAAAAACTTTATTCAATTCATACTTTAAATTACATTTTTTTTTATATATATTTTTTTTTCAACAAGAGCTATAATATTCTTATTATTTTTCGAAATTGATTTTTTTATAAATAATTAATTTCTAATCTACTATTTTTTTATATGATCTAAGAATGTATTAAATGGATTGATAAGCATTTAATTTCTTAAGAGTAAAGGAATTGAAAAATTACTATAAATCAAATTTCTTTATTATTTTATTTATTTATTTTTGTTGAAGAAAAAATTTCTGTAAACCCCATTCTATGTCAATAAATCACCAACCATTAAAAAATCAACTAAAGAAACACTCAACTCCACCCTACCAATAACCTATCCTTTTCGATAACAAATCAAATTTTTTTAAAATATACCACTTTTAGGATTACAACCGCGCGGAGCCCACTTCCCTTCCCCCACCCAGACTAAACTAGTACCCCCATCGCTGCCGACTCTTCTTCAATCATCGTTATCATCGCTAAAGGTATCCGAAAATATCTCACATATTATAGTACTTAAACGCAAGAAATAGGGTTGGGTTTCATGTTACCCTAAGCTATTTCTACTTGTATACTAACCTTACGCGGGTGGAGATCCGGTAGAAATTCGAGCATTCGTCTCGCTGCAAATTATTGATCATAATAAAATCTGTCTTCGTTTTTTTTGAAGGTACTTCTGTGGATTTGTCTTCAGTTTTCTGTGATTTGTCAGGTCGTCTATGAACTTTTCTTCATACCTATGAATTTCGTTCCACGTTAATACTTCTTAAACCTTCCTTACCAATAAATTTTCTGTGTTCTTTTGGTTTTGTTCTAAACGGAAGTAATCCGGGGCGAGTATTGTGATTGAGGTTTATGCCCCCTTTTCCTGTGGGCTTTGCTGTTGCGGTGGTGTTGTTGATTTTCTTCTCCGCCGTCACGAGTTCAATTCTCATGGACGGCTTTTTCGCGATAAATCTCGCGATCGAGGGCTATATCGGGTTTTTGTTCTATTTATTCAGAGTTCTTTGATCTGTGCATGTTGCGATTTTGGCTTTTTGTTGGATTAGGGTTTTTAAATCAGAGCAATATGTTTTACCTATTATATCACAACTATTATTGCCGGCGGCAATTCATGACATGCCTGGAATGTTCCACACACAATTTTCGTCGATTTTCCTTTTATTGGCTATGCAATATAGAACCTGTGTATGATAATGACTGTGTAGAGGGTGGTTCTCTAAAGTTTGGGATTTTTTACTTTCCTTTTTTAATTTGCTTCCAGGGGTTCGGTTACTTTTTTTTTTTCTTTTTCTTAAAAGGTTCTATTGCCTTTATTTTGTGTTCGATTTGGGACCTACAAGCTTTAAAGTTTGTTTACGCGTATTTGTTGTCGAATCTGTGTTGTTGGGAGTATAGCTGAATGCCTTTGAACTCGTAGTACTTGTAACTGTGCTCGCCTAATTATGTTTGGAAGTGTAATAATTGTACCTAGTGAGTAATTAGGGTTTGGCTGTTTGGGAGGGTTTAGGATTGTCTGACTTTATCTTGACACTGCAGACTGCAGCGACTTTTTATTAATTTTCTACGACCTGAAATTGGAGAGTGGAGCAAGAGCGATTTTTCAGTATGGATAACTGGTGGTTTAATAGTACAAATGGAATGAGCGCTCAGCAGAAACGACAAAGAGAGCGTGAAGAGGTAAGATTGAATTCATATGTATTTATTGCACCATCATTTTTTTTCCAATTGAGTTTCTTTGGTCGTAGAATAGCATGGAGGTCATTCCATATATAGATTACGGATTCCTTTCTTAATTTGAATGGTCCTTGATTTTGTTGTTACATCACATGGCTAAAGCCATGAAAATATATTCCTGCTATTTAAACCCAGAAATCAACAATAATAATAATAATATTATTATTATTATTTTTGAATTCTTGAAGTGATTATTTTAGGAGCTAGTATTTATCCAATCCACAGAATGAAACTGTTAAATTCATATTCTGAAGAACACGTTGAAAGAAGGAAATGAATGACACGCTTAATTGTCTAGTAAGGGGAAAGTAATACAAGAAATGGATAAGGTGATAAGAAAAGTCAGATGTGGTGGTAAAGGGAAAGGGAGGAAAGTCGGTTAAAGAGAATGAGGTAAGTTGTCATGTTCCATAGGTGTGTTAGCTGGTGGAAGTGGAAGGAATAAGCAGGCAAATGAGAGAGGGGAATGGGCAGGCTGGTGGAATTAGAAGGGCATTTGAAGTTCAGTTTAAGATTTAAGTGAAACGTACTCAACTTCACAATATTCCTTTGCCTTACAGTACTTGGATGCTATTGGTCCAAGATTGATTATGTCAACAAGTAATAGATCTCTGTGGTTGAAAATGATTCACAAAGTATTTTGTATTTTTGCTTCATGGTAATTTTGGAGTGGCTTCTATTTCTGCTGCTATCTTTCATTCTTAGATTTTTATATTGTGTTACTGATTAGTTGTTGTGGTGTGGTGCATATTCCGTAGGCATACGAAGAATCTCTTGCTGAGGACCTTGGAGAAGATTTTCGACTTCCTATCAATCATAGACCCACCGAAAATCTAGATACTGACAATTTAGAGCAGGCATCTGTTGACACAAAGTTAACATCATCAAATGTTGGGTTTAGGCTTTTGCAAAAAATGGGATGGAAGGGGAAGGGTCTTGGCAAGGAGGAGCAAGGTAGAGTGCTTCATTTCTTTGTTATTTCTCTATTCTATCGGCATGGGCTTAAATGCCTTGATGTACATTTGATAAGTTTTAGGCTTCTATTCCGTTTATTTCCCTTGAATGCTTGATCACTGGGATTGTAGAGCACATAGCATTTTGATTATTGGCAGTTTTGGCCCTATAGAGTTTTGTCCTTATCCTAGTTTTTTTTTTCATGATTTTAGGAATAGTTGAGCCTATAAAAGCTGGCGTACGAGATCCAAAGCTGGGAGTTGGAAAACAAGAACAAGATGATTACTTTACTTCTGAGGAGAATATCCAGAGGAAGAAGCTGGATGTTGAATTGGAGGAGACTGAAGAGCTGGCAAAAAAACGTGAGGTACGTAATAATGACATTCTGCATCTGCCTAACATTCTGGCCTCTTAGGGTTGTTCCTAGCTCGTGTAGTAGAAGCATCCCCGATATGCCTTGTATTGTGGCCACCTTCTAGTTGTTCCTAGCTTATCCTGATGGCCAGTGAATGTGTTATTTTGTAACTATATCTAAAAGCAGAAGGCAGCTATAGACCATATGTCAGAATGTCTTTTCAAGGGAACATCCACTTTGGAGAGTCTCTTGCGAATTTGTTGCGGTTTTTATTACCTTGGTGGCTTCTCCTGCCTGCTTCGTGCACATGATGCAAATCCAGGTTGTAGCGGAGCGCGAGCAGAAGATTCAATCTGAGGTGAAGGAAATACGAAAGGTGTTCTTCTGTGAGCTTTGCAACAAACAATACAAGCTGGCAATGGAATTTGAGGCGCACCTGAGCTCATATGATCACAATCATAAAAAGGTAAGCTTTGAAACACTATTTTCCCCCCTTTATTTAGTTAGCTTTTAACAGTTTTGAAATGTGAATTTAGAGTTGGCTTGTTATGATTTAACTTCCTTTGAATCTTTTCATGCAGCGCTTTAAGGAAATGAAGGAAATGCATGCTGGAAGTAGCCGTGATGAAAGGCAAAAGCGTGAGCAGCTGCGCCAGGAAAGGGAAATGGCCAAATTTGTTCAACTGTATCCTTTGTACTTTGTTTTTTCCTTAACAGAATTTTTTCTTAGGGGTCATGATCACAATATTGGGGAGAAAGCTCAGGACGGAAGGATGACTTTGAGCGTTTTGATTTTGTTCCCTTTATCTCAAGTGTCCCAAAATTGAGAAGAAAGCATAGCAAGATCCCCTCCTTCGGCAACAAAAGAAAATGGGGAATAAGGGAAGAGGATGAAGTAGACTGTTTTGATTGTTGTTCCCTTTATCTGAAGTGTCCTTACTGTTTTTTTTTTTTGTGGTTGATTTGAGTCACCATACAGGGACTTGACAAATTTTGTGATCTTTTCTCCTTTTTTGGTTTGATGTTTGCTTTATTCCTTTTTGTTTATCATTCTTCTGTTCTTGAGTGTTGGCAAGGCATTCAAAATTCGCCAACTTTTTGGATGTGGAAAGAAGCAAATTTCAAACTTCCAAACCTCTCTCTCTCTCACACACACACATGATGATTTTTGTGAATTTTGCAAAGAGTCTTTTGGTTCTGCTTTATGTAGAACCAGAGGTTTACTTTGTCTACCAGGGTGCAAGTCTGTGATATAGCTGCGTAAGAATGACATAGATAACAGTGAAAGACCATAGTTAAAATTAATCTGCTGTCTTATGAATTTTAGCTTGAGTTCATATGCAGTTCAATTCTAGAAGGTTTTTAAAGTTATGAAGTGGAAGAAACATCCATTCTTTAACATTTTCATATAGCTTAGCTGTTGTTGCCAATTAGTTTTTGTATAATTCTTGGATGATTTCTTTAGGAGTTGTTACTTATATCTATTTCTGTGCAAATCCTTGTATAAGAGTTGTCACTCATATCTTTGTGAAAGTTATGTCCAATAAGATGTCTGCTGTTCAGAAGTCTAAAAAGATTAATCAGGAAGCCTATATCTTGGGTAGTTTGAAGTTAGAATGTGGGTTGTGTTGTTCAAAGCTTGGGAACCATGGATTTGGTGAAAGGCCTGCATACAAACTATAGCCTATCAGAACTTTTATCTTTTCTTTCTACCTTTGGCAAAACTGCTTCAAACTTTCCTCTAGCTAGAAGAAAGAACATTAGGTACTTGCCATTTAACCACATTGCGATTTACAAATGAATGGCAAGTGAGAAGACAGTCTGTATTATCAAATCAATGTACAGTGCTGCCAAAGGGGTATTTTGTGCTGTCTTAAAAAATGGTCTTAATGTTCTCAAACTAAGGTCTTGGAGAGAGTGAGTAAATTGAGTAAAGGGGTATTTAACTATCATTTGAGTTGCTCAAAACTGAAGGGATTTTCTTTGGGAGGATGGTCTTAGAGCTTGATACTTTTGGTGCTGGAGAAACTTGATGGCATTATTAGTAAAAACGAGAATGATTGCTCATTCGGGGAGACTATGGGTTTATGTTCTGGGTTTGTTTGAAGACCTTAACAAATTTTTAAAGTGCGGATGCCCAACGAATACAACAACAACAAGAGGAATCTGGAGCCATCGCAGCTTCTGGCACGGTGCGAACTGCTACGTCCGTGGCAGTGCAGGATCAGCGAAAGACATTGAAGTTTGGATTTGCGGCCAAAACTGTTACCTCTAAGGTAAATTAAAAAAAATTCAAATACACTTTAAGTCCTACAAATTATTAATTAACCAAAGATCAGATTTATTTATTTCTTATTAGCAACTTAGCTGTTTTAGCTCAATTATGCATTTTGCATTTGATTTTATGTTGTGGGAGTCTAATTCTCATTTTAGACCATTTCATCTGTGGATGGATAAAATAGGCTTCCTTCGTATTTGTTGTTCGTTTATTTATTTATTTGTTTGTTCCTCTTTTGTCTTTTTTTTTTTTCTAACTCGGGTTTTTGTTCCATGTTTTTGTCACAACTGAAAAGTTTAATTATGCTAGTTTGTAATGAATGAAAATGAAAGTCAACAGGAAGGGAATGTTAACCTTTTTAAGGAGTATCCTCTGGGCACTCTCTTTGTAAAGTTTGAATGGATGCTTGTGTTTGACTTTTGATGCACACAAATTTATCATCCTCATTTGTCAAAATGGTCTGGCAGGCTTCTGCGAGTGCTTCAGTCAAGAAGGCAAAAGTTCTTGCCAAAGTTTCATCAGTTTTTGGAGATGACAGTGATGAGGAATCATAGTCCATCCTTGATGTGGATGTCTGCATAGTCTCTTGATGAGTGTTGGGACTTTAAAGCTTAAGGAGCCAGTACAATCATTGATTATTGTATTCTTTAATCATGCAGGTTCATGCATGTCAAAATATTGATGGTATGTTATGAATGTATTACACCTTTTTTGGATTTCCTTGTACCATGAAATTCATACAGGATTTGCTAGGATATAAATTCTGAATGGTTTAAGTTATCCTAGTTGAGCCCTTGCAGTATCTTGGTTTGGAAATAGATGTCACTGTCAATCTGAAGTTATTGGTTAGTTTGTTCTCTATCATGCTTGTTGGTCCATTGAGAGGCTGACTAGCTGTCAACCTCGTTTAACTTTAGGACTTTTGAGTCTACTAGTGAACTGAAGGTTTTTATTTATTGTCGTTAATAGCCTGGGTGTTGGTGATCAGTAATATCAACTAGTTGATTTCTTTTGAAATTTTCAATTAGGTGTGAATGACTACACGAGAGTACGTATTATAGGTTAAGCAATTTTTTTTGCTTTTTAATATTTTGATAGATTGTCATCCTCTTGATATTCACAGATCCTTGTCTACCCTTCATTACCACTCACACTAAAAATTCCTTATTTTAAATTCCAACTCTCACATTTACAGAATATACTACAATCTCATTTGATCCTCTCATTCAATCGTTCACCCCTCTTGCATTTATTAATTATTGCCACTTCTATTCAAAGATACTTCTATCGCAAACTAGAAACTTAACAAAATATAAGCTTGAGAATGATCCTAAGGACCACAAACCTATGTTTAAATAACAAAAGAAATGATATCCTACTTTATCATTATTATTATTTTTAATGGGCTTTAGAGGTTTGATCACAGGTATTTCAACAGCTAGTTACTTATGCATGTATTTTTGATAGGATTTGAACCTGGGATTTGAACCTGGGTCTTCTTGAAAGTCACCGGTTGATTTGATAAAAAATGATATTCTATTGAATCATATGTAAATTAAACTTTAATTGAAGGAAAAAAACAATGGGGCGGAGGGATAATACTTCAATTGTTAAAGGCCACCTACTTGAGCTTCATATTATATAATTGTGGAGTGTGAGCCACAAATGTAAACCTTGAGTACTCTTAGAGCCATTATTTCTAAATATTTTGCTAAAATGGTAAATTTTATTTATTTGAGTAGATTGTTTTTATTGTACATATTTTTTTTCCCTGTGGAAAGCTATAGAGGGAGCAATGATTTTTGAACATACTAGCTATAAAACCTATTCAATGATCACTTAGGATTGAGGGAGCTATGATTTTGAACAGACTAGATTCAAAAACAGCAGAATCATAGAATTGCATTTGTACCTTTGTAAAAAGAGAAACGAAATTGACGTTAATAAAGCTGTAAGTCATATGAGATGATATTTCAAATAGAGATTCAGGTTCATAAAACCTGGTGTACAAATCTTACCCCCTTTCAGCTATAGGTCATATAGTTTGGCATTTTTATGTGTTGCATCAACTAAATTCAGGTTAACAAATTGCTCCTTCCAGTTTTGATCTTTTTATTTTATTTTAGAATTTATTATTATTTTTTATTGAGTTTATACAGGTTTTTATGAAGGGTTCTGGTCTTCTACTAATTAGGGTTTGAATTTTGGACCTCTCAGAAAGAGGTCAAAGCCATTACTACTGCAATAAACTTGCAACTATCATTTATTATTATTATTCTTTTTCTTATATAAATGAGTTACTATGGTTTTTTTTTTCCGATGAGGCCAAAACAATTCAGCACCAACCATTCATATGCTGAGAGTTTCTTTATGCTTACAGACCTCTTTAAGCCCTTTAAAATAGAGAGGCAGCAGTGGACAGAATTCAGCAGACAAAACTCATCCATCATGAGAAGATTTGTCATGTTTCAGCAGACAAAACTCATCCATCATCCATCATGAGAAGATTTGTCGTGTAAACTTGAATCTAATCTTATGGAAGATGATGCGTCTTAACCACTTTGATCTCGGTTTGACAGACTTCAAAGTTTATATATGTTACAAATATACGGTGGTTGACAAAAGTCAGGGAGGGTCAAACATATGATGTTGGCAGTAGTGAAGGGGGTTCTGTTGAATATCGTGTGGAGGGATAACACAATCATCCCTTCTTGATATTATGGTGGTTGGGAATACAGAACAGTTTGTTCCTTGTATTATTTTGATGGTTCTGTTTTAATTTTATGTTTAACTGATTAATTAAAAAATAAATAAAGGAGTTTTAAAAAAAAAAATTCATATATTACGTATCACTGTAATTATTTTGTGGTTAATTACTTGCATTTAAATAAGTATGCAATAACTTAAGGTCTGATTTTACTACAAGAATATCAGCGAAATTTTTTTATTTTATTTTAAAGATAGGGTCTATCACTTCTAGTGGGGATATTAGTATGGGAAGATTAAGGGTTGTCTCATACACTCAAGTCGTAGATTAAAATATGAAGTTGATGGAAGATAAATATACATCATATAACATTGTTCATAATATAAAACTATATTATAAAAAAAATTATATATATTTTTAAAATATTATTATTTTTATAAGTTTTATTATATAATATTGTTGTGGACTTAATTAATAAATAAATATAATGATTTTTTTATAAGCCATTTATGTATCTATTAATATCGAGTTTGGACATATGTGTGGGGTTGGTCCTTTGTTTTCTAACCGGATGATATAAATCTAGTGGCATATTTCATGATTGGAATGTGATGATGTAAATCTGGTAACATATTCCATGTTGTGAACAAGAATTTTGTTCACGTTAATACCTATCTATCTATTATATAAAAAGCTTTGGAATGATTGCTTCTAATTAAAAAACTATAATTTATTATATTTTTATAAATAATATATGTAATTTTATAAGGATTACTTTCATTGAAATATTAAATTATCCTTAATAAGTTATTCATGTATTTTTTCATTATAAAAAAGCTTTGGAATGATATATGTAGTTTTATAAGGGTCACTTTCATCACCTATCTATCTATTATATAAAAAGCTTTGGAATGATTGCTTTTAATTAAAAAACTATAATTTATTGTATTTTTTAAATAATATATGTAATTTTATAAGGGTTATTTTCATTGAAATATTAAATTATCCTTAATAAGTTATTTATGTATCTTTTTCATTATAAAAAAGCTTTGGAATGATATATGTAGTTTTATAAGGGTCATTTTCATCGAAATATTAAAATATTGTATTTATTGTATGGGCTATTTTTTTTGGATGAAAAAGCCATGATATTAATAAAATAATGTTTAATCATACAAAAAAAGGTGGGTGGGATTAGCACACCTCGTAAACCAATACATTAACCATTGTGGTTAAGAGTATACAAGAGTGTCAGAAACAACCCACAAACTACCAATAACAATTGCTAAAGCAGTATTAAATATGCATTCGGAAAGAAAGAAGCCGAGAAATTACTGCCACCTAGAAGGGGAAGGAAGATGCACATGACTCATAATGCAGAGTACTGCAGCTCCACCTATACTTTTTTAACCTGTACTTGAATCTGTAACCAGCAATCAAAGAATATATCATATTTATCAGCAACAGAGAAGACATGTCCGACATCTTGTTGAGAAAAAACAGCTCTATTTCGGGACTTCTATAGATAAAACAAGGTATCAATTCTAAAAATATTCCAAACAACATCTAAGTTGAAGGAAAAAGCAATAGGGTCACCCAAAATAGCATGCACCCAAGTAAAATCCTCCTGCATAAAAGGTTTGAAAAATTCAAGAAGCCACTCCCAAGCTGACTGAGCCCGATCACAAGACCAAAAAACATGCAGTAAATCTTCCGCTTGTCCACAAACCGGGCAAATGAGATTATGAACACCCAGATGCTTGAGCCTACTGCTAACAGGTAACCCTTGATGTAAGAGACTCCAAGCAAAAAAACTCTGTTAGGTTCAATATAAGTAGCCCAAGCAATCTGAAACCTCTTATTCCATTGGGAGGGAAGAGAGACTAAATTCCATCTCAGAGTGAGCTTATCAACCATTGGAACTTGTGGGGTGAGCCATTTGTAACCAAGATGAGCTTTATATTGCAAAACAGAAAGCTCCCAGTGCAAACACCAATCTGACCACCAGGGTTTTTGAAAATGCTTATGTAGTTTGCTCCAAATAGAAAACAGAATACTATCAATAACCACCTCATAAGTGTCTATCACCAGGATTTAAATTGTGAATTTGACGAAAACTTTCCCAAGGTATCCAACTCCTGATATGTCGGGAGAAGAAATAAAAAAATCGAAGCAATACCACGCATATAGAACCTCTGAGCTCTGACCCACTGCACTAGAGCCAAGGGAGATCCCTGCCAAGTGATAACATGAGACAACCAAATATTCATGGAAGGCAAAGAGGCACTTGTTTTGTGGAAACTCCCTTTCCAACTAAGCTAGGGTTTGAAGGCCTCCCAGGATTTCCAAATACTCTGAATGACAAAAGAACCTTTTAACTTTAACGAGGACAGGGGCAGTAAGAATGGATTGCAATCCCACCCCTTTCCAAATTTTCTTCCCTTTAAGCAAACCAGAAGAAATGGAATGCCTGACCAGCACTTTCCAAGATTCATCCCCAATTAAAGATCGGGTGATCCATTTAGCACAAAGGACAAGACTTTGTCAATGACAATCAAACAAACCCATGCCTCCACAATCCTTGGGCAAACAACAAATTATGTTTGACTTTAATTGGGGCCACTTTCTTTAAGAAAGAGAAACATTTCATTGTTCTCGTTACATTTCTAACAAATTAGTTAAAGCATATCCAACTTTGCCTTTCTATTAGAGATATTTTGCATTTGTCCTTCTATCAAAGATTCTTCTTTCTCAAACTGCCAAGTTTTTACAATCAACTCCTTTTATATGAGATGCCTTCCAAAATTTAAATTCTGTTAGATGAAATTCAACGAAATTCAACACCGCGAATGACTAAAATAGTTGCTTTTTACAATCAACTTCTTTTATACAAGATGCCTTCCGGAATTTAAATTTGCCTTTCTATTAGAGATATTTTGCATTTGTCCTATCAAAGATATAATCAACTCCTTTTATATGAGATGCCTTCCAAAATTTAAATTTTGTCCATATGAAATTCAACACCACAAATGACTAAAATATTTGCTTTTTACAATCAACTTCTTTTATATGAGATGTCTTCCAAAATTTAAATTTTGTTAAGATGAAATTCAATACCGGATTAAAATATTTGTTGCGCAGCTTTTATATCTAAAAATATCTTGTCTATAACAACCTCACAATTTCTTAATACGGTTTTTTGAGAGTATTTTAAGATGTTTTCATTGTTATTTTTTTTATTTGTGAGTTTAGTCCCACTTCTTGTTAACACTAGTGATATTTGCTTATGTTTTCCCATATCAATATCTTTGTGTTTCTTTTTCTCATTCCCAACAATGATTTCAATTTCATCAATCTCTTCAATCTTCTCACACTACCCATAGTAAGAGTAACCTCAAAAGTACAAGGATCTCAAGTGCAAGGAATAACCTCAAAAGTACAAGGATTTGAAGTGCAAGGAATAACCTCAAAAGTACAATCTTCTTTATGTTGCCTTGGAAACCTTAAAGTGCAAGGATGCTCTTCCGTAGCAATTGCCTTCTTATTCTTCCCTAAAAACATATCGTTATGGGTTTCCTTCTTCATATATAACTTGCCTTTCTATTAAATATACTTTTCTTCTTCAAATTGCTATGTTTTTTCAATCATTTTCTTAACACTATTTTTGTTAATATATAAAATCTTACTTGGCTATTTGAATTTTTGCCTATGTGGGTTTCCTTCTTCATATATAACTTGCCTTTCTATTAAATATACTTTTCTTCTTCAAATTGCTATGTTTTTTCAATCAGTTTCTTAACACTATTTTTGTTAATATATAAAATCTTACTTGGCAATTTGAATTTTTGCCTAGATGAAGATTAATCGACCAAATTATAAACTATTTGGTTTCCTTATAGATGTGCTTATATTTCCAAGAGTCTACCTTCAACAATGGTTGATAAATATCCATTTTCATTGATAGCATTAATAATAATGTGTTGAAGTATTCTTTTGGTTTCCTTCCCTACATATGTGTTAATATTTTTAGGACACTACCTCCAACAATGGCATGAATATCAATTTTTATGGATAACATTAATAATAATGTGTGAATGTCCTTCAATTATAATATGTTTTCATTCTTTTTGAAAAATAGTGTCTTAGCCTTTGCATAGTTGATAGTTGAAGTTCCATGTGGTTTTGAGTGACTTACAAGAATTTATCTTCATTATTTCAAAAAAGACCATTTCCTCTAGCTTTTCATGGATTTCCTCTAGAAGCACCATCAAAATTCATTTTGATAAAACTCAATTACTAAACATTTTCATTATTATGGATCAAAGTAGAGCCTTTGTGTTAACTACATTGTCATAGATGATCATTCCATGTAGATACAAATCTTGTAACCAAGAGGCTAGCACCTCTTTTTTTGTAGTTGAGACTTCATATGTCGAGCACTATGTTTGTAAGCATTTTACAAGAAAGGCAATACTCCAAACTTGGCCATAAATTCTAATAAATAATGGTAGGACCAATATTCTACAAAATGCATAATGGTTTAGCTTTGAAATACTTGATTTAACATTTCATTAGCTACTTCAATGTTGATGGAGCTGTCGAATATATTCTTATATTTTAGAGAAAAAACCAAATGATATAAGCAAAATGATAACAAATAAGTAAATGATGTGATGTTACTAGATCCTTTTTGTATAAGGCACACCTAAAAGGTCCATGATATCCTCTTCTTTGCATACTCTTTCTTGTAAGGATCTTGCTTTAGATTGCTAACCAACAAAATGTTGAGATCTTAGGAAGGCACTCTAATCACCTAACATTCTTCGAAAGGAAAATAATTAGTAGAAAATTTTAATTGCTCTAAACTAATCTATAAGTACTAAAAGTAAATGCCATAAAGTAAAATGAATGGAGGGTAAGAGTGCGAGAGATTGAAGTAAATTGTATAAAAATAAACTATGGGTATAGTTTTAGCATGGAGAGGGCATGATCAATCAACACAATAAAGACATTGAATAATAAAAATGTGCTCTCGTGTGTATATGAGATCAAAATCATAGAAAGTAATCACTAGAAGGCAAAAGGGCAAAGTCACAATCACTATGCATTCCATATTTAAGACAATAGTGTTATTTCAAAATTAGAACAATTACAATATAGAGTTCTTAGAGTGTAGCTCTAATTTGCTCAAGGGAAAAAATATGTTTACAATGGAACACATGGCTTCTATTTATGGGAAAAAATTACCCAAGAGTTATTTGGGGTGAGAAATTTCTACTCCTAGCAATTTCATTAATTTGGGGTATCTTTGGCAAATATCATATGCCTCTACTTGCATCTCTAAATCACTTCGAATCCTTCTAAATGGGTTATGGCACCAGAAAAATACAAATATCACTATCCTAAATATCTTCCTTGGCATTTATACATCTTTTTCTTGCTTGGTTTGATGATGATCAATTTGCTTGGAATGGGGAGCAATTCACTCCTACAAGAGCGAGCTGCTCCTATGCAAACAAATCACATCTGTGGGTAAATCACATATTTGAAATAGATTGCACCTCTTAATTTCACTTCATAAAATAGGTATTATGGAGGTTTGATTTTTTCAATTCCTTGATCTTATAAGCCTCCTAAGCACTTGAAATACCAAGGTAGTAGCCAACTACTACATCTCCATAAGATTCCATGGAAGATGAAAATGCTTTCTTTTTTACGTAATTAATTTAAATCTTTAGTACATCTCTTCAATATTATCTTTTGTTTTTTTTCAATCATGGGGAAATGTCTTTTAAATTTTTTATTTACCTGGTAGTTTGTGACCTCTAGGCTTGGTAATACAACCTTATCTATTTTTTTTTTTTGTAACAAGACAAAATAAGAACTTCCCATTAAGGATTTAAATACAACTTTAAAATGTAACTATGCACAAGCTGTTTTTTCTTCCTTTCTTTCCCCAAGACAAATGCTTAAGTTCTATAAAAAGGATGGTATTTCTTCTAATGACATGCATAGTAGTAATTTTTTTAATTGGTTATATGGGATTGAAATGAAAACCTATAAATAATATTTATTTTAATGAATCACATCATTGTTTTGTTTTAAGTTTCACTCGGGGGATTTGAACCTTGGCTTACGATATGTACCTCCTAAATCCATTGGGCATGCTTATCATAAATTTTATGATAAATCAATCAATTTAATTTTCTTAAAGACAGTGGCAAGCATTTTGGCTTCAATAGTAAATTAACACTTTCCATTTTGAAAATTTTCCTTTCATATTTTAGTCGATAGTAAACAAACTAAATCTTCTTGCATTTTAATATTTATTATGACTTTGTGCAATCAATTTTGTATGCCTCTACGAGAGCTCACAATTGGCCTTCAATTTTAGAACGCATAGTCAATCTAGTAGTTCAAACTAATGTAAAGAATTCTCCATTCTATAAATTACTTCTACATCTTTCACCATTCTTAATTTCCTTTTTAATACTCTATAGCACTTTAGAAAGCTACAATTCATTGTTGATTTGTTCATCCCTTAGCATGAAGAAGGGCTCTCACATTTGGACCTTGGATTATTTAGTAAGTAGTTTCTTTCTTTTAGGTCAAGATACCGGATGTTGTGAACCGAGTCATTAAGAGAGAATATTGAAAATGGCAAATACCTGTAGCTTCTCTTCAACTTATATACTTTTGGGATGTAAACTTGTGGAGTTCAATGTGACAGTTCTAGTTGTTACAAAAAAAAATAATAATAAGTTGTGTGGATTCTATTGAGGGCCACTCCCATTACAAAAACAAAACAATACACTGCTCTCATTACAAGTTAATTAAAACATACCTATCTTTGCTTTTCTATCAAAGATATTCTCCATCTTCCTCAAATTGCTAAGTTTCCATAATAAACTTTTTTTAAAGGAACTAACAGCAAGAACAACCCTTACATGACACATAACTCCAACGGATAGAAGGAAAACAATCATAACATTCATTTAGTTTGATTATTTTTCTTTTGTAGTAGAGGTTCTTCCTCTTGTAGAGTGACAAGATCTAAGAATGCATTTTTGCACTTCAAGCTCCTGAGGTAATATCTAGTCTCTTGAGGTAATATCTAGTTGTAACACATTTTGTAGGATCTTTATTTTTAGAAAATTAACTATCATCGATTGTTTCATAATTAGCTTCAAAAATACCATCTAAGGTGCTAATATTTTCCATGAAATCGTCTGGATGGTCTTTAGTAACCATTTGGCTTTTATCAATTATTTGATTCAAATTCTCCTTTTGGGGTTGAGTCTTTTGTTGCTCGCATGATTCCTGCTTGACAATTGGTGCATCTGGAGGATGATATTCTTTCTTTTGAACTGGGACATTTGAAGGTTTTGAATCATTCGCATGCATGGCCTTCTCCTCCACTAAGGAGGAATTAGAGCATGATTGGATGATTGGGCATCTATTCTTTAGGTGGCCATATTGCTAACAACCATAACATCTTAGGGAGAAGGTTTCATATTCAATATTTTGAATCCATTCCCCTTTGCTTGAGGAGAGTAATGGATTGAGGTCCAAGAAATGAAACATCCATCCAAACAACTAATCTTGCTTTACTCATTAATTTTACTGGACAAATTTTCCTCTGTTTGGGCATCTATTTACTAGAATGCACCAATGGCATTACCGATTTTGGTGAATATCTTCTCACTAAAACTCCATAGAGAGAGCATAACGATTCACCCAAAACTCTAGAGAGAGCATAAAGATTCACCTAAACTAGAAAGCCATTAACTGCTTTTGTAAAGGGATTGAAACTAGGATTCCAAGGTCTTATATAGACAACCCTTTATCCAAAAAATCAATTATATCTAAATCCATTACCTCATCTCTATTGGATAAATTACAAAAGGAAACATAAAAGAAATTTTTGGGTAGGAGTTACTTGGGATTATGGACTGGTCCACCAATCTGTAATGTATCCTTTGAGCTTCTCCAAGCCTGGTATTTTGCCCTTGAGTTTGCAAATAATTGTTCGAGCTTCATGATCAATTAGATCCAACCCAAATTCATCCTTCAAAATCCTAATAGAGGGTAGAGGTTCATCCACATGTGAACCCAAAAATTCTTGAGAGATATTTCTTGTGATCCGAAGAGGTTTTCTCACAAAAGAGACAATCTGCGAACAACCCTCTTCCTTCAACTCTTGACTGCACTTAGGGTTTGCATCCTTTTCATGAAAACTATAACTAAAATTATCATTTTGTTCCATCACTTGACTACACCTAGGGTTTACACCCTTTTCATGAAGAGTAGTGTTAGCGAAACCAAAGGTGGAGGCTGTGAACAACCCTTTTCCTTCAACACTTGACTGCACTTAGGATTTGCATCCCTTTCACAAAGACTGTAGCCAAATTTGTTGCTTTGTTCCATTGCTTGACTGCACCTAGGGTTTACACCCCTTTCATAAAGAGTAATGTCTCCAAAACCAGAGGTCGGGTTTACACCCCTTTCACGAAGAGTAGTATCAGCGAAACCAAAAGTGAAGGCCGTGAGCAGATACAAGTTGCCCAAACCCATCATGTTCCACGACGACTCATCCAATGCCCATCATCGCTTCTTATAATCCTTTGGTTTGCGAGCTTCGCGCCTGCATCCGCATTGCCTCGTGCTGCGCAGTGCAATGTCTTCGTTTATAATTATTGTGATGTTCACAGTACTTTGAAATTTTTATTTTCTTTTTCACAAGAGTTGTGTTTTAGTTTCATTCATAATTATGGTTGGAAAACGTTTGATTTTTATTTCTTTATAACCTAATGACGATGAATATAAATTGATTAGAAATCATCTTTATCATCTTCTTCAACCTGACTTTTGAATGAAATGGCACACCTCCCAAGAAATAATATTTGTGGATGTCCCACATTCAAAGAAACCCCAATAAAATCAAACAATTCACGTTAAACCTTTGGAAGAAGATTCACGTTAAACCTTTGGAAGAAGATTCCCCCTTCTTTTTGACACAGTAACAAACAAAACACCTAGTCATATAAACTGTAAAATTTTTAGAAAATAGTAGATTTACATTGGCTGTTAGTGGGGGCCGCGCGAACGCGAGCCCCCTCTGCCACAAATTATGACGTGCACTCTCCGCAATGGGAGATTCTAGGCAAGGCCCCCTCCCAAGTGCAATGGAGGTGCCTTCCCTAGGCCATCGGCCTTGTTGATCACCGATTGACCCTGCCCAGGTAAGTATGCCTTTCCTCTCCCCCATTCCCCATTCTTATTCTCTCGCTTCTTAGGCCTGTCTATACCCTTAACAATGTGGGACTCACTGACTTACTATATACATCTTCATCTTCACAGGATAGGGATAGTAGAGCAGACAGGATGGGAAATAGAATAAGATTATGGTTATGCAGGCAGAAAGAAATGAGGACCAACCAGACCATATCACTTCCCTTGTCGTGCTTCTCTCCTCATAAGTTAAGCTTAGTTTTAAAGGAGGATTGAAGGATCTCAAATGCTCACATTCCTATCAATAATTAAGTTAGTACAGTATGAGAATGAAGAAATGCCTCTTCAGCCTTCGCTCTGGTCTGCCTTCTTGAGATTAAAACAATTCTTGTAGCTACTTCTCTGCAAATTGAGCAAACTTAAATTTTAGGCATTTAAGTTGCCTTCTCGCTATGTTGTACTTAGAGAGACATGCCTTAACCACCCAGCCAAAGCGACTATTTTGCCTATGTTTTCTTTAAGCATTTATTGGGCAAAGCATACAATTATGTTTTCCTCGGGTTGAAGCAATCTTAGGACATGTACAAACTTACACTAAACAAGGAAAATGCATCTGTCATGTTTTACACCAAATCACATATTTTTTTTTTATATATATATTACATCATTCATCACATTTTCACAATATTACTAACACCAAATTACATTTTTTTTATATGTATTACATCATTATCATATTTTCAAAATATTATAATAATTAATTTTTTTTAAAAGGTCATTATATGTAAATCAACATACTAACCACCGTGGTTAGGAGTACACAAAAGTGTCAGAAATAGTCCACAAACAACCAGATAACAACCGCAAAAACAGTATCAAATATGCATTCAGAAATAAAGGAGCCGAGAAATCACTGCCAAGTGGAAGGCTTGAAGTTTTCCTCCATATGGTCATAAGTCCATCCAACGGTTGAAGAAGTCGGAGCCCCCCAACCATCAACAGTAGTACCACTAACAATACAAGTTTGTGCATTTGGTACAATTTCACCCCAACCAGGGGCATCATCTTGCTCAGGAGGCCGAACATCCCAACAAGAGGCCGGGCAAGATGGGCCTCCAGCTCCAGATTCTCCACATTGCGTTGCGGGGGCTAGGACCAGTGTATGGTAGCAGAGGGTTGCAGCCGATGACAGGTCCCTGGTGAGTCGAAAATTGGGACTCGAAACCTCCCCTAGAAGGGGAAGAGACACATGATTCACAGCGTATGGCACATTCCCCCAATGATCCATGAGGGTACGTAAGTACTACAACTCCACATGTTCTTTTTCAACCTGTACTTGAATGTGTAGCCAACAATCAAAGAATATATCATATTTATCAGCAACAAAGAAGACACAACCGATATTTTGCTAAGAAAAAACTGCTCTATTCTAGGACTTCCATAGATTAAACATGGTACCAATTCTAAAAAAATTTCAAACAACACCCAATTTGAAGGAAAAAGCAATAGAGTCACCCAAAATAACATGCACCCAGGTAAAATCCTCTTGCATAAAAGGTTTGAAAATTTCAAGAAGCCACTCCTAGGCCAACTGAGCTTGACCACAAAACCAAAAAATATGCAATAAATCTTCTGCCTATCCACAAATCGGGCAAATGGGATTATGAACACCCAGATACTTGAGCCTATTTCCAACAGGCAACCCTTGGTGCAAGAGGCTCCAAGCAATTTTTTTTTTGTTTAGGTTCAATATAAGTAGCCTAAGCAATCTAAAACCTCTTATTCAATCGAGAGGGAAGAGAGACTAAATTCCATCTTAGAGTGAGCTTATCAACCATTGGAACTTGCGAGGTGAGCCATTTGTAACCAAGATGAGCTTTATATTGCAAAATAGGAAGCTCCCCAGGCCAACACCAATCTGACCACCAGGGTTTTTGAAAATGCTTATGCATTTTGCTCTAAATAGAAAATGGAATACTATCAATAACCACCTCATAAGTATCTTTAATGACTAGGATTTAAATTGTGAATTTGACGAAAACTTTCCCAGGGTATCCAACTCCCGATATTTCGGGAGAAGAAATAAAAAAATGGAAGCAATACCATGCTTATAGAACCTCTACGCTCTGACCCACTGCACTAGAGCCAAGGGAGAGCCCTGCCAAGTGATAACATGAGACCACCAAATATTCATGGAAGGCAAAGAGGCACCTGCTTTGTGGAAACTCCCTTTCCAACTAAGCCAGGGTTTGAAGGCCTCCCAGGATTTCCAAATACTCTGAATGACAAAAGAACCTTTAACTTTAACAGGGACAGGGGCAGTAAGAATGGATTGCAATCCCACCCCTTTCCAAATTTTATTCCTCTGAAGCAAACCAGAAGAAATGCAATGCCTGACCATCACTTTCCAAGATTCATCCCCAATTAAATATCGGGTGATCCATTTAGCACAAAGGGTAAAACCTTGTCGATGAAAATCAAACAAACCCATGCCTCCACAGTCCTTGGGCAAACAACAGATTCCCAAGCTACCCGATGAAAAACTCGTTTGACAAAGTTTTTGGCCCACAAGAAATCTCTCAGAAGCTTATCCAACTTTTTATAACAAAATTTGGATGGAACCCAATAAGACGAATAATAGACATGGGTAGTGGCTAAAACCTTAGAACAAATCTGACATTTTCCTGCCAGAGAAATTTTCTTACTAGTCCAGTAAGAAAGCTTCTTGTCCACTTTATCAACAACATGCTGCCACAATTGAGTAAAGGAACCATGAAATACAAAAAGAATTCCAAGAAATTTAAACACCTCACTTGGCTGAATCCAAGTCCATTGGAAATGACGTAGCCAACATGGCATTTGGGATTGAGATTACCAAAAATAGGAGGTTTTTTTTAATGAATAGAAGAACCATAGGCTAAACAAAACACCTCTAAGCAACTAATAGCTGAGGAAATGGATTGCTCATCTTCTCGAAGCGTTAAGAAAGAATCATCAACAAAATGACCATTGACCAACTGATGGTCAAAAATGGGGAGAATAATACCCCTGATTAATCCTTCATCCACCTTTTGGGCCAACAAATAGCTAAAAGCCTTTGCAGCAAGAATGAAAAGACATGGAGCAAGATGGCACCCTTGTCTTACAGAGTGACCAAGAGAAATTGACTGAGATTGACTATTATTCAAAGTAAGAACAACTGAAGCATCTTGAAATAACATAAGAATGGTGCTCACAAACACTGGACCAAAGGCCAGAGCCTAAAGCATGGCAATGATGAAGTACCATTCCATCTTATCATAGGCTTTCTCAAAGTCAATCTTAATGAATAAATCATCTTGTTCAAAAAATTTTGCCCACTCCATACCTTCCCAAACAACAAGAACATTATCAAGAATGTATCTTCCCTGAACAAAGCTAGTTTGTTAGGTCTGACAATCAAAGGTATGAGAGATCTAAGCTTAAGCACAAGGGATTTGACAATAATATTATTCCTCACATTAAGCAGGGTGATTAACCTCCAATTAGTGATGAGCTCAGTGTTTCCAAACTTAGGAATAAATTTAATGTTACCTTTGTTAATAATGGAACCCAGTGAACCACATTGCAGGGCCTCAAGATACACTTTGTGGAGATCAGATTCAAGCATATCCCAGAATTCTTTGTAGAATTCACGTGGGAAGCCATCAAGACCAGGTGCCTTATCATTGGCTATGAGTGATAAGGCATTTTTTAGATCTTCCAGAGAAAGAGGAGTGTCACAAAATAGTATTTGCTCAGGAGAAAGCTTGTTGGGGATAATAGTGGTACAATTAGCAAGAGCTTGCCTTCTAGCATCATCAAGGGGTTGAGAAGCAAAAACACCTTGATAATGTGAAACAAAGACTTTGACAATGTCCGAAAGATCTGTGAATCTCTACCCATCCACTTGAATGGCTTGAAACTGGGAATACTGGGCAGGAGGTCTGAGGCATTGAAAAAAATATTTTGTCACTTTGTCCCCCACTTTGAGACAATGCATTCGAGCACGTAATTGAGCACCCTTGGCTTCATACAAATTAGATTTTTTTAGCTCATGCCGAATGGAAGAAACTTGGAATTGAGCAAGAGAGTTGAAAGGAAAGACTTCAATCCTGAGATAGGCTTTGTGTTTATGTTATTTTGCAACTTCAACACCTAGAGTCCACAACACCTTAGTGGTTCGTTGAATGGCAGCATTCCACCACTCAATCCTTCCAAAAAGACCATCGGGTCTAGGAATCAAATTCTAAATACGACATATATGAGCTTTCATGCTAAAGCTATGCAAAAAAGAAACATTCAGGTAATACTACGAATAATGCACTATGGGTTGAAATTTTAACATTACCACTGAGAATAAAATAGGTGAATGATCAGATAGTGGAGTACTAGGCAAAGTCAACATATACGACGAAGAAGGCAAAAGACAGGAGAACTAAAAGTTGTCACACTTAGAAATCATGGCTATGTCTAATATTTCCAAAACCCTAGCAGAAGCAGCCTGGAAATTGAACCAAGTGTACCAAAGAGAGGCTTGGGGGAAGGCAAAAGGTGAGAAGCGGTAATTAGGGTCATAAAGACAAAGCTTGTTTTTCATAAAAATCCAAGTTTCCCTTTCACCTAAGCACCATCGCATCAGGGCATGACTGACATTGTCAGAAGCTTTCTCCACCACATTAAAATCTTCACAAAGCACCCAAGTGGCAAATGGCAGATTCATGGCAAGCCATCTCCACAACTCACATTGTTCAGAAGCGATGTTCGAGGCATACACGTTAACCACCCAAAACAATTTTTCGCAGATCTCGAGCAAAATCCAGACAACTTGATTGGATGGGTCAACACCCTAGGTCACAACATTCTTCTGTAATTGAGGTGCAAGGATAGTGACAACTCTCCATTTTCATGGGGAATGCTTCGTGGCAAAAGAGGCACTTCGTGGCCACAAAAAGTCACATGCACACTGCAGATTGAAATAAAAAATCTTAACTTCTTGCAAACATAAAAAATCAAGGCTTCCATGCAATCGAGAAATATTTGACATCTTATTCCGGACCAAATATGTTTTGACCAGGTCCGTTAGTCTTCAAACATTTCACGAGAAGAAAATCATTAGGATTTGTCCAATATCTATTATAGGTGTCAATTTGTAGCTCACAAAATTTGGAAGTGCCCTCTGATGGAGTGGAAATATAAGATAAATCCCTCGCTCACTCCTGCGACTCTCGTTAATGGCTCACGAGGAACACTACTATTTCTAGCAGTAAAACTCATGACGCTAAGCAATAGGAAGCTTCGGCTTCCATTGTGCAACCTACCCCTACTCCTTCTCGGGACATGCAAGCTTCTACTGAAGCTGTTCAGACTCTTGTTGATACGGCCCCTCCGGTTGTCGGCATGTAACACCCAATCTCTTTGGTTGGGTCCTTCTATCGCCTTAGTGGTGGCGGCTCTAAATAATTTTTTAATGTAGGAGGATCGGACCTTTAATGTCCGTCGTTCTTGCAACCCTATTTGGAATAACAAACGTCGACAACTAAACAATTATCTCCAACTTTTTTGGCTTGCTTAAAGGTTTGGGTGTTATTACAACAATATTTTAAAAATTATCAATATATTATTTACTCATATCCAAATTTTGGTCTTCTATCTTTATATTAAAAGTTAACATATTTAACTAATTAAACCTCTTTCATTTAATAAATGCCAAGGTTTACCCCTTCTAAGCCTCTCTCATTTTTTAATAAATGTTAAGGTTTACCCATTGTATTTGAACCTGGGTATATTATATTCATGTTTTGTTATAGAGTAATATTTTAGTTTTAATTTTAGATTAAATAAAGGAGTTTAATTAGTTAAATATTTTGACTTTTAAGGAAACTAAGATTTAAATCTTGTCAAATAATATATGTATAATTGTCAAATTTAAATCTTATGAAAGCAATATATATAATGTCAAATTCAAATCTTATCAAGCATAATTGTCAAATTCAAATCTTGTCAAACAATATATGCATAATTAAAAAATTCAATTCTTTTAAAATAATATATACATAATTGTCAAATTGTTATTATAATACCAATATGTAATTTGTTGAAATATCATGGAAATGCCATCACATTGTAACACAAGTAGGGTGCATGCTTAAATCTTATATAATTATTTTTTCAAAATAATTTATTTTTTTAGAAATAAAAATAATAATCTCTCATGATACTACCAAAGCGTTGACCTTGTGTGTCTCAACTCCAATACCACTACATGGTTTTTTGAATACCGTGAAAATGTCATCACATTGTAATATGAATGGGGCATGTATCAATCCCATATAATCGTTTTTCAAAATACTTTATATTTTTAAATATGAAAATAATAATTTTTCATGCCAAAAAGTTGACCTTTTGTCAAATCATAAATATTTCAACTCTAATACCACTATGTGGGTTGTTGAAATACCATGGAAATGCCATCACATTGCAACATGAATGAGGTATGCTTCAATCTCATATAACCATTTTTCAAAATACTTTATATTTTTGGAGATGAAAGCAATAAATTTTCATTTGTTAGATCATAAATTTTTCAACTCTAATACCACTATGTGGTTTGTTGAAATACCATGAAAATGTCATCACATTGTCACACAAATTAGGCATATCTCAATCCCGTATAACAATTTTTTCAAAATGCTTTATATTTTTAGAGAAGAAAATAATGAATTTTCATGCTACTGCCAAAAAGTTGACCATTTATCAAATCATAAATGCTTCAACTCCAATCAAAGGGCACTAGCTCAATCAATCATCAACTTTCAAGGAGACCTAAATTTGAATCTTGCCTAGCAATAGGTATAATTGTCAAGCTATCCTAATACCACTATGTGATGATGATCAAATACAAGTGGGGCCTAGTTCAATCCTCTATAACTAATTTATAATATATATATATATATATATATATATATATATATATATATATATATATATATATATATATATTTCAATCCCAAATGAAAAAAATATTAAGAAAGGAGAAGGGATCAAAGAGGAAAAAATACCACTATAATAGGTATAATTGTCAAGCTATCCTAATACCACTATGTGATGATGATCAAATACAAGTGGGGCCTAGTTCAATCCTCTATAACTAATTTAAATATATATATATATATATATATATATATATATATATATATATATTTCAATCCCAAATGAAAAAAATATTAAGAAAGGAGAAGGGATCAAAGAGGAAAAAATACCACTATAATAGGTATAATTGTCAAGCTATCCTAATACCACTATGTGATGATGATCAAATACAAGTGGGGCCTAGTTCAATCCTCTATACCTAATTAAATATATATATATATATATATATATATTTCAATCCCAAATGAAAAAAATATTAAGAAAGGAGAAGGGATCAAAGAGGAAAAAATAAATTATTTCAAGATTACTCTATTAGAAATTAGACGAGATACAGAGACTCATGATACAAGGTTTTACAAAATATTCCATTAATTATCATTGAAAGACAAAATAAAATTTTGATGAGAAAGACATTGATAGAGGAGCTATAAGAGGTAATTTTCTCTTTCCATCCTTATAGGGCTCTTGGCCTAATGGATTTCTTGCAATTTTTTTTCTTAACTTTGGGATATGTTGAAGAACGAGATGTTGAGTATGGTTTAAGAGGCTAGGAAAAATAAGGCTATAATTTAAGTAATATCAATTTTACCTTTATTGCATTGGTTCCCAAGAAAGGTGAGTTGAAATATTTTGACAGTTCTCCTCTAGTAAGCCTTTATAACATAATTTCTAAGATAATTTTAAAACTTATGAGAAGTACATTGAAAAAAATTATAAATTATATTATAGCCAAGGAGCAAGGTGGGTTTTCTTCATAGCAAGAACATCTTTGATGATATAATCATTATACAAGAGGTCATACATTGTCTTGAATCTTTGAAAAAAAAGGTATACTAGTAAATTTGGATATGAACGAAACCTACAATAGGGTTTATTGGAGTTTTTTATATGATAATCTCAAAAAAGTAGTTTAGATCAAGGTTTATATGAATGGATTAGATGTTAATACATCACTCTATAATATTATATTTTGATTAATATATCCCCATTACATAGTTTGTTTCTATTTTCATAAATTTGACAAGCCTAAGAGGACACTAGATCCTATAAGTAAACATGATACTAGCATTGATCAAAATTGGATAATACTTCAATAACATAGTAAGATATTAATAAGGTTAGGTTCCATACAATGATGTAGGTAACCCTAGGGATATATTTTATGTATAGGTAGGTAAATAGATCTACATACACACAATCTAAATAGTAAAAAACAATGTACTTTGAAGTACTTGGAATGTTTGGAAAACAATAAGATAAATAATTGAATTAAAGATATGAGAGAGATTTGTACTAATATTTGGAGGAACTAACCTTTAGACATGGTTGTCTTGAAGATTATGATGAGACACTTTAACTCTACAATTTTCACTCCTTTGGATGCTTTAAGGATCATTAATATTACTCCCTTAGATGCTTAGTATTGAGACCTAACTTGACCTTGAGGTAAGTTGAAACTTTGTGGAAAGAATGTGGGATTTGTGGAACAATTTGATTGGAAACAATGTAGACGATTGGAAGACACAACTAGCACATGGACAAAAGGAATATGTTGCTATAAGAAATCATTTATATATTATTATTTTTCTTTATTGAGAGATGAAAAGTAATTTATGGATGGATTAACATTAAATGGACTAGACAACACTTTGTTTATATACATTTAGTATTTGAACCGATTTTAGCAAGATAATCAATGGAATATGGGCATTAATGTTAGCCCTAAATGAAAAATCAACAATAGTGCAAGAATTTGTCTAATTAGGTCTAAGAAACCTAATTTTTTATTGTGTTAACTCCATTTTTCTAAAAGCATCTCTTTGGGGTACTCTCATCAATTGATAAACATCATAAATAACATTCTTGTTGATAAAGTGACCTTCTAGTCAAAATGTAGCATTATAACAAATAAGATGAGAAAGAGATAAATGTGTACATCTAAGTACATCTAAGGGAGAGTGGACTGTCCTAGTCATTGTTATAGGTGTTGCCACATGCCAATTGTTACCATATAGTACCATATGCTATTGATCTAGACAACTAACTTTACTATTGGTATTATGCCTTTGTGCCTCCACATCCATGACTAGAGGTGTGCATCAAAACTTATTGATTTTACCTTTCTCTTACTCAAATTATTTATGACCACTAAGACTATTTTTACAAGTCTGATTACTAGATATGTCCTCTATGATGCAATGTACTAATGCTCTAGATTGTCACAAATCTTAGGTTTTAAAGTCTTTGTTATTTACTTGTTACGTTTGTTATTTTTCTACTTTTAAATATTGGATTATATTTTCAAACACATAATATATTGTTTGGATGGGTGATTTGTCCCTCTTTTATCTATTGACAATGTTGTTTTTGAGTAGGAAATATTATGGAAAGGAGCTCTAGAAAATAAAGCACTCTAGTCAAACATTATTCAAATATTATGCACTTATGATACAAGTTATAACAAAGTAGGTCCCGTTGATAGGCATTGTTGTTAGTTATGACATAAACACTATGATGCCCTTTCCTAAATTACAACTTAAATTATTTTCCTAATATATATATATATATATGATATCCTTGATTCCAAGTGGCTGATACTATATGGTTGAGAGTGGCATTGGACTCACTATAATTATGTCCAAGAGGATAGATAGTAGGATGTAGGAGGGCAAGATCTATAATGACTCATTGAGGTGTTGGGATGGTTATGTCAACATGATTGGGAGGTCCTGGAGGAGTATGAATTAATGAAGATTTGTTTAAAGTTATATAACATGATTTTATTGCCCAAGAATGACATAGTGTGATGTAAACTTATGCAAGCTTATGGGAAATCATCACACAATGTAATTATTAATAATCTATATATAGCCTATGGGTCCACGATTAACCTTGTCATAGTTAAAATCTTCATTAATCTCTTTAATGCCTAATGTGTAATGAAAAAGGGGTTAGTAACTTGTAATTAACTTGAAGCTTTTACATTATGTTAGCTTAGGTTAATGTGATTATGTAATTATTATTGTTGGGGTTTAGGTATTGGTATAAATACCCCCAACCACTCGATCAATTAAATTGGTACAATGATCTATCTTGATCATAGTGCTTGGTCCTCAAGGGAACCCATCTTTTTGTGTTTATTAATATTTTCTTTTTGTTATTCCTTCTTCTATAATATTCGAGTAAATGACCTATTACTTTTTTATAAGTGTGAATTTGACATGGTATCAAAGCGAGTATTGAGCATCATTACTTGGTCATGCATAATATTTTTTGGAACCTCCATTTTATCTTCCAATCACCAAAGCAAATTACTTCTTAAAGCTTCATAAGCATTTTTAGAATAAGAAGCAATGAGAAAATTTTACTCCATTTTCATCATCCATTATTCTAAATACTTTGGAAAGATCTTTTTGCTTGCTCCATTATTTACTTTATTATCATCCATTTTTTTGGCTATCCATAACAAGGAAACTTTATTTTATCTTCTATTGTGGAAGGGATTCTTAGATGTCTCCAAGAAGAGTCATACATTCACTAGGCACATGTGTGCCCTGACATCTTGGATAGAAAAGTTGATGAAAGGCATTGTTTTTTGTTGTGGCACAAGTTCAAATCACATGCATCATGCATATTTGTGTTAATAAATCCATTATTTTTTTATATTGAGCATGATGGCATTCAAGGAGAATGTATTACCCTTCACTCAATCAAAGGAAATGGTCTATTGGCTAGATTGATATGGCATAGGGTCTCATGTATTATTTTTGTAATTAGTTTAAGTCTTTTTGTGTTTGTTTTTTTCTCACATAAAGGGGAGTGAATTAATAAATAAGTGTGATTTTGTCCTACTTTGTCTCTTCTTTGACGCATGGCACATCAATCATAGGAGTATGATGTTGCTTATTATAAAGGGAAGGTTTTGTGTCCATACCTTATGCCCTTCCCTTTGGCTGATTCATGACCATTCTCTTATATATAAATGGAATTTACCACAATGGTGTCGGTAGTTCCATTGGTATAGTTCATATGGATTATGTGGTTATGTTACATATGTAAAATATTTGTATAATGGATGGTATTGAGTTTGAAACATTCATTCTCTCCATGGAAAAAATGTTGACCCTTATTTGCATTTTTGTGGGGGTTGTTTAGATTTTTTAATGGATGTGTTGGCCCCTTGGCTAGCTTAACTAGCCAGAGGTGGCTTACACACATGAGACCTATATTGAAATCCTATGGAGTTTTATTATTGCTTACCTAAAATGACTTGATGGGTATTTGATTGATATGGTGATCGAATTTGAGCCCTATTGTGATACCAAACTAATTTTTCATATATATACCATTTCAACGAATTGAATCATAAGTAAACCTTCCTTATTTACTTTTAGCTCTAGTGGTATATAAGTGGTAGAATGTTAGTGGTAGTCATCTATGAAGTAGTGCATGCCAAGTAGTGAATTTTGGTCAACCAAAAATATTACAAGGGTCAAGAAGCTAATTATTTTTGTTATATTGAGGATTATTTGGGAAGACCTTTTGAAGGCCATAACATTTGCATACAAAAGCATTTTGAGCCCTTTGAATTTAAATTTCATGATTTTTTGAACTCTTCACATTGGTGATATTGGTTTAAGGGCTTGTTATAGTATTGGATATAGATTTGTGTGATATGAATCCTCAACCCTTGTCTTAATGGGTAAACTTATAGTATATGGTCAATTAAATTATCATAATATTACAAAATGAAAAACTTTGGTGCATCTTCAAATCAATTACAACAAAGGACATTAATAAAAAATATTGCCAACATAAGTAAGAGGAGGCTCTTTGTTTATTCTCCTTATTGTTTTGGGAAGGTAAATACTATAGAGATCATTCACTCATAATTGAAGCTTGCTTCTCTCAAAATAGCTAATTTTGATAATGTTGTGGATTGTATTGAAATATTTAAGGAATTGAAAGTAGATATTGCATCTTCTAAAGGCAACAAGAAAGAGGATAAAAAATGTATCAAGATTATCCATTCTAATGTCTCTTCTTTTAAGAATCTTAGACTAGTGGTTCATGTGGTTCCTAAGTGTATGATGTCAATTATTAATATGGGATGGTAAATATAGCTCCTAGGTGTGTGGAATTACACCTCAAAGATATGTTTTAAAATAAGTCTAAAGGGGAATACTTCTAGCTTATATTTAAACTATAAACATGACAAAGTTCTTTGTGGGAATATACTTTAAGCAAAGTCTCATTTTGTAATTGAAAGTAATAACTTTAAGCAATAAACATTGAATTCAAATAAACAAACGAAGACAAAAGTGAAATACTTCCCACTTTTATTTTTAAAATCAAATGATTTAGGGAGAGAGATTTATATGCCTTTCAAATATGATAAACAAGAAAATGTGACCTTTTATCTTTTTATTTTCTTGCAAATACAATATTTATTTTAACATGCAATAGATGGAAGGTTATGTATTATATATTTTTTAATTCATGATAAGCGGCTACTCAATATCTAAAAATCCAAGATGCAACACAAATAGAAATGGGACTTCCTAAAGCTACAAGCTTACTGCAGTGGTAAGGGATTTGGCTTCTTTGTGAGAGGATTGGGACCCCTCATAAAAACCTATGTAAACTCATTGAAAAATAAATGAGACTTCGTAATTTAAATTATATTGTAAAACCTATTTCTATTTAAATTCTAATAGAAGAACATAGAACAAATAACACTAATAGATGCATAAACAAAGATTTATGCTACTGTATGAGATGAAAAAAAATGCTAAAGGACCATATAGTTGAATGAAAACTATGCTAGGATATTTATATCTCTCAACTAATCAGACACAAGTATAAAGTGTTGAAAAAGTAACCAACACACTTGCTATTCTTAGTTTGAGCAAGCATAAATATGATTTTAATTTTATTTTGAAGGTAATCAAATAAATGTGGTAGAGATTAATCTTTTTTCCTTTCCCTAACAACTATGATAAATTAAATTTGATATACTAAAATTCAAGGGTAACACACAAAATCCTAAAATATCCTAAATACACAAACAAAGTGAAGGTGATGCTATTGCCTACCATTATTAAAGCTTGAAGAATATTCTAATACTTCTTGTAGATTCATGAGCATTTGATAATAATTTACAATTCTTATTCTAGTAGTTAAGCCTACACACAAGATAATAAAAATAATCATAAATGGATTGAGGGCCTACATGTCCTAGTCCCTTGATACATTTTAGTTTTTAATAAATATTTGAATAAAAACAAAAGCAAATTATGTTGACAAGATGAAATATAAAGATTAGATGATAACAACCCTGCTATATTGATAGTATTTTAATGGAGATTATTTGATTCCTTTTTTAAACCACAATAACCAATGATGTTATGATTACAAAAGTATCCAACCTTATTGCCAAAAAATAACAATCTAACAGGTAATCAAATAGCAAAAATGACTAATGATTTTTTTAAAGGTAAGGAATACTAACTTTTTTAGAGAGAATTGCATTCTAATCAACCCTTTCTTAGGACTTGCAAATCCATGGGTAACTAATGGCACTAACAAAGGCACAACTATCCTAATGAAAAAAACAAAACCACAACTAGTCAAAAATAAGTATAGATAGAGTTTGACATTATTTCTTGCATAACCAGAGAACAAAACCAAAACATCATATCCTCTCTTTTGAACAAATAACTTGCCCAAGTGTGTAACATACTATAGATTTGCTAAAAATATTCACACAACATTTTTTATTAGATGAGAATATAAATATTAGAATGACAAAATATTAAAAAAATTATGATTGAATGCTAGAAATCAAATGCATTAAATAAGAGTATGATTGATGTATCAGATAAAATATGAGAAGAGGAAAAACACCCTTCCAAATAACCATGGATGCAAAAAGAGTTGTTTTGATATTACTTGCCTAAGGTTCTATTAGAATCCTTTTATTAAAAAAAATCTTTGCCATTGTATATGTGTAAATCCTCCTTTTATGATAGAAAATATCCCTTGAGTGATAAATTATAGTTATTATACATATGTTTTATTTTCCTTTTTTGCATGTCAACATTATATTATGTGTTAGACTTGAAAGGCCTTGATTCACTGTAGTTGGTACTATATTTGGTTTTATATTGAACTCCTTCAAGTTCAAGTTGTTTATAAAAATAAAATAATGAAAAGAATTGGCTCTCTTTTGAGAAACCAAAGGAAATTGTTATGGAATTTTCCTAATTGCACCTAGTCCAACACATCTATATAGGCTAAATAAGCAATTGAATTAAAACTCCTAGTGTAACTCTAATACATTGCTTTTGTCATTGATAACATATGTATGAGAAAATATAAATAACAAAAAAATATTGATATATCAATATATTATAATTAGAGTTAAATATGAAAAATCAATTCTATCAACACTATGAAATTATGATCAATATAATTAGCTATAGATCTATTGAAGTATATTTATTTATGTATTTATTAACATAAAATTAACTATCTAATTGATTAATTAGCTACAAGTTACTTGAGAAAATATGTAAACCAAAATGCCTCCTAGTGGGGGACCTTATTATTAGGGGTGGTTGTATTTCCATCAAGCAAAAATCCTCAAGCCACTCATAAATCTTCATTGGACCCATATTTGATTATGCCTTAAAAATTATCAAGCACTAACAACAACTGGGATATTGCCACTTTCTCTAAGATTTGATCTATTGATGGTAGTGGATAGTGATCCTTTACATATACTTTAATCAAGATCTTAAAATAGATACATAATCTAATGTACCCATTATTATTATGCATAGGAACTAGATTTGCCACCCATGTGTAATGCTTGATGTTGTGGGCCTGTTGGTCACGAATCTGCCACAGGAAAGGATTTTTACAATTGCGCCCTAGACCCGGCCAACATTGAAAGGCTGGAAGCAAGAAATGGCTCCCAGACCAATCTCCAGAGTGGGCTGGTTCCCTTCACTATTCTAAACTTGGTTAAGATAAGGGTTGCTGGAAAGAGATTTAAAAGGTTGCAGAAAGGAATGGGAAATATGGCCACAGGCCGAAGTGATGGGATCAAAAAAAACAACAGCAGGAAACTACAAACGCAACAACAGCAAGTAACACAAGAAATCAGCTTCATCCTCGCACAATCACATGCCGCAAATCCCTCCAAACCCACATTCCAGGAATTGTACCCTGACCGTAGTATTTAAATCCAGTATGCAGAATTTAAATGTAATAGCAATGCAGAATACGAATGCTATTAGAAATGCAGAAAACAGAAAGCAAATTCATCCATGCGACGCTTGAAAAATTAGAAGTCGATCCTTTTATTCCCGCAGATACAATTCCAGTTTCTAGCAGCAAGTTTTTCCAACCTTTGCAAAATGAAAATTACATTGGTTTTTATAGAGGTCCGTCCTCTTTGCAGCATTAAAAACGTAAAACCAACTTCCTCGTGATCTACAATTATATCTTGAAAATCAGGAACACGACCCCTTAATAGCAGCCTCGAGGAAATAAAAATTAAATTCCATGAAACGTTCGCGGTCCTTTATTAAATACGATTCTTCGAACATGTGCATGAAAACCGTTGAATTAATCCACGAACCGTAGCTTTGAACCAATAAATCCTTTAATTTTGGTGGCCTGGGCACTCTTCGACCTTAACCGCATCGGAAATCCGCAAATTATTTAATTCGGGTTAGCATTAAATCATCGGAAATCGGAAAAACCCTTTCGGCCGTTCATATTGCACTTGGCGGGAAAACTGCGCAGGTCGCGAAAATGCGACGGGTCGCGAAATCGCGACGGGTTTTTCCGCCGTACGCTTCGCTGCTGAAGACCCGCGAAAGTGGAACATGTAGCGATTTCGCTACATGTTTCCGCCGTTGGCTCCTCCCTGCGCTCTGCCCCGCGAAATCGGAACATGTAGCGATTTCGCTACATGTTTCCGTCGCCGCATCAATCGCCATTTTCGGTCGCGATTCGCTGACATGTCAGCGACGCGCTACAAGTTTGCACTTTTTGCCTTCGAAGCTGCCCGGTCGCGATTCGCTGACATGTCAGCGAATCGCTGCATGTTTTCAACTTAATGCTTTTTTCGCCCGCCGACCCGCGATTTCGGAACACGTCGCGATATCGCGACGGTTCCGCCAACCTGCCTGCGTTGACTGAGTTGACCGCGATTCTGAAACATGTCAGCGCGTCGCTGCAGTTTTCAGACTTAACCATTTTTTGCTCAATTTTTCTCCTTTTTTCGCCCAAGCTGCATCAATCAAAGGTCAGATCCCCAACAATACATCAATGCATTCATCAATGAGAATCAATGTGGCAAAAATGCCAACATTCTTGGCGGCTCACGGGGTATACAGCTCGCTGTATGCAAGAATCCAGGCCTTAGTCCATTGGGCATAGAGTCATATCCGAACAGAAGGCGAGCTGCTGCAATACATGTTCTGCTGAAAATTTGAAACTGGAAAAAACCTGCATATAACTGATTATGAAACGACTAATGGAACGCGATGATGAAGTGAGCTCTTGCGGTTGCGCAAGCGGTGACTGCAATGGAATGATGAAATGAAAATGAACGAAGTTATGGAGTGGGAATGGAACTAGGAAAGTCGTGAAATGAAATGAACTAGACTGTTAACAAATACGTAAAAGACTAAACTTAGAGGAAAGGGATAAGAAGGGACGGGAAAAAACAGAAAAGGAAAAAGAAACAACAGCTGTGGCTTATTTTGATTTAATGCAGAAGAAACAGAAGGAAGAAGATGAAGAAAGGAAAGAGAGGAAACGGGGAAGGGAAAAGAAGAAAGTTCTAGAAAGCCACCAAACTGTTGGGAGGAGAAAAACAAAGGAAAAAAACAAGCATCTACGGCTCGCAGGCAACAAGAACCGAGATGAACAAATAAAAACAATACCACTTTTTTTTTTTCTCTTCTTTTTTCTATTTTTTTTTGTTTTTTTCAAAATACTATATACAATAATGCACGACATGATTGGCATGTCGCCACCAGACACCCAATCTCAGAATGTTATCCGGTAAATCTGCAATGTCCCGACCAGATCTGATCATACTTAAGTCGGTCCTTGAAATTAGGCTGGCTCCTTCCTGAAGTTCTCCATGGTGCTGATAGGATGCAATTCAGCAGATTATCCTTCTTACTAGTACCCATATGGAAGACTTCTTCAGGTACTGGATGTAGTGGCTGGAACCAACACCACCACTTTGCAAACTTTACTGGCTGTGGGTTGAGTACAGGCTCCTCTAACTCCTTGATGTGATCACGGGGCTCTTCAAGTGAGAAATCTGATTCTGGGATCTCCTCAGGTTATGGAATTTGAACTTGTTCTTCTACTTGGCCCATATCTTGATGAAAACTGCAAGCAACCATATTGTTCATTGCTGGAAAAGTGCTTGCATGTTCCAATCCTTGACTTTGGACGAGATCTGTCCCTTGAGCTCCACATGACTGCATCTCAGGGATCTGGCATGAATGTGCAGGGTAAACAGGAGCAGCAACCACCGGAGAAGGTAATGGAGTTTCTCCCCACGGTAACTTTCTTGATAAGTGCAACATCTGTTCTGCTCGCACTGCTTCCTCAAAGATTTGTGGGAACTTTTGTTCACCTGACTGCAGCAAAAAGAGACCTATGTCAGAATTAAAAGCGCGAACATAAAAGAGGTGAGCCTGGGTGGGTGATGGACGGATCTTCTCTGGAATTCTCTGCCAGCTTCTCAAGAATCGGACATTGAAGTCCGTGATGCTTTCTTGAGGTGCTCTCTTGATGTACATGAAAAATTGGTAGAGATCCAAAGAACTATAGAAAGGATCTTCGTCAAATCTTTTGATCAGTGCTCCCGCTAGATCGTCCCATGAGCTGATGCTTTGATGTTTGAGCAATCTGTACCACTGCAATGCTCTTCCTTCCAAAGATTGAACCAGAAGTCGGATCATGACATCTTCGTGTTCTATGACATGGATCATTGACAAAGTCGCAATATCTTCAACATGTGCCAGAGCCATGCCTTCGGTACCATCATATTTTTCCAGGTTCTTCAGGGCACCTTCGGGAATTTCATGCCGAACTTGGAGATTCAGAGGGCCAGGATCATCCCATCTAGAAAAAACCCTCGCCTTTGTGGCAGTGGTCTGCGGAATCACGGCCATCGCCATTAAGTCAGAGTCGCCAGATGAACATTCTTTGAAATTTTTTTCTTTTTTTTTTTTTAAACAAAAACAGGCGTCCACGAACAGATCTTCAACTCAGCAAAGTCGCCAGATGAACTTAAAAATCTCCGCTGTGAGGCCAAGACAGCTCATCAAATCTTGAGACCTCCGGGTGTTTTAAAAATGTGCCAAAAAATGTTGGCACCGGTGGGGTTATCACTTTGGAAAATTATGCGTATCCCACCAATTATGAATTCTTGGAGACAGAACATTGTCTGTCCCACCGGCGTGCCAAAAACTGTTGGTCACGAATCTGCCACAGGAAAGGATTTTTACAATTGCGCCCTAGACCCGGCCAACATTGAAAGGCTGGAAGCAAGAAATGGCTCCCAGACCAATCTCCAGAGTGGGCTGGTTCCCTTCACTATTCTAAACTTGGTTAAGATAAGGGTTGCTGGAAAGAGATTTAAAAGGTTGCAGAAAGGAATGGGAAATATGGCCACAGGCCGAAGTGATGGGATCAAAAAAAACAACAGCAAGAAACTACAAACGCAACAACAGCAAGTAACACAAGAAATCAGCTTCATCCTCGCACAATCACATGCCGCAAATCCCTCCAAACCCACATTCCAGGAATTGTACCCTGACCGTAGTATTTAAATCCAGTATGCAGAATTTAAATGTAATAGCAATGCAGAGTACGAATGCTATTAGAAATGCAGAAAACGGAAAGCAAATTCATCCATGCGACGCTTGAAAAATTAGAAGTCGATCCTTTTATTCCCGCAGATACAATTCCAGTTTCTAGCAGCAAGTTTTTCCAACCTTTGCAAATGAAAATTACATTGGTTTTTATAGAGGTCCGTCCTCTTTGCAGCATTAAAAACGTAAAACCAACTTCCTCGTGATCTACAATTATATCTTGAAAATCAGGAACACGACCCCTTAATAGCGACCTCGAGGAAATAAAAATTAAATGCCATGAAACGTCCGCGGTCCTTTATTAAATACGATTCTTCGAACATGTGCATGAAAACCGTTGAATTAATCCACGAACCGCAGCTTTGAACCAATAAATCCTTTAATTTTGGTGGCCTGGGCACTCTTCGACCTTAACCGCATCGGAAATCCGCAAATTATTTAATTCGGGTTAGCATTAAATCATCGAAAATCAGAAAAACCCTTTCGGCCGTTCATATTGCACTTGGCGGGAAAACTGCGCAGGTCGCGAAAATGCGACGGGTCGCGAAATCGCGACGGGTTTTTCCGCCGTACGCTTCGCTGCTGAAGACCCGCGAAAGTGGAACATGTAGCGATTTCGCTACATGTTTCCGCCGTTGGCTCCTCCCTGCGCTCTGCCCCGCGAAATCGAAACATGTAGCGATTTCGCTACATGTTTCCGTCGCCGCATCAATCGCCATTTTCGGTCGCGATTCGCTGACATGTCAGCGACGCGCTGCAAGTTTGCACTTTTTGCCTTTGAAGCTGCCCGGGTCGCGATTCGCTGACATGTCAGCGAATCGCTGCATGTTTTCAACTTAATGCTTTTTTCGCCCGTCGACCCGCGATTTCGGAACACGTCGCGATATCGCGACGGTTTCGCCAACCTGCCTGCGTTGACTGAGTTGACCGCGATTCTGAAACATGTCAGCGCGTCGCTGCAGTTTTCAGACTTAACCATTTTTTGCTCAATTTTTCTCCTTTTTTCGCCCAAGCTGCATCAATCAAAGGTCAGATCCCCAACAATACATCAATGCATTCATCAATGAGAATCAATGTGGCAAAAATGCCAACAGGGCCAAACAAGGTTAACTTTTTCCTACTTTTGTCACATGCCCGTGCATTTAATTATCAACCAGGGAGCTTCGTAAACTTGCGAAGGGTCTGAATAAGATTGCTTACAATACCACTTGAGATGAGTCCACTAATTCTACTATTGGGGGGTGTTTTCAAAATGGTTGTCAATCACTCATGCACTCAATAATTTACGTAAGAAGAAAATAATTAAATCTATGGAAATAAAACATTCACACATTCTTGAAAATGAATCTACTGCAAATACTGGAAATAGCAATGCGGTAAACGACCCTATAAAAGCAATAAACTAATCTAGAAAATAGAATAAAAGTGGGGAAGAAATACTTGCTTGGAGTGGGCCCGAGCTCCAGCAGCTTCCTCCCAGTTGAACATGCGCTTAGAACTCTTAGAACTGTAATATATTTATCAAAGTGTTATAATATCTATCTGTCTCTATATCTCTATATAAATCTATATCAATCTATATCTCTCAGAGCGGTCTGTGTGTGTTTATATAACACACCCACAGAAATTCTATTACAAAGAGGTTACAACAGTCGATTCATCCCAAACTAAATTAAGACAGTCTGGTGAATGTAATCAACGTCTGCTTAAAACTAGAATTTGGTTCTAACGGTGACATGTTTGCTGATTGGTTCATGCTTCGCCTAGCATTGGTAAGATGCTTTCATAATTTGGTGTGATCTCCAATTTAGCTCTACATGATGTAGAGTTGGAACTGCACTAGCCACTATTGTCCACATCGTGCAAATCTAGTCAACGGGAAAAGAACAAAGGTGCCTTCCCTATGAGGAAGGTATCTTACTATTGTGGCACCTTCCTGGAAGAGGAAGGCGCTTACCTTCTGTTGGTTCCTTCCTGTGATAGGAAGGCACTTGCCTTCTAGTTGTGCCTTCCTTATGGGAGGAAGGCGCTCGCCTTCTGTGAGAGGAAGACGCTTGTATTCTAGTGGCACCTTCCTTATGAGAGGAAGGCGCTTTGCCTATCGTTGGTGCCTTCTCGTCGGCACCTTCCTTATGATAGGAAGGCACTTCCTTCCATTTGGTGCCTTCCTGGAGGAGGAAGGCACTTATCTTTCCTTGGTGCCTTCCTGGAAGAGGAAGGCGCCTACTTACTCTTGGAGCCTTCCTGAAAGAGGAATGCGCCTACGTTCTCTCAGCTCCTTCCTGGAAGAGGAATGTGCCTACTTTCTCTTGGCACCTTCCTGGAAGAGGAAGGCACCTATGTTCTCTACATTGATCCCCAAAGAAACAAAGTGCCAGGTCCATCAAAAATACCTCGACTGATCCAAACCTAACTAAACCAATTGTAATTCCACAAAACACACTGAAAACACACAAATTAGATAACACGCATAATTTCATCAAATATCTATATAATCATTTATAAAAGTACACAATCCTTATTATACATCCGTATAAAGATCAAGAAAATGTGTACAAAATATAAGCATTTTTGGTGCTCATCATCTCCCCATGCCTAACATATACCACGCCCTCGTGGCATCAAAACTGCAGGTAGCCCTGTTGACCCTTCATCATTGTCGTTTCTTGGAGGATTCGGCTGCACCTGCGGCCCGAGTCTGTCTCTTCTATGCACTGGCATCTGAAGGTGTGGCTCACCTTTTCCTACACATAACTGAGGGTGCGGTTGTTGACTATCCTTTTCTCATTCTAGCCACTACTGGCGGTGATCTAGCCAGCATCGTCTCTGTTGATTGGAATGCAGCTTCGACAGCTTGCCAGAGGTCAACATTCAAAGGTCTGACCGCTGCCAGAGGGATATCTGAATTATCCCTCCTAGAAGGTACTACTTAGGCCTTGTATAATCTGGCTGCTTCAGGAGTAAGCCCTGCGTTCTCCTTTACAATGGTAGTGGCCTCCAATTGGGGGCCATATACCCCCAATCATTCCAAATACCTCCTCATCATGGAGGGTCATCCTCGGGATGAACCGTAAATATCCCAGAACTGGCTGTCCTCTGCCAGATTGACGTAGATGCCATAGTCTTCTCGCATCCTCGAGGCTACCTTCTTGGGCTCTTTGGCTACTTTCATCTCCTTGAGCAGTCGTTCAAATTGTTTTCACATTTCTGTGAATGGTTGCATATCCCACTCATCCTCTTCTAGCTCGACGAAGGTCACCTTTGCATTATTTCGAGCAGTCTTGGGCATTTTTCCTTTGGCCTCTACGAAAAATGCGACGGATCGAACAGGGGTCCTCTCTTTCTCCTTGGAGGACATCTCCTCACTCTGATGGGCCTGCTATGGAGCATTCTCTTCATTCTGTGCTGATGTCTCTAAGGGTGATCCTTCATTCTCCTATTTATCTAGTGTCAACCCCTCAGGCTCTTCTCCTCCTTTAGGTCTGGGGAGTTCCTCCTTATCCTCTGGTCCTGCCTACTGATGGAGGCCCTCGTCCTGCTCTATATCACTTAGGACAATGATAGGGGGTATTGTGGGACTTCTCTCCCCTTCACTTCCAAAAATAGAGCAAGTCTCCCCTGCCTCCGGGTTGCTCTGTCGAGCATCCGATCGAATTTCTCCCGAAGAGAATACTCATTCGGTAGATGTGGTAGAATTCATCGAGACTTATTTTGCCTAATCAGTTTGAGTTGACGCATCCCTTATTTTTGTTCCCTTGTCTTGAAGCAGCTAGTTTTCCTCCCACAAATGCCGAACTAGCTGCTCAAGCTGGGTGATCTATCCGTATCGTTCCTTCAACTCCCCTACATGCTTGTTCTGGCAATCCTCCAAAATTTGCTGGGTCATCCAGCAATTGGTTTGCCATTCGAGTGCCTCTTTCAAGGCCACATCGACCTGGTCATTGTTCCCAAAAGTCCCTGCATCTTGTGGGCTTTGGTTTGTCAATTCTCAGAGGGTTTGGTCTACAACGTCTACTTTCGGGTCACTCTGTTCTTCTTCTGTCGAGAGGAGTCACCGTAGACATTTCCTCTTGGGGACTGGTTTTGTTGGCCAAAACTTGTCCTCACCGCTAATAAGCGACGCTCCTTCTTCCTCATGCTCGGGCATTGGGGAATGCCCTCTTTCCTCCATGTTTTTAGGCACTGGTGACTGCCCTCTTTCCTCTGTGAAATAGGGAAATGCCAATTGCCTGATACTCACTATTTCCTCTACAGGGCATCTCTCATATTGTCCTATTTTAGCAACAACATCATGTCGCCTTTCTTGGCTGCCATCTCCCTCTACATCGAGGTTTTGCCTCTACACTTCTGCATGGCAGACCAGTGTCGATATCAGCCCATGGTGGGCTAAGGTGAATGATACCCCCTTCTGGTATCGAGCCGCTTTTTCCTTCAAGGCATTTGCCAAGTATAAGGGCACGTTCAACTTCCTTCCATGCACCAGGTGATTGAGAAACTACACATGATTAGCATGCAGATGGGTATATTTCTTGGTGCATGTGAAGAATTGAGCAACCTGCTTGAATATCTTTTGCAGATTCATGGGGAGGTTGTTTTTGGGTAACCCCTCCTTGTCTATATGCACATTCTCCCCTGGCAACAGCACCTCAATGTATGACTTCAACAGTCCACCCTTGTATACACATTCCCCTGTGAGGGGCAATCCAATCGCCTGTGAGATGAACTCGGGGGTGACTAGAATTTCTACCCCTCGCACCTGGGCTACATCACCCCTCAAGGAGGCAATGAACTCCTTGGCTGTCTCCATATCCTGGACCTGGCTGACCAGGGTATAGTATTCGAGCCATCCCTCAGCCTTGAACTGTGTCTTCACTGCTCCTCTGATTCCATACATATTACCTGGTTCATTCTTCTTCACTGTGTGATTCTTAGACCTTCCTCCCATAGCGCCTTCCCTTACTACTGCTATTTTTTTCTATCCTTCCTTCCTCAGGAAGGCGCCTTCTTATAGGGAAGGTGCCTAACCCTAGCAGTTATGGAAGGTGCCATATCATTGGCACGCGGTTTCGGCTATGGGGGGATATGATCTTTATGACGGCGGTATCTTTTTTGGTACTGCATATTTTATAAATAATTATATAAAAATTTGAATTAACATGGGCGTACTTGATTCGATGTTTCAGGCGTTGTGAAGACCGTTGATTCGTTGATTTGTGACATGGGGGAGGGGTATGGTCATCTGGTGCCGCTCATTTGTGTGATGCTTCATTCTGCTCAAGGAATTCGGGAGGCATAAGTGCTGGCTATATGCGAAAGGCGTTCTTTGGTACCTTCCCCATGTGGAAGGCACTGATGTGGCACCTTCTCGATGTTGTCGATGCTCTCTGAATGAATGCACCTTTCGATGATGGAAGGCACCTCTAATTGGATGTGTCGTTCGGTGGTGGAAGGCGTCTTCTTGATGATGGCAACTTCCTGCTATGAAAGGTGCTCCTGATTGGGTGTGCCTTTCGATGGTGGAAGGCACCTCGGTCTGTATGCGCCTTCCCGATGTGGAAGGCACCTCTGGCTGGATGCGCCTTCCTGATGTGGAAGGCGCCTTGGCTTTTTTTTTTAGATATATAGATTTTTTTTTTAGAACTCTTATGTGCGCCTTCTTTATAAGGAGGGCGCATTCTTCTGGCTAGGCGCCTTCTTCTGGCTAGGTGTCTTCTTTATAATGAAGGCACCTTCTTCTTGTGGGGTGCCTCCTTTATAAGGAAGGTGCCTTATTCTGGCAGGGCACCTTCTTGATATGGAAGGTGCCTTCTTCTGGTTGGGTGCCTCCTTTACAAGGAAGGCACCTTCTTCTAGCTGGGCGCCTTCTTTATAAGGAAGGTACCTTCTTCTAGCGGGGCACCTTCTAGATGTGGAAGGTGCCTTATTCTGGCAAGGTGCCTTCTTGATGTGGAAGGTGCCTTCTTTTGGCTAGGCGCCTTCTTTACAAGGAAGGTACCTTCTTTTGGCGGGGCGCCTTCTGGATGTGGAAGGTGCCTTCTTTTGGCTGGGTGCCTTCTTTATAAGGAAGGCACCTTATTCTGGCGGGGCACCTTATGGATGCGGAAGGCACCTTATTTTGGCTGGGTGCCTTCTTTATAAGGAATGCACCTTATTTTTGGCAATCATGTTGCAATTGACTGGGAAAGGGTGATCAAGCCTTATCAATCTTGCTTCATGCTACCTCAGCTTCTACCTACGAGTGCTGGTGTCAAAATGTTGAGCCGAACTAGGCCTAGTTTCCCAGATACCTATTCCTCATGCTATTAGGTCCTCCACCTACAAAAAGCAACCAAAAAAGAAAGGAAAATAAATGCAGTTAGATGCATTTCATGCCTATTAGGCCTTGGGTTAGGATACCTGCAGCTTACATGCAGGCGTCGTCCTTGCAAAAACACACTGTAAGAAAAAAACTACATTAACTAATTTTGGGTGAGCACTTCCATGCCCACCATTTCACCTATGAGAGTTTGGTCTAGATCTAACAAGATGGGGTCTCCCCCATGCCTATTCTGGATTCTACCTATAATGTTTCGGATGTTTTATAGGGGCATAGTCGGTGGTCATTGACTATGAACACGGTGTTACTACCGTCAATTGTATTAACATGCACTGCCCCATTCTCGATGAGCTCTATCACCTCATACGACCCCATCCATCTCTGCATTAATTTGCCTTTCCTCTCCTAGAACTGAGAATCGTACAACAGTATCCATTTCCCTTCTTGGAACTACTTCAGCTTAATGTGGCTATCATGCCATCTCTTTCTTTGCTTCTGTATAATTTTTGTTCTCTACAAAGCATCTAATCGGATTTCATCCAGTTGATCTAGTTGCCGAATCCTTTGTTTTTGAGCTTCATCCAAGCTCAAGTTCAATTTTGAAGCCATTCTCAGTATCTTGATTTCAAATTCGATGGGCATCATTGCATTTTTCCCATAGACCAGTTAGAAAGGTGTAAAGCCTATGGTGGATTTCCACATGGTGTTATACGCCTAGACTGCCTCCAACAACCGTGTAGCCCAATCTTTCCTATGTTGCTGCATGGTCTTTGTTAGGATGTTCTCTATTTTTCTGTTTGTCACTTCCACTTGCCCGTTTGCCTGTGGATGGTAGGGCTTAGTTTTATTGTGTTGAACTCTGTATTTCTCCATCAGATCCTCAATCAACTTAGAGGTAAATTGAGGCCCTTGGTTTGTTGTTATCTCCCTAGGGACCCCAAATTGTGTAAAAATATGGGCAAATAAGAAATCAACAACCATTCTTTCCTTTGAATCCCTCAATGCCTAAAATTCAACCCATTTGGTAATGTAATCCGTACAGACCAAAATAAACCCCTTCCCCATCGAAGGTGGATTAAACGGTCCCACGAAGTCCATGCCCCACTTATCGAAAGGTTCTAGGTGTACCTGAGGCTGGAGGGGCATTTCATCTTGATGGGTTGGTCTGCCCATCCTTTGGCATTCGTCACACTTGCTGGCATACGTAACCACATCCTTAAATAGAGTGGGCCAAAAGTACCCAGCCTGTAGGATTTTATAGGCAGTTTGTTTCCCTGCAAAGTGTCCTCTACATGGTTCATTGTGACATGCTTTGAGTACTTTTAAGAACTGTTTTGCTATGCATCTTCTTATAATTTGGTCATGTCCTATTTTAAATAGGAGGCCATCCATCCATAGGAATGATGCACTTTTCTCTATGACCGCCTGCTTTTCTCAAAAAGAGAGAGCAGGTGAGGTCCTTCCAATGGCCAAGTAATTGGCTATATCTGCATACCACGAGTGTTTGCTCACTAATAGTGAATAAATGTTCATCTGGAAACTGGTCTTCCACTGCTTGATGGTCTGCTGGTATCAATCTGGACAGAAAATCTACCACGATGTTATCCTTGCCTGGTTTTCTGACTATGGTGATGTCGAATTCCTACAGTAGTAATAGCCATCTGATAATTCTTTCGTCAATGGCTGGCTTGCTCATTAGGTATCTGATAGTCACATGGTCTGTATGGACAAATACCATATATCTGATGATATAGTGGCAAAATTTGTTTATAGCATGGACAACTATGAGGAACTCCTTCTCTGTCGCCGTGTAGTTGAGATTTGCTCCTGCCAAGTTTTTACTGACATAATAAATGGCGTAAAATTATTTGCCATATTTTTGTCTGAGAACTGCTCCAATCGCACTGTTGGATGCATCACAGTAGATATGGAATGGTATGGCCCAATTTGGTCCTCTTAAAACTATCACAGATATCAGTTTCTCCTTAAGAAATTGGAATGCTTCTTCGTAGTCTTCCATCCAATTGAACTCCACATCCTTAGATAATAGAGTGTGCAATGGTTTGGCAATTTTGCTAAATTTGGTGATAAATCGTTGATAGTACCCGACTGATCCAAGAAAACTCCTCACCTCTTTCTATGTTCTAGGGCTGGGTAGGTCCCTGATGACCTCAAACTTCCTTTTATTAACCTTTATTCCTTCTGCAGAGAGGTGGTGCCCCAGTACGATGCCTTATTACATCATCATAAAGCATTTTTCGTTACTTAGGGACAAATTATTTTTCTTACTTCTGTCGAGCACTCTTTCCAAGTTTGTCATTACCTCCTCAAAGGTTTCTCCATAGACGGTGAAGTCATCCATTTATAACTCTACCCCATATCTCATCATGTCTTAGAATATGCTAAGCACCACCCTTTGAAAGGTGGCAAGTGCGTTGCACAGTCCGAAAGGCAATACCCTATAGGCAAACGTTCCCCATGGGTAGGTGAACGTTGTCTTATCCTGATCTTCTTCTCCTATCTAGATCTGGTTGTATCCACTAAATCCATCCAAAAATGAGAAGTACTTCCTCCTTGAGAGTATGTCCAAGACCTGATCAATGAACGGGAGTGGGAAGTGGTCTTTCTTGGTTGCTTTGTTCAATGCTCTGTAGTCCACACAGATTCGCCACTTCCCATTCTTTTTAGGGACCACTACTAATGGTGATATCCACTCATTGTCAAAAATTAGATATATGAATCCGACAGCAAATATTTTGTGCAGTTCTTCCTTGATAATGTCTTTCATTGTCGGGTCCGTTCTTCTCTACAGCTGTCGACTTGGTGTTGCCTAATCATCTAGATAAATCCGATGGGTACAGATCTCTGGGCTGATGCCCTACATATCTGAGTAATCCCATGAAAATGCTTGTTGGTGCCTTACCAGGAGCTCTTCTAATTTCGTCAGTTGTGTGGGCGTCAACCTACTGCTGACATTTAACGTTATTCCTGGCCCAACGTGTATCTAGTGAACATGGTGATCTTGGGCGCTAGTCAACGACAATCCAGGTGCATAGATGGAGGACTCTCTATGGAGAAACTCCATAATAGCACCATCTTCGTCTTCTTCTATCAAGTCCTCCAATGTCATCATCGGCTAGATCATGGACAACTCTGAATTTCCATGCTCGATGAACATGGATTCTCCTACTGAGTCGACAGACTGTGCTGGGGGCAAAATGGTCAACCTTTTAACATTTTTTCCATTGAAGATGGTCATCAGACCATCCCGATAGCTAATGTAAGCGTCAGCTATTTCCAGCCATGGCCTCCCTAAGATGAGCGGGTAATCGCCTAGCCTAGTTTTGGATTGTAAGACTAAAAAGTTGGCTAGGTATTCCCATGCACTGATCGTTACTATCATGTCTTCCAACATTCCTTCTAGAATTACGATCCATCGATTGGCCAGCTATAGCACTGTCGTGGTGGGTTTCAGGTTTGTGAGTTGTAGCCTCTACATCATCTCTTGAGGCATTACATTGATGGCTACTTCGAGATCGACCAACATATTGGATAGGGAATGTCCCTCGATTTTTATAGTCAGCACCAGGTTGCCTGGGTCTGCATACTTCAGATGGCATGTTCTGCCCATCATCAAATCCACCAATTCACCCACGATGTTGATATTCTAGGTTGATCTTCGTCCTGGCTTCCTCAGACACATCTCTCTGATTGCCTTGGTATATATTGGAACATATCAGATTGCTTGGAATAATGGAATTATCACTATGAGGTTCTTCAAGCTTGAAAATATGTCAAATTTTGGCTACGTTACTTTTCTCTATTCTTGCAACCGATTGGGAAATGGAGCCTTCGCTCTCTCAAGTGTTTCTTCCTCCTCTACCAAAGGTGTTTCTTCTACCTCTTCCTCATCTTCTACCAGTGGAGGTGTTCCTACTCCTAGCTGCCTACCTGACCTAAGTTGAATATTGTATATAGGATACATCTCACCCTCCACGTTGTATGCTGGTTGGTTCACCCTGTTATTTAGATTTGCCATCGGTTGTGCGGGTAGCCGTGCAGGTCTCACTGCTGGAAATGTCGATAAATTATGTTGGGGGTGAGTAGGTGCTACATTCTATGGAGCCTAATTCCATGCAGTGTGGCCTCTCCACTACTGCCCAGGATATGGATATGGCATCCATGGTTGTTGGTTCGAGAATGTTGTTGGGGGTGCGTTAGACCAGGGTGATGGCCCCCACCACCCCATGTTAGGTGGTTGAGGTGGTCCTTGGTGCATGTATGGCCCTCCCCCATATGGCAGCATTCCGGTTGGCATATTCCCCACAGGGGGCTATGGCCAACTCTTTCGATTGCCTATGAAATAGGCATCCGTGCTTTTAGCATCCTCCTGATTACTGGGCAGTTGTGGGAACAATCGAGTTTTATGATTCAGCATGCAAACTACACATACTCTGACTTTTTTCTCTAGGCATGCATTCTTTGCATGCCTCCCTCTGCATTTTGGACAAAAATAAGCCAATGCTACATCATTTTCTTGCTTATTTTTCTCTAATAGCAACGTATCCATCTGCAATGCTAGAGATGAGAGCATTTCGCTCTTTAAATCCTCTAGCATGTTACCTATTTTTGTCTTTGTGACTGAAGCAGTCACTTTCATGGTTTTGGAGGTGGCCTTGCCTCGCCTTCTTGAGTAGTTTTGGCATAGTTTTTGGATGTCTTCCATAGCATGCTAGTATACATCACCTTCGAAGATCATGTTAAGAGCCTCTAGTGATTCATTGGTAAGTCCTCTCAAAAAGATGCTTTTGAGGGACTTATCAGATAGTCTCGCGTGAGGAGATCGTTGAATATTAAAGTTGAATCTCTCCCAGTACTCCTCGAGAGACTCATATTCTTTCTGTGTCATGCTCAGGACCTCCTCCCTAGAGTCTTTTGCTCTCCCAAAATCTTGGTATTACTCTAAAAAGAGCCTCTTCATCTGGTCCCACATGGCAATGTGTTTGTCTCCCAGACCGATGAACCATCGCAGAGTTGCATCGTCCAATGTAGAAGGAAAGAGTTTCAGTTTTTGTGTATCGGATTTATAGTCCACAGACCTGCATAAGACATCAAACTTAAATAAAAACAGGTCAGGATCCTCAGTTGGGTATCCTCTGAAGGTCAAAAGGTGATTAGGGGATACATTTTTCATTTTGGCATCTCCTACTCCTTCCTCTATCAGGAAACTAAAGCCAGATGAGACTTCATCATTATCAGCCATTTTTTTAAGAAATGTGGTTTTTAATGTAGTGCTTATGGCCTTACGGTTGTTTAAGACTTTCTGAGTCAAAGCTCTAAGGTTTTCTGGTGAGATCGTCTGATCTTCTACAACTTTCCACAACAGGGCTTCCTCTAAGGGAGTCCTATTAAATAGGGGATTTATGATGATTCGTTCTTCCCCACATTGATGGGATGAGGAGGCACTTTGCACAAAGTGCGGTTCCTCACTCCAATGGATTGCTGGTGGGTCGAGCAAGTCTAATTCAAATTCAGAATGCTTGGTTGACTCTGGTTCTGATGGATTGGTTCTTATAAATCGATCGTTCGGTCCTCTTCTTATCGAAGAACTCATACAAGGTTAGATGGAAGGTTTTAGGGTATTGTAAATAATCTAGTTGAGGCGCTTCCCCGACAATGGTGCCAAAATGTTGCGGGCCAAACAAGGTTAACTTTTTCCTACTTTTGTCACATGCCCGTGCATTTAATTATCAACCTAGGGAGCTTCATAAACTTGCAAAGGGTCTGAATAAGATTGCTTACAATACCACTTGAGATGAGTCCGCTAATTCTACTATTGGTAGGTGTTTTCAAAATGGTTGTCAATCACTCATGCACTCCTCAATAATTTATGTAAGAAGAAAATAATTAAATCTACGAAAATAAAACATTCACACATTCTTGAAAATGAATCTACTGCAAATACTAGAAATAGCAATGCGGTAAACGACCCTATGAAAGTGATAAACTAATCTAGAAAATAGAAGAAAAGTGGGAAAGAAATACTAGCTTGGAGTGGGCCTAGGCTCCAGCAGCTTCCTCCCAGCTAAACACGTGCTTAGAACTCTTAGAACTTTAATATATTTATCAAAGTGTTACAATATCTATCTGTCTCTATATATCTATATAAATCTATATCAATCTATATCTCTTAGAGCGGTCTGCATGTGTTTATATAACACACCCGCATAACTTTTGTTACAAAGAGGTTACAACAGTCGATTCATCCCAGACTAAATTAAGACAGTCTGGTGAATGCAATCGATGTCTGCTTAAAATTGGAATTTGGTTCTAACGACGGCATATTCGCTGATTGGTTCGTACTTTTATTGGCATTGGTAAGATGCTTTCATACGTTGGTGCGATCTCCAATTTATCTCTACATGATGTAGAGTTGGAACTGCACCAACCGTTGCTGTCCATGTCATGCAAATCTGGTCAACGGGAGAAGAACATAGGTGCCTTCCCTATGAGGAAAGTATCTTACTGTTGTGGCGCCTTCCTAGAAGAGGAAGGTACTTACCTTCTGTTGGTGCCTTCCTGTGAGAGGAAGGTGCTTGCCTTCTAGTGGTGCCTTCCTTATGGGAGGAAGGCGCTCACCTTCTATGAGAGGAAGGCACTTGTCTTCTAGTGGTGCCTTCCTTATGGGAGGAAGGCACTTTGCCTGTCGTGGTGCCTTCCCGTCGGTGCCTTCCTTATGAGAGGAAGGTGCTTCCTTCCCTTTGGCACCTTCCTGGAGGAGGAAGGCGCTTATCTTTCCTTAGCACCTTCCTGGAAGAGGAAGGCGCCTACTTACTCTTGGCGCCTTCTTGGAAGAGGAATGCGCCTACATTCTCTCGATGCCTTCCTGGAAGAGGAAGGTGCCTACTTTCTCTTGGTGCCTTCCTAGAAGAGGAAGGCGCTAATGTTCTCTGCATTGATCCCCAAAGAAACAAAGTGCCAGGTCCATCAAAAAGACCTTGACTGATCCAAACCTAACTAAACCAACTACAATTCCACAAAACACACAAATTAGATAACACGCATAATTTCATCAAATATCTATATAATCATTTATAAAAGTATGCAATCCTTATTATACAACCGCATAAAGATCAAGAAAATGTGTACAAAATATGAGCATTTTTGGTGCTCATCACTTGATAAGAATATGATTTGGGCCTATAGAAGCTAGAGGACTTTATAAATTATTATTACTTCAATATTCAAATTGAGAGGTGTTCATTTTTGTTGAAATGATCCAAATCCAAGTTCTATATCAATAGTTTGTTTAATTATGAATTTGTTATATGCCTTTAGGTCTTCATCTATCTAGGAAATTATATCATCATATTTTCCATAGATATTTTTAAATAAATCTATTGCCTATATGGTATGCTCCTTCCCTAGAAGTGGGTTCTTCCATTTGGAAATCTCAATTGAATGGTATGAAGGTGCTTTCATATTGATGTTCAACTTTTTATTTTGTTGTTTGGGTTGAATAGGCTTTCTAGCATGATTAATATTTAGTTACATCATCTCAATTTTTGTCCTCATAATTATTCTTACTTTCTACACATTGAGCCTCTTTGACAAGGAATTATGTGATTTGTTCAACATTGTTAAATGCTTTAGAATTATGAACATTATCAGGGATAGTAGGTGTGAAGACTACTTCAACCTCCTTTGGTTTATCCCACATGTCTATGGTGGGGTCAAATTTGGAAACCATAGAAGCTAGCTCACTACTTCAATGTTTAGATTTCCAGGAATAACCTTAATTTCATAGGTGATAAATATTTGTAACAAATCTTAGACTTTGTGCTTATAGGATTTCATGTGTTCATTTTTAGTAGTACATTCAGAGTTAACTTGGTTTATGATAAGATTAAAATTGCCAAAGACTTTTATGTTTTTAACACCAATTATTTTACCCTTTCTCAAGTCAATATATAATACCTCATATTCAACTACATTATTGATGCAATTGAACAAAATCCTACATGCATAATTCACTCGTATACCATGGGAATCAATTAGCTAAATACCAAGATCAACACCATTCCTTGTTTGATCACCATCAAAGTGTATTGTCCATATGTCGTTTGATCCTTGAGCCTACCTACTTGTTAGGACTAGAATATAGTAGAATATTTGAATATTAATTAGTTCCAAAGCTTTGTTTTCTCAAATTTTAGCTTTGGGTCATCATCTTCTTGAAGGAAGCCTATAATCATATCTAGATTTGAAATCAACCCACCTTCACTTGGTTCCTCATCTACAAATTTAGGGAGCTCATTCTAATTTGCTATCCCATCATCATAACGCTTTTGTAGAAGGTGGTTGTAATAAGGCTCATTCTCAATTCTTATAGTTTTTTATTCTTTGGGCACTTTTAGATGCATGTAATATTTTTCCAAGTATCCATCTTCTACCAATATTTTCATCCATTTTCTCGATAGCAATGCCCTAAAGTAAGGAGGGAAATCAATCACAATTACCTCATGAACAAGTACTAGGCCTAATTGCTTTTCTATTTTTATAATCAAATATTTCAAGACTCTCATAACATTCACCCTAGTAACATCAATCTAAATAATATTTCTAGCAATCTTAGTATATGGAAACCACATATGTTCGTAGACATTCTTTGTCATCATTGTTACAACTACTCCAAAGTCCACGATATAACTTCAAAATAGATAATTTTATTTATTTAGTTTGACACAAAATGGTGGTGGCTTTAATGATTTTGGCTTTTTAGCATTCAATCACATTTACTTGGATGTTAAATGGATCTTTACCTATTGAATTTTGTTGTTCCACTAGATTAGGCTTAAAATGTTGCTATGTCATGCTTTAGCTTTAGCATGGCTCTTTTTTTGCTCTTTGAGTGCTTCATTAGGTAAATTTCTATCTAGGCGATCCTACATCTTGTAGCATGATAACTTTGGTTGGTGTTATTTTCATCTCCTTGGATATGTTGAGCCTAAACTTAGTGGTGTTGCTTTCACTATATAATGTAAACTTTATATATTATCTTGTTGCATTCATGCATCATTCATCAATGAGAGACAAGTACTTCAACCACTTATTGGTTTATTTTTATAGATTTTCCTTTTCATTTTGCTTGTCAACTACTACCACTTCTTCTTGGGTTTCCTTCCATTTTTCTAATTTAGTAATAGCTAATGGAGTTATTGTCGGTCCTTTACCCACACTACTATGAAATAGGTTGCTCAAATGCTATTGATCTCTTATATTTCACATGTAAAGGTGAACATATCCTCCTCAAAAATATGGTGTTGTTACCATATTTGGCTTACTTATTGGATGTATTTTATTCATCAATTGTCTCCCTCTTACTCCTAGTCCCTACCCCTTTTCTATGGTACCTAGGAATAGGTATATGGGGATATAATATTATATTTTCTAAGGGTATTATGGATAGATGATATGGGCCACACATAATACAAGATTGATTATAGGAATAGGTATATGATATGATATTGTATAAGGGTATTATGTATAGTTGGTATGGGTCACACATAATCTAAGGTTGATTATATTATATATTATATTATAATAATGAGGGGGAAGAGAGGTTAGTAATTGCTCCCCTAAGTAGAGTTAGAAGATGGGTATATAAAGAAGGGATATTACCATTGTAATCATCATCGTTCATATTGAGTATTCTATTGTAATCATCTCTACCTAGAAAGTGGTCTCTCATATTAGGAGATCTTATGGATTTATTCCTTCCTTAAGGAGTATTATTGGTGTTGCCCTACCTTAAGGGTATTATATATCTATGTCTCATTATGTGGATTGTTACTATGAATAAATATTTATGGATGAATGAATTATATTAATGAGGGTAAAGTTCCATAGTAAGTGGTATTAGAGCAACAATTTTAGAAAAATAAAAATTATTTTTGCGGTTTGCATAGTTTTGGATTTTTTCCAAAAATATCTCATTTTTTGGGAGCCATATCTTTGCATAACATTTTCCAATTCATATAGTTCTTATACCATTTGTTCAAAATTTGAAGAGCTTCAAAATAAGAGGTCATATAAATAAATTCAAGTAGTATTGAGGTAGATATAATCGTATTAAGTCAATAATTTGGAACAAGAGTAGCGAAAATATTTTGAATCACATTTTTTATCAAAAAATGAAATTTGAGATATCTATCAGTTGGGGTAAGAAATCATCAATTTTTTTTATCTAATTATTTATATGGAATTAGAGGAGTGGGATATGAGCAAAGGAGTAAGATATAAGTAGAGAAGTAGGATCTGAATAGAGGAGTGGGATTTGTATTATGATATGAATATTTAAAGAAGATGATGAATAAAGAAGCAATGGAGATATATTGTTTAAAAATTTAGCTAATGAAGGTAGGAGTAAGTTTTTAAATTTTTACGAAGACTGTTGATGGAGGAAGAAGGGGTGCCCTTCCAAGGCCACTCAATTTTGAACTTTAAGAGGGTAGTTGTAGGTTCTTCAGGGTTTAACCTTGATAGAATTTGTAAAGTGTACAATTACTTGAAGAAGGCTTGGATTGGTGTGACAGGTTCAACGTCAATGGGTGAAGACAAAAAGGTGAATGACTACCTTCATCACAAGGAGGAGCAACCATAGAAAATGTAGCCTGAAGTGGTGGTGAATAAGGTAATTTTATTATAATCCAAGGCCCTCATTTGTAGATTCATTGGAATTAGGGCAACCCTAAGAGAGATTGAGGGATGGATAACATGATACTAGAAAACTGAAGGTAAGTATGACATTGTTCTTTTTGCAAATGGGTATTTTTAGCTTTTTTATGAGGAGGATCAAAATAATTTTTTTAGGGTGATCCTTATTTAATGGGGCAAGCAGGTATATACATGAAACTATGACACGTAGGGTTCGATTTTATGGAGGGACTACCTTCAGTTATCCCAGTGTGGACTAGACTTCATTATTTTCCTTTGTAGCTTTGGAAGGAGGAGATTTTTAGAGATATTGGCAAGACCATAGGGACCTTTATTTCAATATTTGATCTTACGAAGAGAAGAAAGTTTACTACTTATGTTAGGATTTATATGGAGCTAGACATATCCAATCCTCTCCTAGATTCTATTGACATATATATTGGAGAGGTGGTACAATTTTAGGTTCTTGACTATGAGGAGATCACCTTTAAGTACAAGCGTTATCATTTTTATGGTCACTTATCAAAGGATTACCCAAATAATACTAAGATGAAGTAGAAGGAGGAGCCCCATCAAGGGAAAGGTGTGGAAGTGGGATAGGAGGATGGTTTTTGTGTGGTTATAAATAGGAAAATATTGAAGGTTGGTGGCCAAAAGGGTAAGGAACATTTGGAAGTTCCTTTAAAAAATTAGTTTGATATCTTAGAATTCAGGTCCAATGAGGTGGATGTGGATGCTATGGAAGGAATTACCCCTCTCATGAGCAAGTTGTTTAGGATGATTTGGTGTCGTTCCCTTGTAGCAAGGGTGAGGTATCAATAGATATGTACACTCTAAAAGACTTTGGAACTCAGAAGGAGGACGTTGGGCCCTTGAAGGAGTCAATTCTAGTGGGGGATAGGGATGTAGTTAAGGATGATACAAAGATGGAGGAAAGAGTTATCAAGATTGAAGAGGATGGTATGAGAGGAATGAGAAGTAATCCCTTAGGGATTACATCAAGTATCCTAAGGAAGCATCAAGGAGGAAAACAACACGCGACTAGAAAAAAAAAGACAAGCAAGATAATGAAGGGGAGCATTTGGTGGAAATGGGGTTACACGATCTATTGATTTGTATTTTAATTCTTTCTCCAAATAAAGATTATTTCTTGGAATGTGAAGGGTCTTGGGGTGAAACCCAAGTAGAATGTTATGAAATATTTGATTAGATAGTATCATCCTTATTTGATGTTGATTTAGGAATCCAATTTGAGTTTATAAGGAAGCTCAACAAATTACAGAGAATTTGAAAGGAAGCTTTGATTTAGCGATTGTTGCCAAGGGTAATTCTAGAGGATTGCTTTGTATGTGGGATCCTAGGAAGATAGATGTTGTGGATGCAATGGCATCTATAGGAATTTTGAATATAAGAGGGTATTTAATTTCAAATATGTCTCCTTTTAGGTAGTTAAATTTTATGTTCTAGCTAATATAAAAGAAGAGGTGGAGCAGTGGAGGGAAATGGAGGTAATTTAAAAAAAAAAAAAGGAAGGAGATGTTTCAAATATTTGGAAGGAAGTTTAATGTTATTGCTTCATTAGAGGAAAATAAATGAGGTTCTAGAGTCCTAGATGTGGGGAGTCATTTGTTCATTGACCAAATAGATAGGTTAGGTCTTAGAGATGTGGTTCCAAAAGGTTGCTTGTTCACCTAGAGTAATAGGAATAAACTTGGAACCCAGGTGTTGTAGGTGAGTTGGAGAGGAGAGGGTAATCCTCCAAGGGAGGTCCCAGGTTCAAATCTCCACCCTACCAAAAAGTTGAATTGGGTATCAAAAATCCAATTGATAATGTTGGTGCGGGCAGGGTCGGGTGCGACTCTCGGGTGACTTTGACTGTGTATAACCCCTTGTTCGTGGTCTCTCAGACCAAGGCGGCCCCACAAGCGGTTTTTCGCTTAAAAAATATATATATAGGAATAAAATTGGACCATATCCAGTAAATATTAAATTATTTTTTAATTAACAACTCCTAGGTGGTTGGATGAATAGTGTTGCACTAAGATATTCTTACTTTTGTGGGATCTTATCATTGGGTAATCTCTCTTGATATCTTGAGTTGGATTAAACAAGGTAACCATTTTTTTTTATTTCAACTTGCCTGTCTCAACCATGAGGGTTTCAAGGATTTTATCCTTATATGGTGGATTGAGGGACACCCAAGATTTAGAATTGTGATGTTTATATTTTTTGAAGGACTGGAGTATGTGAAAGCGAGGCTAAAATAATGAAACCATATAGTTTTAAGAAATATTGAGCGAGAGTCCCAAGAGGCAGTGTGAGCTCTTAAGCAGGTGAATAAGAGGATTCATTTGAAATGTCTTTCTTGGGATATTTTGACTTAGGAGCAATGATGAAAGTGGAGGAATGAGAGCGAAAGAAGGAATTTTTCTAGAAACAAAAGTCTAGAATCACCTAGCTAAGGGAGGGAGATAGAAATATAAAAATTTTCTATCGATCAACCATGGCTAGAAGGGAGTTTAATTTTATTAATTCAATAACTTGTGGAAGAGGGAGGTTATAAGGACATAGTGTGAGATGCAAAGGGAAGCAACGAGGTACTTCTTTGATTTTTAAGGTTCCTTTGGATTATGAGGCACAACAAGAGATCTTGGTGTCAATTCCTCTATGTATCTTGATCGAGCAAAATTTGTTCTTGGCCAGAGAGGTGTCTTTGATGGAAGTGCAAAGGGTAGTCTTTGATATGAAAAAGATAAAACTCTGGGACTAGATGATTTTCAAATTGAATTCTTTTAATTTATGTGGAAGGAGTTGGGGGAGGAAATCCTATAAGTAGTTGAAGAGGCCAGAAGGTCTAAGTCTATCTTAAGAGTTATGAACTCTACTTTTATTACTCTTATTCCAAAAAATGATGGGGTCTCCTCGTTGGATAAGTTTCGATCTATTTTCCTTTGTAATTGTATATATAAGATTATTTATAAGGTTTTGTAAGAGAATTTGAAGGTGGTTTTATCGACCATTATATATGAGTAATAGGGTGTATTTGTGCAAATGAGATAAATCATAGATCAAATTATATTGGCACAGGAAGTTACTCACTCAATGAGACTCAGTAAGGAAGGTAATATATTTATTAAACTAGATATGTCCAAATCCTATGAATGAGTTGATTGGAATTTTTTATTAAGGTTTTGTAAAAGTTTGGGTTTGAGGATAGGTGGATCAATTAGGTGTCAGCTTGCTGAACAAGTAAGGAGATAAAGGGTCTCCCTGTCTCAAGCCTCTACTTACTCTAAATTACTTTGAAAAGACACCATTTATCAATATTGAGCACACAAGTGAAAACCTTAGGTAGGACCATCCACAAAGCTAGGGAATCCTAAGAAGTAAAAGGTTTTATAGTGTCCAAGGAGTGTGCCTCTGATGAATCTATAATTTGTGGATGATTTTGCTTGTATGGGTATAACAAAGATGGATTCCAAGGGGTTTAGAAGATGTTTGGATATATATGGGAGAACTTTAGTGAAGTTATCAATGAGGATAAGTCTAAGGTTTTATTTTTCAATGTTGATAATAGGGTGCAAACCTGTACCTTTAATATTTTAAATTTCAAGAAAGGCTTAGTCCCATTTAAATACCTTGGGCTTATAGTGGTAGGAAGGCATCTTGGAAATGAATCTTTAAGGACTCTTACAGATAAAATTCAAAGTAAGTTAAATTATTAGACCCATTTATGGCTTTCACTGGGGGAATATTAACTCTGATAAAATCAGTATTATAGGCTATTCTAGTCTTTCAATTTATGGCTATGATTGGTCCTAGGAACTGTGTTAAGGAGATTTATAGATATTTGAGGGACTTTATTTGGGGCAGATCAAAATTAAAAAATAAATAGATTTTGATAGAGTGGTATTTGGTGTACCTCTAGCTAAATAAAGGGGGACTGGGTATCCACATATTGGTTTATCAGAATTTGGCTTTATTGACTAAATTGTTGTGGAATTGGATTCTGGACCAGTCCAACCTTAAGTCAAAGGTTCTATCTATGAAGTATGAGGATGAGGTATAACTAGTTTATAGCCTCCCCTTTAATGGGTGAAGGGGGTGGGTGGATCCATCATTTGGACTACAATTAAAAAGGATAGTAATGTTATTACTACAAGGCTATTCTAGAAATTTAGAAATGGGAGAAAGAGAAAACTTTTGGATGATGGGTGGGATCAATACCAACCAATTACTTCCAAGTTCTTGAACCTGGGTAATGCTACAAATATTTTTATGAATGCAAATTGGGTCTATGTTAAGGAATTTTAGGAGGAAGATGAAAGGGAAGTGGGTTTGAGGAGGTGGAAAGACCTCTCATTTTGGAGATTAACTGAAGAAGACAAGGATAGTTTGAGGACTCTTTGGGATGGGGAGATGAAGAAAATGGATGATATACGATTAAGAAGGGATATGAATTTCTCATAAAGGGATTGGGTAGGGAGGGTTCAATTTGGAACAAGATGTGGAATTCAAGTATCTAGCCAAAAATCAACATTTTTATTTGGTTAGCCATTCAGAATAGGATTTTGACTCAAGATAATCTTCATAAGAGGGGCTTGATGGGATCATAATGGTGTGTGCTTTATTATGGGGTGGGATAATTTGTTGACCACCTTCTAGTTCGATGTCCCTTTGTTGGTTAGATTTGGAAGCAAGGCAAAAGGATATTTTATTTATCCTAGCTTGGTGATATATTGTTGGAGTAGTTCTTTGATCTATGGAGATTTAGGGGGATATGTGGATAGTCTTCCTTTCTAGTCCATTATTTCAAGGCCTTCACTTTATGGTAGGTGTCGCTAGAGCACAATAGGTATACTTTTTGTGATAAGTGCTCATCCAGGGATTCAATTCTCTTGAGAATTTTGCTCAATATTAGAGAGGTTGTAAGAGAAATCAAAGGTTCTCAAGTTATACCCAAAGGCAAAGAGTTATTGGATCTGCTTGGGATTGTGATCCTTGGGTGAGTTCAGTCCTAATATTTATGGAATTGGAGCTCATGAATAAGGAAGGTTCCTCCTTCTAAAAATCTAGATAGGGGAGGGAAGTGGGAGCCACCATTGATTGATTGGGTTAAATTTAACATAGATGGTGCTCCTCGTATCAATTTGAGGGAGGTGGGTATTGGAGGGGTGGGTTGTATGCATAAAGGGATGATGGTTTTTGGCTTCCATTAGGGTATTGGGAGGAACAAAAACATGATGGTGGAGGCCATGGCCATATGTGAAGGCTTAGCCATGGCTCTTAAGCAAGGATACTTGATAATTGAGATGTATTCTGACTCTCAAGTCTTAATCAATAGGTTGAACAAGTAGGAGGAGGGGAGAAATGGAATGGAGGGTCCAACGGGTCTTGGAAAATATTATGGGTTTAAAAAATAGAGCATAGCTTAAATTTCTCCACATGGCGAGGGAAAAGAACAAAGTTTTAGATAGATTGGCTAATTGGTAAATAAAGAGAGGTCATCATTAGTGGGATTATGATAGGGGGAAAAACCTGGGGGAATATTATATGGACTTGCAAGTTTTTCTTCAATAAGACCACCCCAATGATGGGTAAGGAATAAGTACTAGTGTGGTAACCCCTAGGATAAGGGAGGAATTTTGCACAAGGATATTGAAGGCTTCAGTATTTCATGATTAGGAATTGTTCAAATCATTGTGTACGTAGGAATGTGGAGATAGGATAGACAATTAATAGTGGATATTAGCAGGATGAGTTGGTGGGTCTACAAGAATTTGCAATCACCACTAGAAATGAATACCTATCAAATGAGATTTTGAGAGGATGTGTTGTATACAAGGATAATAAACTAATGGTTTTGTCTTATTGTAGTTCTAAGGAATCCTCCTCCTCTTATATGACATTCAGTGATTAGGTGTAGCAATGCTTTTCTATGCAATTTTTATCTATTCTATAATTGGGTATTTAACCTTCATGGGATTATTGGCATGTATATCTAGAGGTACTTCCAATATGTGACCCATGTATGGAATACCCCATGACTATGTAATCTAGAATTTGTTTAATAAAATTTAGTCTTTTCTTAAAAAAAAATATTTATGTGTATTTTTAACTTTAGACCATTAGGGAGATATATATTTTTGTAAAAGCCTAGTTTATATTATCTTTTCTTGATGGGTATGAGCTCATGGAATTAAACCCTTTTTTGGAAGAGAGAATTTTGATGTGTGAGAGTGGTTGAAAGTATTAAAATCTAAATTTGATGAAACAAACTTGATGTGCTATATCTTTATATTTTTTTATCTAGGGAAGATTTACAATGGGTAAAAAGTTTTGCTAGGGTAAATCCCATGTGCACTTGGAAATAAATGGAACAAGCATTCTTGAGTATATAGGAACCTATTCAATTTTAGTTACAAAGAAAGTTAGATATTTGTATGAGAGAGCTTGAGGGAAAGGATAAAAAGATAGATAGCCTAATGGGTGTCATCAAAGACCTTGAAAATAAACTACAAAGGATTCAAAATGAGAGAAATGAAATAAAAAGAGAGTGGGATTTTTTCAAGAAATAGAATTAAGACTATAAAAAAGAAATAAAATTACTCAAGGATAAGAAAGAATAAAATGTTAAGGAAGATAGAGAGAAGAATAAATAAGCCACATTTGTGGATTCACAAAAGCAAGAAACGGATCTAAATTCATCTAAAATTTCTATTTTTTAGGTTCATGGATGCATTCAGAAGGAAAAGGTTATTATTTCTATTTACTGCAACAATGGATATAATTTCAGTAATAGTGCTTTAGCTACGAGGTCGTAGGTTCAAGCAACAAAAATTTAGAACATACATCTTTACTATGAGAATGTTTAGATTTTTGAATATTTGAAGATTACCATGGATAAATATGTTTTACTTTCAAATTTTATTTCTATTAAGATGGATGATGTGAATTTTGTTCTTGGTTATGCTTGGTTGAATTATTTGGGTACTATTAACATTATTGTGTAAAAGATGTTTATGAAGATATGATATAGTAAAAAGAAGATAACATTGTAAGATATTTCTCAATTTAAGGAGCAAGGATCAAAGGAGAAGCAAGAAGCAATTATGGTAGGGGAACAAGTTATATAACAAACAAAGGAATCAAAAGTTGAATCTACATCAATGACAATAGTAGATTTTATGGAAAAAGCAATCACAAAGTCTAAGGAAAATCTATTAGAAGCACACAAGGACACACCATAATAAGGGTACAAGAGAGAAGAGCACAAGGAAGAATTTAAAATAGAGGAGCAAAATTCTAAAGAATCAAATGAAATAGAACATTAGGTTAACATCATCAAAAAAATTCCATTAACACCACCATGAGAAACAAAAATCTTGGAGGCGGTTTAGGGCATAAAAATTATTATGGATCTACATGAATTAAAAAAGACATCAAGTATGACAATGTTTGGAAGAAAAAACATAGTGATTTTGGATTTTAAGTGGTATAGCAACATTAAGGAACAATAGGATCAACCATTTGAAATATTAGAGTAGATCTGTAGAATAATGGAGTCGAAAAAATAGTTATGGGTGTTCAAGAGGGACAATGGCAACTTGGCATCATAAAAAACCACCACCAATCAAGATTGCACTTGAATGGATGGATGATCAAGATTGATACCAGTTGTCAAAAATGCTTATAAGATCATATTATTTAGTTTCTTCTCATGTTTTTAGGATGAAAATTTTATAAGGAGGGTGGAATGGTATGGTATCTAGGAATAGGTCTACGGGGATATGGTATTATATTGTCTAAGGGTATTGAATATAATTGGCATGGGCCACACACAATCCAATCTTCATTATGTTATTATATCATATTATAATAATGTAGCAAAATAATCAACACCAAAACACATACATGAAAATGAACACTTGTGATAAAAAGAATGCTTCTTTTGTATTAAAATAGGGCAGCCTTAGTCTCCCAATTTACAATGCTTGATGCCCCAATGTTTGGGGATAGATATTACAATGCTTTTATTTTTATGAAATATAAATGCTCAAATGACAATTTTTGGTTCTCCAAGCAAGTCAATTAGTGTCCTTCATTCTTCTGCTACAACTTTAGAGGTGAGTGGGCTTTTAGTATCCAGTAAGGGGACCACTCCAACTTTAATAGCTCTGCAAACACATGTCTCCTACACACATGACAAAGCAAACAAGGTTCAATAGAACCTATTGATTAAGATAGAAAATATCACCACAGAACCCTAGTTGTAGAAACATGAAATGCAATACAGAAAACAAAAAAACAAAACCTAAAATGCCTTGCTAAAAATTGAATTACCGATTTGCACCTATCGTGTTTTGTTGCATTTTGAGTAACCACAGGTGCACGGTTGTGGTTGATCAACCGCAGATGGGTAGTTAAGAAATCATAGGACAGAGGTTATGATTGTGTAACCATGGATGAGCGATTGAGGTCAGATGACAAAAAGCTCTAAAAAAGGAACTCCACGGCTTTGAACCTCTAATGCGTGCAAACTCCTAGTGTGATTTTAGTAGCCTGATGGTGTGTAATCTTAGCCTCCTTTGGTTGATGGGGTAGGGTTTCTTTTGTAGGTAATTTTAGGGTTTTGGAGGGAAATGGAGGTGGTAAGCTATAATTTCCAAGTGGTAATCTAGGGCTACCAAATGGAAGGGGTAGTTATAGTGAGTCACCTAGGGTATCTCATTTAACTGAGGTGATGTGGCTAATGGGTGAGTGCAAGTGGAGTGAGGTGTAAGGGATGTCCCATGTGAAGGGACAAAGGGGACATGAGTGTGTGAGATGTGGCAAGGGATGGTGGTGAGGTGGCTAGGACACATGTCTAGTGATTAGACAGGGTATCCTAGGTAGATTTTCTAGATTTATTAAAATATGGAAAATAGGATAATGTGCAGGATTTTATACACCTAAGTTTAGACTTAGGTATATAACTTTATTATGCAAGGTTGTGATGTGGGATGCAAATGAGGTTTTGTGAATGCCTAGGTTTTGGTGTCTACAAATAATGAGTGGGATGAGGGTTTAGTATTTGGATCTCCAACATAGAATTAGAAGATGGGTATATAAAGAAGGAATATTATCATTGTACTCATCATCATTCATAACAAGTATTCTTTTGTATTTGTCTTTGCCTGTAGAGTGGCCTCTCATCTTAGGAGATCTTGTGGAGTTATTCCTTCCTTAATTACTATTATTGTTGTTGTCCTACCTTAAGGGTATTATCTATATTTATATCATTGTATTTTTTATTGATCTGGATAAACATTGTTGGATGGATGTTTTGTTATTTCTAAATATGGTAAATTATTTATTTTAATGATAATAAAGTTTCATAACACCCTTGTTAATTAATACATACTATACTATCTTCAAAAGGGAACTCCATGCCTTCTTTTGAAAGGCTAAAATTTAGGAATACTACGTTATATTTGGAAATGCCAAGACCAAATCTTGGATAGGAGCTAATGACTTTATATATGCTAATTTGATATAGATAGTTGATTTTCTATTGACATTACTTGCCCAAGATACAACTTGTTATGCCTAGCACTACGTGTTATACATCTCTATTTGATCATATCTCATAGCCATGATGAGGACTATGTTTATTACTATAAGAAAGAACCATAAGTTATTGATTTTCATATTTACGTTAACTATTCAACATTTGATTGCTCCATTGATTGGTGCCTTAGTGAGGTACTTGGTCTTTTGCGAGGTGCATCATCCTTTGTTGCTTCCAATTTATTTGAATACCATCCATTATTTTACCATTTCTATAGGGTAGTGTGATTTACCAAGGTTGTCACCATTTCCATAATTTTACACTTTTAAATTTTCCACCCATCATCTTAGTTTAAGAAGATATGGTGGTATTAGTGTTTCTTTATGGTGGATTTGTCAAAACAAGCAATTATGGATACAAAGAGATAGAGTAGGGGGCATTCTCACCATGGATAGTTATTATATAGGAGGAATTAAATTATGGATAGTTGTATGTAGAAATATTAGTGGATGTTTGGGTGTTTAGGATTAGGCACTATGATGGTAGGATACCCTATAATTTATGGATATTAAGGTACATGTGTTGCATATGCCATAGGTAGGGCTAGAGACAGGATTCCTACTCTAGTGAGCATATGTCTGGTGTAGGCCACCTCTTCAAAAATTGTATTTAAAGAAATATGGTTTGCATTACAAAGAGTTAGTGCCAAGTTATATTTCAAACCTTTATATAATATGGTAAAGCTTTCTCCTCATTAAGGCTTACAATGGGTAGAATTAAATACAATGTCCTCATGAAATTAACATTATAATCATGAATGTTCTCTTAAGGATGTCTTTCCATGGGATTTAATTGAAAAATATTTGAATATCTATTACCTTATTAAATCTCTTTATATAAGGTTCTACAATAGAAGCCCAATTAGTAACTAAATTATTAGGCAAACCCCTATACCATAAAGTAACTTTATCCCTCAAGATGTAAATAAGAAAGTGTTGCATGATGTCCTCATCTCCTATGCAATGTATCAATTTCAATGGATATAGGTCATAAATATAATTGAAGGCTAACATAGTTTTATTTTTTGTCAAAGGTAGGTAGTGAATTCATAATGATGGTCACGATAGGAGACTAGGAAATTAATTTAAGAGGCCCTTCATTGGTCTGATAATTTAGTTAATTCTTAGACCTAGTAGGTACAAGGTGTTTGTTAGTATTCAAGAGTTTTTCCATATTGTATTAGTGGTGGATATTGCATTTTCCCGTGTCGTGGGACTACATATGCGTATGGTGGATGTATATGATAAACCATTTGTTGTTGTAAACCTTATGGATTTTATGGAGGAGGATAGTATTGTAATGGGAACTAAGGATTCAAAATTTATACCAAAAATTTATTTAGATAGACTTTATTATGATTTTGTTTGGCTTAAAATTTATTCATTGGTAGAGGGTTTTACAGGCCAAACTATGGTTTTGTTGGTTAGGTGGAGGTATATATTGCTATACATTTTGCATTGGCTAACTAGTTAGAGGTAAAATTTTATTTAAAGGAATTCTTTGAATTTCTTGTGTTCTGTTGGTCACGAATCTGCCTAGTCATATAAAATGCGCCCTAGACTCGACCAACATTGAAAGGCCAAGAGAAAGATAAGTCTCCCGAGCCAATCTCCAGAGAGGGCTGGCTCCCAAACTAATCTAAACTTGTTTGAAGATAAGGGTGCGGGAAAGAAATGGAAAATGTAGAAAGAAATGGAAATAACAGAAAGAGATGGAAATATGGTCGAAGCCGATAGTTGATAGGGAGAACAACCTCAGATAGCAAATAACCCCAAACCAGATCCCAAATATAAGCAGCAACTGATTCTTAGAATGGACATACAAAAATTAGATCAAACATTGACCATAAGTTTGCCTTCAATCATACTTCAAATGTTTAGAATGAAAACATAGCCAAATTCAGAATAGCAGAATTCAACTAAAACTTTAGCACTCGACAAAACAGAAGTGAATTACATAGAAAGCATCACATAAACATCAGTTTGTAACACCAACTCAAAAGACTCTAAGAATAGAGCAAAATGCATATAGGATCTCTGCTTCAATTTTTGCAAAAAGGTCCTCCCCTTTTTGCTTGAGATATACATTAGTATTTATAGAGACCTTCCCTCTATCTTTCGCATCACAACATTTAAAACATAAAATAGATTTTTAAGAGGCGATCCATAAAATATGCACTTGAAAAGAGAAACAATCCCCCTTAATCTACCTCGGAGAAATGACATTCCTTGTTTTTATGGATCAAAACAAAAAATCGAACGAAAACAAGGGACCAGATTTCTTCATTAAATGATTGTTCTTGGGGCATGCTTTAGGAGATCATGAACAAGAGCTTTTAATATCGGAGGCATTTTTAATTTTGGTAGCATCAAAAATTGCATGATTTAACACGCTCTTGTATCTTGCGCACATAGGTAAATAGCAAAATATTTAATCTTGGAGCCTCTTCGACCTCGATCTCAAAATCAGTTGGAGAGATTTTAAAACATTACTTTGTTCGATCCACGTTCTCCTATGCAATATGAAAAAAAATGCGGACGAAACTTAATTGGGCCTTTGTTGTCGCTTTTGTCACGAAAATGCGACAGATCACAAAATCGTGACATTTTTCCCTTGCTGCTTTCTCCTATTGTTGTCAGTCATGAAAATGTAACATGTCACGAAATCGCGACATATTTCTCTTGGTGCTGTCCTTTTCGCTTTCTCACCACAAAAACGAGACAAGTCGCAAAATCATGACAATTTTCTCCAGTCGGGCTTTGTTTCCAAAAATGTCGCGAAAACATGACATATCATGATATCGTGACAATTTTTTGTCTTCTCCTTCGTTGCCGCTTTCTATCACAAAAATTTGACATGTCGCAATATCGCAACATTTCGTACCATCTTACTTCATCCTCGCTTTCCTGTCACGATATCATGACATGTCACGATATTGCAACATTTTTCCTTTGTGCTCCGCTTTGCTGCTGTATGTCACGATATCGTGACATTTTCCTATCACTTTGCTTTCTTGTCATTGTCTGCCATGAAAATGCAACATGTCGCGATATCGCGACAACGTTGCCTTTACTGCTTCCTCACCGCAACAAGTCGTGAAAATGCGACATGTCACGATGTCGCGATAACTTTACTGTTACTGCTTCCTTTACTATTTTCTAGCGCAAAAACGTGATAGGTCACAAAAATGTGACATGTCACGATATCGTGATATTTTCTATGCTTAGCTATTTTTTGCATTGGACATCGTGAAAACGTGACAGGTCACAAAAATGTGACATGTCGCGATATCGCGACATTTCTACTTACTTTGCTTTGGCACAAAACTTGTAGAGATTTTTGTTTTTTACTTATTATCCCTTTTGAGGTGCTTGGAGGGACAAACAGAGGAGTGAGTATCTCTACAATTCGTGCATTATTTTACATGAATAGCAACAAAAATAATGTGGCAAAAATGCCAACATTCTTGGCAGCTCTCGGGGTATACATTTTTGCTGTATGCACGAACCTCAGGCCTGTATCCATTGGGCAACAGAGTCAAGAAGCTGGAGGAGCAGAAGAAGTGAGTGCTGGTTGATGCTAGACGTTTCTACAGGCTGCTACAACAAGCTCTTACTGGCGCTCGGCACTTAAAACATGACCTTCAACAAAAATTTGTGGAATAGCAGAACTTCCCTTATTCCTTTAACTACTGCATTTTGCCTAGCTCAATTGAACTGGGTAATCACCATGTGCTATGAAAGAGTCTCCATGGCAGTGGTGAGAAGCACCTAAGTTGTAAAAATAGGAATGAATGGGGTGATGACCTATAGATGTGTAGGTCGTGGAACAAGAATGGTGAATGATGGAATGGTGGAATATGGAGGAGTAGAAACAATAGATACAGCAACTAAAGAGGGCGCTACTGTGCTACCAGCTGCTGGGATTCCATAAAAATAGATAATAAAATGGAAGTAGATGGGATGGATAAAGTGATAGGAACTATGGAGAAGTGCTTGAAAGACAAAGGATTGGAAGAAAGGGGAAGTAAAGAAACGGGAACATCAGAGAGGGGAGTAGAAACAAAAGTAGTGGCTTGATTATTTACAGTGGAAGAAGGAGTGGGAAAGGAAGCAAATGAAAATAAGGAAGTGGAAGAAAGAAGTAGATAGAATCCACTACCTGCTGGGCAGGAAAAGAAAAAGAGAGAGAAATAGACATACCTGCAGGCTCGTGTGCAAAAGGAGCCGAAGTTGACGATTTTTTTTTCCTTTTTTTTCTTTTTTTTTTCTTATATGTACAAGGTAACACTATGTTTCACATCAAGAAATGTAGGCTTTCAAATGAAATCCGTTCACTGAGATAGGAAGTGAATTAGCTTCCAAGTCCTCAAGATAAAATGAATTTGCTGCACCTGTACTAGCAATCTGGAATGGACCTTCCCACAGAGCGTCAAATTTTTGGTGCATCCCTGGCTTGGCCTTCTTTTCAGTCTACTTTAAGACTAAGTCACCCACTTTGAATGTGCGATCAGTAGAACCTTTGTGAAACCATTTTGAAACCGCCTGTGAATGCTTAGCAAACTCATCATAGGCCAAGGAACATTGCTCTTCTAGCTGCAATAACTGAGTCAATCGTATGTTCATGGGATTCATATTTTCTTCATCGTCCGAGAATTCCTTCAATTGTTGCAAGGCAGGCAGTTCTAAATGAATAGGCAATCTTACCTCTTTCCCGTATACCAGGGCATATGGTGAAGTCTTAATAGACTTCTTGATTGAAATTCTATCTGCCCATAAGGCCTGATTCAGTAGAAGGTGCCAAGATCTCTTATTATCCCCCAAGGATATCTTTAAAATCTATAGCAAATTCTTGTTTGTAGATTCCGCCAAGCCATTACCCTGAGGGTAATAATTAGAGGATGTCTTTAGAAAAATATCGTACTTGTTTGCAAATTCTCCTAGCTTGGCTCCAATGAATGGAGTTCCATTGTCTGTGATAATGGCATCAGGAATGCCAAAACGCATGATCAATCCTTCAATGAAAGTGATTACCACATCCTAATTTGCAGCCTTAGTTGGAATGGCCTCAGACCATCTTGTAAAGTAATCAGTAGCCGTCAAGATGTACCTGTGTTCAACTGATGAGTTTAGATCAATGATCCTAATAAAGTCTAGCCCCCACTACTGAAAAGGTGCTTCAACTTGAATTGGACGTAGGGGCAATGGTGCATTTTTGATCCGTCTCGTATACCTTTGGCATTTGTCGCAAGCTTGAGCAATCTTGAAAGTATCTGCGAACAAATTTGGCCAATAGTAACCAGCTCGAATAATCTTTAAGACCATAGTCCTACTAGCGTAATGTCCTCCCGACCTGCCAGAATGAAACTCCTCCAAGAGTCTAGCTTTCTCAGGTTCCTTAACGCACCTTAGGAGAACTCCATCAATGTTTTTGAAGAACAATCCCTCGGGCAACAATACATACCTAAGAGCTTGTAAGAAAAACCTTCTCCGTTGTGAAGCATTTAATTGTGGGGGACATCTACCCATTGAAAAATACTCAACAAGGTCATCTGCCCAATCTTGGCCTTGTGCAAAGATATTCACTAGATTCCTCTATTCAGCAGGGTCATTCACTTGATAATCAATTATCTCAGAGGTCGTAGTTTTTTCTAATTGCTGGCATAGGGCCTTACCCCGCACCAACTTGGTTGGATGAATCTCAATATCGAGCTCTTGAATTTTGGTGACCCAACCAGCACGCTTATCGCCCATATCATCCTGAATGATAAAGTTTCTTACATCAGGGTGAATGATGTAGACGATCGTCTTGCTCTGAGATACGAAGTGCTTGAAATTTTTGAGAGACTTCATGATAGCATAGACCTACTTCTCAATGAAATTGCATCTCTCCTCATGAGGTAAGATAACCTGGCTAAGGAAAGCAATGGGTCTTTCATCCCCATCGTCTCCTTTCTGTGTAAGCACTGCAACATAGCTTTCGTCCTCTCCAACTGCATACAGAATGAAGTCCTTAGAATAATCCGGATTGATCAAGATAGGGGCTTGTGCAATTCTATCTTTAATCTCTTGAAATGTGTCCTTCCTTTGATTTTTCCACTTGAACTCCGCATCTTTCTTTAATAGCTCAGTCATGGGATTGACTACTCGGGAAAAGTCAAAAATAAATTTTCTGACAAAATTGATCTGCTCGAAGAAAGATTGCAACTTTTTCTTATTGGCAAGGAGCGATAGTTCTTCAAAGCTTCAGCTCTCGATGGATCAATTGCCAAACCGTTCTCTGAGATGACATGTCCCAAGAGCTTACCTTCCTTTACTAAAAAAATGGACTTCTTTGGGTTGATAGAGATGCCAAAATCCTGACATTTCTCAAATATCTACCTCAAATGAGAACAGTTTTCTTCTCGTTTGTGTGAAAAGACAGTCATATCATCGAGATAGATAACAATGATCTTATTTAAGAGCTCCCCAAATGCAATGTCTTTGGCCATTTGAAACGTAGCCCTAGCATTGGACAATTCGAAGGGCATGCGTTGATAGGCAAAGGTACCCCACTTAGTTGTGAATGTGGTTTTGTGCTGATCCTCATCCTGGACCCAAATTTAATTGTATCTAGAGAATCCATCTAACAATGAAAAGCATTGAGCCCCAACAACAACGTGAAGGATCTGATCAATGCAAGGCAATGGGTAGTGATCCTTCAAGGATGCTCGATTCAAGTTTCAAAAATCCACACACAATCGTATATCTCTATTTTTCTTACGAACAAGAACCAAATTAGCAACCCAAGTCGAGTGCTTAATCAGATATATAATCTGGGCCAGCAATATCTTCACAAGTTTTGCCTTCATGAGGGTTTCAATCTTTAGGTTCACTGATCTCTGCTTCTTCCTGAAGGGTTTGACTCCTTCTTCTAGCTCGATAGTGTGTTGAATGATCTCTTTATCATATCCCCTTAGATCCTCGTAGCTCCAGGCCACGATGTCAGAAAACTCTTGACACAATTGTCTAATCTCTTGCAATTCAATGGGAGTAGAATCAGTCCCAATTTTGATGACCTTATCATGCTCCAACTGAAGCTCCATGTATTCTTTCTCATCGACCTCAATTCGATGCTTCTTGGACCGATCATTCTGATCAAACAAGCTTTCTAGAGTAAAGAGGCCTTTAGGAATGTGGTTATTCTGCAACTGAATCAAGCCTTTAGTTTCTTCATGCTCCAAGGTCCTTCCCTTGATGGTGGTAGCTTCTTGAACCAAAAAGTAACAATTTGCTCATCGCTATCGAAGACTTGCCAAAAGGTATCCTTGTCTGGGACAGAGGGCCTATACACCATTCTCACTATTTTTGGCCTTCTTACCACCTGCTCGATTGGTGAAAAAATTTCTCCCAAGGAATCCAGCAGGTTAGCATGTCTATTTTGTTCTCATGGGACGAAACGCATGCTGAGAGCAGAGAACCATTCAAACAGGTCCCAGACCTTGTTGCCATAGTTCTTGAGATAGTGGTGCTTGGACACACACTTATTGGTCACCTGATTGATAATAAACTTGGAGTCACCAAATATTTGCAACTGTCACACTCCAAGTTTCTCAGCCTTCTTGAGGCCTAGGCATAAAGCCTCATATTCTGCTACATTATTTGTGCAGCTCCAGGTCAAATGATATGAATAGGATCATTGAATTCCAGAAGGTAAGACAAGAACAATCCTAGCTCTAGCGCCATTTCTACATCGTTCTCCATTAAAATAGAGCTTCCAGAGCTGATCTTGACTTTCATCATTCTTTTCTTGAGCCTTTTCAGGCTTAAAATGGAGTAACACGCCAATCAGTTTCCATCATGGCATTGAAATTGGCCATGGAAAATTCATTTTCTGGGTGGAGCTCTTCCAAAGCTTCTTCCATTAAGTCAAGCTCACCAAATTCTTCAGACATCATGTGCACCGAATTTGCTAACCTGTCTATTTCATCTATTCTCTCCACATGAAATGTGGAACGCTTCTCATTGAAAATCTTCACCTTTTTACCTTTATGGATCACTTCCAAATGAGTAAAATCCAAAGAAAGGTAACCCCCGAGTTTAGCCGTGAACTCTCGGGAGAGACACATACCAAAACATGACTCTAGGTCCACTACTATGATCTCCTGGATCATAGTAATCTGAGGCATGGCATGCAAGGAGATAGGAACATCCTTAATTACACCCACCATCTTTACTGAGGTACCATCTAGCTACAAAACTCCCGTGCTAGTCCTCATATATTCCATGCCTATGACATCACATACTGCCTTAGGCATGACAGTAGTAGCTGCTCCTGAGTCAATGAGGCAATTATGCACAACATGTCCCTCCATTCTCAATGAAAGATAAAAAGGTGGTGGTCTATTTTTTTCGATGACTGACGAGGTCAGAGTTTGGGCCATAACTACCTAGGCTGGAGCCTTCCCCTTACTTTGTGTGGTCTTTAGGGATTCCTATAAGAGATTCACCTATCCAGGCAGCTGCAAGGTGTCATACAGACTTACCTTGGCTGGTATCCTTTTGAGTTCTTCGACGATGTTGTACTCCATCAAAATCAGCTCTCTCCCTCCACTAGAAGATTCAAATCTGCTTCTATATTGTTGGGTGGCCTCCACTCACTGTCATTTAGTTAATGATGGATACCGCAACGTCTCTCTAGCTTGTTCCTTCATTTTCGCTTATGGTTGGGAGGTAGAAGCCTTAGCTTGCAACCTCTCTTTTGATTATGATGGAAGAAAATCCTTTGACAAAACAAGTGGGTCTTGTTGCTGAGCTAGAGGATCATGAGTCTTTGCAGGTATTTGTTGCTTTGTTGCTTGTGCAGGAGGCACTTTCAATGGCTCCATATTAGCCGGATCTACCAACATTGTTTTCTTGCCGCTGCGTATCAAGACTGCCATGTATTCCTCATGAGCCATCGCAAAGTTATGATCCACCTCTCGAATCATGTTTACACAGCTACCCGTGAGAACTTGCAAATAATTTTGGTGGATCATGCAAGTGGACTCATCATGTGGGTCGTTGCATGAAGAACACCAGTAAGAAGGCTCATGTGAAACTTCAGAAGGACCAGCCTCTTCACTTACCAGGATCGTTGAGTTCCTCTCAGGTACTTTCTCTATAGCCTTGCTAGGAGCAACTTGCTCTCTAGTTACCGCTGGAACAAATATTCGTGGCTGATAGTTCCTCTCTGCCTCTCTCCGCTCCATAGATGTCATCTTGTTAGTAAGGGATCTCATGGCCGACTGAATTTCTTGCAAAACAGCCAATTGAGGATCTGGGCTTGAGGACACAGGCGGTGCCGATAGAGGTAATGGAACTGGTGGAGCAGGTAATGCAGGAGTTGGAACTGGAGAGGTTAACTGTGGAATGGGAATCATAGGTACCTAAGTTGTGGAAGGATTCCATGAAGATGAAGGATACATGGATGGAGCAGTGTAAGATGTGGAGACTGCACCAGTAAGCTGGTATTGTGGAAGCTCAAGAAAAATAGGCATAGTCATTTTCGAAGGCAACTTCCCAATAGCAATCAGATCAGCCTCAGCATTCTATGCCTGGGAATATAATGCAGGAAAGGTTTGAATATTTGACATTCTAATATTCATACTAATATCTGAGTGGAAAGCCCTAAGATAGTAAAAGGTTGCTTGGTCATTAGTAGGGCGGAGACCATCAGGAACTCTCTACCAAGTTTGGGCAAACCTACCATTGAAATCCACTATATCCTCTTGAGGATGCCTCTTGATATTAGTAAATTGATGCAACAAAGAAAATGGGTATGCTTGCTCATTGAACCCTTGGATTAACATCTCTGCAAATTGATCCCATGAATTTATGGAGTTGGGAGACAAGGATCTATACCAGCACAATAACTTACCTCGGAGTGACAGCACGAGCAATTTGATCATGACATCTTCGTCTATGATATTATGAATTGTAGCCAAGGATGCCACATCTGAAACATGCTCATACATGGTCTTTCCAGTCCCATCGTATATAGGCAAAGCCTTTAATGCTGCAATAGGAATTGGATTTTGAAAATGTAGGTACAATGCTCTCGAATGGTTACAAGCAAGAATTCAATGTGGAGGAGGTTGTTAACCAGCCATTTGCACTACTAGATCTGGATGTGCTAGCAAGCTCGTAGCAATACTGGGAGGAGTCGAAGATGGCACAAACTGACCTGTCGCCTGTGAAGAAATAGCAAATGATGGGTTTATAGGACTTACCAATCTTAAGCGCTCCCTCCAGTTTTGAACATCAATCTCGAAGAATTCGACTGGGTATTCTGATTCTTTGGCACTTGATCTCATGATCATGAAGCAAAGATTTTCACCAGCTTCACGATTGGAGATTTCTAGGTATTATACAGTCGCCCCCAGCAGAGTCACCAGATGAACTTACAATCTCCGCTTTGAGGTCAAGATAGTTCATCAAAATCTTGATTCCTTCGGGTGTCAAAATATGGGACTTGTGAGTCCCACCGAGCATGCCAAAAATTGTTGGCACAAACGGGTTTGTCAACTTGAAATAATATTTGTCCCACCGACTATGGATCTTACTGAGACAGAAACAGTCTGTCCCACCGGGCGTGCCAAAAACTGTTGGTCACGAATCCGCCTAGTCATATAAAATGCGCCCTAGACTCGGCCAACATTGAAAGGCCGAGAGAAAGAGAAGTCTCCCGGGCCAATCTCCAGAGAGGGTAGGCTCCCAAACTAATCTAAACTTGTTTGAAGATAAGGGTGCGGGAAAGAAATGGAAAATGCAGAAAGAAAGGGAAATAACAGAAAGAGATGGAAATATGGCTGAAGCCGATAGTTGATAGGGAGAACAACCTCAGATAGCAAATAACCTCAAACCAGATCCCAAAGATAAGCAACAACTGATTCTTAGAATGCACATACAAAAATTGGATCAAACATTGACCATAAGTTTACCTTCAATTATACTTCAAATGTTCAAAATGAAAACATAGCCAAATTCAGAACAACAAAATTCAACTAAAACTTTAGCACTCGACAAAACAGAAGTGAATTACACAGAAAGCATCACATAAACATCAGTTTGTAACACCAACTCAAAAGACTCTAAGAACAGAGCAAAATGCATCTAGGATCTCTGCTTTAATTTTTGCAAAAAGGTCCTCCCCTTTTTGGTTGAGATATACATTAGTATTTATAGATGCCTTCCCTCTCCCTTTCGCATCACAGCATTTAAAACATAAAACAGATTTTGAAGAGGTGATCCGCAAAATATGCATTTGAAAAGAGAAACAATCCCCCTTAATATGCCTCGAAGAAATGACATTCCCTGTTTTTATGGATCAAAACTGAAAATCGAACAGAAACAAGGGACTAGATTTCTTCATTAAATTATTGTTCTCGGGGCATGCTTTAGGAGATCACGAACAAGAGCTTTTAATACCGGAGGCATCTTTAATTTTGGTAGCATCAAAAACTGCATGATTTAACATGCTCTTCCATCTTGTGCACATAGGTAAACAGCAAAATATTTAATCTTGGAGCCTCTTCGACCTCGATCTCAAAATCAGTTGGAAAGCTTTTAAAACATTACTTCGTTTGATCCACGTTCTCCTATGCAATATGAAAAAAAATGCAAACATAACTTAATTGGGCCTTTGTTGTCGCTTTTGTCGTGAAAATGTGACAGGTCGCAAAATCGTGACATTTTTCCCTTGCTACTTTCTCCTGTTGCTGCCAGTCACAAAAATGTAACATGTCACGAAATCATGATATCTTTCTCTTGGTGTTGTCCTTTTCGCTTTCTCATCACAAAAACGGGACAAGTCACAAAATTGTGACAATTTTCTCCCATTTTGTTCCTTTCAACTGTCTCCCAACGAAAACGTGACAAGTTGCGATATCGTGATAATTTTTTGTCTTCTTCATTTTCGCTTTCTATCGCAAAAATTTGACATGTCGCGATATCGCGAAATTCCCTACCATCTTACTCTATCCTCGCTTTCCTGTCGCGATATCGTGACATGTCACGATATCATGACATTTTTCCTTTGCTCTCCCCTTTGCTGCTGTATGTCACGATATCGCGACATTTTCCTATCACTTTGCTTTCTTGCCACTGTCTGCAACGAAAATGCAACATGTCGCGATATCGTGACAACTTTGCCTTTACTGCTTCCTCACCACAACAAGTCGTGAAAATGCGACATGTCGCGATGTCGCGACAACTTTGTCGTTACTGCTTCCTTTGCTGTTTTCTAGCATGAAAACGTGATAGGTCACGAAAATGCGACATGTGATATCATGACATTTTCTATGCTTAGCTATTTTCTGCATCAGATGTCGCGAAAACGTGACAGGCCACGAAAATGCGACATGTCACGATATCGCGACATTTTCTACTTACTTTGCTTTGGCACAAAACTTGTAGAGATTTTTGTTTTTTTACTTATTATCCCTTTTGAGGTGCTTGGAGGGACAGACAAAGGAGTGAGTATCTCTACAATTCGTGCATTAGTTTACATGAATAGCAACAAAAACAATGTGGCAAAAATGCCAACATTGGTAGAGGGTTTTGCAAGCCAAACTATGGGTTTGTTGGTTAGGTGGAGTTATATATTGCTATACATTTTGCATTGGCTAACTAGTTAGAGGTAACATTTTATTCAAAGGAATTCCTTGAATTTCTTGTCTTCCCATTTTACTAGGTAGCACATGCAATTTTTATTTGATGTCTTGACTCTATCTAGAGGATTCACTACCCTCCTATATTGCTAATATTGGTGTTGGGTGGAGTTTATTGACCTTGAAGTGGAGGTTTATTTGGATGGGAATTTATATTTAAAACATTCATTTGTTTAATTGACCTAGGTAATGACTCATTTGTTAAAGGATCACCATAAGAATTGAAGGAATATGGAGGTTGACTTGCTCTAATTTGTGACTATTTTAAAATTTTAAAAGTTTGACTATTTTAGGGACTAGTTGCAACAATAGATTGTCCAACTAGTACTCTTTCTTGAATATTTGACTATCGTGTGTTTGGAGAGCCTTGGGACATTTAGGGTATTCATACAAGGAAATTATGATAACATTTGACATGGCAAGTCCCATAGAGGCCCAATTTTGACTAGCATTATAAGAAGTATAGTCAAATACTAAGGGATAATTAAGGATATTTAACTTTATTGACTATAAAGTAGGCATGGAAAAAGTATTTTGAACTTGTTCAAATAGACTAGCAATTAGACCTATTTCCTTTGTTGGATTTAGATTTAGATTAGGGTTAACATTATAGCATATCCACATGGAAAATACCTTCTTTTTTTCTTTTGGATTGTTCCTCTATTATGGTATAAGTTAGACTGGATAGAATTCTTTGACAAACTATTGTGTTTTCAAGCACATGTGTTAGCTTGAACTACAATATGTACGCACTCGCATAGATAGCGTTTTTGAGTTAGAAAATGTAATTTGTCAACTGAGGAGAAATTTGCTTCATGGAGATGAACAAATTGATTAAGAAAATCTTAGCATTTGTTTTGCATAAAAAATTAGCAAATCACTATTTGAAGATGTAGATGATTTGCTTGGTAAAATAGGATGAATGATTGCACCAACACTTGGAAATTTTTCTAGTTTTATTCTTGGTGATTTGGTTCCTGAATCTAGACAATTTGATCTCTAGAGTAAGGCAATTTGCTTTTCAACACTTAGACATTTTTTTGCTTTTTTGTAGAGAAATTTCTCGTTGGATAGAAACATTGCAAAAAAATGATGAATTGCTTCTTGCCAATGAAAAATGCAATTTAAGAAAAAATAAAGTAGATTTGATGAATCCCTTGTGAAATTTTCTCCTACCTAAAAAATATTTCAAAAATTTACAAAATTTCATAACCGAGTTGCTTTTTCTCAAAGCACTTATAATTTCACATGTAAAATTTTGAAGGATAGATTCATTCAATTGATTTAGATCAATATTAAGTGAAAATGACTAGGCTATATTTTATTTTGGAAATCAAGGGCTTAGTCCCAATGTTCCAAAACCATTACTAAATGGAAAAAACTTGTAACTTCTTATGTGCCTCAATAAAATCAACAACATTGGAAGAAAGATCATTATATCTTCTTTAACCTCTAGATTCAGGCAAGATTCCCAATATCCTTTTTGAGATCTAAACTAATCTAATCTAAGTATTAGAAGCAAATGCAAAAAATTAATGCAATAAAGTAAATGTGTGGAAGGTAAGGGTGCAAGAGATTTAAGTAAATTGTATAAAAATAGAATATACTCATACTCATAGAAAAAAAGGATGTGATCAGTCAACACAATGAATAAATTAAATAAGGACAATATGCTCCCAAGCACATGAGGTCAAAATAATAGAAAGAGTGTCTAGAAGAAAAAATGATAGTGCCACAATTACCATGCATTCTACAATTCAAAGTAATACCATAATTTAAAAACAAATGTCTTCCACAATCTATATACTATAGTCAAAAGTAGAGCAATTATAAGATAGTATTCATAGGGTGTAGCTTTAATTTCCTAAATAGCAAAAATATATTTATAATAAATCAAATACAACCTCTTCTATTTTTTTGTAACAAGACAAAACAAACTTCCCATTAAGGATTCAAATACAACATTGAAATGTAATTATGCACAAGTTGGTTTTACTTTCTTTCTTCCCCTTGGATAGATGTTTAAGTTCAATTCCATCAAAAGGGATAGTATTTCTTCCAATGGCGTGCTTAGTAGCAGTTTTATAATTGGCTATATGAGATTGAAATGAAAGATGATGTAATATATCCATTTTAATGAACCACATTATTATTTTAAGTTTCACTCATGGGATTGAAACCTTGGCTAATGATATGTACCTCCTAAACCATTAGGCATGTTTACCACCCATTTTATTCTAAAATTATGATAAATTAATCAATTAAATTTTCTTAAAGACTTCACCAAGCATTTTTTTTATTAGGGTAAGAAGAGGTTTTAGGGTCCCCAAACTTGTACATCAAGTTATGTAAGATAATACAATATGGTCTACCGGCAAGGACTCCACTTGCATTATCGGTGATGTGACCCGGGTTCAATCCCCATGGTGGATGTGTATATGAAGTATTACTCCCAAAAAAAGATAATACAATATGTTGTAGTAGTCTGAACAAAATACTATCATCCACTTGCTCCTATGGTTGAACTTTACAATATTGCATATTGACAAAATAACTTCCAAAACATGACAAATTACTAGACCACTTTCAAAACATAAACTTGAGACAATTATAGCTACCACCAAATTATAACAAAAACAATAGACCATAATAGAACATAGAAACTAGTAATAACAAACTTAGCCGAGACAACATCCCAATTCTAGTTAAATTGATTCAAAAAATTGGTCGTGTGCATCGCTTCTATCATTCCAAGTGTATGCAACTTTCTCTTAGAGTCTTCCAGAAACCATCCTCCAAAATTTCCTCAACCTCCTCATCAATTTTCATCACCAAAGGTTTTGTTTTAATCAAATCTCCTCCAATATTATTATTTCACTTCAAATTGATGACCCTCTAGATGGATAAAAACCTGATCAAGGAACTTGTGTGCCTTTCCTCTTGCTTCTGTGGTCGATTGAATTCAATCTGTTCTAAGATCCTCATCTTTCTTCATCTCTATTATCATTGGCATTCCATGCCTCCACCTACTGCTCCAATAGGTAAACATTCTTTGATCATTCCTTATTAGATATTTCCATCAATGGAGGGGGGAAGCCAAAAACCCAAGATCGTTTCTCCTCTAGTAAGACTCCATATTGCCATGAAATCAGTCAATTTATTTCCCTCTCATAAAATATGTTAAATTTTAACATTCCTTCACTTTTGAGATTCCTTATGCTTTCCAGAATCATTTCTACAATTGACCAGCTCACTTCTTGTTCTTCTTTTAGGGTCTTGTATTTAAGTAGTCACCCCCAATAATTACATTCATAGACCTTGTCTATAGGATAAATTGGATTCCTAGAAATAATGCTCTTGTATCAACAAAGTGATTTATCTGGTTTCCTAATGGTTCCACATATGCCAAAAGAACAATTCCTTTTTCATCTCTAACCACCCCTCCAACTCTAACTAATCTGGGATTATCTTTAGTTGCTTCATTGAAGTTGAGCTTCAACCACCCCACCAAGGGTATTTCCATTTCACTTCATCTCTGGATGACTTGGGTACAATGACTAGTTGGAAAACCCTTTTTCATCTCTAAGGAGTTACAGTGGATGGGCACCATTCTCGTAATACATGGATTTCATGCTTAGGTTCTCTTTCCTGTTGGTGTTTGGTTACTTTAAAATTTTTAATAATTACATTACCAATTTGGGTACTAACAGAGGTAGCATCCCTCTTCTTATCCTTGAAAATTTTATTGTTGCACTCTCTCCATAGGCCCCATAGAAAATGAGGAAGGCATAGATGCCATAGGGTGTTTAAACACTTGCTCTTAAAATGGGAGTTCCATTGGAGGCACACATCCGCCATATTATTAGGAAAAACCTAGGAAACCATAAATTTATTAAGAAGATGACTGAGAACACCATAGGAAAACTCACATCCTAAGAATAGGTGTTGCACATTTTCAACTCTTTCTCACTAGTAACACCTATTGACAAATTGGAATCCTCTTTTGCACATATTATCAATAGTTAGAATCTTATTTTGGACCACTAGCTAGTAAAAGAAGGTGATTTTGGGTATCAAATTTTTAATCCATACCTTCTTAATAGGAATCCATTCGGACCTCTCCTTATCTATCATTGAGTAACCTATTTTTACAGAGTACAAGCCCTTTCTATTCTTACTCCAAACCATATAATCACTACTACCCAAAGGATTTACGGGAAACACTCTATGGAGATTAAATAACTTGTACTTTGCTTTCATATGGGCATCATTTAGACTAGCCACCTTGACTTCCTTCCAACTTAGTCTACCATCTCTTTTTACTAAAAAATCATTAACCCTATTCCATAAAGATTCAATGAGTTTTGGTTTTAGTATGTTTAAATCTAAATCATCCTCCAAAGGGTCATCCTCTAACCATATGTCTTTCCAAAAATTCACCTTTTCTTTGTTGCCAATTCTCTACATTATACCTTTCCTCAAGAGATCCTTGCATGTGACTAAGTTGTTCCAAAAGGTAGAACCTTTTGGTAGCTCCTCCATGCTTAGGAAATCATTTCTATTTCTTAAATATTTGGCCTTGAGGATCTTGACCTTGCTTAGTTTATCATTCTTCAAGATCTTCCACCCCATCTTACCTATGAGGGCCTCATTCATCATTTTTAGGCATTTGAAACCTAACCCTCCATACTCCTTCGAACACACCTACTCCCAAGCCACCAAAGGGAGTCTCTTCTTGTCCTCTAAACCAAACCATAGAAAGGATTGTTGTATTTGTTCCAACTTGTTTTTTATTTTGGCAAGGATTTTAAACACTAACATGAAATAAATGGGGATGCTTTGCAAGGTGGATTGGACCAGTTGAGCTTTCCCAACCTATATTAGTAGATTGCCTTTCCAACCTATCAACTTCTTTACAAATCATTCAATGATTGGGTTCCATAATTATGATTTCATTCTCGCCTTCAATAAGGGCATCCCTGGGTAGGATACTAGGAGGTCCCTTGTCACATAACCAAAAATCTAGGAGATTCTTCTTTGTCTCACCACTAGTGTAATGATAAAGTAGATCTTACTCTTTGTAAAATTCACTTTCTGACCAACCACCTATTCATATTTATCCAGGATTCCTTTAATTTCTTAGGCTTGAGGGATTGAATATTTTGAAACAATAATTGTATCATCAACAAATTGTTGATGAGACACTAGATCCATTGTTGAGGCTGCCTTAAATTCCTCCAGCTTCCTTTCATTGACTTCTACTACAATACTTCTTCCAAGCATATCTACAAGAATGATGAGAAAATATTGTGATAGAGGGTCTCCCTGACGAAGACCCCTCCTACTACTAAAATAACCTTCCATAACCCCATTAACCAAAACTAAAAACTTTGTTGTAGAGATACAGTTGAGAATTAGGTCAATCCAATTCCCATGAAAGCCAAACTTCTCCATAATTTTTGCTAGGAAGTCCCATGAGACACGATCGTATGCCTTGTTCATATCTAATTTCAATAGCATCCTAGCTTCATCACTTTTATCCATGGAATGAATCACCTCATGGATCATCACTATGCCATCTAGTATTTTCCTTCCCCTCACAAAACCCCCTTGATTGCTATCTATGATGAAAGGTAGAATTTATTTGATCCAGTTTGCTAGAGTTTTTGTGAGGATCTTGTACAATGTGTTGCATAAATTTATAGGTCTAAACTACTTGAAGTCCCTAGCCCCTACAATTTTAGGGATCAAGGCCAAGAAAGTAGAATTGACATTAGTAGGGACAAAGTGGGATTCCTAGACTTCTTTTATGGCTTCAACAATATTTGTACCCACTATATGCCAGAAATGATGGAAGAAAGCTATCGAGAAGCCATCCAGTCTTGGAGCTTTATCCCCTTCTAAATCAAAGGTTGCTTTTATTTCCTCCTCAGAGAATGGACTTAATAGATATTCATTAATATTTTCATTAATCAAATGAGGTATGTGTTTGAGCATTGATTCCATAGCTCCAATCTCAGCCTCTTCATTTACCCCAAGGAGCTCTTCAAAGAACCTCATTGCTTCAGCCCTGATATCTTCAAGGTCATTCACAATGGAACCATCTTGTTTGAGCACTTCCCTAATCTTATTACAACTTCGATGATGGAGGGTAGAAACATGAAAGAATTTTTTATTGCGGTCCCCCTATTTCATCCAATGAATTCTATACTTTTGCTTCCATTGTACTTCTTCACAAGCTAAAATGTTGTGGTATAAAGCAAATCTCTTTCCTTCAACCTAACTTCCTCTATCAAAACACCTTGGCTTATAGATTTGTCTATTTTAGCCAACTAATCCTTTAATTCCAGTTTCTTTTTGAACAAATTTCCAAACACAGACCTATGATCATAGGATTAGACTATGATCAAATTCCCATCCTCCACCATTTCCCAGAGGATTGGACTAATGATCAAATTCAATTTTTGGTAGCGTCATGAGGGTTGAGTCTCCAAAAGTAGTCAAACCTTCTTATGAAACCAAGAATCTATCCAATCTTATCTGAATCAACTAGTCACCTAATCTTCTATTGCTCTAAGTATATTTCTATCTTTGAAGTTCTATGTACATTATTTCATTGGCATTGATGAAATCTCTAAAATATTGCATTCCTTAAAAGGGTATTGCAGAGCCCCCTTCTTGTCCAAGGGATTAAGGGGGGCATTAAAATCTCCTGCCATGATCCATAATATTTCTCTAAAGGTGTTCCTCTTGTTGAGATCTGACCATAATTGTCTCCTTCTAACTACCATGTTAGGGGAATATACATTGGTTAGTAGCCAATTCTTTGTGGTAACCAAGTTATGGTAAAATATTGTTATACACCATCTTGTCTCACCACCAATCTACCTTCTATCTTTCTTTTATTCCAATAACATAAAAGACCTCCTGAAGACCCAACTGCTTGGATGATTGTCATATATGCATCTTCCATACTAAGTTTTTTATTCTTTTTCATCTAGCTTTATTTCCTAGAGAAGAGAAAGGTTGGGGTTATGCTCTCTTCTTATTACATACACCAAATGGTTTTTGGTAGGGGCATTAATATCCCTAATATTCCAAGATGGGATTTTCAACTTTTATATTTGGTGGGATGTTTTTTCCCCAAAAAATTAAGATTACATGGTCACCATTGGCTACATCCTAGGTTGTTTCTTTTTGGATTGTGACTACTATTGATGGTCTACCTGACCCTCCTTCTAATCCCACATCCACAACTCCCTTAGAGTGACTTCTAGTGATTCTCTTCTAGGATGAACCCTCTTGTTGTTTCCCTTTCAAACCATCTCTTAAGATCGGATCAACCCCTCCTTTGTCTTGTCTTACTACTAACTAAGTATCCTCTAAAACCCCAGGGTCAATCCTTTGGGGAGGATTTGGGGTAGACACAAAATTGTCTAATGCCTTACTCAAAGGGGCCAAACTTTCATCTACTTCATTTAAACAAGAAAACGGATTGGAAAGAGGAACACAATCTTTAACGATAGGAATTGGAATTGGGTAATCTACCTCATTGTTCGTATCGTCAATTTCTCCCTCCTCCAATGGCTCCTACTCGTTCCACCCCATTTCTTGTCTTCTATTTGATCCTTCCACTTTTTCTGCCTTTCCATTGGCATTGAGGTTTCCTGCTTTAGCAATATTATCAGGATGTTTGTATTGAGAACCTTTCTTTGAGCATTATAGGCAAAACTTGGGTGTCCAACCTTCTTCCAAATCCCACACTTAACCGCTAGGTTTTCATACTCTATTACCTGATTCCATGACCTATCCTTGGAAACCAACTTGATGGATTTAGGCAACTCCTAGCTCAGGTCAACATTCACGCATATCCTAGTGTTGTGGCTGTTCCACAACGTACCCCAAAATTGGGGACCCACCTCTTAATTTTTGCGTTTGGGTGTTTTTTTTGTTTCATTTTGAGTCTCTGGTGGGTTTGCTATGTTTTTTATGCTATGATTTTTATGTTAATTTGTCGTCAGCAACTTTTTGACGATTTTTATTGTCAATTTGTTGCTGACAATTTTTTATTGTTAATTTGTTGTCAACAACTTTTTGACGATTTTTATTGTCAATTTGTTACTGATAACTTTTTATTGTCAATTTGTTAACAACTTTTTGACAATTCTTTATTTTCAATTTGTTGCTGACAATTTTTTATTGTTAATTTGTTGTCAGCAACTTTTTATTGTTAATTTGTTGTTAGCAACTTTTTATTGTTAATTTGTTGTCAGCAACTTTTTGACAATTTTTTATTGTTAATTTGTTGTCAGCAATTTTTTATTGACGTTTTATAGTTCAAGCTTTAGCATTGGTTTAGTTCATGTCTTAATAAAATAATGTATATGCAAACAAAAAAAATTAATAATAATAAAAAATAAAAAATATATATAATAAAACATAAAATGAAAAAAGAATATATATATTATTATCATTTTCATGAAATATTTTAATTACGTCTAATATAATCTATAGGACCTCAAATATGGAAGTACAATTACTCAAATCATATCATATGATCTTTAATATCTTTGATAATAATATATATTAAAAATAATAATAATAAATAAATAAAACAAATAAACTCAAATGGTGAAAATTGGATTGTTATTATATGAGGTGTAGTATGTGCCCATAGGGTAAGTCGTTTTATAGAAGGTAATTTTAATTTTGTTGGGTTATATGCATTGTTTACTCATCTTTACTGTTGTTTATGTTGCAGGCGGCGGCAGTAATTCACACAAGTAAAAGCGACGTTACCAGCAATGGACAATGCCACAGAGGTCTGAGTGGGTGGCTGGTGAAAGCAGCGTTGTATGTATTTAGGGTCAGAAGCTTTTAGATATAGGATACTCAAAAAAACAATCTCGTAAGGATGTCACTTGCGTTATCGGTGATGTGATCTGGGTTCAATCTTCATGTGGAAGCGACCATGGCGTATGTTCGTATGTTTTGATTCTACAGTAAGGGTTTGGCACATGACATGGAAGGCAGATGATTTGCATTATAGGATAGCGATGGAGCAGTGACACTCTGGCAGCAACCAAAAAAATGACAGGGCAGATTTCACAACAAACCAGATAGTGCTGGTGATATCTATGTGGGCTTTTGGGTTATAAAAACGGATGGCCGTCTATCCTCCCGGGAAAAATATCAAATCTAGGAGACGTGAATTCGAGTGTCAAAATCGCAGGGAAGTATTATTATTATTTGTCTAATTAAGGTTTTGTTTGTTGTTGCCCAGGTAGTTGCGGCATAGATGAAAAAAGAGGACCCGACAACAATGAACACCACGACGGTATCTTCATATGGGCAACTCTTATTGACCCATGCTTCTATTCAGTGAAGAGGAAAGCAGTGGACCGGTTTTCATGTAAGATAACACCGCCAGGACATGATGACCAGCGAGGAAGTCTGCTCCAGATTATAGAGTTCAATCATCCTGGTATGGAGAATGAAACCTTCGCAAGAGTGTGCAATTGTTGACTGAGGCAATTCGGAGAACTACTGGATGGATGAGCCAGTGATAGAGAAACCGATCGAATCTGAATATGGGCAGGATTGTCGTTCTATGACACAGATTGCAGAATCTCACAGAAAAAGAAAAAGTATTAAAGTGAAACGAAATTTCAATGTATGAGCAAAACTAGATATGCCAAGGCTGGCAATACGAAATGGTAGCCATGATAGTCGCAGTGCTGTGAGCGTTGCTTCATGCTTGAGGCCAAGGATTGGGCATAGGTAAGACGTGTATAAACTAATATGAGTGGCAGATCTTGCAAAGGACATAAAAGTTGCTTTTAAACTTTAGTGTATAGTCTTTATTATTATAAATTATGAAAATATATATGATAAAGACTATAAAGCTTTAAAAGGTGGACCAATATGCGTAGATAAGGTGGGAATAAAGACAAAGGAGACTTTCATGGTATAAACCTTGTTTTATATGGACTTATGATTAAAGGTTCAACCATTGTCATAATCGTAAAATAAAATAAAGTGAAATCAAAACGTCAAATGAAAACGATAGGTAAGCGGAGAGGCAACCATTGGAAGAGGAAAAGGGTTTCGAAGGCCAAAATGGAAAAATGAAAAGCCAAACAATGAAACGAGAAGAGGGCCTACAGATTTCAAATACTTCCATTGAAGGATGGAGAAAGGTTGGAAGCTTTTCACAGAATATTGCAGGAATGAAGGCAAGGTTTTGGTATTTGTTTTTTTTTTTTATGTTTTTCTTCTACATTAGATTGGTTCTTTGAGAAAATCAGAATTCTGCTATTGTAAAATGAACACTTTTTAATGCAGAAATTTTCAAAAATTTGCATTTTTTTTTTTTTTGGTAATTATTATAATAGATTAACAGTGGGTTTTTATAGAGGATCCCAAAACCTTATATACAAAATCAGCCTTGCTAAATAGTGCTTCATGCCACTTGGCTGGAAGAATAAACCTGTATGCAAAAAAAAACAAAAAGCTGCTAATTGCCCGAGGGCTACAAGTAAGGCATTTTTGCCTGATTATCTTGGAAACCATGGCCATTATAACTGGGAAAACAAAAACTAGCCGGAGAAGCTGGACCATCGGAAAGCAGAAGAAGACAGCTAAGAAAACTACAAAAAATTCTCCCATACCTGGGAAAAAAATTTCCACATTTTTGCTTTCTCGAAGGCAGAATTCGAAGCATACATGTTGGATAGGATCCAAGAAAAATGACTGGACTGAAACAAACCATTGAAAATCCTGTTGGAAAATTTTTCCCTTGCCCAAATGGCCACTCCGTTTAGTCTTCTCACATCCAAGATTTCATCCGTACGGTTTGAGATTCTTCTTACTTCCCTTTCCCTGCTGGAAGGGAGGTTTTGGGATATGCGCGTCACCCATCAGAAAATCAGAGTCATCCTGAAACAGCAACCGTTGGGTTCCATTTGCAACATCGACCGCAGTTTCTTTGTCTCTCTTTTCCTTGTTGCGGGGACGGCCCTGCTTCCTTTCACTACCAAAATCCACCCCTCACTTTTGACTCCTCGTAATTCGAGGGGTAATATTACCAGGTTGGTAACCTCTTCTTCCCAGCAAGTAGTCTTCCAATATCTTTTGTGCGTAGGGAGAGTTTCGATCATAAATTTTGGGTGAATCTACCTGTGTGGTGATAAGGGGGGGGGCCTGTTCCTTTTCCTCCTGTGGTCCTAGTTGGGGGTGCCCACCACACTGCTCGGAGTCCGGAATGGTGGTTATTTCCTCTTCTGGTAAGGAGGATTCGAGATGGTCCCTGGATGGACCTGGAGATTCATGGCCTTTCGCAAAAGGGTGCTTCGTCTGACTTTCACCATGCTCCAGAGGGTTGCAGGGATCCCGCTCCTTCTTCCTCGGCTTTTGGAGAGGACAATTGGATTGAAGATGCCCTTGAGAACTACACCGAGGGCGAGAAAGCCGGCTCTGTTCTCATAAACAATAGCTTGCTTGTGTAGAAAAGTACCCCCAGACAGCAGAGTAATGGAGGATGGGAGGTTCGTCTCCAAGTCCACCAAAACACAGAACCGAGCTTGGACAAATCTAGTTCGAGCTCTGGTGGGAGGGTCTAAAGTGATCAGCTCCCCGATGGACCACGCAATACCTCTGATTACATTTTCATGCCAGCAGAAAAGGGGAAGACTCGGGAGCCTAACCCATATTAGAGCAATGTTGATATTTTGGTTATCGGGGTTAAAGTCCAAACCCCACTTCCTTAGAAAGAGACTCCTACAGCCCAAGAACCAAGGCCCTCCAGCTAGGATTTTACAGTAGTCCTCCTTGTTGCTCAGCCTAATCGCGAAAAAACCTCGGGTTAGGGCAGCCAGCTCTAAGTGACCAGAGGTCCGCCATTTGCCAGACGCCCACTTGCGAATGGTCTCCATGTCGAGACAACCACCAATAAACTTACCGATGAGGGTAAATTTTTCGAAATCCACAAAGCTTGAGCGAATTTCTGCCGGGATGTCCAACTCGTCCCCGGACGAAAATAACTCCTTGGAGAAGAGCCCGCTTAGGGTTTCAGAGGCCGCTGCCAAAGCATATGACTTTCGAGGTCCATCTCCCCGTTTGTCTGGCGGATCCTTGCCGCGACTTGGCAAGGACTCCTTGGCGTCCCCAGACTCGTTTGCCCTCCCTCCACCCTGTCGAGCCCCTGGTTCGACCTGTCGACGCTCCCGTGCTCTCCCAGAACAGCCTTCCCGTCCACCGCCATCCCCACCCTCCCCGTTTCCTATTAATAAGGCGATATTTAACCGTTAAGATTCCAAAAATTTGCATTTTATGGGCAAGAAATAAGGAGATTTTTCTGCATGTTATGTTTAACTGTTTATCTTTCATTTTCAGATTTCGGGCTTGTAGATGAAGTTTATGCATGTTTGATTGGTTGCTTCATGCGAATGTTTGAAGTCTGAAATTTTATTTCATACCCTAGGAGCTAGCACTTAGTTTATTTCGGTTGTGCAAGTTTGTGGGCCGAATAGGCTAGGTTGCATGCATGGAATATCTCACATCTTTGGTTTTGCCGGAATGGGATGACATCATACTGATTGCAGCGTGTTTTACATTTTTAGCTTCTATTTTTATTTCTTTTATTCTGTTTTTATTTTCTAACTTTTATTTTTTTTTATTTTCGGACATTAAAATAAAAAGTAAAAAAATATCAAAATCCAAAAATAATTGCATGGCTGCGTAGAATGTTATTCATATTTCCATTACGCACTTAGACATTTTTACTTCGGAGTCATTTCGTATTTTTAAAAATTCGTCAAAGTTGTTGTTTTAATGCAGATTTTAAAAATTCAAAATTTCAAAATTTGCATTTTGAGGTCAAATTTCGTTTTTTTTCAATTTTGTATTTCATTCATGAACCTATGATGACATGTCCTTCATGAAAATTCCAATTTCATTGAAGGGGTTATGTTTTATGGCATTTCACAAATTACCGTTTTTGGAGCATAAATGTACCTTTTCTTCATGAAAATTCTAATTTCATTGAAGGGGGTAATTTTGCATGTTATATTGAAGGTTATTATTTCAAAGCACCAAATTATTCATCTTATGAAAATTTGATTTCATTTAAGAGGGATAAGTGGAGGTGACATTTTAAAGACCTTATTTTAAGGCCATAAATTATTGTCTCTTTGTGAAAATCAATTTCATCGAAGAGGGATAGTTTATTAATCACATTGAAAGCTATTTTTATCTTCATGATAAGAAGCTATATTTAAGGAGCCTATTCATCATTTTGGATTTATATTCATAAATAGATTTGATCTCTACTTTCATGCTTTAAAGTAAGATTTAATGCAAGGTAAAACTTGATTAAAATCCACTTAATGAGGAAGATAAAATCTATTTTAAAATCCTCAAGATAAAAGGAATTAAGGCACTATATCATGGTCATATAAGGACCAACTCACATTTGATTTATTTTGGTTTCATGAACAATCATTAAAGTAACATGGTAAAATAAACCAACACATGCCCCTTGTTTACAATTACTTGCAATCACTAAGGTGTTCCAAGCATTTAAATTGATACATCTTTATTTGAGATTACTAATACACATGCAAATGCTAATATAGCGGAGACCTTGGAGAAATTGTTTGTTTAATTTCTTTGCAAGAGAGGGTCTTGGAATCCAAACCCTAAGGGAGAGCGTACTTTCACAATTGGATGAAATTAACACTCAACATCTAACAAAGAGCATTCGAGAGAAATCCAAGGTAGCAAGGTCCACAACTATCATCTATCCAATGTTTCTAGCTATGCTGACAAGAATCTCCTCATGCAAGAAAAATGAATTGAAATACCAGGCAAATGCACCCACATAGGCACTAAATCAATGCACTGCAAAAAGCGCATATCCTAGCAAAGAGCATTTGAGAGAAAGCCAAGGTAGCAAGGTCCACAACTATCATCTATCCAATGTTTCTAGCTATGCTGACAAGAATATCCTCATGCAAGAAATGAATTGAAATACCAAGCAAATGCACCCACATAGACACTAAATCAATGCACTGCAAAAAGTGATCAAAATGTGGGCTCCATTTCATCAAAAAAAGACCTATGGCCAAAGAAACAAGGTCCCCTTTGGAGGATCCTATCGCAATCCTTCGAATATGTAAGTTTCACCCAAAAGGAGCTTCTGGAAAACACCACAATCTCCATGTGGCCGAAATGTTTCCACTTCTCACAATCCCATTTCCTAATGGCATCCAACTCCAGCTTGAGCCCAACAAATTTTACCACCAGAGACATTTTTCCTTGATCTACCACCATGTTTGCTAGGTCATCTGGTACCATAAGCTCTTCGTTCATAGGCTAGAGGTTGAAACACCACTCGTGAGCTTTATGTTTTCCTTTACAAAAATTGATCCATGATTAAGCGCCTGGATCGAAAGGTTTTGAAAAATCAGTCTTCTTTGCCCTATTTGTCAAAACCATGGTCCTCCTTGGCACCATGCCAACATAGCTAAAAACATTGGAAACATGCTACACCCTTCGAACCTGCCAAACCCCCTTTGCTTCGCTCCATTTTGTAGTTTTCTCAATACTCACTCACTCTTATTTTACTATTTGTTGTAAAGTATAATGTAAAAGAATGACTTCAACAAGTATTTTAGCTTTAAATAGTAAACCAACACTTTTCATGTTGAAATGTATCCTCATATTTTAGTGGATAGTAAATAAACTACATCTTCTTCCATTTTAATTTTTGTCATGACTTTGTGCAATCAAATTTTGATATCTTATTTGACCTTGCTCTCTCATATTTTAACGGAGAGTAAATAAACTACATCTTCTTCTATTTTAATTTTTCTCATGATCTGTGCATTACTTTCTGCAATCAAATGATCAAATTTTGATATCTTAAACTACATCTTCTTCCATTTTAATTTTTGTCATAATTTGTTGCTTCCTTTTAGTTCTTATTTTTATTTATTTTTTTTGATTCCCATATCCTTTTAGTTCTTATTTTTATTTATTTTTTTTTATTCCCATATCTTATTAGTTCTTATTTTTATTTATTTTTTTGGATTCCCATATCTTATTTGACCTTGTTGCTTCCTTTTATAAATTGCTTCTATATCCTAATTGTTCTTATTTTGACCAAGATAAATTATAAGCAATAAGTTTGATTAGAAAAAAACTACTCTCATTCTCCTTTCAATTTTTTTTTTTTTTTAAATCTAGTCCTACAAGCTATTAAATTAGTAATTTAGTGTTGGATGTTGGTGGGGGCCGCGCGAACGCGAGCCCCCTCTGCCACAAATTATGACGTGCACTCTCCACAATGGGAGATGCTAGGCAAAGCCCCCTCCCAAAGTGCAATGGAGGTGCCTTCCCTAGGCCGTCGGCCTTCTTGATCACCGATTGACCCCGCCCAGGTAAGTATGCCTTTCCTCTCCCCCATTCCCCATTCTTATACTCTCTCTTCTCCCGCCTACCTCCACTCTTCAACAATGTGGGACTCACTGACTGACTATATATATCTTAGCAGACAGGATGAGAAATAGAATAAGAATATGGTTAAGCAGGCAGAAAGAAAGGAGGAAGGACCAACCGGACTATAGCACTTCCGTTGCTGTTGCTTAGTTTTAGAGGAGGATTTAAGTATCTCAGATGCTCACACTGCTATAACTAAGTATGAGAATGAAGAAACGCCTCTTCATTCTTAGCTCTGGCCTGCCTCGAAATTAAAACAATTATTCTTGGAGCTACTTCTCTGCAAATTGAAATTATAGACATTTGAAGTTGCCTTCATCGCCGTGTCGTAGTTAGAGGGACACGCCTTACCCAGTCAGCCAAAGCGACTGTTCTGCCCATGTTTTCTTTAACCATTCTTACCCATGAGCAAAGCATTACAATTATGTTTTCCCCCACAGGGACAAACTCACATTATACAAGGAAAATACATCTTTCATGTTTACACCATATCATATATCTTAAATTTTTTATATATATTTAAATTAAATCATCACCACATTGCTGTGATATTTTTGAAGCTATTTATATATCACTCATACTCTAGTATCCGTTGGAAGTTGATATATTTAATTAATTAAATAATGATAAATGTTAAGATTTATTTATAGGATTTTGACCAGAGTATCAAATATTTTAGTCATTTAGTATTAATTTTTTTAATGAAGACCCTCACGCCCTCGCACACTCACCCATGTTTTGGTTTGAATCTTGGACCTTATTCATTATTAATTTTTTCTTAGCTTTCTAAATTAATATATGTATTTTTTTTTTAATTACACACAAGAGTTGGTTACAGCCACTATTTTTAGTAACTAGCCGCGCAGGTTCAAACCACAGGGATTGCTTCCAATGAACCTATCCATCTCGTTTCTGGGTAATCCGGCGTGAGATGGGGATCGTTGGTTGCTCGACGTTCGTATGGTCATCTTACACGCTCTTAGAAGATTCGGAGCAAACTACTACCTTTGCAAGTGTTAACTTCCTCCCAAAGTTTGATCTTACGCGCACTTAAAGGATTTGGAGCAAACTACTACCTTTGCAAGGGTTAACTTCTTCCCAAAGTTTGAACCTAGGTCTCATCTTACACACCTGCTCTTACCAATTCATCTAGCCTTAGGGGTCATTTAGTATTAATTTTCATATGAAAAAAAAATATATTTTAAAGGCAATTAGATGAGTGAGATTTTATATCTTAATAAAAAAAACGCTATCAAAGAATTGATTCTAGAAATATAATAGTTTGGTGAAAAAGACAAATATCGAAGAAAAATGAATACTATCATTGATAAAAAAAAATGCAAGTTAAACATGGTTTAATTAACCTAATAAGAATGTTGTGTCTTGTTATTTTACCAGGTAAGGCCCTAAATAAAGCCACACATAGCTTATTAAAGAGAGAGAATGAAAACATTATGTTTTGATTCCATATATTCCATGATATGAGAGTCAACTCTCAATAAAAGATACTACACAGTAAACATGATAAAAAATGGTGCGAAAAGTTTTGTTCATAGGCCTATAGGATTAATATACTAGTAGAAAATGGGGGGAAGAAAGTAGAGAGGGGAGGGCTCTGGTCCCTCCCTTGCTCCCCCTCCCATGGCTCCTGGTTCCTGCCCAGTCCTTGGCTCAACCTAGGTCATCCCTCCCGGGGAGTGGTTGTTTGCAGATGATCTCCTGGGGGGAGATCCTTCTCCACTATCTGCGCCCCTCCCGGTCGGCTAGGGTTTCCTTGGTTGTTTTTTCGGACTAGTGCTTCCTAGGGATCCCTGTTTGGTTGGGGATCCCTTCCCTTTTTCCCTCAGGCTTCCCCCTAGGGTTTTTTGCAGGTTATTCACGTGGATCTGGTCCCCTGCGTTTATCGGTGCGGTGGAGGTGACGGTTTAGGGTTTGGACAGCTTCCCCCTTTTTCTTGTGAATCCTCGACGGGCTCTGTGCTTGGACGAGATTCTCGGTCCCTGCTGCTGGGATCCTTTTCTTTTTTCCCGGGGCGGGTTCTTTGTGGTACAACTCTTTGGTCACTTCCTGATGGGCTAGATCCTCTCTATGCTGGCTGTCGGCTTCCTACAGGATGGCTCTCGCTGAACGGAATGTTTTCTCGGTGGGCGGTTGGTTTCTCCTCAGGGCGGGATCCGCCAAATCTGTTAGTTTTCCCGTGAGGCGGGATCCTTTCTTTTCTGTTGGTTTCCCGGATGGCAGGATTTCCCTGTTGCTTCCCGCTAGGCGGGACTGTTTGTGGTGGTTTTGACTGCTTCCCGCGAGGCGGGATTTTATTGTAACGGTTTTTATTTGCTTCCTGCTGGGTGGGATCTTCTCGATGGTGGTTTTTGGCTACTCCTCGCTGGGCGGGATCTCCAAAACTACTTTCTTTCTTATTTGTTTGTTTCCCGCTGAGAGGGATTGTTTCTTGCTTATTGTTACTGTTGGGCGGGAATTCTATTTTGGTGTTCAGTTTCAAGGGATTGATGCCCTAGACCCATTGCTTATGTAATCAGGTTTTGGGATCCTTGTTAAAACCCATTGTAAATACAAACACTACTTACCAAAAAAAATATACTAGTAGAAAATAGATCAAATTAAGGATTTATCACTCCCAAAATAATAAGGAAGATGAATCTTCTTGCCTCACCATATGATAAAGGTCCTAATGATTCATTCCAAAAATATATATATATTGAAAGAAACTAAGAATGGTGCATAATATGAGGAATTACAATGGTCAATTTTAAATTTAAAAAAGATTTAAAGTTGTTAAAGAAGATGTCAACTCAAATTTTAAATTAGACAGGATGGAAGAGATTAAGCTTGACCCAAATAATCATCTTCATTAGGTCAAGCAGTAGTAAATATCCTTTGTGCAATAAAAATATAATTTGAATACAGTTTGCTCCTTGTAGTCTAGGGTTTATATGTTAGCTAATAAAGTAGTATGGAGGATATCCATCCAATATTAAGCTTTTTAAGGTATTATAAAAAACAAAGTACTCATGTTATACTTTAAGATTTGTGGGATAACATAAATATTTATAAGGTTATTCTTTGTACTTCAAGCTCAAGGAAGTATGAACCTATTAATAAGAAGTTAAATTGTGAATAATTTAGAAAATAGAAGACATTGATGAAGATGAAAACATCTAGAGTGGAAAAAGAGAGACAGACCCTCAAATCAAGAAAAATAAAAGGTAAACTAACACATATATTAATTTAGAAAGCTAAAAAAATCATGTAAGTGCTAATAAAAAGTGGGGCTAAGACATCAAGTGGCATTAAATCATTTGATTAAATTCCTCAAATTACGAGGAGATCTATGTTCAAATCTTGTCGAGCAATGTATGTATAATTACAAATCATGATGTAATATAAATGGGGTTTGTTTTTCCATATAACTAATTTTAAAAAGAAGTGTGGTTGAGATTGTAATAAGAATATAAACTTATGAACATTATTCCAAGATTATAAAAATATGATTTTTTTTTTGCTAGAGAACAAGGGGTTGAACTTAGGTCCCCCACCCTTGACAAAACCCAACTCTCTTATTTAGAGCATGAGAGTTTACAAACAAATTCAATTCCCATCTCAATTGAGTTATTATACCATTTTACATAAAATGTTTGAATTCTTGATTTTTGTTTTTTGGAACTTTATCAATTTTCTATGTGAATATAAATATTCCAGAATTCAACGTCCTTCTTAACATTTTTCTATAACAACCTTCACAGTACCAAAAATTCACCTTTACTATCTATGCATTGCATCTTAGTAGGGTAATATTTTCAAAACATCACACTATCATTGAAAAGGATTGAAAATCCAACTAACTTCATATTATTTACAAACTCATTATATAGGCTCTAATGGCCCAAAATACATAACCAAACCCATCAAATCATGGATTTGATCCAATATGCTTAACCATAAGCTACAAAAGTGCAAAGGAGAATGCACGTAACTTCTAAGTTAAGAGGAAAGGAATAATGCTAACTATAAGATCCATTTTAGCTATCTTGAAGTACACACTTCCTACTTTGAGTTCACACTTCCTAACTAACACTCCTAAATGACAACTAGAAGATAACTAGTGCCCACAAGTGCATGTGAGAAGGAGACTCACTTACAATATTAATTTGCAAGAAATAAACTATGCAAACCTAGCTAGGAATTACTAGAGGGGTCATATGAGTGATCAAACATCAATCCTCATCATGCCTCCCCACAATAGAAGCATTGGCCTCCAATGCTTTCAGAAGAGTAGGAAAGTCACGGGACATCTGATGAAAAGAAATCCAACGAGCCTGATGCGGCAGCTGTCCTCGTCGAGCCACAAGATATGAGGTGGTAGACCCCTGGTGAGTCTGTCGAGTCTTCGTGTCATAGATCTGATCGAAATCCAATGGTAACTGAGAATCAGGAACCACGTCCACAGGATGACTGATAGTTGGTGCGGTCTCCAATGTAGAGTCAAAGTACAACTTCAAAAGATCTACATTGACGACGTCATGAATTCCCAAGTGTGCGGGAAGATCAAGGCGAAAAGCATTCTCGGACACCTGTTGAAGAATAGTATAAGGCCCATAGCGAATCGGTTTGATTTTACTATGAGTCTTATCAGTAAAACGCCGCTTGTCAAGATGCAACCAAACTTTGTCACCAACCTGAAATGGATGAGGAATGCGATGTCGATCCATGGCCTTTTTCTGCTGCTACTGTGTCTTTTGCAAAATCTCAATCACCTTTGATTGAAGATTGTGCAAGTGCTTAATAAATGAGTGTGCCTTGTCTTGCTCCTTCTGAAGATGTGAAGTGACGGGAGAAGGCAAAGACAAAGGTAACTCATAAGGTGCCAAGGGCTGAAATCCCATACAAACCTCAAAAGGTGAGTGACCTGTAGAAGAATGTAGGGCCCTATTGTAGGCATGTTCAATATGAGTGAGACTCAAGTCCCACTTTTCTGGTGAAGCGTGATGATAGATTCGTAAACTTTGCACAAGGGTACGGTTTACCACTTCAGTCTGCCCATCTGACTGCGGATGATAGGCGATGGAAAAGTTAAGGGAAACTCCCAAAATTTTCCACAAAGAACGCCAAAAGTGACCCACAAAGCGTGAATCACGATCCGATATAATGCTGGTAGGTAGACCAAAGGAACGCCAAATGTTGTCAAAGAACAATTGGGCTAAGTCTGCTGTAGAACTTGTCTTGCGGCATGGAATAAACTTAGCCATCTTACTGAATCTGTCAACCACCACGAACACACAATCATGTTGTCGCATCTGTCATGGGAAAACCACTAACCAAATCCATGGAAATGCTTTCCCAAGGATGGGAAGGAATGGGCAAAGGCATGCCTAAGCCAAACTTCCTGTTAGCTGGTTTTGAACGACAACAAACTGCACACTGTTTGAGAAATCTCAACACATCCCTCTGCATTTTAGGCCAGTAAAAAAATCTTTGCAAGTGATGAAGTGTTTTGTGTTTCCCAAAGTGACCACCATAAAGTGTAGAATGAGCTTCCTTAAGAAGTGACACCCTAGGCTCACAAGGAACACAAACCTTGTCCAATTTGTAAAGAAGTCCTTCTTTGATGTAGAAATCTTGGAAAGGACGCAAATTGGAAGAAGAAGGCTTACTCACTTGCTCAAATATTTTCCCAAAATCAGGATCCTGTGAATACTGATTAGGCCAAGTCTTAAATCCCAAGTGTGAAGTGGACATAACTGTTAAGGCAAGAGCGGCAGGAGGCCTACTCAAACAATCAACAACAGTATTACTCTTCCCCTTTTTGTACTTGATCACCAAGTGAAATTGTTGGAGGTAAGAGGCCCACTTCATATGTCTTGATTCTTCAATTTTACTTTGAGATTGTAAAAACTTGAGAGGCATATGATCAGTGTGTACTACTGTATCTTTTCCCAAAATATAATGTCTCCAGTACTTGATAGCTTGAACTAATGCATACAACTCCTTGTCATATGTAGAATAGTTCAACTTAGCAACAGAAAAAGTTTTTGAATGATAAGCAACTGGATGACCATTCTGTTTGAGCACAACTCCTAAGGCAACTTTAGAGGCATCCGTTTCAATCTCAAAAGGTTGAGAGAGGTCAGGTAAAGTTAACACAGGTGTTGTACAAAGTTTCTTTTTGAGTTTCTCAAAGGCAATATCTTGGCTTTTCTCCCAATGAAATGGAACTTTAGACTTAGTGAGATAATGCAATGGAGCTGCAAGAGTGGAATATTGAGGAATGAACTTGCGATAAAAATTCGCAAGTCCTAGGAAACTCCTTAACTCAGTGAGAGTTGAAGGAGGGGACCACTTAAGTAAAACATCAACTTTGGTGGGATCTACCTGAATTCCACTTTCACTAATCACATAACCAAGGTAAGAAACTGAAGTATTGCCAAAAGAACACTTGGAAGAATTGGCATATAATTGATTCTTCGCAAGAAGATCAAGTGTATGATGGATATGCCCAAGGTGTTCCTCCCAAGTTTTTGAGAATATCAATATATCATCAAGATATATTATTACAAATTTGTCAAGTACATCACGAAATACATCATTCATCAACCTCATGAAGGTTGCAGGAGCATTAGTAAGACCGAAGGGCATGACCAACCATTCAAAGAGGCCCATCTTCATTTTAAAAGTTGTCTTCCATGTATCCTCAGCTTGGATACGCACTTGATGATATCCACTTTTGAGATCTATTTTTGAAAAGAACTTAGCTCCTTGGAGCTGATCTAATAAATCATCAATGCGTGGTAGTGGATATCTATTCTTTACAGAAATTCTGTTCAAAGCACGAAAATCAATGCACAATCTCCAAGTGCCATCTTTTTTAAGAACCAACAAAATAGGTGAGGCACAAGCAGAAGTACTTTCCTTAATGAAACCCTTAGACAACAAATCTTCTATTTGCCTTTTTATTTCTTCATTTTGCAAAATAGATTGTCTATACATGGGAGCATTAGGTAGTGAAGAACCAGGAATGATTTCAATGTTGTGATTAATTGTGCGAATTGGAGGAAGAGACTTTGGCTCCTGAAATATGTGTGAGTAATTTTGCAATATTTTATCCATTGAAGAGTGTTGCTTTGGAATGGATGTGGATGTAGGAGTGTTTTGAGAGCGAATGAAAATTAGAGCAACGTCACCACCTTTTTTAATTGCCCTTTTTGTTTGCTTGGAATTTAGAATGATGTTAGGAGTGTTGGTGCTTTTAATGAGAAAGACCTTACCATATTTTTGAAGTGTGTAGGTTCTTTTGAAAGCATCATAAACAGCTCTCCGATCATACTTAAAAGGTTGTCCAAGCAAAATCTCACAACAATCCATAGGAGTCACATCACAAGTGACTTGATCTATGAAATGTGGGCCAAGTGCAAATTTTAATGTGCAAGTGTGAGTGATTTCTGAGCCCCTTCCACTATCCTTCCAACCCAAAGAATAAGGTTGAGGATGAGGCTCCATAGGTAACTTCAATCGCTCGACAATGGACCTCGCAATTAGATTTTTCTACGAGCCATTATCCACTATACAATCTGTTGCAAAATTATGGAGCAAATGAGCTCGAGTGATGAACAAAGCATCACGAGCGCCCCTGATGAACTTACATTTACCAAGGTAACCTCATTGAGCTTACCTCGTAATTTCGTGTATACTCTACTTTCTCCTACTGACTCAAGGGGACCTTTGGAAGCATCCTCCTCTTGAGTAGTGATGACTAAACTCTTCTTTTTAAGCTTAAAACAATCAGCTTTTTCATGACCTTTTTTCTTACAATAGTTACAAAAATTTTTAGAAGAAGAAGGTTTGGAAGAAGAAGAAGAAGAAGGAGTAGAAGCGGAAGGAGAAGGAGAAGAAGGAGATGGAGAAGAAACATTCTTCTTTTGAGCAAAATTCTTCTTTTGTGAGAAAGAACTATTCCCTTTTGATGAGTTTGCAACCACTTGAGTAGCAGGTGCGCGGAATGCCTACGAATGCGCTTTGAACTTGTCCTCCGCAAGTTGCGCCTGGTTGAAAACTGAATCCAATGTTTCCATAGAAACAAACATAATTTCCCTGTACAAATGTTCCAACAAACCACTTTGAAATTTGAGAATCAAAGCTTTAATATCTTCCTCCACATTCAAAAGTATCCTGTACCTGTTGAATTGAAAGATATATTCCTGCACAGTCATATTAGTACCTTGTCGAAATCGAAACCACTTAATGACCAATTCCTTAGAATAATTGGAAGGATAAAAATTGGTCTTAAGACAGTCTACAAGCTCATCCCATGAGGTGAGTTCATCATGACCTCTTTTTCTTTCAACAAGTACTTTAGCTAAACCAGAAAGTTTTAGCTTAGCATATGGAACCATATCCTCATCTGAAAGCTGAGTATAAGAAAACCAAGAACTCATGTCAAGAATCCAACTATTCAATACTTCTGGGTTCTAGGATCCATCATAAAGTGGCACTTCACAACGAACTCTCAGGCGAGAATCATGAGCAGAAGTTGAAGCATTGTGGACAGAAATATCATTTACCTTCATTGCAAGGTTACCAAGAACTTCTGCCATGGTAGTATCATTAGCTTTATCTGCTAAAGCATTTACAACATGTGCAAGTTCTGCCACTTGGGCAGCCAAGTCAGAAGCCATGTGAAACCGGGTATAAGCCAGGAGTAAAAGGGAAAAGCACTGAAAATCAAGGTAAAAATTGGAGGTTCCTTGTTACAATGTTGTGCCCTGAATTGAAAAATACTCCTAAGGCTCAAAATTTAAAAATTTAAACTAACCTAAGGTTTAAAATTTATATTTTATTAATTTAAAAATAACTTAATTAAAAATTAAATTTTAATTAATCAAAGATTAATTAATTTAATTAAGTTATTAAAAATTAAATTAATAAAAAATAAAAATTACATGCAAAACCTTAGAATAGTAAAATTAAAAAATTACAATTATTACCCTTGATTTTGCCGAAACTGCACTCCACCCTCTGTTGCATGAAATTCTGCAACTGTTGTTGCACGTTTCTCGAGGCGATGCGAGTGGCAATTTCGAGTTTAGTTCTTGCACGTTTCTCGAGGCAGTTGCAACTTGACAAGCGATGGGATAAAATTCAGGGGCAAATTTTTCTTGGGGCACCAAACTCCGCCCGCAGGCCGGAGGGCTGACCTGACAGGTTCCAAGACCTATCAGCACCAGCACGGTGCTGTCGTGGGCTGCCCGAATGTGGACAGCCTATGGGCGGCACCAATAGCCACCCGTCGGCCAAAGTCTGGCCTGACAAGACCAGAGCCTGTCAGAACCAGCCAGGCTGTCGGCTGTGGCTAGCTGCCAGCACAGGCCTGACGTGGTTGTGCGGCTGTGGATAGCCGCCAGCATAGGCCTATCGTGGTGGCTCGGCTGGGACAGCCGCGGCCATAGGCATTGTCGCGCCTAACAGCGTCTATCACCGGCACTGTCAGCTGACAGTGCTGACGCAGGCGCTGTCGCCTGACAGCGTCTGCCACTGCCTGTCAGGCCGATAAGGCAGCGGGACCGTGTGCGTCAGCCTGACGCGCACGAAAAGTCCTGCTTGTCGGTCGATTGCCGAATCTCGGCCGAAAAGGGCAAAACAAAAGGCCCTTCGGCTAATATTTTTTTGTCTTATTTTTCAATAAAAATCAATATATAATTTTTATGAAAAATAGAAAAATAAACTAAATAAATTATATATATATGAAAAAATATATATATTTATATATTTAAATTTTAAATAAAATTTTAAATAACTTTAATTGTTATTTTAAAACTTTAAAATTTAAATGTTACAATGATTTCAAAGAAACTAAGGTAATTTTACCTAGAATTTCAAGAAATTTGTAATTTCTTTTCAAACCAGCAAGACCCCTCCAGTAGCTCTCCTTTCAAGATCCAGTCGACACACGACCAGCGTTTGAAAGGCAACCAGATCTAAGTCGACACACGACCTAGTTTTAGATGCTCCTCAGTCTTCAAGACTCCTCAATGGCAGGAACAAATGGCTCCCTAATGCGTATTTCACCGTAGGAGTAGTCCAAACCTGCCAAGGGATTTTTGTAAGAGAGGAATCGGGGTAAATTTTTCCTATACCTCTTGAGCATAAGCAAAAAGTTGGAACGAGGAGTTTGACGCCTAAGGAACTTCCTTCTGCGAATGGTTTTCAAGCTCCCCTTGAGCTTGAACCGAGTCCTCAATGAGAAAGAATTTCTCATGAAAAACAATCTATCTCCTACCCTCTCACCTCACAAGCCCTAGTGCAAACATAAACTAGGCTCTGATACCAATGAAAAGGATTGAAAATCCAACTAACTTCATATTATTTACAAACTCATTATATAGGCTCTAATGGCCCAAAATACATAACCAAACCCATCAAATCATGGATTTGATCCAATATGCTTAACCATAAGCTACAAAAGTGCAAAGGAGAATGCACGTAACTTCTAAGTTAAGAGGAAAGGAATAATGCTAACTATAAGATCCATTTTAGCTATCTTGAAGTACACACTTCCTACTTTGAGTTCACACTTCCTAACTAACACTCCTAAATGACAACTAGAAGATAACTAGTGCCCACAAGTGCATGTGAGAAGGAGACTCACTTACAATATTAATTTGCAAGAAATAAACTATGCAAACCTAGCTAGGAATTACTAGAGGGGTCATATGAGTGATCAAACATCAATCCTCATCAATCATAGCCCGCTTTACTAGATTGGATAATTAGATTGCTAGTTTCCTTCCTAAAGCACAAGTGCAAGCACAAAAATTGTAATGAAAACACATTAATGTTATAAAATAAAGCATATATTACCAATGAAAAGCATTAAAGTAAATCTTAATCATTATTTGATTCAAACGGTCAACATTTTCTTGTTAGCTTCAGCTAAACTTGCTATTTCCTCTAACCAAGAAAAAAAGAATTTAACTTTATGATCCTCAATTAAACCCTCTCTATTAGCTAACGTATTTGTACATATATTTCCTTCCCTTAATGTATGCGTAAACCTAATTTCTTCAAACTTTATAGAAAGATATTGAATTTCCACAATTATCTCTTGTATGTTCCATGGAGCCTTTGCTTTCCTTAAAATAGCATTTATTACTATGAGTGAATCACCTTCCATCCATACTTTGTTCCATTTCATTTGTTTGCATATTTTAACCCTTCTAAAGTTGCCCAAGCTTCAACTTCATTATTTGTCTTAAATCCACTATTGAAAGTGTAATGAGATAAAATCTCTCCTCTATTATTTCTAATTATTCCTCTTCCTATTGGTCCTATATTTCCTTTAGATGCTCCATCAAAATTCAAATTGACCAATTCCATATCTGGTGGTTTCTACTTTATGTTTTTTGCCTTCTTTTTGTTTCTTCTATCCCCAACATCATAATTTCATTTGATGACTTGAATCCATCTATCAAGGCTCTCTACTTTCAAATTAGTTATTGGGTGATTTGATATTGTTTGTTTAGACTCCTCTATGGCTAAATAAATCTTCCTTTTCATTACCTCTAAACTGCTTTTCTTTCCTTTAAATATTCTTCTATTCCTTTCTAGCCATATAGTCCAAAGTATTATATCTTTTGATATATCCCATATTGTCTATAAAGCATCACTTTTAAAAGTGCTCTGCCATTGCTTTAACCATTCTTTAATTCAGCCATTCATCACCATGTTTTTACCAAACATATTAAGAATTCATTGCCATAGTTTCCAGACTATTGAGTAGTGACCTAATAGATGGTCTATACTCTCCTCCATTTTACAAAGAACACATTCTGAGGGGCCATGAAAACCCCTTTTCATAAGGTTATCCTAGGATAAAATTCTTCTATGACCTACTAACCAAACAAACATTTTGACTTTAGGAATGCTCAAGCTATCCCAAATATCTCTCCATATTCTTGTGATATTCCTATTTTGATGGTGCTTTATGTTATATCCACTTATTGTTGTGTATTCTTCTAAGCTATTCAACTCCGAAATCAACTTATCCTTGGTACCCCTCAAAATAATCATCGTTGTTATCTTTATACTCAACTACCTACTAGCATCAATGTCTTGTATACTTGTAAACAAATATTCTTTCCATTTGTATCTTCCTTCTTGATCCTTGTACAAAATATTTGAAACCCTATCACCATATTTGTCTTGAAGTAATCTCATCCATGGTTTCAAAATTGAATCTATATTGAGTGGATTATTATCACACCAAGTATCTATCCAAATAGAAATTTTCTCTAGTTCCCACCACCCATCTTAAACCTTTAATCACTAGATCAATTGATTTTTTAAACTGTTCCATAGTGCAAAACCATATGGTATAGAGAATGCAATAAATATTAATCTTGGGTCATTGGGCTCAACATACTTAGAATAATTCTTGCCCATTGTTTTTGACTCTCTTTGTACAATCTCCAAATTATTTTTTCCCTAAGAGCTAAGTTTACATCTGTAAGAACTCTTAAACCAAGACCTCCCCTAGTTTTATCATCACACGCCTTGCTCCATTTCACCAAAGGAAACTTCCTTTTATCATGTAATCCTGACCATAAAAATGACCACATAATAAAGATTAAACTTTTTCTATCAATTTTGGCATAGTATTCAAGGACATATAATACGTTGGAATGGCAAGTAAGACTAATTTAATTAGCTAAGAATATGAATCTATAACTGATAGTTTTTTTATGATTTTGGTCTTGTGGTTATACCTTTCATAATGATTTTTTGGACTCAAATAAATGATATGATTAATTTGCTTACTTTTCTTAATGAGTATTCAGTAATTGGTTGTTGATTTTCTATACGGTCTATATAAATCATAGACCAAATAAGAGTCAAATCAAGGACCTTTTAATAGGTGCTCTAGGTACTCTACCAATAATGTGTTGAATTTTTTAAGTGGGTATTTTTTAAAGTGTTCATTAATCTCAAACATCGCTTATTTGAGACATAGTTGCACTTTCATGTATATATATTAAATTGGTTATACAAGGCATATGTATCACATTAATGAAATTGTTATGGTAGTATAACAAATAATATTATTATGTTCAATATTATCATAGGAAAATCTATTATAATATTTAGTTTTAATTTTTATCATTCTCATATGATTGCATCCCATTTATTATTGGTTCACAATTCCTTATAATTAAAATTTTTAATGGTTGTGTGGGATAAAATATGACATCATTGTTCAATTAAAACTACTAATTTTCAATTATATAATAAATCCTAATTGATTTATCAAATACTCACCCTTATAAGTTTGTATAAATCCTTCCATCCACATGTTGAAACATTTGTAATCTGATGTTATTAGGCAAAGGCCAACAATGATGAAGTACTAATAGGTGTTCTTGATGTAAGCCTTTGGGCATCTTAATGCAAGCCTATGAGCATATTTCTATTTAATCATATGGACGTGATTTTTTTTCAAATGAGATCAATTATTTTTGCAAACAATATGGCATCAAGAGGCAGCTCACTACTACCTATACACCACAACAAAATGAGGTAGTTGAGATAAAAAATAGAACCATTGTAGAAATGGCAAGAAGCATGTTGAATATAAATGATTTGACCAATTCTTAGTGGTATTATGTAGTTGATACAGTAATGTACATTCTCAATAAATGCTCCATAAGAGCACTACACAAGAAGACTTCACATGAAGCATGGTATGACACAAAACCCACTGTAAGTCATTTGAGAGTTTTTGGTTCTCTTGCATATACACATGTGAATGATGAAGTGAGAAATAATTTGGATCCCAAGAGTGAGCCATGCATTCTTGTGGGATATTCTGAAACAAGTAAGAAATATAGACTGTATAATCCAAAAAGTCACAAGTTTGTAGTCTCTAGAGATATAATTTATTGACGAAGGGGGAGTGTACAGTCATCAAAAATCTGTAGATAAAATATTTTATGTTGAAGAAGATAATACAGTTGGGGGACATCCTTCAAATGTTCCCTCTATTACTCCAAGCCCACCTAGTAGCCCATCAACAAGTTCAAAGGAGACTACACCAAGTTCAAGCACAAGTAGCTCATCTACAAGTCCCACCAAGAATACAAATAAAGGAAAGATAATACTCAAAGCACATCCGACAAACCTAATGATGGACAAGAATTTTCAAAGGAGGTTAACAAGAAGCCAATTGCAAAAGTTGGAACAAGTTATTTCAAGATTGGAAAAGCTCCAAATGTATGGTGATGATGAAGGATAACCAAATGGTGAGTTGGAGAATTATGCTCTATTTTCTAAAGCTGATTTGGAACCTTCATGTTATGAATATGCTTGTACTAATGATGTTTGGGTGCAAGTAATGAAAGAAGAAATTGAGTCCATTGAAAACAATGATACTTGGAAACTTGTAGAATTACCCAAGGACAAGAAGATTGTTGAATCCAGGTGGGTCTACAAAAAAGCATTTAACAGTGATGGAAACATAACAAGATACAAAGCAAGACTAGCTGCAAAAGCATTCACTCAAATATATGGTATGGATTATAAAGAATCATTTGCCCTTGTTGCAAGACGAGACAATCTAGATGACTCTTTCAATGGCAGACAATAAATAGTGGAAAGTTGATTACATGGATGTGAAAAGTGCATTCTTGAATGGTTATCAAGATGAGGAGGTTATGTTCAACAACCTCAAGAATTTGAAGTGGAAGGAAATGAAAACCATGTTTACAAATTGAAGAAAGCATTGTATGGATTGAAGCAAGCACCTAGAGCATGGTACTCAAGAATTGATGGGTACTTCCAAGATTGTGGTTTCAAGAAAAGTAAGAATGACCCCACACTCTATTTCAAGAATGAAGGTGATGATATTCTTCTTGTGTATATATGTGTTGATGATTTGATCTATAGGGGAAGTAGTTCAAATATAATAAATTATTTTAAGCATGCTATGATGAAGGAATTTGATATGAAAGATTTAGGACTGATGCAATACTTTATTGGTATGGAAGTACATCAAGTTGATGGAAAAATTTTTATTTCTCAATAAAAATATGCAAAAGATATGTTGAAGAAATATGACATGGAAAATTACAAACCAGTTTGGACACCTATGGCACATGGAGAAGTGTTTTGTAGAGATGATGGAGAAAAGAAAGTTGATGAAAACGTGTTTAGAAGCATTGTTGGGAGATTAATGTTCCTTACTACAAGACCAAATGTTTCATTTGTATCAAGGTACATGAATGAACCTTCACAAAATCACATGAGAGAAGCCAAGAGAATCTTAAGGTATGTCAAAGGAAGCTTGAATTATGGCATACATTATGATGCTAATGTAGACACCTAAAAGTTACACATGCTCACCATAGATATTTGTAACCTGCATAGACACTTGTAGGCCTACATAGGCATTCATAGGCAGTCATAGGCCATCATTGGCCACCATAGGCCATCGTAGGCCATAGTAGACCATCGTAGGTCATTGTAGGCCATCATAGGCCATCCTAGACTGTCTTAGTTATCTATAGGCACAAAACCCTACAAAACTATATAAAACGCATCCAAAACATCTCCTAGTCACATGAGGGCTACCTAAAAGCCCCTTAAGACCACCTAAGCCCTTTCATATGCCTAATTAAGGCCCCATGGTACCATTCCCTATCAAAAACTCTAATTAGGCTAATTATAATTCTAATTTGATAGTGAGTTTCACTTACAGTTCACTTTATCATTAAAATGGGTTTAATTAGGGTTAAGAGTAAAATTAGCCCTAAACATTTCTTCACACATGTGTGCAACCTAAGTTAGTTAGGATATTTCATAAGAAACCCTAACTAAACCCTTACCTAACCTTGGGATTAGCTAACCCTAGTTAACCCTAATCCTAGCTCACACATGTGTGAGGATAGGATATTTTTCTTAGGACAAGTAAGAGGATGACTAAGCTTACCACCTCACAAACCCTAACCTAACCATGCTAGGACCTGAATCTAGGGTCTAGTACACCTAACTACCCCCCGACCTTGGTTTTACCTATAAATAGTGGATCCATTCCCTCATTTATCTCTCTCTCTCACTTTCAATTAACATACCCAAACTCTACCAAAATTGTGTTAGAATTCCTTCTAACCATTTTTACCTGGTAAACACTGAAAAATATCACCTACAACTTATTTAGATAGAAACTTTGTAGCAACAGTCAATAGTAGCGTAGTTCGTAGTCCGACCTGTGAACCTAGGATCTAGTTCACATGCCACCATGCGAACCAGCTCCTAATTTCATATTTACATCAAATTAGGTATATATCAATTTTAGATACTTCTTACAACATTTCTATCAATTTACATCATGTTTTTCTTCATATTTGAGTCAATTTGTCTTTATAACTATGATGCTTGACCAAGGCAGGCCCTCAAACACACTAATTCCTTTTTGTAGGCCCAAAATAGGTACAAAAGGACAAAATCAGACATCACTACCGGTGGCACATGCACATAGATGCCCACCTTCACTAAGGACACCGAAAGACACTAGCAAATGCTCTCAAATTCATGTAGAAAAGGGGATAAAAGCCTTGTAAAGAGGAAGCTCATTTTGTAACCCTAATTTCAGATTTTTTAAATAGCATTTAGCACAAATTGGTGCAATTCCACGTGTTACATTTTGGCACGACCGATGGGACAACCACAATAGTTGTTTTAGAATAGTTGTTTTTGGCTAATCTAACGCAATTTACGATTTTATTTTGTTGTTTCAGGAACTTTGAACATAAAATAAAATCTAGAAAAACCCTGACACACACCTCAAGTTTTCAGAATAGGAGTTTCAAACCTCTAAACCCAGTTCGCACCCCAACCTATGAACCAACAGTCCAGTTTGCATGTCACCTTGCAAACTCTGCTAAACTATTTTAGAACACATTGAAATTACAGATATTTACAGCAGAGACATCAAGAAGTCCATATGACACCACAGGAGTCAGGTATTTCCCTTATGACCTCCCATTTTTGTTATTTATTTGCAAAGAAGTTTCACCATCAAATGCATTGAGTCGTTTTGTGAAATTTTATTTCAAACACATCAATCAACATTTTTAGTCATTTGGGAATCAATTAGCTTAAATCATCTTAGATATCTTTTATGTCCTTTAGATTAAAGTTAATATTCTTTTTCAAGTCATTAAAGTATGTTTCCATTTATTTTCAACTTTTGCATAGCACTTTCAAAATGTCTTTTCATGCATTAGATAGATTTTTAAAATCTCTTTTTCGAATTTGCATTTAGATCAAACTTTTCCCTTTTCTCTTTTCAAAAGGTATTTCAAATTTCTTTTCAAATTCGCATTTAGAATTAGGTTTAAAATCTCTTTTGTGTCATTTGTGCGATCTCTTTTTAAAGTCATTTCAAATTTCTTTTACATTTGCATTTAGGATATAATTTTGCAAATCTCTTTTCAAAGTAAATTTCAAATTCCTTTCACGTTTGCATTTAGGATATAATTTTGCAAATCTCTTTTCAAAGCCAATTTAAAATTCCTTTCATGTTTGCACTTAGAGTGTAATTTACAATCTCTTTTCAACACACTTAAGATAGATTTTTCAATCTCTTTTGCAAAACATCTAGACTAGACTTTACAATATCTTTCGAAAGCATTTTAAAATCTCTTTCACACTTGCACCTAGATTAGATTTGTAAATCTCTTTCCAAATCACACTAGATTAGGGTTTCATTTCAAGTCTAACACACATAGATAATTATCAAATTTCTTTTTTTCATGCACCTTGGTCTTGTTTTGCTCTCATGCTTCATAAGGTAAATTTTCATTTCTAAAAAGGCTTCTAAGCTTAGTCTCATTTCAAAAAAATACATGGGTCTAGTTTCATTCCAAAAATGCATTTAGGACTAGTTTCATTTCTAAAAAGGTATCTAGGTAGTTGTTTTTGCTTTCACCTCAGTGGTAATAAACACATCACACACTCACGTGGTATACACATTGGTGAGATTGGACTTCATCCCCAATCCATCGCTCGAGACTAGTGATGTTGGAATTCATCTCCTTCCATTAGCTCACCCCCTAGACACCATAGTAGCCCCCAAGAGTGGTTTTCTAGACTTCATCACCAAAAAATCCCCTACTCTTGAGACTGGTTTTTCAAAATTCATCACCGAAAGGTACATTCATAGTAGGATAGTGTTAGATGCCTTTGTTCACAAGGCTCACACAATTAGTTAATAGGTAATTGTCATTCTTGACTAAGCCCGCCCGAGGGTGAAGTGAAAGCATGGGTATGTCGGTAGCAGGTCTTAGACAGTACCATCTCTTCTCATAAGAGGATTTTGGACTCATCAACATATTTTGTGTTCTCCCCATTTGGTTACCATTTTACTACACATTTCCATTCAGGTCGCCATTTGCCTATTGAGCCATTGTTTTATTCTATGCACATTTAGGTGTTGTAGGAGGTTCTATGCTGACGATATTCTGATTTTTTCTATATTTTCACCCCACTTTTCATTATATTTTCTAGAAGCAAGAATCAACATTATAACACACAAAAACAAACAAATATTTATTTTTGTGTACTTAGCACTGATTCCAGTTACACTTTGTTTGCATGCTCACAAAACTGGTTTTAGCACATTCACTTGTTAGCAGCCACTCTGTTGGTTGTCTCCAGCCTGTCATTTTTAGTTTTTTGTCATACTCACTTTCTGGGTCCAATTCGCATAACACCATGTGAACCAAATTTTTGTAGTCCCATTTCACATAGCGGCATGTGAACTCTATTCTAAGACACAAAAACTTCCCAAATTTTATAGGGTTGCCCAAAAAACAAACTTCACATAGAACACACTCACAACCTCAGATTTCTACTTGTGGATAATTTGAGCACTTAATTGCACCACACAACACCATGCCTATCACTACTTGCAGTTGGGTGTGTGAGCAAGTGCATCTTGAGGAGGAGGCTTCTCGTGCCATCTCTAGTCAATCTACTTCACCCCTTCCCTTCATAAGGGAAGCTTACATGCTCCCACTTGATCTCCTTATAGGTTCTGAGTCTCTTCACACATGCACTATGTCTCATGGTGAGAATTCTATTTTTAGCAACATCCTTGCCACCTCGTTTGATGAATATCATTTGCTTCTTTCCAACTCGCCTCCACCTAATCCTCCCTTCACGTTATGTGACCACGTCATTTACACTACTCCGAGAAACCCACCTCCCTTCTTCACTATCGATGAAGAAACTCCACCTACCTCACCTACCTTTGTGCATCCTTTATTTCATAATCTATCTCATTCCCTCTTCACAAATGACTCTTCCTTACTCAATCGTACTCACCTCAAGATTTTATCATTCACCCCTACCGTAGGGATGATCTCAGATCCATCGTCTTCTACCTCGAGCACTCAAGTTCCCTCATCACAATTTCCTCCACAACAAGATTTGTTGCAAAAATAATTTATCCCACTCACATCATCACATCAATATGCTTCCCAAGCATCGTAAACACCACCTTTCCAATAGTCCCTTTTTCCATCTTTCGATAACACATCACAACCACCCTCTCAATCCCAACCATTCCAATATTAATAACACCAACAAATCTCATCTCCACAATATTTTGTGGACACATTCACTATGCCTTCCTCTCAAGCCTCTATATTTGGGGCCTATACTCCTCCCACATCATTACCACCACCTACGTTCCCTTCTGCCAGAATGTATGGTATGCCATCTTTTGTTCCTCCTCCACCTTCAGTCGCTTCCATTTTTTGACTTCCTCCACCTCCACCATTTTAGGCCCTGCCTTCCATCCCCTTTTCTTCTTATGATTCACACTACCCATCTTATCCTTCTAATCTTCCACTTTATTACGTTTAACCTAAATTCTCCACTCTTCGCTCATCCAGTCAGATGCAGGTACTATATTTTGGTACGTCATCTCGTCCACCACTTGCACCATCTATCCCGATACCATTACCTCCACCACAATTTATAGCACATACTTTTTTCATGATGCCTCATTATTGGTCATTGTATCCTACTACGCAACCATTATAGCAAATACCAATGCAACAATCACAAACTCTACAACCATAATATCTCCACCCTCAGTAGATACCTTTTCCCCAGCAGCATATCCCATCTGCTTCTATATCTTATGATTTTCAACAACCAATCCACAGGGATACATGTAGTACATTTCTACTTCACAATGGGAAGAACAACAACTTTAATATCCTCCTCACTCTCAATATGTGACTACTTCATCATAGTTCATCGCACCTCCATCACCCAAACTTCAACTCTTGCAAGAGGAAGTTAAGATGCTAAATCTTCGCACAACTGGTTATGGGTCCCAAAAATCCACATACAACCAGCTATGCAATGAACCTATCCACCCATCAGTTCTTGTACCTCCTTACTTGTATCACTTCAAAATTCCTAAATTCAACAAGTATAAAGGTGAAGAGGACCCTCTAGAATATGTCAACAACTATCGCTTTACCTGTTATCAACTACATAACAACGATTCTCTCATATTGTGTACCTTCACCCTCTCCCTTGGGGGACAAGTGATTGACTGGTACAACATGCTCTCGTGCCATAGTCTGTTCACCTTTGAACAATTGGCCAATTCATTCCTCAAATATTTCTCAATCAATATTAAAAATAAGACAAACTTCTCTGACGTCTATGCCTTATGTCAAGCTAATGATGAACTCGTTATAGAGTTTGTTTCTTGATGGAGATCGATAATCCATGACCTAGCTCACAAACTTCCATCCTTTGAACTAATCACACTCTTTTCCAAGAGTTGCCACACATTTGATGAGGACATTTCTTAAGCCATGGTCATCGAGGACATCAAAGTCCAATCTGGTAATATCAAGCTCAAATATAAACCATCTTACAACTCAAATTTTTGCTTTAATCAAAATGCACCAAATCAACCCTACTTAAAACCGCCATAAACCAACTAAGTGGCAGTAGCTTCTACAACTTCTCTAGCAATCTCATGACCCCTCTACCATAGTAACAATTATTTCAAACCAGCGCACCCCTTTCATCTAAACCACAACCAGCTCATGGTCTTCGACCTCAACTTCAACAACATAATCTGACCCCACTCTCATAGCCCTTGTTAGCTCTATTTTAGATATTATATGATGTAGGTCATATAACCTTATCTGATATTCTATCTATTGATACGAATCAACCCAAGCCTTTGGGGTATATAGAACAGACCTTCTATGCATACCATCGACAACATGACCATGATATAAAATCTTGTCACTCCTTCTGTAACCTTGTTCAGGACCTCATCGATTAGGGTACCATTCAAGTTTCAAATCCCCTTGCACCACAAAACCAGAACTCGGGTATCTATCAGAACCCACTACCTAAACACAGGGGAACCAATCCCCAAGGAGCCTAATCTAATTTGCAAGGCCAATCTAGATAGGTTAACAATATTCAATGCGATCCCCCTCATGTGGCATGGTCGATATGATTAACCTCACCACTCGTACCCAACGTTACCTGACACACTAGGATGCACCCTTCGATTCACCTCCAGTACCATTCACTTCTCCCTAATCCCCCATAACATCATAGACTTCAACACCTCTACCATGAAACATCATCACCATTCACGGTAGCTTCACACATCAATTATGCAACGCCCTTGTTAGGCTATCCATTTTTTATCTATTGTAGCAATCTCAACCCCATCGTAAGGCGTTTAATGACATCCTTCGATCCATTGATCTTGAAACTCACCAGACCAATGCCTTTATCAATTTTGTAAGGAACATACCCCGTTGCATGCAACCATCCATTAGTTTTCATGACCACAAGATTATCGAAATCATGGGTGAAGGTGTGATCCTCCCCTCCATATCCAGGCAACTATCAATGACATCACCTACAAGTGTATCTTTTTTGATACAGGTTCCTCCATGATAAGGACCCATATAGTATAAGTAATAGCCTTCTATAAAAGGCATGTGAGTCCACTTTCATAGTGGATTAGGCACTCAAGTAGTGCATCCATTGTATATTGCTTTACTACATCTATTGAAGAATATTATATTCTAACACTAGTTAGTGGTATGCCATATTGTAATAGGTATTTCATGCCTATATATTGTATCTTCTTACTCATTAATACCATGCAGGTTTTTGAGTTTTCATTGATTCATATTGAAGTTTGTATCAGTTGGTATTCAGACCCAAGCATTGGGTGAAGAGTATCCTCTTCCTTAGGTCATGTGTGGTTCAAAAAGGAACAAGAAATTCCCCAATGGATCTTGGAAAAAAATTAGTCTATGTTAGGTTGATTTATCCATTAGTTTTTTAGCTTAGGTCCCTCTAGAGTCCCTTTGATTTTGTATAAAAGGCCTTTGTCTTTCGTGTCAAGCCTAGTACCATTTTTAAGTAACGCAAGAAATTCAGCTCAGGTCCTATTTTTCCACATTAGGAACCATGCTACCAATCCCAAAACATCTTGATGATATAGAGAGATCAATGAATGAAACCTCTCAACGAAGTAGAGATCTTGTTCTTGAAATTTAGTGCATTCAAAAAGCCATTCTAATAGATGAAGAAAAACTTCTTTTTATAGAAGAATATCATGAAATCACACGTGGAAGCAAACCAGGGTTTATAGGAGAAAAGCGCCTCGTCATTCTACTAAGCGATGCTGAAAGAATTGAGAAACTTGAAGAAGTTTATAAAAAATATAGAAATCTCATTGTCAAAATTTAACTCATCAACAATGCCATGCTGGTAGCAACAAAAATGGCATTTGTTGAAGAAGTTGCTAAAAATGAAAATCTTCCTACTGCAATGGAAGAAGAAATTCTTCCTAACGAGGAAGAAGAAGTTGTTGAAAAATAAACAGGTATTTTTCTTGTTGAAGAACTTGCAAAAGAAATTGAATATACTGTGGTAGCAGAAGAAATTTTTCATACCAAGGAAGAAGAAAATTTTGTAACAGCACTTGGAATCGAACCAAGGTCTATGGGCATGAAGCCCATTGTCCTTCCACTGGACGATGCTATTTTAGAAAAAAAAATTGATAAAAATACTAACATTGTTTCCCTTAATGGCAATATCGTTATTTTGTATGATGCAGATCTGATTCAGGACTTCCCTCATGAAGTTAAAGATGAAAGCCTTGAAGGCTTAGTTATTGAATATCCAAAAGAAATTTTTGTTGTTGAAGATCGAGTTGCATTTAATATTATCACTCTTGATGATTTTGTAGTTTTGATGCTACAGTTGTTGTTCAAGAACCTCATGCTACTGCTACAACTATGAAAGCGATGACCCAACATGCACCACCAGTTCATTACCCTTCCATCAACCTGTGTCCTTCCACTGCATTGAGCCATTTTCTTGTAAAGGTTGTTGCTCTTGATTTGACATAAAACCTCTGTTGCAATTTTGTTGTGCCCCTTCATAGCTCCTCATGGCCCCTACCCTGCACACCACCATGGCCAACCCTTGCACCACCATGGCCACAGTCCAACTGTAGGAGCATAGTACCAACTCAACATGCACAAAAGTGTGCAACCCTTGACATAGTGCACTGGCCACAACACCACCACTATGCACGGTGCCACAAGTACTCAAGGCATGTAGATCCCATCGACAAGCATGACACTCTGTATGTCTGTGAGTGCCAAAAACAACCCGAGATCTGATGAAATAACTATGAAATCAGGATTATGACCGCCCTGTCTGAAATCATGAGTGCACCAACAATGAGAGTGATGCACAACCATTGCAAAAATGGTGCCAGCGGTAAATTCTTCAGGTTCTATACTTTTGTTGAAGGGCCTATCACTCAAATAGTCATCAGTTTTATCATGGTTACACCCATAGATCCCACCTCTATGCCAATCCAGAGCTTAGTTATTACCACTCTCCATCACCACAAGCTTGTCGGTGCTTCCCACTGTGAAACGGTGAGAGTAGATCCGTTAACTTCAGGATCTCAAACCTACAACATCATTGTTGGTTACAATAGCCATGACCCCATAATCATTTTCCATCATGAGATTCCAAGATTGAATATCATTAAGCTTCACCTCTACACCTGGTTTGATGATATCCAGTGGAACACATTTTGGACACAGAAGCCCTTGGACGAGCTGTGCAATCAAGCACAACAATGATATTATGAAATCCAACTCTGGTTTTAGGAACAACAAGCAAGCATGGACGTAAAATTCTATCATTTCACCATTCTTTCCAGTGTACCATTGCTCATAAAATTCAAAATAAAATTGCATAAACATTTTTATCTACCGTACCACGTTCGATTTCCTCTTCTCACATCTATTCCTATGGTGCTAATTTCTCTTGAAGCCACTATCAAAGAGGAAGCTATTTTTGCTAATGAGAATCTTTCTTGAAGATGCAAATTTTATCGATATTTTCAAGCTCATCATCGTTGTGGTCTAGCTCATCATCACTATTGCTGGGATCATCAAACTCCCCAATAGAATGATCCACGTGGCCCCGTACAAACAACCACATCCACCCTAGCCATTGAAATGTAGCCTCAACCTACTCTCTATGTTCACTCCAACTGTAAACATGCGGGTGATGCCTCTCTTCCTGTGTTCCTATGCTACAACGGTGACTTCTCAATGTAACCATCATGGCTCGATGACACCTCTCCCACCACAAGCGCATTGCTCGATTGGCATGCGTGGTTTTTTCCTATCAGTATGGACACTACCTATCCACTATTTTGATTAGGCCTTATTACAGCACTCACAACCATACCTGCACCTATGGACACCCGTATGCATGTGCCTTCCTCCTACCTGCCACATTTGCAACCCTGTACAATCAAGAGAAACTTTGTTTATGCAAATCAGGCTCAGAGTGCTCCACACATGGCCTAAAACTAGGTAGGGCTACATGAATCTCCTCTCTCCATACCACATGGCACCTAGCGAGCCACCTACATAGTGTAGACCAGACTATGCATGATAGTTTGTGCATGGTAGACTATGCATGGTAGTCCAACCTAATAGGCCAAAGCCATCTGACAGGCCTACTAAATGAGTGCCACACACGAACCACACACGGTCAACCCATGCTGACCGCACGCACCATTTGATTAAAAAAAAATTCTAATTAAAATTTAAAATGGAATATTCTAAGGGAATATTCCTTATGTAACATGAGTCCGACTTTTTCTTCTCATGCCAATTCGAGGGACCATCCAGTCATCCACAAGCATAGGCATGTTTATAGTCATGGGAAAGCTCTTTTCAAGCTTGATTTAATAGTAGCATCATTTTCCTATTTTGTGAATACCTACTCCAGATCATCTTCGATCTTATTTTTGTTGTATTTTGGAGTGCATTTTCAGTCGTACCTAACACTCCTTTGCATTTCACCACCTTCCCTCTACCTTTGTACGCATTGGGATCCAATGCTTCTTTAGTGGGGAGGAATGATAAGGACCCATATAGTATAAATAATAACCTTCTAGAAAAGGCATGTGAGCCCACTTTCATAGTGGATTAGGCACTCAAGTAGTGCATCCATTTTATATTGCTCCACTACAGCTAGTGAAGAATATTATATTCTTCCACTAGTTAGTGGAATGCCATATTATAATAGGTATTTCACGCCTATATAACTCATTAATACCATACGAGTTTTTGATTTTTTATTGATTCATCTTGAATCCCGTATCATTCCATTAGCATCATCTCCATTGCTACTCTTCATCAGCTTCACATTCCACCTACCCACTTCGCCATGCCATCGCTCGACCTTAATGCCTTTGATGGTTCTATGCAACCCAAAATAGGTTCTATCATCCTACCTATTCGAGCAGGCATTATGACCATCTCCATTTTATTCCACGTCATTCAAGGAAATATGCAATACAATATCTTACTTGGATGACCATGTATCAGAGACATGTAATGCATCCCTTCCACCTTGCATCACTGTCTCAAGTATGTGTATGATAGACTCATCCATTATGTTCCAGTTGATGGTGACCCATTCAAGTTTTGTAACATCACTGACCTCCCACCAGGATCTTTGTCATATTCTACACAGGTCCTCCCTATTCCTTCGTGTCATTGGGTAAAGACCTCTACACCTCCTCTCACAACTGCTTCACCTCTACATAGCTCATTAGGGACACTCGCACGTCCCATTGCATCTTCTTCTCGTATACCTTAGTCCTCATTCATAGATCTCCATCCTCCATCTATACCTTTCTTGTCACCATTCTTGTCGTCTCCTCCCTCCCAGTCTTCTTCCACGAATCCACCTCCCGTGTCTATGCATTTTTTGCCACCATATTTGTGGTCTCCTGCTTTGTCTCATCCATATTCCTCCAGAAAGCCTCCTCTTCTCCCTACTCCCCAAACACCCCCACTTCCCTTCCATCCTTGACCTTGATCCTTCACATTTTCTTGCAGCCTGACACCTAGACCGACTCCCCCCACCTCATAGTTCTTGCACGTAGGTCATCCAATCCCTTTCGCTACAGTTGAATGTCATGATTGGGAGCAGTGAGCCTCTCACCTCGATGACCAATTACTTCATCTCTCTATCACTACTATCCATGATTCCCAACTCTCATCCTCATCCTCTAATTCAAATTCACCATCTCGTACGTCATCCCAAGTCTCCATTTTTATGATAAATACTAGTCTGGGTGATTACAATGTTTACGATGCTCGTGTGTGTCCTCCTATGATCCAATCTACTCATGATTTTGGTCACCCTTTAGCCTCGATGCTAACCATTGGTACTGTATTTTCCCTAGAACTACTAAATAATTGTACCAACTTCATCTATGTAGGTCTGGACTCATCGCTCCCAACAACGGTACCCCCAATACTACAATCTAGTTTTGTGGTACCTTAGACCATATTTCCAACCCACACGTTGACTTATGCTACCTTCTACATTTCCATTGGCACAGATTTGGACTAGGATATTATGGGCAAGGTTTACGAGTTCTATCAACCCTTATGTTCAATTACCCATTGATAAATTAGGGCTTGGATATCACCCTACAGTTGTTCATATGCTTGAATATGAGATTCAAGATCTCTCCCTGAATCCTCCACCAATTCCTACACACTTGTTGGAAGAATATATCGACGTTGACATTCTAGATGAGAGTCCTTCTCCTTCCTCTATTGTCAATATTTCGTATACCTTCTTCCAAGAAACACCATTTTCTGACACTATCGCTACTTACTGCATTGATGAGCTAATCGATAGATTTGCTACCCTCTCCCTCACAACTCCTTGCTCAAAGCACATTTATTTGCCTTCCCCTTCATCACATACGCATTCCTTCATGCATCTACCTCATTGACAATAAACTTATCATTCTATAACTCAATCTCATTCTCCACCCATGGTTTTATGCCTTGCATTAAATTTTCCATGTCGTTCACACACTCTTGAGTCTTCATCTTTAGACTCTTCATATGACACTGTTTCCACCACTTCCATTAACATGGTTGACGTTGATTTATTATCTCCACTTTGGTATACTTATCCTACAGATCGCACCGAGGCACCAAATCCAAACTTCATCGATTTCACACATCTCCCCCACACCTTCTTCACAGGACTTCTTATTATCACTGCTTGTCCTGTACACTACCAATGCACCGTCATTATCTACTCCACCCCACATCCCATGGATCTATCATACAGACGTATACCTAGATGATGAATTTGATTTACTTGAGGATATCGATGACCTCCATCTTATTCCTATCCTTGCCCATCTTTAAGATGGTTCTCACATGCTTGTGGAAGTCACTATCGACGTTGATATTGGTGATGATCTTGATAACCCCCATATCGTTAAAGTCATCGCCAGCATTTCCTTAGAGGAACACACCTTGTTCACATATTTCCTTAAAGAATATATTAGAGTTTTTGCTTGGTCCTACATGGACATGCTTAGACTCGATCCCACGTTAGTAGTTTATAACCTCACTTCTGATGTGGACGCAAAACCTGTTAAGAAAAAATTGCGATGCATTCATCCTACCATCGTTTTGTTGGTAAAATCGAAGCTCCAAAAGCTCCTCAATTTTAGGTTCATACAACCCATAGATTACCCGAAGTGGGTGTCCAACATGGTCTCGATACCTAAGCCTTCCGGTGAAAATCGTGTTTGCATCAATTTTAGAGATTTGAACAAAGCTTGTCCCAAGGATAACTTTCCCCTCTCAAACATTGATTCATTATTTGATTCCATTGTAGGCCATAAAATGATATCCCTCATGGATGTATTTTTTAATTACAATCAAATCAGGATCAATCTAATTGATCAACACAACACATATTTCACAATTTCTTGAGTGAGCTTTTGTTATAAGGTCATGCCATTTGGCCTTAAAAATATTGGGACAACTTACCAGTGTGTTATCACTTACATTTTCCATGACTACATGCATAAAATCATGGAGGACTACGTCGATGACCTCATAGCCAAATCAAAGGAACACTCACAACACCTTGTCAATCGTTGTAAGATCTTCAATCGCCTTCTTGAACACAATGTGCATCTCAACCCAAAGAAGTGTGTCTTCGATGTCACTTCAGGTAAAATATTAGGGTTCATTGTATCCCAACAAGGCATTGAAGTAGACCCCAACAAAGTTGAAGCCATCATCGAGATACCGCCACCCACAAATATCAAACAACTACATTGTTTACAGGGCAAAATTCAATCCATTCGTCATTTCATTGCCCAATTGTCCGATAAATGTAAATCATTTAACCACCTTCTATAAAACGGATTTACCTTCAATTGGGATTCCAACTATTAGCAAGCCTTTGAATCCATCAAATATTACCTCACGTCATAACCAGTTCTATCTTTGCCACATCCACAACTACCACTCCTCCTATACATTTATGCTACAGACTTTGTAATTGGAACATTACTGGCTCAAAAGAACACCCTCAATCATGAACAAGCCATCTATTATAACAATTGTACATTGATCAGCTATGAAACACAATACGCCTACATGGAGAAGCTATGCCTTGTTGTCTTTGCTACACAAAAATTGCAGCATTACATACTTAACCATACCACATTCATCATTGCTCTCGATAATCCATTATGCTATATGATGAACAAGAGTTACCATAACTCTCACACCACTAAGTGGATTATGCTTCTTACTGAATTTGACCTTGAATTCATTTCCCAAAAATCTATCAAGGGACAGGTCATCGTAGACTAACTAGTTGAGGCTCCATTGTTTGACAACCATCTCCTCCTCATTCATCTTCTTGATGATTTCATATTTCATATCATCGAAGCTGAGGAATATGTCAAACCTAATGTACCAGCTGATCTAACGCTCTTCTTCGATGGCTCCCACTGCACTCATACTAGGGGTGCTAAAATCATATTTTTCACATCCGACGAAGAGCCTCTCCCATTTTCTTTCAAATTAGGGTTTCCTTGCACAAATAACAACATTGAATACGAAGCCCTAATCCTTGGTTTGAGACAAGTGCTTTATATGCACATTATATGCCTTCAAATCATTGGTGATTCCCTTCTCATGATAAATCAAGTCAAGGATATTTGGCAGTGTCGTTGCCCAGTTCTCCAACAATATAAACAACTCACTCAACAACTACTTGCCCAACTTGAGTGGTATGACATCGAAGCTGCTCCTCGCTCATCTAACCGTTTTGTCGACACAATGGCTTCCTTGGGGTCGTTAATACCAAAAACTCCCTCTCTGACATGATACATGTGTCCATTCATACTTTGACATGATCCACTATTTCACCTTCATCCTTCACCAATGATGATGGCTTCCATGTCATCCAAAACAAACCACATCATCCCTAGTTTTCTCAAATCAAGGATTATATCAAACTAGGATTTCTACCTTGTGACCTACCACATGCTCACTGTCGAGCATTCAAAGAAAAGGTAATCTGCTACACGTTGTTGAGGGACATCCTTTATCGTCGTAGTCATGATGGCATCCTTTTACGTTGTCTAGAACCACATGAGGCTCAATGAGTAGTTCAAGAGATCCATGATGGAACTTGCGATGGCCACTTCAGTGGCATGGCCATCACTAAATATATTTTACACATGGGTTACTATTGACCCAATATGGAGCACGCTTGTTGTGAATACGTCAAACGATGCGTTAAATGTCAACAACATGCTAACCTCATGCACCTACCCTCGCAAGAACTCCAATCCATCCAATCCATGTGGCCCTTTTCACAATGGTACCTAGACCTTATTTTCCAAATATCGCTTGCTTCTTCAAGCAATCACAAGTTTATCATCACTACTATCGAATATTTTACAAAGTGGGTCGAAGCTATCCCATTTGTTCAAACAACAAGAGCCAAAATCATGATATTCATCACTGACCATATCATTTGTCACTTTGGAATTCCCTCACAAATTATCTCCAACGATGGCACCCCTTTCAAAAACAAAACTATCCATGCACTATGCGCCAAATTTAACACTTCTCTATCCCATATTACCCATAGGTAATGGCTAGGCCGAAGCTACTAAAAAACCATCTACATCATCCTTTGCAAAACAATCATAGATTCTCATCGTGATTGACACACTCAAATTTTGTTAGCCTTGTGGGCCTACCGCACAAGCATCCGTACTCCTAGTAGGGCAACACCCTTTAATTTGGTTTACGATGTTTAGCCATTATATCCCTAGAACTTGATATACCTTCTCTTTGCATATCTATGAAGGACTTCATTGATGATGACATTGCATGTCAAGCTAGGTTAGACCAATTAACGCTCTTAGATGAGAGTTGCATCCATACCATAGAGCACACATGTGTTTATCAATACCATACTCACTACACCTACGATAGTAAGGTACACCAACATGAATTTCAGATCGGTGACCTAGTTCTCAAAGAGAACCAACAAATCACTAGTCAACCCCATCAACAGTGAGACAAATTCACCCTAAATTGGTTGGGTCCTTACATTTTCACACACAAATTTTTTTCTTGTGCCTATTGACTAGTCAACCTCCATGAACTTCCAGAGCCCGAACCTATCAACATTATTCACCTTTGCACATTCAATGCCTAGATATCCTAGGTACCCATCACCACTAGTTGCCCATATTGTCATCATTATATTATATATATCACCTCATCCACATATTCACATCCCATGTTGCACTACACACACACTTTGCACTTTTTGTTACATGATAGAAATATTTGTTTTTGAAATCCGAATGCGGGGTGACGGCGTACCATATTATGATGCAAACGAAATTGATGCAAATGGTGCAGATGCTAAGCCCTACGAATGTGAGAAACAAATGCATGCAGGAAACAAAGCATAAATGAAACTAGATGTAAGAAAAACAAAGTGGGGCCTATTTTTATTAATGTTTCTTTCAATCCAGTTACAATACGTCTCCCCCCCTCTAGGGCTCGGAGCATTTGATACAGTTCGTTACATCAACGGATGGTACGCTTCCAGTGTCTTTCGCATGCCCACATTTGAAATGGGCGGGCCAAAAATTGTTGTCGCTTGCATCTATGTGTTCATGTGTTCCTTGCTGCACCTTTGGTGTTCCTGGCGGTGAGATCCTATGCTCAGAGAAATAGCAAACAGTTAATAGCATATGTGGATGGAAGGAAAACATGCAATCCCTAGGGCCTCCGACTAGTTAATGTATAAAATAGCAAAACAATGATCAAAACATGTCATAATGAACCCAAAATTTGACAGAAGCATGAAAACATCATCAAAGACACATTGCAAAAGGAACAGTTAGGAAATCATGCATGGATTTCTAATCGCTCCGGGGTGGGACGATTAGGACTATCACAAAACATGCAAAGGCAACCTTCCAAATGTCCTACCCAGAGGCCTCCAAAACTCTTGCAAACTTGGGGTTAGGCTAAAGGGGTATTTTGGGACGACCCAGAAGCTCAGATTTGGCAGATTCTACCCAGATTGTCCTAAATTTGAAAGCGCTCCCTGTATGTTAGTAAACGCATAAAATGATAAAAACACAATCAAATCAAGTCAGAATAACATGAAACTTGAACAACAACATAAGTAAACCAAATAGAACAGAATGCAAAAATAACAATAGAGAAATTCTTCATGGATTTCTAATTGCTCCGAGGTGGGCCAATAAGGACTGCGACAGTTTGGGGGGCGCTCGGGGGCAGGATGCCCGCCGTTTGGGGTCTGGTTTTGACACCAATCCACTTGGGATGGGTCCAAAACCTCCTAAGAGGTTGTGTTGATGAATTTGGTGTGGGATTGTATCCGATTGCTTGGGTTTTGGGTCAGGATTGCGTTCCTAGTGTTCACCCGATAACCTCTCTTCCAAAAGAGAAATTAGGGATGTAGGAAGCACAAAGGGGGAATGGGGGTACAATTTGGCAGCACTCCGTTGCTCCAAATGCTCCAGCTCTGTTATTTTTTGGGGTGAGGATGCTCACCCTTTTATAGACCTAGGGTCTCTCTCTTTGAATGCGCATGCGAGGGCACCACTTGGCTTGCCATGCCTTTTTTGGGAGAGAATATTCCTCCCTGATTTAGAGTCTCCTTGCATGAGGCCTCCATGATCAAGGCATGCTTGACTGAAGTCCCTCTATCTAATTTGAAGTCGTTCCTCGCAATTGCATGCCCTGAAGGCACAATTAAGTGGTGGACCTATCGAGGTTTGACTTTTTGCCAATCAAACCTGCTACTCGTCCCACCCTGGGACGATTGTTGCTAATCGTCCCAAGGTGGGATGAATAGGATTCTAATCGTCCCAGGGTGGGACGAGTAGGGAGCAAAGTGCTTAAAAGGTGCCAAATTGACCTTTGACCTTCCAAAATTAATTTGGGAGTGGTTAGGACCACTGCTTAATCTCTGGGGGCTGCCCTAGGGGCTATGTATGCCAACTCAATCAGTGCTTGTAGTCGCATAATCGGATTGGTGATGTTTTGGTGTCTATAGATGCCCCTTTTTGAGATGCGTTGTGCGTGGCACAGTGCTAAGCAAAAATAGATAACCAAAGCACTTAATGATTAGGGTTTCTCAGTAACCTAACCAACTTTTGATGCCCCAAGTATGGAAAGGGCACACATTCTTGAATCCTTGCTTCTGACGAGCTAAGGAGCTTACTTCAAGTGTTAACCTTTTTTGGTGAGGTGTTACTTGATCTTGGACATTGTTCAGTCATGAGTAGGCAAAGGGCGCAACCTTTTGTCTGTGGGAACCTTGAGTTCATGATTCCAGAATGCCAAGTGTTTTATCAGCTTGTGATTATTGCTTGTTTACTGCCTCAAGCAGGAGCGTGATTGTCTTTGTCCATGACTCTTTGAATGCATGCCATTTCCTTGATTGGATGTGTATTTGTTGATTTGGTGACTAAGTGTGACTACCCCCTCAAGTGACGAATCGATGAGGGAATGACCAAAAATGAGAAAAGGGACGAGTCGCTTGACCCAAGATGACATTTGTAAGGGTGCCTTTAGTGGTTTTCCATTGAACGTGTGCAGTTTCCTAGCAATCGGACCTGTTTTTGGTGGGTTTTAACCCTTTTTGTTGACGCCTATTGGGGTTGAAATTGTCAAAAATTCGTCCTCCCGTGGAGCAATCCGGCTATGGTAGCCTTCTTAGGGAGTAGGATAGTGATTATTGGTGACCCCGACATCAATTTTTCATGCCATGAATGTCAAGTGCAAAAGGCACCTTTATTCGACAGAGTTATTGTTATTTTTGGTAGGTTTTGACCCTTTTTTTTGACGCATATTGGTGTTGAAATTATTGAAAATTCGTCCTCCCGTGGAGCGGTCCGGCTATGGTAGCCTTCTTAGGGAGTAGGATAGTGATAATTTGTGACCTTGACATCGGTATTTCATGCCAAGAATGTCAGGTGCAAAGGCACCTTTGTTTGGCAGTTTTATTGCTATTTTTTTGGTGGGTTTTGACATTTTTGTGACGCCTTGGGGCTAAAATTTTTGAAAATTCGTCCTCCCGTGGAGCGGTCCAGCTATGGTAGCCTCCTTAGGGAGTAGGATAGTGATAATTTGTGACCCTGACATCGATATTTCATGCCAATAATATCAGGTGCAAGGGCACCTTTGTTTGGCAGTTTTATTGTTGTTTTTGGTGCATTTTTTTTATTTTGTTTATGTTGCTTTGTTTTCTGCTCTGTAATCATCCCAAGGTGGGACGAATAGAAATTTAGTAATCGTCCCATAGTGGTACGAGCACTAACTAGAGCGCTCATCCTAGGGTGGAACAATTACAGGCCCAACAACCTATAAAAAGACCAAATCTTGATTTTGGGCTCATTTGCAACATTTTTTTCTTGGTGTTTTGGAGCTGTGGGGAGGAGGAGTGCGAGTTTGCGTAGCGGAGCGCTGTCAAAATTTTGCGGACACCATGAGTGTGAGAACCGGATCTTCGAGCGGAGGAGCCTAATCAAGACCGGTACGATGTTCCTTCCTTCTTCTTTGTTATTTTTTTTTGCTTTATATGAAGTTAAAAAACTTGCACATAATTGTTTTTATTTTGCGTTATTTTGTTTTTATTTTGTGTTAATATTAAGATCGAAACCCTAGTATTAATTTTTGTGTTTGTATTATGTTTTTGTTTTTGTATTCACCTTAAGGTCGAAACCCTAGGGTGATGTTTTTGTTTATGTTTTATTTTTTTTGTTCACCTTAAGGTCGAAACCCTAGGTTAATTTTGGTTGTTTTGTTTGATTTTTTTATTTGTTTTTTAGTTCACAGTACGGTTAAAAACCCTAGTATGATTAGTTTTTTGTTTTATTGTTTGATTTTTTTGTTCACCTTAAGGTCAAAACCCTAGGTTGATTTTGTTTGTGTTATTTGATTTTTTTTTTTTGTTCACACTTAAGGTAAAAAAACCCTAGTATGAGTTTTATGTTTTTGTTTGTTTTTTTTTGTTCACACTTAAGGTTAAAAACCCTAGGTTGATTTTGTTTGTTTTTATTGTTGTTTTTTTTTTTGTTCACATTAAGGTTAAAAACCCTAGGATGAATTTGTTTTATTTTGTTTGAGTTTTTTTGTTCATACTTAAGGTGAAAAAAACCCTAGTATGAGTTTTATGTTTTTGTTTGATTTTTTTTTGTTCATACTAAGGTTGAAACCCTAGGATGAATTTGTTTTATTGCATTTTTTTTGTTTTTTTTTTCACACTTAAGTTTAAAAACCCTAGGTTGATTTTGTTTGTTTTTATTATTGTTTTTTTTTTTGTTCACATTAAGGTTAAAAACCCTAGGATGAATTTGTTTTATTTTGTTTGAGTTTTTTTGTTCATACTTAAGGTGAAAAAAAACCCTAGTATGAGTTTTATGTTTTTGTTTGATTTTTTTTTCATACTAAGGTTGAAACCCTAGGATGAATTTGTTTTATTGCATTTTGTGTTCTTGACTGTACAGTTTATTTGATTGATCTGTACTTCGGCTGTATAGTTCTGTGCTTTTGTTTTTCTGTAATTTGTTTGTCGTCTATACATGTTATTTGAATATTTTTGGTTAAATTAAGGTTCAAACCCTAATTTGTTTTTTTGTTGTATTGTGTTTGTGTTTTGCAGGTTATTAGGAGTCGGCACCGCTAGCCGACTATGCTCTCTGATGCCCGGGAGGTGCTGACAGTTGCAGATTAGGAGTGGCTTGATGCCCTTGGGCTCAAGTAGGTGACACGTTTGGAGCCTGTGGTGGGGGATCGGGCATATCTGATTGCCTTGATCAATTTGTGGGATCCCCGCACCAACACCTTTCATCTCCCAACAAGGGAGATGATGGTTACTTTGGAGGACGTGTATCGGATTCTACGGATTTCGATAGATGGACTGCCCATTCGGATGACTCCTCATGATCAGCGGACGACGGTGCTAACACGGTGCTTTGGGTAGGCGACAGCTATGGGGGTGGATAGGGCTATGGAGAGGGCAGAGGCAGAATTCCTAATTGGCAGGATTTTGGTGCGATGGTGGTTGGAGAAGGGCATGCTAGGGGTGATGCATGCTCTGATGATGACCCTTATCTCTAATATGCTGCTTCCCGACTCCTCATGTGTGAGGTTCCCTTGGAACCTGCTTGAGGTGGTGTTCAGACTGGTGGAGTGTTCGACAACAGTGCCACTTATTATGAGGTGGGGTCAGACACTATTGGCACAACTTTATGATGAGTTGTACGAGATCTGCTGTCCAAGGCGGAAGGGGATCGGATACAGCTATCTTTTGTAGTGCTGGGGGTCACAGCACATAACTGTGGAGCGGTCGCAGGGGTTGCCTTGGACCACTCAGGGTGAGATGGTGGATAGGGAGATTGGGTATGCTGCTCTATGGTGGAGGTCAAAGGGGCAGGGGCAGATTCGATGATGGGTAGGTGTCGTAGGGCACTATACTGATGCCTTCTCTTGTCTTTCTCTAGGGGAGGTGTTCTAGTGGCTATATCGGGACTGTCCAGCCTGGCCTGAGGCTGGAGAGTGGCTTCGGTGGGTGCGCAAGGGGAGATGGTTGATCGGGTGACATGGGACAGAGTAGGAGTACTTCCTGTACATTTGGGTGACTCGATAGTTTGGGGTGTGCTAGGGATTTCCTAGTGAACCCTTGATCTATCGACGTCAGGGCGACGAGAGGACTCTAGCCTGGTCGATTATTGAGCCATTCGATGAGGATTCTGATGCTGTGATTGATGTCCTCGATGTGGACAATTTTGAGGTGATTGTAGAGTACGACCGTTGGTGGACGATGTTACGATGGTAGGGTGAGGGGCCTCTAGGAGGTTCGGATGCGACAACAGCAGGCGATGGGGGTGCGGAGGCACCGATGGAGGGTTGGGGGGCTCTGCTCAATGATGTGAATATGGTGGAGGTAGATGACTTGACTAGGGATGATTTAGGGGTTTCGGAGCAGCCAGATACGTGGGACGTCTCGGAGCAGTGGGTGTCGGAGCAACATGCCATCCCGAAGATGCCCATGCCTCAGGCAGTCCTAGGGGATATGGAGGCTAGGTATTGTGCTGAGATAGCACGATTGGAGGACCTACTACAAAGACAGAATGAGGAGCACAGCATCAAGAGGGATCGCTTGCAGGCTCAATAGGCATAGTGGGATGATGCATTGGCTGCATACCATCGGAGGAATGTGGAGTGGGGTCAATGTCGGGTGGAGTTGGAGGATGAGATTATTCGCCTCGATGGGCGGTTACCTGAGCTCATTGGATGTGGATCATTGCATCATACGAGAGGCAGTGAGACCGAGTAGTCTGCATCCTCTCATCGTAGGCGGGTGGGTGAGGGTAGCGTTAGTGAGCATGATGCGAGGGCTGGTAGCAACCACCCTGAGAGGTCCCATAGGACCCACACCACTGGGGGTAGTTCCAGTTACACCGATCCTACATGATTATGGTGGTCGACTCCCTAGGCTTTGGGGATTTTGAGTTTTTGATTTTTTTGTGAGGTCAGAGGACCTTTTTATTGTAGCCTGAGGGCATTTTGACTCGATATATATACATGACTCATTTTTTTTTATGATATGCTTGTCATGGTTTATTGTTTTTTATGCACATTTTTGTTTATGTTTATGTATGCATATGATGTTATGACTACGGATGATGTTAGCTATATGATATGGATGTATGCATATGGAATGGATGGAATGATTTGTTGGTATGCAGGTGGTGGCACCATAGACTGCACAGGATTAACTGGCATTTTGTACTATGTGATTGGTTTATGAAATAACTTTGTATTTGTAATTATTGTTGTGTTATTTTTTATGGTGATAATGAAATGTACGACAATTGTTTTAAAATGTAGTTACGGTTTTTCTGAGACTTAGCTTTTTTTTTTTGGTAAGTGTTTGTATTTATAGCGGGTTTTAACAAGGATCCCAAAACCTGATTACATAAGCAATGGACCTAGGGCATCAATCCCTTGAAACTGGACACCAAAACAGAAATCCCGCCCAGCGGTAACAGTAAGCATGAAACAATCCCCCTTAGCGGGAAACAAACAAATAAGAAAGAAAGTAGTTTTGGAGATCCCGCCCAGCGGGGAGTAGCCAAAAACCACCATCGAGAAGATCCCGCCCAGCATGAAGCAAAGAAAAATCGTTACAATAAAATCTCGCCTCGCGGGAAGCAGTCAAAACCACCAAACAGTCCCACCTAGCGGGAAGCAACAGGGAAATCCCACCATCCGGGAAACCAGCAGAAAAGAAAGGATCCCGCCTCGCGGGAAAACCGACGGATTTTGCGGATCCCGCCCTATGGAGAAACCATCCCGCCCATCGAGAAAACATTCAGTTCAGCGAGAGCCATCCTACAGGAAGCCAACAGCCAGCACAGAGAGGATCCAACCCATCAGGAAGTGACCAGAGAGTTGCACCACAAGGAACCCTCCCCGAGAAAACAGAAGAGGATCCCAGCAGCAGGGACCAAGAATCACGTCCAAGCACAGAGCTTGTCGAGGATTCATAAGAAAAAGGGGGAAGCTGTCCAAACCCTAAACCGTCACCTCCATCGCACCGAGAAACGTAGGGGACCAGATCCACATGAATAACCTACAAAAAACCCCAGGGGGAAGCCTGAGGGAAAAAGGGAAGGGATCCCCAACCAAACAGGGATCCCTGGGAAGCACCAGTCCGAAAAAACAACCAAGGAAACCCTATCCGGTCGGGAGGGGCGCAGATAGTGGAGAAGGATCTCCCCCCAGGAGATCATCTACAAACAACCACTCCCCGAGAGGGATGACCTGGGTTGAGCCAGGGACTGGACAGGAACCAGGAGCCATGGGAGGGGAGCAGGGGAGGGACCAGAGCCCTCCCCTCTCTACTTTCTTCCCTCTCCATCCGATACTTAGCTATTTTAACTAACTAATAAAGACTGTACATTATCTTATAAGACTTTCAAACAAGGTACGAATTAGACTTGAGTTTGACCAAGTTATTTCACATCCCTATGTGTGCAATTGAGTTCATTTATGTGGTATTTGTAAGGATACTGCAAGTGCCAGGTAGGCTGTCCACCAAACCTGTACTGAGGATCACCTAATTAGCTCCACTAACTCCTTTGGTGTATTTAGTAAGATTAGTCTACGACGCAATCTAGAATACCATAAGCTAGCTCATCCACATGCAAATATTGGTCTACACACACGCAAAACTAATGTGATAGACATATCGTCATGCGTTTAGGATACCGCCATTGCCAGGTAGGCTATCCACCAAACCCGTAATGAGGATCACCTAAATAGGTCTTCAAATGCTGAGAATTTCAAGGATTCAAGCTCAGGCGTCTTTCAGTTGCTCAACTTGTTGGGATACTTGCTCTCATACATAGTGATGAAAATCACTGTTTATTTTTCTCTTTTGTTTTTTTCTTGAGCAAGGGGTTTGAGTAGTGGTGATAACCACTGTTATTATTATTTCAAAGTTGAGCGCGTGGGTTTTTGGCTTATGAATGGCATTGATCCTTTTGGCCTTGGGGATGACTACCCATCCTGGTCAGGGACGTGTAGTACGAATCCTTACAACTTTGGGAATCAAAGGTGGTTGGTAATTTTGTTGTGAAATGGTATTGATCTTTTAGGCCTTGGGGATGACTACCCATCCTTGTCAGGGGCGTGTAGTACGAATCCTTATGACTTTGGGGATCAAAGGTGTTTTGGGGATTTTTGACAGTGGTGAAAACCACTATTTATTATGGGGAATTGGATAGGGAAGAGCTTGTCCTTTTGTCAACTCTCAGCATTCTTGAACCATTCGCACAGGGGGATGAGCAGGATAACGTTTCACATATGGTATCCTAGACTGCTTTGTAGGTTTCGTCTTGCGTTTACACAACTTGGGAATTTTTATGTGTTTTAAGCTTGTGTTGGGATGCTATGTAACAAGACGTGATCCAAGTAAAACTCTACCTTGTAAAAATCGGTTTGACTTCGTACAACATTTTACTAGAAATCTATAGACAGCTGAATGACGAAAAACCCTAAAGACATTAGCAGACAACTGACTATGATATGGAGAAAATGCAAAGGGCTTTATTTTTTAGGGATCTTTTTACAAAATGGACTTAATTTGGAAAAATGATGGAATTGCCGAGTAATTACAGTCTATGGTGCTTTTGACATGTATGACCAGAAAATATGCAATGTATGTATGCGATGCCTAATGCAATTTTTCTTTTCTTTTTTGTGTTTTGTTTTTTTAAGAATGTGCATGAAAGTGAGATGCAATTTTTTGTTATTTTTTATTATCTTTTATTTTTTGAATATTCGTTTTTGACCAAGCGATTGTGGGAACCCTTGGAGCTTTTGGTTTGACCAAAGGGTTTATGGATACCTTTGGGGAATTTTAGGTTGACCAAGCGATTGTGGGAATCCTTGGAGCTTTTGGTTTGACCAAAGGAATTTATAGATACCTTTGGGGCATTTTAGGTTGACCAAGCAATTGTGGGAATCCTTGGAGCTTTTGGTTTGACCAAAGGGATTATAGATACCTTTGGGGCGTTTTAGGTTGACCAAGCGATTGTGGGAACCCTTGGGGCTTTTGGTTTGACCAAAGGGATTATAGATACCTTTTAGGTTGACCAAGCAATTGTGGGAATCCTTGGAGCTTTTGGGTGACCAAGCGATGGTGAGAACCCTTGGAGCTTTTGGTTTGACCAAAGGGATTATAGATACCTTTGGGGTGTTTTAGGTTGACCAAGCGATTGCGGGAATCCTTGGGGCTTTTGGTTTGACCAAAGGGGTGATAGATACCTTTGGGGCATTTTTGAGGTTGACCAAGTGATTATGGGAACCCTTGGAGCTTTTTGGGTGGGCGATGGCTCTCTAAATGTGGAATGGCCTCAAATGACTAATGTTCAAGGGTTCTAGTTCCTTGATTCCTTCAAGAGAGGCGAGTCGATATGTTCTAGGTCCTATTTGACTGTCAATTACATAAGGACCTAACCAATTTGCTGCAAACTTGTCCCTTAAATGGGCGACAAGTTAGAATTTTGTTGGTTCTCTTTTAAGACTAGGTCACCAACCTAAAAGTCCCTCAGGTGAACTTTCATGTTATATGCTTTCTTAAGTCGCTCTTGATAGATACGTAAATGCTCGAGAGCATTGATGCGTCATTCGTCAAGCAACATAAGCTATTCTAACTGGGCCTACAACGTAGTGTCATCATCGATGAACTCTTGCATTGATATGCACAGGGAAGGTATTTCCAACTCAAGAGGCATGACTGCTTCGGAGCCATACACCAACGAAAATGGAGTGGCCCCGGTGGGCGTCCGAATGCTAGTGCGATAAGCCCATAGGGCAAGTGGTATTTGGATGTGCCAATCCTTATGACTATCTACGACTATCTTTTTAAGGATGGCAACTAGCATTTTGTTTGACACCTCCGCTTGCCCATTTGCCTGCAGATAATAGGGTGTCAAAAAACTGTGCTAAATTTTGTACTTTATTTTCAAAGCACGCACATCTTTGTTCTTAAATGACATCCCATTATCCAAGATGATCTTGGATGGAATACCAAAATGACATATGATGTTATGTAAAATAAACTCCGTAATGCGGGGCCTAATCATAGAGGTAAGCAAAATTGCTTCCACCCACTTGGTGAAGTACTCTGTGGTCGTTATGATAAATGTGTGATGCCTGACAATGCATGGGAGATCTTTTTGATTAGATCTAAGCCCCACTGCAAGAACGACCAAGCCGATTGGATCGGTTGTAAGGCCTGAGAAGGTATGTGTGTCAAATTAGCATGGTGTTGACACTTCACGCACTTTCGCACATATGTGCAACAATCTCGCTCTAAAGATGGCCAATAATAGCCCATGTGAAGAATGTGTTTGGCGATGGCCATACCGCTAAAGTGGCCATCGCATGTACCATCGTGCGCTTGGGTGATCGCCCAAGTGGACTCCTGCTGGTCCAAGCAACGGAGGAGGATCCCTTCGTAGCTTCGACGATACAAAATGTCTCCTAGCAAGACATGTTTTGTCGCTTTTTGTTTGAATGATCTTTTCATGACATGTGACAATCCAAGTGGGAGGCTACCCAACTTGAGGTAGTCTCTTATGGGTGTGTACCAATCCTGCTGGTCAAAAACCTCGATGGTATGAACGACCAATCCCTCTTGAAGTTCATCCCTAGAAAAATTTGAGCGGGAAAGAACTTGTAAGAATAGCGTTGCGTTGCTATTAAGAGGGGTCAGGGAGAATAAGGACCCTCAGTTGGCATGATTCAGACTATCGTGGATTCGAGAGAACCTATCCTGAGATGGTTCAATCTGGATCAGGTGGATTCCTGGTGTTATGTCAGAGCTTGCACACTCCATTGTGGATTGCGATAATGTTTTGACTTGAATGGTTGTCATTTCACTAGAAGGGTCTTGCGAGATTAGTGACCCCAAGGAGGCCATAGTGTCCGCAAAATGATTCGATGATCGAGGGAGTGCCTCGATGTCGTACCATTCAAGTTTTGCTAGGAATTTATCCACAAGGGCTTTGTAGGCCTGCAGAACTAGGCATTTGCATTGGAATACCCCTTTCACTCAGTTGATAATTAACAACGAATCACTAAAGATATTCAAGCATTTGATGTTCATGGTGACGGTTGTCTGAAGACCTATGAGCAAGGCTTCGTATTCAACATTGTTATTGGTGCACGGGAAATCAAGTTTAAATGATAAATGCATTGGAGCCCCTTGCGATGTGAAAAATATGATTCCCACGCCACCCCCTTGCTCACATTTAGAACCATCGAAGAATAAGGTTATGTCGATCGGTGACTCAGGCTCTTCAGAATCTAGCGATTCTGAGACATGGAAGACCCCATCATCGGGTAGCTCTACGGTCAGAGGCTGATCGTCTTCGAGAGGAGCCTCTACTAGTTGATCGACGATGACTTGACCTTTGATGGACTTTTGTCCAATGAATTCGATGTCAAACTTCGTCAACAACATGATCCATTTCGCCGTGTGACTACTATGATAAGTACAACTCATCATGTACCGTAATGGATTCTCCTTAGACACAACATACGTCATATTACTCAGCATGTAATGGCATAACTTTTTGGTGGCAAATACCACCGCCAAGCATAGCTTTTCAACGTATGCATAGTTAAGTTCATAACTGACCAGGGTGTGGCTAAGATAATAATTAGCTTTTTCTTTATGTAATTCATTTTTTTGGGCTAGCATGGCGCCCAGTGCCACCTCGGTAGCTGAGATGTATAAGTAGAATGGCACTCCTGGTCTAGGTGGTGCCAATACTGGCAACAAAGCCAAGTATTGTTTGATGTCGTCAAAGGCTGACTGGCACTCGTCATCCTAATGAAATGCTACCCCCTTGCATAATAATTTATTCATGGGTCGGCACTTGTCAGATAATTGCGCTATGAAGCGTTTGATTGATGCGACCTTTCCCTGCAAGCTTCTTAGCTGCCTGATGGTGGTTGGGGGAAGCATCTCAAGGATTACCTTGAATTTGTTTGGATCTACCTCGATGCCTCGTTTTGAGACTATGAAACCCATGAGTTTTCTAGATGTGACGTCAAATACGCACTTCTTGGGGTTTAACCTAGCTTTGTGTTCGATGAGGCGATCAAGGATCTTGCGTAAGTCATCGAGATGATTTTGGCACAAAAGAGATTTGGCCAATAGATCATCCATATAATCTTCCAAAGTTTTATGCATGTGATCGTGGAAGATGTATGTCATAGCGCGTTGGTAGGTGGCACCAGCATTTTTAAGGCCAAAGGGCATGACCTTATAAAAAAATGTCCCCCAAGGCGTCATGAATGCCATTTTGAGTTGATCATCGGGATTGATACGAATCTGGTTGTATCCTAAGAAACCATCCATGAGGGAAAGCATTTTGTGGCCTACTATAGCATCTACCAATGCGTTGATGCTAGGCAAGGGGAAATCATCCTTAGGACTCGCTTTGTTTAAATCTCAAAAATCGGTGCATATGTGAATCCTCCCATCCAACTTTTTTACAGGTACCATGTTGGACAGCCATGGTGGGTAATCCACGCAGATGACAAACTGTGCATCCAACAACTTTTGTAGCTCATATTTGACCATTAGGGACACTTTTGGGTGCATCTTACGTAGCTTTTGCTTGACTAGCTTGACTGTCGGATCAAGTGTTAGATTATGCATGACTAGCTGCGGGTCTAGCCCTGGCATGTCTTTGTAGGACCATGCAAAAACCTCCTGCTTCTTTTTGAGAAGGGCAATGTAATCGGCTTGCTCTTTGAGGGATAGACTTAACCCCAGCTTGATGATTTGTGGATTCATTTGATCAGAACCGATGTCTACATCAATCGTTTCTTCTACTGACATGTGGGATCCGTCCTCCAACTGGTGTGGAGTCAGGATCAGGTGGATATCATTCATTGAATTTAGATCTACGTTGGGAACGTCGGGTTCCTCTTTAGCATGGAAGATATCCTGAGTTTGTCCTAGGGCAAAATGGAACATCCCATCGCAAGGCCAGTACTTTGATGGGGATGGTGGTGAGTCAACACGATCCTAGGCTATAGCATCTAGGTCAAGATATAATGGTCATGTTGGATCGGCTGGGTTGTGGATGGGGGTGGTTAAATCAATGGACATCATGTTGATGGAATGAATTTGGTCTCCATTACCATGCGGGTGTTGACTTAGATATTCTTGGTGATCCTTGCACCCTGGATCTGGCTTTGTGGGTACTGGCACAAAAGGATCGACCCTATGTGTGGATAGAAGCACAGGGTCTGCCCTTGGCACTGATGGCCCTATAGGGTCTCTAGGTGGGAGGTGCTCTTTGTATGCCCGAAGTGGTGGATGAAGCACTTGGTTTAACTGTTCTTGATTTAAATGCCACCTATGCCTTGGTTCCATATTCAGTTGTTTGAACATACCATCGATGTCTATGGGGTATTCTTGTAGCCTCATGTGATTGAGATATGCCATCTCAGTCTCATCCTCATAGTCACTATCGAAGATCCATAGGCCTTCATTAGCTCTGACAACTATGTGCTCTTCTTGTTGGTATAGCCTCCCACTAGGCGTTTCTTGATCACTTGGCCTTATGGTCGACATGGGAGGCTCGTTTTGTTCGAGCATGTTGATTTGGTCCCTTCTGGGTTGTTTCGCTCTCTATGGGAGGACTAGATTCTTCGAAGGTGGTAATTGCTCGATTGAAGCATTCAAGGGGAACATTGCCTCGAAGTTCTCTTGATAGTCGTCAATGGGTGCCACTTGCGAGTGATTGCTATCGGATTCAAAAGGGTCCCAAGGTGCTACCTCATACTCTGACTCGTCTTCAGAGGATCCCCCCTGATCTTGTCTATATCCCTCTTGGAGGTTATCCCTTGAACTTTCCTCTTTCTTGATCAAAGGGGAAGGGTTGTTGAGGTCAACAAGGTTTGTTGTTAACAATGGGAGATAGTCCCCCAATGTATATGTTGTGTTGGGATTGGCATATGGATCTTTTGCCAACCCATCCTTGTTTCCTAGCCCTAGGCCTTGCATGGTTTCTACCAAAATTTCGAGGGGCAAAGGGTGGTTGAACCTTAAAATCTGAGTAAGCTTAGTCCAAATCGTGGCCACTGGTCTGGGCGGGGGAGGTTGTGTAGGGTGTTGTGGGGGTTGTCACATTGATGGAACATTTCCTGTAGCTGCAGCGGGTGTGACCGTTTCTTGGTATCTTTTATTCCGCATTACAATGCTTATCATCCCTACGTATCCTTGCATGGGGCAGTTTTGTGTCACCTCGTTCACTTGTATAGTTTTTGCCTGCGCATCATGGGCAGGCAAGGGGTCTTTGAAGACATCCATTTGTTGGTTGCTCAGCGCTACGGGATTATCCACTGTAAGCATTTTGTTGTCTATCAAGTCTTGCACCAAGTTTTTGAATTTCCAACAACTGAAGATGTCATGTCCTTTCTTTTGATGGAATCTACAATATAAATCTTCCCTATAGCCCTTGGGTTTTGGCGCATTGGGGTCTATGGGTCGAGTTTCCGACAAGTTTATCAGGTTTGTCGTGAACAAGCGGTCAAACAAGGAGTCTCTAGAATCTATGAATTGTGTGAATTGTCGCTTAGGGCGACGCTGCTAATTTTGCTCTTGCCTGTGGTTTTCCTTTTCATAGTTAGCAGGAGGAACTACCTGATAATTAGCCTTTGGGGGCTATGTCGTTTTTGCAAGCAGTGGTATAGTTATGGCAACCTGATTGATCGCGGTGGGTTTCGGTTGCATGGGCCCAATTTTGGTATTTTTTGTCCACTCTTTCTTGCGTGGCTTGGCAATCTTGTCGTCTTGAATTTTGATCTCCTCAATTATCCTGGCTTGCGCCAGGGCTTCTTCTAGGGTGGCATATTGCTACAACTGCAATAGCATGGAGATCGATCTTATGCAACTCTTTGAAAACATCTGAGTCATGTCGGCCATGGAAGGGAGGTAAGGTAGCTTTGAAAGCAATGTCCTCCATCGATTCCCACAAGCGGCTATGGTCTCATCATCATACTACTTAAGTCCAGCTAGGTCGCTTAAGGATGCCTTCTTCTTGGTGTTGAAGGTAAAACATTCAAGGAACGCGTCCACTAGCTAGTCTAGATTGTTGATGTTATGCTTCGGCAATTGGGTAAACCAATCCGAGGTAGGGCCTGTGAAGGTGGTTATAAACATTCTCAAAAGTAATGCATCATTGTCCTGAATGCCAAAGCATTGAATTAGGAACCTTATTACGTGCTCTTGGGCATCCTCATCCCCTCTGAAAATTGCCAATTGAGGCATTTTGAAGTGGTCGGGGTATGGGGGTGCCGAAACTGAAGGATGCATAGGGTGACTGTAGAGCTGACATAAGGTGGGCTTTTGGGGCCCTAAAGTCTTGGTCTCCATAGACTCTAAGTGCTCTAGCAGCGCTTTGTATGCATCAGAGGATTTGATTTTCTCTTCTTTGGTTTGTTCCCGTTGTGCATTATGAGGAACTTGAGGCCTATGGAGGGGTAGTCGGGTAGCACCCCCCTACCTTGGTAGGGTGTTTTAGCCCGCTCTTATTCTTGCTCAAATTCCTCATAGGCTTCTTGGGGAGTTTCTGGGCGTGACCTATAAACATGGATGGGTGCCCGAGGAAGGCGCCCATCATTGGTTCTAGGGGTGGCCTCCTGCTCAGGTCTCGAAGGTCTTGGAGGAAAAATTTGATAAGGTCATGGAGACCTGTCTCTCCCTAAGGGGTTGTGCCTCTCATAAATATTTGTCCTATGCATGCGAGGGGTTGGAATCCTCTCATGCATATTGTTCTAGAGAAATTCATCTGTTTGGCATCGAATGCGCTCTTTGTTAAGATGATACAATTGCTCTAACTACTGTTGATCTTGCCTAAGTTGTGTGATTTGCGCTTGGTGGGTGACATGTTTGGCAAATGCCAAGTCAATTTGTTCCACCGTCCTATGTTTAAGAGGCCTATATGCCTCCCCTACATGTCTATCTCGGTTGTGATGATCCGGGATCTCTATGGGTTGCTTTCCTCTATCGAGGTTAGCAAAATTCACCTGAGGCTCTGGCCTCAATAGGTGATCTTGATAATTAGCAAGTGCAGAGGTGCATTGCTCCCACGCGATGTATTGCTCTTGAGGAATGTACTGGTTTTCCTCGTGCTCCCTTTCGTACATGTGAAAGGGACGAGCAGAGTTGGCTCGCCCTATCTAAAGAGCCTTGCGCTCTAGATTTGGTCTATTAGTTCTAACAATAATGAGGGGTAGAGGGGGGATGATATAATCATGTGGTCCCTCCTTATGAACCCTATGCTGCTCTAGCGCTTCATCGTGCAATGGCCACTCATAATGAGCATCTAAGGGAGCCTTCCCATGTATGTACTCCTCTTGAAAGGGTCTATGTTGAATGGGAGTGCCCCCCAAAGGGGTGCCTCTATAGTCATTTTATGTAGTGGCATAGTGTGGACCACGTTGTGGGTCAGGCTGCCAAGGTGGTATAACCAAGTCCTTGGGGCTATAACGGAGGCGACTGGTGCCTCCTTGTACACTTTCCACAGCTTTTGCCCGTGATTGGGCTTGGATACGGATATACACCATGGTGGTGGTTCTCTATAAGATATGTATGTCTTTATCTCCTTTACGATTTTTTATGCTACACCAAACAAAAGGGACCACACAAACAAATAAATGATTATCTCGTTTATAGGTTAAAAGTGTGTCCTAAATCTGGTTCAGTGTGTTTTGATTTTTGTTGTGCAAACCATGTGAAGAAAATTTTGTTATTCATGTATGATGAGGGCTCTTATATCTCCAAGTTGGTCTTCCCTTCAATATACCACTTCCAGGCCATTATACCAAACCTCTCAATATACCTGCCCTTACGTGAGGGAAACTATTGGTACGCGAGAGCAAAACAGTACATGAAACATAGGCGGTACGGAAGGGGAATCACTTTATTTTTTACACCTACCATAGAAGACTTACCCTCATGTGCTGGGAATAACCCCCACTACACTTGGTCAGCTTTCGTCAGGATTTATGTCTAGCAACAGTCGCGATTATTGTTATGTATGCAAAATCCAAGCCAAGGTGGTGATGAAATCCATCGTTGGTCTTGATCAAGTCTTGGGGTTTTACGACCAACTCCTTGATGTTAATATTATTACATGGTGTGTGTGGTTCATTTTACTTGTGCAAAGAAAGAAAACATGCAGCAAACTTCCCTTTGCAAGCAAAGAAAATAGAAAAATTGCAGAGACATAAACAGAAAAACACAGAGGATGTTCAGAAAACCTACCTCTTCTCTGCCCAAACCAGATGCCTATGAGTTTCTGCTCAGAAAATGTACAAAGAGCTAATCATCCTGGGGTGGGATGAATAGCAGGTCTGTATTCATCCTAGGGTGAGATGAATTTGTATTCGTCTCGGGGTGGCACGAATTCCAAGTCTATATTCGTCACAGGGTGGCACAAGTAGCAGTCTAGTGCCCGAATGAGTAACACCTGCAAAGAAACCACAAAATTTGGATCAAAAAAACTTAATATTAATAGCAAGGGAAAAGGTCCCATCATGATTACCACTTAAATCCTAATGCGGGGTGACGGCGTACCAAATTATGATGCAAATAAAATTGATGCAAATGGTGCAGATGCTAAGCCCTACGAATGCGAGAAACAAATGCATGCAGGAAACAAAGCATAAATGAAACTAGATGTAAGCAAAACAAAGTGGGGCCTATTTTTATTAATTTTGCTTTCAATATAATTACAATATGTCTCCCCCCATCTAGGGCTCGGAGTGTTTGATACAGTTCGTTACATCAACAGATGGTACGCTTCCAATGTCTTTCGCATGCCCACATTTGAAATGGGTAGGCCAAACGTTGTCGCCACTTGCATCCGTGTGTTCAGGTGTTCCTTGTTGCACCTCTGGTGTTCTTGGTGGTGATATCCTATGCTCAAAGAAACAACAAATAGTTAATAGCATATGCGGATGGAGGGAAAACATGCAATCCCTAGGGCCTCCGACTAGTTAATGTATAAAATAGCAAAACGATGATCAAAACATGTCATAATGAACCCAAAATTTGACAGAAGCATGAAAACATCATTAGAGACACATTGCAAAAATAACAATCAGGAAATCATGCATGGATTTCTAATCGCTCCGGGGTGGGACGATTAGGACTATCACAAAACATGCAAAGGCAACCTTCCAAATGTCCTGCCCAAAGGCCTCCAAAACTCCTACAAACTTGGGGTTAGGCTAAAAGGGGCATTTTGGGATGACCCAGAAGGTTAGATTTGGCAGATTCTACCTAGATTGTCTTGTATCTAAAAGTACTCCCTGTATGTTAGTAAACGCATAAAATGATAAAAACATAGTCAAATCAAGTCAGAATAACATGAAACTTGAACAGAAGCATAAGTAAACCAAATAGAAAAAAATGAAAAAATAATAGTAGATAAATTCTTCATGGATTTCTAATCGCTCCGGGGTGGGCCGATTAGGACTACGACAGTTTGGGGGCGCTCGAGGGCAGGACGCCCATCGTTTGGGGTTTGGTTTTGACACCAATCCACTTGGGATGGGTCCAAAACCTCCTAGGGGGTTGTGTCAATGAATTTTGTGTGGTATTGTGGCCGATTGCTTGGGTTTTGGGTCGGGATTGCATTCCTAGTGTTCACCCGATAACCTCTCTTCCAAAAGAGAAATTAGGGATGTAGGAAGCACAAAGGGGGAATGGGGGTACAATTTGGTAGCACTCTATTGCTCCAAATGCTCTAGCTCTATTCTTTTTTGGGGTGAGTATGCTCACCCTTTTATAGACCTAGGGTCTCTCTCTTTGAATGTGCATGCGAGGGCATCACTTGGCTTGCCATGCCTTTTTTGGGAGAGAATATTCCTCCCTGATTTAGAGTCTCCTTGCATGAGGCCTCCATGATCAGGGCATGCTTGACTGAAGTCCCTCTCTTTTATTTGAAGCCGTTCCTCGCAATTGCATGCCCTAAAGGTGCAGTTAAGTGGTGGACCTGTCGAGGTTTGACTTTTTGCTAGTCAAACTTGCTACTCGTCCCACCCTGGGACGATTGTTGCTAATCGTCCCAAGGTGGGATGAATAGGATTCTAATTGTCCCAGGGTGGGACGAGTAGGGAGCAAAGTTCTTAAAAGGTACCAAATTGACCTCTGACCTTCCAAAATTGATTTAGGAGTGGTTAGGACCACTTTTTAACCTCTAGGGGCTGCCCTAGGGGCTATGTATGCCAACTCGATCAGTGCTTGTAGTCGCATAATCAGATTGGTGCTATTTTGGAGTCTACATTTTTATACCATTTTTATAATTTTGGTATCTTTTAACTTGTAGGTTCACGATTCTCGATCTCGACACCTTCGTAGAGACACGTTGCTTCAAATCTACACTTTCAGCATCTCACTACTCCATCATGCAAGACATTTTGACACTCCCTCTAGTACTGATCACCCCAGTCAATCTTGTGATACCACCTGGCCCCATCCATATTCGTGAGTCATCCATTTCATCATGTTTAGCTCATGAAACATCACCTCAACTTCACTCATTAAACCGTAGGGATTCCTTCTATTATCCTCGCTTCGATGTTAGTCAGGTTTCTCTATCCTCATTTACAAATAAAGAGGAACATTCTCGCCCACCATACCCTCACACATGATGCTCACCTCCTCCTCCATTAGTTGATGAGCAAGATTCATATCTACCAGCCTCTTTGGCTCGACAACCTCCACTTCGCTATTTTCCTCCTAACAGGGGAAATTCACCTACTTGCTTATAATCCTCTGGATTACCTTCATCCCTATCAAGTGGAATGTCACCTTATGACCAATCCTTTGCCAACATATTTCCTAGGTCGACCCCTTGTGTGCTCATCCATCTCAGCCACATCACTCCATATAGCCATCCCACGCACCACCCATTCTCCAGACACCCCCATCCCCATTCTGTGGTATTTCGCTATAGCCTGCTCCACCACCAACTCACCAATTCTAATCTCCTCCTTCCCCTCGTTCATTCTCATATACACACTTGTATCCCAACCCCATTATTACACTGGAGTCTCGCTCCCCACCGACCTCAATTCCATCACCCCCACATCTTGATATCCAGTAGATTCTCTCCCACCTCGATAACCTCGAGTTACACTTGAGTCATTAGTGATGTTGTTCCCCTCCACGTTATTCTTCCATGACCCATGTTCCCTCACCTTCTTCCATTCTTGTGCCTCGTTCTCACACACATCCTCCACCAGATACCAATGCCATAGTCCAACCACTCAGGCCTACCCCACATCCTTCGTGCTCATCACCATCTGAGCCATACATTTATCCCACACCTATACTCTCAGAGCCATTGTCTCACATCTTTCACCAGTTTATGCATGTAGAACTCCTCAAGTTACTAGAAATCCATCCCATCGACCTCCTTCACCCCAAGCCAAGGAATTACAAGGAAAACCAATTCTACATTTACCATTGAAAACCAAGGCATGACATCGATCACTGTCTCTCTTTTGAAAGCCTCATTAATAACATGGTAGACGGTACACTTCATCTGTGATCCCCACACACCACCTATGCTGCAGTCTCGAACACTGCACCTCCTCCTATTCATCGCCCCACGCATTCACACGAGTCCTTCACATCGACATCCCATTATTTCTAGCAGTTATCCAACTACACAAATTACCAAAATACTGGTCGTATCACCACTTCACCTCATCATTCATGACCTGATCTTCACCATTTCACACATTCTTAGATTATCTTCCCATTTATTTATCTCTCTTATTTCTCTTCTTTTGCTTGTCATCCAGTATTGTTGTATGATCACGCTTCGAGCGGCTAATACCTATGCTCTTTCTTCTTCCTCTTCTTTACCTTATTATCTGACACTGTTGTATGGTCATGCTTCAAGCGGCTACATACCTATGATAGATTTATTTTCTCCTTATCCTTTTATTCTTACTATTTGGCATTGTTGTATGGTCATGCTTCGAGTAGCTACATACCTATGTTAGTTCTATCTTCCCTTCTTCTCCTTCTCTTCTTTGTTTCTTCATTCCCCTTTGATTAACTTTCTTCATCATCACTTTATTCACCATCTCTCTTCGCCTCTCCTTTTCCTTGATTTTCATAAATATGTACATTTTTATCACTGACATTCATCCTGCACGCTTTCTAAACCCCTCACTTACTAGAGCAAACACATCTAAAGTTCATTCCTCCCATCACTTCTTCATATGACCATTTATTTCGATAAAATTTTCCACTCTCATATTGTTGAGTTTCACATATTTCCTCTTGTAGATATTATTCTTGCATGCTATATATATCATATTGCCTCTCATGCATATACACATCACTCCTCTTTTTTTTATATCTTTATTCATGTTTGTACATTCCCCTATAGAAATGTGCTCATGACAGGATTAAAAACATGCACTTGTTAGCATCACCACTTGGTTGTCCACTCCTCTTCTTAGGATTATGGATTATATAGTGATTAGCGTGATTTTGATCACTCACCAATTAAGTCAGCCAAATCTCACCTCTAGTTGACAAGTTCCTACACTTATTACAACTTTCTTTGGTTGGTTCAACTTCTTTCAAGGACCACTCGCACATGTCATATTTTTAAGCAAGTGTTGAGTCTAGGGAAGATAACACCTTGCGTAGATATTGTCATCTACCGAACGGTTTTCCTTGCTCATCCTATCATTTACGTGATCAAAATACAACCTGGGGATAAACAAAGGGATAAGCATAAGTAAAAAATCAAAAAATGGGCAAAAAACAAAAGATAACGCCCCCATTACAAAAAAAATGGAAAGAAAATAACAAAAAGAGTACCACAAAAAGATAATAAAAAGAACGAGGGTCAGAAACCAAAGGAAAATCCTCCAAGAGCACTATTTTATGCTTAGTCTTCTTTGGTCCTCTAGTTTAACATAACATCGTAGGACAATTTCCATCACCAGTAATAGGCTCTAAGCACCTGCCTGCCAGTGGAATAGTCTTATAAGTGGCGACACATCTGTCACATTAGTGACCTTATTTTGTATAGATCATTGCGCACTTGTGGATGAGCTAGCTATTTTGGCTATATTTGCAATGGGTTAGTCTTAACTCCCTCAAAATGGACAAATGAACATCACTCTTCGCACAAACTAGTCCCTGATAGACTTTGATCCAGTAATATTAGTTATGAGTCGTAGTCGAACCTTATTCAATTTCTCATGAGTTTTTATTACTATAACTGTGATAGTCAAGAGTATTGCATAATCCCATATACCATCCTACATCCCTGAGATAATGGAATAGATCATATTACCACCAGTTTTGTTCTAATACAAGTGCTTCCTATACGCATTTCATCATTTACATACATGCATCATTGCATCTATCTTACATTCGTACATTTATATTACGTCATTCCACATTACATCTAATCTAAAGTGATATAATTCTTCTACATTTTACCACATGCATATATATTCATTCATCATACATTCACCTACCAATATCCTACACTAACACATACACATAATGAGAAATCACACATTCATTCACATCAAATCATGATACATGAATATAAAGTCACAACAAAACAAGCATGTATATATATCTATTATGATCAAAAATACCCTCGGGCTACAAAAAATGGAATCCATCCATCACATATCTTAATTTTGATACTCGTTAGGAGTCTCATCGCTCCACTCCTGAGCCACTATCGCTTACTCCACCTCACGTGCCTCATGTGCTGCCATAAACACCACTGCCTTATCCACATCTAGGGTAGTTTCCACTACCTAAGATACCTTTGGAACTGCCATCCTTGGCTCTCTCAACACTATCGATGGAGCACTCTGTTGACTCTACTATGACTATAAATGTGTTCGTTATCTTGACCTTGATCTTGATTGTGACCCACCATAATCAATAATTGCATGCCCAAACGATATCAAGGCTAGCTCACACTACATCCTCATCGATCCCTCCTCTCTATACAGTCTCGACACATCCTCGTTTACTCATCGTAAACAATCCACCTTTGCCTTCAAAGCAACCATCTCCACTGTGACCTGCTCCGTTGTCCCTGCACGATCAACCTCCTCCTATGCTTATCATTGTCTCTCTATCTCAACACGTATCTCTACCACCTCTACCTCATGCACTACTTGAATCACTTTCATCTCACCCTGCACCCATTCCACAAGAATCTATGATCTTAATCTCTCAACAGCCATCATCTCTACAACCTGGCAGTGTAGATCCTCTACAATATTAGCATGCCTCCCCTGCTCTACCTCAAATTGTCCTTGTAACTCCTCACACCTCTTCTCTAACCCCTATTGATCCTCCCTCCATTTTTTCTAGATCTAGGGTCCAATTTGCCTCTCTCGTGTAACCTCCCCTATAGATCTTGTAACCTCTCCTTCAGTATCAATAACTCATATTGAGCATCCATCCTCTCCTGGATATCAAATGGTATGTCTATCATATCCCCAACCTCATCCTCCTCCATCATCATCATATCTTGTTGAGGATACCCTCCTAATGCATTGGCTACCATACCACCTCCCTCCTCCATGGGCACTACATCCTCTAATGACTGGTCCCCGTCGTTGGCATGTCGCTCTGGCAATCTCACAACAAAAACACCAGTTTTCATGTCACCATGCAAATTCCAGTCTAGTTCGTATGCCACCATGTGAACTCTAGTCTAGTTTGCATGCCACCATACAAACTCCAGTCCAGTTCGCATGTTGCCATGTGAACCAACCCTCCTAGCACCACTTTCATTTTTCTTCATTCCTACAACTTCTTCTTCCTTTACCATCACCATTTATCAAGTTCTTCCACATTTTATCACCATCTTCTTCTATCAATCGACTCATCACCACATCATCACATTTCATCTACATCATTATGATTCCTCACTTGAAGGGGTATTCATACACAAATCCGCTTTGCATGTGATCAAACAATCAAACATCCAAATCATGGATATCGCATCTATCTACGAATTTGTTTGTTGAAGATTATCTCAAGCTAATAAAAACTTAATTCCAATAAAATATTTGTTAGATCACAAGAGCAACAAACAATATCAGACACATATTGATTTTATTCTATATATCAGTGGTGACCACATATTGAATGTTATGTTTGATTCGTCCATGCCACTCAACTCAAATGATTTGACAAATGTCATCATTCACTCATCAATCAATCAGAAGAAAAAGTTTGAACATACAGTTGTTCTATTCATAATTGGACCACCTTGTGTTGGTCTCAAAAGCAAAGTAGTCTTAAGTTGCCCTCACAAACAACCAGTACGATATTGTAAAATAATGTACTAAATTGGCAAATCACTTGTTTCATCATCATGTTTCGTCCACATTCATTCATTCACATTCATCCCCACATTCTTTGTCTTCTCAAAACACCTCACCACCTTCTTCCATCATATTTTTGTACTAAATTGTGTTTCACACAACATAGTACAAAAAGGGACAAATGTAGACACCTAAAAGTTGCACATGTTCACCATAGATATTTGTAGACCTGCATAGACACTTGTAGGCAGGCATAGGTATTCATAGGCAGTCATAGGCCATCATAGGCCATAATAGGCCATCATAGGCCATCGTAGGCCATCGTAGGCCATCATAGGCCATCGTAGGCTATCATAGGCCATCGTAGGCCATTGTAGGCCATCATAGGTCAGCGCAAGCAATCTTAGGCCATCATAGGCCATCTTAGTTGTTCATAGGCACACAACCTTACAAAATTATACAAAATGCATTCAAAATGTCTCCTAGTCAAAGGAGGGCTATCTACAAGCCCCTTAAGGCCACCTAAGCCATTTATTATGCCTAATTAAGGCCCCCATGGGGTCATTCCCTATTAAAAACCCTAATTAGGATTCTAATTTGCAAGTGAGTTTCACTTAAAGTGCACTTTATCATTAAATTGGGTTTAATTAGGGTTAAGAGTCAAATTAGCCCTAAACATGTCCTCGCACATGTGTGCACCCTAAGTTAGGATATCTCCTAGGAAATCCTAACTCAACCCTTACCTAACCTAGGGATTAGCTAATCCTAGTTAACCCTAATCCTAGCTCATACATGTGTGAGGATAGGATATTTTCCTTAGGACATGTAAAGGGATGACTAAGCTTACCACCTCACAAACCCTAACCTAACCATGCTAGGACCTGAATCTAGGGTCTAGTACCCCTAACTACCCCTCCTGACCTTGGTTTTCCCTATAAATAGTGGACTCATTCCCTCATTTATCTCTCTCTCACACTTTTAGTCAACATACCTAGACTCTGCCAAAATTGTGTTAAAATTTTCTCTAACCATTTTTACCCAGTAAACACTGACAAACATCACCTACAACCTGTTCGGACATAAACTTTGCAGCAATAGTCAACAACAGCTCAGTTTGTAGCTTGGCCTGAGAACTCGAGATCCAGTTTGCATGCCACCATGTGAACCAGACCTACAGTAGATTTACAGCATTAAATCAGGTATATATTAGTTTTAGATACTTCTTACAATATTTCTATCAATTTACATCATGTTTTTCTTCATATTTGAGTCAATTTGTCTTCATAACTATGAGGCTTGACCAAGGTAGGCCCCCAAACACACTAACTCCCTTTTGCAAGCCCAAAGCAGGTACAAAAGGACAAAATCAAACATCACTACCGGTGGCACACGCACACAGAAGCCCACCTTCATTGAGGGTACCAAAAGACACTAGCAAATGTTCTCAAATTCATGTGGAAAAGGGGATAAAAACCTTCTCAAGAGGAAGCTCATTTTGTAACCCTAATTTTAGATTAATAAAATAGCATTTAGCACAAATTGGTGTAATTTCGCATGTTACAACTAACAACAAAAAAGAGATTATTGTATATAATGACTCAGATTGGGGAAGTTGCTTGGATGATAGAAAATCAACTTCTAGAAATTGTTTTTCACTTGGTTCAAGAGTGATAATATGGAGCTCAAAGAAATAAAATATTGTTGCTTTATCTTCTATAGAGGTAGAATATGTTGTAGCTACTATAGCAAGTACACAAGCACTTTGGTTGAGAAAGGTACTTGAAGAGATTGATGAAGTTCAAAACAATCCAAAAACATTTTTTGTGACAACACAAGTGCAATCAAGATTGTAAAAAATCCATTCCATCATAGTAAAACTAAACGTATTGATTTAAAGGTCCATTTCATAAGAGACATGGTGGAAAATAAGGTTGTAGATTTGAAATAGTGCAACACCAAACAACAGCTTGTAGACCTGTTTACCAAAGGTGTCAACAAAGACTAATTTTTTAGATTGAGAGAAAAACTTGTCTCACCACTCAACATAAAGGGTAGTATTTTGGATATTGATGTTGACTAAGAAAGATAAAACCAAAATTTCTCCCATGAATTTGAAGAATCCCAAAAGTTTCTACAGGCCTTGAAGAGTTACTATGACTATTAGACTTCCTAGAATGTGAAATGAAGTGTTGTAACATCATTTTCTCTCTTGTAAATGTAAAATAAATATATAATATTGTGTAAAAATCCTTGTAATACTTTTGAGTTGGTTTAGAATGAAATAAACATTCTATTCCATTCATTTTATGAAAAACATGCTTGTTGTCCCTATTTTCTTAAACCTGCAGTCAACTTTAAAAGATCATAACCTTTGTTTTATAGATCCATTTTTCATGTGTGATACAATTTTGGAAAGGTCTTTTTTCTATAGAATTCACTACTTAAGTTTCATTGAATTATGAGTAGTTTTGGTTCCTCAAATTTAGACTATCTTGCACTATTGCAATTTTTGTTGTTGAATTTTTGCCGCACTTTGGTGCTCTTAATTTTTGGGTCATTTATTTCACTAACCTGATCTATTTCAAAATGAAACAAAATATCCATGGAATATTTTACTTTTTAAATTTTGAATTTTGAAGGAAAGAGGGCAAAATAATTTGGATAGGAAAAAATGCAAAAAAGTGTTGAATTGGGACCCCCCTAAAATTATTTAAGGAATATAACAAAACTAATAGTTTATATATATCTACCATGGTTTTACCTATATAGCCTTTTTTTTGCAATTTAGCAAAGTTGCTTTGATTTGGATTTGATACCATGTTGAAATTTACAACACTTACAAGAAACATCCCAAAATATCCATTTACCACAATCATATGCAGAAAAAGGAATAAGAGTGAAATAGAAGAGCATATAGATGAAAAATAAAGAAAGAGATAAACAACAAGATATGCGTGAAATAATAAGGGGTAGATGCCCGTGGGAACCTCAACAATATATTTTTCATATATTAAAATGTGTTATAAATGTTTGCTCATTGAGTGGTATTTTTAGTGATACTGAAACCCATGGGATTTTTTCAAGAGATTGTTGAACATCTATCTCAAGATGAAATTAATAATAAGCTACTTGATTTTTTAGAAATATAGGAAACAAGGAATTGGATCAAGCATAGTCCAAGGTTATCCTACAAACATGAACAATGGATGAACCCAAGATTCAAGATAATGAAGAAGATTCCATGAACAACACAAGGTCACTTGAAGATTAAAGACAAAGACGAAGACCAAGATTAAAAACTAAAGTCTTCAAAAATCAAATAATGTAATACAGGGGGTGTTGAGGAATATTAAATTATTTGGTACATGTTAATGTAAATCCATGGCATCTCCATGGTACAATTATAAATATGTAATAGATTAGGGTTGAGCCCATAGTTTAGATGTATGATTTATATCTCCCCTTTCATTTAAGTGTCAATGTGTAGGAAATGCACAAGTGTTATGTAAGAGTGCAATGTGTAAGAAATGCACAAGTGTCATGCAAGTTAGAGTGCAAGTGTAGATTGAGAGAATGTGCACAAGTGTCATGTATGTAAGTGTGCAAATATGTAATGTGAGGATGTGCACAAGTGTCTTAGATTAGGAGTGCATGTGGAAGTGTAAGATTCATACATATGTGTCAGAGTCAAGTGTCCATGTAAGAAGAAAGTGAAGATTCTAGTGCGCAAGTGGTAAGATGATAAGCCAAAGGTCATGGGACTTGTCATATGGAGAGCAATAGTCAAATACTTGAAGAGTCACATTACTATGGGTATATTAGAGAGATAATACTCCGTGATAATATAATGAGAATATCGGATTACAAAGTTGTAATAGAAAGAAAAGGAATAAAGCTTGTATAAATATTTTTGAGCAAATAATATTGTAAGTTTTTCTTCATGCATAGTTCATGAATGACTTAGGCCATTTAAATTTATATTTGATTATATAAGTTAATGTTATTTTCTTTATTATATTGGCCTTGATACACTTATTAATTTGATCATATATTATTATACTCTTATATTATTATTTTGACCTTTCATATTGTGGCTATTTTATATCGGGATGTGTGATATTTTGTGGTAGTAAGGCTTAAAAAGCCAATGCTTCCTATGGGTGTTGTAGAAGCCTTGACATTGTTTTCTGCTATAATGAAAAAGCTGCTATCAATGGGGTTTTAGAGTTGAATGTAAAACCACGGTTGGTGGTGACCATGTGGGTGCTATAGGTACATATGCCTTCACATTTGGCAGCCAAGGATTTGTGAGCCATTAAATGTGGAATTTAATGTTGGAGAGAATCATGATTGAGGTTATAATGAGAGTGAGAGCTATCAGACTGGAGCATGTGAGGAATGTTGAAATTCATAATAATTTCTAGAAACATTCAAAAACATACATTCACTATAACCATATCTAGAAAATATGCAAGAGCAATTAAAGATAACATTAATAACCAAAATATAGGAAGATATAAACAACACAAAATGAATAAGGGGTGGATGTTTGTAGGCACCCCATAATATCTCATATATATTATACATTGATACAATAGATTAGTCATTGGGGAGTTTTTATAGTGATACCACATCCTCAATTAGATGTTCACCTCAAGCCAACATAACATGACTTGAAGGTTAAATTACAAAGTAATCAATATTTTATACCTCTTTATCAAGGTTATCCATAGAGGTGCATTAACCAATATTACTAAGGGTGAATACATGAAGGGTCTCGACTTACATGAAGATTCCCATAGATTGACATGAATAATGACCATAGGCTTACATATACACTTGCACATAGGCTACATTAGTAGTACTCATATGTACTCTTTCACGCTTTTGGTCTTGACCTAATAAGATTAGATTACACATACTTTAACACCCACCAATAATTTGAGTTGAGGGGCCAAGAAGAGGATAAATTAGAAGTAACATCCCTCCCATAATGGATGCTTTAGTTGACCTTTGCTTTAGCATCTTCATCTTTATATTTGTCATCAAAAAGCTTGTGTCTAGATCTCAAAAATTCTTTCTCAATCTTCTTTAGTCTTGTTATCAAAAATTTGGAATGTCCTTCCCTTTTACAATACTCACATGCAATTGACTTATTTGAAATTTTAGACTTGCCCTTGGGCTATAGAGCCTTATATTCCATTGATTTGAAGTCCCTTGGATGATCCTATATATGGAAAATAGCTCCATAGTTCTTCATTATAACATCATAATGAACAAGAAGTTTGAAAAGTCCTTAAAGAGAAATAAGTTGTGGCTCCTTAATAGTCATAGCATTGCATAAAGAACCAATCCAACTATATGAAAGGAGGAGTAAGATTGAAAGTGATAGGTTTTATATACTCTTCATCACTCTTTACCTTACCTATTGCAATATCTAGGTCAAATTTTAAGGATTTAAAACGAGATATGTAACCTTCAACATGACCAAAGTCTAAAAAGTTGAGATTGGAATTTTTTTTCATTCTGCTAACTTCATTAGCCCTTCCTTTTCCATAGATATTTTTTAATGTTGTCCATACCTAAATAGTATCATTCCTCTTTCTTATATGGAAAAGTACATTTGGTTCAACTAACATGAAAAAAGACCAGGTGCTTATTCCTTCTTAGCAAATTCATGATCATTAAGAACTTTTGTTTCATCCTTGAAGATAAACCAAATATTCTTATTCTTGAGTAATATTGCCATTTGAACTGGTCATGTGCTATAGTTTTGCTCATTGAGGCGAGTAACATACACTAAAGGATTCAATGAACTAGATGCTTGTCCCTTTCCTAGTGCTCTCAGTGGCATAAAAGGTTTAAAATGATTGTGGTATGGTGGTTATAGGGGTAAACTGCATGAAGAACTGTGTGGCGACTTTCGAGGCAAACAACACAGAATACTATGGTAGCCATAAAATCTGGACAACCTACCCAGATTCATGGTAGCTACCGATTCCACCATGTAAATTAAAAAAAAAAAACATACACCAAAGGATCTATTTTGCAACAAAAAGTCTACATAAAAATGTAATAGGTTTGTAAATTGATGTCACCACTACTTAGAGCTCAAAAAATTGTGATCTAAAAAAGGGCTCCAAATGCTTTTGTGTGCGAAACAAAAAATTATGAACTTTGAAGGGTTGGATAGATTAGCATTAAAATAAAAATAAAAATCAAATACCAAATCTTAGAAAATATTTTGCCCAATCATGTACCGCCACTTGTTTGAAAATGTTTGGTCAATGCCTACTTTTGATCATTGACTAGTAATTTGACAATTGTACTTATGTTATTGGATGTAGGTCCTCTTCATATATATATAATTTGCAACTATTTAGGGGTTCACAACCAATGCAACTTGAACTGGTGACCTTGTCCAAGCAAATGAGTAAGCATACCAATGTGCTACATGCATGTTTTGAAACAAAAATTATCTTCCTTTGTCATAAGCACCTTTTATTGAGTGAAGATTAAAAAGGAGTAGAGCCAAGGTTTGAACCCATCACCTGTTGACTCTTATTGAGGAACCTAACTACTACACCAACCATTTGGATATGGTTGGAAGATGAAGACAATTGTCATCAACATATAATTAGGCACATATAATGCATACATTTGTCCCTTCATGACATTGTTCTTGAAAAAATATTCTTTGAGGGATTTAAATAGGCAACCTCTTCATCGTAAGCAATATTACCAACCGTTGTGCCACAAGCATGATTTGGAGCTAAGAAGAACAAAAGTATAAAAGACCATCATACCTCCTAAAGATGCTATAAAAGAGGTGTTTCTAGGTTACAGACAATGACCTCTAATATACAAAACATAGTATCAACCATCATACCATAGCATTATTTTGGGTTTGATGAGTGTGGCTATTATGTTGAAGGTTAAGAGGGCTCTTATGCCAACCTCTACATCACCCATGCTAGACACCTTCTCAAAAGCTACACCCTTATCAAAAATTTGTTGTAGAGACTTGAACTCACAACATGTTACCTGTTAATAGAGATCCCTACCAACATGTTGCTCTTTTAGATGTAGGGAAGTTATACTTGGTTGATAGAATAGGATATCCCATGACGACAAAAAAAGGATTGAGCGAGTAGGAGTCAGACCTGCGATATTGAGGCAACCAAGAAGAATACCTACTATTATGGTTTTCCTTTGAACACAATATAGGTTCATGCGAGCTTGATGAGAAACCAGTACCCAATCTCTCTTGAAGTCCACACAGAATATAATTATCCAGAAATACAATAGAAATAATATACAGGGACTCTTAATAATTCAAGGATCGAACGAATAACAAATAAAATCTTTAGTAAATGAATTGCCACTTCAGGTGGGCACACCCCCGCTGTAAAGGCAATTGTGCGAATAACATAAATTAATATGAAGAATAAAAAATATGATTTACAATAATAAAAATATAACCTAATATATATGAATTAATTACACTTGGAAAACCTAGCCGACATGGCTAGGTTTGTTATGTAGCATGACTTCCCTCCTCGGAAAGCTTTTTCCTCAAAGCTAGAAATGACTAGAAAATACTTTCAGATTCCTAGGTTGCATCCTCTTTAGGTAAGTCCTGCCACTTTATGAGAAACTCTTAGATGTGACCGGATCTTAGTCTGTGTGATCTGGTTTGTACAATCGCTTCTAGTTGGAGATATATACGACCTTCTTCGTCAAGCACTAGTAATTCTGACTGAGATTGTACTTTCTGACTGATCACCTTCTTGAGACAAGAGACATGAAATACTAGATGTATTCATGATGAAGGAGGCAAATCTAATTGATATGCCACTTCTCCAATGCGACGTATAATTTTGTAAGGAACGTAAAATCGAGGAGCTAACTTCTGACTAGACTTGATCTTTAATGACAACTGTTTGTAGGGTTGAAGACGCAAGAACATCATATCACCGAGATTGAATGCCCTTTCTAAACGATGCCTATCTTGTTGTTGCTTCATGCTATTTTATGCTTGGACAAAATTATCCTTCAGAATAGTGAGTATTGATTGACGTTGCTGAAACCAATCATCTACTTGGGCCACTTTGGAGGATCCTGGTACATAATCTGCTACAGTTGGTGGCTTAGTTTTGTACAATGCTTCAAAAGGAGACATCTTAGTGGAATAATAGTAAGAAGTGTTGTACCACCATTCTGCCAATGATAACCACTGACTCCATTGATATTGTTTATCCTGAACAAAACATCTTAGATAGGTACCCAAATATTTGTTAACTACCTCTGTTTGACCATCTGTTTGTGGAGGTATGCAGAAGACATATTTAATTTGGTACCACTAAGTCGAAACAATTCTCTCCAAAAATTGCTAGTAAATATGCGATCATGATCACTTACAATATTTTTGGGCATTCCATGTAATTTGAAAATTGAATCCATAAATACCTTGACCACTTTGCTTGCTGAAAATGGATGTTGTAAATCCTGGAAGTGAGCATAGTTGGAAAGGCGATCAACTACCATGGAAATTTCTATTTTACCTTCCGACTTAGGAAGACCTTCAATAAAATCCATGGAAATATGTTCCCACTGGTGATCCAAAATAGGTAACGGTTGAAGCAACCCTAGTGATTTGACTATTTCTCCCTTATTGTGTTGGCACACTTCACATTCAGCTACCCATTGCTTAACCTCTGCTTTTAATCCTTTCCAACAAAAGGATTTTTTAACCCGCATGTAGGTTTTTAGAAACCCTGAATGTCTTGCTAATGGAGAAGCATGTGACTCCTCTAGAATTTGTGCTTTGATTGGTGAATTGTGAGGGATGTAAATGCGACTCTTCTTACGTAATATTTGGTCATCATATGTGAAAAGAGGGTATTTAGAGGAACCCATAGATAATTCTTGAATTATTTGAGTTGTTTCACTATTGGACAACCATTCTTCCTGCAACTGAGACACCCACTGCGAACATGGTCCTGAAATGGCATTAATAACGACTTCATCTTTGTATTTTCTAGAAAATGCATCTGCTGCCACATTTTCTTTACCTTTCTTATATTCAATCACAAAATCATATCCCAATAATTTAGTCAACCACTTATTTTGTTCGGGATAAGAAAACCTTTGTTCTATAAAATGCTTGAGACTGCTATGATCAGTTTTAATAATAAAATGACTATTGATTAAGTAAGTCCTCCATTTTTCCACTGCATGTAAAATAGCCAACATTTATTTTTCATAGGTGTATCTACCCAAAATTTTCCCTTAAAGTTGTTTACTTTCAAATGCCAAGGGATGACCCTCCTGCATTAGTACTGCACCAATACCTGTTCTTGGGGCATCACATTCAATGACAAATGGTTTTTGGAAGTCTAGAGTGGCCAAAACTGGAGTCGTACACATTGCCTCCTTGAGAGCCTTGAAGGCTTTGGTAGCTACTTCTGACCATTGAAAAATATCCTTTTTGGTGAGAGTCATGAGAGGACCCACAATTTTTCCATAGTTACGCATAAAATTATGGTAATAGCCTGTGAGGCCCAAAAAACCATGAAGTTTCTTGATGGTTTTAGGCAAAGGCCAATCTTGTATGGCCTTAATCTTATTGGGATCCACCTTAACACCTTCCATAGATACTATATGACCGAGGTACTTAACTTCTTGAACACCAAAGGAGTATTTAGATCGTTTGACAAACAAATTTTCCTTGTGTAGGATATGGAGAACTCTGTCCACATGTGCTAAGTGATCTTTCCATGATTTACTATAGATAAGTATGTCATCAAAGAAGACTAGAACAAATTTACGTAAGAATGGATGAAACACCTGGTTCATGAGACTTTGGAATGTAGATGGTGCATTAGTGAGACCAAAGGGCATGACCAAGAATTCATAATGACCTTCATGAGTTCGAAAGGTTGTTTTGGGAATATCCTCGTCCCTAACTCGGATTTGGTGAAACCTTGAGCATAAGTCCAATTTGGTGAAGAATTTGGCACCATGTAGCTCATCTAGTAAATCATCAATGACAGGAATAGGAAACTTATATTTGATTATGATTTTATTGAGAGAAAAAAAATTTGGATACATACACTAAGAATTGTCTTTTCTACGAGCTAAGACATGTGAGGAATAAGGACTAGTACTATGATGGATGACACCATGGTCTAATAGTTCTTGGACAACCTTCTCAATTTCTATTTTCTAGGGTTGGGGATATCGATAAGGATGACCATTGGGTGGAATACTACTAGGCACTAGATGTATGGCATGGTCATGAGATCTTTTAGGAGGTGAAGAACACAAGCTTATACTGAGAGTGGGGGTTGAACAGTATAGTGTCCAATTTTTATTTTTTTTCCAAGCCAATATTAATTAGTGTCCTCAATTGCAATAACCAAATATAGCAGTGTGCATTAATAACATAGATAACAATAGTAAGCAAGTGCACAAATCATCACACACAATTGAGACACAATATTTAACGTGGTTCCCCCAATGTGGGGTAGTCCACAAGATATTATCCTTATAATATTTCATAAATAAATAGGGATCCTTCTCCCAATACAAATGATTGCTTTGATCTACTCAAAGCTAGGATGTCTTGATCTGCTTAGGTGGGCTCCACTAATCTGCTCATCTAGGCTCTCCACTGATCTGCTCATCTAGGCTATCCACTAATATGCTCAGGTAGGCTATCCAATGATATGCTCAACTAGGCTCTCCACTGATTTGCTCAGCTTGGCTATCCACTGATCTGCTCAACTAGGCTATCCACTGATTTTCTTAGCTAGGCTATCCACTAATCTGCTCAGTTAGGCTCTCCACTGATCTGCTCAGATAGGCTATCCACTGATCTGCTCAACTAGACTATCCACTGATATGCTTAGCTAGGCAACTGATGTTGATGTGTTTTCTATTTCTATCCTGTCTCTTCCACTGCTCACAAATCTGCCTTAATGCCTTCTCACAAGGCTTAAACAATCCTGCTCAAACGCTGTCCCAAATCTATCCCAAAAGCCTTCTCAAAGGCTCAACCAATCATGCACAAAAGTTTTCTCAAATATGTCCAAAATTTTTGTCCCAAAAGCCTTCCCAAAGGCTCAACCAATCATGCACAAAATCTGTCTCAAATATGTCCATAAATTTTATCCCAAAAGCCTTCTTAAAGGATCAACTAATCATGCACAAAAGCTATCTCAAATCTATCCAAAAATTTTATCCCAAAAGCCTTTCCAAAGGCTCAACCAATCACTCTCAAGTAGCACTCAAATATCAACCACAAATAAACTAAGGCAAGGCTCAATGATGAACTCAACAATAGATAACAAATGAATGATGACAATACTCAACAATGTGCTCAACAATGAATGGCAATGTACTCTTCAATGGATGACAACAATGATCCAAAATGATCTCAATAATGTATGACAAATGATCTCTCAAATGGATGACAACAATGCTCAACAATGTACTCTCAAATGGATGACAACAATGCTCAACAATGTACTCTCAAATGGATGACAACAATGCTCAATAAGGTACTCTCAAATGGATGACAAATGATCTCTCAAATGGAAACCTCTCCAAGCAATAACAATGAGGACTTCAACCAACCAAGGACAATCTCCATAAGTGATAGCAATAGGTTCTCAATAATATATTCCTCATGCAATGTCAATAAGCTTTCAAGAAACAAGCACAACTCCCTCAAGCAAAGAGCTCTCAAATAGCCAACAATGATCTCCTCAAATGAAAGACAATTGTATCCACAAGTGACTAGCAAATGATCTCCTCAATGGTCTCAAATAGTGGCAATGTACTCAAGTAATCAACAATAATCTCCTCAAAGCAATAGCAAAAACCTCCTCAATAATGGCAATACTCTCAATGAACTCCACTAAAGCAATCATGGAACTAAAGTATCAATTTTATCCATAAAATTGATTTTCTAATCCATCCACTTCCTCTCAATAGCCAAGGCACATAATCAAGCAATTTGTCTTCAAATTCAAACCCTAAATCATGTGCATGTCTTCTAACTCAAGGTAGCAATTAACTAGGTCTCAAGTTCCTAGTTTAATTTCATAATTAAATCATGCACTAGGACATATAACAAGTTCAACACTTTTCAACCTTATGACTCCCTAATTTCATTAACACATACATCAAGCACCTATGCTTTTATTTTTAATTCCACACCTTATAACTCCACATACAACAATCACAAATATTTAACTTCACATGTTATAACTCCCTAAGCACATACAACAATTATTTATTTTCAGTAAATACCTTATGACTCCCTAGTTATAATAGAAATGATTTTCAATGCACCAAAACTTTGGCAATATCAAATATTACCATGTGCTAGAGATAAATACATTTTTACAAAATTCGTAGCCTTCGCAACCTTCGAAATAATTAATGCCTTTGCCAAAATTAATGCTCCTTCACCACCTTCAAAATTGTTAATGCTTTGCCAAAAATCAATGTGCCTTCACACCTTCGAAATCATCAATGCCTTACCAAAAATCAATGTGCCTTCACACCTTCGCGGGAGTCGAAATCTGTTCCTATCGCCTAGCGTTGTGAGGCACTTACCACGTGGGCACTAGCCCACATTGGGATTTTAATCCCAAACACCCAACTTTAACCTGTGCTCAAATCAGAAACTCGATTTTACTTTCTTAGCAAAACACTTTGCCCTTGGCGGGATTCGAACAACGAAACTGCCTTGTGCAAAGTTCATGCGCTACCAACTGTGCTATAGGATCCTGCGTGACGTCACTTTCCCATGCTGTTTACTTGACCTTGCTCTCAAATCGAAAGTTATTTATCCTTCTTTCTTTGTTGCTCCCCTTTCGACGACTCTCTCTCATGCGCTATATCAAGTCTTAAATAATCAAAGGTTTTTACCTTTTATTTATATGCACCTCCATGCCTTCAAATGACACTGACGAATATTTATTTATATTCCTAACCTTTGCACGTCGACGGATAATATAATACAACCTTAGACCTTAGAATTATTAAATAAAAATTTAATAATTCACCTTTTAAATTTGAATTGGGATATCTCCTTCATTCTTTTGAAATTCGTCATGAAACTTTTTGCACCTAAGTTTTATTGGAAAACCTTTTCATCCATCATAATTTGGATAAGTCTTAGCATAGTGGTTTTAATGAAAAACCCTTTCCAATGGTTTTAATGAAAACCCTTTCCGTTGGTTTTAATAAAAAACCCTTCCGTCGGTTTTAATAAAAACCCTTACCATTGGTTTTAATAAAAACCATTAATATAATATTTAAATAATTAAATATTATATGCCTCTTGTGCCACAAAACCCCGTAAATATCTATGCTCTCCAAAATATCATAAATGATTATTTGTAAGTGCTTTTTCCACCAAAACTCAATGTGATCCATGTGACATCAATGACAACACAAAATAACTCAAATTACCAACAGGAGGTAGTCTTGTTGGTTCTTGAAAAACCTCCCCATAGTTAGCCACAATGATTTGGAGATCGTCTTCTTTGATTTCAGGTATATCTTGGTCTAATTTCTCTATGCAATTGATTTGGGTTACAAATCCCCCACCATATTTTCTTAATATCTTTTCCATGCTATGTGAACTTACAACTTTTGATGGAGGTGTGGGTAGCCCTTGAAGGCAAATAGTCCTCCCATTGGATTGCCATTTGACAAAGTGATGTTTGTGGTTAAAACCCATTGTGGTTTCCAAATTTTCCATCCATGCAACGCCTAAAATAACTTCCAAATTTCCTAATTCCATAACAAAAAGAGGACCTTGCCAAGTATACGTACCCATTTGTAATGAAACTGAAGATGTCTTACCTAGACATTGAGAAATTTTCTTGCTTGCAGTTCTGACTTGAAACCGATCTTGACTAGAAGAGAAGACGTGCAACCCAAATGTCCTTGCAAGTTTTGCATCAATGAAGTTGTGAGTACTTTTAGAATCAATTAATATTGTCACCCTCTATTTCTAAATGAAACCTGCCACCTTCATTGTATGGTAAGAGGATAACCACATAAGAGCATGTACTAAAATAGTCATGGTATCCTCCTCAGCGATGACTTCGTTGCGTTCATTTTGGTCCTCAACTGGGATATACTCAGGTGCGTCGTACTCCTCTATTTCTTCTTCTTCTTTGTCGACATATTCAATCTAAAAGTTTTGTCGTGGCGTACATGCTTGATATTTTTGATGATGAGTGCGACATTTGTAGCAAAAGTACCATGACGGTTGATCATTTTTGTGGAAAGAGTTGTTGCAGAATGGAGGTCGTCCATATGAATCACGTCGTGTGGATGAGCCTATGTGCGCCTTTGTCTCTACCAAATCAACAATCCTTATACACTCATCCAACTTGGATGGATTGTGTAGGTCTACTTCAACTTTAATATGTGCTTTTAATCCATTTCGAAAATCCGCTACTACCACGTCTTGTTGTAGGTCTTGTGCATAGTGAAGCATACTAGTGAATTTTGAAATATAGTCCCCTACTGATCCTGTTTGCTTAAGTGACAACAATCGTACTGTGTATGAACCTGTGGGACCTTTATCGAATCTATGAAGAAAGACTTTGTTGAAAGTATCCCAATATAATGCATACTAGGGATCCTCACATTTATACCATGTAAACCACTGATAAGCTTCAGTGCCAAATTTGGTTGTTGTAAAAGGGACTTTGTCCCCTTCCTAGAATTTGTAGAATTCTAATATGCCTTCCATTTTTGCAATCCACCCGCGTGGATCCTGGCCTTCAAAGGTAGGCATGTCAATGCATGGATAATTGAATCCAGTTGGACCTCTTGGTTGGGAGTGAACATTGTTTCTATATTGTTCCTCGTTACTCCTCTGTCTCTAGTTGTTATTTTGATAAGGTCTGTTAAAACCTCTTTATTGCTCCATATTTTCTTCATTACCCCCATCCTCAATATTTTGGTGACCATTGTGATTCAGGGACTAACTATTTTGACCTCTATGGTGTGTATAGTCGTCATAGTAGACGTCCGTACTCCAGTGATTGGAACTAGAAGGATTTGGTTGGGGCGGTTTCCTAGATGCGTTGAAGCTTGCAGTCATCATCTGAAGATTTAATATTAAATATTTTAACACCTCATAAGTGATTAAGGGACAATTACTTTCTACTTGAGTGACATTCTCTTGTGAGGAATGCGGAGAGGTATTGGATGCCATTGGGTTGACCACTGGATGACTCGGATTAAAACTACCAATTCTAGCAGAAGGAGAATTTTTTGTACCTTCGCTTCGATGAGATCTTCTTATGTTGTTGTTGGGAGTCTCTGAGCTTGATAGACGATTGTTAGATTCTTTGATCCAACTTCTTCTCATGCACCTTCCAAAAGATCTTGATTAGAAGTCTTTGAGCATCAACTTTTTACAGAATTTTGTTTTAAATTGCCCAAAAAAATTATTTTGTATTCCGTCGAATTGTCGCTCCAACTGCGACGCGGATTTGAACTGTTGTTTTTTTTTACCTCCTTGACAATAATTTTGACACTTTTTCTTGACAAGACAACAACTTTTTGACACTTTTATTGACACTTTTTTGACAACAATTTGACAAGACAACTTTTTGACACTTTTTTGACAATAATGGCCAAGACAAGAAACTTTGCGACACCTTTAGACAATTATTGAGTAGAACTGGACCCAACAAATTGTGACCACGATAAGATGCGTGAGTGGACAGCCGAAGATAGTTAGAACACGACACTGACACATGACGAGGACACGAAGAATGGCGACTCCGACCAAGACTTGATAGGATGTGGAACCCGACACGCGAATATTACTGGACAGGTTTTGACACGACCCACTATGCACCAAGACTGACAGACAAGACCCAATGACTAGGATCGAGACTGACACGGGAATACTATCGGACAGGACCCGACACGACACACTATGCACGAAGACTGACAGACAAGACCCAACACTACGCACGTGGAGAAGAAACGAAACTAGGACAATGAGACAACAAGGTATGATACGTAGGCTAAGATGCGTATGATACGTAGGCTAATATGCACAACCACCACGATATGTGTGAGAGAAGGCAAGATGTAGTGTGTGATCGAAGCTACAACTAACACTATATGGCTTTTACCTTTTAAACCCCTCTACGGACTCCACGCTGTCGATGTGGGATAAATGAGCCAGAAACCAAAAAAAAATATTTAACCCAATGACATCAAACTTAAATAATTTTAAATACCTTAGCTTTCGTGGTTAATTTGTTTTAATCGAACACGATGATTGGCTCCCGACTATGGACGACGTGGGCTATGATTTTGGGCTTGTTTCTCTACGATCGATCGACGTATAGCATGGAAAGTGAAGCGTTTCTGCTTCCTTCCCCTTCCCTTCTTGGTTGGTCTGCCTGCGACACGCTTGTGTTGGGAAAAACTTTGATAGCTCGATGTATACGTCATAATTAGTTTCACCTTTCGAAAGCGAAATCACATTAAAGTCGCCAAAAACCATAAACCCTTGATAAATGTGGGTTGACAACCCGAACTAGCGGTATTAGGGCACTGCTATTTTCGTTTCTTCGTGGACGAACCCAAAATTTCATGGCCTGCAAACTGAGATGGTGCTTTACTGACCAGCGGAAGATGATTTTGTCAAAATCACTGGGATGATGCCACTTGGTGAGAAACCAGTACCTGGTCTCTCTTGAAGTCCACACAAAATATAATTATCTAGAAATACAACAGAAATAATATACAGGGACTCTTAGTAATTCAAGGATCGAAAGAATAGCAAATCAAATCTTTAGTAAATGAATTGCCACTTCAGGTGGGCACACCCCTGCAGTAAAGGCAATTGTGCGAATAACACAAATTAATGTGAAGAATAAAAAAGATGATTTACAATAATAAAAATCTAACCTAATATTTATGAATTACTTACACTTGGAAAACCTAGCCGACATGGCTAGGTTTGTTATGTAGCATAGCTTAAAAGAACATTAATGCAAAGAATAAAATGGAGAATAAACAACGTGTGCAGATGCACAAAGAGTTTTTAGGACAGGAAAATGAATTTTGTGGTGGGAAAGGGCTTGGTGCCCAATTTCAAATTTTGGAAATTGAAAATTTGAGAATTCAAAACAAGATGCAAGCCAAATTCCCTTCATTATCTTGACATCTTCTTCAGTCGCTTTGAAGGAAAATATATTTTCTATTTTTGAGTGGTGTAGCTTTGTTCTTTTGCTCTGCTACCATGTTGAAATGTACAATACTTTCCAAAAATATTCTAATACATTCACCATGATCATATCTAAAGACATTAATAAATAAGAGAGGGGGAGAACCCCACAATATATTTAATATATCACACACTAACACAATAGATCAATCATTCAGAGGTATTTAAATGATATCACATTTCCAATTAAACGTTAACTTCAAGCTAACATGACTTGAAGGATAAATTACGATATAATAAATATATTACATCCTTTAATCCAAGTTATCCGTAAAGGTAGATTAACCAATATCACTAAGGATGCATACATGGAGGATGCCCTTAAGCTTACATGACGATACCTATAGATTTATACAAGTGACATCCAAAAGCTTACATATTTGTTGCACCTAAGCTTACATAAAAATTCTTGTAGACATACATATATACTTGCATGTAGACTATATTAAGAGTGCTCAAACATTTTTCACACAATTTGCCTTAGTCTAATAAGATAAGCTTACACACTTTAACAAGAAATATGGTAGAAAAGAGTTATAACAAAACTTGGAACGACCACTTCTTAATCGAAGAGTAAGCTATATTCATGAGTATAAATTATTCTTTTTACTATTTGTATCACATGATTCAAAACAAATCATTCCAAACCAAGCCAACTTTATAAAATGAAATCCTTCCTTGTATTAATTGAAAAATGGTGTTGCCCTTGCGACAATGCAATTGTTTGGGCTTTGACTCTTCTTCAAAAGATTCAAGGTTCAAACTTGATGTGTATGTGGATGTGTGTTAATCCCCCGTTGATAAGCTTAGCTCTCGCCTTTGCTAAAGGTCATGGTTAATATAAAAAATGTTCAACCCTAAACATTGCTAGTATAAGTTTTTCATACTACCTAAAGCTAAAAAAAAAACAAACAAACATTTCCCTGCCTTCACATGAGCCACCATACATAATTTAGGAGGCTAGTCTTCAACAATAACTACTAAATACCCCATTCAACAAAAGGATCGAAGTAGGTAAAACATTTGAATGAAGGGTATGAAGTAAATCCAAAGATGAAAAACAATACATTAAAACTTTGTATTCAAGCAGTTCAATGGTTTGGACTTTGGCTTTTATTTGGGAGGTTCAAGGTTCAAACTTCGGTGTGGGTAAGTGTGTTTCGGGTAGAAGGTTCAAGGTTTAAATTGTGATGTGGACGAGTGTGGGTAAGTGTGTTTCGGGTGGGAAGTCCAAGGTTTAAACTGTGATGTGAACGAGCGTGTTAAGGTTGGATGTGTGTATAGCCCCTATTAATAAGCTCAATTCTTACCTTTATTAAAGGTTATGGTTAAAATGAAGATGTCCAACACTAAAAAACAATACTAATTTTAATAAAAAAAACTTTATACCTTATAAAAAACAATATTTTTTTTTGTTAGGGTAATGACAAAATGAAAGGAATCTTTCTTATTATTAGGGAACCTAAAATACAAGAAAATTCCTTTAAACTCGCGCCATCGTGCAATGATCGTATATAACTCTGATTTTCCTTTCGTTGCTCTTGCAGTATACACAATGAATATATCTTACACCACTCCATTTCCATCGACAGGAGCACGCTGTATTCATCTCACTTCTTCGTTCCATTTAAAAATTCAACGGCCCATTCTTACCGGACGATTTAAACTTTCTACGGTCGCCTCGCTTCTGAAAAATAAGGATGCAAGTCCTTCCTTTGAAGCCCCCAAATCGTTTGTTCCTCGCTTGCAAGCGCCTTCGAGTCACAATTTAGTAGGGCATGTCGATGTGAATGTGAATGCTGGATTTCAGAACGCAAAGATTCGTGCAATCCCTCCCGCAGAGCAGGCGCTTTTCTTAATTGCATTCGTATTATGTACGGTACGCATCTTTATTCATTTTTGTGTTTGGAATTCGGTTTATTCGATCTTTTTGAACCACCCGTGGCATCGATGGGTTTATTTATTTTTATTTGGCCCCTGTTGCATTTAAAATTATGCTCGCTAAGTTAACGAGGGCTTTGCTGCTTCCTCCCATCCTGTTGTCTGGTTTAGGGTCACCAGAAATTAAATTAAAAAATGACTTAGAATATTGATTCTGAAGTGGCCAGATTTCAATTTTCAACATATTACATATACTGAAAAATTCAACGAATGTGGATGTGTCTGGTTAAAATTGAAGGAGAATTTGGAGCTAAATAGGGTTTAGGGATTAACATAATAAATAGTTTAAAAGCAGGAGTTTGAAGTTAAGATTGAAAGGGACGGAGGAGGAAGACGTGAGAATAAGTTTTGCAGAAACTACAGGATGAGAGGGTCACCTGCATCTATGGCAGGCATTATTATACAAAAAAGCATAATAAGTTGAAGGCACCCCTGGAGACAGATTGCACCTGCAAATGCACACAAACATAGTCGGAATATTTATTTAAAATAACAATTATATTGAGAATGAAAATAGATTGCAACATAAGATGGACAGATTCCTTATGTATAAGAAGAAAAGATCCAAGACCTTAGCCACTCCCCCCAAAATTAAGAGATTCCGTGACCCTTTTGTATATTACAAAACGTGAGTTAACCAACATATATCATTATAAAAGGGTCATGGTTTGACCACGAAGAATGGTGTCTGAATGGGCTACCTTCCAAGTTGCAAATCCCCGACGGTGCAGATAGGAACAAGTGCAAGCCTCAAGTGACTGACATTCTAGTACCCCTATCATGGCAGCAAACATGGGACCTGTTGTCGCGGCAAGACATGGTACATGCCAACGTGCAGCCTGTTAGGCAGGCAGAGGACCAGAAATAATGAGATAATTTCGAATGAGGTAATTTCTCTTGGGTCTACTTCTAAAGATCATAGCTCCTTGATTGCTGAGCTGATTTGCGAAAATAATTTTCTTTTGGACAACTCAAAGTTGATCTAGAGGCTTTGAATTTGCCAAACAGGGAAAAAAAGAAAAGAAAGAAAATGCTTCAAAAGGCCTCAAAATTGCATTGACCCGATTTTTGTACCAAACTGTCAACTGTCATTACTCGCGTATTAGCACTAAGTTGACATGAAGGGGAGAAAAATTGTACCAAACACATTGTAACCTTTGGAAGATGAACCACTTCATCTCTTGACGTAGTCTCTTCATATTTTAGTGTGCATACTAGATAAAAACACCGTCCAAACGTGAGACAGACAACAAATATATAGACTTGATTTCTCTTCACATAGATCTATTGTATAGATTGGAGAGTCTGCATCACTTCACATCTCTCCTTAGAGATTTGGCCTGTGCTTTCTACATCTCTTCTCAGAGATTTTGCCCGAGCCATTTTACCTCTCTTTACAAAGACTTATTTTACAAATTGTTGTAGTTGATTTGTTCTTAACTTCATCTTGTATTCTAATGGTCTCATCTGCCTATATTCTCTGGAGCTCAATAGGTTTCTAAGTGTATATGCTCAAATTAGAATTGTTAGTTGGCCTTTCCCAAGCTTATGAATTTCAAAGTTTTTCATTGCTATAACACATTAGTCCTATATATGGTGTGCTATTCATCAGGTCCTTTCTTTGTCGCAGATCTGTGCTGTAAGAATAGAAGTTCATTGTATGTTTGCTTAAACGAGGTCAGGCTACATGAAGTTTGGTCTCAACATACGTGATTTAATAGATTACGTTACCACTTCAAAGGATCTGAGATGGTAGGTAGCATCGAAACGTCAAATTCCTTCAAGTCATTGCTGAATGAAGCGTTGGACAAATATAGGATAAAGATGCTCAACAAGTTCATGCAATCTTATGGTGAGTCCCTACCTCAACTCATCCTTCTCCAGTAGGGAGATCTTTTGGAAGCCTGACACCATTCAAGGTACAAGTGAATTTTGATATTCCTATTTTTGAGAAAGATATTGAAACAAAAGCAATGGAAAATTGACTAGATCAATTACAACGATGTTATTGGGTGTATGATTTATTTGAAGATTAAAATATCCATTTGTACTTCTTAGAGATACTATGCCTGTCAAATATTTCTGGGAAGCATATCCACCTAAACCAGGAAATAAAATATAGAAGCAGGCATACTTGACTTGAAGCCTACATGGACAGGTTTTGTAGACTTTATCAAAGACAAGTACTTTTTTGTCAGAAAGTATGATAAACAATATTTCAAGTGTTAATAACTGCGCCAAGGATGGGACTAGTTGGTGAAGGACTCAAATGCTGTAGTGGTTTGCATCGGCATGTCTAGATTGAAATGGATTGTTTATCTATCTATATATATATGACCAAGATCGACGAAAAATTTAGGAATAAACATAATTCAAAGAAGAACCACTTCAACAATTAAAAATCACACAACCTGAGAAGGAAAAGGGTGGTCCCAACTTCGAAGGCAATGGTCCACAAAAGAACTAGTTAGGCAAGCAATGACTATATCACTGTAGCACAACAATTGCATTCCCAAATTGAAGGTATGAGAAAGTATCAAGCAACAACAAACATTAATAGCAATGATTCATGAACATGCACATAAAAGGAATCTCAAAGATAGATCAAGTTAACAACTAAAACAATTTACTTTCATTGATATACACACAAATTAGTACAATATTACCAACACACATACATGAGATGCGAACAATATACAAGCATTGACTATCAAGGTACTCCACAGGTACAAATATCTAACGATTAATGTAGGGGGTCTATAAATAACAAAAATCGGTGAGGGAAGTAGTGGCGTAACTACACAACCAACCTTGTACCTGTTAGCTAACAACAGCTACCCCGTACATAACAAATCATCCTATGCGTGCATGACACCAAGCACTTTGCGCACATAACACCAAAACACATTGCATACAACTTGTGCAACATGATATTTACAAACATATGAAATGAAACTATGTGCAATCCAACTGCATGTGTACTCATAACTTGTAGGCATCCTAATCAAGCTCGAGGTGACAACCAACCTTGTACCTGTTCAGTAGCAACAGCTACCCCGCACATAACAAATCATCTCATGCGTGCATAACACCAATCACTTTGCGCACATAACACCAAACACATTGCGTACAACTTGTGCAACATGATATTTACAAACATATGAAATGAAACTATGTGCAATCCAACTGCATGTGTACTCATAACTTGTAGGCATCCCAATCAAGCTCGAGGTGGCGCTTATGGCTATTCCACATCAGAATTGCCATCTACATTTACCCTCCCCTCTAAACTGGTCAACGTCCTTGTTGACTGCTACATAATGCCTGCCTTGGGGACTAGGCTGGTGTACTAGAGAAGGCCCCCAGATAGGAGGAGAAGTGGGAATGTGGATAGGTTCCACACCCATCCGATGATGTTGTTCCTTCAATGCATCACTTTCTTGCTTCAACTTGTTGGTGTAGTTCCCGTACTGAGTCCATTGAACATCATGATGGCCAACTCGCCTAGTCAGCTCTTGATTTGTCTTCCTCAACTCTTGGTTTCTGCCCTCAAGTGCTGAAATCTTCCCTTGGGCTTGCTCCTTTTGCAGTGATTCCATATCCCTTTTACGCAATACCATCTCCACTTGAGCCCATGCCTTCAATTGCTAAAGTTCTTCTTCTGTCTCCCTTACACAGGTTGCCTGTTGCTCAAGCATCATGCTCAAACTTGCCATATCATGAAAAGTCTACAACCCTATGGTCAACCATTAGATCAAGTAAGTCAATAGTTCAAATTGGTATATGTGGGTTCCACTTATGGTGCCAATTTGTACTTCTTTACTGTTGGAGGAGTAGGATATGCGTCGAACTTGTTGTTTGGGATATAAATTCAAGGAGGATGTCGGTACAACACTCGCATATCGTCTAGGAGCTCTTTCACTTCAATCATGGTATGGATATTGCTTTCTCCCATCTCCCATGGTTGGGTCTATGTGAATTGGGCTAGCCATATCATCCTTATCTCATCTCAATCCCAGTTCGTCAATCTAGAAACCTCATTCTCCATCCTGATTGTCTAGATTCTCCATTGCCCAATGACACTAGACTCGAACTCCCTATGCATCCAATCCCATTGCTCCAGTCATGTGGCTAAAAAGGTTTTGTTGTTGTTAGTAAATCAAATCACCCTCCATAGGTGGTTTGCTCAACTTTGGGTGTTTAAGCAAAAGGTGCTTGTTGTTATCACTCTCCCATTTAGCCTCATCATCATCCTGTTCATCTCTTGAAGCTTCCTCGTCGTTCTCATCCTCGTCTTTTTTGGGATCTTCCTCAACCGCTTTTCCTTCCTATCTCTTCCTATGAAGTGATTGCTCTTTTATCCTGTACTTCATTTGAACAATCTCCTTCGTTGTCTAGATACTCGGCTCACTGACCTCTATCACATTCTGTGCTGGTTCTTTTTTGGTGGGAACAACACCTTGCTGCTCAATCTGCATAGGTTCACATCCATCAATGGCTTCTCTAATGGAGCGAAAGATGTGAATTATGTTGCCTTCTCTTTGTACTCATGCCAAGGGGTTTCAAAATCCTCCAAATCTATGGGTCGAGACACCATCCCCACCTCTGCTCTTGTAGTGACCATGACAACCTGTTCTGTTTTCATCTGAACCAAAGGCTCAAATGCTCTTTGCAAGCTTGGTATCGTGAAGTCAAATTTAAATCCAGGTGGTCTTGTCTCATCCATCGTACTCTTAGGAGTTGTGTTCATGGCCTCCAACGCAGCATCAAATTCCACTATCTTTTGTGCCACATCATTAATTGTCTCTTTGCTATGTTGGTTCTGTTGTCCTCCTTGTACTGTGGTTGATTTTGCTTGTGGCTACGACTTCTCATTCTCTTGCACAACTTATCTTCCAACTTCTCTGTCAACTGGCTGCACCTCTTTCATAGCCCCCTCCTTTTATTGCTTCTCCACCCGCTTCTTCTATAGAATTGCCCCAACTTGCACAACATCGACTTGCGTAGTTCCACCTGCTTGCACTGCAAAACTCTTTGTGTGATTTCCTTTGTAGTCACCAATGTTGTAGGTGTTGTTGTAAACATTTGTTTCTTTTGCAAAAGTGGAGTGACCTACAACTATGGATTCTACTTTTGAAATTGTAGGCTGTCCTTTTTGCTATGCACTGCCCCACGCAGACTACTATAGTGGATGTGACTTTCCACCACTAAAACACACTTCTCGAGCCACTCTTATGATGGATAGATGGATTTTGTTGAGCTATAATCTTTACTGGTTGCTTTGGCAATTGAGGTTTCTCCTCCACGACCTCATCATCACTTTTTGCACTTTGACTTATCTGCAAGAGCATTTGTGACTGAGGTTTCTCCTCCATGGTCTCATCATCACTCTTTGCACTTTGACTTATCTTCAAGAGCATTTGTGTCATATGCAACCTCCACCTCCTTTGAAGAGTCTATAGTCTCCACCATTGGTGTCGCTACTGCAGTCTTCGTCTTCTTCTTTGCCATGGTTCTAGGAAGTATGTACATGCTGCACTTGTGGAATGATGGTCCACTGGAAAATGGATGGTATCTCCTCTACAATCACTATTGGTGTTCCCATCCCGGGTATGCAAATTAGTGGCATGAAATGCCATTGAAATTTTTTTGGTCATCTTCAACCTGAAATTGTGAATCCGCTTCTCTAAGTATGATGCCTGGTCATACTTGGTCCATCCATGATACACTGCGTGTATGGAACAAGAGATGTAGGCATCTTCAAGGCCCATTATTCGCAAGGTAGTCTCGACATCACCACACACATGGCACACTTGGGTTGATTCGTACTCAATTGGTGCAACTTCAATCCTCTGCTACCGTGCTTCGTGAGCTTGTCTACCTTGTCCTTTGTCAAGTTGGAATACTTGTTATCCTTCAACTTATACATGTCAAATTCCTTATTGCAAATTGGTCGGTTGTTTGGTCCAAGCAACTTGAACACCCTTTGGAAATCACTTGCATCAAGTGTCACTCATACTTCCTACTTCCCAACCAAGATCTTGCTTCTTTGGTCCGCATCGTATTTCTTCAACATCTAGCGTAGATAGGGCTTAAAGAACACCTTGTTGAAGTTCGACACCTACATGATGTGATGTATCAAAGCATTTCAAAATGCAGACTTAAAGGGGTCTTTTTGGTGTTCCTATGACCATCTCCTAGGAACTTCTGTTCGCGATATCCATGTTATTTCGTAAGGGGATGTCTACATCCTCCCTTTAGCTTTTCCTTTTATTGGGAACAAAGCCTCATTCTTTTCCTCACTCTTGCCCTTTCCATTGCCTTCCTGCATCTTTGATGGTGAATGTCTCTCAGGCATATGGGTTTTAGAATACGATCTCAAATTGTTGCCTACTGCTCTCGAATGTGAATGGTGCTTATGTCGAGACTCACTTCTATATTCTTCTCTTCCTTGTTTGGTGGATAGCTATATGTGCACTCCTTCATGTGTGACTCCTTGTCTTAGCTCCTCCACACATCTTCACTCCATGGTGTTGCACTATTTGTTGCGGAGTGGATATGAAAGGTACTCTTTGCAACTTTGGATCTTGGTCTTGCTCTACAATTTGGGGTTTGAATTGCATTCCTTCTCCCGCTAATTCTTGTGCACAATAAGCTTCCTCAACTTCCTCTCTTCTTTGTGCACTTAAATCTTCTTTGCAAACAATTGGGAATAATTGCATGGGAACGACCTACACCCTTGTTGGACCCTATCTATAGTAATGACCTCAAAATCCTCGGTCCTTCAGTGCCAACATGTCAAATTTGTGCAAATGCACAACTCTTGACAACGTGCCCTAGCTGAAATTACACCAACTCCACAATTAGGGCACTTTGAATCTTCTTTGGAATATTCAAATTCTTTTCTTAGGCAACTATGGTTTCCCCTTGGATGACCCAACTCACCTCCTTTCTCCTCCAAACAATCACTTCTCCCCTTGGAACAACTCATTCCCTCCTTCGGATGATGTATTTCTCTTGGTGGGTGACTGATTTCATGACCTAGATGACCTTGTTCAGGTAGACGACCTTCCTCTTCACACAAATGACCGATTTCAAGTTCCCGCCAGCCCACATTTCCATTCAAACGACACTCTTATCTATTTAGATGACCTTGCTTCGAACTTAGATGGCTTGCTCTCAACATCGGTTGGCCTTGACTACCTTGTTCATATCTCTATTAGCTGTGGCCTTGCTCTTGACGATCCTCTTTCTCCCCTAAATGGCCTGGTGCGTCCTCCCGACAACTTGATATCCTTTCCTTTCTTTACCCATGAGTTCCACTTCTTGGATGACCTTGACATCCGTTGCCCTTTTCTCCATATTCAATAGTAGGCCTTGGAAGACCTGCATTTCTCCTCGTTTCACATTTGCTCACTATGAAACAGCCAAGAAGACCCTATGGGTGTGATAAATGGCTTGCTACAACCCATCATTCTCCTACGGTGCTTGCAAGATGACAAATTTCTCGTATTCCCATTGACAATCCCTGGATGACCTACCTTGGCTCTCTTGCAACACTTCTCTTTTCTAGATCGGTTAAAACAACCTGGCAATCAATGAATCCCCAAATTTGAACAACAATTTCTTTTCAAACAACTTTCCCTTGATGTTGCATGCTGATTTATTCCATTCACCTGCAAATTTCCTCCATTTGAATGATGGAAAATTTGATTTTCTTTAATTGCATGACCAAACACTAAATTAATTCTTTGATTTGCTTGACTAGGGCTAAGGTTTTGATTCCTTTTGCTCCTGCTTTTGCGACTTGATACCCTTCGTCGTATTCCCACCGGGTTTCAAATTTTAATTGTAATGGACGAGGGTTCTTTGAAAAACCATCTTCTCCTCGTTCATTTCTCTGTGCCCTCGCTTTTCATGGCAAAAATTAATTTTGCTTCATTGTTACTGATTTCTCCTCCCTCAAATACCATGGTTTTGCTATAGTGAAACCCTAGGTTGTGCCCTAGCTTGCTCGCTCCAATTGCTGGCTCTAGTTTTACTTTGTTGGTTGGGTTGGCTTTGGTTCACTCCTTTCTCCTGCATGTGCAAATGATTTAAATTTAATTGAAAGGCTCTTTTTATAACTTCTTCCATGAATGGGAACACTTGGTATGCTCGCACCCAATGAATGTTGCTGGTAATTGCGTTTGCAATTGCAATTGGGTGTTCGTTGGGGAGGCAGGACAACTTACCCAAACGATTGATCGAAGAAGGGGGGGGGTCGACGAGAGGGGCTTGTTGGTCAGATGACCTCTTTGTTGTCGGCAAGGGGAATGTGTTGGTCATGAACGAAGGGGTTAGGAAGGAGGGGCCCATTTTCTAAATGGTTGGACGACCTTGTCTTTGGCCTAGATGACCTAGGGGGCTAGATAACCTTCTTGGGTTGACGACCAGTTTAGAGGCCTGATGACCTCCCTAGATGACCCAACAAGGTTGATGGCCCACCTAGACGACTCAGGGGGCTAGATGATCCTCCCTCTCGGCTTTGTCTCTCAGATGGCTGTCCTAGATGACCTGAGGGGTTTGATGAACCTCCTAAACGACCTTGGAGGCTAAATGATCGTCCTAGATGACCCAAGGGCTTAAGACCCTCCCAAACGATCGAGAGGCCTCCTAGTCATTTGGGGGAGCTTGATGGCCATCCCATACAACCTAGGGGCTTGGTTGCCTCCCCAAATGGCCGTGGGACCTTGATGAAACCCCTTGTTGGCTAAGATGGCTTGACGACCCTCCCAGACATCGGATGGCTTGACGACTGGCCTACACAACCTTGGGGTCATTGTTAGCCAAACACTAGATTTTTTTTTTCATTTCTCCCGACAAACTTGTTCATTCCTTCGTTGATTGAGACTCCAACTTAAATTGACTCTTCATCATCATCATGCACGTTTGCTCCATTGTCAATGCAACTTTTGCCTTCTTGCTTGACAGGCTAACCCTTGGGTTTTATGTTCCTCCAACACTTTGTCATCCATTGAGACACTTTAAAGCCAAGACTCCACCTTGTCAACCTGTGTGTACGCAATCTCCTCATTTGTCGGATAGGCTTCCACTAATCATTTGCATATGCCAAGATTGTCGTTTGTGGCACACCATGTCAATAAAAGTTGCGCACACTTAATAACTACCTTAAACGATTATCATAATTGTCGAGGCAGCTCTACAAATTTCTACCTCATGCAATCCTATCTAACTTTGAGCTCGAGCTATCACTGCTCTAATCTTCTTCTTCATTGCTTGAGTTGGTCAATGTAATGCTGTTGATGGTCATTTTGCATATGAGATCTTGCTATAGTTGCACGCACTTCAGCTACCATGCGTGGAGCTCGTGATGAGCTGCCTGCACTTCACTTCTCCTGCCATGCATGGAGCTGTCGATGAGTGGCACACAGTCCTTTGACTTGCGTTAGAACTTATCGAATTGCTATGATGACCTCTCCTCTTCTAGAAGGTCAACTTGTGCCGCATAGTAGACAACGTGCTCAAAAGTTTCCTTGTTCGCATTTCACCTCTGATAGTGCTTTTTTGGACTTGTACCTTCCTTTCCACTTGTACATGTCAGCATGGCCTCTTGCAACTGTTGCGAACATTATGCATGTTGCTTGCACAAATATTCAACTCTCACTTTATTTGCGCAACTATTTAGTCTCTTTGCACATCCTTTGTTGTGCGTGCCTAGTGGCCGTCAACAGACTTGGTTCTTGTCCAATCTGCGTTGTCATCAAGTGCATGCTTTCACCACAACACTTAGAACCTTGCAGGATTCAAGCTTCTTCTCCGTCAGGGAGTTTGACATGCACGAGTAGCCTCTATGGGCTAGGGTACTTTGGTTCCTATTGTTCCTACACAGTCATTGGTCCCTTCTGTTGCACGTTATTCTTGTCACTTGCAACTTCTTGTTGATATAGCCATGCCAATTGCTCTGCAAGCTCACTTTCTTTGGAATCACTTTTGCATCTCACACAATTCCCATTTGAATAACTATGTTCTGCAACTTCATGGGTTGTGATCCCTTTGAAGGATCCCAAGGACTAATTGGGTGCATCATGTAGTCCATTCGAACTTGATGCTCTCATTGGTTTGTAATTCATGAGGTTCACTTGCATGTAAAACTTGTATGACTTCAACTTCAAACTATTTACTATATTGGGACCTTTGTCCCATCCAACCTCCTCAGTTGCACTACACTGTTCCCCAAGACCTTATCAACCTAGAATGACCCAAGCCATAGGGTCTTCAACTTTCCTAACTTGATCTCCCATTTACTGTTAAATTTGAGTATGAGGTCTTTGACCTTTAGTTTCATTTTCCTTAGGCGCGTATCATATGAATGCTTCCCATAATGTTGGGCAACTTTTGTGGCCCACTTTGCCATCACCCTTTTCTCCTTAACTTAGTAAGTACCACTAGCCTCTCCTATAGACTTTCCTAATCACCAAGGTGGTTTTGCATTGCTGTCCTTAGACTTGGTATGAGGAACACAATGGCACCACTGCCTTCTATCTGTACATAAGTGGGAAAGGCATGTGATTCGTCATTGGCTTGTGCGTTGTCATGTAAGCCCACACGACTATTGGCAACTTCTCTTCCCAATTAGGACATTCAACTCCACAAGTCTTGTACAAGATCAAAATAAACACTTTGTTTGTCACCTCTGCCTGCCCATTCATCCGTGTGTAAGACAAACTTGGCAATGAGTGGAATATATTGAATTTTGTGGTCAACTTCTAAACGATCTTGTTTAGGAAGTGGTCTCCATGATCATTTGTCAACTGCAATCACAGTTTGAACCTCATGATGATTTGTTCATACACGAAGTGTGCAGTACTTTTGGTAGAGTTGTCGGGCAATGCTTTTGCCTCGACCCACTTTGTCAAAGACTCCGTTACCAGAACAATGTACTTGCATTTTCTCCTTTGGGTGGTCCTCAAGGGTCCAACGAAATCCAAACTCCATTGTTTCATGAACATTTCCTGTCGGTGCGATGGGAGCAATGGCATAAAATGTTGACGTAGCGGCTTCCCAACTCTAGAGCATATATTGCATGCCATAACAAACTCCTTTGCATTGCGATAGAGGGTGGGCCACCACAGCCCTACTAGAAGCACTTTCCTGGACGTTGCATCTAGCCCTATATGTCCTCTTGTTGGCCCTGCATGAGCTTCCTTCAATGCTGCCTGTACCTCTTCATTGATTACACACCATCGTAGAATTCCATCAACTTTTGTCTTGCACAAAAATCTACCAATCAACTTAGATGGCATTGACTTATCAGTTGTCAACATCTCCCTTGGTGGGTCACTTGTCGACAAGTACATCCCAATGTACTTGTACTGGGATGACAATGTAGTGATGGCAAACAGGTGAACGTTGGGGAACTTGTCTGACACTCCTCCCTTCACAGGTTCTTCTGAGCAAATTTTCAACAACTGACCCCCTATCACATGTTTCTTGTCGGGTCGCACCACCACCTAGAACATGAACTCTTGCAATTTGATGAGCCACCTGCTAACTGGCCTGGGTATCATTGACTTGTTGATGAGATACAACAATGCTTGATGATCAATGGAATATCCGAATGGGTTTGCTTGCAGACAGTGAGACTTCTATACTGTATACACCATATCCAATGCCTCGTGCTCTGTTGTATTGTAGTTCTTCTCTGCTCTCGACAAAAACTGACTTGCAAAATATATGGGCTGATTCAATCCAAACTGTCCTTCCTGCGCCAATCAACACCCAATTGCGAAGTTTGATGCATTATGTGAATGTGAACTCCTCCCATTTGTGAACACCAAAATGGGTGTGCATACCAACTTGACCTTCAACTCCTCGAAGGCCTACTGGTGCTTCTCCATCCACCTAAAAGGAACACCCTTGCACATCAATATGTCCAGCGAATGGACATATACGTGAAGTTCTTAATGAAACGTTTGTAGTACCTGACATACCCCAAGAATGACTTCAAGGAACTCATGTTGTTTGGCTCCTCCATGCTCATCACATTGCGAATTTTGGTGAGGTCAATCTTCAATCCTTCTTGGCACACCACATGTCCCATCATCTTTCCATATGGTACCAGCAAAACTAATTTAGATTGAGGGAGAATGGCATCAACTCAACAAGAGAGGTTGGAGAATGGTGCCAAAACTTTGAGCACTGTTGGAAGGTGAACCATTTCATTTCCCAATATTGTTGTTTCATATTCCACTGTACATACCAGCATAAAACCGCACTGTACATACCATTTTGGGGGGCCCAAAGAAAGAAGAATGAAATATTGACAAGCTTTTCATTAGCTGCTGCCAAAGGAGCCTAGCAAGCAGATTAATATGAACTGCTAGCTAAGGATTTAGAACAAATCTGAAACTGGATTGCTAGTGAGATAGGCTACTTGATCTAGTATGCTATTTTAGTATTTTACTCAATATTTTGAACTATTTGCTACCAAAGGTTAGAAGGGAAGTCTAGGGAGCAAATGGAAGGCTTAGGAATACGCTTTGGTTGGATGCACCTCCAATTGTGTTCATTTAACCAAAAAACAGAATATTGTCTTGGCTTAGCAATTTGGTTGCCAATGACATAGGCTTGTTGATCTAGTATGATATTTATACTACTTGCTGCCAAAGATTAGTAGGAGAAGCCTAAATGACAAATGAAATCCCCAGGAATTTGAAAACTTTACTTGGTTGGGCCCACCAGCAGTTAAGCTTCTCCAACCCAATTGGGATATTATCTTGTTCTGGCCTTGAACTTTGTGGTTTTTGCAGTTAAAGGCCATAACCCGAGGCTTCACAAAGAGTTTGGACACAGTCCAAGGTATTTCCAAAATAGTTTTAATTTTTTGCAATGGCGAGGAAAGAAAGATCTGCAGAATGGTTATTTATTAGCTGCCCGGAATCGTTCCAGGGAAGAATAATGCCATTTGTTTTAATAGTGCTAGGATCATCATGTTTAGCATAAAATATAAAAAATTTTCTATTGTGGGGACAAAGGGATGGAGCCAAATGGGGGCCTTATAATGTAGATCGAAGGAATCGTTTACAAAACACCCATTAACTAGTTGCCCAAAATCATCTCTTGGATTAAAAATGCCTTTAATGATAACAAGAGCAGAACGCTTGCCAAACAAATGTATAACAGCTTATACTGCAACCGCACAAAGAGCTGGAGCTAAAAGGAAGGCTTTTCCTGAGGCTGAAATAGTAGCCATAACATTCAAATTTGGAAACATTAATGGTAAGGTGGCAAGACGCATTTGAAAACATTAATAAAGGTAGTGTCAAAAAAGACAAGTAGGTGTGTTGGCAGAAAGCTTTTGAAAACATCAATTAACATAGTGCCAAATGCAAGATCCTTTGGTAGGGTGATAATGAAAGGCTAATCAATCCAATTTTAAGTTATTTTTCAAAATCAATTTTGATGAAGATAATGTCTTTGACACTATGCTGTCCGAGTGAGTGTATCCAACCATTTATGTCTCTCAACTGAAATGCATTTGCACTGTTTACTTATATGTGGGTACAAAACAGACGATTTTGTGTACCCAAGATGCACCTGGTGCTGGGTGGTGCACCTGAGATACATCCAGCAGGTTAAACTTGATTTTGGCATGTATTCGAGTCAAACTTTGCAATAAAAAAGGAAAAAATGGAAAACAAGAAAACAAAGGGAAAAGGAAAACATACCATTTACTTCTTTCTGGATCTCTGAAAAGCTCTTAATGTCTCTTCAACTTGCATATTTGAATTTAGTTTACTATTTTAATAAGCTTTGTGCCAATCTTATGTTTCAATTTATGTTTTTTCCCACAAGACCAAATTCATGTTTCAACTTTATGATATCATTATAGTGTACCCATGTTTTGGTGGTTTGAACCCTGTGGACCCTTGCATCCCGCATAAACCTGAACCCTTGCACCTGTGTACCTTTGTTTTGGGGGCCCACATTGGCTACTTCATATCCGCACCTTGCACACCCCCTGCACCCATGCACTGATGCAACATTCCTTTGACTAAAGCATTTGATCCATTCATACATATACAAATCACAATGGTCCTGTTTGATATGACCAGATTGGGAAGGAAGCAAATGTTTAATGTGCAGGTCTAGCTCTTTGGCCTTAGTTCATATGAGATGTTTAGCATAGTGATAGGTTGTTGGCTGGTAATAAGCTCTAGTCTCCAACTTCAGGAATAAGCTTGATCATTCCTTGATTGTTGCATTAGCTCAACAAATGATATCTCAGAATTTTCCAGTACAGTTTGAGAATGTTAGGGCCCTCAAGATCTCACATGATTTTGTAAAATTCTCAGGGAAAGCCATCCAATCCTTGTGTCTTCTTATCAGCCATTTGCAGCAATACTGCATGCAGAAGGGGCTGGTCACTGATGATCCTTTGTGTGTCTGAAATATTTCTATGGACACAATGCTTTCACTTTTGCGTGGCAATGTTTTGTTCCTTTGCGAGTTATTGGGATTTGAAAACCAGCACGTAATGCACCAAATATTCTTTGGAAAATTTTGAGAGGCTTGTGAGACTCCTTGCTACCAAAAGAATGGCCCAAAGTTCTCTTGGAAGCATGCTTTATGTTTAGAGTTTGGGAAGGGAGAGGGAGCCCCTTCACCCCCCAAAAAAAAGGAAAGAAAAAGAAAAACGAAAAGTACATTCAAGGGCTTGTTACCAACTTTAATTCAATGCAGATGTGCTCTTATTTGAACTTCTTTGGCTTCCACAGTTTCATTCTCTTTCATATAGTGATTAAGTTTGGCAGTTTGTTTCTACAATTTATCAATGCCAAAAGAATTCTCAAGGGAGCAAACATTTTTATATTCTTAAGAAACTGTTGCACAAGCCTCTATTGAATATTGGCTATTTACTTGCCATAAGTCCTCAAAAAAGAAGCATGTCTGGTAATGAATCCCTTTCACAATTGAATCCAGAGTTTGTAGTGGCTTTGGAATTAAGTTTCAGACATTTTTGATATTGTTTAAGCAGTCAAGGCTTTGTGGGCTAGGCAAAATTTGGCTCAAAGCCAAACACAATCAAGAGCAATTTGCAAGCAAAACCTAGTAATTTAACTTCTGGAAGGCAAATAACTTCAATATTAGAAACTGAGTAGTTAGTGATGTTAGGAGGTGAAGTCAATATCCAGATCTCCGATGTTCTTCAGCTGAGTGGTGCTTGGTGGAGCTTTAAAAATGCTTTTGCTTTAAAGCTGCTTTTTGCTTTTAAAGCTGCTTTTTGCTTTAAAGCTACTTTTGTTATAGAAAGCAGTTGATAAAAGCAGTTTTTTAATAAAGCGCTTTTATCTGGAATGTGCCATGTCTTTTTTGGAATCTTCCTTTGCATTTCTATAAAGGTGAATGTATGAAATCAGCTGAGTATAATAAAAGAAGAAAAGTTGTCATTGCCCCGTGGTTTTGCCTGCACATTGCAGGGTTAACACGTAAATATCGTGTACTGTTTATTGTTGTTTATGCTTGTTTGTTTTTTAATTTTCTAACATCTAGTATCAGAGCGAGGTTCTTTGAAAATTCGTTGGTCAGGGTTTTGTGCGAATGGGAGCTGCAACAATGACAGGAGGTGTAACCAAGTTCGAGATTGAGAAGTTTGATGGCAAGAACTTCACCCTATGGAAGATGAAGGTGGAGGATTTGTTGGTTCAAAACGACCAAGCCCTAGCCTTGGAAGGGCTCGTGGGTAAGCCTGACAATATAACAGATGAGGAGTGGATAAAGCTAGACAGGAAGGCGATGTCTACCATCAACAATGCATCATCTGGAGCTCTAAGCGTTGATGATGTTGTAGCCGCTTTGTTGGCAGAAGTGTTGAGGCGAAAATCGTCTCTAGAACCCTCAACCAATGAAGCTCTAGTTGTGAGAGTTCGATCTAATGAAAGGAGTTAACAAGGTAGATCACAGTCCAGGTCTAAGTCAAAAGGATGCAAGCTGAAAGGGAGGTGTTGGCATTGTGGAAAGCCAGGGCACTCGAAGAAGGACTGTTGGCATCTAAAAAAGGAGAGGAATGGTGAAAAGCAAAATCAACCATCAGCTGAGGCCAATACTGGAGACGCAATAGAGATGGCAGCATGTGAGGCCTTCTGTGCCAATAGTAGCAGATCTATTTTATATACTTGGGTTTTGGACTCAGGTGCATCTTTCCACATGTCTCCACATAGAGATTGGTTTGTCAAATATCAATCCTATAATGGAGGGATGGTCTATTTGGGTGATGATCATCCTTTAGAAATTGTGGGAAGAGGGGATATAAGGATCAAGTTGGATGATGGTAGAGAAAGGATGTTATGTGATGTACGACATGTGCCTGCTTTGCGAAAGAATTTGCTTTCAATCAAGATGATGGACAAGCTTGGGTATTGTACTACTTTTGGTAACAATTATTGCAAAATTACCAGAGGATCCCTAGTAGTAGCAAAAGGAGAACCTTATGGGACCCTATATCGTTTGTGTGGTGATACGGTGACAAACCATGCAACAACAACAACTTCAGGCAATGCTCAGGATGGAATAATGCTATGGCATCAATGCCTAGGGCATATGAGTGAAAAAGGATTGAAAATTCTGCAGGACCGAGGTATGTTGTCTGGGATTAAGTCTTGCAATTTAGACTTTTGTGAGCACTGTATTTTTGGCAAACAAAAGAGGGTTCAATTTACTGCAAGTCCTGGTAAGAGTTCTGATTTTTTGCAGCTTATACATTCTGATATATTTGGATCAGTCCCCACTCAGTCCTCAAAAGGTACTAGATATTTCTTGACATTTATAGATGATTATTCTAGAAGTGTGGGTTTATTTTCTAACAAAGAAGTTAGAAGCCTTGGAAAAATTCAAAGAGTTCAAGGCAAGAGTAGAGAAAAGTTTGGGCAAGTCTATTTTACCTCAGGTTAGATAATGGGGGAGAATATTGCTCCAAGGAGTTTGATCATTTTTGTACGCAGGAAGGGATTAAGCACCAGAAGACTGTGCCATATACTCCACAACAAAATGGTGTGGCTGAGCGGATGAATTGCACAATCATGGAACGTGCAAGAAGCATGCTCAGCACATCTGGGTTGGAGAAATTTTTTTGGGCAGAGGCTGTTAATACAGCTGCTTACCTTATTAACAGGTCACCTACAACTGCGTTGGATGGACAAATTCCAAAGGAGGTTTGGTGTGGTAAACATGTTAATTACTCTCATTTGCGTACCTTTGGTTGTGATGCTTTTTCCCATGTGCCAAAAGAAAACAGGTCCAAACTTGATCCAAAGTCAAGGAAATGTGTTTTTCTCGGCTATGGAGATACAATGAAGGGGCATAGAGTGTGGGATCCTACTACCCACAAGGTAATAATTAGCCGAGATGTTATTTTTAATGAAAAATCCATGCAAAGGAAGGAGGTACAGCAAACACCTGAAGTTGTACCTGTTGAAGTAGATATGAACAAAGCTAAAAATGAAGATAAGGTTGTTGAAGTTTTTGATCAGCATGTAGATCAACCAGTTCAGCAGCTTGAACAGGCACAAAACCAAGAGCCACAACCAACAAAACATTGGGTTAGAAGATCTACACGTTCACAAAAATGTCCGGATAGGTATTCTCCTGTTTTTCAGTCCTCTTTTGCTTTGTTAACTGATGATGGTGAGCCTAGCTCGTTTTAGGAAGTCTGGAGAATCCGAGAATGCAGATAAATGGAGGAAAGCCATGGATGAGGAGATGGAATCACTATGGAAGAATGAAACGTGGGAACTTGTGGATCTTCCACCTGGAAGAAAAGCTGTTGGTAACAAGTGGGTGTACAAAGTAAAGAAGAACAATGATGGGCTGTTGGAACGATATAAAGCTCGTTTGGTGGCAAAAGGTTATGTGCAAAAGTCAGGTATAGACTTCAATGAAATCTTTTCTCCAGTTGTGAAGCTGACTACTGTTAGAGTTTTCCTTGCACTTGTGGCAGCACAGGATTTAGAGCTGGAGCAACTTGATGTAAAAACTGGTTTCGTACATGGTGATCTCGAGGAGGAGATTCATATGAATCAACTTGAGGGTTATGGAGAAAGAGGCAAAGAGCATTTGGTTTGCAGACTTAAGAAATCTTTGTATGGATTGAAACAGGCGCCAAGGATGTGTTACAGAAAATTTGACACCTTCATGAAGAGCCAAGGTTTCAACAGGAGTGAAGCTGACCATTGTGCATACTATAAGAGGTTCAATGATGGCAGTTTTATTATCTTGTTGTTGTATGTTGATGATATGCTAGTTGCAAGCCCTAGCATGAAGAAAATAAGTGATCTTAAGGCTCAGATGGCTAGGACGTTTGATATGAAGGATTTAGGAGCAGCAAACCAAATTCTAGGGATGAAAATACACAAGGACAAAACAGGAAGGAAGATCTGTTTGTGTCAAAAGACATATATAGAAAAGATTCCGCAACGCTTCAATATCCAGAATGCAAAACCAGTCAGTACCCCACTTCCTCCACACTTCAAATTGTCTTCCGAACAATGTCTTAGAACAGAAACAGAGAAGACAAGCATGTCTCGTGTACCATATTCATCAGTAGTAGGAAGCCTCATGTACGCCATGGTGAGCACCAAACCGGATATTGCCCAAGCAGTGGGAGTAGTCAGCCAGTACATGGCAAATCTTGGTAAGGGGCATTGGAATGCAGTGAAGTGGATATTTAGATATTTAAGAGGCACTTCAGATGTTGCCATTTACTTTGGATCGGCAGATTTGCAAGTTAAAGGTTTTGTGGATTCTGATTATGGTGGAGATAGAGATGGGCGAAAGTCTACTACAGGATATGCTTTCACTCTTGCTGGTGGAGTTGTGTGTTGGACTTCTAAGTTGCAATGTGTGGTGGCTTTATCAATCACTGAAGCAGAATATGTTGCAGCAACTGAAGCCAGCAAAGAGGCAATTTGGCCAGAGCAACTGTTGGGTGACTTCAAGATAATGCAAGGGAAGATTACGTTGCATTGCGATAGTCAAAGTGCTATTCAATTAATGAAGAACCCATCATTCCATGATCGCACCAAACACATCGATGTTATGTACCATTTTATAAGAAATGTGGTGGAAGAAGGTAGGATCCTGTTGGAGAAGATTGATACTGAAGTGAATCCTGCAGATGTGCTTACAAAGCCGGTCAAGAGAGAGAAGTTTGAGTGGTGCAAAACTTCTCTGGGCTTGCTGAAAACATGATAAGGGCAGCATTGGGCAATTGGCACTTGGAGTGGTGCTTGGTGGAGCTTTAAAAATGCTTTTGCTTTAAAGCTGTTTTTTGCTTTAAAGCTGCTTTTTGCTTTTAAAGCTGCTTTTGTTTTTAAAGCTGCTTTTTGCTTTTAAAGCTGCTTTTGTTTTTAAAGCTGCTTTTTGCTTTAAAGCTGCTTTTTTGCTTTTAAAGCTGCTTTTGTTTTTAAAGCTGCTTTTTGCTTTTAAAGCTGCTTTTGTTTTTAAAGCTGCTTTTTGCTTTAAAGCTACTTTTGTTATAGAAAGCAGTTGATAAAAGCAGTTTTTTAATAAAGCGCTTTTATCTGGAATGTGCCACGGCTTTTTTGGAATCTTCCTTTGTATTTCTATAAAAAGGAGAATGCCCCTTGCATTATGACAGAGTGTGAATGTATGAAATCAGCTGAGTATAATAAAAGAAGAAAAGTTGCCATTGCCCTGTGGTTTTACCTGCACACTGCAGGGTTTCCATGTAAATCTCGTGTACTGTTTATTGTTGTTTATGCTTGCTTGTTTTTTAATTTTCTAACAAGTGAGACCCCTGACGTTTCAAGAAATGACTTTTATAATCAACCAACAGTGGAAGAGTCTAAGGTCATGCCCTTCTAGTTTTCTAGTTGCTCTGAAACTTCAAATTATTGGAGGTTGAAACTTTGCATTTCTCTGTAACATAATTTGCTAAACTAATTTATTACTGCTACCACCCCTTCTCGTGCTGAGGCTGGCTCTCATTATGTTTCTTAAGAGGTGGAGAGATTTATGCATTGTAGGGTATTTACTTTCCAGTGTAATCTATTCCAGCTTCAACTGCTACTGCTTTTGTTGGGGCTGGCTTTCAGCATGTCTCCAATTTGGTGGGGAATTTTAATTTTTCTAGGGACTATTAATTGTTTTGTTCTAAGCTTGAGAAATGCTTGTGTTGAGGAGTTAAAGAGCCAAGCGGCTACTTTCCTTCACAGTTTTGCCATTGGTCTTCTAACTCTTTGTTATTTGTACTGAGGGACTGTTTCAGCCCAAAACAGAATAATAGATTCATAGCACACAGAACGATTGAACCTGTGGCTTCCCAATTGTAAATCAAATGTTTACTTTGAGAATTAAGCAAGATTGACACAGGCTCGAGTCTTCTTATTGGATTTTGGAGCAAAAGGCCCATTTGGTTAATGGAAAATAAAACACCAATTATGTGGACTATATGTTGAAAAAAAGGTCAAAACTGAATGGGGATTCCAGTTAACTCACTCTACACAAGGCATAGAAGCTGTGATGCAGATAAATCTTCATGCCAAGATTGAAAACAATCCAAATTTTCAAAAAGCCATAGACCATGTGTCTCATCCCAAAACCAAAACATAAGAAATGTTCAGTGAGGTTTCTGATTCCAGCAACATATTAGCCATGGGCGTCTGAGATTGCTGCACCCAAGTTTGAATGATACTTCCCTTAAAATAACCAATCAAAGCACATCGGTCCAAAATTTCACAATATTTGGGATATTCAGCAAACTGAATTAGAACATCAAGATATCAGTTTTATTACTTCATTCACGTTGTATACCTTCCTTTCAAACTTTTTTGCTCCTTTTGGCAGCAGGGGGATAATTTCAATTTGCTTCAACAGCAGCAAGAACTTTTTATAGGAGCATTTGAGACATCATAAAACAACTCCACTTGAGGGTGGGACAGTTAGGGCTTAATATGACAATAAATGTATTATATGAGAATGGCACTATCTCAATTGTGCAAGGATTGACTGTAAAGTAAAACGCAGAAGGGAAAATAAATTAATTCTTAACTCTAACGGAGCTTATCACACGATGAAATTACCTTTACAAACTACGCTTGATAAATAACTAAGATCCTCACCTATAATTTATTTTGGGATTTTGGGCAGGATTATGCATCATTTGGATTACTAAGGACATCACCACTCTAGCAGACCATCTCAAACACCATTGGACTCATGGTTTGAGGATTCCTGTTGGTCAACTGGACTGCTGTCATCAGTTGCACAGCATGATTGCCGTCATATTCCTTGGGAGGACAGGATTGGTTGTTTTTGCTAAATCTGGAGACAAAGGGCGAGGAGCACGTCATGTTTAGGTGCCTCGTTTCCTATGAAATCTAAGGGAGTTACAACTATCTGTATTGTGATTGGGGTTGTCACTCACATCCCTCTTCTGCTATCCTGACTAGAGATATCTTGCAATTTTCCTCTGTGAGGTGACTGCTCTCTAATAGAGAGCACTTCATGGGGTGCTCTTGAGCCTCCTGGTTGATTATGTTCTTTAAAACGAGATGGGTCAAGCATCGTTTGAACATGGCTGATACTGGAATTGAGAGTGATATCTGTGAGATTATGAACTTTGCAGATTGCTGACAGGATACACCCCTCATTGGGTGGCCTGAGTCTGCTTGGCCTGGACTTTGCCAAGAGACACACATTACCAACTGTAGTAGCCGACTACTACCATCGCTTCCAGAACAAGTTCTGTCATGCAACTAATATGAAAAATGTTAAGAGACTAAGACAGATTTCATAGATGCTTTGCCTTGAACATTTTTCACTCCATAAAGCGCCCCCTCGTCAAAGCGTCTTGCTCATTGAACGCTCTGCTCTTCAGAACGACCCACTTTCCTAGTGACCTAGCTCCTCGAATGGATGTCCGTCGCACAAGCTAAGGTAGAAGATAGAGTAGAGCAGAAATCAAGAATCAGTAAAGTGTTTGGAAGAGGGAACCCCGCTCTTCGGCTGCCTTGCTCTTAGAGTGACCCATTCTCTGGGTGCACCATTCTTAGAGCGACTTGCTCTTTGGGTGCCTTGCTCTTAGAGTGACTCGCTCTCTGGGTCCTCTGCTCTCAGAGTGACTTGCTCTTTGGGTGCCTTGCTCTTAACATGACTTGCTCTTTGGGTGCCCTGCTCTTTTTGTGCACCTTGCTTTCATAGCGACTTGCTCTTTGGGTGCCCCACTCTCATAGCAACCCGCTCTTTGCGCACCTCTTTGCATAGTGACATGCTGTCCGAGTGCCTCGCTATTATAGCAACTTGCTCTTTGTGTACATTGTTCTTAATGCACCCCACTCTCTGAGCACCCTGCTCTCATAGTGATCTGCTTTCCATGCACCTTGCTCTTGGAGCGACCCACTCTCCAAGCGTCTCGCTCTCATAGCGACCTATTTCCAAGGTGCCTCGCTTTATGTCTATCTTTAGTAAACAAATAAGAATAATGTAATCACCTTGTAATTATCACTGAGGTTCATTGTATGTAGTCCATTTTGTGGCTACAAGTTGAAGTATAAATAAGAGCTAAATGCTCATTGTAAAGGGTCTTTTGGCCTTCAAGCATATCAGAGCTACTCTTTGGAGTAATATTGTATTGAAACTTCAAATTGCAATTCAATAAAAGAGTGGTGCGTGGCGTTTTGATTCAATTGTGTTTCCGACTTTTTGTCTCATGGATGTGTGAAATCAGTGGCTCTGCCCTCTTTTCCCTTGTTAGTCCCTCTCTTTTCATTGTTGTTGCAGGTTATTCGAGGATCTTACATGCTGAAGTTATTCGGTCCCTGCTCAAATTGCCAATCGCACCAAAACTAAACCTCGCTACGGCTTTGGCCATATTTTACATCTCTTTTCTCTTGCACCCTTTTCTCTTACACAAAGTAGATCAGATTTGTTTTCTGCATTTTAGATTAGTTTCTTTTATTGTTTTTCAGCTTAGTTAGAAAGTAGAAGGGAACCGACCCGAGATCCGGAGGTTGGGGAGAGTAGAAACCTCCCCATCCATTTGTTGAACTGCGGCCATATTCGCAAATCATACTTGCTGATTTCCGTGTTCAACATCAACTTCCTTTCTTCTTCAACGGACTCGACCTTGGATGTTACGAGAGGGTCTAGTGTTTCTCTTCATCCTTGAACACTCTTCTAGATTGTCAACTTTATTTTGCTTTCGTATTTTCTACTTGATGGCAATCCTAGTCTGTAGTGGAATTCCCTTGCTACATGGTCTATATGTTTGAATTTGGGACACATGGTTACCTGATTTTGGAAATCCCTCAGTTGCTATTTGTTTGTTAGTCTTCATTTGTTGGTTTTTTCTTTCTTTTATTTCCTCTTGAGGGTTTCTCTACCACCCTCTTACTTTCTATTGTCACATTGATGTACTCTTTAGGGCCATTGTGCTACTTTGGTCATTCATGGACATTAATATAATTTAATTTTTGAAGTGGTAGGATCCAACTTGACAAAATTTTATTATGGGCATGTAGTACACAGTTTTTCTACTTCGTGAAATTTCAAATAGTCTCTAACCCATATTCTATGTGATCCTGCAGACATTGGGCTTGTTCAGTTCTTTGTTGATTATTGCTCTTCCAACACTTAATGTAAGCAAATCATACCTGCGCAGAGTTATAAAAATGTTTCATTCAGTGGCAATATCTTTTAGAGAGCATTAGTTTTCTGTGTGCAGATGTTTGAAATGAATAAATTTTAAATTCTAACAGGAAAACAATCAATCAGTGAGGGTTAACTCTAGCTTTTTGTTATGTACATTTTCACATGTAATTAGTCCTTTCGACGGCTGTCAAGATCTATGCAAAAACTGTCAAATGTTATTCAAGAAGAAGTTCCTGGCACACTAGCATCACTAAAGCTCTCAGGCATAGAGATTAATGATTTGACTCAGCAGCTAAGCAACCTACGGTAATCCAGAATGTTAATGGCATTTGCTTCTCTTCTTTTTTTCCTTCCTTCCCTTTTTCAAAATCGTTTTAGTGGGATGAGTTTTCTGAATGTATTTAAAAGGATCATTTCTTAGTACTTATTATCTATTAATGGTCATTTTTTCCCATTTTGAAATGCTTTCAATTTGTTTTGGAAGTCAAAGATTACAGGGAGGATTTTTTCGAAGAAAAGATAAGAGTAATAAACCTAATAGCAGAAAAGGAAGGGATAACCCCATTTTCCAGTGAGCAAAATATAATCAATGTTGCAAGTTGCAAGGGTGAGTGTTTCCTATAGCACCGAGAGGTTAGTAAGTTTACAACTGACCGCCAGTAAGAATTCTCGATATGTTGGCTATTTTGATCGCATGCCCCTGTTCTTCAATTTGTTGTGGCTTGCAATTGTCAACATGCAATCATATCAGTTTTTAAGACTTACATAGAGGCAGCGATGCAGTTGAATTTTGTGGGATAAGCTGGCTAATGATTTCTGTAATCAGTATTTTTAGGTTTCTTTTGATACCAGAGAAGCCTAGTTCTTAGAATTGTGATTTATTTGTTGACAAATAAATTCTAGGAAGTGTTGATTAACACAAACAAATATTCGTTACTACGACAAGGCTGTACGGTTTTATTTTTCAAAGCTGTAATGTGTTTCGTCATTTTATTAACAGATCTGCACATCTTATGTCTTTTATTATGCAAAACACCTCTGTTGCTTCTTCAAGTTGGTATATTTGTATATGCTTTACATGACACGTTGCTTATGCTTCGTAGTTTGTACTATGAAGAGGCCACTATGTAATTAATGAGTGACACAGATATCAAGGAGTTTCCCTTTGGAAATTAAAGCTTCCTTTCTTGTAGGGGTCCTGGATTCCACTTCAGAACAGCATTCATAAATCCCTTGTCAATGTCAAGGATTTTAAATGTAACTTAGTAGGATCTGAGGGTATGTTTATAGCAAAGGGTTACATTACTTGGGACAATGGATGCTCCATGATGATGTACTTAATAACAAGTTGGCAGCTTTTCTCCAAATATTGCTGTTGGTTTGAAATATATGCAGCATAGAATAGATGTAATGATGCAGACATCTTCCGTGTTTGTAGCTTATACATACCCTCTATTTGAAGCATATCTTTCTTTCTGTACCTGCTATTACTTATGCTGCTGTAGTTAATTACTGGGGACATGTTTACGAGTATTTTGTTATATCTAATGAGCTTTCACACCAACAGTAGAAAATTACTTACCGTAATGGGAGAATCCAGAGTTCAGAGAAATGAATATTATTACAAATTTCATGGATCCATGAGCTTGTTTTAAGCTCTGAATCAAGAGTCCATGATCAAACATTTTTGGACTATAGGAAAATTTATCTAATGCTCTAATTAAGTGTGTAAATAGAGGTATTAATACATACTAGATATTTTATTTTTCTATACATTGTCTGAATTGCAATATGTCAAATTCAACATTTTGTCTAAAACAAAGATCAGTCCATTCATATCCAATTTAAAATATATTATTTTCCCTCCTCTCTTTTTTTGGGTAAATATCAACAAATTTATTGAGTGAATATTACAATTTTGACAAACCTTTCCAGTCAACAAATTTATCGAGTGAATATTACAATGTTGACAAACCTCTCCAACAATCTAAATATACTATGGGTAAGATTTATGTGGTTCCAGTCATAGTTGCGATAAACTTGGTACCTTAATTTTGGAGATTTTGTCGGCAACTTGGGAAAACGCAGGAAAAGCTTGGCTAAAAAAACCGAAGAAAAATTTTCAATTATTAAAAAAAAACATTTTAAACAACAATTGGAAAGCTGGAAAGGTAATTATTTATTAGATATTCATAAAAAGGAGCACAATTGCAATTCATGATCATCAAATCCAACCAATCATAGTATCATACAAATGCAAAATTTAAAAAATATAAAGCAGTTTTTAAATTGCTTTTTATTTACCCCTCCTCCCCCTTGAACTAGATGGTTGGTCTTGGTTTTGAATGGGTGGCCGAATTGGAGGCTCCTCGAGTGCAGGATCATCATTGTATATCTCTTCCAATCCTCTTGAATGTCTTGCTTCATTCCCAAGTGTCTTGAAAAATGAACAAGCTTTCAATGAAACTTACTACCACTGTTAGCTTCGTTATTCCCTTTCTTCGTTATTGTTCATTTTCTTTCAATTTTCCCAAATTTAAATTCTAATAGTATTATATTAGGAAGAGGTGACAAGTAGAATCAATTTGATATAATAATAAAAGAATGATAACATTCAACATACTAGATTTTTAATCAAATGCAGTTACAAATATTTTGCCTATTTCATCGATTAGTCTCATTTCTCAAGGGTACATGGAACTACTAAGAGATCTCTACATTTCGATTGCATTTAAGAACTTAAGCTTACCATAAATACCATGGTCACTTTCTTAGAGATTTATGTGGATGTAGTTGAAATTTTGGAACTTTAAATATATATAACACATAATTTTCAAAATTATTAATAGTGAAACTCTATAAAAAATTATCCTTAGCCAGAAAGAAGAAAAAAATGCAAAAATAAGGCCAATGGCCTTTTAAAAATTTATTTTTCCTACCATTTTTTGCTAACTGCCTGAGGCTTGCTGAGTTTCCCATGAGAAAATGGCCAGAAATTGCGAGAAATATCATTGCGAGTTGGCGTTTTTCTTGGAGTTGAGAAAATAAAAAAGCTCACCGCTTGCAATTTATCACGAGTTTCTAACTATGGTTCTAGTTCCAGTTTTGGTTGTTCCTCATGCTACACAGCCATACTGACTCATATAAATTGAAGTTGGAGAAGAATGAAAGAATGGATGTGGAATTAGCAAATAGGGCTAAACAATTTATTGCGTCAATTGTTTAGGGTTATCAAATGGATTCTAAGGGCTTGTCAACAACCTTTGGGACTCTTCATATAGTTGTTGGTATGAATTGGTTGGCCTCTCAAAGAGTAAACATAAAATGCTAATAAAATTTATGGAAACTGTTTTCCAATTCCCTTCTAGTACACCATGTTGATACAACTTACCCATTGTTAACTTGTTTTTTTGCCTTGACATTCGGATTTCTTTTTTATATTTTGACCAGAAGAACAACTGCCTAAAATCTGTAATTGTCTGTTTACATCCAGATGTGAAGTACCAAGTCACATAGTGAGTTGCTTTCTAAAATCAAGTTCCATATAACAAAGTTGTATTGGCCATGTAAGCACAAATTATGAACCCCCAAAAGGACACCAATTCAAATATGTTGTTCATACTTTAGAGTGGGTTCTAGTCTTCACGACCTGTTTCTACCATTCATTTAAAGTGCTCAAATCATAAACATTACATTCACTATTCAATGCATTTTCAATTTGTTATTTTTTCTTTATCATGATTAAAATGTAGTTGTTCTCTCTGTTTGTTGTAAATAAAATACTTTTCAATTTGTTATTTTTTCTTTAACATGATTAAAATGTAGTTGTTCTCTCTGTTTGTTGTAAATAAAATACTTGGGCAACTTACTGCAAAGTTTTTCTCTCCGAGATGCTTTGCAGCCACTTTGAGGTTTTGTTTATTATTTCCTTTCACTTTAAACAAAAAGTAGATCATCCAAAACGTGCAAGGTAAAACTTGTCTTAGCTTTTACCTAATTACAATGCTCATTAAGTTCGTCAATATTGTAAAAACATTAGTTGATTAGAAGTAGACATATACAACTCAACAAGAGTGGATATATACAACTCAACATTCAAATTGTGTTCTAGACACTCTTGTAGACAAGTTGACTTGAGAGTGGATATACACAACTCAACAATAGTGGATGTATGCAACTCAACATCCACATTGTGTTCTAGACACTCTTGTAGACAAGTTGCTTTTTAAGTCATTTTTGATTGCACCTTTATTGGAAGTCAATTGTAGAAAATGCTCTCTTTCTATATCAAACATATTGCCCTTCCTAGAAATAAAACGTCTAAGCCTAATCTTTTGTAGGAATTCATTGGACAAAAGATAGCAATAAAACAATTGTTTTTAACAATCATGAAATCTTTTGGGATCAAATTGTTTCTCTTGAAATTGTCACTCTTTTTTTATTAAAGTGTTGCATTGTTGAGACAATTTTAGCTAGAGTTTTGCCTAGGATGCCACTATATATATAATATCCCCGTGAGTGTGGTCTACCGGCAAGGATGCCACTTGCATTATCGGTGATGTGACCCGGGTTCAATCCCCATGGTGGATGTGTATAAGAAGTATTTACTCAAAAAAAAATAAAAAATAAATAATAGGTTATATAGGATTTAAACGGGCCCCACCCATGTTACATCATGACCACATAATGGTATTACAACAACTTGACAACTTGCATGTAATCACTTGGCAAGATTTGAACCTTGGTCTCCTCGAAAGTCAAGGAATCTAATTGGTTGAGCTAATGCCAATTGGTTTCATAATGAAATTACTAATACCATATAACATAAGCATAATAAACATCCCAACATCCCAAGATGAATGGTGGATATTGATAGATACCTATGTACTCAATGTAGCATAATGGTAAAGGATTTCAAAAAAGATGATTGACCACACTAATCTCAACGAAGAGAGATCTTTTTTATTCATATACAAATGATAACATATAACCCTAACTTTAAAGTTGGATTGTGTAGTGCCAAAGGAGTATTCACAAATATATTGAATCAATAACTCAAGCATGCAAACAATAGTAATAGCCTTCTTAACGTATCATACAATTATAACAAAAGTAGACACAATTCAAAATCACACGTTGATGTCGAAGATATTTAAACTTGAATATGGGACAAAAAGACAAGATTGCATAACATCATTAACATATCCCCCAAAGATGATAATTAAAACACAAGAAAGCATAAAATTGGTGTCATTACTGAACTTTCTTCCATAATTGGAACTTAAAAAAATCACTTGTATAAGTTTATAATTCTCATCTTGTACAAGCACGCACTCAATCAAGTCTTGAACATAATATGAACACTCCATTTTTGGATCAACAATTGAAGCACCATATATTGAAATGTGTGGTGGTTAAGCTTCACTTGAGGCCACGATTGAATTTGTATTCTTTTGTATGTCCTTTGGGCCCTAGTAAACCTTGGAAAATGTATTTTTGTCATATTTTTTTTATTTAAATCTAAAGGTCAGTTACTTGACCTTGACCTGAAGGTAACTTTTAATTGGGTACAAATATCCCATCCTACCAACCATTTCATTTATGGTTAGAGTGTATTCTATTTTGACATAGTGAGATTATTTGGTGTTCACGAATACCCCCTTATATCTTATGCATTGCTTATGTATTTCTTTGATTTTAATGGTTTTTGGAAACTACTGTGAAATCCAATATGGTATCAAAGTAGGTGAATCTCCTTTACTCATTTGCTTGTCTTCAAAAAATAAATTCTATAGTGTCTCCTAAGGACAATAATGTTTTGGAGTAGCCAGAAGATTCGTGTTAGCTGTTGACAATTTGTAAAAAAGGTTTTATGATAAAACCCTAGGTCACCAGATTTAGATACTTTGGGAGAAATATTCATTGACAAGTTCCTTTGTTCCTCCCTTGGTACTCAATCCTTTCATTTAGCTTTTTTATTTTTGATCAGATGGATGCCCTAATTTATGGATTGAGACTCAAAGATTTTTGAAAACCTTATTTGTTTTTTATGTTTAAAAAAAAATACATTTTTGGCATTTTTGTTCGATAACAACATTAAGATAGACTACTAGACCACTGCAAAAGAAGAAAATAAGAGGTTGAACATTTTTTGAGAAACCCTTGGTGCTAGAGAAGTCATAAGTAGGCTTCCATGCATGGAAAAGGTCTCTCAACTACTTGATAAAGTTGCTAAAATGGTCCAACAACGTTTTTGTTGCATTGGTGTGAAATGATATCTTGATTGGTTGCATTTAATAAAAAAGTTGTGTAGGGAAAATTGTGATAGATACAAAAAAATTATCGACGTTTTTGGATTCTTCACAAAATTTTAAGGGGTCTTGAGTTCAACACTTCTCTCAATTTTGTCTCTAGGTACTTGTTTTTTCATTTAAAAATTGCATAATCTCCTTTTGTTTATTTAAAATTTAAAATTTGAATCTTAGAATATTCCACATTCTGGCACCCTAAATGGAGTGGACATGACGTCTAGGCGTCATGTGCATGCTAAAGGCATCATTGACATGAGGTGTTTGAAAAATTTAATGGGGTTATTATTGTTATGGGTGCCTCATACTTCAAATGGTGTCCATGCCAAGGTGGTTAGAGCCTATCTTGGTATGCAGGGCCTTGGAGGTCTAAGGTTCAAACCCCACGTCCTTCCGTTTGATGAAGACCGATGACCTCAACATGACTTGTGATGATGTAAGTGGTGATGACCTAGCCTCTAATGGCGTCATAATTTTTTGCTTGACGATGCTAATGTGGCACCTGATGATGTGACATTTCATTCAATACTTGATGCTGATGTGGTACTTGCTGATATGGTGCAAAATGATGTAGTCAATGTTGATGTTGTAGGTGATGACGTGGTCGGTGATTGATGTGGTAGGGGTCAACATGGCAGACAAATTACCACATGGCACATATAATAATGAGTTTGACCACACATTCTACCAAATCAGTGAACCCACTCATCGTGTAGTCATAGTCAATAATAGACAGCGAAAAATGAGTTTCAAAGCGAAGCCAAATGTGACAAGTGGTGCAACATGGTTCGTAGGTTAAAGAGCAAATTAGAATACAATAAATGGTGCAATTTGGTTCACTGGTACATTGCCTTGTGGCCTACATAGTCAACACCTAATTAGTGACCCCTTGTTTCATATTAGACGTGGCGCAACCTCATTCGTTGGTATGCTATCTAGTCAGTGCACAATTGACACCTTCTCAATCACTCATGTAACACATGGTGCCCTCTCTATTCATTGTAAGTAAATATATTTTTTAAATTTTTAAAGGTTTTAGAGGTATTTTGTGTTATTTTTGGGTCAAATTTCTAAGGGCCATAACTTTTGCATATGAAAGTGTTTCGAGTTTTTTCTTTTCAAATAGTATGGTTTTTCAAGATCTTTGCATTGGTAGTATTATTTTTTGGTCATAACTACATGTAAGATTTTGTATTTTGGCAAGGAATTTATGGATCAACATGCATCCTTGCTAAATGATCCAAACTATGCAACTTGCAAAATCAAGATTGAATCTTTGCCTAAGCAAAGGGTTGCTCGAATATGTGAGGAACCTTGAGAGACTAATTCTAAAGAGAGGAAGCAACTGTATATGTATAACAAGGATGAGGCTCTTGGTGTGATAACTCTTCATATTGACAAGATATATGACATTCATGTTAGCAGCATCTTGAATCTTAAGGAGTTGCTTGGCAAATTTTGGGGATCGTGTGATCACATCGATTCGACATAGATTAGTAGGTTGGAGGTAAAGCTTGCTACTTTAACTATGGACTCTTTTGATACTGTTGATGAGTATATCAATTGGTTCAAGAAGTTGCAAGATGATATTTAGATTTCTAGAGGGATTCCATAGGTGACACGAGAAGTACAAGAGGCTAGGGACAAGGAGAAAATATTGAACCACTCAACATTGTCTTCAACAATGTTTCAGAGCATGAGATAGTTGTTATTGTGTTTCAGATTCTTTGAGTATGCTTTCCAACTTCTCCTCTATCACCAATGAGGTGTTCAAATACCTTCTCCATCATCAGGCTCAAAGACAAACATAAGGTTTTTTTTCATTAATCAGACTCATCCAAAAGAAGTGGCCAAAGCTCAAAATGATAAGAAGCCAAAGCAAGATGCAAAGAAACCCAAGAAGTCCTTTAAAAAGTCAACATTTGAGTTTTGTAAGAAGGAAGGGCACAGAGAAATTTTGTTAGATCTGCATCAAGAAGCTTGAGGAAGCAACAAAAATGGGGGTGCTAATGCTACTACCTTGTATGCATAGGATGAGAAGAATTGTGATGGTCGAACTTCACAAGAATATGTACTTGTTCATTCAACATATTGGACATCCACATCTTCTAATGAGTGGATTGTAGATTCAGGGGCAATAGGCACATAACAAAGCACAAACCTTTTTTTAGGGTTACAACAAATTGGGTTCAAGAGAGCATGTTGTCATTGGAGATGAATCTTATTTATAGGTAGTAGGTTGTGGAGAGGTTAGTATCAAATCTTCTTTTGATGAAGTTCTTCATGTTCCTAGTGTTGACTTCAATCTATTGTCTATCTATCACATTACTCATATAAACAAAAATAAATAATTCTAGCTTGATCATTGGGTAATCAAGGACATAGACATGGATTCAAAACAATTGCTTCTGGTTATTGTGATGAGTCAAAATAACATGAGGGATAAGGACTTCCTTATATTTCCCCTCTGAATGGTATATATGAGATATATATTATAGGATAGCATCATAGGGAGACCTTTCTAAAAGGGATAACAATACATGCTACTCATCCCTTGGAGATCACACAATGGCATATGTCGAGCCATGGATACACCCTCCATTTTTGAAAAGAGGTACTCTTTATTGATGATTTCTCTATATATGTGGTTATATACTATTTGTACTATGGATGAGGGCTTTGAGAATTTCAAGGTATTCAAAGAACTAGGAGAAAACCAACTAGAGAGGAAGATCAAGTATCTTAGGTCAGATAGGGGACATCAGTACATGAGAAACGCTTTTCATAATATTTTGTTTCTTCATGGGATAGCATACTAGAGGACTATTCACTATATCCTAGAGTAGAATGGTATAGCCAAGAGGAATACGGTAATTATGGATATGGCTTGTAATATGATTCATGCCAAGAGGATGAATTACAAATTTTGTGGTGAGGCCGTCATTTGTGCAACATACATCATCAATAGGGTCCCCACTAGAGCAATCCAAGGCATACCATCATTTGAGAGGTTGAAAAATGATAAGCGTAATGTGTCTTGACTTTGGATCTTTGGGTAGTCAATATGGGCTCACATAGCCAAGGTATTTGAAAGGAGACAACAAAGAGTCATAGATGCATTTTTGTGGGGTATTCAAATACCTGTAAGGTATTTTGTCTCTATGATCCTTGGGGGTGTGAGATCCTCATTTAGAGAGATGTGATTGTTGACAAGGTTATTTAAGGGACTCCATCCAGTCTACCACCCAAGATTTTGGCAGAAGATACTCTTGTTTCTTCAATTGCTCTAGCAACTTCTTCAACTATCCTTGTAGGCTTTATTTCTATTAGGGCTTCATTTTCTAGTGAAGACCCTACAACTTTAGATTTGACCCCTTCTTAGGTAGCACCATTGTCAACACCTTCAGTCTTAGGTTTAGGGAATGATGATCTTAACACACTAGTTTTGTGTGCTACAATTTTGGATGATGAGGTGGGTGGCAAGTTTGATTTGGATTCTTCAGTTTTGGCTTCTAATGTTGCTTTGCCATAGGATGTGCCTAGTTATTCCATAGTTTATCCAACACCCAAGTGGATTTGGACACTTCTATAGGATGTTCAACCCATTTTTCTTTGGAGTGACACTAGAAGGCCCCCTCTTGAGCATTGCTCTTGAAGGTTGATCATTTTGGATATCTTATCACATATTCTCAGGCTAAGGACCAATCATATTGAAAAGATGCCATGCTTGTGGAGTATGAATCCTTGATGAAGAATCAAACATGGGAGTTTGTTTCTCTTCCAAAAGAGAAGAATGTGGTTGGGTGCAAATGGGTCTATATAACTAAGTACACCTAAGATGTTTAGGTGAAAAAACACAAGGCATGCCTTGTTGCTAAAGTATTTTCTTAGTATAAGGGAATTAACTATTCAAAGACATTTGCCTAAGTTGCTAGGATGGATTTTGCCAAGATGATTATTTCTATAGCTACTTTCTATGGTTGGAATGTACATTAGATGGATGTGAACAATGCCTTCCTTCATGGTGAGATTCAAGAGATGATCTACATGGAACAACCACCTAGTTTTGAGGTTGAAACCCCCACTCCCTTGGTTTACCAGTTGGCTAGGTCCTTGTACAAATTTAAACAATTCCTGCACACTTGGCTTAAGAAGATTCACTCTTTCTTCCTTAGTTGTGGTTCTCAGCGATGTGAGGCCAAATATGATATTTAAATCAAACATCAAGATAAGGAAAGCTTGGTGATTGTTCTCTATGTGGATGATCTCATTACATGTTGCTCTCCTACCTTTATTTGGGTCATGAAGTCATGACTTTGTGCTACTCTCAAGATGACAAATTTGGGGTTCTTGCACTATTTCTTAGGTATTCAGATTGATCAGACTACTTTCAAGATCACTATATCACAACCTGAGTATACCTTGTATCTCCTTCAATACTTTAGGATGGAGGATTGTAAGTTTATTTAGACTCCTTTTGCTTCAAGATTGAAGCCTTGAGTTGATTGTATGACTCCATTGGTGGATGCCACTCTATATTGGTCCCTTGTGGAAGGTCTTCTCTACCTTACCCACACATGACTTGATATTTCCTTTGCTATCAACTCTTGTTCTAGGTACATGCAGGCCCGTTGAGAGAGTCATTTGATAGTGGGCAAAAATATCCTCAAATACGTCAAAGGTACTTATCATATGCATATTTATTATTTAGTTGGTTCACCTTTGATTTTTTCAAGCTTTTTAGATGCAAATTGGGCTAGTGATTTGGATGAGTAAAGCTCCACCATGGATTTTTTTTTTCTATCTAGGTTCAACCTTGTTTGATGATGCTCTACCCAACATTCTACTATCTCTTAGTGTTCCACAAAAGATGAGTATTGTGCTGCCAATGAGGTAGCTAAGGACCTTCAATAGTTTTTTATGATTCTAAGGTAGGTGGGTATTCCTTAGACCTACTCTCACTCTTCAGTGTGATAATAAAAGCACCATCCAACTTGTCTATAATCTAATGTTTCACCCTTAGACCAAGCATATTGAGATTTTGATGCACTATGAGATGGATTTATATCCATGGGATGCTTGATCCAATCTTTGTGCCATCAACAAAGGAAACAATAAATATGTTGACCAAGGTTATGCTCGAGGTTTCTTTTGTGCACATGCAGGAGCTACTTGGTGTGGGAACGTCCCTTAAGGAGGGATGACTAGTAAGGGTCTCTGTTCGTTTCCCCCATTCAAATTATGGGGGATGTTGAAATATGTGGTGGTTAAGCTTCACTTGAGGCCACAACCAAATTTGTATTGTATTGTATGTATAAGCCCTTTGGGCCCTTATAAACCTTGTTAAAGGTATTTTGTAATATTTTATTATTTAAATCTAAAGGTTAGTTACTTAAACTTAACCGAAAGGTAACTTGTAGTTGAGTATAAATATCCCATACTACCAACTATTTCATTATTGGTTGGAATGTATTGTATTTTGCTATAGTGATATTATTTTGTGTTGAGAGACACCACATTATGTCTTGTGCATTGATTTCCATGTATTTATTTTCCAACAATACTTGGTAATGTGTTGATTCCATTCACTTTTAAAACTATTGTGAAATATAACACCATGGATCGTATGACACAAGCAAATTTTGGAGTCATAATATTACTATCACCCACAAGTTGATCACGACATACAACACTCCAATCAAATGCAAATAGAACCTCAAGAAATATTGGAGATAGATAATTCAATTGAGTCATAAGGGGTCACTAAATACATGCTTCAACCAAGTGCAAATGCTATATGTTGGGCAAAAACATTGGTTAGTTTTCTACGTTTAAATTCATTGCCTCATTTAATTTGTCAACCCGGGGTAGCTCGTAGACTTGTGAGCAACCTTGCACAATATATGCTTGTAATTCCCTCCAATGAGATGAGTCCCTCAGATTTATGATTTGGGGGGTGTTGGTGTTTCGTTGGAGTTCTGATTTAGTTTCCAAACCACTAATCTATTCTACACTATCAAAGACATGACTAATTTATATTCAAAAACTAAAACTGCACATTTGCTAGAAATTACAAAAAATAGGGGAAATAACATAAATTAAAATTAAGCTATAGGAAATAAAATAGAATTGAAAAAGATAAAAAACAAGGGAAAGGTAAGGGAAGAACACTGTTGAGAGTGGGTCCGCGCTTCCAACAGGTTCTGTCCGCATTAAATCATTCATTGGATGCTAGTTGATTTAATCAGAAATGACTCAAATATTTATTGAAATTTTAGTAGGATAAGTACAGGAGAAATCTGGGATCACGTTTTTAGGGGTGGCCTGCATATTTATAAGATATTCGGCCATCCATGTTACATATTGGAAACAAATCACATGTTCGATTCTATTTTACAACAATATGCATGAATAAAGGGAATCGGGTAAAATATCAAGCTTTTAGACTATTTCAACGTATTTTGTTTTATCAGAATACGTCTGATATTTGCTTTACTTGATTTACATAGATATTTTACATAACAACTAAAAAATAGATAGCTAATCATCTTTGACATTGTCCCTGGTTCGGATTCAACATTGAGACTCCATCCACATATTTTGCTGAAATCGTGTTCTGTTTTATCGATAACAGAGTCGTGTTGGAATTTGTCTTCAATGGGAATCAGGCGCCTTATCTTTAGAATTCGGGAAGCAGGTTCCAAGATGGGAGTCAGGTGCCTAACGAGAATCATGCGCCTATCAGTCAAGTGCCAAGTGGGAATCATGCGCCCGTCAGTCAAGTGCCAAACGGGAATCATACACTTCAAAGGGAATCGGGCACCTGACTTAGCACTTCACACCGGTGTACTACAGACGTTTTGCCTTTACTTTTGCCATCATGAAATTGAAAGTGCCAGGTCTGAGTGGGACCTCAACGTAAACATGCTAATACACAACAAATTCTATGAAATCTACACAAAAATACACTCAAAAACAAATATTAAATATCATGCAAAATAAATTGTTAAACATATATAAAATTCTCATAAAACATATATATCTACAAAAATAAGTGTCGTAGTTCATAAGGAAAGTAGTACAAAAAATGAGCATATACAGAGCTCATCATTCCCCCATGCTTAAGGGTTGGCACGTCCCTGTGCCACTTTATACTAATAATTACCAGTTTCATTTACAACCTTTCAATAAGCCCTGACTGTTTCTTTCCTCTTCTTTGTAGTGGCCTTAGATTTTTCCTTATCTTTGGGCTTTCGCCCTTTTGGTACTTTGGGAGTGGCTACCCCCTATTTTCGCTATATTTGGCGCATGTTGCACCAAACTGGCTGACTTGGACCTGCTCTTTTACTTGGCTGTTCCCTTGTCCAGGCTACCTTACCTTTCTCAAATTTAAGTAGTAACCTGTAAAACTGGTGGCATCCTTCTAAAATGCGGGCTCATCCATCTTCCAGTATTCATGGTGAATGGGTAAATGTTCTCCCACTGGTACTACAGATTCATCTTTGAACGGGATGCTGGACCTCTCAGCAACCTTGGGTATGGGCAAATCGACCCTTGTTGGGTCGAGTTTAGCATTATTCTTAAACTCTGTTTCTTTCATCGAAGGGGTTTTGCTGCTTGTTGCTTGATATGTAGGTGGTACAGGACCTAAAAATCCCATCTTCATAAAATATTCCTTCATTTTAGGAGATTTACCATCAGATCCATACAGGCCCCAAAAATGATGAGGTTGGGCAAATGGAATTTTCTTGGGAGGCTTCTTGGCCTCTTTTTCAGATTTCTTGAGTGCCTTCTTAGAAGCCTTTTTCCAGTTCTTTTTGTTTGCTTTTATATCTTCCTTAAGATTTTCAAATTTCTCTCTTTGTGCAGCAAACAATTTCTTTGATGCCTCCCATTCCTCATTAGAATTCATGCTCGATTCTTCATCAGAATTCATGCCTAATTCCTTATCGAAATTTATGCCCAATTCCTTTAATTGTGCAGTTCTTGCTCTGGTTTTGAGTCTTCATTGAGGTTCCCTTACATCCTTTCTCTTCGATCTCAAAATTTTGGGCTATCTTTCAAGGTATGCTGGTGTTGCTATTGCTTCTTTTTTTTCAGCAGATACTGGCTGCTGAGTCTCCTCTACCTGTCTTGAAGGTATGGGCTCAGGTGACTTCTCAGTTTATTTTTGCGCAACAGATTGCTGCTCTGCTGGAATTTTCTTTTCCTCCTGAGATTGTTCAGCCCCTGCATCCGCTTGAGAATGTTTTGGCTCAACCCTTGTATCCTGGTTAGGTTTTTGATCTACCGTATGGGTAGACTTCTGAGGCTCTTCAACCTCCATTTCATCCCTCTTTTCATATTTTTTTTTTGCAGACTTTTTGAATTCTAAGGTTCTTCAACCTCAACTTCATCTTCTTGAGTTACCTATTTTGCAGAGTGAGATGATGAACAGGGCTGCTCCACTTCCATTGCAACATCCATCCCTTGCTCATTTTTTGTGTGAGAGTGCAGGGAAGTACTTTCAATTATAACTGTGGGGGACATTTTCTAAGATTGAGGGCTCCCCTGTTCAGACAAATTTTGAGCAAAATCCATGAAGTGGTCTCTTGCCCCATCCTCTTGGCTGGTACTTCTAGAATCTGACTTCCAAGCACCAAACGATGTCACCTCTTCATAATCTGCAAAGGTAGTGGGTACATCCATTGCCCAATCAGTTTGAACCCCTGCGTCCACTTTAACCAGCTGCTTGACTTCCATCGGCTTGCCCTGTAGCTATAATTCTCCTATTCGTCCCTACAACTTCCGAATCATTTGATATAATTTGTGCATTTTCAGTGCAACTGCTTTCCTTGAATCTTGAAATAGAGTCTGTTCTTCCTTAAATTTGACCTCCTAAGTGGAAGCATGTTCTTTTTATAACTGTAGTTGTTGTTGCAAATCCTTCGTTTGGTCCTCCTATTGTAAATATTCTGTTTGCACCTCCTGTTGAGGAGTATGCCCCTTGGAAATGTCCTATTAAATTTGGGCCAGATACTCTTCCTTATTCAGCTCATCAATTGCTACTTCATCATCTGATGAGATGGAAACCACCATAGACGCCTTCGTCCTACTTTTGGTTCTGGTGGAAATTGGCATGAAAGTAGGGCTTGGTGGATCATACCCTACCTCATCATCAAATTGAGGGTTAGTAGGAGACAAATCCTGCCCTACTTCCTTATCAAATTGGATAAAAACAAGGGACAAGGTTTGTCCTGCTTCTCGTGTGTTTTCCTCAGGAGGGGACGCAGGAGCTGTCTCTGCTTGCTCTATCGCCTTATTAGTTGACTATTCATTTTGTTATGGTACCTTCACTTCTTCTTGTGCCCCTAGAGTTACATTATTTCCCTCAACTTCCTCAACCGTCACATTTTTGTGTGACTCTACATATCACACCAAGGCCAAAATTAGGCCATGGTGAGCCAAGGCAAACATTGTGCCTGCCTGGTACCGTTTGACCTCATATTTGAGTGCACATGCAAGGTAATAGGGGATATTGATATTGTCCCCATGTAGTATATGGTTTAGAAATTGAAAATTATTCAAATTCAGCTTGGAGTACCTACCAAAACAGGTGAAGAACTATGTGATCTGCTAAAAAACGGCCCTCCAAAGCTCAGGGATGTGTTGCTTGGGCAAACCAGCGCACGTCAGATGCTCTGTCAGACTTCCAAATAATATATGTGCACAGGGAGCTGGGTTATATTATTTGTACGTGCGATCCCCTATTAGGGGAAGACCCATCACCATGACAATATATTCTTCAATGACTAGAATCTCTAGTCCTCGCATATGAACAACCCCATCCCTCATGGATGCTGCAAACTCATTAGCTACCCCTGCATCTTGGCCCTGATTGACCAGTCGATAGTACTCCATCCAACCTGCAACATCAAATTGTGCTTGGACATCTGTAGAAATACTTGAGTAGTTGGTAGGTTCACTTTTCTTTAAATCATGGTTCTTAGATTTTCCCCCCATAGCTTTGAACACAAATTTCCCCTCAACTCAAGATTCACTCTGTAATTGTTTCACACTCTGGTTCTTTTGGGTTATGACACTCTGTAATTTCCCTCCTTACACGGTAATTGTTTGGTAAGTAGTTTCTAAAACCAGTTGCTTCCTTGGACACAGGTGGTTAACTACCGTAATTACCTATAATTATGTTTATCCATGTAAAATTTCCTTAGAACGTGTGTCGAATCTTGTGTAGGTGATAACCATGAGCATTTTACCAATCAGAGTTATGACACGTGGAAAAGTTCCAAGTGGAACAATATGGGTGGCTAGGACTACAATGGGGGTTGTATTGGCACTTTTTCATAGACACTCATGCATATGAAAATAATATATACATAAAATAGAAAATTTAATCATGTACCTAAATTTTTTTTGTGGGTGTACCATGTGCAAATATCCGTGGTGCATTATTATTGGTTGGTGGATGATGATTAGGCAAACCACGATGAAAAATAATGGTCGTATTTCCCATGCAATGAATTTCTCTCCATGTGATTGGTTCTTGATAACTGCAATATGATACATTCAAGACATCCTGTAAGGTTTCAAAACAAAGGTTAGAAAAACATATTTTCGTGGGATGACAAACATCCCCTCAAAATTTGTTTGTTGACAACTTTTAATTTTATCCGTAACAGATTTGAATTTGTACGTGAGTGGGGTGTTGACGTGGCTCGGACCACTTTTCAATGTTGAATTTTATTTTTACGAGGCACAAATGCCCGTGAAAATAGAAAGCAGATGCCTTAGCAATCGGGTGCCGTGCTTAACATGGAAAGCAGACGTCTTTTGCTGGCAATTGGGCATCACACTTAAAGCAAAATTTATACAAAAATCAAACTTTATATACAACTCTCTTTTTATTTTTTATTTATTTTTATATGTTCAGGAGATTAGGTGTTCATTTCCCGAAAAATGGAAGTCGGGCACCATCTCCTTGGAAAAATCAGGAATCAAGATTCGGTCTGCCAGAAACGAGACGTAGGCACCATCTCCTTGACATACTGGGAGTCAAGCGCCTTGTATCGTACAAATGTGAATCGGGTGTCGCCTTCACAAAATATAGGAATCAAGCACCTTCTTTCGTAAAATGGGAATCGGGTGTCATTTTCTCTAAAAACCAAGAATTAGATGTCTTTCTCATCAGAAAACGGAAAGTAGACGTTCCTCCTTTATTTCAATGTCTACTTGATATGCCCACTTATATACACTTAAGGTTGATTAGGCCTTTAGTGCTCTGGTTGAAGAACATGGACAAAATCAACATCCACTACCTGAACCAGCAGTTGGGTGTTTTATTGTCCATAAAGACCAATCCAAACACTCATGTATAGATTCAGGTATAGTATTCCCCTTTCTAAGTGGGGACAAACTACTCCTATTGCAAAAAATTATTCTAGAAAGTTGGGAAGGCGCAGGTTCATGGATCCTGTTCTTGTTAGGCCTAGGTTTCCTAGGCTGCCTAACATCTGCACTCAGGGCATCGTTCTTGCAAAACAAAAATACAACTAAAAAAAGAAAAATTTGAAAGAAAAATTATTTTTGGGACTATGTTTACTATGTTCACATATTACTGACTCAATTTGAAATTAGAATCAACTAAGGTCTCCCCCATGCCTAATTTAGACTTCATCATGTATGTTTCAAACACATGATATGAATGCAAGCAGTGACCATTGATTGTTAATGTAATTTTTGCTGCCATCAATTGTTCTGATCCTAATAACTCCATTGTTGATGACTTCAATCACTTCATATGGCCCCATCCAATGTTGCATGAGCTTACCTTTCCTTTATTGGAATCAAGAGTCATACAATAATACCCATTCTCCCACTTTGAGCTGCTTTGGCCAGGTGTGGCGGTCATGCCACTTGGCCCTTTGTTTCTAGATGACCTCTATTCTTTGCAGAGCAGCAAGGTGATATTCATCCATCTGGTTAAGCTTCTAAATTTTTTCTTTCTACACATCATCTAGGTTTATATTCAATTTTGCTACAGTTCTAAGTGTCTTCACTTCAAACTCTATAGGCATCATAACATTCTTCCCATATACTAGCTGGAATGGTGTGAAACCAATAGTAGTCTTCTAGTTGGTCCTATAGGCCCACACTACTTATGGTAATCTAGTGGTCCAATCCTTCCTATGTTGTCCTATATTTGTCAGGATATTTTCCATCTCTCTGTTGGTTACCTCAACTTATCCATTTTCCTATGGGTGGTAGGGAGTGGTTTTGTTATGTCTGATTTTATATTGCTGCATGAGTTCCTGAATCATATTTGAAGTAAATTGAGGTCCTTGATCAGTTGTGATCTCCCTTGGAACCCCAAACCTTGTGAAAATAGATGAATACAAGAAGTCTACTACAATATTCTCTTTTGAATCACGTAAAGTCTGCACTTCAACCCATTTGGTCACATAGTCAGTACAAACTAAGATTTACATCTTACTTGCTGACTGTGGATTAATGGGTCCTACAAAGTCCATCCCCATTTATCAAATGACTATGTGAACATGTGGTTGGAGTGGCATTTTATCTCCGAGAGTAGGTCTGCCCATCCTCTGACATTGATCACACTGGCTCATATGTTTGGCTACATCTTTGAATAGTGTAAGCCAGTAATAACTAGTCTGCAACACTTTGTATGCAATCATTTTTTCCTGTAAAATGGCCACCACAAGGTTCATCATGGCAAGCCTTCAATATTTCTATTATCTCATTCTTAGCAACACACATTCTCATGATTTGATCAGGCACTGTTTTAAACAGACATCCATTAATCCATGAGAAGTCTGCACTTTTCTCAATTAAAGTTTGTTTTTCAAGTGGTTAAAGTGTAGGGGATACTTTACCAGTGGCTAAATAATTAGCTATATCTACGTACCATGATATCCGTTCATTCAGAGCAAATAAATTCTCATCTAGAAATTTTTCATCTGTAGCTGCATGATCTGGAGGTGTTAACCTGGACAAGAAATCAACTACCACATTGTCTTTACCTGGCTTGTCTACTATTATCACATAAAAATCTTGAAGAATCGACAACCATCTAATAATTCTGCCACTAATCTCAGGTTTGTTTGTCAAATATCTGATAGATGAGTGATCAATATGTACAAAAACCTGATATCTTGTGATATAATGATGAAATTTTTTAAGACCATGTATAACTGCAAGAAATTCTTTTTCTATGATAGTATAATTGAATTCAACACCTATGAGGTGTTTATTGACATAATAGATGACATAGAAATCATCACCATCCTTCTGTCCCAACACTGATCCTATTGCATTGTTAGATGCATCAACATATATGTGAAAATGTATGGTCCAATTTGAACCTCTCAGTACTGGGGCAGTAATCAATTTTTACTTTAAGGTGTAAATTTGCTTGTTCACGTTCCTCTGTCCAGACAAAATCTATGTCCTTTGATAACAACGTGCTTAGGGGTTTAGCAGTTTTGCTAAAATCTGCTATAAACCTCCTATAGTAACTAGTTTATCCTAGGATACTATGGATAGGCTTCTATGTTTTGGGAGTAGGCAAGTTTTAAATAACTTCTATCTTCTTCCTATCTACTTTGATCCCATATACAAAAATGTGATGTCCTAAAACTATCCCTTCTTGTATTAGCATATAACATTTCTCATTTCTGAGGGACAAGTTAGTTTCCTCACACCTCTCAAGTGTTTTCTCCAAATTTTTTGTGGTTGTTTCAAAAATTTCACCATATACAGTGAAATCATCTATGTATACCTCCATAGTTTCTCCAATTATGTCAGAGAAGATGCTCAAAACTACCCTCTAAAATGTGGCAAGCGTGTTGGATATTTTGAGTCAAAGTTATCATTGATGTCAAGGATAAATTGTCATTGATGTCAAAAAGTCAAAAGGAGTAATGCAAAAAGGTTGATGGCAAAATAAACTTCATAATATATATTTTTAAATATTATGTAATTTTTTTTTATCAAAACCATAGGTGGGCAAATTAAAAAGGTTTTTTTTAAAAACCTAAGGAGGCTTTAATTTTTAATAAAGCCCAAAGAGGATGTAAAATATTAAATTTATAATATTTAAATTCTATTGAATTTAAATAAATAAAATTAGAATATTAACAAGGCAAATGTTAGCACCGACTCCCAATGCATTATCCTCCGTTGACGTGTATGGTAAAGAGGGCATAAGGTATTTATAACTTAGCCAAACCAAAGTTTGGCATTCGATTAAATGTGTGCATCCACAATAATCGAAGCTCGTGCAAAATTTAATCAAGCGCCTCCGAATTGCAAGTGTGGTAGCAAACATTGCGTCGAAGGAAAAGCCAAAGGCTCTTGAGGGTCATGAGGAGGTCAAAGCGCATATTACGCTTTAAGGTGTCAAAGAACCACATGGTTCACACGACGTGGAAGCCGTGGCCAAGGTGTTGTGGAGAGAGTGGTGCAAGTTCGAGCCCCACAGATTGCAAAAAGGGTAATAAATTTTTTGAAGTTGTTTTAATTTGCATGTGCTAAGGTCTTAGGAGGAATAAGGTGAAAGTTAGAAATTATATTTGCATATTGCTAAGGTCTTAGGAGGAATAAGGTGGAAGTTAGGTTATGATATTAACCTAAGTGTTGAAAGGTTATTTTGGCTAGGATAAATTTTTTTTACCTTAGAAAAATTGGAAATTGATTTATTGCATTAATTTATAAAGTGATTTATTTAATTAATACAATATTAAGTAGGGAGTCATAAGTAGAGTTTGGATTATTTTTGAGATATATTTCTAAAAAGGGTTATGATGAAATTAAATTGTTAAGAGGTTCTTTTGATGAGTTAGAGTTTTGGAAGAAGTGTTTTGATTAGAGATTTGTGGTGTTGGATATTATTTCAAGGAGGAGAAATAAGATGTAATTAAGTTTGATTATTTTTGTAATTGAGAATTATTTTATGAGAAAGTTAGTGTGATATTTTATCATCTAACTATTGATATTGGCAAAAGAGAAAATTGTGATTGAGACAGGTTTTTCAAGGTCACTTCTACATCAAATAAAAGGTATGGGCATATTCTTCCTAGTGAGTGATTGTTGAAAGTTGTGAATGCAAAGTTGGAGTGAAAAAGATTGTTTGGTAAGCATTGTTGAGTGTGTTTTGAATTAATGCTTCAAGATTTTTTGAAATTGAGAGTTGTTGATAAAACCTTATTTTATAAGCATTGTCGTTGAAGTGATTGATTGAGTGAAGAACTTGAATTAGGATTTGCAAAGATCATGAGTATCATTGTTATATGATATTGGTTGATGAGCATTGTTGGAAACATTTGAGTGAGTGTTCATATTTTTGGAATAGGGTTTGTGAGCAAGGATTATTTCATTGAGTGATTGGTTGAGTAGAGTTGGTTGAGCCTAGTCAAGTGGATGTGTGAAGTGATAGTTCAAGTTCTATGAAAGAAATTTTTCTATATTCTAAATTGATTTGAGAAAGAGGTTGGGTGTTGATAAGTGTGAAACATATTGAGTCTCTAAAAATTCTCTATATGTTTCTATAATAAAATAAAGAATGAAAGTGATTGAGAGTTTGTGAGTGTGAAGCATATTGAGTCTCTGACAATTCTCTATATGTTTTCAAAAGAGTGATTGAAAGTAATTGAGCATTGTAAGTGTGAAGCATATTGAGTCTAACAATTCTCTATATGTTTCTAAAAGAAGTGAGTGAAAGTGATTGAGCATTGAGGTGAATGTGAAACATATTGAGTCTCTAACAATTATCTATATGTTTCTAAAAGAGTGATTGAAAGTGATTGAGCATTGTGATGAATGTGAAGCATATTGAGTCTCTAACAATTCTCTTTATGTTTCCATGAGATTGGACAAGTTCTAGTGTGGACTTGTTGAGCAAATTTGAGGCAAGTCTTAGAGAAGACTTGTGGACAGATTTGTGTGAGCTTTTGTGAAATCTTACAATACAGATTGAGAGTAAATTTGGACAAGTTCTAGTGAGGACTTGTTGAAAGCAGATTGGACAAGTTCTAGAGAGGACTTGTGGACATATTATGAGCTTTTGTGGAAGCTTACAAAGTAGATTTGAGACAAGTATTTGAGAAGACTTGTGAGAGATTGATTGCTTGATTTATTCAAACCTTGAATGAAGGTTTGGGGTAGATCTAGCAGTATTGATTTGTGATTGGATAAAGCTTTGTGTTAAGGCTTAAGGACAGATATTGAGGACAAATTTGTGCTAAACCGAAGGACCGCATTTAGTGCAGATTAGAGCATAGATATTGAGGATATATTTGTGCTATACCGAAGGATTGTGTTTAGTGCAGATAAGAGGACAAAAATTAAGGATAGATTTGTGCTAGACCAAAGGACTATGTTTAGTGCAGATCAGAGGACATAGATTGAGGATAGATTTGTGCTAGACCGAAGGACTGTGTTTAGTATGTATTTGAGGAAAAATTTTGGTATAGATTTGAGGACAGGTTTATGCCAGACCAAAGACAAAGATTGAGCAGATTTGTGCTATACTAAAGGACTGTGTTTAATACAAATTTGAGACAAATATTTGAAGGTGATAGAGTATAGAGGATGACAGTCTCTAGTGGATAGAGATCCATAAGCTAGGGTAGTGAGGACATGTGTCTTTAGTGGATAGAGATCCATTTTCCAGAGTAGTGGGGACAACAATTCTTCTAGAATATCACCAGCCAAAGCAAGAGGAGAAATGAGTTCTTCTATGGATAGAGATCCATGAACTTGATTAGGGGATTGGTGTCTCCTTTGGACAGAGGTCCATAAACATTGTAATAGGGAAAATATTCCCAAGAGATTGATTGAGAAAATTTTAGTAAAATATTTTCTCCGTGGAGTAGCCCACATTGGGTGAACCACGTAAAATTGGTGTCTCTATTGTGTGTGGTGATTTATGCATTACTTTGATTACTGCTGTTGATATTGTTATCTATACATTGCATAATATTGATTGGGAAAGAAAAGTAAAAAGTAGTCTTATACTGTTCACCCCCTCTCAGTATAAGCTTGTGTTCTTCAAAGTGCATTGCACAGACCAAAAGGTAAAACTTGGTAAGCAAAAGTCCCTCAAGGGCAAGTAAATATGGTTTTGTCTTGATCTTATTTCCCTATTTGAATCTAATTATATCCAATGCACCCATCCAAGAAAGAAAAATATTTCTTACCTAATAAGGTGTTAAGGATCTGATATATGAAGGGTAAGGGGAAGTGGTCTTTCTTAGTTGTTGTATTCAGCAACCTATAATCCATACAAATTCACCACTTGCTATTTTTCTTGGGCACCACCACCAAAGGTGATACCCATTCACTGTCTAAAATGGGGTAAATGAACCCAACTGTGTGGAGTTTCTGCAATTCAATCTTAATAGTTTCCTTCATTGCTGGATTCATTCTCCTCTATGGTTGTCTTACTGGTTTAACCTTGTCTTCTAGATATATCCTATGAGTACAAGTTTCAGGAGCTATTCCTCTCATATTCAAATACTCCTAAGCAAAGGCATATTGATGTTTTACCAATATTTCTTTTAGTTTGATTTGCTGCAATCGTCAACTTGTCATCTATGTTTAACACTCCACCAGGTGCAACCTCTATTTGCTGAATGTGGTGATCTTTTCCTCCCACTAATGGCAACTCAGGAGGACAGGAGGGTTCTTCTTGTAAAATTTTTGATATTACCCTATCCTCATCACTCTCATATTCCAATTCATCAAGTGTCATGATAGATTGGATCATTAATAGACCACCAATGTTCTGATTTTAATTTTTAGGTTCTTCCAACAATTCTGCAGATTGTGTAGGTGGATGAATGATTAGTTTTTTTATGTTCTGACCATCAAAAATGGTCATCTGGCCGTCTTTATAGCTTATGTAAGCATCAACTATTGCCAGCCAAGGTCTACCTAATATTAATGGATATCCACCCAACTCAGACTTGGATTGTAACACTAAGAAATCTGTTGGATACTCCCATGCATCCACTATAATTGTGATATCCTCCAATATTCCCTCTGGGAGCACTATAGACTTGTCTGCCAATTGCAAAACAGTCTTGGTTGGTTTCAGGTTAGATAGTTTTAGCTTTTGTATGGTTTCTTTGGGTATGAAATTAATGGCAGCCCCCAAATCTACTAATGTATTGGGTAAAATGCAACCCTCTATTTGTATAGTTAGGACATGGCTTCTTGAATATGAGTATTTTTGGCTGTAGGTGTTCCCTAATATAATATAAGCTAACAAACCCACCAAACTGATTGAATTTGTAGGTTTTCTTCAAGCACAATTCTCTTATGGCCTTGCCATAGATAGGAATATCTTTGATGGCTTGAAAGAGAGGGATTGTGATTTTCAAGTTCTTTAGACTAGAGAGAATATCAAATTTTGATTTTACTGGATTTTTGGGTTCCTACAAAATTTGTGGAAAAGGTGGAACCTCTTCTCTATTATTTACAGGTGTTGATTCTTCTTCTACTTCTACTATAAGAGGTGATTTCTCTTTTCCTAATTCTATGTTTTCCTCCTCTTCTACCAGAGGAGTGACTTCTACACCTACTTATTTCCTTGACCTTAATTTTATTGGACTACAATCTACTTTAATATTGTACATGGGGTACATCTCATTCTCCACTTGATAATATGGCTGTTTTTTGTTATTTGGATTGGCTGTAGGCTGTGCTAGCAGTTGAGCAGGCCTGAAAGTAGGAGCTGGCAGGGTTGGCTATAGTGGAACTAGGGCAACCTGCTATGGGTTTTTATTCCAAGCATTATAGTTCCTCCAATACTTCCCAGGCTACTGGTATTGCATCCATGGATAGGGGTTGTAAGGATTTGCTCCTTGGGAATACTGATTTCAAGGTTGTTGTCCCCACCAACCCATATTGGGTGGCTGAGCTTGACCTTGGTTCTAAAAATTGCTGTTCCCATAAGATGGCATTCCTGATGGCATGTTGTTTCCCATAGGAGACTGCTACTGGTTTCTCCTATTATCCACGAAGTATGCTTTTGCTACCTTAGGTTCCTATCTAGATTTTGATAATTATGATCTTTTGAACATACAACACACACTCGAACTTTGTTTTTAGGACATTCATTTCTAGGGTGTTTTCCTATGCATTTAGGACAAAAGTAGGCCAATTCTCTCTCATTCTCATACTTTTTTTAAAGTAGAAGGGTGTCCATTTGAAGAGCCAGAGATGATAACATATTGTTCTTGAGGTCTTCAAGCATATTGCCTATTTCTGTTTTAGTGATAGTGGCTGGTTGTTTTAAGGGGTCAACTTACCTTTACTTATTGAAAAGTTTTGACACAAACACCGAATATCATCCATCTGATGTTGATAAATATCCCCTCCAAAAATCATGTTTAAGGCTTCAAGATATTCATTTGTCATTCCCTTTAGGAAAATGCTTCTTAAGGACTTATATCCTAGTTTCAAATGGAGTGATATTTGCAAATTAAAGCTGAACCTATCTCAATATTCCTCCATATATTTCGCTTCCCTTTGTGTCATGTCTAGGACTTCTTCCCTTGCATCACGTGCTCTACCAAAATCCTAGTACTAATCTAGGAAAAGTTTCTTCAATCCTTTCCAAGTAGTTATCTGTTTATCCCCCAAATTGATGAACCAATGTAAAGCTGAATCATCAAGAGTGGAAGGGAATACTTTTAGTTTTTGAGCATCAACTGTATAATCCACAGATCTATATAGGACATCAAATTTAAACAAAATTAGATTTGGATATTTTGTTAGAAGTCCTCTAAAGGTTGGAAGGTGGGCAGGGGAGATATGTTTCATCTTGTGGTCTCCTCCTGCCTCTCCTACGGGAAAATTAAAACTAGTGGATGCTTCCTCTACATCAGCCATCTTGTCTACGAACAGGGTATCTACACCAACTTCGTTCAAAGCAACTTTCAAGGATTCTAGTTCATTTTTCTTATCCTACAGAAGGATTACTAAATCTATGTTTGATATAGTTCTTTTTCTAATTGCTTGCCGACGTTGCAAATTCAATAAGTCTTCCTCAGACCAAACTCTACTTATCTCAAATTCTTCTCTAGGATGTTGCTGATTTGTTTTAGAAGGATCCTATGCAAATAATGGATGTTCAAGCCAATGCACATGTGGAGATTATGGAAAAGAGATTTCAATCTTAGGATTAGGTACAGTTTAAGTAGAAGACTTTTGAGAAACATATTTGTTTTTAACAAAACGATCGTCTGGTCCTCTATTCTCAAGCAGACTCATACAAAGCTTTAGAAATGGATGTTCTATAGGTAGCAATATAAACTATAGATAACATGCTTCCTTTAGAATAAGAAATTACAATAGGCTACTCCCTGAAAATGACACCAAAATGATGGGAAAAAACATTGGTTAGTTTTCTACATTTAAATTCATTGCCTCATTTAATTTGTCAACCCGGGGTAGCTCGTAGACTTGTGAGCAACCTTGCACAATATATGCTTGTAATTCCCTCCAATGAGATGAGTCCTTCAGATTTATGGTTTGGGAGGTTTTGGTATTTCGTTGGAGTTCTGATTTAGTTTCCAAACCACTAATATATTCTACACTATTAAAGACATGACTAATTTATATTTAGAAACTGAAATTGCACATTTGCTGGAAATTACAAAAAATAGGGGAAATAATAGAAATTAAAATTAAGCTATAGGAAATAAAACAAAATTGAAAAAGACATAAAATAGGGGAAAGGTAAGGGAAGAACACTATTGAGAGTGGGCCCATGCTTCCAGCAGGTTCTGCCTGCATTAAATCATTCATCGGATGCTAGTTGGTTTAATAAAAAATGACTTAGAAATATTTTATTGAAATTGCAGGAGGATAAGTACAGGAGAAATTCAGGATCACGTTTTTAGGGGTGGCCTACATATTTATAAGATATTCGTCCATCCCTATTATAGACTGGAAAAAAATCACATGTTCGATTATATTTTACAATAGTATGCATGAATAAAGGGAATCGGGTAAAATATCAAGCTTTTAGAGTATTTCAGTGTATTTTGTTTTTGGTAAGTAGATTAATTTATATATAAAACGGGTTTTTTTAAGAGGATCCCAAAACCTTATAACATGAGAGGTCATAGCCTTTACCATTAGAAGGAGCCCCTTGGGCTAATACATTAGGTACCATATGAAAACTTCCCAAAAAAAACCCCATAGAGATGCCCATGAGGGCTACATCAAACCCTCCCAACGGAGGTCAAAACAACTGAAAAAACCATAAAAAAAACACATGATCATCCGATATATAGGTCGCTGCCACCAGAGAACAAAAAGGATCATGATCTAGGAGCCTCCCTTACACGTCTGGATCCTCCTGATCCTCTTGGGCCTCACGTCCCTTGAAGCGCTTGAGGATCCTCACCATTGCATTGGTAGAGGAGAGGATGTTGGTTGCCATGTCTAACAGGAACTGGGGGGACAAACCCTTCCACCTAGGCCCGGTCCTTCCATCATGCTTATGTGGAGACATTAGTAATATCCTGGTTGGCGATCTTCTCAATGTCTGCTGGGAAACACTGATGCCACACCACAAGACATGTGGACTTTAAACCTTTATTTGCTAAGTGGTCAACTAGACCATTGCACTCCCTGTAGGTATGCTTGATCTGGACCTGGTTTCTCCGAAGCAGGATGCTCCTAGCTTCAGTGATGATATTGTAAAACTTCCAAATTGGATCCTTGGAAGACGTCATGTAATTGATGATGTTCAAAGAATCCCCTTCAACAACCAAGGGGTGGGGATCCTTCGTCATGAGCTCGAGTCCTCTCAGCAATCCTCTAGCCTCTGTGACATGATTGGATTGATGCCCTAAGTTTTCACAGAAAGCCATAACAAGATTTCCATTGTGATCTCGAACTGACCCCCCCATAGTGGTCGCCCCCGGGTTACCTCGAGACGCCCCATCAAAATTTAGCTTCAACCACCCGTGAGGAGGCCTGACCCACCTGACGTTCTTTTTGGAAACCCGCGGATCCTCCCGCTCCTTGCTCTCCCCGGATAGCTTCAAGGATTTGAACAATCCTTCTTCGAACACACGTTTGGGCCAAGGTCTGGGGACAAGATTGGCATTATCAATGGCAAAGGCGATGGCCCTATGAGCGACTGAGGGAGGATCCCTGGGAGGGTGACCGAAGACCCAACCATTGCGTTCCAACCAAACCTACCATAGAAAGTGGTGGAAGCAAGCATTCCACAGGAACCGAAGCTTAGAGTTCTTAAAAGGATTGACCCATTGGAATAATGCCTCCTTTATGGTCATGGGGGAGACCCATTGGATCTGGAAGGTGGAGAGGATGGCGCCAAGGACCGACCCAGTGTAGCTGCAGTGCAAGAAGAGATGGTCAGAGGACTCATATGCAGATTCACACAAATAGCATCTATTGGCCAAAGCAAACCCCCTCTTGTGAAGGTTTTCAATAGTGAGGGATTTGTTCTGAAAAGCAATCCAAGAATTTTTTTTTACCTTTGGGATCACTCCTTTCCTCCAGACCACGTTGTAAGGAAAGTACAAATTTAGCCCTTTTCATTGGAACCCATAGGCAGTTTTGACAGAGAAGCCCCTGTAATTGGTCCCTCTCCAAATCAATCTGTCCGGTCCTCTGCTAGTGGGGATGATGATGTCCTTGAGGATGGAGGACAGGAATTCGACTTCCATCTCGAGCCCTTCTACGTTGATGACTTTCCACTGCAGGGAGCCATTTCTCCATTCAATGAAATCGGCCACCTTCTGCCCTACATTGTTATCCAGGAAAATTTTAAGTTGAACCAGCCCATTCTGATCTGACAAAGGATCCTCTAGGGCCCACCTGTCCTTCCAAAAGTCTATACTTTGACCATCCCCAAGGATCCACCTAATGCCATTTTGGATCAACTGTCTGGATTGGCCAATGGCTTTCCAAAAAGCCGACCCCCCGATGGGAATTCCACCCTTAAGAAGGGAGTGTTATTGAGGTATTTCCTCCTGAAAATCCTAACCCATTCAACCGGTTCTTCGACTATGATCCTCCAAGTGTGTTTGGCAATGAGCGCTAGGTTCATCATGTCCATTCTTCTGAGCCCTAATCCACCTTGTTTTTTGCTTCTACATACTTTGTCCCAGGCTACCAGAGGAATCCTGGACTTATTTTCATTGCCTGACCAAAGGAAATTTTGTTGAGCCTGCTTGATCTTGAGAAGAACTAAGGCAGGCACTCTGAAAATAGACATGAAGAAGGTCGAAATCCCTTGGAGGCATGCCACGGTAAGGGTTGCCTTGGCAGCTTGGGATAGGAGCTTGCATTTCCACGATGCCAACTTTTTGTGGATCCTCTCAATCACCATATTCCACATCCCTTCCTTTGCACGCCCACAAAAAAGAGGGAGGCCAAGATAGGTGGTGGGAAGGTAGTCAATAGAGCAACCCAGGATCCTAGCAATATGAACTTTATGCCTGGCTAGGGTGTTGATGAAAAAGATCTTGCTTTTGATGTAATTTTATTTTTGGCCGACAACCTTCTCATAGAGTCTAAGGATTCGTTTGATGGATTTAGCTTGGGCTATTGACGCGATGGTGGACAGAAGCGTGTCATTCACAAACTACTGATGGGTGGTCGCATCAATTCCTGAGGCAGGGAGGATACCTATCACCTTCTTTCGATGTTGGATGTCCTTGAGAGCTCTTCCCAACGCTTCTACAAGGATAATGAAAAGGATGGGGGACAAAGGATCCCCTTGGTGTAAACCTCTTAAGCTCTGAAAGAACTCGATGGGAGAACCATTGACTAGGACCAAGAACCAGGGATAGGAAATGCAACCCTGGATGAGATCGACCCACAAGGGGTGGAAGCCAAACTTGAGAAGGATCTTTTGGAGGAAACATCTGTCAACCCTATCGAAGGATTTGTTCATATCCAACTTAAGAAACAAGGCTACCTTCTTAGACAAAGAAGTCGAATACAGGGTTTCATGGATCGATATGACCCCATCTAGGATGTTCCTCCCTTTTACCGAGCTACCTTGGGATTGATCAATGATGAGGGGAAGTATGGCCTTCAGCCTGTTGGCCATAACCTTGGTCAAAACTTTGTAGATTACGTTGCATAGGCTGATGGGCCTATAATCAGAGATGGATTTGCAAGCAAAAATTTTTGGGATGAGGGCCAAGAAGGTGGAATTGAAACTACGAGGGACGACTTTGGTTTCTTGAATTTCTCTAATAGCCTTAAAAACATCATTCCCCACCACATCCCACATAGTTTGGAAGAACCTTGGAGAGAAAACATTCAATCCAGGGGCTTTATCAGGTTGCATTGAAAACATGGTCTCTTTGAATTCATCATGGGTGAAGGATTCCACCAGTCTGGAGTTCAAGTCCTGAGGAATGATGTAGGGGATATTAGCAAGAAGAGTATCTTGAGCTTGAATGTTGCCCTTCGAGGCACTTCCCAAGAGGTTATGAAAAAAGACACCGCTTCGGTCCTGATCTCCACAATGTCAGTGGAAGATGATTCATTGCTACACATGATCTCCCTGATCTTGTTGGATGCTCTGTGATGCATGGTGGAGGCATGAAAGAACCTTGTATTGGCATCTCCTTCCTTGACCCAAAGGTCTCTTGACTTATGCCTCCAAAAGGTTTCCTCTCTAGCCAAAATATTATGGAATTTTGCTAGGAGGTTCCTTTCCTCCTCCCTAGTGGGGCTGCTATGATCCCCTGCTTCGATTCTCCTTTCTATCTCCTAAAGTTGTTTAGTAATAGCTTTCTTATTGGCAAAAAGGTTGCCAAAGACCTCCTTGTTCCATATTTTTAGGTTTTCTTTGACCATCTTCAGCTTTTGAGCCAACTGTGAAGTGGAAGACCCTCTGACATTTTGATGCCACCATGAGGACACTTGATTTTTGAAATCCTTGTGTTGGGTCCACATGGATTTGAACCGAAAGGGAGTTTTGAAGGAGGGAGGCCTACCAGATTCAAGGAGGATGGGATTGTGGTTTGATCCGATCCGAGGTAAGGCCAGTAGAGTGGCATCACCAAACCATGGGATAGCTTCTTGAGAAATTAGAAACCTGTCTAACCTTATCTGGATGAGTCCGCTATCAATCCTCCTATTACTCCACGTAAAAGATGATCCTTTGAGCTGAACATCCAAGAGCTCATTGGAATTGACAAACCCTCTAAAATCCTCCATGCTTCTTTTGTAAGAGTCGTTGCCTCCTCTATTTTTAGATGGATGCAAAGGAATGTTGAAGTCCCCTGCTAAGATCCAAGGAAAAGTGTTAAAGGTGGTCCTCATTTGAGTTATTATTTCCCACATCGCGACCCGCTCAATGGGTGAGTTTGGGGCATAAATATTTGATAGAATCCAAGACTGCTTACTGGTCTTGGAATGAAACAAAATGTTTAGGATTCTATTTGAGGATGACAAAAGCCTTCATTCGACCAGGGTGGGGTCCCAAAGACACATAAGCGCCCTCGACGTGCCTTGAGCAGGATTGATAAGGCAATCTCCATTGGCCCAAATGGTCTTGGCAGCATTTCGAGAATAGAATTCATTGATTTTGGTTTCTTGCATAATGAAGATGGAAGGATTGATCCTTTTCCTTAGGTCAGCCACCAACCTCTGCTTGGCTACCTCATTTAAGCCCCTCACATTCCATGAGAGGACCTTCATCTCAAGGGTTTAGGGTTTTTCCTGCCTCCCTTCACCAGTTGGAAGGGGGGTTTGGTTCCTTGCTTGTCATTATCGAACTCATTGGAGAAAAGCATCGAATGGGTCCCATTTGTGATATCCTCTACTGTTTCCTTATTTATTTTCTCATTGTCAGAGGGTCTCCCTCTTTTCTTTTCACTGCCATAGTCTATTGCCTGTTTCCTGCTTCTGGTGTTCTTGGGGCTGATCCTTCCCAAGAGAGATGGGCCTTCTTTTTTAGATAAAGGAGAAGGGGATGCCTCTCCCCTATTCGAGCAATTTGGGGATTTTCTATTGCTCATCAGGTACTCATCCATATAAGAATTTGGCAAAGGAATTTTGGGGGGGGGGCTGTACCTGGGCCGTTGGATCCTCGATGTTAGGACTGGTGAGAAATAGAGATTTTGGGAGCACCTCCTGCTCCTTTTGGCCTGGTCGGGATCCTTCTCCATTCTCACTGATTTTCTTACCTTGGTCTACAGTGGCATTCTGGCTAGCCTCCTGAGGTGTTCGATGAGCAGGATTATGCAAGATGTGTTTCGGGCCTACCATCAGTTCCTTGTTGAGAGGGGGGATACCCTAGTTCCTCTGCATGCCATTGGTTGGACCTGCCACATTTTGGATCTGGGTCCTCAACCCAGGGCACTGATTTGATAGATGACCTTGGTTACAACAATGATAACAAAAGGTAGGCTTGTTTTCATACTCAATGGGCTGCCTCCTGACCATATGGGATCCTCTAAACAAATTAATGAAGGATGGTAGCTCTGTTTCCAAGTTAGCGGAGATGCAGAAGTGGGCATGGACCATCCTGGTTCGGACTTTGGTGGAAGGATCGATGGCAATGAGCTCACCTATGGAGCGGGCTATCCCTCGAATGACATCCTCATGCCAAAACTAGAAAGGGAGGTTTGGCAACCGAACCCATAGAGGAGCTACGTTTATGTTTTGATTTTTAGGGTTAAAATAATCCCCCCACTTTCGGAGAAAGAGGCTCCTGCGTCCGAGGAACCAGGGTCCCCCAGCCAAGATGTTGCAGTGGTCCTCCTAAGTATTGAGTCTAATGGCGAAGAAACCTCGAGATTTGGAAAATACCCATTTTTGGATGGTCTCCACGTCAGGTCTTCCTCCTACAAACTTGCCAATCAAAGTGAAGCGCTCAAGCTCCATGTCCATTAGGTCTTCAGGGATTACTAGGTCTGTTCCACAAGGAAGAAGTTCCTGGGAGGGTTGCTTTGTTGAGGATCCTGACCTTAGGACCTGAGCATAGGAAACTTTTTGGTTTAGGTTAAGCCCGTATTTTTGTCCCTCCTTGTCAGGAGGGTATTTTCCATGCCTCTTTGACCCATCCACCTGGGTCCCTGATGCATCAGCAACTACCTCATCAGCCATGCCATGACTGGACCCTCCTGGACTCTCACCTGACCGTCCTGTCTCCTTTCTATCATATCCTCCTGGTCGCTCTCCATCCACCACTTGATCGTGACCTTTATTGCTCTCCATCCCCTATTTCTATGGATTTGATTTCAACAAGAGACCCATATTTCAGTGTATTTTATTTTATTAGAATATGTTTGATATTTTCTTTACTCGATTTACGTAGATCTTTTACATAACAGCTGAAAAATAGATAGCTAATCATCTTTGACATTGTCCCTGGTCCGGATTCAATGTTGATACTCCATCCACATCTTTTGTTGAAATCACATTATGTTTTACCGTCAACAAAGTCATGCTAGAATTTGAATTCAATGGGAATCAGATGCCTTATCTATAGAAGTCGAGAAGTAGGTGCCAAGACGGAAGTCAGGCGCCTAACGGGAATCAGGTGCCCATTAGTCAAGGGCCAAACAGGAATCAGGCACTTCAAAGGGAATTGAGCGCCTGACTTAGCGCTTCACACTGGTGTACTGCAAATGTTTTGCCTTTACTTTTTCCATCATGAAATTGAAAATTCTAGGTCCGCGTGGGACCTCAACACAAACATGCTAATACACAACAAATTCTACGAAATCTACACAAAAATACACTCAGAAACAAATATTAAATATCATGCAAAATAAATTGTTAAACATATATAAAATTCTCATAAAACATATATATCTACAAAAATAAGTGCCGTAGTTCATAGGGAAAGTAGTACAAAAAAATGAGCATATATAGAGCTCATCACTATAATTGCAATACAAGGTAACTCTTGTTATAGTAACTCAAGATGTGGATGCCAATATAATAAAACAAAAAATAAACAAAGGGAAGAGCCAAATCACAATCTCTTACCAAGATTTGCAATACCTTTTAAGAAGCAACATTGAGAAAAAGTGTTATAAAAACATGAGGCATGATGGAAGCCACAATATCACATTTCATCACAAGAGATAACAGGCCATAAGAGCATTATCATAATCCATGATAATGCCTCACAAAATGTTATAAAACATGACCACAATATTAAATTCCATGAGATGTATACATCATCTCAAGAATTCATGAGGTATGACTAGAGTCCCAAATGCCACAATCAACAAAAAATAGGCTTATGGATGCTCCACACAATCACTTGCATCCAACACAACATAGCCATCATGCCTCATAGAGTTTTCCCTACACCACATAAATATTCAATAGTTAATGGAGCTAAATGACCCCCATAATTAAGGATTCCAGTTGGATGTAAGGCATCAAGCAAAGGGTAAATTAACACCACAAGGCACCCTCATTGGACCAAAATCAATAAGTATGGAAACACAATTTTATCTCATGCATCTAATCACATGATGCAATGATCTTTGACATTGCATCCAACACAACCTATACATCACTTCTCACATAGTCAAATACATCCAAATGACTTGATAAATAAGGACCTCAAATAATAGTGAGTTGCTAAGTAAAGGTTCAAATGGTATCATTGTATATCATCAATCCAAACATAATCATCTTTACCTCTTACAAACTCAGTCATATATAACCACAATATCACAACACCTAAGGACACCTAGTGTGTTTATAAAGAAGGATAAATTAATTCCATGCTAAACTATTTAATCCAAACACAATTACTCTATATAGAATCGTATGATCCAATCTCGAACGCCTAGTGATGGAAGTGCATTTGACATGAATGAAATTTATAATATAATGCCAAGACCTTCATGGAGGATTCACATCATCCTATTTCTTCCTTCAAATATGAACACTTAGATGTATACTAATCAAAAGTGGTAGTGATACTATCATATGAAGAACACACTTCCTTTTGACCATAACCCTCCATCACAACTAAACAGTGTAATGTATGCTTTATCATAAGGAGACCTAACACAACCATATTTACCTCAATTAAAAATCAACAAATACTATTATATTCTTCTCGAATACCACCAAAAGTGGTAGTTGTAATCACCATATAAAGAAGAGTGTAAATCATATATCTCGGTACCATGAGATTTTTCATAGTCACTTGGGGATCTTATATTAGAGTAGGGTTCTATATGTGTGTGGTTGAAATGGAAAACTATGCCGAGGAATCTTCTTTGAAGATGCTAGATGACCGCGTATCCAAGAAGTGACAACATCATGATGTAGAGCTTGAAAAATGAAACAAACTAGGAAAATAATCATTCCAAAGGAAGCTTGTATGGAAACACAGTCTTTTAGGATGCCTAGGGTAAATTTAAGGGTTTATGTGATTGAATTTACTCAAATTTTGATTGTATTTTATTTAGGGAAGAAGGTTCAAATAAAAAAATACAAAACAATAAATTATTCTTTTTACAAAGAAGATAGTGTAGGAAACACTAAAAATTTGAAAAAAATGCCTAAATCATAATGTTTTATAGAATGCTTTTATAGCAATAGTTAGGGAACAAAGGAGTTCAAAGAGTAGTTCAACCTTCAATTTTTTGAGGTTATTACTTATGTCTTCATTTGAAAGATTTGAAAATTTCATCATAGGGATAATGTGAAAAACCTTCTAATGAAAATATCTAGGGTATGAGTGAATTTAACGCCTTCTCCAAGTGGATTGTGGGCTCCAATTTTGAATGATAACTTTGTAACATATCTTCCTATCACAATTGCTATGTAAATCCATTCTGCTCTAATGCCTCGATGTTTGCTTATAAATTGAGCGCTTCTTGTGATGAAAAATGGTAGATGTATGTAATTCTTTCCTCCAATGCTTCTCTTCTCCTATATATTCCTTTTTACAACGTACATCCAACTGTTTCTTGTTTCTCAATGCTTCTTCCAGTCGAGTATGAGTTGGATCTTTGATACAGGTCTTGGATGTTTGGTGCTTGTTCTATGGTGGTCTGATTTGAGCACTTCTATGGTGGATGTCTTCTCTACTTAATAGCTCTAGGTGTTGCTTCTATTTCCATTTCCTTTTGCTTCCAATGTGCTGGTTCGAATGCTCCATTTTTAATGATCAATGGATGAAAACCAACGTAGATGATGAACAATATTTTTCTATAATTTGTGCTTCATTTGGTGGTTGTAAGGTTATATTTGAACATTGTAATGAGAGCTCTTTGTTAGCTCTTCTCACTTGTTAGTCCTTGCTTGTGGAGGATGTCTCTAAGACACTTAGATTCTATCCTATTTCCTACGTAGGACAAGATGCTATGGTGCAAAATAATGTAAATATAATTATAATAGAATACCTTGATTTGCACCTTCTCTTGCAAGCTTCTTGTGATGATTTTAATGGCAGATTCTCTATATTATATTTTGTAGGCAAGGGCTGATTGAAGTTGTCTTCTTCTGCTAGACAACTCTCTCATTTGCTTGGTTGATCTAAGTAATGAACCCAAGCTAATAATCACATAGATAATATGCACTTTTTTTTAAGAGAAAAACCCCTTATGGGACTGCCTTGGTCTGAGAGACCATGACCAGGGGGTTCTACACTGTCAAAGTCACCCGAGAGTTGTGCTCAGCCCTGCCCACACCAACATTATCAATTGGATTTTGGGTACCAAATTCAAGTTTTTGGTAGGGTGGAGATTCAAACCTGGGACCTCCCTTGGAGAATTGCCCTCTCCTCTCCAACTCACCTACAACACCTAGGTTAGATAATATGCCCTTTGATGGAGTAATTGTTGTACTAACTTTTTCTTGTAATAAGCTCTTTAGTGCATCTTGAATCTGAGATTCGCCAAATCTCAAAATTTTCTTCTACTACTAATTAATGGCTTCTTCTTCTTCTCCACTCCTTGGAGGAATTTTGATCTGCTTGGTGGCTTCTATAGGCCACAATACCTTGTAGGTATTGAGTTTTGAATAGTGTCTTTAGACACTTTGATTATTTGCAGATTTTTGTGCCCTTGATTTTAGCAATCAATACACAAAATAATTCTTTGAGAGTTACAAGTTTAACGAAAAACTTGTATAGTGCAATTAACCAATAATATTTCCAATATTAATGCACTTTAATAATCTCACCTTATCACTCCTATTAATAAGATGTCAAAGTAGTTTCTAATGCACTAATATTCACTGCAAATTTCTTAATGTGGTCCTCTTTTCAATAATAAGCTAATAGGAAGATTGTATCTAACTCCTATTAATGTGCATGTAATGAACCTTAACATAAACTATCTTCTACACTTTCTTTGAGGACTTAAAATGCAACCTTCTATTTTGCAACTTCCAAATTCTAATAAGGTGCTCAATAAAGTTAAGTAGTAATCTAAATAAGTGTTCAAGTAATGAACCCTTTTTGCACCTAAGTTACTTACCTTTAATGATGAATATTTTGATGAGTTGATTCACCAAGTCTCTTTTCTAGAATAATGGTTGCTTGCAACTGCGAATGCTTCTAGTTTGCTGCTCTATAGTATATGATTTCTAACTTCTCCTTCAAGATCTAGCCCGGAACTTTTGAAGTCTTATAGCTAGTAATGCTATTTTGATTGCTGCCCTCTAACAGTCAATCTATTAACTAAAATGTTGTCCTTCAAGAACTCTTTTAGTATTTTGCTATTAATCCAACAAATCTCTACCTGTTCCTTATTTAGCTATGTAGGAAAATCTCCAAATCTTCTCATATTTAGAAGGCATCTTTTGTCTAAGTTCTTCTTCAACCTCCTTGTTGTGTTACGACTTCAAATAGGATTTTATTCTCAAGAATCTGAATGTATTTAGGTCTTCAATATTATTCTTTAGGATTTGGCACTCCTTGCAAAATTCTTCTTATTTTGGGCTTGTTTTCAGATGGCGATAATTGTCCCAAAAATTTTACTATATTTTATAGTGAATTTCTCCAATGAGTTCTAGAAACTTCTTTGATGGTTTTTCCAATTTTTGGAATGAGGCTCTCCAAGCCTTCTCCTTGACACCTCTCCAAGGTCTTCAATATTGTAGCTTTTTTGGTCTTCTTGATGAGACCTTTCCTTCAACCTTTAGCTTCAAAAGTGTTGGCAATGAGATCTCTCTAGTGGATCTCTGAAGTTTGCTTCTTCTAAAATTAGTTATAGGACCTTGCTAGTCCTTGTTCAATATTCCAAGAATGGAAGTTATTTCAATGATACCTTTGATGGGTCTCTTTAGCTCCTAAGGGAAATATTCAATTAGCAAAGGATATCACCAATCTCATATCTTTCATGGAATCTTATCTAGAGTCTTCTTCAGGTTCAAGGCTTCTATGACCTTTTCTTCAATAAGGTTGTTGTGGTCTTCTCTTCTGCAATAAGGATTTTGTGGCATTTTCTTCAATAAGGCTTCTATGGATTTTTCTTTAGCAATAAGACTTATGTGGCCTTTTCTTTAGCAATAAATATTTTGTGGCATTTTCAACAATAAGGTTTTTGTGGCCTTTTTTAGCAATGAGGCTTCTATGACCTTTTTCAACAATGTGTAGGTCTACAATAGGGCTTCCTTCAGTTTCATTTACCTACAACAAGATATTAGTAAGATGATTTTAAATCTTGTTAATAATGAATCTTCATTAGTTGATTTGTCAATCTAGTGGAATGGAATATTGAGTCCTAGTCTTCACGAGTTTTTTTTAACTCTATGGAAAGACTATAGCCAAATGCAATCTCAAAATTTTTGGAACAGAGATTAGCTTCTCCTCTCAATGTTTCTTGTGACTTTTCTATTTCTAGTAACCTACTGTGGCTCTTCCTATCCAACAATCCCTTGTAGCTACATTTGCATGCATCAGTGCATAATGGTTGATCTAGTTTGCAAAAATATAGTAAGGTTCAAACCTACAGTAGCAATGGTGCTTTCTTATGGCTCTCCCTATTCCTATTGATCTACCATGGATCTGATACCACTGTTAGCTTTTGATGCTATGAGCCAAGGGAGAATGCAATCATAGGATATAGAATATGCAAAAATGTAAGATGATGAAATATACTATAAATGGTAAGTGATAAAAATGATACAATGCTATATGAATGAAATGAACACTCCAAAACAAATGATAAGAACTACATTGTATCCATAACCAATCTATATGGTGATCTTGCAGAGTATGCCTACTACTACCTACAACTATATGTAAACACTCACTATGAGGCCCTTTATATAGAAATATGGATTTCTTGGCCAACACTCTTCCTAACATGCACATAGACACTAATGCATTTATTACATTACTTGAAGTAACTTGCTAACTACCCCCTAAAGTAATATCCTACTCTAGTTATGTACCAAAGGTGGTACATTTACATGACCCAAATAATGTAATATACTCTAACAACACCATGGATCATAAGTCATAGGAAAATGTTGGAGTCATAATATTGCTATCACCCACAAGTTGACCACAACATACAACACTCCAATCAAATACAAATAGGACCTCAAGAAATATTGGAGATAGATAATTCAATTGAGTCATGAGGCGTCACTAAATACATGCTTTAACAAAGTGTAGATGCTATAACTGCAATACAAGACAACTCTTATTATAGTAACTCAAGATGTGGATGCAAAACTCATAAAATAAAAAATAAACCAAGCAAAGAGCCAAATCACAATCTCTTACCAATATTTGCAATACCTTTTAAGAAGCAAAATTGTGGAAAAATGTTATAAAAACATGAGGCTTGATGGAAGCCACAATCTCACATTTCATCACAAGATATAATAGGCCATAAGACATTATCATAATCCATGATAATACCTCACAAAATGTTATAAGGCATGACCAAAATATTAAATTCCTTGAGATGTATACAACATCTCATGAATTCATGAGGCATGACTAGAGTCCCAAATTCTACAATCAACAAAAAATAGACTTATGGATGCTCGACACAATCACTTGCATCCAACACAACATAGCCATCATGCCTCATAGAGTTTTCCCTACACCACATAAATGTTCAATAGTTAATGGAGCTAAACGATCCCCATAATTAAGGATGCCAGTTGGAAGTAAGGCACCAAGCAAAGGGTAAATTGACACAAGGCACTATTATTGGACCAAAATAAATAAGTATGGAAACACAATTTGATCTCATGCATATAATCATATGTTGTAATTATATTTGACATTGCATCTAACACAATCTAAACATCACTCTCACATAGTCAAATACATCCAAATGACTTGATCAATAAGGACCTCAAATAATAGTGAGTTCCTAAATAAAGGTTCAAATGGTATTATTGTATATCATCAATCCAACCACAATCATCTTTACCTCTTACAAAATTAGTCATATATAACCACAATATCACAACACCTAAGGACACGTAGTGTGTTTATAAAGAAGGATCAATTAATTCCATGATAAACTATTTAATTCAACCACAATTACTCTATATAGAATCGTATGATCCAATATCGAATGCCTAGTGATTGAAGTGCCTTTGACATGAATGCACTTTATAATATAATGCCAAGACCTTCATGGAGGATTCACATCATCCTATTTCTTCCTATAAAGATGAAGACTTAGATGTATACTAATAAAAAGTGGTAGTGATACTATCATATGAAGAATCCACTTCCTTTTGACCATAACCCTCCATAACAACTAAAAAATGTAATGTATGCTTTATCATAAGGAGACCTAACACAACAATATTTGCCTCAATTAAAAATCAACAAATATTATTATATTCTTATCGAATACCACCAAAAATGGTAGTTGTAATCACCATATAAAGAAGAGTGTAAATCATATATCTCGGTAGTATGAGCTTTTTCATAGTTATTTTGGAGCCTTATATTAGAGTAGGGTTCTATATGTGTGTGGTTGAAGTGGAAAACTATGCTGAGGAATGCTTCTTTGAAGATGCTAGATGACCATGTATCCAATAAGTGGCAACACCATGATGTAGAGCTTGAAAAATGAAACAAACTAGCAAAAATAATCATTCCAAAGGAAGCTTGTATGCAAACACTGTCTTGTAGAATGCCTAGGGTAAATTTAAGGGTTTATGTGATTGAATTTACTCAAATTTCGATTATATTTTAATTAGGTAATATGTTTTAAATAAAAAAACACAAAATAATAAATTATTTTTTTTACAAAGAAGATAGTGTAGGAAACACTAAAAATTTGAAAAAAATGCCTAAATGATAATGTTTTATAGAATGATTTTATAGCAATAGTTAGGGAACAAAGGAGTTAAAAGAGTAGTTGTTCAAAATTAAAATTTTTGAGGTTATTACCTATGTCTTCATTTGAAATATTTGAAAATTTCATCATAACAACAATGTGAAAAACCTTCTAATAAAAATATCTATGACATGAGTGAATTTATCGCCTTCTCCAAGTGGATTGTGGGCTCCAATTTTGAATGATAACTTTGTAACATATCTTCTTGTCACAACCACTGTGTAACTCCCTTCCGCTCTAATTCCTCGACGTTTACTTATGAATTAAGCATTCTTGTCAGTGATGATAAATGGCAGATGCATGTATTCTTCCCTCCAATGCTTCTCTTCTCCTATATATTCCTTTTTACAACGTACGCCCAACTGTTTCTTGTTTCTCAATGTTTATTCTAGGCGAGTATGATTTGGCTCTTCAATAGAGGTCTTGGGCACTTGGTGTTGGTTCTATGGTGATCCGGTTTAAGCGCTTCTACTATGGACATATTCTCTAAGCAATAACTCTAGGCATTGCTTCTATTTTCCTTTTCTTTTGCTTCTAATGTACTGGTTTGAATGCTCCCTTTTTAATGATCGATGGATGACAACCAACATAGATGATTAACAACATTTTAACTATAATTTGTGCTTTATATTGGTTTCTAGGAATACCTACTTTCATGGCTGTAAGGGTATCTTTGAACACCGTAATGAGATCTCTTTGTTAGCTCTTCTCACTTGCTTTGGATTGATCCTTCTATGACCACTTGTATGATAGTCCTCGCTTGTGGAGGATGTGTCTCTAAGACACTTAGATTCTATCCTATTTTCTACGTAGCACAAGATGCTCTGGTGCAAAATAATGTAAATAGAATTATAATAGAATATCTTGATTTGCACCTTCTCTTGCAAGCTTCTTTTGCTTATTTTAATGGTGGCTTATTTGTATTATATTTTGTAGGAAAGGGCTAATTGAAGTTGTCTTCTTTTGCTGGAAAACTCTCTCCTTTGCTTGGTTTATCTAAGTAATGAACCCAAGCTAATAATCACGTAGATAATATACCCTTTGATTGAGTAATTGCTACAATCATTTTTTTGTAATAAGCTCTTTAGTGCACCTTGAATTTGAGAGTCACCAAGTCACGATTTTGGATTCTACCACTAATTAATGACTTCTTCTTATCCACTTCTTAGAGGAATTTTGATCTACTTGGTGGCTTCTATAAGCCACAATACCTTGTAGGTATTGAGTTATGAATAGTGTCTTTAGACATTTTGATTATTTGCAGATTTTTGTGCCCTTGATTCTAGCAATTAATACACAAAATAATTCTTTGAGCGACTAGTTTAATTAACAACTTGTATAGTGCAATGATATTTCCAATCTTAATGCACTTTAATAATCTCACCTTATCACTCCTATTAATAAGCTTTCAAAATAGTTTCTAATGCACTAATATTCACTGCAAATTTATTAATGTGGTCCTCTTTTCAATAATAAGATAATAGGAAGAATGTATCTACCTCCTATTAATGTGCAAGTAATGAACCTTAACATAAACAATCTTTTACACTTTATTTGAGGGTTTAAAATGCAACCTTATATTTTGCAACTTCCAAATTCTAATAAGGTGCTCAATCAAGTTAAGTAGTAATCTAAATAAGTGTTCAAGTAATGAACCCTTTTTGCACCTAAGTTACTTACCTTTAATGATAAATATCTTGATGAGTTGATTCACCAAGTCTCTTGTCTGAAATAGTGGTTTCCCGTAGCTATGAATACTTCTAGTGTACTACTTTGTAGTAGATGATTTCCAACTTCTCCTTTAGGATCTGGCTTGGAACTTCTGAAGTCTTCTAGCTAGTAATACTATTTTTATTGTTGCCCTCTAAAAATTAATATATTAACTAAAATTTTGTCCTTCAATAACTCTTTTAGTATTTTGCTGTGAATCTAGCAAATCTCTATTTGTTCCTATATATCTATGAAGGGTAATCTCCAAATCTTATCAGATTTGGAAGGTATCTTTTGTCTGAGTTCTTCTTCAACCTCCTTGTCGAGTTCCAAATTCAAATAGGATTTTCTTCTCAAGAATATGAATATCTTGAGGTCTTCAATATTCTTCTTTGATATTTGGCACTCCTTTCCAAATTATTCTTGTTTTGGGCTTGTTATCGGATGGTGACAATTGTCCCAAATATTTCACTATATTCTATGGTGAATTTCTCCAATGAGTTCTCCTAGGAACTTATTTGATGGTTTTTCCAATTTTTGGAATGAGGCTCTCCAAGCCTTCTCCTTGACACCTCTCCAAGATCTTCAATCTTGCAGATTTTCTGGTCTTCTTGATGAGACCTTTCTTTTAACCTTCAACAAAAAAAGTGTTGGCAATGAGATCTCTCTAGTGGATCTTTGAAGTCTGCTTCTTCTGAAATCAGTTATAGGACCTTACTAGTCCTTATTCAATCTTCCAAGAATGAAAGTTATTTCAATGGAACCTTTGATGGGTCTCTTCAACTCCTTCTAGAGGAAGTCTTAAATTAGCAAAGGAGATCACCAATATCCTATCTTTCATGGGATCTTCTTTGGAGTCTTCTTCAGGTTCAAGGCTTCTAGGGCCTTTTCTTCAATAAGACTGTTGTGGCATTTTATTTTGCAACAAGGATTTTGTGGCCTTTTATTTAATAAGGCTTCTATGGCCTTTTCTTTAGCAATAAGGTCTCTATGGCCTTTTATTTAGAAATAAGGCTTATGTAGCCTTTTTAGCAATAAGGCTTCTATGGCATTTTTCAGCAATGGGGCTTCTGTGGCCTTTTCTAGTAATGTACAAGACTATAAAAGGGCTTCCTTTAGTTTCCTTTTCTTGCAACAAGATATTAGTAAGCTGATTCTAAATCTTGTTAATAATAAATATTCACTAGTTGATTTGTCAATCTAGTAGAACGGAATGCTAAGTCCTAGTCTTCACGAGTTTTTCTGCAACTCTATGGAAAGACTCTAGCCAAATGCAATCCCAAAAATTTTAAAACTGGGATTAGCTTCTCCTCCAAATATCTCCTGTGAATTTCCTATTTCTAGTAACCTATTGTGGCTCTTCCTATCCAACAATCCCTTGCAACTACGTTTGCATGCAACAACACACAATGGTTGATCCAGTTTACAAAATATAGTAAGGTTAAAACCTACAATAGCAATGGTGATTTCTTATGGTTCTCCCTATTCCTATAGATCTACTGTGGCTTTGATACCACTATTAGATTTTGATACTATGAGTCAAGGGAGAATGCAATCACAGAATATAGAATATGCAAAAATGTAAGATGATGAAATACACTATAAATGTTAAGTGATGAAAATGATACAATGCTATATGGAGGAAATGAACACTCTAGAACAGATGATAATAACTACATTGTATTATTCACCAATCTATATGGTGATCTTGCAGAGTATGCCTACTACTACCTACAACTATATGTAAACACTCACTATGAGGCCCTTTATATAGAAATTTGGATTGCTTGGACAACACCCTTCCTAACATACACATAGACATTTGTGCATTTATTAAATTAATTAAATTAACTTGCTAACTACCCCCTAAAGTAATATCCTACTCTATTTATGTACCAAAGGTAGTACATTTACATGAACCAAATGATGTAATATAATCTAACAACACATGGATCATAAGTCATAGGAAAATGTTGGAGTCATAATATTACTATCACCCACAAGTTGATCATGACATACAACACTTAAACCAAATGCAGATAGAACCTCAAGAAATATTGGAGATTGATAATTCAATTGAGTGATGATGGGTCACTAAATACATGCTTCAACCAAGTGCAAATGCTATAATTATAATACAAGACAACTCTTGTTATAGTAACTCAATATGTGGATGCCAAACTCATAAAACAAAAAATAAACCAAGGGAAGAGCCAAATCACAATCTCTTACCAAGATTTGCAATACCTTTTAAGAAGCAACATTGAGGAAAAGTGTTATAAAAACATGATGCATGATGGAAGCCACAATATCACATTTCATCACGAGAGATAACAAGAAATAAGGTATTATAATAATCCATGATAATCCCTCACAAAATGTTATAAGAATGACCAAAATATTAAATTCCATGATATGTATACATCATCTCATGAATTCATGAGGTATGACTAGAGTCCCAAATGCCACATTTACACTTGGTTAAAACATCTACACTTGGACACTTGTGCACATTTACACTTGTGCACTTTACACTTGGTTAAAGCATCTACACTTGGACACTTGTGCACATTTACACTGTCAATACTTGCACTCATATAAACATCATACTTGTGCATTTCCTATACATTATTACATTACATGAAATATTAACTCACTCACTAATCTAAGAAAGGAGTCTCTAGAAGATAAGTCCCATAGAAGCAGATAAAAGAGACTTGAAAAAAGTCCCATTGAAGGTAGATCGAAGAAGACCCAAGAAAAAGGTCCTATTGAATATTGGTACTTAATAAGGAGATCATTAATATAAATTGCTCTCTAGAGATAGAAAGCAAGTAATAACTTGAAGGTAGTAAGAATACTTCAAGCAAGGAAAATTTAAAGATAAAGTTGAAGATTGATGCCAAGCATCATAAAATACCACATGGGCAATAAGTTTTGAAATATTTGGAGGTAAAGTTTTGGAAGGCAAGCATCTTGCCAAAGATTGAAAGTTATAGCAGACTTCAAGACAACAAAAAAGTCTTGAGGATAGTCCAAGTTAAAGGACAACAAGTTATTAAATATTGAGTTAGAGAAGCTAGCATACTAGAAGTCCACATTGGATAACAAAGTCAGAGAGAGTAGGACAACATTCATAGCATCATCAACATTCAAAGGGTCATACAAAGAAGAGAGCAAGACAACATTAAGGAAGAGTGAACAACAAGTTTAAAGGTAGAAAAATATTTTGGAGAACAATAGTTAAATAGTGAAGAACATTGCATGATAAAGGTGATAAAGTTTAAAGGTTTGCAAGCACGTTCTACATTGAAGCCATAACATTTGAACCCTAACCTACACCTACATAGAGAAGAAAAGTTTAAATATAGCATCAAAGGCATCAATAAAAGGTAGAGATATCATTCTACAAAGTCAAGTGTCAAAGAGAAACTAAATGCAGGTAAAACACTAAGAACCAAAGCTAAGCTACATAGGCCAAGCAACAAAGCCAACTCAAGCATAGAAGCAAGGAGTTGCATAGCAATCAAGACAAGAATTAAAAACAAAGCATCAAGCCATAGATGAGCATCACACAAGAGCCAAACACCAAGTAAAATTTATAAGTGAAACAAAATAGAGTGAAGCATTAGGGATCAAAGTAACAAAAAATTAAATATAAAACAACAAGGGAACATAGAATTGATGCGAGGAAATGACCAACTAACACCATAGCATTGTATGGAGTGCCAAACTAAAAAGCATCAAGAGAATCTAAAGCAAAGTGATTTAGGTAGTGTAGAATTGCGTCTAACATTATAAAGCCAAAGAAAGTACCATTTTCTAAAGAAAACCTAAGTGGATACGAAGCATTGAACTCATCAAGTGATAGGAGAAATTGAGTGCCATCTATAGGGAGTTGAAGGAAAGTCAAGCACCCAATGAAATCACAGGCCATAGATAGGGAGACATAGGAAACAAATATTTTATGTGGCATACAAAAGGAAATATAAGTCTCATCAAGGAGAGCACGAGTAGCAAAGGAAAGTTGAGCATTACAAGCATCATATTTAGAACAACAAGCATCAATAAAACTCAAACGAACACAAACATCAAAAAATCATGTGTTAAGGGAACACGAACATTAGAGCAGTAAGGAAACCCAAACGAGAACATCAAAGTCTCAAGAGCCAAGGAAAATAGAGCACCATAAAGGAGACCAATCCTCGATAAGATACAAAGCCTCCTCAAGTATAGAATAGCAAGAGTCAAAGTGCAAAAATGTTAGCAAGTACATTAAAACTAATTCAATGTAAATACCAATTCAAATACCTAGCACCATATGAGTGGAACATCATTCGCCACACAAGTGAATTTGAAATGCTTGAAGGTATGCATTTGGTTGAGGTGCCACATTGGTAAAGGTAGATGAAATGGCATAAGCATAACCATATTTTGGAAGACTTCAAGAAGTCATCATTGCATGCTCATTCTCACAAATTTTGAGATAGATAGTTGAAATGCCCAAGCCATCAAGACATTGGACAGGGAGTAAAGAGAATAGAATGTGCCAAGGGATAATTGAATGTGCCATAAGATAATCGAACGTGTCAAGAAACAAGGTACCAGGGTTTAATTTGAATTTAATTCTTTCTACGGTTTTTGAAGGAGTAATAAGGTTATTTTTTATTATTTATAAGGTTTTATAAGATTAAATGGAAAGATAAGAAGGCTAATAGGACAATTAATATATTAGTTAATTTTTAAAGTCCCGGAGTGATAAGTAGACATTAATATAAAGTAATTTGAAGTTTTTTAAAAGTTATTTAATATTTGAAAGCTTTATTACTCTATTTTTTTTTGAAAATTCAAAACCATAGAATATTGTGCAAATAACTTAATTTCAGAGAGATAAGTAAGTCTACTTCAAATTTAGGATCTTTAAATTTGTAAAAATTCTTATTCTTTAGTTTCTAATTAATTTGGGAGACATAAGGAATTCAACATCATAGGCTTTTGAAAAATTAGAAACTTGAAAAATTATTCATTCAAAACTAGGGAGATATAAGGTAGACAACATCAAAGGAAAAATGGATGGAATTATTAAGAATGTATCTAATAAGGAAAGATAAGACATTTTGCATAAGCTTAAATCTTATTCTCAAGAACTAAATGAAGAGAAGAAAGCACCAATATGGCTTAGAAATACAATTGAGGAAATAATAAGATTTTATGATAATCAAACAAACATACCATTGGATTTTGTTACTACAAAGACTATCTTAAAAATAGAATGCTCTAGAAATGTTGAAGACCTTTATCATCTATAACGTATATGCGAAGAAAGCAAAGACAAAATAGCTCTAGTTGTACACAAGTGGTTATACTATTTTGTCAAGAAAATAGATGAACTTGAAATCTCAAAAGAAAATAACAAAGCAGTAAAAATACTCTCAAGATGTGTTTATTGCAATAGAATCAGACATGAAAAAGCAAGTTGTTGGAATCTTCATCCTTGCAAATATTGTGGAAGAAAATATCATTCACCTACTTTCTACTATCACAAAAAGGAGTATTGTAGCAAATTTGAAAAGATATTAATATTCAGATTAAGATTATCTTTATCAAAAGTTTATTTCAGAAGCATCCACTAATAATGGATTCAAGTGTAGAATTTTTGAAGAATAGGCAAGAAAGTCATCCAAAGAACAAGAAAAGAGAAAATGGACTCATGAAGTAATTAGGTCTCTTGCTCAACAAGGGTATCTAATGATAGACTATATTGAAGACTCAAGACCAAAGCAGAAATCAAAGATGAAGACAATAAAGAAGAAGCAAAACCAAAAAAAATGAAATCTATTACAAAAGACAAAGAAGATTCTTACATGAAGGCCTTAGACATTAATATACAAGAGGTAGATTGAAGATTCAAATTCAAAGATCATATTGAATATTAAAGTCTTTAATAACCAAATAATGTAATACAAGGGGTGTTGGAGAATATTACATTATTTGGTACATGCCAATGTACCACCTTGGTACATTATTGTAAATATTAGATTAGGGTTGTGTCTTAGATTAGTGAGTGAGTTAATATTTCATGTAATGTAATAATGTGCAGGAAATGCACAAGTGTCATGTTTATATGAGTGCAAGTGTTGAGAGTGTAAATGTGCACAAGTGTCCAATATGTAAGTGTGCACATGTATCCTTAGATTAGGAAGAGTCAAGTACAAGTGTGCATGTGTATGCAAGTGTCAAGTAGAAAATCCAAGAGTCATAAGACTTGGCATATGGAAAGGAAGAGTCATAGTAACCAAAGAGTCATCCTAGAATGGATATATATTACTTCATAGAGAACATAGTCTATATTGTCTACATTACCTACATTGCCTACATAACCTATAAAGTCTACATTGTTTCTACAGTGTCATCTCTATGAGAGATTTATAACAGAAAGAGGAGTAATACAAGTTTACATACATTTAAGCAACTAGTATGGTAAGTGGTATTATATTGTATATTTTAGGCTTTACATTCATATTTAAGTATATCATTGAATATTAGTTGTTATCTTGTTAAAGCCTTGATATTACATATTAGTCTCATACCTCTATTACAAATTATTATTGGGTCAATTATATTGTAACTCCATTATATTTGATCTTGTGATTAATTTCTGTGATAATTTTATATTAAGGATAAGACTTCAAAAGCCACCATTTATTTGTCTTAAAATCTCAATGTATGGAGTTGAGACTGAAGATGGAGTTTTGTTGCTTCATTCTTCCCATCATAAATGGTAGAAAGTGTGTCCATGCCTCCTAGGATGTTTTTTCTTCACAAATGTGTGGTTGAATGATATTTGGTGTGGTAAGGGTGATGATAGTTAGTGCTTTGGCATCTACATCATCAAAATTTTGTTAAGTATCATCATCCTCTTTAGGTCAAATGAATTTATCGATGACAATGTCCCAAATTTTCTCAACCACTAGGATGGTCCTCATCTTGGTCTTCCAAGTTTTAAAGTTTGGACCTTTGAGTAGTCATGATTCTATAAGATTTTTTTTTGATGTTGTCATAGTGAGGGTTCCTTATGACTCCCAAATAGTTTTCCTTTCAATATACCACTATTTTAATATACCAAACCTTTCTATATATCCACCCTTCCTATATACATATTGGCACATGGAAGAAGTTAGTCCTCCTAATATACATGGTCGTACATGAGAGAATGTAAAGTATTTGAAAGAGAATGATACGAGGTACCAAGGTAGTACAAAAAGGGAATCTCCCTATCAATGACACTTAAAGAAATTTTTTTGTACATGGGCATACTTTTCTTATATACTCATAATTTTTCTATTTCAAAGTTTGTGTCTAGCAATAGTGAAGAATAGGAAATGATGGAGTGAAAGAATCACAAAAAAATTATGTCCTTATATATCTTGAAGATTTAAAGGGTCAATGCCTAGGCATATTTATGGAAAATATGTTAGGCTATAGACACAATAGCTCAACATGACAACTTTTCTTGTAAATGCAATCCAAAGGTGCCATTTATATTGAATGCTACTAGTGTACTTGAGAATGTGTTTAATTTGTATACAAAAAATGAAAATTTTGAAAAAAATACCTTTAAAAATTTGAAGGTGCCAACCGCCGTTGAAAATGCACCTTTTACAAAAAACATTTACTAACCCCTTTTAATTTTGTAAAATATTCACTATAGTCAATTTTGCATTTATTTACCCATAAATACTATAGGAAATTACAAAATAATAAATATATACATTCTTTCTAGGGTAACAAAAGTGTTCTTGGTGAGTTTTGATCCCTTGACCTCTATTTTTAAAAAAATATACTTTGTTTCAACTTGCCAACTCTCCTACTTAATGCTTTATGCATGGGAAAGTGGCAAAATCATATTTTTAACCCTTTAATGATTATGCAAAAAAATTTGAAGAAAAATTTAAAGGTAGAGAACTGTACTCAAGACCTCTAAGTTCAACATCTTCATGATTGCCTTGATGCCAAACTAGCTGACTGCTCATGTGTGTATTTTTTCTCCCTCATCTACATTCCTTTGTTGTTCTTTAACCACGACCATCATTGAGGTATCAGGCAGTGTTTTGATTAGTGACGAATGTTCACAAATTGGACGAATATTAGCATTTTAAAAAATACCAATTTGTGATTTTGGGGGACCCTAGATGTCGGCCATTTCACCCAAAATTTTTGGGTCAAATTTTTTTTGAAGTGTCGATTCGCTGTGCATTGATAATAGTATTAGATATTTTTTTTAAATTCGCCAACACTCTTGCCTAAGTCGTGGAGCATTTTAGCCAATTTTTTTTAAAATTTTTAAATTATCCCACCAAATTCGCTAACTATACCACTATATATAAGTAACAAGCCAGAGATAGTTTTCATTTATAACATTCAAAAAGTAAAACTCTAAAGCGAAAATACAAACTAAAACATTCGATATATTGCAGATTCCATTGAGATTCAGTCTTGTGCATTGTACACAGATCGACACAACATAGTTCTCCACCCGGCACGATGGCCAAACGTTATATCACCCCGGATCGCTAGTCGATCTACTTGTTCCACTCGGACAACTAGTTCCAACCGGGCCGTCTTTTGGACTGCATATTCCACTCGGACCAATTACCGAACTTCTTGTTAATCACAATTCAATGGTCGATACATAATTTTCATTCAGATCAAATACCGGTCTTCTAGTTCCACCTGAACTGCAAGCCGGATCGATCGTTCGCCCAAATCGACAACCTGTTTCCTGCACGAACCGCCCGATGGGTCTATTTTCAGACAAACATTTTCCTACAGTAGGTACTCTATTTCTATTTAGACATTTGAATATGTGATCCTATATTTTTTGGTTTTACAGAGAATAATAGTTGTAGCACTTGTAATAAAAATCTGTTTTTTATCATCTAATTTCTGGTTTTTCTTTATCTGTGTTTTTATCATTTACTGAAAATAAATCAATGCTCTGTTCTCCATTTTCCTCCTATTTTCTATCTATATTAAAACTCTTTGATTCTCTATTTCCATTAAGATTCCATTTTTTGTTACAATATTTTTAAATAGGTAAATACTATGGTTCTCTATGGACAAAGTGATGCTCTGCTTCTTGTCCAATTTGTACTAGAATTTTATATTTTTCAACATTTTGTATCTCTGATTGTATCTATGATTAAATTGTATTTCAAATTTATATTGATTGGTTTTTTGCTCTTATTAGTTACAGGTACTATCTCCAGAAAACAGAGTATTTGAATACCCTAAAAAAATCACAATAAATAATGACTGGAAATAGATATTTATTTTCTTCTAACCATATTTACTTTTATTCTATTTACAATATTATCTTAAGGCTTCATAGAAGTAAGATGTATTCAACATTTTATTATTTTTCTAAATTTAAAAATATTTTCTTTACAAGTAAAATGTCACCTATTGGCGATGCAAATAAGGGGGCCAAATGTAAAAAGAGTATTCTAAATTATTTTAGCCATACGTTGAAATCGAGCGAACTATCGACATCTATGCAAATTCAAGGTACAAATGATTTTTGACTACTTAAAATTTAGGTGTATTTGTTAGTTTAAATAATGCTTTCTTCCTCAAATGGTTAGAGTGCCTCTAGCCATATTGCATGATGATATAAACCATATTTTTGTTTGTTAGTTTATTTTGTTAAATTAAAAATAATTAAGAATAGTATTGTATGTTACTATTCAAAATACCATGTGGACCCTGATATGCATCCGCTTGAATATATTCATCACCAAGAGATGACTTCTAATGAAAATTCTCTTAACAATGTCATCCAAAAAGCAATTGAAGATAATCCTCAAAAATACATAGTTGAAAATGAAAGCGATAAACCAAATACATTACAAACTTCTTTTGAATCTACAAGCGAGAAAAATAAAAAGTGGAAGGCATCTAACTAGGCTATTGGAAGGAAATTTAAGAATGAATGGGCATAAAAATTTCCATGGATAAAGCCTATCCTAACTAAAGACAACCAAGTTGATGATAAAGCATGTAGATGCAAAATTTGTAGTTGGAAACTGGGCAAGGAGCATAGGTTGCAAAATAAGATAGATATAATAGAAAAACATGCTGGAAAATTTTATGTAAAAGTTAAAGGAAGTGATGGTGAAATTATTAAAACAGTTAGGTGGAAGGATGCATCAAAATGTATGCATGTCAGATATGCAATAGAATATGACAATCACTTAAAAGAAAAACAATCTCTTGTTGAGAAAGGTGCAATAATTGAAGCCCATTTTCAAAAAATGAAAAAGATCAACTTAGGGGTAAAAGGTTTACAGTTTGCTATTGTACTTAGTATTCTCAAGAAGGGTAGACCCATGTCTGATTTTTTTATTATAAGCACTCGTTTCTGCTGGCTGGTTTACAAAAAATTCTGAGTTGCCATTGGTTTGGTCGAAGTGGTTGGGAAATGGCAAAATGTATATCATTAGTAGAGAATAAGGACCTGAGGCAGAGAGTAAACCTTTCTAGATTTATTTCACTATCTATTGATGAGGTGATGGCTGTGGACAACACATCCTAGATTCGTATGCATTTGTATACTTTTCAAAACAATGTCAGGCAACCTAGTTTTCTAGGATTACATAAGATGGTTGAAAATTCAAATGCAGAAAAAATTTATAATGTGGTTGTGACTAGTTTAAAAGATATTACGGGAATGAATGACATAGACATAGACTTAAAGTTAATATGTGTTGGAGCTGATGGAACTGCTATAATGCAAGGATATAGGAGTGGTGTTTGTGTTCGATTGCAAACCACAATTACACCATATATGATACCCATTCATTGCATGTCTCATAGAGTGAATCTTGCATATAAAATCGTGAGCACTTTTGAAAATGTTGCGAGAGCGGAAGACCTCATTCATGAAATACATTCTTATTTTTCTTGCAGTCCTAAAAGGTTTTCATAGTTTCGACAGTTTGCACTAGGATTTACAAAAGGAAAAATGTTAAAATATGTAGATACAAGGTGGATTTCATTGTATCAATCTGCACATAGGGTTTTTACAAAATATCAATCATTAACAGGGTTTATGTATGTAAGCAGTCGAGGAGTTGATAAGGCAAAATATTTGTTGTTTTATTTGACTAACTTTGAAGCCCTGCTGACATTATGTGGTATTATTCCAATGTTACAAGAAATGAGTAGATTGATAAAATTTGCACAAGAGAGATCCATCTATATCGTTGATTTCATAAGGATGAGAAAACAAATATGTGTTGTTATTGAAAATTTATGTGTTCAAAGTAGATTTTAAAGATCCCTTGTTTCATAGTTGGAATAAATTGACAAAAATGAATGATCCAAAAAGCTATTTGAAGTTTGACATCAATGATCATCTTTGTATTAACAATCATGGAAAGTTGATACCTCTTTATTGCTTTGAAAGGCAATCAAGTATAGGCATGAATGGTGCTGAACAAGTTCCTATAACACACAATAGATTTGATGTTGTATTATAGAAAAGTAGAACAAATTTGTCCAATATAGAAAAATCTTTGACAAGTGAGATAAGAGATTGGTTTCAGAGAGATGAGTTGCTTGAGACCATGGGTGTGGTTAACCCCATGTTTTGGGGTTCTAATAGTGACTTCAATTCGACAAATGAGTTGTTTGTTAAATATATGATGAAACTTATTGAGCATTTCAGTAAAATTGTGGAAATGAATGGTGTTACGATCAATGGTATACTCAAAAAAAATATTTTGAAAGAAAAATCAACACATTCTGGAAGAAAAATGCTTGGGAAAACGTCACTTTTGAGTAACATCCATGAGACTGATTCCATTGCATGTTTGTGGCAAAAATTATATACAAGTACTATCCTACAAGATACTATAAGTGAATTTATGTTTATATGAATTATGTCAAACAATGATTTTGGGATCAGTGGAAGATGAGAGGGTTTTTAGTGCACTATATTTTGTGAAATCTAAGCTTCGCAACAGGTTGGAAAAAAATTTAGAAAATTGTTTGAGAATATATGTATCATCCTATCAGTTGGAAAATTTTCCCTATGATAGAGCAATTATAGTGTGGAATTCCCTTGTAGGCAGAAGGAGTGTGTTGAATATGACCGATATAGAAGATGATGATGCTGCTAGTGATCAGAATGTGGAGACACAAATTTTCACTATGCTTCATAGTGATGCTGAACAAGCAGAAAACTATTTGTTTAAGCTACCTGATTTGTGATTTTTTCAGTATTACATTTTTTAAGTATTTCACAATTTGAATTCATTTGACATCAGATTTCACAATAGATATTCTAGACAAGCCGAGCATTGTTTGTTTTAGCTACTTAATTTGTGATTTATCTAGTATTGTGATTTTTCTAGTATTTCACAATATATTGGAATTGGTTTGATATCAAATTTCACAAAATTTTATTATTAAGAAGTTTTCATGTTCTGCTCCTTGTTGTTTTTGAAATAGGTTTAGTTGCCTTTATATCATAGTATTTGTTTGTTTCCATGACCTAAATTATAAATTTTTACAAGTATTTACAACATTGATTAAAATGAATTTATTAGTTATCATTTTCATCTATAAATTTTTTACAAGTATTTACAACATTGATCAATATGAATTTGTTAGTTATCATTTTCATTTTCAATATGAATTTGTGTTTATTTGTTATCACAAGATTGTTTCATCTATCTTAATTGTAACTATGATTTATAACACAACATTGTCATTCAAATTATATGTTTTATGATTTATAACATAGCATTGTCTTTCATATTTGATTATAAATGTATGAGTATTGTTGTTTTTGAAATGATTTCAACTGCATTCATATTTATTTTAACTGCATTCATATTGATATTGAGATTATAAACAGTTAAAATCATTTAAAAAACAAGAAGATCATTCATATTGACACAAGAAGAGCATTCATATTAATATCCAACACAAGTAGAGCATTCATATTGACACAAGAAGAGCATTCATATTTGTCATTTTGTACAAGAAGAGCATTCATATATATTTCAACTACATTCATATTGATTTTATGATACAAGAAGATCATTCATATTGACACAAGAAGAGCATTTATATTGATTTTATGACACAAAAAGAGCATTCATAATTATCATTTTGGACAAGAAGAGCATTCATATTGATTTCAAAATATTATAAACAGGAAGAACAACAAAATTAAAGAGGATACAAAATTTGTAAATTGACTTTTTCATATATAGATTTAAAATATATTATAATGTCTTTAGCTGTTTTGAAAAACAACATAATTTTCATGCAACATGCAAATTTTTCAAACTGCTTTTGACATTTTAGATTCTCTGATGATGTTTTTCCTGAACCTAAGCCTGAGGTTTCTCTTGTACCTGCCTGTTCTATTACTTCTTCTACATATTCTACACCAACCGTTGATAGTGCTCCAGATCTGACTAAAATTTCATGTCATTTCTTAAAATTTTCCAACAACCCATCTTCTTCTTTGGCGGGATCTTGAAGCACTTTCAAACCATGATTTTTCTTCAGTGCTTCCCTTATAATGATATATAGATCCACTTCAATTTTCTCACACAAATATTTTTTGAGAATGTTATTATCTCTTACTTTCTATTGGGTCGTTCTCTTCATAATAATGACAATTTCCAAAAATTTCTTTGCAGCCTCTATGTTGACTTGTATGCTCTGAACCTGTAATTTCAAATTTTTAATATTTGATTGCAAAAGAAAAAAACTTAAGTTAGTAGAGTGATATGACATAATTTAAGAAACTTCAATAGGTTTATGACATAAGTTAGTAGATTTAGCAAAAGAAAAATATACATCTAAATTCTCACCTCGACCACATCTCTTGCAGCTAAGGCAACTTCAAGAGTTTTCTTGTTGAAAACCCATTGGTTATAGTACGCTTGGGCTTCAGCATTGATGTTCTCAATTCACATGATTTTTAAAACTTCATCATTGGATGAAGTCCTACACGTCACTAATCTTGAACTGGCCTGCTGTAGCTGATCAATAAGATTCTTGGGTTCGTTCTCATAACGAGAAAAAAGAGTCTCCCTTCTATTATAGTTTTTATAACGAGTATTTATTTGATTAATAAGCACTTTAGCCAAAATTTCCTATTGTATCATAATTTGTAAATCTTTAAGCATCCTCTCTTGGAGGGTTGCTTCAATACCATCACTCATAGAAGACTGAAAATAAAATTTAACTTTGTCATCCTCGGATTGAGGATGACAGTGGGCCTCTATTGCAAGAGTGGATACTATTTGCTCAACTATTGTGGGTGCTTGTTCTTCTACCTCTACATGTGTATCTTTAAGCACATCTGTCGCCTGAAAGCACTCAATATCTCCTTGCAAAAAAACTTCATCATCAAGAAAAATATTATCTAATCCAACATTTGCGGTTGACACCTTTGGTACTTGAATTGTGTTAAATGAAAAAGTGGGGAAAACACCCTGCGATCTTGGATGCATAAGTATTTTACCACTTCCACGGACATTATGGATTTGACCTCTCATTTACTGCACCTGTGATTGATGTGGTGCTGGTGGTGGCCTCATGACTTGTTGCTCCTGGTTTCTCACGATTTGATCTTGAGAGCCACTTGAAATTCGAATGCAAAATTGCCAAAACTATTTTCATAAAATAATAAAAAAAATAATTTCAAGAAAAGAGAATGATTTACCGGACGATGATTGGATCTCATGTACAATGCGGCGGTTAGGGGTTGTGTGCAATTCTAAAAAAATGAAAATTTTAATAAAAATTATTATAATTTTATGTAACACACTAAGTAATATACTGATAAAATATTGAAAGTGAAACTTACATGTAGGACGGTTGATCGGACTAGATTTAGGTTGAGGTCGATGAGAAGGAGTAACCTATCGTGTACATTTTGTTGGCCTCGACAATGGTGATGATTCTGATTCATTATCTAAAAAACCACCACATACCTCATGAATGTGACCCCTTACACCAACATCCTATTTTTTAGTTTTGGTCACTGACTTTCTTTACAATCATGTGCAAAAAAAATGAAAACTAAAAATAGAGCTAAAATATATTAAAAATTGAATTTGAAACATGGAATTACCCTCAATTCCTCTGAAATCATACCCAAGTTCAGCAGTGTGGGATGCAATCCTGTTGGTACTTCATTTTTTTATAAATCATAAAAACTTTCATAAAAAAGAATTAAAATAAAGTTAATGGTCACCACCGTTTTGAATTCTTCTATTTTGATGCCATGCAAATCTGTTATGATGCATTCTGAAATGTACGTGCATCATTCGAACTGCGTGCCTTGAACAATGTGAATGATATAGGTCAATGCCCATAATGAAAGTTCTATTCTTCCAAGCAAAAATAGTCTAGCTTGGAAGAACTCAGTAATGGCCTTCAAATTTTTATTTTCAATGCAACTATAATTTAAGCCTCTCTTAGACTTAGCCATGGAATCTTCACCAAAAAAATTATATGAAAAACATGTTAAAATTCGAACAATAATAGAAATAATTGACGGGAATTATACCTTAAAAAACTTTCCAAGAAAGATCAAATTCATCCTCCAAGTATTTTTTATCACTCTTAGCCATAGTGAACCTCAGAGACATGATAGGGAAACTCTTATATGGAAGTTTTGTTAACCTCTGGATGTCCGAAGGTGTGACGGTGAATGGCACTTGTTTATTCTGAAATATGACATTCATTGTTGCACGGTCATTGTAGTAACCATCAATGATACTCTGCAAAAGGTGCTTGTCGATCTTGAGCTGCGACATTGTTAGTAAGTGCTGCAAACCTGATACAGAGAGCCACGTATTGTCATAACCAAGGGTGGTTGACAAATCTATCATGGCGGTGTAAGTAGTGTTCTTGAACACCAAATTTCCAATGGTATTTTAATTATTTGGCTATTATTCGATAAAGTAAAAGGAGAAAGTGAATTGCAAAGAGTGTGGGGTGACGGTGTATCTGAAGGAGTTCGAGAGCAATCACAGAAATGTAACAAAAAAAATGACTTCCTGATGTCTATTTATAGATACAAGTGATAGGATTTGGACATGTGGTAGAATATCATTCGATATGCACTGAGGTTGACAGATAGACTGACACATGGCAGAGTAAACGTTGGTCTAGTGACCAATATTTTCCACCCAGTTGGTATGTCAGACTTTGTTTTCACCCGATCCATTTTTTGAACCTCAGAAATCACCTAATATATCAATCGAACTATGGTTTCCATCTGGGTCATTGCCGGTCTATGATTTACATCCAATCTACTATCCGAACCTCTATTTTTTCTCGACTCGTTAGCCGGTTCTCAAATTACACCCGGGTCATTGGCCGATCAAGGATTTTCATTCGTGTTGTTACCCGTCCTCGATTTCCACCCAGGCAGTTGGACGTACTTTAATTTTCACCTGGACCGTATCACTATTTCTTGCTTTCCACCCAGTCGGTCACCGATTTATGTTTTGCACCCGGTCCATTTCTTGGCTTTGTATATTACCCGGTACGTAATCAGGATGTGTTTTCACCCGATCCATTTCTGGTATGTGTTTTCCCTCTGTTTGCCAATTTTTTCCATTTTTTTTCTAAAATTAAGATAATTCACCATGTCCTCCGACATGAGGTTTACTTGGATTCTCCGAGGATTTGCAACGAATTCACAATTTTTTTACAAGGACATTTCTGGTCCGACCCCTTATGCAAAACCCTGGTATCAGGTCTAGTTGCTACTATCCTATTTAAAGTTGTCCTTCTGCTACAACAATAAGTTTAATAAAATAAATGTTTCAGAGTTGGGTTGGACCTCAAACAAAAAGAGGAAATTCCATTACTCTTCTATGAAATCAATAAATATGGTGACATCAGTAAAAACCTTCAGGCTACAAATTTGAGCACTCCTTGTCATGGATAATTTGCTACATATCCGTAATCCCCTTGTCAATATAATTTTATAGTGGTATAATATGATGGGGTTAGCGGATTTGTTTAAGCATTATCTGCTCAAAAAGAAGCTAGCAAACAAAATTTCATTATTTTCTATGCTAGTAATTCTAGTTGATTCTATCTCCTTCAAAGCCATGATTTCTAGGAAATTTTGTCTCCTTCACTAGGGATCCAATGTATTTAGAGAACAATGGATATATATCACTTTCCCTTCAAATACAAGTTGGACTAAAAATTGCCATTGTTGTGGAAAGACATTTGCACCCAGTGATTATAGCCAAAGTATAGAATTGAATGAAATAAAAAATTGCTCTTTATTTCAACCTCTGGAGAAGGTCAGCTAATTTTGATTTAATTTGGGAAAATGGATAGGAAAAAGTAAGGGTTAGAAAGGAGTAGGGGTTAGAGAAATGTAGGAAAAAGTGGACAGGATATAGTGTAACAACATTGGATCTTACTGAGTAATATGCTATCAAACCAATTACATAACACTTAACAGACCATACATTATGACCTAAAATTGTAGATTCATTTAGCTCATGATATTTGCTCTAATCATTCCAAGAATTCAAATGATTAGCAATACAATAGGCAATTCTTCGCTTTAACAAAATAGACTAAGTGTTGAATGTAATAGAAATAACTTAAAGGAAATGTATACAAGCTCTAATCATTCCAAGGACTTCAATTGCTAGCAATCCAATAGGTAATCCAAATAGCAGAATTACTTTAACATAATACACTAACAATTAAGTGTAACAAAAATGACTTAAAGCAAAATTCACATAAAAACCTACAAATTGCACAGTAATGGAGGCCAAACAACTATCACTTCATTGATTAGAAATAAAATTACAAAGTAATACTAGGAAAGGACTACAAATTCGATCCTTATTATGAGATCTATCTTCATATTTATAGTTTACAATTTCAAAATTTTCAAGGGGAATATAACTATATGGTTGTTTGAGAAGAATAGCCTGGCAAGAAACTAGACTTGTTGATGTGGTAGCTCCATATTCATCTTGGATGTAAATTTTAATTTAGCCTATTGATATGCAACTATATATTTGCAAGTGACTAAATTATTGGAGCCATCATTTTCATGCTTGGCTATTATGATTTGGAACCAACAGGTGAGCACCATGGTAGTTGTAGGTGAAAAAATGTTTAACTAAAAATCACTTAAGATTGGGCCTTTCATTTGTCTGCAAAGCTATTCTAAAATGAAATCATAATTTTGATTCACTAACATCATTTTTGGATATGTTACAGCTTAAGCACCTTTTCCCTTTATGTTATCTTATTCATATGCACGATACCAAGCTCCAATTTGGTAAAGATGATGTCATCAGCTTGAATGGTGTGGTTTTGAGCACATTTTGACTTCATTGCTCATACCCCAATTTTGGGTACTTTTGATCTCTTTGCGTGAATCCATGATCTCAATCTTGCTTACATCGTCATTCAGAGCCACATGATTTCAATCATCATTGTCTTGGGAAGTCTTCAAAATTTGGCTCCTGTTTGATAAAGATGATGTCATGTTTAACTTTGGCACAATTTTAGGTGAGCTTTATTGTTTGCTTTGATCATTCTTGTAGGAGCAAGGTTTTGTGTTGATATTACTGCTAAAAAAATCATGATTTTGAGCATCCCGATCCTATGCGAGACCTCTATCTTCAACACAGTGAATTTTAGGGTTTTTAAAAGATCTTTTTTCTTGCTACGCAAATGTGGTCAAAAATTTGATCCACATGTTTGGTGCCTCCTAGGGAATTTTTGCTTGTTGGAATTGAGAACTCAGAAAGCTTACTTCCATTGGATGTGGAGTTGATGTGATAATAAAATAGAATGTAAGTCGAATTATGAAATGAAATGAAATGGATATGATTTATTTATGAAAAGTGAAATGTGATGAAAAAGTGATTTATGTAAAGTGAAAAATGTGAATGATGTGTTAATGGAAAGGTAGATGAGATGAAAATGAATAGAAGTAAAGAATATCTTACCTTTTCACACTTTAAAGGTGGGTTATTTCTATTCTAATGCTTGTATTTTATCTTTTTATTCCTGTTGTGCTGGAGGTGTCATCTCATTAATCATTGTTTTTTCTTGTACTTCTACTTGCTCACCAGGTGTCTCTTGACCATATAAGGAATTTATACTCATGTCTTTCACAAGAATATCCACCTCACAATCTCCCTCTTCTTATTCCTCTTGATCACCATAAAATATCTACTTTGCTCTTTCAAGCACCACATAGACTCCTTCCTATATATCTTGTGGGGGAATCTTGATTTTACAGACTCGTTCATGTAGCTTTTTTAGATGATATACCTTTTCATAGGATGGATACTGATAACTCCTAGCTATTTCTTAGATTTTTGCTTGTAGTAGGGTTTTTCTACTCAAAACTCAAGTACATGAGCTTCTTTAATGGCATCTTGCCAGTGATATATCTCAAACTCATCCTTGGTGATTGAGTCTATTCAATTCTAGAAGTCTTATGAGGTTTTGAGTTGCATATATTCATCCCAAAATCTTGGGAATATTGATTCTTGTGCTTCCCTCATGGGTTCCATGATCTTATTAAGCTTGTTATGTAGCCTTCCTATTATCTCCATCTCTTCTTGGATCAATTTGTGCTTTTCAATCATAATATTAGAGAGATTTCTAACTGCATGCAAATGTTCATTGGGGGTGGCCCTAGCCACAGGCTCAAATATTCTCTCTGATAGCTTCATTAAAACCTTAGCTTGTCTAAGCATACCTTTGGTTTTAGCCTATTCTTGATGAAAAAGTTTTCTTGCTTCTTTTACTACTAGATTATAGAAGTCAAGGTAATCCATGACTGCATAAGCTTTGATGGCATCTTCAAAAATATCTTCCTAGATATTATTTCTTATTTGTTTAAGAGTTTATTTGGAAAATTTAGAGGCCTTGGCTCTCTCCTTTTTAGCTTGCAACTATTGTTGTAAATTTGAACCTGCTTGATTATTTTCATATTTTGCTCAGTTAATGTTTCATTTAGCTCTTGAGTTTTCTATGATTGTTCTTTGAAATCTACAAGATATGTGAACTTATTTTTCCACTTTTGGATCTCAATATGTAGTGTTCTTTATATTTTGATCTTCATTGTTCATTTCTTCCAACTCCTTAAAACTTTATTTCATCTATCGACACCTATCTCCTTGCAAGTAGATACTATTCACATAAACTTGGGTATTCATTAGAGTCTCTTCTAGTGATAGCTAAGAAATATCCACCACTTGAGTGCCTACATGGTAGTCATCTAGTGTCATTTTAGCCTTTAGCTTATTCACTTTTGAAGTGGTTATGACTCTCATATGCTAATATGTTGTGGGATCTACTATATTCATTTGTCTAGGAAGGGCAAATCATCCAACTTGTCTAGGTGTATTCATTCTCCACAAATCTTAAGCATTGTGGTTCATCTTTGTGATCTTATTGATAATGGTTGTGGTTGGATGATCATGTGGGGATGGAATGATAAGGAAATATTTTTAAAGAAAAAAGGGAGATGGAGGATCTTTTTGAATGGGATGGGTGATAATGATTGGAGGGGTTTGGATCAAAGGTGTGGATGTGATGATGGGAGTGGTTTTTGATGTGAGAATGTTTTGAACATTTACCTCCAATGTTGGTGGTGATACAGAAAGGGAAGTAATAATATTGTGAATAGAAGAAGAAGAAGAAAAAGTAGTAGCTAAGTTAGAAGAAACATGGTTGCTCCATTGTTGGTTTAGTTGTTACCTCAGTTGGCTCAGTTGTTGCTTTGATTACTGGGAGTGATTCTTCAATTTTTTGTATTTAATTATCTCTTTCCTTTGATTCCTCTATGTGTTAATTTTTCTTTTTATAGCCACTTTCTAAGGAGTGGTATTGTACAACTGTTACACTTTAGGCTTTACATTAGTGTCAAGCATCTCATAATTATTGATGGGATGACTTGATGTCTATGCACTTTCAAATGGAAATTCTTACTCTAAAGTATGTTGATGCTATGCTTGGCCTACAACAAATTTGAGTGATGATCTTGTAGGATTTTTTGAGGCGAACCTCTGAATCCTTTTTTTAATCTTTGGAGTAGGGGAAATTAGAAAAGGTGCACCCAAAGCCAACCTTTTAGGTCTTTCTTATACCTGTATGATCTCTTGAGGGCTGGTAGACTATTTTTCTAGACCTCCTCACGTGTATCCCATTTTCCCTATGATTTGTGAGCCTTTGGGATAGAACTACTGTTGCAATTCCATTGGGATAAAAACTACGACTTGTGGCTCTAGTTGAGAGGTTTTTGGATAATATCTTACTATTTTGGGATGGTTGTGGAATCATCAATGGCTGGCCTTTCTTCAATTATTTTTACTTCTACTCTAGTTGTGTTCTCTTTGGGAGTAAATTTCTCTATCGCAGCTACTTGCTCTATTTTTTTGTGTTAACCCATGTCCTTATATTTTTTCATTAGATATTATAATTTTTGTTTTCCATTTTTGGTATTACATGTCTCTACATTCTCATTATATATCTATGGAAATGTGTGATCTATTGAGATAGAGAATTTATATTTAACAACATTTTTCTCAACTTTGAATATCCACCATCCTACAACTTTAGGTGCATCCCATTTGGTCTTCTTTATGAGTGAAGCTAAATTTTTAGTAGTCAATGTATGGTCTAGATTTTCTTCAGGATCATAGTCATCTTCTTGCTCATACCAGTCCCTTCATGGGGTTAAATCTTCTATCTTACTAATATTCTAATTGAGCTCATTGTTCTCATGATTATTCCTTAGCCTCTCTATTTTGGGTTTGCTTGTTTTATTGAAAACATATATCTTGCTTGTGTTTATGATGCTCAGTATTTCACTAAACTTATTCATGGGGTCATACCTCAATATTTGAAGTATAGCTCATAGCCATAATATTTCAAGTCTACAGGATAATTTTTCCTCTTTCCCTATAACATTTACTGTGATTGGATCATAAGTGAGTGGATACTCATAGGTGCCTTTCTTGTTTATTCTCGTGTCATATGTGATATTGGTAAAATCCATTTGCCTACAGTATTCCATTGCAAAAATCCTTTCTAAAATATAGTATGATAATATAAAAAGGTTCATCTATGAAGCTATAAAGCCTTATGCATCCTCTCACATAGGTACTTAGCCTAGTATAAAAATAGGGGGTATTTGACTAGTTAGAGTGGGACTGGTCATAATGAAAAGGATTGAAAATGGTGTATGCCATGGCTATTTGATATTCATATACTTCCTTGTCAAAAGGTAAGCCAAAAATAATAGCCAACACATAATATAACTCTAGGTTTTTGAAGTCGATAATCTTTAGAGGGGTTTTAGGGAGCTTATCTTTGATTAGGGGATTATAGAGTTTTGAGTGAAGCCACTTCCTTAAATAATTATCTCTTTTCACATCCTTATTAGAATCATAGTATTTGGACTAATTTTGAGTATTAAAGGACTTAGGAGAAGCTCTAGGATTAACCCCTATGGCTAAGACATTCATATCTCAAAATGAGAAAATAGACTCATTAAATTATAAATCATTCATAGGAAGAGCTCTAGTAAATAATTCATATCTCATGCATACTGAGGTATTTCTTGATGAAGTTGTGAGGGTTTTTAGATAATTGCATCAAGAGGACGCAGTCAAAATTTTAGGTAATTTGGAGCTCATTTGCTAATTTTATTAGCATTTTGCGTTTTAAAATAAAATGGTTGTATAAGGTGGAAGACAGAGTATTTGCTTATAAAATTTTGGGAGAAATATTATTTAGATAAAATAATTATTCAAAATTTTTTTTAGGTCGTTTGGATCTGTATTGATTGATTTGTGTGAATATTGATTTTTGTTTTCAAAAAATCCTAGATCCAGAATTGTGATAAAAAGGGAAAAAGTAAATGATCACATATTTTTCACCTCTACAAATTTGCTTCTAAAATTTATGGATTTTTAGATACGTATATCAGAAGTCTATAGGAAAAATTTCAGTTTGTTTCAATCAGTATTGTCCGATTTATGATAAATTTGGTGCTTGATATTTTGGTAAATAAAAAATAAGCATGTATTTTTACAATCAGAGGTTAATTATGAGAGATTGACTTAACAGGATGAGTCAATTGAGTAAAAGAAGATTTGCTGCTGTTATTTATTGCAAAAATATGTATTAGAAGCTATCTACATTATTCCAAAGTTTTGTTTATTAGCATCAATGGCTGCCAATAACAATCTTCCCATTCCTAAATTTAATGGGTTAGATTATGAGTATTGGTCTATCAAGATGAAGACCTTACTCATAGGCAAGGGGTTATAGGATATTTTAGAAGAAGGCTACAATGAACCTATAGATTGGACCACCTTGAGTGTAGCTGATAGAACCAATAAAAAGGATACCCAAAAGAAAAACTCATTTGCTCTCTACCATCTCCAAGCAACTTTGGAGAAAAGCATCTTTCCAAGGATTGCTTCTTGTTCAACAACCCTAGAAGCATGGACAACCTTGAGAGATAGCTATCAAGGGAGCAATAAAGTGAAGCAAGTGAGGCTTCAAACCTTGAAGAGAGATTTTGAGAATCTCAAAATGCAAACTAATAAAAAAGTAGGTGATTATTGTGTTAGAGTGAAAGCTATTGTAAACAAAATGCAAACCCTTGGAGAAGACATCAAAACTGAAGTAGTGGTGAAGAAAGTGTTGAGAACACTTCTTCATAAATAAAACCATATTGCTATAATTATTGAAGAGTCTAAAGATTTATCTACTCTAACTTTTGATGCTCTTATTGGTTCTTTGATGTCTTGTGAATAAATACTACATGGTTCTACATCAACAAGCTATGGAGGTGATGACAAAGCATTCTCATCCAAGGAGGGTGAGCCTCAAGGAAGAGGCCAAGGAAGAGGCCAATAAAGAGGATGAAGGAGAGCTAAAGGAAGAGGTAGCTCAAGAGGTGGCAACCAAGGCAAAGTAAGAGGAGGTGATAAATCAAAGAAAGTTTGTTACAATTGTGGTAAGCTTGGTCACTTTGCTAAAGATTGTTGGTCCAAGACTTCTCAAGAAGGGAGAGGTCAATATGGAAACTATGGAGAAGAGGAAGGAACTTCTTCAAATCTATTTTTTACTTATGGAAAATCAGATCAAAATCTTGACGAAACTTATATTTTGGATACTGGTTGTTCCAATCATATGAGTGGCAAAGAAGAGCTTTTTGCTACAATGGATTCCACCTACAATTCAAAGATCAAATTGGGAGATGAAAAAGCACTACAAGTTAAAGGTATGAGAGCCATGGAGGTTCCAAAAAAAGAAGGCACAAAGAAGGTAAACAACATGTATTACACCCCCAAACTCCAACATAATTTGCTTAGTGTTGGACAAATAATGGAAAAAAAATACAAGCTTGTTTTTGAAGATGGAAAATGTGTAATTTTTGACAAAAACAATTGTAATAGAGTTGTTACACAAGTGCCTATATAAAAGAATAGGTTATTTCCTCTTAATTTTGGGGAACAAGGAGGTTACAAACTTGCTAATGTGGCCATAGAAAATCCAAGTGTGCTTTGGCACTTGAGATATGGTTATCTTAACTTTGAAAGCTTGAATTTGTTGACTTCTCAAGCTATGGTATGTGGATTGCCAAAAGTTGAAGAGCACAAGGAGGTGTGTGAAGGATGTGTTTTGGGAGAAAACTCAAGAGCCAAGTTTCCAAGAGGACAATCATGGAGAGCAAGCCATCCACTACAATTGGTACATTCGGATATTTGTGGTCCAATGAATACCAAAAGCTTGGGTAACAATTCTTACTTTCTCATTTTCATTGATGATTTCTATAGAATGTGTTGGATTTATTTTTTGAAAACTAAGGATGAAGCTTTTGAATGTTTAAAGGATTTAAAAAATAATGTAGAGAATCAAAGTGAGTATGTTGTAAAGATATTAAGAACTGATAGAGGAGGGGCATTTTGTTCAAATGCATTTTTAAAATATTGTAAAGATTGTGGGATCAAAAGGAAATTCACCACTGCCTACACCCCACAACAAAATAGTGTGACTAAAAGAAAGAACTTCACTATTGTAGAAATGACAAGATCAATGCTTCAAACAAAGAAGCTCAGTAACATGTATTGGGTTGATGTTGTTAGAACAAGTGTTTACATTTTGAATAGGAGTCCTACATCTAGTTTAGATGGAATAACTCCATATGAAGGATGGTATGGAAAAAATCCAAATGTAAAACACTTCAAAGTTTTTGGTTGTCTTGCATATGCTCACATTCCTGATGAGATAAGAAAGAAACTTGATCCCAAAATTCAAGCATGTATTTTCATTGGGTATTGTGAAACTTCAAAGGCATATAGGCTCTACAATCCAAAAACACACAAAATTATAATCTCCAGAGATGTAATTTTTGATGAAGGGGGAGAATAGGGTCATCAAAAACTTTTTTTTTGATGACGGATCTCAATATGCAAGTTCCTCTCAAGTGCAGCAAGTGTAGCCCAAAAACAACAAAGGAAGTCCTCCTCCAAGCCCAAGCATGAGTACTACTTCAAGTAAAATAGATGCTACTCCAAGTCCTTCTCCACAAAGATCGACAAGTTCTTCTCCAATGGATGTAGATTCACCATCAAGAGGTAAGAGAACACTTCAAAACCATCCTTCTTTTCAAATGTTGGATAATAATTTCCAAAAAAGGTACACTAGAAGCCAAGCTAGTGAGATGAATGCAGTTTTGAAAAGACTTGAAAATTTGCACATGTATGGTGATGATGACTCCCAAGAGCCTAAGGGAGATGTTGTAAACTATGCTTTAATGACTAGTGTAGAGCTAGAGCCATCTAGTTATAAAAAAGCATGTGCTCATGATATATGGCAACAAGCCATGAAAGAGGAAATGACCTCTATAAAAACAGAATGATACTTGGGAGCTAGTGGAGCTTCCTAAAGGTAAGATATGTGTTGGATGTAAATGGGTCTATAAGACCAAGTTCAATGCTGATGGGAGCATTGAAAGACATAAGGCAAGGCTAGTAGCAAAAGGGTTTACTTAGAAGTATGGAATTGACTATGAGGATACCTTTGCTCCTGTTGCTAGACAGGAGACCATCATATTAGTACTTTCTTTGGCTGCCCACAAAGGGTGGAAAATTCAACACATGGATGTTAAGAGTGCCTTTCTCAATGGGTACTTGAATGAAGATATTTTTGTGCAACAACCTCAAGGATTTGAAGAACAAGGTAGGGAGCACCTTGTATACAAATTGAAGAAAGCATTGTATGGCCTCAAGCAAGCACCAAGGGCATGGTACTCACTTTGGCCTCAAGCAAGCTCAGTATATAAAGCCGAGAGACTATCTAGTTAGTCCTCTAAAATTTAAGGGGGAGAATGTTGGATTATAGAGCATACTTTAGAGTATCTTCCCTAAAGTATATAGGTTATAAATATTTAGCATTCATTTAAATATAGTTGCACCAACTTTACTATTTGAAAGGAAATCAGTTTTGTTGTGAGAGCATATAGGCAATTGTTTAGAGTGTTTCTAAAAATAGTAGGAGCAAGTAAGATCTCCATAATAGTAGATATTTTAAACTGATTGTAGTGCTATAAAAGCATTGTAAGTTCTTATGATTATGAATCTAACGAGTCTATTTTCTCATCATACGCATTGAATTCTCGTTTGGTGGTGATTTTATATGACCATGACTAGAATGAATCAAAATTATGATGGTTTCCTAGTTTTATAATATCTTCTTGCCATTTGAGGATGAGATCATCGATTTTGTAATCTTGAGGTATTTCCTTTTTACTGAACCATATCTTAGTTGTGGTTGAATGGCTTTGGAAAGTATGCTATACTTTTTCTCTCTCCTCCTCCAATAAAAACAACTATGCCATCCACACTTTAACCACTTTCATGTTAGGTAGTTCTATTTGAGTGATTAATTTTACAATTGGTAGCTTAATATGTAATAGGAGGATGACTTATTTACCTTAGACCAATGAGTAAGGAGAAGTTTTTAATGACTTCTTCATGGTGATTTTGTCTACCCATAACACTTGATCAAGAAACAAGTGCCAACTCCTTTTGTTCTCTCCATTAGTTCTCATAATAATATTTAAAATATTTTTATTGGTAGACTCAACTAACTCATTCCCCTATGAATAATAGTGAGAGGATACATTTAGATAAATATCATATTTTCTAGCAAAATTAATGAACCTTGCTCCTATGAAAGGAGTCCCATTGTCAATCACCAATGAATTAAGGATGCCAAATCTTGTTATCAATTTCTTGACAAACTCAATCATTGTATCTTGATTGGCTATCTTTGTAGCAACTACTTCAGTCCATCAGGTAAAATAATTAGTTGTTGTTAGAGTGTATTTGTTATTTGTTGATGAATTTGGGTTAATGAATCTAATGAAGTCCAACCCCCATTTTTGAAATGGATCTTCAGTTACAATTAGATGAGGGGAAGTGAAGCATTTTTATTTCTTCCAATGTACCTTTAACACTTCATAGAACTAGGTCACTTTGAATGAGTATGTAAAAATTATCGACCAATAATATCCTACCCTAAGTAATTTAGCTGTAGTGATCTGCCCAACATAATATCCACCAAATAGTCTCGAGTGAAATTAAGCCAATACTTTTTATTTTCATTTTGATTTTATGCAACGTAGAAGAACTCCATCAAAATTCTTTCTGTATAGACATTTTGGCAACATAATGTATTTTAAGACTTGCAACTTATATCTTCTTCTTTATGAGGCAATTAATCCTTCTAGCCATCTTCATGTCTAAAAGTATTTAATTAATTATTCCACCCAATTGAGCTTTTCTTCATGTTGCACAATCATGGGATTGTTTTCAGTGTCCTCTTTAATGCACATAATATACCCTTGTTATGCCGAAGTAGCTAACTATTGGTATAATACACTACCTCTTACTAGTTTACATGGGTGTATTGCAACATCATATTGTTGAATCTTAGTGACCCATCCAACTCTCTTATCGTCAAATTATCCTTGTATAATGAATTTTCTGACATCAGGATGAACCACATAAACTATGGTTTTGCTTTGTAACAAATAGTGTCTAAAATTCTTCAATGACTTCATGACAACAAACACTTGATTTTCTATAAAGTTGTAGTTATTTTGATAGTCATGAAATGTTTGGCTTAGGAAAAATACTAGATGTTCATCTCCTTCAACATATTTCTAAGTTAACATTGTAACAGAACTGTCCTTAGATCCATAAGGTATAGAGAATGAAAACCCTATTAAAATTTGGATTAATCAACACTGGAGCTTTTGTAATAGCCTGTTTAATTTGCTCAAATGCTTTTCTCCTCTTTGGTGTTTATTTGAGTGTATCGTCCTTCTTTAAAAGCTTTGCCATAAGCTCAATAATTTGTGCAAAATTTGACATAAATTTTTGAATGAAATTAATTTGTTCAAAAAATGACTAAAGATCATTTTTGCTTAAGGGAAGTGGGAGAGATAGAATGACCTGGATTCTTTCTAGATCAATGGTCATACCTTGCTTTGAAACTACATGTCCTAGAAGTTTACCTTCATGGAAACCAAATATGGATTTATTTGGATTTAATGATATTCCAAACTCTCTACACTTCTAAAAAACTTTTTCAAAACGCTCTAAGTGCATTTGTTTGTCATGAGAAAAGACTTTCATGTCATATAAATATATAAGAATAATTTTATTGACTAAGTATCCAAAGGTAAAATCCATGGCATGTTAGAATGTAGCACCAACATTGGATGACCCAAATGACATTATTTGATATGCATAAATTTTCTATTTGGTAGTAAATGTTGTTTTGTGTTGATCTTCATCTTTTACCCATATATGATTGTACCTTGAAAAGAAGTCTAACAAAGAAAACCTTTATACCCCTGCCACTATATGTAGAATCTGATTGATCTAAGGAAGAGGGTAGTGATATTTTAGTGATGCCTTATTTAGGTTTCTAAAATCAACACAGAGATGAATATCTCCATTCTTCTTTCTCATAGGAACTAAATTCGCAACCCATGTGGAATGCTTGATTGGATATATAATTTTGACATTTAGCGACTTGAGAAGTTATTGCTTCATGGTTGCTTCTATTTTTGGATTGACTAGCCTCTATTTCTACCTAAATGACTTAGCATTAGGGGATAACTCAATTATATGTTTAATGACATCCTTGTCATAAAATCAGAGATCATCATAAATCCAAGCTATAATATCTTGATAATACGTGTAAAGTGATTTGAATTGTTCTACCTCTTCTATGGTGTAGTGAACTTTGATCTTCAAACTTTTGCTCGATTCAAACTTAATTTCTCTATAGGCTTGTTCTTCTATCTTCATTCTTCGACTTGTATTTTTGTCATTTTTGTTCAATAAGCTTTCCAAAGTGATCATCCCTTTGGGGATGTGGTTATTTTTCAACTAAATAATATCTTCTTGATCAATTTATTGAGATACCTCCTTTTGTTGAGATGAACAGATTGCTTCTCTAGTCAAGAAATCAATGATTTGATGGTCATTTTTGAACACTTGCCAGAATATCTCTTAATTTGGGACCGCTATTTGAAAACCAGCTTTACCCTATTTTTTGCTTTGGATAATATTCTATGGAAAGTACATAATTGGATCCTTGAGCAGTAAGCTTATCAGGTAATTCATTATGTTCTCATGGAATAGATTTTATGTTCAAGGCTTCAAAGCTTTCCATCAAATCCCATACCCTATTTCAGTATGCTTTTAAATAATAACATCTACTATTACATCTCTCTATTACTTGATTAACAATAAGCTCAGAGTCATCATAGATTGTAAGCAATTTAATGCCCATTTTCTCTACTTGCATCAAACCAAGGCACAAAGCCTCATATTCAACAACGTTATTGGTGAAACTCCATGTTAACTTGTAAGAGAAACTTTTTATTCCTTTGTTAGTTACGGTTCTAATATAATTTAATAAATAAATTAATAAAAAATTATTGAATCGCTTGCCACTTATAGGTGGCTCCCTCCTTAAATTTAATATAATAAAAATATTATTCTTTCTTCTTGATTATTTACAATATTGCTCATACACATATTTATATCTACCCTAACCCTAACCCTATGTTGGTTCATATATGACGGTTCATAATAATAATTAATTATACTATTAATAATTAATTATTTAATTTAATAATATAATTAATTATACTACTAATTATTAATAATTAAATGTTAGGATGTGGGATCCTAACATGCCACCCTTCCTGGAAAAAGCTTTGTCCTCAAAGCTAGAACTGAGGAAATTATTGTTGAAATTGATGAAGCACTTCCTCGATACTAGGAACACCTTCAACTATCGATAAATACTCAAAAAGTTGTGAGAATGATGACCCAATGGACCTGCATAGAGGAAATAAACTCCTCGCTTCAGTAAAAATAGCTTATCAAATGCTTCAAGATATCAATACTAGGCTGATGAATGGTGCACACAATAGTTCTCCCTGTGTCCACAATATTTCAAACTGTTCTCATATTTATGCCTGTAGCATGAACATCCAATATTGAAGGTGGCTCATCATACTAGGAACACCTTCAACTATCGATAAATACTCAAAAAGTTGTGAGAATGATGACCCAATGGACCTGCATAGAGGAGCTGAACTCCTCGCTTCAGTAAAAATAGCTTATCAAATGCTTCAAGATATCAATACTAGGCTGATGAATGGTGCACACAATAGTTCTCCCTGTGTCCACAATATTTCAAACTGTTCTCATATTTATGCCTGTAGCATGAGCATCCAATATTGAAGGTGGCTCATCCATGAATATAATTGAAGGATTAGCCACAAGCTCTATTGCTATTGTCAATCTCTTGCGCTGTTCTTGTAGAGGCCACTCACTGCAGGAAGACCAACCAAGGAACCTTTTATTGGAGTGAGCTCTACAAGTTCCATCACTTGACCATAAACATCTTCCTGGTTTCTAAATCAACTTCAGATGGAAAATGAAGCTAGGCACTTCCCTTGGGTTTGTTGTCCGATAATAATAGTAGCCTCGAAAACAATTCCTTTTGGTTGTCATATCTTGTGCTTGTCTCCTGTGTGGGAGTATAGCACTCCACTTTTATTTCTTTTGTCAAAAAGATTATACATTCCAAGTAAGATGACAATTATAGGTTTAGGACTATTATAGACCTATCTCTATTATTGTCCATCTATTCAGTACCATCAAAGGTGTTAGAAATATTAAACCTGCTTTGCACCCTCAGCTGGAGATCACTCCGGAGGTGAGCAATTTTGAGAATCGCTCGCCTAGAGCAGTGACCAAGGGCTTCCCACCAAAATACATGATTTGACACCGCACGTGTTCTCTGTCCCATCCGTCATTATTTCCCATGTGTGAGTAGTAGTTGAAGTTTTCCCGCCTTTTGTGTTCCAAGCCCAGCTATATAAACCCTGGAGCAGCTGGCATTTTGTGATTGATGTAGATAGATGCAGAGCAGCAGAAGAAGAGCAGATTAGGGAGCAGAGAGCAGATCTGCATCAGTTCCGAGCAGCAGTCTCGGTGTTTCTAGTTTTCTGTGTTTATCCTGCAATCGTATTTGCAGATGACTGTAAACCCTCAAGTGAGGTGCTGTGTAATCCGTTTATCCATATAAATAAAATCTTCAGCAATATTCTCAGGTGTTTGGATGGATTTGCCTAATTTCTCTGTGTCTAAATTCTTTTTGATATTCTGCGTTTGAGTTTAGTTTAGGAACTGCATTCTGCGTTCAAGTTTAACATTTGGAAGTGTCTAAACTCAGTTTGTGCACTTTTCATGCTAAGAGTTTGAGAGACAGTGATCGTTGTCTTGCTGTGCAAATCTGGAAGTCGCTCAAGTCAGTGAGCGACTCCCGTCATCGTCTTTGGAGTGAGCGACTTGAAGCATCAAGCAACTTTTACGAAATTTTTCTCTAAGTGTTGGCGAGCGAGCGATCCCTGTCGTCGCCGCATTCAGGGCACGATTCCCGCGGTCGCTGCCCTTGGCGAGCGACGCTCGTCGCCGCAAGCTGGGCGCGATTCCCGCGGTCGTCGCTGGTAGCCTGCGACGTTCGTGGTCGCTACATTTGACAAGCGACGCCCGACGTCGCCGCAAGCAGCGAGAGACCGCCAGCTGTCGCTGACTTTGTGAGCGACGCCCAGCGTCGTCGCTGCGGAGAGTCAGCGACTCCCAGAATCGCTGGGCCACTCGAGCGATGCCCAGCCATAAATCAGAAATTTAAAAACTTTAGGAGGAAGAACATCAATTTTATTAGCAGTAGCAGAACTTTAGACAAGGCTCTCAAGTATCTAATGTAAACCAATTGCACCGGAACACAGGAACACATGATAGTTGTGCACTGGTATAAACAGATAAATCGACAGTCTACACCAACTTACGCATAGTAAATTATTTTCACGTTTAAAGTTTGCAATGGAATTCAAAATATGATAAGAAGTCCTTTACGAAAACGTAATTCTACATGCAATTCCTTTTTTATTTTTATTTTTTTTCTTTACGATTCAAGGATGCTCTATATAGATCAGGCACTAATACGAGAAATAGATTTCCAATACTGGGCATCGTATTCAATCTTACAACCAAGATTTTATATGACCGTCGTTTCTCACAGATCCTATTTTTTATTCTAATTCAAATTCTAGTATGAAGTAACCGGTTCCTGTGAAAAATTTAGCTTGAAATTTTTATTAAAAGAAAAAGGTCAGTTAATGTTAATAAACTATCATGATTCGATCCAACTGACTTGTCTTTACTCCTTTAAAAAATTTCCATATAGTGTACGTTTTCCTTGAATTTACTTCCTTTTCTTTTTAAGATGGGATGCACTGCAAGGGGCATCTTTTGGCCGGCACTTAATGCCACATATGCCACCTTTTATCATGCTCCAAGTCTTGTTTCTGCTGGAATAATCCCTTCCAATGGTAAAAGCAATTCAAGTCCATTTTAGCTACAGTGCTGTGTAAACGTCGTCCTTTTTAACATTTGGCTCTTGATTTTGTGGTTGCAGGTGTTTTCAAAGAACATAAAATGGTCGAATATGTTTCCTCTCTGCCACCTCTCCACTCTAGTCAGTTTGCATGGTTGCTTCCGGGAAGCGACGAGGATAATGCGTTTCTTTTTAATATGACTCTTAGAAATATTGAAAGTGCTAGAGGCCAATGGTTTGTTTCTAATAACTTATATGAGCTAGAAGCCCCGGTTCTCAATTCTTTTCCTAAAGAAGACTGCGTCTATCCCATTGGGCCCTTAATTCCTTCTGAATTTTTTAACACTGAAGATGAGACGATAGAGCCTGGAATGACCACAGGCTTCTGGGCAGAGGAAACAGAGTGCTTGGCTTGGCTGGATAAACAATCTGGAAGGTCTGTGATATATGTGGCCTCATGCAGATATCTTAGAGCTACATGGATATTTTCCAGTCCTGTTTATGTATGTAGCAACATTGTTTGGGTGGGATGGCCCACATGTTAGGTGCAAAAGATATTTCAGTGCCAGTTCAGTGTGCTGAAGTCGATAATAAAATATAGCAAGTTCAGTGTGCTGAAGCTGATAATAAAATATAGCAAGATCGCCATAAATTTTCATTGTATCTGGATGGTCAATTCCAAGCTCCCTCTCATTGATATCCAAAGCCTTTTGTTGATAAATCATAGCCTGTTCCATTTGAATGAAAAGTAAATGAAACCGTACTTGAACTTATATACTCAGGCGTATCAACTTGAGGGTAGAGGATTGAAGTCTTTTAAACATGACATCTTGTTCTTGAATTGACAATATGTAACTTGCTGATATTTTATTAAAAAATAGTACTACTTGTGAGCAGATACCATACAAAATAACAATGGGTTCACTAGTAGCGATTTCTCATTATTCATTGTTCAAAGATAGAGTGATGCCTCCAGCAATATTGACATCGTTACCATTCATAATGCTACCAAATGTAATTATTTATTAAACTATTTTGTTAATTTTGCACTCGCATTGAGTTGGTTCCTGATTTCATCGTGCAGGCATGAATTGTTTATGTAAAGGTGGATTATGGAAGGATATATTCCTGTGAGGCCATCCATGGAATAAATAAATATATTTGGTATGCAGTAATATTTTATAATGCACATTGAACACGATAGTGTTTAATTTATTTTGAGTGATATGACTACTGAGTGCTTTTTGAATCAGAATACACCCTATGAAAAGATATTAAGATTTTTTTTTTAATTACTCCAATAACAGTAAGAGGTGAGCGGAAGAGGAGGTGGCCATGGAGAAGGACGCGGGGGTCACGTGGGTCAGAATTGTTATAATCTTATTTAACCCGATTATTTGATTGCGAAGCATACCATTCTCATCAGGGAAGGGATCAACTTCATCACTTAATTGGTAATACCTTGGAACACATTTCAAAACTTCAAGTTCCTCAACCAAACTGCGAGTAATAATTGGACTTTGTGACTCTAACGCGATGCCAATCCTGCTATGCACTTCCTCATTCAAAGTGTTTATCCCATTGAGACTATCTGCACTTTCCATAACGTTTATCTGATTGAGAACATTTTCAAACACATAAATAGAAGCGTTATTATGAATGTCAATATCACATGGTTTCCATTCTTGTCCTTTCACTGTGTTTCGGGCACAAGTTTTGCTCTCTAATATGGATTTCTCCTCTTCTCCATGGGAATAAGAAGTAGACGAACGTCCATCCAATTGATTTTCATTCGCATTCAAGAAACTATCATCGAAGTTTCTTAGGTACGCAAAGGATTTGGTGAGGTTTCCTAGGTACGTGATGTTGCTCCCAATATTGTTAAGAAGTGCGATGTCACTCCAATATCGTTAAGAAGTGCGATGTCACTCCCAATATCGTTAAGAAGTACGATGTTGCTTTAACATCGTCAAGACGTTCCCTTATTTCTTGGAACAGATCCACACAATCTCACCAAGACATGGCTCTAATACCAAATGTTAGAATCTTTCAGTTCTAATATAATTTAATAAATAAATTAATAAAAAATCATTGAATCGCTTACCACTTATAGGGGGCTCCCTCCTTAAATTTAATATAATAAAAATATTATTCTTTCTTCTTGATGATTTACAATATGACTCGTACACATATTTATATCTACCCTAACCCTAACCCTACGTTGGTTCATATATGACGGTTCATAATAATAATTAATTATACTATTAATAATTAATAATATAATTAATTATACTATTAATAATTAATAATTAAATGTTAGGATATGGGATCCTAACATCCTTCTAAGGGAGAAACCAATGCTGCCCCAGCTCCAATGTCATTTTTACATCTAGCTCCATCAAAATAAAGTTTTTAGGGTTGTCTTAAAAAATTCTTGATTCGTTATTGTTGAAATCTTCTGATGTCCTAAGTCTGAGACACGATATGTAACAATCATAGTCTCAATTAAGGCATTATAAATTTTCAAGGAGAATTCATCCTCTATTTCCAGTTCTTCCAAGATATCTTCTAAAAGATTAGATTCTTCAAAGATCATGTTGATGTACTCATATTCTTCAATTTTTCAATATGATAAGTGGTAGGCTTTTTTGGAAGGATTTTAATATTTTTTACTTTATGAAGGATCATCATATGAGAATAGTCTTGGTACATGTATCCTCCTAATTTTTTCAAGAATTCTTATGAAATATAGAGACCAAAATATGACTTTAAATCAACCACTACTATTTCTTGTATTACTGTGATATTTAGAGCTCTATGGAGTTTCATAGGCACATATTTAATTACTCCCACTATTTTCATAGGAGTGTCATCTAATTGTCGGACTCTAGGACATGAATGGGTATATTCCATATCCATCAATTCACATACTATTTTGGGCATTATAATGGTAGTAGCTCCAGAATCAATTATGTAGTTATGAATTACCCACCCTTCCATTCTCAATGATATATAGAAAGGGGGCAACTTGTTCTTCATTACTCTTGGGATCATCAGATTTTGGCCAAGATCATAATCTAGACATGTTTGATGTTCCGAAGTGACATTGTTCAATGAAGCTCTAAGTAGATCTATTTGTCTAGGGATCATGAGCGCATCATACATGCTCGCTTTGAAAGAAGTCTTTTTAACTCTTCCACTATATTTTTTTTGATAGGTAACTAGAATTTTATATACAAATTGGGTTTTTTAAGAGGATCCCAAAACCTTATAACAAAAAGGGCCATAGCATCGAGATTTAAAGCAATTCCTAAGTACATGAAAATAAACATAAAGTAAAAGGGAAAGAGCCAGAAACAACCCTTGATCCAACAGAAAGACCAGATTCTAGAAATAATTAGTGAGACCCGCTTTGCCAAGGTATCATCCTCCCATTGCTGTCAGACTGAGATCATCCCAGGGGTGGATACAGTAGTCTGGGATCCACCCGAGGGTGGATATAGTAGTTTGGGATCCTCCTAGGGTTGGAAACATAACATCTACCCAGACCTGCATAGGGAGAGCAGGAAGGCCAAGGATAGCCTACAACCAGAAATCCTACCCGAAAACCTGAAGCAAGGAAATTTAGAAAATTAGAGAGGATCCTCGCCCAGGGATGCCACGGGATGCAATCCAGGGTGCAGCGGGGCAACAAGCAGCTGCGTGAGCAAAGTAGCAAGCAACACTGAGATACAGGCATAAAATCAACAAGACAGCATGGGAAATGGCATCACGGTCCTCAAAGAAAAAAATAGGATGCCTTTGCTTGAGCCTAAAAAGAGGAACAACACTACTGGGGATATCTACAGGCCAAGATATCCCTATGCATAGAAAGGAGAAATATGAGGAAGTCAGAAGGAACCAGGGAAAACAACAACAGGTGCAAAAGTAGGATCTCAAAAGCCAAAACTAAAGGAGGAAGGATGGACCACAGTTGCAGACTCACTGAACTCCCCCCCATACCAGATAATACAAAAGGAAAACCCCACCACTCTAGCAGAAAGGCCCAAGAACCACCATCCTTGCTCATGAATAGATATAGGGAACTGGGACCAGAAGCCCTTGAGTAGGAACTGAAACGAACAACCTGAGGATCCCAGGCGGGAAGCGATAACAAACACAACTATGGGATCCTCAAAAGCCTAACTTGGGGGAACCAGGGTCTGCATGCACTGATCATGCCCCCCCAAGATCCAGACATGCAACAAAAACCCTAGGAACCCCAAAAGAAGGGACCAAGAGCCCCCATCCTTGCTCATGGAAGCTTCAAGGAATTGGTACTAAGGCTAGGAACAACCCAGGTAGAGGAAGAGGCCCACCCCGATGGCCAACCAATGCCCTGGGTGTCCACAAAAAAGCATATCCAACAAGAAGAAGCCTCCAAAAAGGAAACCAAAAAGGGCCCTACCCAAAGGGACGAGACCAACAACAACCACATGCATCCCAGAGAGAAGTCACTAGCAGAAGAGTAAACTGCCCCCCCAGACCAACCCCGAAGCAGAGAGGACCTCACGGGATGCACCAAGTTATGAGCATCAGAAATGCTCATATTTTGTATACATTTTCTTGATTATTATGCGGTTGTATAATAAGGATTGCATATGTTTATGAATGATTATATAATTATTTGATGAAATTATGCGTGTTATCTAATTCGTGTGTTTTCGGTGTGTTTTTGTGGAATTGCAGTTGATTTAGTCAGATTTGGATCAGTCGAGGTCTTTTCATGGACCTGGCACTTTGTTTCTTTCAGAATCAACGCAGAGAAGGTAGGTGCCTTCCTCTTCCAGGAAGGTGCCAAGCGTAAGTAGGCGCCTTCCTCTTCCAGGAAGGCGCCAAGCGTAAGTAGGCGCCTTCCTCTTCTAGGAAGGCGCCAAGCGTAAGTAGGCACCTTCCTCTTCCAGGAAGGCGCCAAGGAAAGATAAGCGCCTTCCTCTCCCAGGAAGGCGCCAATAGAAGGCCAACACCTTCCTCTTCTAGGAAGGCACCAAAGGAAAGTAAGTGCCTTCCTCTCATAAGGAAGGCATCGACAGGAAGGCGCCACTAGAAGGCAAGCACCTTCCTCTCACAGGAAGGTGCCAACAGAAGATAAGCACCTTCCTCTTCCAGGAAGGCACCAATGGTAGTAAGGTGCCTTCCGCATAGAGAAGGCACCCGACATACTTAGGCACCTTCCTCATAGGGAAGGTGCCCTTGTTCTTCGCCCGTTGACTAGACAAGCACGACGTGGACAATAGAGACTGGTGCAGTTCCAACTCTACGTCATGTAGAGTTAAATTGGGGATCGCACCGACGTATGAGAATGTCCTACCAATGCCAGGTGAAGCACAAACCAATCAGTGAACATGCCACCATTAGAAATGAATGCCAGTTTTAGCAGACGTCGATCACATTTACCAGATTGTCTTAGTTTAGTCTGGAATGAATCGACTATTATAACTTCTTTGTAATAGAAGATCTGTGGGTGTGCTATATAAACACACGTAGACCTCTCTGAGGATATATAGAATATTTTAGTAAATGTAGAGATATATATAGAAGAAGCATTGTAATACTTTGATAATTATAATACAGTTCTAAGAGTTTCTAAGTGCGTGTTCAGCTAGGAGGAAGCTGCTGGAGCCTGGGCCCACTCCAAGCCAGTATTTCTTCCCCTATTTTTCCTATGTTTTCTAGATTAGTTTACCGCTTTTATAAGATTGTTTATCGCATTGTTATTTCTAGTATTGCAATAGGTTTATTTCCAGGAATGCGTGAATATTTCCTTTCTATAGATTTAATTGTTTTTACATAAATTATTGAGGAGTGTATGAATGATTGATGACCATTGAAACACCCCCCAATAGTAGAACTAGCGGACTCATCTCAAGTGGTATTGTAAGCAATCTTGTTCAAGACCCTTCACAAGTTTATGAAGCTCCCTGGGTTGATAAATTAAATGCATGGGCATGTGACAAAAGTAGGAAAGAAGTTAACCTTGTTTGGCCCACAACATTTTGGTGTCATTGTCGGGGAAGCGTCTCAACTAGATTATTTACAATACCTGGAAACCTTCCATCTGACCTTGTATGAGTTCTTCGAGAAGAAGAGGACCTAACGGTCGGTTTATAAAAACCAATCCACCAGAACCTGAGTCAGTTGAACATTCTAAATTTGAATTAGACTCACCCGACCCACCACCAGCAATCCATTGGAGTGAGGATCCGCACTTTGTGCAAAGTGCCTCCTCATCCCATCAACTTGGGGAAGAACGAATCATCATAAATCCCATATTTAATAGGACACCCTTAGAGGAAGCCCTGTTGTGGAAAGTTGTAGAAGATCGGACGATAACACCAGAAAACCTTAGAGCCTTGACTCAGAAAGTCTTAAATGACCGTAAGGCCATAAATACTGCATTAGAGACCGCATTTCCTGAAAAAATGGCTGACAACGAAGAAGTCTCATCTGGATTTAGTTTCTCGATTGATGAAGGAGTAGGAGATACCAAAATGAAAAACATATCCCCTGCTCACCTTTCGACCTTCAGAGGATACCCAACTGAGGACCCTGACCTATTTTTATTTAAGTTTGATGTCTTATGCAGGTCTGTGGACTACAAATCTGATACGTAGAAGCTGAAACTCTTTCCTTCCACATTGGACGATGCAGCTCTACGGTGGTTCATCGATCTGGGAGACAGACACATTGCCACTTGGGATCAAATGAAGAAGCTCTTTTTAGAGCAATACCAAGATTTTGGGAGAGCAAGAGACTCCAGAGAAGAGGTCCTGAGCATGACGCAGAAAGAATATGAGTCTCTCGAGGAATACTGGGAGAGATTCAACTTCAATCTTCAACGATCTCCTCACATGAAACTATCTGATAAGTCCCTCAAAAGCATATTTTTGAGAGGACTTACCAATGAATCACTGGAGGCTCTTAACATGATTTCTGGAGGTGATGTCTACCAGCACGCTATGGAAGACATCCGACAACTATGCCGGAACTACTCAAGAAGGAGAGGCAAGACCACTTCTAGAACCATGAAAGTGACTGCTTCAGTCACGAAGAACAGAAATAGGTAACATGTTGGAAGATTTAAAGAGCGAAATGCTCTCATCTCTAGCATTGCAGATGGATACGCTGCTGTTAGAGAAAAAGAAGCAAGAAAATGAAGCAGCATTGGCTTATTTCTATCCAAAATGTAGAGGGAAGCATGCAAAGAATGCATGCCCGGAGAACAAAGTCAGAGTATGCGCAGTTTGTAGGCTGAACCATAAAACTCGATTGTGCCCGCAATTGCCTAGTAATCAGGAGGATGTTGAAAGCATGGATGCCTATTTCATAGGCAATCAGAAGAGTTGGCCACAACCCCTTGCGGGGAATATGCCAACCGAAATGTCGTCATATGGGGGAGGACCATACATGCCCCAAGGCCCACCTCAACCACCTAACATGGGGTGGTGGGGGCCATCACCCTGGTCCAACGCACCCCTAGTAGCATTCCCAAACCAGCAGCCATGGATGCCATATCCATATCCTGGGCAGCAGTGGAGAGGCCACACTACATGGAATCAGGCTCCATAGAATGTAGCACCAGCTCACCCCCAATAGAATTTACCGACGTTTCCAGTAGTGAGACCTGTGCAGCTACCCGCACAACCGACGACAAATCCTAATAACAGGGTGAACCAACCAGCATACAACATGGAGGGTGAGATGTATCCGATGTACCATATTCAGCTTAGGTCTGGTAGATAGCTAGGAGTAGGAATGCCTCCACTGGTAGAAGAGGAGGAAGAGGTAGGAGAAACACCTCTTGTAGAAGAGGTGATAGAAGAAACGCCTGAGAGAGCAAAGGCTCCATTTCCCAACCGGTTGCAAGAACAGAGGAAAGTAACGCAGCCAGAGTTTGATATCTTGTCTAGCTTGAAGAACCTCACCGTGACAATTCCATTATTTCAAGCCATCCGAGATGTTCCGATATATACCAAGGTGATAAGAGAGATGTGTCTAAGGAAGCCAGGATGAAGAGCAACCCAGACTATCAATGTCATGGGTAAACTAGCAGATTTGATGATGGGAAAAATGTGCCATCCTAAGTATGCAGACCCGGGTAGCCCGATGCTGACTATAAAAATTGAGGGACATTCCTTGTCCAATACGTTGGTCGATCTCGGAGCAGCCATCAACGTAATGCCTCAGGAGACCATGCAGAGGCTACAGCTCACGAACCTAAAACCCACTATGACAGTGTTGCAGCTGGTCGATCGATCGACCATGGCACCGAAAGGAATGTTGGAAGACGTAATAGTGATAGTCAACGCATGGGAATACCCAGCCAAATTTTTAGTCTTGCAATCTAAAACTAGGTTGGGCGGTTACCCGCTCATCTTGGGAAGGCCATGGCTGGCAATAGCTGATGCTTACATCAGCTATCGGGATGGGCTGATGACCATCTTCGATGGAAGAAATGTTAAAAGGTTGACTATTTCACCCCCAACATAGTCCGTCGACTCATTAGGAGAACCCATGTTGACCGAGCATGAAAATCCTGAGCTATCCATGATCCAGCCGGTGATGACGTTGGATGAGTTGATAGAAGAAGATGAAGATGGTGCTATTGTGGAGTTCCTCCATGGGGAGTCCTCCATCTCTGCACCTAGATCATCGTTGGCTGGTGCCCAAGATCACCACGTTCAACAGATACACGTCGGGCCAGGAAGAACATTGAATGTCAGCAGTGGATTGACTCCCACACAATTGATGAAAGTAGAAGAGCTCCTGGTTAGACACCAACAGGCATTTGCATGGGATTACTCAGATATGAAGGGTATCAGCCCAGAGATCTGTACCCATCGTATATACCTAGATGATCAAGCAACTCCAAGCAGGAAACCACAGAGAAGAATGAATCCGACAATGAAAGACATTGTCAAGGAAGAATTACAAAAACTCTTGACTGCCGGATTCATCTATCCGATTTTTGATAGCGAGTGGGTATCACCGTTAGTGGTAGTCCCTAAAAAGAATGGGAAATGGTGAATCTGTGTGGACTACAGAGCGTTAAACAAAGTGACCAAGAAGGACCACTTCCCGCTCCTGTTCATTGATCAAGTCTTGGATACACTCTCCGGGAGGAAGTATTTCTCCTTCCTGGATGGATTCAGTGGATACAACCAGATCCAGATAGGAGAAGAGGATCAGGATAAGACAACGTTCACCTACCCATGGGGAACGTTTGCCTATCGGGTATTACCTTTTGGATTATGCAACGCACCTGCCACCTTTCAAAGGGCGGTGCTTAGCATATTTTTAGACATGATGGGAGACGCGGTCGAAGTATACATGGATGACTTCATCGTCTATGGAGAAACCTTTGACGAAGCAATGACGAACTTGGAAAGAGTGCTCGAAAGAAGCAAGGAAAACAATTTGTCCCTGAGCAACGAGAAATGCTTTATGATGATGCAAGAAGGCATCGTATTGGGACACCACCTCTCCACAGAAGGAATAAAGGTTGATAAAAGAAAAATTGAGGTCATCAGAGACCTACCCAACCCTAGAATGCAGAGAGAGGTGAGGAGTTTTCTTGGATCAGTTGGGTACTACCGATGATTTATCGTCGAATTCAACAAAATTGCAAAACCATTGCACACTCTATTATCTAAGGATGTGGAGTTCAATTGGACGGAAGACTGCGAAGAAGCGTTTCAGTTGCTTAAAGAGAAACTGATATCCACACTAGTTTTAAGAGGACCAAATTGGGCCATACCATTCCATATCTACTGTGATGCATCCAACAATGCGATTGGAGCAGTCCTCGGATAGAAGGATGGCGAAGAATTTTACGCCATCTACTATGTCAGCAAAAACTTGGCAGGAGTCGAGCTCAACTACACGGTGACGGAGAAGGAGTTCCTTGCAGTTGTGCACGCCATAAACAAATTCTGCCATTATATCATCGGGTATAAGGTATTTGTCCACACGGACCATGCGGCCATCAGATACTTGATGAGCAAGCCGGCCATTGGTGGAAGAATTATCAGGTGGCTCTTGTTACTATAGGAATTCGACATCACAATAGTCGACAAACCAGGCAAAGACAACGTCGTAGCAGATTTTCTATCCAGATTGATACCGACAGACCATACAGTAGTGGAAGACCAATTTTTGGATGAACATTTGTTCACCATTAGTGAGCAAATCCCGTGGTATGCAGATATAGCCAATTACTTGGCCATCGAAAGAACCTCACCTGCTCTCTCTTTTTGAGAAAAGTAGGCGGTCATAGAGAAAAGCGCATCGTTCCTATGGATTGATGGCCTCCTATTCAAAATAGGACATGACCAGATTATAAGGAGATGCGTAGCAGAATAGGAGTTCTCAGAAGTACTCAAAGCATGTCACGATGAACCATGCGGAGGACACTTTGCAGGGAAACGAACTGCCTACAAAATCCTACAGGCTGGGTACTTTTGGCCCACTCTATTCAAGGATGCGATTGCGTATGCCAGCAAGTGTGATGAATGCCAAAGAATGGGCAGACCAACCCATCGAGATGAAATGCCCCTCCAACCTCAAGTACACCTGGAACCCTTCGATAAGTGGGGCATGGACTTCGTGGGACCAATTAATCCACCTTCAATAGGGAGGAGGTTTATTTTGGTCTGTACAGATTACGTCACCAAATGGGTTGAAGTTCAAGCGTTGAGAGATTCAAAAGAAAGAACAGTCATCGATTTCTTATTTGCCCACATTTTTACATGATTTGGGGTCCCTAGAGAGATAACAATAGACCAAGGGCCTCAATTTACCTCCAAGTTGATCAAGGAGCTGATGGAGCAATACAGAGTTTGACACAATAAAACTACACCCTACCATCCATAGGAAAATGGGCAAGTGGAAGTGACGAATAGAGAAATAGAGAACATCCTAATGAAGACCGTGCAACAACACATAAAATATTGGGCTACACGGTTGTCGGAGGTAGTCTGGGCATATAATACCACGTGGAAATCCACCACAGGCTTCACACCCTTCCAACTGGTCTATGGGAAGAGTGCGATGATGCCCATTGAATTTGAAATCAAGACATTGAGGACAACTTTAGAATTGAACTTGAGCTTGGATGACGCTCAAAAATAAAGGATTCGACAACTAGATCAGTTGGACGAAATTCGAATGGACGCTTTGCAGAGAATGAAAATCATACAAAAGCAAAGAAAGCGGTGGCATGATCGCCACATTAAACTAAAGCAGTTCCAAGAAGGAGAATGGGTGTTGTTGTACGATTCTCGATTCCAAGAAAGAAAAGGTAAATTAATGCAAATATGGATGGGACCGTATGAGGTGGTAGAGCTCATCAAGAATGGGGCAGTGCGTGTTAGAACAATTGATGGTAGCAACACCATGTTAACGGTCAATGGCCACCGAATGTGCCCCTATAACACATCCAAAACCTTACAGGTGGAATCTAGAATAGACATGGGGGAGACCCCATCTTGTTAGATCCGGACCAAACTCTTAACAGGCAAAATGGTGGGCATGGAGGTGCTCACCAAAATCAATTAATTTAGTTTTTTCTTATAGTGTGTTTTGTAGGGATGACGCCCGCATGCAAGCTACAAGCATCCTAATCCAGGGCCTAACAGGCACAAAATGCATCTAACTACCTTTATTTTTCTTTCTTTTCATTTTCTTTTTGTAGGTGGAGGACCTGACAGCACGAGGAATAGGTATCTAGGAAACCAGGCCTGATTCGGCTCAGCATTTCGACACCGACACTCATAGGTAGAAGCTGAAGCAACGTGAAGTAAGACTGAGAAGGCTTGATCACCCTTTCCCAGTCAATCGCAACATGATTGCCAAGAATAAAGTGCCTTCCACATCGAGAAGGCGCAGAAGAAGGCACCTTCCTTATAAAGAAGGCGCCCAGCCAGAAGAAGGCGCCTTCCTTATAAAGAAGGCGCCTTCCTTATAAAGAAGGTGCCCAACTAGAAGAAGGCACCTTCCTTATAAAGAAGGCACCCAACCAGAATAAGGCACCTTCCTTATGAAGAAGGTGCCCCACCAGAAGAAGGCACCTTCCTTATAAAGAAGGTGCACAAAAAAAAAATAGGCGCCTTCCATGGCGGGAAGGCACCAAAAAAAAAAAAAAAGCCTAAGGTGCCTTCCACATCAGGAAGGCGCATACAGACCGAGGCGCCTTCCACCCCAGGAAGGCGTAGGTATACAATGGTGCCTTCCACCCCAGGAAGGCGTAGGTATTCAGCAGTGCCTTCCACATCAGGAAGGTGCACCCATTCAGAAGCACCTTCCATAGCAGGAAGGCGCCATCATCAAAAAGGTGCCTTCCACCACCGGAAGGCGCATCCAATCAGAGATGCCTTCCACCACCGGAAGGTGCATCCATTCAAAGAGCACCGACAACATCGGGAAGGCACCATATAAGCGCCTTCCACATCGGGAAGGCACCACATAAGCGCCTTCCACATTGGGAAGGTACCAAAGAGCGCCTTCCATGTACAACCAACACTTAAGTCTCACGGATGCCTCGATCAAAATGAAATCACCACACGAACGAGCGGCATCAGATTACCATACCCCTCCCCCGTGTCACAAATCAGTGAATCAATGCTCTTCATGATGCATGAAACACCAAATAAGGTACGTGCATACTAACTCAAATATTTATATAATTATTCATAAATTATGCAGTACCAAAAAAATATTGTCGTCATAAAAATCATATACCCCCATGGCTGGAACCACGTGCCAATGATATGGCTCGAAAGGTGTACCCTAGAATTAAATGCTAGGGTTAGGCGCCTTCCCTATAAGAAGGCACCTTCCTGAAGAAGTAAGGACAGAAAAAAAGAGAAGCATAGTAGTAAGGGAAGGCGCCATGGGAGGAAGGTCGAAGAATCATGCGGTGAAAAAGAATGAGTCGAGTGATACGGAAGGAATTAGGGGGACGGTAAAAACATAGTTCGAGGCCGAGGGATGGTTTGAATACTATACCCTAGTCAGTCAGGGCCAGGATATGGAGGCAGCCAAGGAATTCGTTGCCTCCTTGAGGGGCGACGTAGCTCAGGTGCGAGGGGTAGAAATTTTGGTCACCCCCGAATACATCTCGCAGGCGACTGGATTGCCCCTCATAGGTGAATGCATATACAAAGGCGGACTGCTGAAGCCGTATGCCGAAGTGTTGCTACCAGGAGAAAATGTGCAGATAGATAAGGAAGGGCTACCCAAAAGCAGCCTTCCCATGAATCTGTAGAAGATATTCGAGTAGGTTGCTCGATTCTTTACATGCATCGGGAAGTATACCCATTTGCACACTAACCATGTGCAGTTTCTGAATCACCTGGTGCATGGAAGGAAGTTGAACGTGCCCTTCTACCTAGAAAATGCCCTGAAGGAAGAAGCGGCTAGGTACCAGAAGGGAGCACCATCCACCTTGGCCCACCATGGGCTGATATCAACACTGGTCCGCCATGCAGAAGCGCAGAGGTAGAACCCCGACACAGAGGGAGATGGCGGCCAAGAAAGGCAACAGGATGCTATTGCCAAAATAGGGCAAGAAGAGGGAAGCCCTGCAGAGGAGATGGCAAGTATTGGGCAATTGGCATTTCCCGATTTCATGAAAGAAAGAGGGCATTCACCAGTGCCCGAATGCATAGAGGAAAGAGGGCATTCCCTAGTGCCCGAGTATGAAGAGGAAGGAGCACCGCTTATTAGCAGCGAGGCCGAGTTTCGACCACCAGAACCAGTCCCCAGGAGGAAACGCCTGTGGTGACTCCTCCTCTCGACAGAAGAAGAAGAGAATGACTCGAAAGTCGACGTGGCAGCCCAAACCCTTCAAGAATTGACAAATCGGAGCCCACAAGATGTAGGGACTTCCGGGAGCAATGATCAAGTCGACGCAGCCTTGGAGGAAGCGCTGGAGTGGCAGACCAATTGTTGGATGGCCCAAAAAATTTTGGAGGATTACTAGAATGAGCATAGAGGGGAATTGGAAGAACGAGAAAGATGAATCACCTAGCTCGAGCAGCTGGTCCAGCAGTTGTGGGAGGAGAACCAGCTACTCTAGGATAGGGGAACAGAAAGAAGGGATGCATCAACCCAAACTGATTGGGCAACAGAAGTCTCGATGAATTCTCCCACATCTGCAGAATGAGTATTCTCTTTGAGAGAATTTTGATCGGATGCTCGATAGAGCAGCCCGGAGGCAGGGGAGAATTCCTCTATTTTTGGGAGTGAAGGGGAAAGAAGTCCCACAACACCCCCTATTATCGACCTGAGTGATACAGAGCAGCAGACAGGACCGGGGGATAAGGAAGAACTCCCCGAACCTAAGGAAGATAGATAAGAACCTGAGGGGTCGACATAGGATAGATAGGGGGCGAAGAAGCACCCCTAGGGATGGCAGCATAGGTCCCCAGAGTGAAGAAAATGCTCCAGGGACCACAGAGTAGGCCCCTCAAAGCGAGAGAATGTCCACTAGGGAGAAAGGGAAAACCCCTATTCGAGCCATCACATTTTTTGTAGAGGCCAAAGGAAAAGGGCCCAGGATGGCTCGAAAGAAGGTGAAGGTGACCTTCATCGAGCCAGAAGAAGATGAGTGGGATATGCAGTCATTCATAGAGAAGCAAAAATAGTTTGAACGACTACTCAAAGAGATGACAATAGCCAAGGAGACCAGGAAGGCAACCTCGAGGATGCAGGGGGACTCTGGTATCTGCGTCAATCCGATAGAGGACAGCCAGTTCTAGGAGATTTACGGGTCATCCCGGGGATGGCCCTCCAAGATAAGAAGGTATTTTGAATGATGGGGGGTATATGGCCTCGAATTGGAAGTTGTTGCCATTGCAAAGGAGAACGTAGGGCTTACTCTTGAAGCAACCCGATTGTATAAAGCCCAAGTAGTTCATCTCAGGAGGGATAATTTAGATATCCCTCTTGCAATGGTCAGACCTCCGGACGCTGACCTATGGCAAGCTACAGAAGCTGCATTTCAGGCAGTAGAGACGATGCTGGCTAGATCACCTTCGATAGCGGCCAGGACGAGGAAAGCAAAGTCGACAGTAGCACCCGTAGCCCCACGTAGAAAAAGAGGGGCCACACCTCCAGATGCCAACACACAAAAGAGGCAGACATAGGCCACAGGTATAGCCGGATCCACCAAGAAATGACAACGATGAGGGGTCAACAGGGCTACCTATAGTTTTGATGCCATGAGGGCATGGCATATGTTAGGCATGGGGGGATGATGAGCATCAAAAATGCTCATATTTTGTATACATTTTCTTGATTATTATGCGGTTGTATAATAAGGATTGCATATGTTTATGAATGATTATATAATTATTTGATGAAATTATGCGTGTTATCTAATTCGTGTGTTTTCAGTGTGTTTTTGTGGAATTGCAGTTGATTTAGTCAGATTTGGATCAGTCGAGGTCTTTTCATGGACCTAGCACTTTGTTTCTTTCGGAATCAACATAGAGAAGGTAGGCGCCTTCCTCTTCCAGGAAGGCGCCAAGCGTAAGTAGGCACCTTCCTCTTCCAGGAAGGTGCCAAGCGTAAGTAGGCACCTTCCTCTTCCAGGAAGGCGCCAAGGAAAGACAAGCGCCTTCCTCTCCCAGGAAGGTGCCAATAGAAGGCTAGTGCCTTCCTCTTCCAGGAAGGTGCCAAAGGAAAATAAGTGCCTTCCTCTCATAAGGAAGGCATCGACAGGAAGGCGCCACTAGAAGGCAAGCGCCTTCCTCTCACAGGAAGGTGCCAACAGAAGATAAGCGCCTTCCTCTTCCAGGAAGGCGCCAATGATAGTAAGGCACCTTCCGCATAGAGAAGGCGCCCGACATACTTAGGCACCTTCCTCATAGGGAAGGCGCCCCTGTTCTTCGCCCGTTGACCAGACAAGCACGACGTGGACAATAGAGACTGGTGCAGTTCCAACTCTACGTCATGTAGAGTTAAATTGGGGATCGCACCGACGTATGAGAATGTCCTACCAATGCCAGGCGAAGCACAAACCAATCAGTGAACACGCCACCATTAGAAATGAATGCCAATTTTAGCAGACGTCGATCACATTTACCAGACTGTCTTAGTTTAGTCTGGAATGAATCGATTGTTATAACTTCTTTGTAACAGAAGATCTGCGGGTGTGCTATATAAACACATGTAGACCTCTCTGAGGATATATAGAATATTTTAGTAAATGTAGAGAGATATACAGAAGAAGCATTGTAATACTTTGATAATTATAATACAGTTCTAAGAGTTTCTAAGTGCGTGTTCAGTGGGAGGAAGCTGCTGGAGCTTGGGCCCACTCCAAGCCAGTATTTCTTCCCCTATTTTTCCTGTGTTTTCTAGATTAGTTTACCACTTTTATAAGATTGTTTACCGCATTGTTATTTCTAGTATTGCAATAGGTTTATTTCCAAGAATGCGTGAATATTTCCTTTATGTAGATTTAATTTTTTTTTACGTAAATTATTGAGGAGTGTATGAATGATTGACGACCGTTGAAACACCCCCCAATAGTAGAACTAGCGGACTCATCTCAAGTGGTATTGTAAGCAATCTTGTTCAAGACCCTTCGCAAGTTTACGAAGCTCCCTGGGTTGATAAATTAAATGCATGGGCATGTGACAAAAGTAGGAAAGAAGTTAACCTTGTTTGGCCCGCAACACCAAGAAGCAGTAAAAAATCCAACCTACCACCACCACCGATCGAGGAAGCCCTGGGAACTAGATCCAAGCAAAAACCTACAAAAAACCTAGGGAGAATCCTGAGGGAGATCGGGGAAGGGATCCCTGAAGCATGCAGGGAACCCTAGGAGACCCCTGGGATGCACCATACCCCAGGATCAGACAGGGAAACCCTAAAATTACTGGGAAAGGAGTAGAAAGTGGAGAAGGATCTCCCCCCAAGGAGATCATCTGCTACAAAGCATTCCTAGAGTGGGATGACCCGGGGAAGAGCCAAGGATTAGGTAAGAACCGAGGAAGGGGGAGCAGGGAGAGGGAGTAGGACCCTCTCCTCCATCTCGCTCAAGATCTAATCTTGGGATCTACTTTCTTACTATATGATTAGTATATGCTATCAAAATAAAAATCTCTTCCACTATATTGAAGTTGGACACTTCTACTGATTTATTTTTAGTTTTCTTTTTTTATTTGTTAAATAAATTTCTATATTCTTAGGTAGCTTTAATTATTTCTCTTAGTGATTAAAAGGAACTTGATATTATCCCTTGATTATTCTCATCTTAGGTAATAGATCATTAGCTTTCTCTATCTACTTAGAACTAGAAGGGTCTTTTCGTGACTTCGATGCGGGTGAAAATTTCTTTGATTCCTTTTGAGTTGGAGATTTCCTATACACAGTCACATTTTTCTCTTGAGGCTTTTGCAGTTGATATGGGAATTTGTAAGGCTCTAAATTCTAGGGATCCACTTGAATTTTTTTTTTCTGGACCGAATCAACACGGATATATACTCTTCTTCCAAAGGATCTTGGGTGAGCATAATTTATTTTGGTTCCCATAGCATGTTAACTTGACCCTTTTGAGATCTTTTAACCTTTTCAATGGATATCTGCATGTGATGTTGATACATGATGTAGGTATTTTCTTTGTAATGGTCACTGCATACTAAGCACCAAGGGCATATTTCAAATTCTAAAGTTGATGGATCTTGATCTTGGTAGTCATTAACCTTTTCAACAATATGGTTGTTTGAAGTTTTTTGATCTTTGGAAACATATAGAAATATTTGAATTAAAATATCTCTACTTATATTTTCTTAATTGTTGTTACTCTATTATTCAATCTTTAGTGTGGATAATACTTCTAACATTATTCGTGACTCTTTAGATTCAGGTTCTAGTAACATTGGCAATGTGGGCATTGGAGGCAGTGTTTTAGGCATAAAAATAGGAACAATTGATGGAAGAGATAGAAAATAGGTGGGAGCCATGAATGACTTATTTTTTTAAGAAGTTTGATCTATTTCTAGGAAGTATGATATTACCACTCTAGGAGGTAATCTTCCCATAAAAATCAAAGTGTTTTCATTTATAATTTTAAATATAAATGATATTACCACTCTAGGAGGTAAGCATCTTTTAAATATCTTCCCATAAGGGAAATCAATTATATTTAATTTTTGGGTGTAATCCTATATTAAGGCCTAATTATCAAATATAATTATATATATATATATATATATATATATATATATATATATATATATATATATATGCCAAGGGACCTAGTGGCATGAATTTTTTTCCAAGGTCTACTAAATCAGAGGTTGAAATCAATAACTACCTCTTAAATATGTCTTTGAATGACAGTAAGCTAGGTAAGAAGTAAAAAAGGATTTGTTAGCTCATTAAATTCTTCTACAATGGTCCATCTAGGTCAGCCCATGTATGGATGCTATTGTGTTCTAAAGTTTGATACTAGTGTAGACACCTAAAAATCACACATGGTCGCTTGCCCTATCTCCATGATTGATTAAATTGCAAAAGCCATAAAATTGCATTAATTAACCTTAAAAAACCTTACATCTATTAAAAAGGGTATGCATAAGCCCCTTGGGACACTTAAGCCCTTTCCTATATTTAACCTTGGTCCCCATGTGACCACCATCAAAAGCTTAACCCTAGTAACCCTAACCTTGGTCTAAAGTCACTTTATCACTAAAGTGCACTTAAGAGGTTAAACACATATTTAATTAAGCTTAATCAAGGTTAACACTAACCTTTTACTCACACATGTGTGCACCCATGATATTCATAGATATTAAAATATGCTTATTCTTTAAGACATGGGAAGGGGTGAGTCACCCTCCACTTCACCCCCTTAACCTTGGTTTAATCCAGGATCAACTTAATCAAGGTTAACCTCAACCTTTGCTCACACATGTGTGCACCTAAGATATTTGTAGATATTTAAAAGATCCATTTTCAAAGCATGTGAAAGAATGAGTCACTTTAACATCACCACAATTGAGATTCAATCCAGGGTTCAATCCACCTCACAGGGGGACACCTCATCCCCCCTAACCTCTCCAAAATGCTATCAATAATAGTAATTTTCCTCATAAATCCATCCACCTCATTCCACAACAAAATTATGTCAAAATTACATCAGACCTCCACCCATCAATCATCCATCAAATCACAATGACAATAATCCATTTTGTACCCCCTTATGTATTGTTTTGATATATTTTGACAAGTACAAGAGCACATTCGACGCTGATCAGGAGTTGCTACAGCCACAAGACAACACCATCTTCTATCAAAATCAAAAAAATATAGTCATAAAATAGAGTCGTTGGGTACCCAATGACCCAAACCGATCGCACCCTAGGGTGCGACTCTAGCCAGAGTCCAATTTTAGGCAACAAAAAATCACAAAACCCTCCCAATAGGTAAAATTTATTGTATTTCAACATTTACAGTCATTTAGAACAACTTTTATCATGCATTTTACTCCTTTTTTTAGTTTCTTTTATCTTCATAAATATGGGGCTTGATCCATAACAGAAACCCAAATGCACTAACCCCTTTTTGCAGGTCATATAGGTCTTGAGGATATGCTTGATCAACAGTGGTACACTAGCAGTAAGCCCACCAAATTTGAGGAACTTTGGAAGACCAATTCAGGGCATTATCGACTTGTTTACTGGAAGAAAAGGAACATTCACCTTGTGAAATCCCTCTTTGTAGCCTTCTAAGGAAAATTCACAAAAAGGAGGACCTCTTGTAACCCCTTTTGAGCATACATATATTGATAGAAATTATGCTCATTTTTCATCATGTTCATTCTGGAACGCCTAGTGGGACCCCCACTTTCTTTATTTCTTATTAGTTACCCTCATTTCAATAATTGGTTAATTCTCACTATTTTCTATGCAACAGGTGATCCAAAAACCATATGAAACCCTGCAAAGACCTTGAAAACACTACTCAGGTCTAAGACAACTATTTTTTTGGTCTACAAGCCATAGTCACTAGGTAGAGTGCGACCTAAACCAGTTGCTAGGTACCCAACGATCAAAACAAGCGTTTCAAGAAATGGTGCAAGAACGAATTCTTATACATCCCACAACAACCATAGAGTTGTAGGTAAGTTTGGGGGACTGATTTACCCCCATATGGGATTGCAATCCCCCTTGCCAAAATATAGCCTCCGTAGGCTACAAACCACCTAAAGAAACTAGTGTCCTCAAAAGGTATAATCAACCCTTCTTTGTGAATCTTGAACTCTTGCAAAACTCAGCACCGTGCCACCTTGTAAGATTTTTTTAGCAATATTTGGTACCGCACCACCTTGCTAACATCTTGTTATCTCTTGACCTCTTGAAAAAATTGGCACTACATCACCTTGCAATATTGTTATCATTTTTTGTGTTTAACAAAATTTTATATTGCATTACGTTACTAACATTTTGTTGTCTCTTCAAATCTTGCAAAATTTAGCATCGTGCCACCTTGCAAGATTGTTTACAAAATTTGGTACCGCACCACCTTGCAAAATTGTTGTTCTTGCATTTGCAAAACTTGGCACCATGCCACCTTGTAGAACTTGTGTTTATTTCATATTTGGCCTTCTTAGGCACTTATTCTATCCACAAAAGGTGATATACTGTTATCTATAGTTGTACGTACTTGCCTACAATAATATTTATTGTTCAAAATCTTAGATCCAGTCTAAAATCATATTTTCACCAGTCGTAGGGTAGGGTGTGACCCAACTCAGTCACAGGGTACCTTGTGACCAAAGCAGAAGTACATTTGAATCTTTGAAATTCATTCAAAAGGACTTACAGGAGTTGGAGAATATGGGTAAAATATACAAAAACCTACCTGTCTGGTTCATAAACTATAAAGTTTGAAAGGATTGTAAATCATTTTGTTGATATTTTGTGAATACATATAGTTTTATGAAACACATTGTGCATAGTTATTTGTATTTATTTTGGTTTTCAAAGGGAAATTCCTTTTGAAAAAAAGAAAAGAAAATTCGAAGGAAAGGTTGCATCATTTTTTTTGCATTTATTTTCTTTCTCAAAAGGCATTTTGCTTTCGAAATGGCATTTCCTATTTTCTTAGAATAGGACACACACTTCACATTCAACTTAAATAGTGGTAAGATTAGATTTCATCACCAATCCCCACTCAAGATTTGTGATATTGGATTTCATCTCCTTCCACCAGCTTGCTCCCTACAAACCATAGTAGCCCCCACGAGTGGTTTTCTGGACTTCATCACCAAAAAATCCCCTACTCTTGAGAGATCCTTGAGGTAGGTTAGAATTAGATGCCCTTGCTCATAGGGCTTCATAATAATCAGTTAGTGTGCAGCTATCATTCTTGACTAAGCCCACTCGAGGGTGAAGCGAAAGCATGGGTATGACGGTAGTAGGTCTTAGACAGTGTCACCTCTTTCTATAGAGGATTTTGTATTTTGGTGCATCTTATTTTCCTTAGGATTTTCAAGCCATTACCTCCATTAGATACCATTCACCCATTTGTATACAGTTACCCTTGCATGCCTTTGGGCATAAGAGGAAATTATCCACAAACACACCTACTTTTAGAATACACCCATCACACCTTGTTTTATTTTAGATTTAGGGTTATTCCAACATCAAAACACACTTTGTAAAACTTCAATTTTTCATGCTTGTTTCTTGTTGTATGAGTTGATTTCTATCACAAAACACTCAAAAAGATGTTTTAGAACCCACAAAAATAAGTTTCACACTTCTCTGGACACAAACCCAACACTTTTCTATTTCTATAATCAATTTTAGACATAGTTGCTAGGTACCCTATGACCCAGATCAGTCTCTAGGTACCCTACAACCCTGTTGAGGATAACTTAGGCTTATCCACTTAAGCCTAAGTTAATTATTATTATTATTTACTATTCCTATTTCATTGCACTTTGTATTCACGTGAGGCATAGTATGCCCATGTTAGAAATAGGTTGTTAGCATGTTGTTAGATGTTAGTTAACTGTTAGAGATCTTGTTTGTCTTCTAGCAGTTAGTGGACATCCATAGTTAGCATTTGGTTAACTAGTAGTTAAGTGGTTGGCCATGTTTGGCAAATTGTTGCAACCACTTAACCTACTTGAGATTCCTATGTAATCCTATATATTACTTGCATTATGATGAATAATATAGCTTCATACTATTGTTACTACATCATTGGTATCAGTTAGCTTCAGGAGAATTGCAAGAAGGAGGAGAGAGCTACCACTTCATTGCAGATCCTAGGAGGTGTTGTTTGGAGTTGGCTTGAAGTCATCCACAACACAAGTGAAGCTGAGGTGATAGAGGGAGAAATTACCCCTACACCAGGTGTTAAGCATCAGTTGAGGCCAAGTTGTGGCCAAGAGGTGGACATTGCAGATTTACCGAGAAGATTGCCCACAAACAGATTGAAGTGGAGCAAAATATTGGTTTGCAATTTCATGCAAAATTGAAAATTTTCTTTTATTGTGAAAGAATTTTATAATTCATGCAAATAAAATATTAATATTCTTATTAAAAAAAAATTGCATGAAAATATATTTTTTAAAATATTAATATTTTATTAAAAAAAAAAAACGCTCGCAAGCTCGCGGCGGCGAATTTTTTTGTGATAGTGGCCATGAATTGGTGGGCCACACGGCAGTAGCCTCGGCCGGCCATTGGTCTCGACGGCTCCACCCACCGGCGGCCACACCAGCCGGCGCCGCCAGCCACTCGGTGATCGCCCCCACCAGCCGGCAGCGCTGACCACCGGACGTGGCAGCAGGGGCCAGATACCAGCGGCCAGCAGCAGCCACCCGGCAATAGTCGACGGGCCCCCACCGGGCTGGACCACCATCAACAGCACCCGGCGGACACACCGACGGCATCCGGAAGGGCGACCACCGACAACCACCGGAGCGCGGTAGCCCGGCCATAGGCGACGACGGCCAACCATTGCCGACGCCGACCCGCAGCGAACCGCAAGCCACCGACCAAAGCCCACCGAAAGTCAAGTTTTTGATGCGATCACAGTTTGCTCCAGCGCGACGTCGTGAACTAGGGCATCGAAGACATCAAAGCAACATTCGCAGACAAAACCTGACGACGTAAATGACTTTACGGTGTGAAAATCTGTCGCTGTTCTGGTGAGGATTGGAAAAATCATAGTGCGTAGGACACAGTCAATAGGCCATCACGCCACTGACGGTCGAGCACAGTCGACATAGAAGGGCAGGCAGAACTCGCGTACCACCAAGATTTTCGGTGTGTTCCTGGAGTCGCAGACGCTGCAGACCCGTTACAGCGAGAAAACCAACGCAGTCCTGTCCCCGTCGAAGCATTTCAGCGATTACTGCGTTTTTCGGCCAGGCAGCAGGTTACCGGTGAACAATCGACGAGAAAAAAAAAAAACTCCCGGCGTTGGGAATTACTGCCGGCGGCCGTCGGTGACAGAAGGTTTGGAAAAGCCTCACGCCCTTTGTCCCACATTGGTTGTGTGGGGGGCGTAGAGGCCCTTATAAGGTGCAATACGCACCTTATTATTGTCTTGCTTTTGCTAGACACTCTACCCGCGTGGAGGTGCCAGTTGGAGGCACCAGCTGGACACTTGTTCAGCATTGTTGGCCTTCGGACGCGCCACGTGGCAGTGCTCTCGGATTTGCGCAGTTGACTTCGCTCTCAGATGCAGTTGCCGCGGCCAGGTCAACCACAGCGCAGTTGACTTCGCTCTCAGCCGTAGTTGCCGCGACGAATAATTTTTTATTTTTGGAGCCCACAGAATTTTGGCGGGAAATCCAAGAATTTAAATTCAAATTTTTGGCGCCAAAACCAGCAAAAAGGAGAGCAACTTCAAGAGGTGATATCTCCTCCGTTATTGGTCCGTTTTTGACCAAATTTTTTGCGTTGGGTTCAAAATTTTTCGCAGATTCATATTTTTTGCTCCTAACCAAATTTTGGCATTGTAAAAGGGCTAATTTTTCAGCATTTTTAGTGCACCTTTGTAATTGCAAAATTGAAATTTTTAATTTTGTAAAAGCACTAAAATAGCCCTAATTTTGAGAGCAAAATTTGTAAAATCTAGGCAATTTGGCTGCATAGGAAACTGAAATTGTTCCTAAGCCTAGATTAGTTCTTGCATCCATTTTGTAATCCTCCTAGTCTGGCATATACTAGGCAAAATATGGCTCATGATCTCAGAACAAACATGGAAAACCTCACTGAAGCAGTAGACATTTTGGCAGAAAAAGTGAGAGACATTGTTGTGCAGTTTAATCCTGGTGAAATCAAAATCCACCATAATCATGCAAACAAAGCCAAATGTGAGGTTAAAATGTATGATGGATCTAGGGATCCCGATGTCTTATCTGCATGGATTTTGGATATGCAAACTTGGTTTGCTTATGCTGAAATTCCGGAGGATGAAAAAGCCACATTTGCTACACTAAAACTCACAGGTTTAGCAAAAGTTCTCATTGTAGAAAGACAGAGTCATAATGCCACCATGACTTGGAAAGAATTAACTCAAATTCTGAAAAACACCTTCTTTCCACCAAACTACCAATGTGACCTCACTACCAAGTGGTATAGATTGAGGCAAACCTATGGAATGTCAGTTTCTGATTTCATTTTCCAATTTAATAGGTTGAGGGTATTGCTTGGTGTGAAAGATTCAGAAGATGATTTGATTAATAAATTCACTCGTGGCTTGCAAGATCATATTTTTAGGGAGATCAAATTCAATGTCTTCCTCACCTTGGATGTGGCATTCAATCATGCCATTCTTGCAGAGGAGAAAGTTGGTGCATATCAAAAGTCTCGTTCATCACAGGAGGGCTCTTCCAAAGGCGGGAATCAGCATCAACAGAAGGTGAAGAACAATTCTCAATCTTCCCCTCATTCTTCTTCTCCTCCCACTTCTCCTAAAGCACATTCTTCTTCCTTTCATGCTAAAGATTCTTCTTCTTCATTGTATTGTGACTTTTGTAAAAAGCATGGACATGTAAAATCCAAATGCTATACTTTTGAGAAGTTTAAGAAGAAGAAATCCCTAATTGTACAACCTACACATGAGGAACCACAAGATGGTCCCATTTTGGCTACAGGGACAGAAGAAGAATATCCTGCTTTAAAGGGTAAACTGAACAAAGTTACCCTAATGTCCAATGTATTTGCTCAAGGGGGGCGTGATCATTTGTTTGTCACTAGAGCCCACTTGACGCATGATTTCTATGTTGATTGTATCATTGATAACGGATCGCAAAAGAACCTCATTGCGAAGTCCGTTGTGGAGAAGTTGAAACTTCCCATCAAACCACATCACCAACCTTATGCACTTGGGTGGAAAGATGTAGACTCCACATCCAACATCACCCATACTTGCACCTTGAATTTTGCTTTTGGTGACAAGTTTGTGGACAAAGTTAGGTGTGATGTCACAGATATGGATTGTTGTGGACTCTTGCTAGGTAAACCCTATCAATTTGATAGGAATGCTATTTATCATGCTAAAAAGAACACCTACACATTGGAGTTGCATGGTAAAAACTACTTGATACAAAGCACTACACCTACTTCCAATTTGATGTTAAGTTGTAGGCAAGTAAGGAAGCCATTAAGTCAAGCACTCATTTTGGCTCCTACTAGCATTTGTCCCACACAAAATGAAGAAAAAGCACCACCTAAGGAACATGCAAAGGAAGAAGTTTCACTCCCACATGATGAACAGTCACAAGAGCAAGTGGTTAAGGAACCCACCATTCTCACTCATGAGAAAGATACCATTGATTCCATTGGTATAATTTTGGGTACACCTACAACTACTGAACCACTTGTTCCATAGAAGTTACCTTTGGCTTTGCCCACTCCCACCATTGCACACATGGAGGAGCAAGCTAAGGTTACTTCCCTTACTGAGCACCGATAGAGCCTTCTAGGCAAGATACCACATGACTTGCAGGAGACTCCGTAGGGAGTGGTGCGAAAGCATCACAATCCTCACTCACCACAGGTTGGAGGCAGAGTTTGGGTTCCTTTGGATGAGCGCCGCTTTCCAGAGACACCATTTCAGGACCCTCTTTTGGTACCTGATCCTATTTTCAGTCCTACAGTAGCAGTGGCACCTGATCGTCAGCTTTCGCTCATTTTAGATAGAGTTTTCGAGATGAAGACTCATCACACGGGACAGGGTTCTTCCACTACTTACCTTGTCGCTCATCGCGGTCACTTTCCACACATGGCTCGTTGGATTCCTCACCATGAGATGGCCCATGACTTTCCACATTTGTTGAGAGCATTGGGGTCCAATGCTTATATGGTTGGGAGGAGTGTTGAGGATAACTTAGGCTTATCCACTTAAGCCTAAGTTAATTATTATTATTATTTATTATTCCTATTTCTTGCACTTTGTATTCACGTGAGGCATAGTATGCCCATGTTAGAAATAGGTTGTTAGCATGTTGTTAGATGTTAGTTAACTGTTAGAGATCTTGTTTGTCTTCTAGCAGTTAGTGGACATCCATAGTTAGCATTTGGTTAACTAGTAGTTAAGTGGTTGGCCATGTTTGGCAGATTGTTGCAACCACTTAACCTACGTGAGATTCCTATGTAATCCTATATATTACTTGCATTTCATGAATAAAGTAGCTTCATACTATTGTTACTACATCATTCACCCATGTACATCTTATTTTCCTTTGGATTTTCAAGCCATTACCTCCATTAGATACCATTCACCCGTTTGTATACAATTACCCTTGCATGCGTTTGGGCATAAGAGGAAATTATCCACAAACACACCTACTTTTAGAATACACCCATCACACCTTGTTTTATTTTAGATTTAGGGTTATTCCAACATCAAAACACACTTTGTAAAACTTCAATTTTTCATGCTTGTTTCTTGTTGTATGAGTTTATTTCTATCACAAAACACTCAAAAAGATGTTTTAGAACCCACAAAAATAAGTTTCACACTTCTCTGGACACAAACCCAACACTTTTTTATTTCTATAATCAATTTTAGACATAGTTGCTAGGTACCCTATGACCCAGATCAGTCTCTAGGTACCCTAAAACCTAGACTTCTATTCTACAGAAAGGTCTTATCACTTCTAGAACATCATTATGATTGATTTTTCACTTTAGGTTTGGTAGAATCTAAGGTTTTTCTAGTATGTTATCTTTTGACCAGTGTCTTTACCTAAGAGCCAAATCTTACACATAAATTCTTAGCTATGGAAACTTTTCCTATGTTACTTCCTTCACAAACCAGTTCACTAGGACATCTAGAGGACAACACCTCTTCCCATTCTCAAGATTCATCTATGTCTTCTCAATCCGATAAAAACACTTCACCTGTATCCTCTCATCCCATAACCAAGATCTGTTAGTTTTCTCTCATTTTGATGATGATCTTCTATTTGTTCCTTCTCATTCGAGCCAAAAAAATCCACCTACTTTTTCTCATATCGATAACACAAATCCACCTATCTCTTCTCACACTGCAGTAGAAATTCATACATCCCTTCTCATCCTTTAAGCCCACCCAATAGGTCAAGAAATAGGATTTCATCTTATGATCGAGACCTTAGGTGTTAGGCTCATCACATGGTTCTTCCCCCAAAATCTCATAGGAGTGTCATTCTCTCACTTCCATGTCCATATTCCTCACATTATCACCACTCTCCCCAACCATCACCTTCTCCTCCTCTTCTTCCTCCACCTAAATTTCTATTTTACATCACTCAGCCTGTGTCCACACCCTTGTGACCTCATCACCCTCAATTCTTACTTTCTTCCTCACATTCATCTTCATATTCACTCTCATATTGATCACCATCCACCATAACATACATTCCTACTCATCCCACCTTTACACCACCATCTCCACCATCACCTCCTTCCATTGATTTGCAACCCATCTTGGCACGTCTTGATAATCTTGAGTTGCACCTAAGCCACTGTAAATTTCATACATCCACTCATCACTCATTCATGACATATTATCCCATGTCGTCACCTCCAAAAATCTCCCTTCCTCAAGAGTAAGGTCCTACACCACCTAGGTAGGCACTCACTCCATCCCTACCTAGTCCATATCTCATGTGATCATTGCATTCTGTGCATCCCACTCATCTTGCACCATTTCTTCCTCAGCCTCTATGTCACACTTTTTAATGATTACATCATGCAGGGTTTCTAGTTCTACCCAAGGTTAAACCAATCAATCCACATCACTCAAAACCAAAAGGGTACAATGAGCACAAATTCTGTGTTTATCATTGCCAACAAGGGTATGACATCAACACTTATCATATTTTTGAATGTCGAGCCTGCAATATGATGGATGAGGGAGGAACCACAATGCACCAATAATTCTCCCTCTTCCACTAAGAATCAGGGTATATATCCAAATCCATTACCCCACACTATTCCACCACAACCACACATTAGCACTTTATCATCTTCATCCAAGCCTTGTCGGGTTCATCAGATACACAATCATGCATCTTATTAATATAGTAGTCACATTTATATTACGACTCATATTTCATGACCTTTACAACAACATCCGCTACCAACTAAGCATCCTACCATGCTTTGTTGCACTTTTCCATTTCCCTCCTTCTTTATTCCATGCTCATTTCTTTCTTCCTTATCCTACCTTGTCGATGTTGTATGGTCATGCTAGGAGCAGCTACATACCTTTGACTTGGTTTAAACTTCTTCTTTTCTCTTTACCATTCCCTTATTTCCTCATCCTCTTCCTTTCCTTCTATGTCCCTTAGCGATGTTGTATGGTCACACTACAAGCGACTACATACATTTAACTTGGTTTGATCTTCTTCCCTTATATTTCCTTTTCATTTCTTTTCTTTTTCTTCCTCTTTTTAGACACTCTCTTTCCATTATACCTTCTACACCTTCCCATCATCCATACTACTGGGGGAGAGGTGTTTCCATTCTCCCAACTTATATTTCACACTTGGAGGGAATTTTATCTCCTCCTAAATCCATATTCCCACACTAGGGGGGAGTTTTCATCTCCATCTATCTCATATTTCATAGATTGTGGACGTCATTTCCTACCACCTCCCTTTTCACAATTGGGAATATTTTTCCATCTTCTCTCCCCACTCCTTCTGTTTTCTATCATTTTCCTCTAGACACGTGTTAATGTTGTATGGTCATGCTACGAGCAGCTACATATCTTTGATCCGACTCACAAAATTTCTTCTTCTTTTCCCCTTTTCTCGTTCCTCTTCTTACTCTCTCCTACTCTCTTCCATTATTTTTTTCTACCTTCTCTTCTTTTCCTTGCCTCATACTTCTACATTTCTCATATTCTCCACCAACCCCATCATCAGGACCTCCCTTTCATAATTTGTCTTCATCCACTCATATTACATCATGCATTCACACACATCATTCATGATTGCTATTGCCATATGTTGGCATTCATTTTACTCGTATGTACATACACCCATATATTTTCAATTTTGTCCAATGTACTGAACATCACATTGGGATACACTGCATTATGTTTGGCTATCTCACTTGTTTTATTTCTCTTAAAATCAACTTGGTCGCATATTACCATGTATTTTTAGGCATTTTGTTCTGTCATGTCTCCTTGTACATATCATATCACATGCATTATATGTAGTCATGTCCATATCTTTCTTGTATATAGACCAATCCATCACGTGCATATAGCACCAATTTGCCAAGTTAAAATGCATTTGTTACTGTGCTTGTCATAGTGTTTGCTCCTATTCTTAATTGCATGGTAACATGAAGCTTTTATATTGCTCAAACATTCATAGTTAGTCTAATCAACTTGTATTGAACGATATCAAATTATATAGGATTTCAAGGCTTCCCCTAGTTGAATTAAGTTCATTCAAGGACCACTCACACATTTCACATCTTAAGAAAATTTTGAGTATAGGGAGGACAACACCTTGTGTAGGCCTTACCATTTAGAAAATAGTTTCCCTTTCTCATCCTATCATTTACGTGATCAAAATAAACCTGGGGATAAAGAAAGGGACAAGCAAAAAGTCAATAGAAAAGGGGTTAAAAAAAGTCAATGCCCACAAAAAAAATGAAAAGAGCACCACAAAAGAGAACAAAAAGGAAGAGGGGTAGAAAACAAAAGGAAAAACCTCCAAGAATACCATCAAAATACTTATATCTCGAAGGTCCTCATGTCTAAAATAACATCATAGGGTATTTTCCATTACCAGCAATAGGTTCCAAGAGCTTTCTTGGCAGTGGAATAGCCTTACAAGTGGTGACACATCTATCACATTAGTGACCTTATCTTGTACAGATTATTGTGCACTTGTGGATGAGCTATCTACCTTGGCTAGGTTCACAATGTATTAGTCCAACCTCCTTCAAAATGGATAAATGAACATAATGTGAACACACAGGTCCATGATAGACTTAACCTCGATTATGATATTCAAGATGTCTACAGGATATTGATTGTCTACTAGGTCAATTTGATTCTTTATACTATGTTATTTGAGTATCTAGAAAATCTTCTACACATCCACCATGTTTGAGAATCAGGAGTGGACAACATCACCGCTGACTTTACCTATAACATATTTTCTTCATCATATTTTTACATTCTTCTTCGTTGCATATTCCGTCCATCCATTCCATTTTAACTACATGTCTTATCCATTATCATCCATTTGTACACTTCATGTTCACTTGTTGTATCTCATGGTCATTAGTTCATGCAACTATTCATTTGTTTTTGGTTAATCATAACAAGTGAGATAGTTTCCATGCAAGGTGGATTGCCATCCATCTTGCTACATTTTCACATTCCACATATACATATGATTCCATATTCCACATTTATACATCCCTATTTATGTATTATCATAATACATCAGGTTTATTTTACCTATCATTCATCATGTGTTCAATCACATTATCAATACACAATCACATATTTTAAAATCCATACACATACATCAATCACATCAGTCATATCAATCACATGACATAAATAAAACACATTGTATATACTCACACAAAAATCATCATGTATATATATCATATCCAAAAATAATACACAATACATAATCACATCACCCATAGGCTACTCAACATATCAAATATTATACACTATGCCTCACTCAACTATCAAATACAAAATCTGTGGCTCCCTTGCCACACCACAAACAAAAAAACATTACAATACAAGGTAGGCTATCTCAACTCTACACCTCATCATGAGTCTCCTCATACCCCTCTTGCGGGGTATAAGGCTCCCCAAACCTTCTAGATCCTCTACCACTGCTCTGACCTAGGGAAATCATGCTTGCCTATGGTCATCTCGTAGACTGCACACTCCTACTCTAATGTGATCACAACCCAGAATAAAATGATTCTAGGACTCTAATCCCATGAATCACCAATTTTTCTTGTAGTTGATGTACCTTCCTCCCCTCCTTGTAGAAAAAACCCTCTAGGTGATTATTTTCTTGGCACATCCCATCCCTCTCAATCACCATGGCCTCCCTCTAAGTCCTCTTCTAGGAAACCTTCTCTCAAAGTCGAGCTACCTCAACCATCATGGCCTCCCTTTGTATCCCCTCTTGTGCAACCTCTTCTCATAGCTGAGCTACCTCAACTACCATGGCCTCTCTTTGGGCCCTCTCATGGGTAACCTCCTCCTACAGATGAGCCACCTTGACCACCATAGCCTCCATCTATGATTGCTCCTATGTAGCCTCCTCCCGTACTCACACTACACTGTCCCTGATAGTATCCACCTATCCACTCACTCATGCCACCTCCCTCTTAGCCTCTAGTCACCCCACTATCACTCTATCTCTCTCCACTATCAAGGTCACTCACTCCTACATCCAGACCATCTCTCATTAAGTCATCTAACCCTATACCTATTACACTCTATCCTGCAACATATGCTTATCCTCATACATATGCATCATGTTGTGTAGATAGATAGATAAATTTATCCCACTAATGGTTGGATCATCATTCTCCTTAGGGACAACCATTGGATCCTCCTATACTCGGGAGGTACCTCGTCTCTCTCCACATGATGTTGCACCTGTTGTAGTAGCTCGACATTGATCTCCTTCTTACTATCCACTCTACCATATCATAAGGTACTATAGCTATCTAATGGGGGCTACTCACCCCCACACCTCCCACATCATTTGACCCCATAGCTACCTGATTAGGGCTATCTCCACCACCCTTAGCATCTCCACCAATCCATCCTAAACCTTCACCTACCCCAATTATTGTAGCCTCTGCATACCTATCAATCACACCCACTCTGGACTCCTAGCTCTAAGTGGCCCACCATGCATCATATCCTAGAATAGTCCCTACATCCCCCACATTTAGGATATCTATGATTAAATTCACTGCTATATCTAGGGGCTCCATCGTGGGTCATCACCTAGGATATCCCTTAACTTGTCAAATTATGACAAGTTCCTTAGGTACCTCTTGTCATAACCCAAACTACCATAACAAATGGCTGAATGGAAACCACTTTTCTTGGGTGGCCTCCCACCCAATCACCCATCATCCACACCTTAATTGACACAACTCTCACCCCGTCTCATCCCAATCTGGAGCTCCCCTCCATGATCTCTAGATGATGTCCTCTTGTTTTAGTTGGTTGAATGCATCTTTGTAATACAAATCCTATCTCTCATGTGGCCTATGCCATAATACCTCCATATCTATCCTCCACCATAATACATAGGGTACATTTGTACCCATCAACTTGAAGAACACACCCTCATACTGAGAGGGGGGTGAACAATATAAGGCCACTTTTTAATTTTCTTTATTAATTAATATTATGCAATGTATAGATAGAAATATCAATAGAAATAATCAAAGCAATGCACAAATCACCACACATAATAGAGACACCAATTTAATGTGGTTCACCCAATGTGGGCTACTCCATGGAGAAAATATTTCACTAAAATTTTCTCAATCAATCTCTTGGGAATCCTTTCCCTATTACAATGTTTATGGACCTCTGTCCAAAGGAGACACCAATCCCCTAATAAAGTTCATGGATCTCTATCCATAGGAGAACTCCTTAGCTTTGACTGGTGATATTCTAAAAGAACTGCTGCCCCCACTCCTTTGGCTAATGGATCTCTATCCACTAAAGACACCTGTCCTAACTTCCCTAGCTAATAAATCTCTATCCACTGGATATTTTCATCCTCTATACTCTATCACCTTCAAAGCTCTATCTCAAATTTGTACTAAACACAGTCCTTTAGTCTAGCACAAATATTCTCAATCTATGTCTCTAGTCTGGCATAAACCTGTCCTCAAATATGCACCAAACCTTGTGTTTAAATTTGCACTAAACACAATCCTTCAGTCTAGAACAAATCTGTCCTCAATATCTATTCTCTGATCTGCACTAAACATAGTATTTCGGTCTAACACAAATCTATGCTCAATTTTAGTCCTCAAGCCTTAACACAAAGCTTGATTTAATATCAAATCAAATTTGCTACATCTATCCCAAACCTTAACCCAAGGTTTGAACAAATTAATCAATCAACTCCAATCTCAAGTCTTCTCAAAGAATTATCTCAAATATGCCTTGTAAGCTTCCACATAAGCTCACACTAATATGTCCACAAGTCCTGTCTAGAACTTGGCCAAATATGCTCAACAAGTCCTCACTAGAACTTGTCTAAATCTGCTCAATAAGTCCTCACTAGAACTTATACAAATCTGCTTAATAAGTTCTCATTAGAACTTATACAAATATATCCTCAATCTTTGTTCTCAAACTATATTGTAAGCTTTTATAAAAGGTCACACAAATCTATCCACAAGTCTTCTCTAAGACTTGCCTCAAATATACTTAACAAGTCCACACTAGAACTTGTCCACTATCATAGAAACATAAAGAGAATTGTTAGAGACTCAATATACTTCACATTTAACACAATGCTCAATCACTTTCAATCACTCTTTTACCATATAAACATATAGATAATTGTTAGAGACTCAATATGTTTCACACTCACAATAATGCTCAATCACTTTCAATATTTCTTTTACCATAGAAACATATAGAGAATTGTTAGAGACTCAATATGCTTCACACTCACAACAATGATCAATCACTTTCAATATTTCCTTTTAAACACAGAAACATATAGAGAATTGTTAGAGACTCAATATGTTTCACATTCATCAACACTAAATCTCTTTCTCAAATCAAATCAGAATATAAAACAATTTGTTTCATAGAAATTTTAACTATCACATAAACACATTCACTTGACTAGGCTCAACCAACTCTACTCAACCAATCACTCAATGAATTAATCCTTACTTACAAACCCTAGTCCAAGCATGAATACTCACTCAAATGTTTCCAAAAATGCTTATCAACCAATCTCACATAACAATGATACTCATGATCTTTGCAAACCCTAGTTCAAGTTTTTCACTCAATCACTCACTTCAACAACAATGCTTATAAAACAATCTTCACATAACAATGATACTCATGATCTTTGCAAATCCTAGTTCAAGTTCACTCAACTCACTTCAACAACAATACTTATCAAAAAATCCTTTTCACTTTAAATTTGTATTCACAACATTCAAAAACCACTCACTAGGAAGATGTGCCCATACCTTTTTGTTTGATGTAGAAGTGCCCTTAGAAAACCTGTCACAATCACAATTTTCTTTCCAATTTCAATACTTAGATGACAAAATATCACTCTTAAAAATTTATCAAATATTCCTTAGACACAAAAATAATCAAATCTCACATACACCTTATTGCTCCTTCTTGGAATTAACATTCATCAAATCATACATAAAAAATAATTATTTGGACACACCTTATAATCTCCAACTTAAAATAATATTCAACAGCACAAAAATTTAAACAATCTTCCTAAAAACCTTATTACCCTTTTCACACACTAAAGCAAATAACACAAAAAAATTATTTTGCGTCAACTTTATAACTCCCCTTAAAACCTTACAAGACAAATAAAATATGTAAAAATTAATTTTTAATAGCTCAACAAATTCCTTTGAAAATTTTGGCACTCAACTAATGCATACCTTTGTTTTCTCCCCAAAAGGGTTTTGGTGTGATTCAAACCGCTGTCTCCCCAAGCACCAAGCACCAAGCATCTTAGCACTTTGGTGCCCATCGCATGGGCTATAGGCACCCACGTGAAGGAAGGAAGGCTTCCTTCCTCTTGGTGCCTTCGATCGTCGTCAATGCTTTTAAAACAAAAAGCCACACTCGTAGATTTGAACCTACGCCTCACACTGCCACAACATCTTGCCTTCGCCGAAGTTTCCAACTATGCTACCAGCGCTTGGTGACCAAGGTGCCTTGAATGGTGGGTAATCAATCCTTGCCTGCCGCTTGGTCCTTTAAAAAACAATTCAACCTTTATATTTCTCACCAAACAATTCACACAATTCGCAATAGCATGGAGATTAATATCAAATGCATTAAAATATTTTTTGATAAGGTGGAGTCCCATTTATATATACTTTGATTAATTTGCTCCCACATCGGTGCTTGAATTTGAATTAATAACCCATCTTAGGGTTATTTAAAATTAACATAAATTAATATATAATTAATATTAAAATTAATTAGTAATTAATTTAAATTACATAAAGTTAAGTAAATAAATTAATAAATTAATTTTAATCTTCCTTTTATAATATTATAATTAATTATTATAATATTATTCACTTGGGCTTTATTTTTTTCACTTAGGACCACATCTGACTTCTTAGAACCGGGTCTTGATCAACTGAAAATGAACTATCCTTTTGCACTTATTGGAGAACTTGAAACTGATGCTACCCACTAAAACTGCCACTGACTAGTGCTAAAAGCTTGACATCAATGACCACTCACTCTTGACATCAATGAAAACTCATCTACTCAAAATTTCCAACAATCTCCCCCTTTGTCATTGATGGTAACCCAAATTCTTTTTACCAAAACTTGACCTTTTTCTTGTTCTTCTCCCCCTGACTCAATGCTTTCTCCTTAAATAAAATCTCTCCTCCTTAATAAAATATCTCCCTCTTTGACATCAATGGCAAAGGGTCACCTTTGGGTCTTGGGGCTAAGAATGAGTCTCTTAGCTTAGCCCCTCCCCCACATCCTATTGAGGTGGTTAATTCTAGGGTGGAAGTATTTCTACTCCCAACAAGCACTAGTATTTACATTTTTTCTCTTTCCTTCTCATATAATCCTTATAATTCCTTTGTCTGTTCCTATTCATGTCCATGTTCCTGTTCCTATTCCTATTCTTGTTCCTGTTCCTGTCCATATTCCTGTTCCTGTTCATGTTCCTATTCCTATTCATGCTTGATTCTGGAATGTTTTCTCTACACCACTTTGATGTATGTCCATAATTATTGTACTTATAACACTTAATGTCATTATTCATTAGAGGTGCAAGTGTCTTGGGATTTCTCTTTGTGAACCCATCTATGTTCCTATTATGTACCTTGCAATTCATTGCCTTGTGACCAAACTAATTACATGAGTAGCAACACCCATGAAAAAGTTGTCTGCTTCTGAACTTCCCATGTTCCTGTCTTTCATGTGTCATACACTGTGAAGCCATGTGCCCAAATCTATGACATGAGAAACATCATCCATTGAAATTTCCTTGCCTTGACCTCATTGGTCTCTTAGTCTTTTTTTCTCTATGTTGGTTCCTTTTCCATATATTTCTTCTTTGTGCATTGTTCCTTCCCTTTTTGAACTTTCTGTTGTCCAACTCATCCTCAGAAGTCTCACTTTCTCTTAACTATCTTCTTCTTCAAAACTTGAGGTTGACTCATCTTCTTGTTTATTTTTAACCTCTTCAAAATCAAGACTTGTTTTGTTTTTTGATATTTTTTGTACCTTGATCATCTTATCCAAACTATTTGAGCTCTTTCCAAACTTGTGTAGCTTATCCTTGGATATTTCTAATTCTTCCCTTAGTAGAGCTACTTCTTGTTCTAACTTTTCACATTCTAAGACCTTTGCTTCTAACTTATCCTTGAAATTTTTTGTCTTAGCTATTGACTTGTTTAGATCCTCTATAAGCTTTCCTCTCTCTTCATTCCATTATTGAAATTGAAACTCAATTTGGGAGTTTTATTTTCTTACCTTCTTTAAATTTTTAAGAGCATAAATAAGCTCTTCCTCAAGATCAACTCCTCCTTTTTTTGATTCTTCCTCTATTTGTTTGTCTTTGAGAACATCTTCATTCTTTTCTGACTTGTCTTCTGTAGGATCACCTCCTTCTTCTTCTAGTGCCATTAGAATATTTTATTCTGGTCCTTCAAGTGTATCTTCATATTCATAATCACTGAAACTAAAACCATTCCTTGTACAACTATCTTTAAGATGTCCAAAACTACCACATCTAAAATACTTGAGAATTATTGGTGACATTTTCTAAACTTCTTATTTTTCTTTAATCAAATATAGGACTTCATCTTTATCATTGCTTGAGAAACTATTATCACTATCACTTGAGTACTTACTTGCTTATTACAATAGTAGCTCCTCTTTTGTCTTTTAAAGAACTTCTTTCCTTGTTTTCCTTGTCCATCCTTGTCTTTATTTTGGTACCTATTTCTTTTTGATTCCTTGTTTCTATGATCATGTTTTTCTTCATCATTGTTATTTTTAGCTTCTTGAAAATCAGTTGTATAGTGACCATACTTTCCACAAGTGAAACATCTAACAAATTTTGCATCTTTAAATATTTTTGATCCTTATTTCTTCTCCCATAATTAGCTTCTTCATCACTGGATGACTCCTTGCTTGAATCTATATTTTTTCTCTTTGTCTTCTTAGTAGCTTTGAAGGATGCTTCCTTCTGGATATTAGGTTCTTCTTTCATTATTAACTCAAAAGTTGTAAGAATACAAAGTAACATATCTCTTGTCAAAGAATCACCATCTTTTGATTCTTTTATAGCAGAAATATTTTCACTAAACCTTTTTGGAAGAGATCTTAAGATCTTATCACAAATATCAAATTCTTCAATCTCAAGTCCAAGACCTTGCATGGTGTTAACAACTTCATCTACTCGAAGTAGATAAGTACTAATATTTTCCTCATCCTTCATTCTTAATTCTTCAAATTATCCTTTGAGATTTTGTATCTTTGCCTTTTTGACACTTTTATCTCCTTCATATATGCTTTGCAACTTATCCCAAATTCCTTTTGCATATTTACAATGCATAACTTTTATGAATTTTTTCTATGCAAACCTCTCAAATTGCATTCATTGCTTTTGAATTGTAATGTTGTAGAAGCTTACCTTCCCTATCTGTAGGTAAATCAACTAGTGGTATGTATCCATTTTTAACTACTTCTCAAATTTCATTACCAAGTTCCATCAGGTGAATATTCATTCTCATACTCCAAAATATATAATCGCTTCTATAAAATACTGGTGTTGAATTATATGAGGATCCATTCTTAGAATCCATTGTGTTCTTGAAAAATTTTACTTCAAGTTGTTAAACCCTTTCGAAGGAACCCGCTCTAATACCAATTAAATAACACAAGCTTATACTGAGAGGGGGGTTGAACAGTATAAGGCCACTTTTTACTTTTCTTTCCCAATCAATATTATGCAATGCATAGATAGCAATATCAAAAATAGTAATCAAAGTAATGCATAAGTCACCATACATAAAAAAGACACCAATTTAATGTGGTTCACCCAATATGGGCTACTCCACGGAGAAAATCTTTCACTAAATTTTCTCAATCAATCTCTTGGGAATCCTTTCCCTATTACAATGTTTATGGAACTTAGTCCAAAGGAGACATCAATCCCCTAACAAGTTTGTGGATCTCTATCCATAGGATAACTCTTTCTCCTTAGCTTTGACTGGTGATCTTCTAGAAGAACTGCTACCCCCATTTCTCTGGCTAATGGATCTTTATCCACTAAAGACACATATCCTCACTACCTTGGCTAATGGATCTCTATCCAATAGATACTGTTGTCCTCTATACTTTGTCACCTTCAAAGCTCTATCTCAAATCTGCACTAAACATAGTCCTTCAACCTAGCACAAATTTGCTCAATCTCAATCTCTGGTCTGGCACAAACCTGTCCTCAAATATGCACCAAAGTTTGTCCTCAAATTTGAACTAAACATATTCCTTTGGTCTAGAACAAATCTATCCTATGATATACACTAAACACAGTCCTTCAGTCTAGCACAAACCTATCCTCAATCTTTGACCTCAAGCCTTAACACAAAGTTTGATTTAATCTCAAATCAACTCTGTTAGATCTGTCCCAAACCTTAACCCAAGGTTTGGACAAATAAATAAATCAACTTTAATCTCAAGTCTTCTTAAATACTTATCTCAAATATGCCTTGTAAGCTTCCACACAATCTCACACTAATCTGTCTACAAGTCCTCTCTAGAAATTTTCCAAATATGCTCAACAAGTCCTCATTAGAACTTGTCTAAATCTGCTCAACAAGTCCTCACTAGAACTTATACAAATATTCTCAATAATTCCTCACTAGAACTTATACAAATATATCCTCAATATCTATTGTCAAACTGTATTCACAAAATCTCACACAAATCTATCCACAAGTCTTCTCTAAGACTTACCTCAAATATACTTAACAAGTCCACAATAGAACTTGTCCAATCTCATAGAAACATAAAGAGAATTGTTAGAGACTCAATATGCTTCACATTTACCACAATGCTCAATCACTTTCAATCACTCTTTTACCATAGAAACATATAGAGAATTGTTAGAGAATCAATATGCTTCACACTCACAACAATGCTCAATCACTTTTAATCTTTCTTTTACCATAGAAACATATAGAGAATTGTTAGAGACTCAATATGCTTCACACTCACAAAAATGATCAATCACTTTCAATCTTTCCTTTTAACCACATAAACATATAGAGAATTGTTAGAGACTCAATATGTTTCACATTCATCAACACTGAATATCTTTCTCAACTCAAATAAGAATATAGAACAATTTGTTTCATATAACTTTAACTATCACATCAACACATCCACTTGACTAGGCTCAACCAAATCTACTCAACCAATCACTCAATGAATTAATCCTTACTTACAAACCCTAGTCCAAGAATATGAACACTCACTCAAATATTTCCAACAATGCTTATCAACCAATCTCAAATATTTCCAATAATGATTGTCAACCAATCTCACATAACAATGATACTCATGATGTTTGCAAACCCTAGTTCAAGTTTTTCACTCAATCACTCACTTCAACAACAATGCTTATAAAATAATCTTCACATAACAATGATACTCATGATATTTACAAATCTTAGTTCAAGTTCACTCAACTAATCACTTCAACAAAACTGCTTATCAAACAATCATTTTCACTTCAACTTTGTATTCACAAAATTCAACAATCACTCACTATGTGCCCATACATTTTTGTTTGATGTAGAAGTGCCCTTAGAAAACCTGTCACAATCACAATTATCTTTCCAATTTAAATGGTTAGATGATAAAATATCACTCTTAACACTTTCTCAAATATTCCTTAGCCACAAAAATAATCAAATCTCACATACACCTTATTGCTCCTTCTTGGAATTAATATTCGTCAAATCAATACATCAAAAGTAATTATTTGGATACACCTTATAATCTCCAACTTAAAATAATATTCAACACCACAAAACCTCAAACAATATTCCTAAACACCTTATTACCCTTTTCATACACTAAAGAAAATAACACAAAAAATCTATTTTGCATCAACCTTATGACTCCCCTTAAAACCTTACAAGCCAATTAAAATATGCAAAAATTAATTTTTAATAGCTCAAAAAATTCCTTCGAACATTTTGGTGCTCAACTAATGCATACATTTGTTTTCTCCCCAAAAGGGTTTTGGCATGATTCAAACTATCATCTCCCCAAGTGCCAAGCTCCTTAGCACTTTTGTGCCCACCGCGTGGGCTACAGGCACCCATGTGAAGGAATGAAGGTTTCCTTCCTCTTAGTGCCTTCGATCACCGTCAATGTTTTTATAACAAAGAGCCACACCCATGGATTTGAACCTTTGCCTCACGCTGCCACAATGTCTTGCCTTCGTCGAAGTTGCCAACTGCGCTACCAGCGCTTGGTGACCAAGGTGCCTTGAATGGTGGGTAATCAATCCTTGCCTGTCGCTTGGTCCTTTAAAAAATAATTCAACCTTTCTCTTTCTCACCGAACGATTCACACAATTCACAATAGCATGGAGATTAAAATTGAATGCATTAATATTTTTTGGTAAGGTGGAGTCCCCTTTATATATACTTTGATTAATTTTCTCCCACGTCGGTGCTTGAATTCAAATTTGAAATTCGAATTAATAACCCACCTTAGGGTTATTTAAAATTAACATAAATTAATATATAATTAATATTAAAATTAATTAATAATTAATTTAAATAACATAAAGTTAAGTAAATTAATTAATAAATTAATTTAATAAAATTATATTAATTATTATATAATTGATTTTAATCTTCCTTGTATAATATTATAAAGAATTATTATAATATTATTCACTTGGGATTTCTTATTTACACTTAGGACCACATCTGACTTCCTAGAACCAAGTCTTGATCAACTAAAAATGGACTATCCTTTTGCACTTATTGGAGAACCTGAAACTGATGTTGCCCACTAAAACTACCACTGACTGGTGTTGAAAGCTTGACATCAATGACCACTCACTCTTGACATCAATGAAAAATCATATACATATCCAACACAACTGAAGCACCTTATATGACAACCCCTGTGGTCGCTCCACGATAATATGCTCTCATTCCCATATCTGGAGGAGCAAACCCACTCCCATCATTCGTCACCCTGCTTGTCACACTGTGCAACATTTTATAGGTCTGTGCCAACAAAGCGGGTGCCCATACATATTGATGCCCATGCTCCACCACATCATACATCACCCCCATCATCCTCCACGATAATTGATATCTCAACACATTTGACATCAGATGGTTGGATATCACTGTCATAGCGACCAAGTATCTCAGTGAGATCATCTTATCATACCAACACTCCTCGTAATCCACTCCTCTATTGGTGACCCTCAAATCCTCCCACCTATCACTCAAAAATCATTGTAACATTACCTTCCATTGACCCTATCCAAAAAAGATCATGATCAAACCCTCCATGGGTAATCTATAAATTCAAAAGATGTCTTCTAGGGTAATCATCATCTCCCCTATTGGGATATGGAAAGTGTTGTGATATGGATTCCATCACTCACACAATTCCTCCATATATACATGGCCACAATGTATCACCCTCATCTCGTACACCCCATGCAATCCCACATCCCACAACCATTGTAGATTGCCAACACCCAACCTATCCTTTAGATCCTCTACTAAAGGATGAAAATGATGCCTTAAATCGATCTCTGGTACCTATTTTATATAACACTTCTTGTTAGAACACAATAAAATATCACACAAACACTTCATTCATGCATCCATGCATCCATGCAATTCACTTAGTACCCTCCCCTTAGTGGCATCCAAAACAAATTAGTCGTGGGGTACCATGCAACTGTACACAGTCGCATGGTACCCAATGACCGTACAGATATGGGTATTTTTGGATACCCATTTCCTCATTTTGCATCCCTATGAAATTTTTTTCCAAAAATTCCCTCCCCACACGTGTCAAATCACACCCATGCAAGCACACCGAAAAACATGCCACATCACACAAACATGAACAAATGATATTTTTGGATACTTATTTGGCTCATTCACCCATACATCACAAAATTTCTTACAAAATGACCCACAAACACAAAAATAACACAATATTTTATACACATGCACCTCAAAAAATATGCATTTTCTAAATAACAAAAAAATTAAACAAACATTACACACATGCACACACGTCAATGCACTTTCACTTTCATATGTATACATTTATGCATCTACATTTTTCCTTTCATTTCATGCATCTCTAAAAATATACTAGGGATCTTTTTAAATTTCCACAATTCAAACTGTATAGATTTTGAAGTTCACTTACTCGTACCACTTGCCCTCCACCTTGACCCGCTTGTCCTACCATCTCATCCTTCACACCTCAATTCCAGCAGCACTCTGTTACAAATTATTGGAAATATGAGCAGGATTTGTTGTCATTGATGTCAAAGGAATACTAAGAAAATGTCAAAAGAATGTTAAGCAAATGGTTCATGGTTGATTTTCTAAGAGGCAAGGATATAATATTTAATTTAAATATTATATGGCTGAAGCATCAAAAGAGAAGCAAGAAGGATAACAATATTATAATATTTGGGCAAAAGAAAAGGGTTGAAAAGATATCTCCGTTCCATGGTGGTTGAAAGAAAATAATAAGGTTATTTTGCTAAGGTGATAATGGCAAAAGGTTCCCCTAAAAACCTAAGGAAGTTTATATTTTATTTTATTTGAAAAGGCCCAAAGGACATTTAAATATTTAATTATAATATTTAAATTCATTTTGAATTTAAATAATTATAATTAAAATATTATTTTCGAAATGCAAAGTCTAATTTCTCTATCCGTCGACGTGAAGGCAAATGCCTTGAAAGGCATATTAATATAGCCTTAATCAAAGGCTTAAAGTGTAAATTTCAAAAATCATGTATTCTTGGTTGTGCTCATCGATCGAACGTGAAAGGGAGAAGAAGTGTGCCAGTGCTAACTCCGAGGAAGAGAAAGGCATAAAGGGAAGTGGTGCTAAATTCATAGCACCATCCGGGTGGCTAGCCTAGACGACGATTGGCTTGGGTGCTAAGTTGCAGCAGAGGGGAGGTCTCGGGTTCGAGACTTTACGACAGTGAAAGGAGGAAGCTTTTTGTTTTAAAAGCTTTTGGTGGTAATGTAGGGAATAAGTGTGCATGGGCACACTTAGGTCCCACGTGAGCGCCTAGCTCACGTGGCAGTGGAAGCCATGGCTAGGGCGCTAGTGGCAGCACAGCGTGGGTTCGATTCCCACCAAGGGCAAAAGGTATTTAATTTTTAATATTTAATTCTTTGTCCTAAGGTTTGTTGGCATGAGCATTTAGGGAGGTATAAGGTTTATGGAAATAAATTTTATATTGTGATTTTGGTGATTAAAGTGTTGAAAGGAGTAATAAGGCTTTAGAGGAGTTTAAATATTATTTTAAAATAAAGTCTTATTGGGTTTAATAGTTGAAAGGAGTAATAAGGTGTAATTGAGATCTAATATTTTGTATGGTGAGAATAATTTGTGAGGAAATTATTGAATGAAGTTTTGAGAAGGTTTTTGCTACCTAACCCTTAAATATTGGCAAAAGAGTAATTGTGATTGAGACAGGTTTTTAAGGTCAATTCTTCATCAAACAAAAGGTATGGGCACATCTTCCTTGTGAGTGATTGTTGGATGTTGTGAATGCTAAGTTGGAGAGAAAAGGGTTGTTTGATAAGCATTGTTGAGTTTGATTGTTAAAGGTTTTCTAAGTGAAAGTTGATGATAAAAACCTTGTTTGATAAGCATTGTTGGAAATATTGAATGAACCTTCATATGCATGATTAGGGTTTGTGCAAGATCATGAGTATCATTGTTATGTGAAGTTGAGAACTATCTTGAAACTAGGGTTTGTGCAAGATCATGAGTATCATTGTTATGTGAGATTGTTTGATAAGCATTATTGGAAATAATTGAGTGAGTGTTCATATGCTTGGACTAGGGTTTGTAAGCAAGGAGTGTTTCATTGAGTGATTGATTGAGTGGAGTTGATTGAGCCTAGTCAAGTGGAAGTGTTGAAGTGATAGTTCAAGTTCTATGAAACAAATTGTTCTATATTCTAAATTGATTTGAGAAAGAGATTGAAAGTGATTGAGCATTGTTGTGAGTGTGAAGCATATTGAGTCTCTAACAATTCTCTATATATTTCTATGAGATTAAACAAGATTATATGTGAAGCTTGTCTAAGTGATTGAAGAGGATTTTGTGTTAAATTGAGTTGAGTTGAGTAAGCTTTTGTGGAAGATTTCTTGAGAATCGAATGACAAGTTCTAGAGAGGACTTAGACTGGATAGATTAGTCAGAGATGAAAAGGATAAAATGCAGATTTGAGATAAGTCTTTGAGAAGACTTGAGAGCAGAGTTGATTGATTGATTTGTTCAAACCTTGAGTTAAGGTTTGGAGTAGATCTAGCAAAGTTGATTTGTGATTGAGTCAAGCTTTGTGTTAAGGCTTGAGGATAGATTTGAAGATTTTTAGATTTAGGACTAGGTTTGCAATGAGAAATATTGAGCAAATTTGTGCTAGATCGAAGGACTATGTTTAGTGCAGATTTGAGGATAAATATTGAGCAGATTTGTGCTAGATCAAAGGACTATGTTTAGTATAGATTTGAGGATAGATATTGAGCAGATTTGTGCTAGACCAAAGGACCATGTTTAGTGCAGATTTGAGATAGAGCTGAGAGCAAGCTTTGGAGGTGATAGAGTATAGAGGATGATAGTCTCTAGTGGATAGAGGTCCATTAGCCAAGGTAGTGAGGATAGGTCTTCTGAGTGAGGACAGGAGTCTTCAGTGGATAGAGATCCATAAGCCAGTGTAGTGGAGGCAATAGTTCTTCTAGAAGATCACCAACTAGAGCAGAGGAGAAGGAGTTCTCCTATGGATAGATATCCATAAACTTGATTAGGGGATTGGTGTCTCCTTTGGATAGAGGTCCATAAATATTGTAATAGGGAAAGGTTTCCCAAGATATTTGTTGAGAAAATTTTAGTGAAATATTTTCTCCATGGAGTAGCCCACATTGGGTGAACCATGTTAAATTGGTGTCTCTATTGTGTGTGGTGATTTGTGCATTACTTTGATTACTATTATTGATATTGCCATTAATATATTGCATAATATTGATTGGGAAAGAAAAGTAAAAAGTGGTCTTATACTGTTCACCCCCTCTCAGTATAAGCTTGTGTTCTTCAATTGGTATCAGAGTGGGTTCCTTCGAAAGAGTTTAATAACTTGAAGGAAAATCTCACAAGAACACAAATGGATTCTAAGAGTGGATCCTCAGATAATTCAGCACCAATATTTGATGGGAGCGATTATGTATTTTGGAGTATGAGAATGAAGATTCACCTGATGGCACTTGGAAATGAAATATGGGAAGCAGTTGAAAATGGATACACACCACCAGCTACTCCACCTACAGATAAATATGGTAAGCTTCTACATCATTACAATTCAAAAGCAATGAATGCAATTTTGAGAGGTTTGCATAAAATAGAGTTTATAAAGGTTATGCATTGCAAATCAGCAAAGGAAATTTGGGATAAATTGCAAGGCATATATGAAGGAGATAAAAAGGTCAAAAAGGTAAAGTTGCAAAATCTCAAGGGAATATTTGAAGACCTAAAAATGAAGGATGAGGAAAACATTAGTGCTTATCTACTTCATGTAGATGAGGTTGTTAACTCCATGCAAGGACTTGGACTTGAAGTTCAAGAATCTGATGTTTGTGATAAGATTTTAAGGTCACTCCCAAAAAGATTTAGTGAAAATATTTTAGCTATAGAGGAATCAAAAGATAGTGATATTTTGACAAGGGATGAATTACATGGCATTCTCACAACTTTTGAGATGAGAACAAAAGAGGAACCTAATCCCCAAAAAGAAGCAACATTCAAAGCTACTAAGAAGACAAAGGGTAAGAATTCAGATTCAAGCAATGAGTTATCCAGTGATGAAGAAGCAAATTATGGTAGAAGGAACAAGGATCCAAGAAATTTTAAAGGTACAAAATCTATTAGATGTTTCAATTATGGAAAGTATGGTCACTATGCATCTGATTGTCAAGAAGCTAGAAATAGCAATGATGAAGAAAAATAGGATCATAAGAACAGGGAAACAAAAAAATACAGGTACCAAAAGAAAAGCAGGGATGGACAAGGCAAGCAAGGAAAGAAGTTCTTCCAAAGACAGAAGAAGAGTTTCTATGCAGACAAAGCAAGTAAGTATTCAAGTAATAGTGATGAAAGTTCCTCATAAAATGATGAAGTACTATTTCTAGCAAAAGAAAAAGAAGTGGTTAAGAAAAGGTCACCAATAATTCTCAAGTGTTTTAGATGTGGAAATTTTGGTCATATTGAAGATAGTTGTACAAAGAGTGGTTTCAATTTCAGTGATGATGAATATGAAGATACACTTGAAGGACCAGAAGAGAATCTACTCATGGCATTAGAGGAAGAAGGAGGTGATCCTATAGAAGACAAATCAAAAGGAAATGAAGATGATTCCAAAGGCAAAGAAATAGAGGAAGAATCAAAAATAGGAGAAGTTGATCTTGAAGGTGAACTTATTCATGCCCTTAATGCATTAAAGGAGGTAAGAAAGCAAAACTCCAAACTTAAGCTTCAATTTCAAGAATGTGATGAAGAGAAAGGAAAGCTTATAGAGGATCTAAATAAGTCAATGGCTAAGACAAGGAGATTCAAAGAGAAGTTAGAAGCAAAGGTTTTAGAATGTGAAAGGTTAGAGCATGAGGTAGCTCTACTAAGGAAAGAAGTAAAAGAGTCTAAGGATAGGTTACACAAGTTTGGGAAAAGCTCAAAAACCATAGACAAGATTATCAAGGTACAAAGACGGTCAACAAACAAGACAGGTCTTGGTTTTGAATAGGTACAAAAGAAACAAGGAGAGGAGTCAACCTCAAGTTCTGAAGAAGAAGAAACTTTAGAAGAAGAGAGTGTAAGAGAGAGTGAGACTTCTGAGGATGAGTTGGACAATAGAAAGTTCAACAAGGAAAGGAACAATGCACAAAAGAGGAACAGATGGAACAAGAACCAACATAGGGTAAAAGAGACTAAAAGACCAATGAGGTCAAGGCAAGGTAGTTTCAATGGATGATGCTTCTCATGTCATAGGTTTGGGCACAAGGCTACATAATGCAGGACACATGAAAGATAGGAATATGGAAAATTCAGAAATAGGAAAATTTTTCAAGGGTATTGCTACTCTTGTAATCAGTTTGGTCACAAGGCAATGAATTGCAGGGTTCATGATAGGAATAGATATGGCTTCACCAAGAGAAATCCCAAGATATTTGCACCTCCAAGGAATAATAACATTAAGTGTTATAAGTGCAATAATGATGGACATACAACAAAGTGGTGTAGAGCAAAAATTCTAGAGACAAGCAGGAACAAGAATAGTCAGAGGGATCAGAAGGATCAGATGAGGAGGAAAGTGGACAAAGGTAAATATCAATGCATGTTGGGAGTAGAAATACTCCCACCCTAGAATTAACCACCTCAAGAGGAGGTGGGGGAGGGGCTAAGCTAAGAGTTTCATTCTTAGCCCCGAGCCCCAAAGGTGACCCTTTGCCATTGATGACAAAGGGGGAGAGATTTGAGTTAGGAGGAAAGCATTCAATGGGGGAGCAGTTTCTCAGGGGGAGAAGAACAGAAAGAGGTAAAGGAAATGATAAAAGGTAAATGGGTTGCCATCAATGACAAAGGGGGAGATTGTTGGAAATATGAGCAGGATTTGTTGTCATTGATGTCAAAGGAATACTAAGAAAATGTCAAAATAATGTTAAGCAAATGGTTCATGGTTGATTTTCTAAGAGGTAAGGATATAATATTTAATTTAAATATTATATGGCTGAAGCATCAAAAGAGAAGCAAGAAGGATAACAATATTATAATATTTGGGTAAAATAAAAGGGTTGAAAAGATATCTCCATTCCATGGTGATTGAAAGAAAATAATAAGGTTATTTTGCTAAGGTGATAATGGCAAAAGGTTTCCCTAAAAACCTAAGGAAGTTTATATTTTATTTTATTTAAAAAGGCCCAAAGGACATTTAAATATTTAATTTATAATATTTAAATTCATTTTGAATTTAAATAATTATAATTAAAATATTATTTTCGAAATGCAAAGTCTAATTTCTCTATCCATCGACGTGAAGGCAAATGCCTTGAAAGGTATATTAATATAGCCTAAATCAAAGGCTTAAAGTGTAATTTTGAAAATCATGTATTCTTGATTGTGCTCATCGATCGAACATGAAAGGGAGAAGAAGTGTGCCAGTGCTAACTCCGAGGAAGAGAAAGGCATAAAGGGAAGCGATGCTAGATTCAAAGAACCATCCAGGTGGCTAGCCCAGATGATGATTGGCTTGGGTGCTAAGTTGTAGTAGAGGGGAGGTCTCGGGTTCGAGACTTTGTAGTAGTAAAAGGAGGAAGCTTTTTATTTTAAAATCTTTTGGCAGTAGTGTAGGGAATAAGTGTGCATGGGCACACTTAGGTCCCACATGAGGGCCTAGCTCACACATTGAAGTCATGGCTAGGGCGCTAGTGGAAGCGCAACGTGGGTTCGATTCCCACCAAGGGCAAAAGGTATTTAATTTTTAATATTTAATTTTTTATCCTAAGGTTTGTTTGGCATGAGAATTTAGGGAGGTATAAGGTTTATGAAAATAAATTTTATATTGTGATTTTGGTGATTAAAGTGTTGAAAGGAGTAATAAGGCTTTAGAGGAATTTAAATATTATTTTAAAATAAAGTCTTATTGGGTTTAATAGTTGAAAGGAGTAATAAGGTGTAATTGAGATCTAATGTTTTGTATGGTGAGAATAATTTGTGAGGAAGTTATTGAATGAAGTTTTGAGAAGGTTTTTGCTACCTAACCCTTAAATATTGGAAAAAGAGTAATTGTGATTGAGACAGGTTTTTAAGGTCAATTCTTCATCAAACAAAAGGTATGGGCACATCTTCCTTGTGAGTGATTGTTGGATGTTGTGAATGCTAAGTTGGAGAGAAAAGGGTTGTTTGATAAGCATTGTTGAGTTTGATTGTTAAAGGTTTTTCTGAGTGAAAGTTGATGATAAAAACCTTGTTTGATAAGCATTGTTGGAAATATTGAATGAACCTTCATATGCATGATTAGGGTTTGTGCAAGATCATGAGTATCATTGTTATGTGAAGTTGAGAACTATCTTGAAACTAGGGTTTGTGCAAGATCATGAGTATCATTGTTATGTGAGATTGTTTGATAAGCATTGTTGGAAATAATTGAGTGAGTGTTCATATGCTTGGACTAGGGTTTGTAAGCAAGGAGTGTTTCATTGAGTGATTGATTGAGTGGAGTTGATTGAGCCTAGTCAAGTGGAAGTGTTGAAGTGATAGTTCAAGTTCTATGAAACAAATTGTTCTATATTCTAAATTGATTTGAGAAAGATATTGAAAGTGATTGAGCATTGTTGTGAGTGTGAAGCATATTGAGTCTCTAACAATTCTCTATATGTTTCTATGAGATTAAACAAGATTCTATGTGAAGCTTGTCTAAGTGATTGAAGAGGATTTTGTGTTAAATTGAGTTGAGTTGAGTAAGCTTTTGTGGAAGCTTACAATATTTGAGGTAAGTCTTGGTGAAGACTTGTTGAGCAGATTGGACAAGTTCTAGTGAGGACTTGTTGAGCAGATTTGAGGTAAGTCTTGGTGAAGACTTGTTGAGATTGGACAAGTTCTAGTGAGGACTTGTTGAGAGATTTGAGGTAAGTCTTGGTGAAGACTTGTTGAGAAGATTGGACAAGTTCTAGAGAGGACTTGTGGATAGATTAGTGTGAGCTTTTGTGGAAGCTTACAATGTAGATTTGAGATAAGTCTTTGAGAAGACTTGAGAGCAGAGTTGATTGATTGATTTGTTCAAACCTTGAGTTAAGGTTTGGGGTAGATCTAGCAGAGTTGATTTGTGATTGAGTCAAGCTTTGTGTTAAGGCTTGAGGATAGAGATTTTAAGGACAAATATTGAGCAGATTTGTGCTAGCCACCAAGGACTATGTTTAGTGCAGATTTGAGGATAGATATTGAGCAGATTTGTGCTAGACCAAAGGACTATGTTTAGTGCAGATTTGAGGATAGATATTGAGAAAATTTGTGCTAGACCGAAGGACTGTGTTTAGTGCAGATTTGAGATAGAGCTGAGAGTAAGATTTGGAGGTGATAGAGTATAGAGGATGATAGTCTCCAGTGGATAGAGGTCCATTAGCCAGGGTAGTGAGGATAGGTCTTCTGAGTGAGGGCAGGAGTCTTCAGTGGATAGAGATCCATAAGCGAGTGTAGTGGAGGCAGTAGTTCTTCTAGAAGATCACCAACCAGAGGAGAAGGAGTTCTCCTATGGATAGAGATCCATGAACTTGATTAGGGGATTGGTGTCTCCTTTGGATAGAGGTCCATAAACATTGTAATAGGGAAAGGTTTCCCAAGATATTTGTTGAGAAAATTTTAGTGAAATATTTTCTCCGTGGAGTAGCCCACATTGGGTGAACCACGTTAAATTGGTGTCTCTATTGTGTGTGGTGATTTGTGCATTGCTTTGATTACTATTGTTGATATTGCCATTGATATATTGCATAATATTGATTGGGAAAGAAAAGTAAAAAGTGGTCTTATACTGTTCACCCCCCCTCTCAGTATAAGCTTGTGTTCTTCATTATTCTCCTCCAACTTGCAAGTGCACAAATGATGTGCGTGCTCTATGATCGTGCATTTTATAGTCATATCTCTTGGTTGTAAGGTACCTTGTGACCTGAGACAATCACATAAAACCCTACGATCGAGCCCAAATTTCACCAAAACCTGCCCCAAGGCCCCCCATGGGACTTTTTACCTATCTAACATACTCTTTCTTCACAGTTCTCCCATATTATTACCATTTTACCCATTATCTTACTTCATCAACCACTTTTTCAAGCATTTTGTTACCGCTTAATTTCACCTCTCATTACCTCATTGCTTGAGGGGGTAGACATCTCACCAAAGCCACTTTATATATGATCAATAACCAAACACTCAATATTGGAAATTGTGTTTGTCCAAGAACCTTTGTTGAAGATCATCTTACACCCTCCTTTGTTGGGGTAACTCAAAAGCAAAATTTATCTTCTCATCAAAACTCTAATCTAAATGAATTCTCTTCTCATCAAAACTCTAATCCAAATGAACATTTGGTGGATCAAAATACCTAAGTCTCTAGGCTAATCATGGATTTTCTTCTTCAAGAGTGGCAGTCATAAGACCACTCATGAATGAAGCACCTGAGAAAAACCTACCAAGGGTTGAATGACTTATCAAATCAAATCAAGCTCAACGAAGTATCAAAGGTAAAGTTTCAAAGACATTCGCTCCTTTCACAATTGAAGCATCTTACATTGATCATGACAATAAGGCAATCTTACGTCTAATTCCTTAGTAATTACTGTGGCATGACGAAATCCATCATCATTTACAATATTCCATCATCCATAATATTTAGTCATCAATTCTTCTTTCTCAAAAACCAAATCATCTTCTAGTGTCATTAAATTTTTCTACTGCCTTGTGTTTTCGCACATTACAATAAAAAAAGGAGCAAATGTAGACACTTAAAAATCGTACATGGTGGCTTACCCTATCCCCACACTTGATTAAATTATGAAAGCCATAAAATTGCATTAATTAACCTTAAAAAACCTTGCATCTATTAAAAGGGATATGCATAAGCCCCTTGGGTCACGTAAGACCTTGCCTATGTTTAACCTTCGTCACCATGTGACCACCATCAAAAGCTTAACCCTAGTAATCCTAACCTTGGTCTAAAGTCACTTTATCACTAAAGTGCACTTAAGAGGTTAAACACATGTTTAATTAAGATTAATAAATATTTACACCAACATTTTACTCACACATGTGTGCACCCATGATATGCATAGATATTTAAAAGATGCTTATTCTTTAAGACATGGGAAGGGGTGAGTGACCCTCCACCTCACCTCCTTAACCTTGGTTTAACCCAGGATTAACTTAATCAAGGTTAACCTCAACCTTTTCTCACACATGTGTGCACCTAGGATATTTGTAGATATTTAAAAGATCCATTTTCAAAGCATGTGAAAGGGTGAGTCACCTTACACCTCACTTTTAACCTCACCACAATTGAGATTCAACCCAGGGTTCAATCCACCTCACAAGGGACACCTCACCCCCCTAACCTCTCCAAAATGCTATAAATAGTAGTACTTTTCCTCATAAATCCATCCACCTCATTTCACATAACAAAAATATTCCAGAATTACATCAGACCTCCACACATCAATCATCCATAAAATCACCATGAAAATCATTTCTATTGCACCCTCTTGTATATTTTTTTGATAGGTTTCGATAGGTACAAGAGCATATCCGACACCAACCAGGAGCTGTTATAGCCACAAGACAACACCATATTTTATAAAAATTAGAAAAATATAGTCATAGTTAGAGTAGCTAGGTAACCAGTGACCCAAATCGGTCATACCCTAGGGTGTGACTGTAGCCAAAGTCTAGTTTTAGGTAGTAGTAGATCACAAAACCCTCCTGAAAGGTAAACTTGACTGTATTTCAATATTTATAGTCATTTACAATAACTTTTGTCATGCATTTTACTCCTTTGTTTAGTTTCTTTGGTCTTCATTAATATGGGGCTTGATCCATGACAAGCCTCCAAATGCACTAACCCTTTTTTGCAGGTCATACAGGTCTTGAGGACATGTTTGATCAATAGTGGCACACTAGCAGTAAGCCCACCAAATTTGGGGATCTTTGGAAGACCAATTCAGGGTGTTGTCAACTTGTTTATTAGAAGAAAAGGAACATTCACCTTGTGAAATGCCTCTTTGCAGCCTTCTATGGTAAATTTACAAAAAATAGGACCTCCTATAATCCCTTTTGAGCATATATATTGATAGAAATTATGCCCATTTTCCATCGTGTTCAACTAGTTAAGTATTTTTCCTCGAAAGGACATGGCAAGAAGTTTGACCATAATGTCTTCATCTCTTATATTGTGGATCACTACTAATGACATAAAATCTTGACAATGCTCATAGGTTATTTTTACTAAGTCATCATAAGTGGGAAGAGCTTTTAGTGCAGCTTGTGGAATATCATTAACATTTGCTAGGCCTAGGGGTCTAGTGGTATTCCAATTAGGAAAATTAGGAACAGTTTGTTGTTATTTTTGAGCCATAATTCTTGGATGTGATAAACTTAATGGTGTAAAAAAAATGACAACCAAAGAATCAAGGCTTTCTAGACAAGACTTGGGGAGTGAAATTGTGATAAGTCTTAAATTATGAGTGGATAACTCTAAAAATGGTGGTAAATTTTCTAAAATTTTCACTATAGACCTTGTAATCATATAAAGATATGACAAAAATACACGATTGTGGATTTTAATAAATAGAATTGATAATCTTATCACAACATAATTATGGGTTCTTTTTTTTAAGGGAAGTCGCTAGATGAGTATACAATCTTTGGAATTTAGGTCAAGACTGTTCACCTAATCTTGAGGTCTCTAGGAAGGTGAGATAAATTTAATTATTTTATCTCATCAGGCGTGTCAAAAACTTCTATACTATTGGACTAAAATCTACCATTGTTATGGAAAGGTATTTACACTTGGTGATTAGTATAGAATTGGATGAAACAAAATATTGCTATTTGTTTCAACCTCTAGAGAAGGTTGGCTCCTTTTGATTAAATTTGGAAAAAGGGATAGAAAATAGTAAGGGTTAGAGAAATATAGGGAAAAGTGGATGGGATATAGTGTAACAACATTGGATCTCACTGAGTAATATTCTATCAAACCAATTACATGACACTTAATAGATCAGCCATTATCACCTACAATTGCATATTCATTTAGCTCATGAAATTTACTCTAATAATTCTATGAATTCAAATAATTAGCAATCCAATAGGTAAATATTCACTTTAATAGAATAGACTAAGTGTTGAATGTAACATAAACGACTTAAAGAAAATGTATGTGGGCTCTAATCATTTTAAAGAATTCAATTGCTAGCAATCCAATAGGTAATCCAAATAACATAATTACTTTAATAGAATACACAAACAATTAAGTATAAAAAATAACTTAAAGCAAAATTCATATAAAAACCTACAAATTACACAGTAATGGAGGCTAAATAATTATCACTTCATTGATCAGCAACAAAATTACAAATTTATACCAGACAAGGACTACGGAGTCAACCTTTATTATGAGGTATCACTTCATATTTATAGTTTACAATTTCAAAATTTTTAATGGGAATACAGTTGTGTGGTCATTTGAGAAGAATAGCCTGGCAAGAAAATGGACTTGCTGATGTGGCAACTTCATATTCATATTGGGTATAAATTTGAATTTAGCCCATTGATTTGCAACTATATTCTACAAGTGGCTTCACTATTGGAGTTGTCATTTTCATGCTTAGCTATTATGATTTGGAACCAGCTAGCGAGCACCATGGTAGTTGCAGGTCTGAAAATGATGTTTACCTAAAAATCACTCGAGATTGGGCCTTTTATTTTTTTACAAAGCTCTTATGAAATAAAATTGTAGTTTCAATTCATTGACATCATCATTGGATGTGTTTCAATCTTGAGCACATTTTCTCTTTTGTATTGTTTTGTTCATATGCATGTTCTTGAGCTTAAGTTTGATAAAGATGATGTCATAAGCTTGAGCAACATGATTTTGAGCACATTTTGGCTTCATTGCTCACACCCCAATTTCAAAAACTTTTGATCTCTTTGCATAGGTCTAGGCTCTAATTTGACCTTGCTTATGTCAGTGCTAGGAGTCATACAATTTCAATCATCGCGGTCTTATGCAGTCTTTGAACTTTGGCTTGCATGATCCTAGGTTCAAGTTTGATAAAGATGATGTCATGCTCAAATTTAGCATGGTTTATGTATTTTGGGCTTGAATTATTGCTTTTCTTATTCTCACAAGAGAAAGACTTTGTGTTGATGTCAGTGCTAATGAAATCTTAATTTTGAGCATTTTGGTCCCGCGCAAAGTCTCTATCTTCAACACTTAGTGAATTTTGGTGTTTCCAAAAGACCTATTTTATTGTTACACAAATATGGTCAAAAATATGACCCATAATACAAATAAGAGAACTTTGAAAAAAATATCCTCATTCCAAAAAAGTTCCTCCACCTATTTCTTCAATTTCAAGGAGTGATGATCCCTATATCTACATGTGCTCTCATAGGTTGAGAAAATATTTTTAAATCCTAGCCCATCAAAGAAGAATTGAAAGCTCAAATTTCAGTGCTAAAATAAAATTCACAATAGCAATAAAAAATTATAGGTTCTCAAACCTATCCACACTTTGAAAATCAAAATTTTAGAACCTACTTTGATACCAACGACAAATCGAGAAAGGAAAGGAGATTATTTTTATTAATTGATTCATCTAGGTTGTATAAATATATACAATGAGATGTCTCTTGGTGTCTTAAGAGACTCTTTGTTCTTTAGATACCAACATGTCTCTTTGTATTCCTATGTCTTCAATTATCACGTAAATAATGTAATAATTATCTAACAAGAGCAAAATGGACATGGAGGCTAATTTCCATGTTGTGTTTTCCTCCAATCTCTGTGGTTTCATTTAAATACTATGCAGTCCTAAAATATTGAAGAGTGTCTGTATCATTCCAAATTTTCCGCACCCTTACCTTTAGGCTAAAGGATCCGCGCCCGGAAGGGGGATGCGGGAAGGATGGGACAATACCTCGGACTGAGAGGCCCTTTGAAGGTCCCACCTCTCGGGGAGGTGTATTAAGGTGATTTTTCGACGGATGGTGGGTTCACCAAGAAACTTTTGAATGGCAGTTTCCATGCCTAGGTTGGGAATGTGTTTGATGTGTTCAATTTTATCTTTAATCATTCAAATCCTAGGTTTGGCCAAATGAATCTAAACTGTTCTATATGAAATGCAGATTTAAATGCATACAGAAAACATATTTGAACAGAAAACACAGAGAATAAGCTAGATTAAAAAGTCATACCTGATCCGGATGTCTGATGGAGGTTCTGATTTTTGAAGCAGTCAAGATCGCCTCTGATCTGACAGGATCGTCTGCGATCAGACAAGATCGTCTGAGATCTAACGAATTCGTCAGAGACCTGCAATCAGAGAAATAGATACAAAACATAGAAAATGCAGCAATGCTAACAGAGGAAAATGGTGTAAAATGACAATAATAATATCAAACTGATAATTATAAACAGAAACATGAATGCATTACAATGATTTAATGTCAAATTATGATTTATCATGCATTTAAGCTATATGGGTGAACTCTAGGATGCAAAATAGTAATAAGTCTGACTAATGCAAAACAAAACAATAGATAATGGAGAAAGAATGCAAACTCAGGGCACTGATTGCCCCCAATGTTGACTGCAGTCGAAATCATCTCGAATTGGTGCGAGATCGTCCGAGATTGTACAGGATCATCTGCGACGATCTGAGCTTGCTCCGGCTGAAGAATAACAAAGTTCCTGCAAACAAACTTGGAAAAATACGAAGGCAAATGGTAGTCTAAGACATTCTAATGCATGTAAAACTTGAAGTACAAAAAAATTCAGCCAGGGGAATGTCAAGGGGAGGGCCTAAGATTAAATAGGCATAGGAAGGAGGTTGGGAGGTTGGAGATCATCCCAATTTGGGAGATCTCCAACGGGGAGGTCTCTAACCGTGCGGACACGCTTTTGCCCGAGGTTAGAGACGTCGTTGAAACAGAAGCTAATTATGAAAAATCAGTTTTGGGACGAAATCGTCTGGACGTCCTAGTCCAGACGAAATCGTCCGATCTGAGGCGATATCATCTGATCGGCGACGATATCGTCCAACGGTCACAACAAATCCTAAAAATGGTGCAGAAAACAAGGAAAGCGGTTAAAAGGCGGTTCGGGGTTAAAAATTTGAATTTGAATTATTACTAAGGTAATTTTAATTATTGCTAAGGTTTACTGCGCCAATTTTAGGGTGCTACATTTTGCCCCCTCTTTAGCAAATTTTTTGAAGAAAATGCGTTAAAGATGAGTTCTTCTCGATCTACGAGAAAGCAAAAAATTATTCCCATTTTTAGGCGACGATTCTAGGTCGAATCGTACGACAACTTACTATGGTGCCCCCTCCGTGTTTTTACCCAAATCGAACGTTTGAGGTAAAAACACGAAAAAGCAAAATTTTAAAAATGTTTTTAATTGTTTTTGAATAAAATTAAGAAAAATAGGGTAAAACCCTAATTCATTGTTACTGTTCATTTTTACTGGTTTCTAGAGCTCTGCAGACAAGATGGTTGAGACAGCGCACAGATCGACAGAGGTCCGACGCGGGCTACGGGTAAGGGTCTAAACTTAGTTTAGAATGCTTTAATTTAGAATTTCATGCTTTTTAGATCAATTTTGACTGATTTTTGAGCATCGTGGCCATTTTTGGGCCGTCGACGTCATCGGGACGAAATCGTCTCGATATCGCCGATTTCGTCCAAGGGCGAAATCGACGATATGGGGACGATTTCGTCCAATAAGGGACGATTCCCTCATGCAAAATCGGAGATGAATTTGCTCAAATTTGGGACGATATCGTCCAATAGTGGACGATATCATCATTTGTATGAAATTGCACTTGCTTTACTTGAATTTTTAATTAATGATTTATTAATGATTTTTATTGATGATTTTGTTGTTTATGTTGCAGAGAGGATTACTAAAGAGCCGAGAATGGAAATACGATGGACTGAGGGATGACTTGGCCACTCTATCTCAAGGCAGAGCGAGATCAGCTAGCTCAGGTCGGCTTGCAGCACGTGGCAGATATGCCACAAGTTTCTATAGATATGGGGCTATTGACAGCCCTAGCAGAGAGGTGGTATCCGGGTTCTTCTTGTTTTCGGTTACCGACAAGGGAGATGACTCCCACACTGGAGGATGTATGGAGGATTTTGAGGATCCCCATACAAGGACGGCTAATCACTCCTACGGCCAATCAGGGCCATGCGATGATGCGACTGTGCGGAGATCCGAGCTTTGCCCTAGAGAAGGGCGGAGTGAACATCGAGTCACTATGCCAGATGCCTGGGGCATCCAGACTGACACAGGTTTTGGCTGGGGTGGTAGGTGGTCTGCTGCTATGCCATCAGAGTGGATGCAGACTACCATGGCTACTGATAGATGTGGTCTACGACATGAGAGACCATGGGTACAGGTTTGCTTGGGGGAGCTTTGTACTATGCCGATTGTATAGGATCCTGCATGGGGTCGTATACAAGGGCGGCCGATGTCTAGTCATGACATCACTACTGCGGGTTTGGTGCTTGGGAGCACATCACGGTGCGGAGGCCGATAGGGCTCCCACTGACAGGGATTGATGGGGAGAGGCCCCGAGTTTTCTACTGGTGGCTTCGGAGAGGGTCACAGTGGCGGATAGATCTGCCAGTGTCCCGGAGACTACTTGATGACCTTGTCTCCGACCAGATCACCTGGAGGCCTTGGAGAGATCATCCAGGGTGGGTCGAGGACGGACAGGAGCTGGCTCGCATCAGGCAAACCTGTTGGCTGAGGATGGAGAGGGGAGAGGTGGAGCTCCACCGCTATGACCGAGTTTTGAGGTAGTTCGGTCTATAGTAGGGGATCCCATCTCTTAGGGATTACGAGTTTTCTCGGACCATCCGGGATAACACTATAGTTAGCGGGGCTCCAGATATGCAGCAATTCTGGAGTCAGGACGCAAACGATGCCCCCATCCAGCCAGTGGATGGTGACGACGTAGGGGTTGCAGATGGCTACGATGCCTGGTACGTAGGCATCCGCCCTCCTCGGATGACGAGGGCTCAGGGTCCGATTCATGTAGTTGTGCATCGGATGGGGAGGCGGCGCCAGGTGGCCATTGAGGTGGCACAGGGTCACGGCGGGAGAGAGCAGAGGAGACCACAGGCTCAGCAGAGGCCGCGACAGCGGGAGAGGAGGGAGGAGAGACCCCCTTCTCCACAGAGAGAGAGGCCACCATCGCTCGATAAGGGCAAGGGTGTTGACACAGGGGAGAGCAGCGAGACAACGGCTCTTCGAGCTGAGGTTGCCCACCTTCGGGCTCAGGTGCAGACATTGCAGGATGAGGCTACATGGCTTAGAGCTCGGGGCGGAGGAGCGAGCACTCGAGATTTAGGGTGGGCTATTGCCTAGGTTACATTCTATCAGGATCTATATTACCAAGCGGTGCCAGCAGAGTAGAGGGTGCCATTACCAGCTCATATTGTAGAGCCTGTCGTGATGGGGTCATCTAGGACATCATCACGATCGGTGTCCAGGACTCATGGCACCACACGGACTACGATGGGGCCACCTCCTCCACCTTAGGGTAGGAGAGGAGATGAGGCTGAGAGCTCGAGGGGTTCTCGAGGCTAGCTGCTACAGACTGCACTACACAGATTGATATAGTGTTTATTATTATTGATGGAGGATTGAGTATGCCGAGGTACAGATTGTGGCATACCGATCCAGTTTTGAGATGATGTATATATTGTTGATATATATATAGATGAGATATTTTTGATCATATGACTTGTCTTATGTGTTTGTATGATGCTTTAATGTTTTGGTGTGATTGATTTGATGATTCATGTAATTATGTCGTTTGGAAATATTATGGTTTGGATGTCATGCTTTTAAAATTTAAATGAAATAATCTGATGTAAACAAATTGGTTGTTGTGATGATAATTTGATAAAAAAAATAAAAAGGGACTTCTAACAATAATTTCAAAGGACATTGTCGCTATTATAGACCATTTCATGGAGTCGCCGCTCACTCGGTCGTCAAGCTAATCCCGGTATAGAAATATTGTTAAAAGTAAAAAGAGTGCTTAAGAGACTGTCTTAAGACTTTGTTGTGATGATGGAAATGATGATGATGATGGTGATTTGTTTTCAGACTTTTCATAAAAATAGTATGCATGAAATATTTTAAAATGATTTTTGCTAGGCATAAATTCCTAAGTGTGATAAAATTTTGAACAATTCCTTAGAATTTATACCATGGTTGCAATATTGAATTTGAACATAATGTCATGAAATAGAATAAGTGTTCGTTTGTTTGAAAGCATAATTGTGTAACATAATGATTTAAGTCATATGTTTTGGATGATTTGAAATAGATGGGAAAATAAAATTAAAACAATGGTTTGCGCTAGGCATAGAATATTTAGGTATAGACTTATACCATCATCGCGAAATCCGAAAGAAGAAAAGAATAGTTTTATTGCATGGTTGATTTTTAATTTTTGAAAATAAACAAAAAATATGAAGATGAGGACTTGCGCTAGGCATAAAATTCCAATTTTGGTTTTGGAACTATACCATCGTCGCGAAAGTCAAAAGTTATATATAAATGTAACTTTATTGCATGTTTTTGAAAATGATTTTGATTTTTTTGGTAATGCATGTGGTTGTCTTTATACTAAACAATTGTTCTCAGAGAAGAAAATGAAATTATTCCAGACAATTTGCAAAAATATTTCAAGGTATCTTAAAGACAAAAGTTAGATTTATAAGGAATCCCATGTGCGTATGTGAGTTCATTTCCGATCTTGATTTATCATAATGATACACAAAATCTCTCAAATACAAATGTGTGTGCAATTGTATTGTTCATTTACCAATTTTGAGCAAGATACTTTGATACAAGTGATTTAAATTAACCAACTAAGTGTTCATTAACCATGATTTAGATGCATATAACCATACCAGACTACTATGTAAGTCGGGTTATCAAGAGCTAGCTGATCCATAAGCAGACATAGGTCTGTACAAAAGAAGGTCGCTAATGTGACAGACATATCACCACGCTAGGGATTACCCAAGGCCAAGCGGGTTGGGCACAAACCACCTGTTATGGGGCTTACCTCATAGTTTTCGAATAATTGAGAATTCCAGGGATTCAAGCTCATCAACCCTTCTTTTCTTTTCAAGGGGTAGGGAAAGGATTTTATTGCTTTTGCTTTTGCTCATTTTGCTTTCTTTGCTTCTTTTTTTTTTTTTGTATCTTTTGCTTTGATATTTGAGATAATGCTGAAATAACGCTTTTTCTTGTTCTCTTTTTCTTGAACTTTTCTTTTCTTCCTATTCTAGGGATACTTGCTCGGATTAGCTGTAGAGCAAGGGATTTTTATTCCGGGTAGGGGTGAGCTTGTCCTTTTGTCAATTCTCAAAGATTCTAGACCATGTGCATGATAGGATAGCAGGGGAAACTTTTCGCTCAAGAAACCACTTCTACTATGTAGCATAGCATGGACATTACAAATATAATCATTTTATTGTGAAAAGATATGCTTGGTTTAAGTAAATAACAAGATCAATTCTCCGTGCTCAAACTTTATTTAATTGAATTTTGTGGACTTTGATATAAGAGAGATTAGTAATCATGCCAAATAAATCAAGATATTTATTCATGTGAATGTGAAAGGTGCGGGATTCCAAATAAATGCTAATTTATCCAAAATAACTGGAAATATAACTGCAATATGTCACAATTTGAGAAGTACAAAAATAAAAGATGTTTTTGAAGATTTTGATGATTTTGAATGTTTTTGGTGTTTTTATGTTTTTAAGTTTATAAATTGAAAGAAATACAAGATAGTGGTTTTTGAAATATTTTAAACAAATATATACAATGATGAAATGACCAAATTTATGCATAGTAACGTTTAAGATGCAAAATGTTCATGGGTTCTTTAAGTTCTTTACCATCTAAGGTAGATAATTTGTATGCTCCCGATTCAAATTTAGCAGTGATAATATATGGTCCAAGCCAGTTGGGCTCAAATTTACCTTTAAGGTCTTTAGTTGCATTAGTATTTTTTTGATTTTCTTTTAAAACAAGATCGCCGACCTCAAAGGATCGATGACGAACTTTCTTAGCATATGATCTTTTAAGCTTGTTTTGGTAGGCACGAAGATGCTCCAAAGCATTGATGCGCTTTTCATCGAGGAGTTCTAGTTGATGGAGTCTGCCGACTCGATATTCATCTCCTACTTCGGTATCTTGAAGTAGTAGAGCCAAAGAAGGAACTTCTAATTCAAAGGGAAAAATGGCTTCAATGCCATAAACCAAAACAAAAGGTGAAGTACACTGTGGGAGTACGAACGCTAGTGCGATATGCCCACAAAGCTGGATATAATTGAATGTGCCAGTCACGGCCAAATTTATTGACCAATTTTTTGAGAATTTTGATTAAGGTTTTGTTAGAAGCTTCTGCTTGGCCATTACCCTGAGGATAATAGGGAGTGGACCAGCGATGTTGAATCTTATATTTTTGACATAGTTTCTTAACATCTTTATTTTTGAAACAAGTTCCATTGTCTGAGATGAGATTTGCGAGAATTCCGAACCTTCAAATGATTTGATTAAAAATAAATTTAGAGACTTGTGTTCCAGTGCAGGAAGCTAAAGGCATAGCTTCAACCCACTTCGTGAAATACTCAGTGGCGGTTATGATGAATTTGTGTCCATCAGATGACACAGGATTAATTTTGCCAATAATGTCTAAGCCCCATTTGGAAAAGGGCCAAGGAGATGAAATAGCCTGCAGTTCTTGTGCAGGGGCATGGACAAGGTCAGCATGTTTCTGGCACTTGTCGCAATGGCGCACATAATCATGTGCATCATTCTCCATGGTAGGCCAAAAGTATCCTATCCTAAGGAGCTTTTTAGCAATGACACTACCACTGAAGTGTCCTCCACAAGATCCATCATGGGCTTCACTCAAAGCTGATCTGGATTCTTCTAAATTCAAACATCTCAATAGGATACCTTCAAAAGATCTCCTATATAAAGTATTGCCAATTATTACAAATCGACTTGCTCGTCTACGTAATAACCGATGCTTGGTTTCTATTAGAACTGGCAAGGAAAGTCCCATTGTGAAGAAAATCAAATATATCCGTATACCAAGGTTCAGGAGTAGTTTCATTGATTAGAAACACATCCAAAGGTTCTAAGCATGACTTATTTGAAGCGGGTTCCTGGAGTCGACGAATAATGATGGTGGCATATTCGTCATCTAACTCCAAGGGCAGAAGAGATGTAGCTGCGGCCATAGCGTCAGCCACATGGTTGCTAGTTCGAGGAATAGCTTCCAAGGTAACTTGATCAAATAGAGATATTAATTGTAAAACATATGCTTTATATGGACGCAATTTATCATCTCTGGTCTGATAAACTTCATTAATTTGGTTTATAACAAGTTGAGAATCACCAAAAACTAGCAGATGTTTAATTTTTAGCGCCAAGGCAACTCGTAATCCAAGGATTAGAGCTTCATATTCAGCAGTATTATTGGTGCAAGCAAATGTTAATTTAAAGGACAAAGGTATAATGTGTTTTTGTGGAGATATTAAAATAATACCTGCACCATCCCCACTCATGCATCGGGCTCCATCAAAGTATAAGGACCATTGTTCAACATGGTCTGCCTCTAATTGAAGGCATTCATCAGGAAACTCAATGATGAGGGGATGGGTAGACTCTAAGGGTGCAACAACTAATTGATCTGCTATGATTTGACCCTTAACAGACTTCTATCCTATAAACGTGAGTTCAAACTCGCTCAAAGCAAGAACCCACTTAGCTGTGCGACCCGATAAATAAGGTCGACTCATGAGATACCGCAAGGGATCATATTTAGCAATGACATAAGTTTTTTGACTGAGCATATAATGGCATAATTTTTGTGTAGAAAATACGACTGCTAGACATAGTTTTTCTAATGCTGTGTAGCGGGTTTCATAACTAATTAAATTTTGGCTAATATAATAATTAGCACGTTCTCTTTTCTCATCATCAAGTTGAGCTAACATAGCTCCTAAAGCAAAATCTGAAGCTAAAATATACAGGATAAATGGGCGATCAGGTCTAGGCGATGAAAGCACAGGTGGGTTAAGGAGGTATTGTTTGAGAAGTTCAAAAGCTTCCTTACATTCATCGTCCCAATTAAAAGGGATATCCTTCTTAAGGAGCTTAAGAAAGGGACCGGTTTTGTTCGCCAACTTATCGATGAAGCGACGGATAGCTTGAAGCTTACCTTGTAAACTTCGTAACTCAGATATATTGGTAGGTGCGGGCATATCAGTGATAGCCACAATCTTGAGAGGGTCAATTTCAATGCCACGTAAAGAAACTATAACCCCTAATAGTTTATCGAACTTAACTCCGAATATGCATTTAGCAGGATTTAGTCGGATAAGATATTCCCTTAACCGATCAAACACTGTCCTTAAATCTTTTAAGTGATCATCTTCTTTGATGGAACGAGCTATGATATCATCTACATAATCATGTAGGATATCATGCATCATGTCATGAAAAATATAAGTCATAGCTCGTTGATAGGTTGCACCTGCGTTCTTTAAGCCAAATGGCATCACTTTCCAACAAAAGGTACCCCAAGGGGTAATAAAGGTTGTTTTAGCCTGATCTTCAGGAGCTATCCTGATCTGATTATAACCAAAAAATCCATCCATTAAGGACATCATTCCACTCCCAGCAGTAAAATCAATGATTTGATCCATGTTTGGAAGAGGAAAATCATCTTTAGGGCATGCAGCGTTAATATCTCTAAAGTCTGTGCAAACCCTAACTTTGGTAGCTTCTTTCTTGGTGACTGGAACTACATTCGAGATCCATTCAGCATAATCAATAGCTTGTATAAAAACAACATTCAAGAGTTTTTCTAACTCCCCTTTGACTAGCAAGGCCACTTTGGGATGCATTTTTCTAAGTTTCTGTTTAACGGGTTTAGCATCCGGATGGACTACTAGGTGATGCATGACTACAGAAGGGTCTAAACCTGGCATATCTTCATATGTCCAAGCGAAGACATCTTCATATTCTTTAAGGAATGCAATGTATTGCTCTTGTTTTTCTTGACTTAATTCTGATCCAATATTGATTATGTGGGGATTATCCTCAGTTCCAATGTTAACTTTAATGACGTTTTCTACTTCCATGTGTAGATCTCTTTCAAAATTAGGTGGGGCGGGTGAAACGCCCAATTCTTGTAATTATTTTAAGGTCAACTTGGATAATTCATCTTGAGGAGTCGTGGCCTCAAGTTGGGCTATAGTAGGTATAGAACCATCAAAATAAAAACCATTGTGTAACATCTCTTCAACGGAGACATCATGGAAAATATCTCCTTCCAACTCATCATCGGATTCAGCAATCATTTCAGGATAAGCTATGGATAGCATATTGCATGTAAATGGCTGATTTTTTAGAGGCAAATCATCACGCCCATCCAAATAATCTTGATAACATATGAGTTGATCATCATCTTCAAAAGGGAAGGGTTGACCCTTACTAGGAAATAGGCCCACACCACATCGGGCGGGCCATGGTTCTACCTCAAAGGGTTCTTTCATACCATCTTGGAAAGGTCCCAAGCCTTTCCCTTTATATCCCATTTTAAGCATTATAGGTTTAGCTTTAATATACTCATTAGTAAAATAACATCGAGCATATCCCTCATGATGAGTTTTGATATTCCTAGGTATTCTTCCCCAGTCATATCCCTTATAAATGAAGGCACAACTCCCGACTTGGTAAGTACTTCCCATAGGTTGTGGGAGGCCCAAAGTACGAGGAGATGGTGGCAAATTACTTAAGATAATGGAATTTTGCATAGAAGCATTTGTTTTTTCTGATATAAGAATTTTAGATAAATCAGGTAAGAGTTCATCGAAAAGAGCATAAGATGTAGAAGGATCATTCCCTATATCTTTAGATGTGGAAGGTATGATAGATGTAGATAATGTAGAGGTGTTAATAGATGGGTCTATAGGTTTTGAAATGATAGGGATAGAACATGAAGGATTGGTTGTGGATTTAAGATCTTTTTGAGGTTCTAGTGTGGTTTGTTTAGAAGATTGTTTAGATGAAAAATAAGAATTAGGATGTGTGGATGACGAGAACAGGGCAAAATTGGACTCCAACAGGTTCTGCCAAAGCACACATATCAAAGGGTCTAGGATCACCATGGATAGTGACCAACTGATTTTTAAATTTGAATTTAACACATTGGTGTAAAGTTGATGGGACAGCCCGCATTGCATTGATCCAAGGACGACCCAAGAGTATATTGTATGATGTGGGGCAATGTACAATAAACACGGTCGTATCTAAGGTTCTCGGACCAACTTGCAATGGGATGGTGATAACTCCACACGTTTCTTGTGTTTCGTCATTGAAAGCTTTTATGATCATGTCAGTTTTCTTCATTTCATCACTTCTAAACCCAAATCTTTGGTAGAAGTCAAAAGTGCAAATATTTAGAGATGAACCATTATCAATCAAAACCCTTTTGACTGCTACATCTCCTATTAGGGTAGTAATATATAAGGGGTTATCCTTATGTAAACTATGTTGCGGGATATCTTTATCCCAAAAGTCAATACAATCAACTTCTCTAGTGATGATAGTATTGGTCATGGCTTCAGGTTGAATGTTTTGTGGTACCATCATTTGGCTTAATGTGAGCATCAATTCATCTCTATGGGTAGGAGAAGATCTTAATAGGTCCAAAAGGGAAATTCTGGCTGTAGTATTGGATAATTGCTCATTAATATTGTAAGGAGGTTTAGGTTGAACATTAGGAGCATGATTCCCTTTATTGGGATTTTTCAAAACAAATGGGGCTGATCCATCATTTTGAATTTGATCTTGTTGAGAATTTTGAGCTTGTTGTCTGGTAACGACTCCGATGGTACCTACAATGTTATATTGAGGATGCTGAATAGGTCTCGGTCTAGCATTTATAGCTTGTTCATTAGAAAGGAACTGATTAGAAGAGGGTCGAGTAGTAACTCTTCTAGGAAATGGTTCTTCTGGAACCATAGAATCTGTGATAGGTTGAATAGGATCTGATTCATCTTCAGAACTATTCGATTGATTTGAAGTGATTTCCATGTCACTTTTAGTATCCGATTCTACATCACCGAGATCCGATGTTTGAATATTATGGAGGGGCCTGGTCGTGACCATGGATAAAGTTGTGTCAAATTTTTGTAAATCATGATTAGGTAAATGTCCGCTAATAGTTCCTACATATCGGGTAGGAGGAGGGACATTATGATGCTCAATTTGATTGGCCACCTCTTTACCACGTTTTGGTAAAGGATGTTGAAATATATCTAATGATTGATTAGCATTTTGATTTTGATTTTGGGGAATGTTCTTTTGAGCATTATTAGGAGCATTTTGTTTAGGTTGGAAGGCTTGCACCTCCATCTCATTATTATCAATCAGATCTTGTATTTTATGTTTTAACCTTTTACAAGAGTTGGTAGAATGTCCAGGCCCTCTATGGAAATCACAGTGTAAATCGGCTCTGTATCCGGGTATGGTTGGATCAAGTTCCTGGATAGCCGGTAATTGAATCAAACCTCTTTCGAGTAATTGGGGTAGAATAGTTGATAATGGTTGATTCAATCTAGTAAACTCTCGAGGAGGTTTATCAGGAGGTTTTAATATAAATTTTTTTGTTGTCTTCGTTGTATTGATATTAGCAACATTTTTGTTGTCAGTGACTCCGTCACCTACAACTTGTTTGTTTTTATATTGATTTCTGGATGTTTTCTCATCATCTTTCTTCCTAAGCTGGCCTCTCCTAATGAGAGCATCTTCTACTCTTCGAGCTAAGTCTATAGCCTGATCGAAGGTAGTTAAGGTAGCGGTTGATAACTCATAAGATATTTGTTCTTGCAAATTATTAATAAAAATGTCCAACATTTCCCTATAAGGTAGCACAAAGTGCAGTTTTCCTATCAACTGCCTCCATCTAGCTAAGAAATCAGCAAAACATTCATCTTTGTCTTGTTTTAAGTTGTACAAATCTTTAATGGTTACATGCCTTTCGATATAGGCACTAAATTGATGCACAAAAGATTCAGCGGTCTCTTCAAAATTTCTCAAAGAATGAGTGGGCAATTGATAGTACCACTCTAATGCCATTCCTCCTAAACTTTTCGGGAACATTTTTAGTAACAACAAGTCATCATGTGATATATCATGACATGCTATCCTAAACATGCGAAGATGCTCTATGGGATCTTCAGTTCCTTTATATATAGGCAGGACGGGCATGGGAAAGTGTTTAGGGTACGGTTGTGCTACAACTATAGGATCTAGAGGTTGACTACACATCTCTCGATAATTGTATGAGGGATGGTAGGGATCCATCTGGTCCATGCGGGAAGCTAACTATTTCACCATGGCTTCCAGATTACTGGTTTGCCCACCATATTGATTCGGTGGAGCATGAATATGGGATTGGTGAGCATATGATGGAGGGACATGAAGATTAGATGCTATATTGCTATTGTGTAAATTGTTGGTAGGAAGGGTGTTATGAAGAAGTTTTGAAGTTGTATTATGTTGTATCCCAGATTGTTGAAAATTGGTGTTTGGCTTGTTTTTAGGTTTTTGTCGATTTGAAGCATATTGATCAATAGTTTGGCGAAATAAAGCGGTAAATGAAGGTCTCTTTTGTGTGGGCATGATTTTAGGCTCAATAACAGGTTCCTTAGGAGGTTGGGTAACCTATTGTTTTTGCATGTTCTGAATTATAGCGGCCATATCCATATTGGATGGTCCAGCTTTATCACTTTCTTGATCAACGAAAGACAAGGGATTAGTGTGTATGTCAAACATATGTTCCATGGCTGCTTGAGTGTCACTAATTTGTCCTCTATCAATACGAACTGCCATATTAAGAGCACCAATATTATTGTTGAAGAATTTCCAAAAATGATCTATGTTATCAAAAGTAACAGTTCCATCTGGAGCCATTCTAGGGGATGAGGATCCTTCCTCTCTAACATTTTCTTGTTGTTCATTTTCTTCAACCAGGTCATCTTCTGGCTGTTCTAGAGTTTCTTCTTCTGGAATTGGATCCTCAGGAAGGGCATTTAATTTTTTGTTTTTCTTGCCTAACCAATCTTCTTCTTCTTCTTCTTCGAGTTTGTTTACCATTCCTAAGTTTAGTCATTGTGCTTAAACTTAGATTTCAGAAAAATATATATATATATATATATATATATATATATATATATATATATATGCAACAAGCTTAAGAGGTATATATTTTAATTATATACCTACTATAATATTTAAAATGAAATATTTTGGTTTTTGTTATGTTTTTTGGTTTTTCTTGTTTTTTTTTTATAACAATATTATAAAGATAACAAACAACACACAAAATGCAAGAAATAATAATAATGAAAGCAATGATCTAGTTTTCTATAAACAATTTATAAATATCATTAATGGGCTCGAGTTCTTCAGGAGTCATGAAATGTTCTTCTTCAAATTGAAAATTTTCTTTCAAGAATTTGACAAAAAGTGCTATAGTGATATTATCTGTTTCAGATTCTGTTTTGTAGAAGTAAAGCTCGTGGCAATACTCTCGATATAACACAGCTCTAGGAACTCTCCTCCATATTTCCCTATCCATAAGAACGACCTCTTGATCTTCTACATGACCTAGGAATTGGTGTATAGTGGCTGCGTTCTCGAGGTATTCCTCGAAGGTGAACAATTCTGAAGACACAAGAGCTCTCCTATAAGCTAACCACCTATGGCAAGCTCTTTGAAGTTCATGATAAAAAATGAGTTGATGAGGATCTAGGATTCTATCTAGGGCAAGCCTCTTGATTTGTTTAAGTTTTGTTGACCTAGATGAAATGATACCTAGTCTCCTATTAAGTTCGTCCCACAAAAGTTGGTTTCTATCTGTTTCAGGCACACTAAGCACATAATTGATTTCTATGGCTGCTAATTGGTTTTCAACATTTATAGTGACAACTAGTCTTTTCTTAGGAGCTACCATCTAAACATGATATGCAACTTAGTAGTTTTCTAATGATTTTAAATGCATCTATTTTTTTGTTTTTTTTTGTTTTCATTTTCAAAAGGTTTTAGTTTCACGTCGGGTTCACCAAAATGTATCGTTCCAAATTTTCTGCACCCTTACCTTCAGGCTAAAGGATCCGCGCCCGAAAGGGGGATGCGGGAAGGATGGGACAATACCTCGGACTGAGAGGCCTTTTGAAGGTCCCGCCTCTCGGGGGAGGTGTATTAAGGTGATTTTTTGATGGATGGTGGGTTCACCAGGAAACTTTTGAATGGCAGTTTCCATGCCTAGGTTGGGAATGTGTTTGATGTGTTCAATTTTATCTTTAATCATTCAAATCCTAGGTTTGGCCAAATGAATCTAAACTGTTCTATATGAAATGCAGATTTAAATGCATACAAAAAATAGATTTGAACAGAAAACACAGAGAATAAGCTAGATTAAAAAGTCATACCTGATCCGGATGTCTGATGGAGGTTCTGATTTTTGAAGCAGTCAAGATCGCCTCTGATCTGACAGGATCATCTGCGATCAGACAGGATCATCTGAGATCTGACTGAATTCGTCAGAGACCTGCAATCAGAGAAATAGATACAAAACACAGAAAATGCAGCAATGCTAACAGAGGAAAATGGTGTAAAATGACAATAATAATATCAAACTGATAATTATAAATAGAAACATGAATGCATTACAATGATTTAATGTCAAATTATGATTTATCATGCATTTAAGCTATATGGGTGAACTCCAGGATGCAAAATAGTAATAAATCTAACTAATGCAAAACAAAACAATAGATAATGGAGAAAGAATGCAAACTCAGGGCACTGATTGCCCCCAATGTTGACTGTAGTCGAAATCATCTCGAATTGGTGCGAGATCATCCGAGATTGTACAGGATCATCTGCGATGATCTGAGCTTGCTCCGACTGAAGAATAACAAAGTTCCTACAAACAAACTTGGAAAAATACGAAGGCAAATGGTAGTCTAAGACATTCTAATGCATGTAAAACTTGAAGTACAAAAAAATTCAGCCAGGGGAATGTCAAGGGGAGGGCCTAAGATTAAATAGGCATAGGAAGGAGGTTGGGAGGTTGGAGATCATCCCAATTTGGGAGATCTCCAACGGGGGAGGTCTCTAACCGTGCAGACACACTTTTGCCCAGGTTAGAGACATCGTTGAAACAGAAGCTAATTATGAAAAATCAATTTTGGGACGAAATCGTCTGGACGTCCTAGTCTAGACGAAATCGTCCGATCTGAGGCGATATCGTCTGATCGGCGACGATATCGTCCAACGGTCACAACAAATCCTAAAAATGGCACAAAAAATGAGGAAAGCGGTTAAAAGGCGGTTCGGGGTTGAAAATTTGAATTTGAATTATTACTAAGGTAATTTTAATTATTGCTAAGGTTTACTGCACCAATTTTAGGGTGCTACAGATGTCAAACCAAGATCATATAAATCTATTCAATCCATACCTCATATTGATATATGTTATTTTAACTTAAAGGATTCACACTAGATTTGATCCCACTCCCTTTAGATTTCAATGCACTTTCCCTATTTAAGTAGCTACTAAGTGAACAATACCATTAGCAAAGAGAATGATATGGTCAATGTTAATATGTTTTCCTTGATTGAGTAGGGGGTGGCTATGCCCACAAGGCCCCATTCTATCTAATCATCATTGCCCAAATTTTCATGTTCTCCATCACATAAAAACAAATGTGAGTACCATGAATTGAGTTCATGAATTACTTAATGATGTGCTCTATCAATTATTGTCCATGCTATTACACTACAACCCATGTAGTGAAACTAGTTTTCACCCTTTAAACTAGTTCTTTGTCAAACTTACATATCCTATGCCATGTCTCCCATGTCATGTGTTGCTCTTCTATTGAAAGATGAAATATTTTGTGGAACATTCCACTTTTAAACAATTGAATTTTTGGAAGGAAAAATCAAAATTTTCATATAAATAGGAGATGCCAAATAGTAAAATTATTAAATGTGTTAAATTATCCCCTACCCCAATAAAATTTTATAAAGAATATAAAAAACCTAATGGTTTATACATATCTAATATGTTTTTCCCTATACAACCCTTGTTAATAATGTAATTTATTAAGTCATTCTTCCCTATAAAAGTGGAATCAAAGTTTTCATACCATAGGTACAACTTTATAAAGTGGTTCAGAGGCCTTTACCATACATTGAAGTTTACCTAAAACTTTTAGGCAACTAAGGGTGATTAGAAAATATGTAGCCTATTTGTCTCTACATCAAAATCCAAGCAAATTGACCTCTTATTTATGTTGCATTTGTGCTAAGAAAATTCAAAGTTATAGAAGGAAATGGATTTTTTACAAAAAATCCATATAGCAAACAAGGTTTACAAAAATCTTAAAAATTTCAGTCTACCATTTTTAACAAAACTACTTCTTAAGAGCATCACTAAAGTAATCCATAAAAAAAAATTAATCAAACAAATGGATCGAATATCAAAGAAGGAAAAATGGGGAGCCTATAATAAATATTCCTCCTTAGACAATTAGCTACTGCAACATAGGGAGATCCTCATGATCCAATCTCCAACAAGGATTTTTAGTGAAAATACTAAAAACTACTAAACAAGATCTTTCCTCAAACTACTTTAGAAATACCTAATCTATTGCTACATACCTAAGCTAATACCATGTCAAATTTCATAATACTTTCTAGAAATGAACATAAGTATAACATTCACCACAATTTATATGCAAGATAAAAAAAAGTGAAATAGAAAGATCAATATATGCAATAGAAGTGGTGTGTTATTTTGGGAACCAAAAAAGTAGATCACATAATGATACACCATTACAATGGATTAGGTGGTTGGGGGAATTTATAATAGATACTTTATCCCTAATAATAATATAATTACATATTATATTGATCTTAGCCAAAATAAGCTCAAGGTTAAGTACAAGTTCAATTACAATTGACTAAACCCTTAATAAATGTTTAGTTAGTGTTAATCATACAAGTGGTTTAACCAACACCGCAAGAGTTAAATTGTTAGGAACCTTCTCATTAAAATCAACACATTCACACAAACATTGCAAATAAACATAAATGCTTGAAACACAAACTATTGCAATACAAAATATAAGTGCAAAAATAAAACAATCTCACAAAGTAACACAAAATCGTAAGCCACTTCAAGGGGGTAACCTCCTTCAATACTTTCATTCAATTATGCAAAAAATGCATCCATTCCTACCGCTCAAAGTTTTAAAGACTTCATCTACCGCCTAACTATTAAGGTTGGCTTACATGCAAAATGCCACCTGAGCTAGAATCTCCTACCTACAAAATAGTTACATTCTTGATAATAGTTACATATAATGGTGCCACTTGTCTAGGTGCTTCTAGAGCCACAACTATTACAAAATATTATAAAACATTATCATGGGTATCCCCGTATTTATAAAATATTACAAAATATTATCATGGATGTCCTCCATGCTCAATAAGGGTTATTACATCATAGTGTTAGGATGAGGTCCTAACATGCCCTTCTCCTTCGAAAAGCTTTGTCCTCAAAGTTGAAGATGAGTAAATTGTTGTTGGAGTTGTTGAAGAGGTTTCCACGTAGTATATTTAGGTTGTAAGCCACACCATTGGACAAGAACATCGATGATGATATGCCAGTGAAGGGTATTGTGATTTATGATCTAGAATGTATTTAGGTTAAAGAATGATGGAACCTTCATCATCTAACTCTAGAAGTGTAGACTGCACCTAGACCTTGTTACCAATAACTTGCTTGAGAGAAGATACATGGAATACTAGAGGGATTTTGAAACTAGCAAGAAGGGATAGTTTGTATGTAGTCAACCCGATCCTTTGCAACACTTGATAAAGACCATAATATTTTATGGTAAGTTTACAACAACTACAAATATAGAGATAGGATTGTTTGTATGGCTATAATTTAAGAAAAACCATATCTCCAACATCAAAGCTATGTTCAATGTGGTATTTATTAGCTTATTATTTCATATGGTTATGAGCCACGTCTAGATTGAATTTGAGTTGGCAAAGAATGAAATCACACTAGTGGAGAGTGGAATCCACAACTTGAACCTTGGAACTACTTGGAATGTAAGAAGATGGTGCTGGTGGAGGTTGACCATAGACTACTTCAAATGGACTCACCTTAGTGGAAGTGTGATAAATTGTGTTATACCACCATTCGACCAAAGGAAGCCACTTGGTCTATTGTGTAGGATGTTCAGAAGTGAAGCAATGAAGGTATTTTTTCAACCATTTATTCACAATTTTAGTTTGGCCATCAGTTTGAGGATGATAGGTTGAACTCATCTTGAGCTATGTTCCCTACAACTTGAATAATTCTTGCCAAAAATGACTAGTGAATATAGGATCCCTATCAATGACAATGGATTTAGGTATTCCATGGAGATGAAAGATGAAATCAAGGAAGAGTTGAGCAACAATGGATGTAGTGTATGCATGAGATAGGAAACAATAATGAGCATACTTCGTAAGACGATCCACTATCATCAGAATAACTAAATTTTTTGTAGATGTAGGTAATACTTTAATGAAATACATAAAGATATTTGTCAAACTTGTTCAATAATTGGAAAGAATTGAAGGGTACTAGAGGAACATACATTTTTACCTTTCATACATTGGTAGTGATCACATTCAGCCACAAAAGTATGAATATCCTTTTTCATTCCCCTCCAAAAAAGGTACACTTAGTCCTTGTATAGGTTTTGAGAAACCTTGAATTTCCAAATGTTGGGGAGGCATGCATATCTTATAGGATGAGATCCTTTTTTTGTGACTGATGAGACACAACAAGACAGTCATGGTACCATAAATATTGACCATCCCAAGTATAGCTAGGGCATGAATGTGAATTTTCTTGAAGTTTGCTGATGAAAGTTTGCATAGAGGCTTCCTTTATTAGTTCCTCATGGAGTTGATGAATCAATTGAGGATACGATGTGGATATAACATGTAACATTATCTACTCTTTATGTAGCTGAGACAAATCATCCACCACCATGTTCTCCTTACCTTTCTTATAGGTGATGTCATAGTTATAACCCAACAATTTAGAAACCCATTTTTGTTGTTCTAGTTTGGCCACCCTTTGTTCTAAGAAATATTTGAGACTCTAATGATCAATATTGATGGAAAAATATCTCAAAATGAGATACAATCATCAATAACTGACTACATGTAAAATGGTAAGAATTTCCTTCTCGTAAGTAAACTTGCCCAAATTCCTACCTAATATTGCTTTGCTAGTGAAAGCCAAAGGTCTACCTTCTTGCATTAAAACCACTCCAATGTCATTTCTAGATGCATCACTTTCAATGATAAATGGTTTAGAGAAATCAAGCATTGCTAACATGGGGGTAGTGGTCATAGCATGCTTCAAATCCACAAAAGCCTTCTCTACAGGTTCTATCCACATAAAAGAATTTTTCCTCAACATGGTTGTCAAGGGAGCCACTATTTTTCCATAATTCTTCACAAATTTCTAGTAATATCCACTGAGACCCAAAAAACCATAAATTGCCTTTGGGGTATGAGGTTTAGGCCAATCTTGAACAACCTAAATTTTCTTGGGATCAACCTTAACTCTATCCTTAGTGACGATGTAAGCCAAGTATTCAACCTCTTGCTGGCCAAAAGAACATTTGGACCTCTTTGCATAAAGCTAATTGTTAGACAAAAATTGGAGTGCTTGATATAAATGTTGGAGATGCTCTTCCCATGAATGATTATAAATCAATATATCAACAAAAAAGACAAATGAATTTGTGAAGGAAAGGGTAAAAAATGGAGTTCATCAAACTCTAGAAGGTAGAAGGTACATTGGTTAATCCAAATGGTATAATGAAGAATTCATAATGCCCTTCATGAGTTTGAAAAGTCATTTATAGAATGTCCTCATATTTAATTCAAATTTGATGATACCCTGATTGCAAATCCAACTTGGAAAAGTATTGAGCCCCATGCAACTCATCAAGTAATTCATCAATCACTAGAACAGGGAATTTATCTGTACCAAGTGCCATCCTTCTTCTGTACTAATAATACTATAGAAGAATAGGGACTAACACTGGAATGGATAACCTTGACAACATGAAGCTCTTGGACTATTTTCTCAATTTTAAATTTTTGAGCATAAGGATACATGTAGGGATGAACATTTGGGGGAAGACTACCAAGAAAAAGTTGAATGGCATGGTCATGAGAGTGATGAGGAGGTAGTCCCTGGGGTTCTTGTTGTGGCCATTCCACAACTAGCCCCAAAATTGGGGACCCACCTTTTTATTTTTCAGCTTTTGGATGTTAGGAGAAATTTTGATTTAGATTGCAATATATGTTCCAAGGTTTGGGTGTGGATTAGTGTCTCCTTTTAGTTTCTTTTAAGTTGTTTAGTGTGTTGATTAGCTTCTTTATTGTTTTGGTTAATTTTAATGTTTGAATTAAACCAATTCAAACATTTGAAATTAATTAAATCAAATTTAAAAATATAAAAAAAAAAAAAGAAAGAAAAAGTAAAAAAAAAAGAGAAAGGATAAAATAAATAAATAATAATCATGAAAATAAAATAAAAATAAAACAATCAAAATAAAACCATCAATGTGTTTTTTTTAGAAAGTTAATTTAATTTCATTAATGGTTTTGTTTTGGGAAAAGTTTAATTTAATTTTATCTTTAGTTTTGTTTTAATTAAATTTTATTAATAGTTTTATTTTGGAAAGTTTAATTCATGTGTTTTTCTTTATTGCAGGTTACTATTAAAAAAAAAAAAAGACAACACTCAAGAAGAGAAATGTCACGTATCATGCCAATGGAAAAGAAAATGTTGGAAAGTCAAAAGTTGGAAAAAGAAACAAATTGCCAAATGTTGGAAATTTTAAGAAGAAAAGAAAACGTTGGAAAGCCAAGAGTTGGAAAAAGAAAGCGTTGGAAAGCCAAGAATTGGAAAAGAAATGAATAGCCAATGTTGGAAATCTTTAAAAACCCATTGAAGCTCATAAACAAGGGTTGGACGTTTTTTGGAAGAAGTTGGAAATATTGGTTGTAAAATAGAATATTATTTTTAATGCAAATATTTCAGAAACTTGCACTTTGTTAGCAAGATGGGAGGAGATTTTTTTTGCATGTTTGAGCTAATGGTTTATCTTTTCTTCCATGTTTTCTTGGCTTATAGATAGTGTTAAATGCATTTTAATGGTTGCATTATTGAAGGCTTAGAAGCACAAAATTTATTTTTGTTCCTTAGAAGATTGCACCTAATTTATTTCGAACCGTGTGTATGCAGATTCGAATAAATTTGGTTACATGCAAAAAGTCTCACATCTTCGGTTTTGCAGGATAGGGTGGCATTAGACTGAGAGTAGTTTGCTTTTAACATTTCCAGATTTTATTTTATTTTTTAATTTTTCTAACCTTCTCTTTTTGTAGTTTTTTTTAAAAGTCGGCAAATAAAATAAAAATTAAAAAAATTAAAATTTCAAAAATAAATGCAGGGATGTGAAGAATGAGCTTCAATATTTCATCCGAAACAATTTCGATCCCATTCTGAAGCCATTTCAAAATTATAAAAATTATTGAAAATTGTTGTTTTATGGGGATTTTTATAATTTCGGAATTTTACATTATTTTATATTTCGAAGGCAAATCAGATTTCAAGGCTTTGCATGTTTATATTTTTAGCATTCTGGTCCATTTCCAGATTTTATTTTTATTTTTCTAACTTCTCTTTTGCAGATTTTTTTTAAACTTCGACGATTAAAATAAAAATCGAAAAAAATTAAAATGCAAAAAATAAATACATGGGTGTGAAGAATGAGCTTCAATATTTCATTCAAAATAATTTTGATCCCATTCTGAAGCCATTTTGAATTTATAAAAATTATTTAAAGTTGTTATTTTATACAGATTTTTATAATTTCAAAATTTCACATTTTTTATATTTTGAAGGCAAATCGATTTTTTAAGCTTTGCATTTTTATTCGTAAGCAATAAATGAACTTCCCTTTATGAAAATTGCAATTTCATTAAAGGGGGGTAATTTATATGGCATTCCATAGGCCACCATTTTTAGAGCAATAAATTACCTTTTCTTTATGAAAATTATGATTTCATTAAAGAGGGATAATTTATAATGACATTTTAAGGCCATTGTTTTAAAGCAATAAATTGACGTCTCTTTATGAAAATTAATTTCATCAAAGAGGGGTAATTTATTTATTATATTAAAGGCTATTGGCATTTTCATGTTCAAAGCAACATCAAGTGAATCTTTTCATCATTTAAGTTTCAAATTTAGAGATAGATTTTAATCTTCTATTTCATTGTTCAAAGCAAGGTTTAAGCAAGATAAAACTTGTCTAAAATTAGCTTAATCAAAGGAAGATAAAATCTACCTAAAATACTCCAAGATAAAAGGAACTAAGGCTTTACATCGTGGTCATATGAGGGCCAATCACATTTTCCTTTTCTTTTAAGTTTCATGAACAATTACTAGCATAGCAAGATAAAATAAACCAACACAGGCCCCTTGTTAATAGTTACTTGCAAACCACTAAGGTATTCCTAGCACTCATTTAATACATTTTTACAAGATTACTAATACACATGTGCAATGCTTATATAGCGGAACCTTGGAGAAGTTGTCTTTGTTTTTAACTTCTTTGCAAGAGAGGGTTTTGTTATCAAAATCCTAAGGGTGAGTGTGGTTTTGCAATTGGGTAAAATTACCACTCAACATTTTGGCGCTAGAAGGAGGGCCTGAATTGGTTTACTTTATTGCTATTTAGATGCTAAATTGTTCATGTTACTTTAAAAGAGTTATTTGAAAGTATTGGTCTTGACTAACGAAGTTTTGATTTCTTGTGATCACTTTCATTGATTCAAACATTTTCTAATTGATGATGCATTAATGCTAATCTTTTGCAAATTGGAAAATGTTCTCTAATGTCATGGTTTAATTGATGCATATCTTTTGATTGATATACATGATGATTTATATGTGAGACATTCGAGGATTGTTAGTCATTTCATGCTTCTTTGCAAGATATTTCTTTGACTAACAAAACTGGTATTAAAGTTGTATTCTTTAAGGTCCACTAATGGCATTCCTTGCTTCTTTGATGGCAGGTTGTCCTTTAAACATACCTAGGTCTTCACATCATATGCCTACAGATCTTTGGGATCATTTACCTCATTTTAGGCATGATGGAATAGAATCGGTTGAGGAACATATTCAGGCATACAAGAACACTTTAATTCAATGGTAAATTTTCCATGAAGATGTTGCTTGTTATTCATTTTCATCTACATTAGATGGATTGGCTTATGATTGGTACCTCAGTTTACCTGCAGGTTCTATCACTTCTTGGGCTCAACTAGAAGCAACTTTTCTTAGGTATTTTGGAAAACCAGTTGACCCAATCCTTATGTATAATCAGTTTGCCACTACCCGTAAAGGACCAAATGAATCTTTGGAGTTGTTCACTAAAAGGTTCCATGGATTATATGCTCAATTGGTGGTACCCTATGTTCCTCCAGAGGGAGTTGCTATCCAAGTGTATTTCAATGCTATTGACCCACTAATTTCTATGTATTTGTGAGGGATGCCTCAAATCACATCTTTATCCCAAGCTTATACTCAAGCAATGGCAATTGAACAACAATTGAGTGATCAAAATTGTGATGTGGGTTTTGGATCATATAATTCTCAATCATCTAATACCTCCCTTACCCACCCAACTATTTGTGCACCTCAACCTACCATTCAAAATCAACCATCATTCTTAAGTGTGAATCAAGTTCAGAATACAAGAATTGATCCCACTAAAGAAACCCTTGAACCACCAAAAGATGAATCTCTTGAAGTTGAGGAGCATGAATCTGCAGAAGATGAATTTTCTGAAATTAAGGTGGATAAAGTTGAAAAATAATTGATAGAGGAATCTAAATATCATGCCAAAGACACAATAGAGTTTCATCCCATGGATTTAGATGAAAATTTTTATAATGGTTGGGGAAGATATGAAGAATCATTAGTTTTTCACACCCCCATTGATGAAATTTCTATTGACATGCAGGATACTAAAAACTTGGGTATAAATTCTCATGATTGTCTTGAAGATTCTAAGGAAGAAATATCATGGATGGTTAACAAGGAATGGGAACCAAATGATAAAAATATTGCAAATGTTGCTTTATTCGAAGCAACTCAAGCGATTGATCATGGAGATTTGTTATTTGACACATCATTTGATCAACAAAAGTTATGTTTTGAAAAGGATGGACATGCTTTTGATTGGGTTCCTAATTTTGACATTTTTGATGAATAGGTCATGGATGAAAATGAAGGACTACAAGATGATGAAGATGATAAAGACCATGAAGAAGAAGAAATTGCAAATCTTCACCAAGCCTTGGTAAATGAAAATGCGCAAAAGGTAGAATCTCACTTGTTATGTTCAACCATGCGAACTTCAGGTGAAAGCTTACCTAATTGCTTATGGGATTCAAATGTTATTCATGATGAAATGCCATTGGAGGTGAATGAAGAACTAAAGTTGATTTCTACTCACACCACTAATGATATTGCTTTGTTGAATGAAAGAGAAATTGATGTGCTTGAATTGTTGAATCAAATTCATCAACAATTGATATTGGAATCTAGGATAAAAACCTATAATGATCCTCATTTAATAGATATCCTAGATGCTTGTAAATTATTGCATAAGCATGATTGGCCTAAAGATGTGAAAAATGACATGGCTTCAAAATTTTTAGAAATAGGCTCCTACTTGAAAGATCTCATATTTGAAAAAGAAAGCCTAATTCTAGATAATAAATCGAATTGTGAAATTTGCATCTTAAGGAATAGACAAGAAAGAATTGAAGATCAATTATTGTCTTATCAATTTGAGGACTTGAAACTCCACTATGGGATTACTAATGGAACTAAATTAAAATGGTGGGGTGAAAGAGGTAAAATAATGATTGTTGCATTTTATGGCTTAATCTTACTTGGGTTGGATTTCTGTAGAGCTTGGCATGCTTATCATGATATGTGTCTGTTAAAGTGTGCTAATCGTGTTTGGGATCTAGGGAAATAATGGCCTAAATTTTGCATCATCTTGTACATTATTGTATATAGTTTTGGTTTTCATGTTTTTGTTTTGGTTTTGTTATTTTTGTGCTTTGTCCTTAAGTTTGGTTTGTGAGTTTTGTGTTTTGGGTTGTTCCCTTGTTTTGAGGTGATGTTTCATGGTCGCTAATTTATGGCCTTTGCCCATTTTTTGTGTTCCTTTGTTAAGTAGGTTGGAATACCTAATCTGAAAGCAGGTGAACATGAGAAAAGGGGGATGAATTATTTTATGATCATGCTCAGATTTTGGGACTAAAATGGTGGAGAGTGGAACAATGAAACATTTTGCTAAAGCTCCACATGTAACTCACATTTTAAAGGGTATTTCTAGAAGTCCTAAAGGATGAAGTTATCTTGATTTGCAAATTAAGGCTAAATTCTAACATGCTCAAATTCAAGTGTTACATAGAGGTTTGCAAAGTTCTCTATAAAAGAAGAATACAAGCAATGCAAAGATTGATCAAATCTATCACCAAGTTTAGATAAACTCCACCGGGGCTATAGATGCTTGACTGGTAGTGGGGCTCTGTCTAGACAAAGCTTGATATAAAAAAAATGAGCATCGAAAAGCTTGATCAAATCAGTCACCTAGTTCAGAAAATCTCCACCGGGGCTATGGATGCCTGATTGGCAGTGGGGCTCTATTTGAACAAATTATGCTCAAAAGAGACTTTGCAAAATATTATTCAAAATGAAATATTATGAGCAATATTTTATAGCCTAATGCAAGTCAGGTGATGGAATCCGGATGGTTTTCAAAGATACAAAATGAATCACTTTACACACACTGAGCAGAGGTAGATGGATTAGTTATTTTTATTCGAAGTTGTTTACCCCCACCTTCTTGGGACATCACTAAATAATTGTTATTTCGCTAATATTTTATGTTCTCATTTCAGATTGGGTTCTTCATCCGAAATGCTCAAGAGCATTTCCCAGTAGAGTCACCATTTGTTGTGGCCATTCCACAACTAGCCCCAAAATTGGGGACCCACCTTTTTATTTTTCAGTTTTTAGATGTTAGGAGAAATTTTGATTTAGATTGCAATATATGTTCCAAGGTTTGGGTGTGGATTATTGTCTCCTTTTAGTTTCTTTTAAGTTGTCTAGTGTGTTGATTAGCTTCTTTCTTATTTTTATTGTTTTGGTTAATTTTAATGTTTTGAATTAAACCAATTCAAACATTTGAAATTAATTAAATCAAATTAAAAAAAAAAAAAAAAAAAAAAAGAAAAAAATAAATAAAAATAAAAATAAAAAAGAAAGATAAAAAAAATAAATAATAATCATGAAAATAAAATAAAAATAAAACAATCAAAATAAAACCATCAATGTGTTTTTTTTTGGAAAGTTAATTTAATTTCATTAATGGTTTTGTTTTGGGAAAAGTTTAATTTAATTTTATCTTTAGTTTTTTTTTAATTAAATTTTATTAATAGTTTTATTTTGGAAAGTTTAATTCATGTGTTTTTCTTTATTGCAGGTTACTATTAAAAAAAAAAAAAAAAAGAAAAAACGACAACACTCAAGAAGAGAAATGTCACGTATCATGCCAATGGAAAAGAAAATGTTGGAAAGTCAAAAGTTGGAAAAAGAAACAAATTGCCAAATGTTGGAAATTTTAAGAAGAAAAGAAAACGTTGGAAAGCCAAGAGTTGGAAAAAGAAAGCATTGGAAAGCCAAGAGTTGGAAAAAGAAATGAATAGCCAATGTTGGAAATCTTTAAAAACCCATTGAAGCTCATAAACAAGGGTTGGACGTTTTTTGGAAGAAGCTAGAAATATTGGTTGTAAAACAAAATATTATTTTTAATGCAAATATTTCAGAAACTTGCACTTTGTTAGCAAGATGGGAGGAGATTTTTTTTTGCATGTTTGAGCTAATGGTTTATCTTTTCTTCCATGTTTTCTTGGCTTATAGATAGTGTTAAATGCATTTTAATGGTTGCATTATTGAAGGCTTAGAAGCATGAAATTTATTTTTGTTCCTTAGAAGATTGCACCTAATTTATTTCGAACCGTGTGTATGCAGATTCGAATAAATTTGGTTACATGCAAAAAGTCTCACATCTCCGGTTTTGCAGGATAGGGTGGCATTAGACTGAGAGTAGTTTGCTTTTAACATTTCCAGATTTTATTTTATTTTTAATTTTTTCTAACCTTCTCTTTTTGTAGTTTTTTTTAAAAGTCGGCAAATAAAATAAAAATAAAAAAAATTAAAATTTCAAAAATAAATGTAGGGATGTGAAGAATGAGCTTCAATATTTCATCCGAAACAATTTTGATCCCATTCCGAAGCCATTTCGAATTTATAAAAATTATTGAAAATTGTTGTTTTATGGGGATTTTTATAATTTCGAAATTTTACATTATTTTATATTTCGAAGGCAAATCAGATTTCAAGGCTTTGCATGTTTATATTTTCAGCATTCTGGTCCATTTCCAGATTTTATTTTTATTTTTCTAACTTCTCTTTTGCATATTTTTTTAAACTTCGACGATTAAAATAAAAATAAAAAAATTAAAATGCAAAAAATAAATGCATGGGTGTGAAGAATGAGCTTCAATATTTCATTCGAAACAATTTTGATCCCATTCTAAAGTCATTTCAAATTTATAAAAATTATTTAAATTGTTGTTTTATACAGATTTTTATAATTTCAAATTTCACATTTTTTATATTTTGAAGGTAAATCGATTTTTTAAGCTTTGCATTTTTATTCGTAAGCAATAAATGAACTTCCCTTTATGAAAATTACAATTTCATTAAAAGGGGGTAATTTATATGGCATTCCATAGGCCACCATTTTTAGAGCAATAAATTACCTTTTCTTTATGAAAATTTTGATTTTATTAAAGAGAGGTAATTTATATATTATATCAAAGGCTATTGTTTTGAAAGCATTAAATTATTTCTTCTTTATGAAAATTATGATTTCATTAAAGAGGGATAATTTATAATGACATTTTAAGGCCATTATTTTAAAGCAATAAATTGACGTCTCTTTATGAAAATTAATTTCATCAAAGAGGGATAATTTATTTATTATATTAAAGGCTATTTTTATTTTCATGTTCAAAGCAACATCAAGTGAATCCTTTCATCATTTAACTTTCAAATTTAGAGATAGATTTTAATCTTCTATTTCATTGTTCAAAGCAAGGTTTAATGCAAGATAAAACTTGTCTAAAATCTGCTTAATCAAAGGAAGATAAAATCTACCTAAAATACTTCAAGATAAAAGGAACTAAGGCTTTACATCGTGGTCATATGAGGGCCAATCACATTTTCCTTTTCTTTTAAGTTTCATGAACAATTACTAGCATAGCAAGATAAAATAAACCAACACAGGCCCCTTGTTAATAGTTACTTGCAAACCACTAAGGTATTCCTAGCACTCATTTAATACATTTTTACAAGATTACTAATACACATGTGCAATGCTTATATAGCGGAACCTTGGAGAAGTTGTCTTTATTTTTTAACTTCTTTGCAAGAGAGGGTTTTGTTATCAAAATCCTAAGGGTGAGTGTGGTTTTGCAATTGGGCAAAATTACCACTCAACAAGTTCCTCAAAAACTTGAGCATATTTTTCAGCAAACCTTGGAATTGCATTGGATGGCCCTTTTCCCTTTCCTCAAAAGCATTGATAGCAAAAATGTGTGTCACAACTCCATGAGAAGACTTTTTTAACAACTTTTCTATCTTATGGGTAAAAATAAACTAAGCCACACCAAATTTCATGCCACAAAAAGTATATTTGATCCCCTATTCACTAAACTTCAACCACAACTTAGAAAAATTCCATTTACAACCATTGTGCTCCCAAAACTATATCACACTAACCTAATGGTAGGGAAAAAATATTTGTCTTGATATTATATTCCCCAATTTGGAGTTTGATGTTATGATATTTTTCTTTGCATGGTAGGGTACCTCCATTAGCAATCATGACTTAAAAGGAATTGTACATAGTAATGTAATAGTTTCCCTGTTTAGCCACATGTGGAACAATAAAGTTATTTGTGTTGGCAGAGTCAATAAGAATGATGAGCAAAAAGTAGAATGGCATGATCATGAGAGTGATAAGGAGGTAGTCCCTTGGGTTCCTCAAAAAATCGAGCATATTTCTTCAATAAACTCTGGAATTGCATTGGATGGCCCTTTCCCTTTCCTCAAAAACATTGATAGCAAAAAATTGTGCCACCACTCCATGAGAGGGAATTTTTAACAACTTTTCCATATTTTGGGTAAAAATAAATTGAGCCACACCAACTTTCATGCCACAAAGTATATTTGGTCCCCTATTGACTAAATTCCATCCACAACTCAGAAAAATCCCATAAAATTGGACCTAGTATCTACAACGATTGTGCTCCCAAAACTATATCACACTCACCTAATGGTAGGGCAAATACTTTTGTCTTAATATTCTATTCCCCAATTTGGAGTTTGATGTTATGACATTTTCCTTTACATGGTAGGGTGCCTCCATTAGCAATCATGACTTCAAATAAATTACACAAAGTAATGTAACAATTTTCCTATTTGGCCACATGTGGAACAATAAGCTATGTGTGTTGCCAGAGTCAATAATAATGATGATCCTTTGCCATTTGAAGTAACCAATTACTTTCATCATTTATGCATTTAATACTCCTACTAAAGCATGCACTAAAATTTCTAGTTGGGGTTTCTCTAGAACTTAAGTCTGTTATGTGGTTTTTTCCTCTAGAGTATTCTCTTTGTCCTCTAAAGATTTTGTAGTCGATGTCTCATCCATATCCAACAGATATAATTTTTTATGTACACACTTGTACCCTGGGGAATACTTTTTATCACAACTATAGCATAACCCTTGGGCTCATCTATTATCCATATCCCCATAAGTCAATTTTTTTATGGTGGAAGATTTAGTGGTAGGACTTGTCGGAGGCTTGGACGAAAAATATTGTTAAGATTGAGGATATTTAAAAGTGCATCCTTGAGCCTTCAATTTATCATCTACCAGTCTAGCTAAACTTATTACCTATTGTAAGGTTTGTGGTCTCAACATTTTAATATCATCCCTAATGTCATGCTTTAAACCACTCACAAAATAACTTTAAAAGAATGTGATATTTAGACCAGTGGTATGATTGGTCAGTTTTTCAAATTGAGTTTGATACTCTTGAATGGTTGAGGTTTGTCTAAGTTTAGAAAGAGCTCTTGTAAAATCTTCAAATTCACTAGGACTAAAGCGAGTGAGTAGATGTTGCTCAAATTCCTGCCAAGATTGATCAGGTTCAGTCTTCCTAAGCCATTGAAACCAATGTAGTGCATCTGATTCAAAATTGAAAGATGAAATTGTCAAACACATGTAGCATGGGATATTGTGAAGATTGAAATATTTTCTACCTTACAAATCCATCCCTCAAGATATTTTTCATCAAACTTTGGTAAGTCTAATTTTGGTAATTTAAATCCATTGTTATTTGGTACATTCCACTAGTGATGACTCATACATGTATCCTGTTGATCCTGATAACCCAAGGAATTACTAGAGATATGACTATCCAAATCTGCCTTTATTTCCCTTTGTGACTGGATGACCACATTCATGGAATTGTGGAAATTTTTGAGTTGTCTTTATCTCTTATAAGCTATTGAATAATTGGAACCTTAATTGTTTAACCATATTATCCACTTGCTTAGCAATGTGTGTGTCTAATTCTTTTTGTTGAATACCTGAAGCCATGTTTTAAGAGTTATGACATGTGGTTAATTCTTACTAAAAATAGAAATTTGATTTCAGGGATTACTATTTTTAGTAAGGATCCTAAAATGTGGTTTGGGTGCTATATATCAAAATGATTAGCTTGAGAAGACAGACACAATGATATATACCACAAAATTAGTTTTAGACACCCCATAATTTGATAAGATCCCCTTGGATGATTTTTTTATTGTTTTTTTATCAAGGTTGTTGGTGTTGTTGGTTTTCCTCCTAAAGGCTTGGTTCAAAATATAGGTTTTGGGTTGACCAACCTCTTATGATACTTTGTACTATCTATTCTAATTACTGATCAATATTGACATTGTGCTATCACCTGTCTGGATTGACTCTGTCATGGTTATTCCCTGTATATTTTAAATTATGAATGACATAGGTAACTGTTACTAACACTAACAATTGATGACCCTATATTGATTGTTACTGACTGAATATCCCAACTGTTATTGACATTGTCCATCCTATTTCAACTAGTTTTTACTTTGGTGGGTTTTTTCCAACTATTATTGATTGAATATCCTAACGATTACTAACATTGTCCATCTTGTTACCACTATTTCTAACTTTGGTGGTTTCTATTTCAACTGCTATGTTCTTTTGTAAATTATTTTGATTATTTTCATGCAAGAATTCTAGAATACGGATGTCTTCTTTGTATGTTCAATTTCTATTGTAAGGTTATGGTAATAGGTTCAATATTCATAAAAAAGATTTTTTATCATAGGTTTGATATTCAACACAACAAGGTATTCTAAGTCAGGGTGTATGTATTGCCCATAGGCCCTTTGTTATACTGTAGTGATGAACAATAGTGCTCGGACCAATATTTTAGGCCACTACTCAAGGAGGATTCCACACATACCCTTGAGCACACTACCCGCCTCTCTATCAGTACGAAAGGGTGATATTTTCAGATATTATGTTCGGTGTACTATGAAGAATAGGCCAAAAATCTCCCTAAGGGCTAAAGGTTTCTCCTAAACCTAGGGGGTCTCTTGATATATCCAAAGATATGTGGGAGCTCATTTTCATAGATGGGTGTTGTCTGAGGCCTGGGTATTTGAGCCTAATCACCCCTCACTTCACTAGATGCTTTATGTAATGAACCGTTACACCAAAACCTCAAGGTGTTAGTGAAATATAAATACACCAGGATCATAACATCCCACCATGCTATGTAGCCAAGACCCTGGGAGATTTTGTGCTCATCTGAGGGGATCCACCACTCTTCGTATGAGCCTTGGGATAACACTTCAATACCAACATTTCATCCTACTCCACGACTCAAACTTGGGTGGTTGCTCTGATACCAAATATAACAAACCGTTACACCAAAACCTTGAGGTGTTAGTGAAATTTGAATACACCAGGATCATAACATAAATACATTAAACTATTGTCTATAGTCTTACATAAAGAATGCCTATGGGATGAAATCAAGGTTTCCTATAGGTTTACATCATCCTCTATTGGCCTTGTCCAAGAAGGTCATATTACTATCTTCAAAAAAATGGAACTATAAAAGAAGTAATAAGACTTATGTTAAAGTGAATAAAATATATGACATTAAAATAAAATTCTTCATTCTTTAAATATTTTGTCTAGTTTTCTTTGGCATCATTGTACGTAGCATTGTTCTAGCTTATGGAATGAATCAAGAAATAAATAAATTAGATCTACTTCTAGTTTTATTTATTTAAAAGGCCCATTATTAATTAGTCATATTCAAGTTTGTATGTCTAGAATGCTACACAAAGTATATATCTTTTTTAAATACAAATCTAGTGGAACTTGCTAATATAAATTTTAATAAGGCCAATAATTTATTTTTTGTAATTTCATTTTCATTCTTATTTGTAGAAGGAAAAAACTATAATTGATACAAAAGTTTCAATATGTTTTTAACTGAAATGGATATGTTAAATGACATAATTAACATTTTTGTTTTTGATCATGCATAAAATGGTTTATATTTTAAATAATATAATATTATAATATATGGATTAATATAATTTCTAATCAGAGAAAATTTTAAATAAAATTTTAATGTTAACACTTCCAAGATTATAAGAAATAAATTACAAAAAAAAATATTTTATTTCATAGGTCATGATACTATTTTAAATTATGATATTTTCAATAACTTTCGAAATATTTATTGGGTAGGTACTTTAGGGAAGATATTAATAGGGGGTTGGTTAAGGCAATCTCTAAAGAAGCAAACCGTATCTTTTTGCATAATTGGATGTCGATAACCATCCTCAATATTTCATATCATATATTAGTTAATATTCTATATTTAAATCGAACAAAATATTATTTCAAATTGCTTCTAGTTCTTTGTAGACTTTGTGGAGGGCAAATTTATATTAAATAATATTTTACTTAGTTGGGAGGGAACATACTAGGATAAATATTTTAGGTAGAATAATTGCATGTTTATTGTGGACTTTGAAGAAACCTATGAAAAATTAAATGATCATTCATTAAAATTATGTTAAGAGTAGCGAGATTAGATAATAGATTAATTCACATGATCTAGGTGCTTTTCAATGATTCCTCAACTACCATTAATGTCAATGAAAATATTTTTAAGGTAGTAGTTTATAGATGTCTATAAGACAAGGGTGTCATTTGGCCCCTTCATCATTTTTATTGTAGTAGAAGCCATTCATTAGCTTCTTAGGGATACTTCTTTAGAGAAGCTCATGTGGGAATCTCCTTGAAAATTAATGAAAAATCAATTGAACTCTTGTTTGTTGGTAACACCACAATTTTTCTAAATATTTTGAGGAGAGTTTTAGATTTATTGAAGATATATTGATAAAATATTATTTATATTTGGTATTCAAAATTTTCATTCAAATGTCATATTGAATTTGTTGGGATTTTGATATTCCAAAATGGGTGTATTATTAGGGATAGCAAATTTATCTACCCTATCAAATCAATAGGTACTTGACTATTTTTTTATGTTTTTTCCATCATTGCAAGAAATGTTGGAATGGTTCTTATAGAAATTTTAAATAAAATTAGGTGAATGGAATTATAAGTACCTCTCATTTGTAGGTACAATTCATGTGCCATGAAATATTTTCATTATATAGTATCTATTACTCTTCTTGTTGGTTTTTTTTGGATTATCAAATTGGTATAGTCAATAGGATTACTAGGAATTTTATTTGGTATATTTAGAAAAGTAAATTTTAAAATTCATGTTACAACTTGTCATATTTATATAATGCTTAAAATATTTGGTGGTATAGTTTAAAGAATTGGTAGTTGTCATCTACGATTGTCCCTACCCGAAACAATCATACCTCACATTGGAGTGACACAATGGGTTGCATCCAAGCATACAAGGTTTGGCTCAATCGAGGGCCTTCAAGAATTTTTACAAGGTTGACTCCTTGTTAAGATGTGAATTTTAGGGTGCTAGTTGCTCTACAAAAAAAAGGGTGCAAGAAAATAAACAAACTCAACAAAGAAAAGAAAAAGGAATCAATGCGCCAAGAGATCCACTAAGATCTTCCTATAAATATAGGCCTGAACAATATGTGCCAACAGTGAACACTTCCTCTCCTCAACACAATGAAGTGCAATCAAAATCTATTAGTTATATGCATACATAATAAGGTGGGTCCCATAGAAGATATAAGATAGTAAGTGACTCAATTTAAAAATAGATGCAGGTCCCTCACACACACACTTAGAAAACTTTGATATTCTGGTAAAAGATCACAAACACAAACACATACATAACAACATTTTCTATAAGAAAAGATAAAAAAATAGACACATGCTCCCATGTATATATAATGCAACCAAACTCTTGCAAATATTATGACAAAAGTGGGGGTTTGAGATTACCCACAAGCCGCTCAGAAACCACAACTATTTTTACAGAGAGAAATAAAAGGAAGGCCTACAAATGCATACAATTACAATTTTTTTTATCCTTTACAAAGCAAATACTACTTCTATTTATAGATTACAAGAGGAGGGATTTCCCTCCAAAACTCATGTAGAGATTTCTAGGTGGCTGCCATTTTAGATACTGAGTCATGTCTTGTCTGACTATTTGTCCCTTTAGAATTTTTCAGATTTGAGGATATGAATGTCAATTGATCTTGGCCCCTTAGATGAGCAGCTACCGCCTTTATTGCCACCTACCCATTTTAGGGATTCCTCTTTTTTGGGTAAAAAATATTGCTTCAGTTAATGTCCTAGATCTTTGAGTTGCTTTTGCTATGGCTACATGTTGCTATTGTCCTTTTTTGGAAATACAAGATATATTTTACAGGCAAGACAATATTCCTCAAAGAATGTGCACTTTATTGATTTAACTTTTGAGGCATCAATGTTATATTCTTTGGGAGTTTTTATTCATATTTTGGGATAGTTCATCATCAGATATTTGAGACTTTTTTCCATTAGTACTTTTATCAGTACTTTTGCTCTTGCCTTTTATATACGACTCAAGAAATTTTGACCTTCGAATATTTCCTTGCTCATGAAATCTAGCCTTCGATGATCAAGCATTTTCATCAGACCTTTCTTCATGTGTTTGTCTATGACTCAAATTTTTACTTTTAAAAGGTAGAGTGATTTATCACTATAGTTCTAGAAGCTCTCAAGGGATCATTAGCTCGCTAAATATAAGGAACCTAGAAACTGGTGCCTTAGTCCATTAAGCATAGAGTCAAGAAAATTTCCACTGAAAGCTAAAGTTTCCAGTGGATTAGCCACAATCTTTGAAATTTTGTAGGTGGTTGGACCTTTAATTGGTGAGTCAAATTTTCTTTCTGAGCATCTTGGAGATGCATGAAGTTATGGATACCTTATTTATTTCTTGAGTGCAAGCTTGTAGCATGAGAGCTTTTAATTGCTCTTCTTTAATTCTATTTTCTTTGACAAGCTTAAAACTTTGATTTATGTAGCCATTTTCAATACCTACTGGTGCACTTCCTAAATATTTAGATCCACCTTCCTATTTTATATGCCACCACAACTTTGTTAGCTTTATTAATAATAGCCTCTTATTTACAATGCAAAATTTTGTTACGTTATTTGCATCGATGACTTATCATATATGCCCTCATCGAAAACTACATTGTCTAGACCATAGTGATCCAAACTTTTACCTTACCCACATGTTCATTTTTTGGAACATGTGAGTTTTTGCTTTTCAAGGTTCTTGGGTAGTTTGCCCTAGCGAAGGATGTGTTCCTTGTCTCATGTAGGGAATTTCATTAGGACTTATAATGGATAGCTCATTACCCCTTATTTTCCATACCATTACTTCCTTTCAGTATCCCATAATGTATTTAAGCATGTGTTAATTTTATTTCTCCATTGTCTACTTGTCAAACATTGTCACAACTTTAAACTAGTCACTTGGCTTGTTGATCACCATATTGTCCAATTTACCAGATACAATGCCTATTAGGACTTAGATAGGTATGGTTAGTTATGAATTTTCTCCATAAACAAGTGGTGTGTTATGAGTGTCTAGAGATAAATAATAACAAGAAGGAAACTCCTTGCTATTATCTCGGGTGGCAGGGACTTGGTATACATGCTTACCAGTTCTAGTTGTAGGGGTATGGACACTAAGACTCTCAATTAGCTTTGATCAAGGGTGTGATCCCCTCCTTTACTACTCTAGACTTTTGCTTCCTTTGCCCCTTATTTAAATCCTCCCATTAGTAAGGTAGCGATTTTGTCCTAGCTAACAATGGAGTGCATAGAGAGGGAGTCATATCTTTCTCAGACCTTACCCTTTAATGAGGCCACCAACAGTCTAAGGGCCACATCTTGCTTTATGATGTAGTGTGTTTGATAGATGAAGACCATATCCTATAGGTTCTCCAATGGGGTTGATGTTCCTTCACTAGTATATTTTGGTAAGATATCTAGTAGTTTCTTTATGGTTTTGGAGTTTGCAATAGGCTTTCGTCATCCCATACAGGGAATGATTTAGATGATAGGGAATTCATGCCTAGATATTTTAATCATTTGGATTGTAGCATAGTTTCTAGGTGAATATAGCTTCTTTCTTATGAAAATTAGGTAGAATGAGGTCTTCACCCAAACATTGATATGCTATCTTCAGTAGTGGCTTCTTCTAGTGTTTTTTCTAGAGTGAAGTTGTTAGGTGTATAGGGAGAAAACTGCCCTACTGCGTATAATTCCCAAAAGTTGGATCTATAAGAGAGCCTTTGGGGTGAACCACGGGGGTATATTTTTCTCTACACTTGGTGCTAGGGGGGAAGGGTTCACCAGTAATGGTTTAAGGACTCACTCCAAGTCCTTTGGTTTTCAATAATGTTTGATGTATTAGATTCAAGACAAACACCTAGATTTGGCCTTTCTAGATCTATGCTATAAAAGATAAAGGACAATGCAAAAATACAAAATGCAGGAATACAAGAGCTAACCCTAGAATGATTCTTCCTTTGAATGCTTTTCTAACCCTAGGGTTTTAAATAGACAACCTTTAAGCAAGGGCTCAAGAAGAGATGCACAAATAAAATTAACCCTAAGTGCACACTATATGTTGTTTATCTTTCAAATGCCTAGAAATTAATTAGATATATTTCTATAAAATCAGATCTAGGGTTTACAACAAAAATATAAAGCACTCAACAAATAGCCTAAAGACTAATTAGAACACTTAGCTTATCCGATGATTTATCCTTACCTTTATCCCTTTATCCAATGCTATCAATAATTCCTGTTCCTACAAGATAACTTGATAAACACTTGAAAAATATGATTAGCGTTAGGGGGCCTACTTAGGCCACTGTATAGTAGTGCTTGGAGGTACAAAAGTCACACCCCCTAGGTCCTTTTAGTTGACCTTTGATAAATAAAAGCAGAAATTGACCTTTGGAAGAAAATAAACATAATACAATACAACAAAATAAAATGATGGAACCACAGAACATAATGTACTACTATGCTCTAGATGCAGTCTAAAATGCAATGATGAAGTTTGGGATAGCAGTTTACCCCCATATTTGGCTCAAGTGAAATCATGCCCTGTAACATGCGATCGCGATAACGCACAGGCATAATCGTACTCATAGAGAGTCGGGCGCGATTTCGTAGAGACTATACGAAAAATAAAAGACAAGTGCGATGACTCGATTACGTCACCTAAAAAATATAAATATGCATGCAGAAGAGCGAATTCACCTGGTAGAGAGCACAGAAGCAAAGTAGAAGGGTTGAGACCTCCCGAATGGTTGATCTCTCCTTAGGGCTTCAACACAAATCCACCAAGAGCGAGCAAAAGAAATCAACAATCCAATGTAGCAAAAAACAATCAAACTTCACACTCCAAAGTTAACTTACTTGCAAAAGAAGAAGAAGGATGCATACTGAATAAGAATACTTTGTGAGAAATAATTATTAGCATTAAATCATCAAAAGTTATCATGCAATAATGTTGTGTGTGAAAAGTGAATTCAAACCCTCCTTATATAGTGGATTTGAAGGTAAGAAAGGTAGGAAAACCAAGGAGGGCCGACGTAAAACATGCCAAACCCAAAGAATTAGGGTTTTCTTAGACCAAACCCTAAAAAGGTGAAATCATGCCCCGTCAAGGCCGACCATGATTTTGCCTATGCAAAGTTGTGCCCCATTAAGGGCGAGCACGATTTCGCATAGAGGGAGAAAAAGGGCAAAAGAGGGGGGAGAAGCCTAACCCTTGCCTTAGGCAAGTCTAGGGGGTCTCCTAGGAGGTTCTAGGAATATTTCCCACTAAAGTGGGTCAATTTTCCATGTCTACATTTTTCCCCCTCTTTGATGCATTTAAGGCCAAGTAAATGCATCAAAGAAATATGTAGACCCCTATAGGCAAGAATACAACAAGCACAGAAAGAAGTGGCCAGGTTTGGACAAAAAGATGATGCAAAAAGGGTGTCACAATGGGCACTCTGGACTTTTGCATGCTAGGTGAGACATTATTACCATTAATTCCTCTATGGCTGGGGTGCCCCCTCGAGTTTTGAAAGGAATGAATATTCCTTAGGAAACTCGAAAGAGGTAAGGAGAGAAAGAGAAAAATATGAAGAATGAAGCAAGAAAACAAATAGCAGAGCAAATATTACTGGGTACAACATGAATCTAATGCAGCTAACATGAAATGCAGGAATGAAAAGAAGAAGAAGAAATAAAGAAGGGAAGATAGAAGAAGAAGAAGAAGAATCCAAAGGTCAACCATAGAAAGTGAGAGAAGCCGATAAAAGAACCCTGAATGAAGGGTGTTATACCCAAAATAATGGTCCAGGTGTGGAGTGAAAAACCCGCTATGGGTGTAGTACTCGCTAAGATGGACAAATGGGTAAAATATGGAGTGTAACCCGCTATGGGTGATTGCTCAAATGATCAAATGATGGAGCATAACCTGCTATGGATGATTGCTCTCTAGTGACTACTGTGGGGTGATTACCCACTAGGATGTATGTCGAGGCCTACTAAAATGGCCAAGGAGCTTATCTTGTAATGGGGTGTTGAGCTTGCTAAGTCAAAAGAAGTGTAACCCGATAGGGGAATACATTATTGTTGATGTGAATGATGTATTAGCAAGTACTACCCGATAGGGGTGTATAAAATATATATATAGACCAATCAATATGAGCATAACACAAAGTGAGTGTGTGCATGTGCTAGAAGAAATAAGAGGAAGAAAATGAGGAGCAAAGAATTGTATATGTGTTCCCCTAGCTTGAAGTTTCAGCTATTGAAAATTCAAGAGGAGGGAAATGTGCAAACAAAGGAGAGAAGAAGATATATCCTTATCTGAACAAAGAAGACAGAGGAGAAATAAGAAACATGCAAAGGACAAGGATATACCAAAAGAGGATTGTATTCCTTGAATTTGGAGAGAAATGATAGTCATTGTAAAACTTTCAAAGTCAAGGAATACAAGAAGAAGAGAGAAGAGAAGGAAAGAGCAAAAGAATATGAGAAGAGAAGAAGGGATGAAAATGCATAGGCCCTAGGTTGGGGCTTCACTAGGCATCAAAACCCTAGTGAAAAGTGCAATGCATGTGAGCTATGACCTAACTAGGTATCATCACATGCCATTGTCATGAATCCCCAAAAGCTATATGAACAAGCAATCATGAGCAAGCAACAATGCAATTATGACAAGCAAAAATGCAAGAGAAATAGAATGTCAGGCAATCATGCAAAGTATGATAGGTAGTCATGCAATATGAGTAGGCAAACAGATGCAATATGATCTAAGCTAAAAATACAAAATGTAATGTAGATGATAGATCAAGCATAATATATTTTTAAATGCATTATATTCATAGGTTATTTAAGTTCTTTACCATCCAAAGAAGCCAAACAATAGGCACCTGAGCCAAACTTGGTCATTATGACAAAGGGCCCTAACCAATTGGGTTGAAACTTACCTCGAAGATCAGCATGAGCATTAGTGTTCTTCTAGTTTTCCTTGAGGACAAGGTCCCCAACCTCAAAAGAATGATTGCAAACTTTCTTAGAATAAGATCGCTGGAGTCTATCCTGATAGGCTCTCAAATGCTCTAAGGCATGAATGTGCTTTTCATCTAGTAGCTCCAATTGGTGCAAACAGTCTACATGATACTCATCACCAACCGTGGCATCTTGCAACAAGATGCGCAATGAAGGAACCTCAAGCTCAAAAGGAAACACTACCTCAGCCCCATATACCAAGACATATGGTGAGGCCCCTATGGGAGTACGCACACTAGTACGATAGGTCCACAAGGTAGGATAAAGCTGGATATGCTAGTCACGATCAATCTTACTAACCAACTTTTTCAAGATCCTGATCAAGGACTTGTTGGATGCTTCGACTTACCCATTACCTTAGGGGTAATAAGGAGTTGACCACCTATGTTGAATCTTGTACTTAGCACAAAGATTACAAACATCCTTATTCTTGAAAGGAGTGTCATTGTCAGAAATAATCATCGAAGGAATCCCAAACCTACAAAGAATCTGGTTGAAGATGAACTTAGAAACTTGAGTTCTAGTCACCATAGCCAAGGGTATGGCTTCAACCCATTTAGTGAAATACTCAATCGTAGTAATGATAAACTTGTGATCATCCGATGACACTAGGTTAACTTTCCCGATAATGTCCAATCTCCACATGGAGAATGGCCAAGGGGAAGAGATAACCTGAAGGTCCTGAGAAGGAGCATGGATGAGATGATCATGGCGTTGACACTTGTCACAACACCAAACATAGTCGCATGCATATTTCTCCATGGAAGTCCAATAGTACCCCATCCGAAGGAGCTTTTTGGCAATAGCATTGCCACTGAAATGGCCTCCACATGAACCTTCATGAGCATCACTAAGAGCAAGTTAGGTTTCATCGGAGTTAAGACATCTCAAGAGGATACCTTCAAAAGAATGTCGATACAAGGTGTTTCCAATTATGATGAATCGACACACTCTTTTACACAAAATCTTATGCTGATTATGATCTAAACCATCAAGCATCGAACCATCCTTAAGGAAATTAAAGATGTCATTATACCATGGCTCATATGGGGAAGCTCCGATGGTCAAACAATCTAATGGGACAAGATAAGAACCAAGCAATGTAGGTTCCCAGATTTGTCTAATGATAATCGATGCTTGATCATCTTCTAACTCCAGAGGGAACAAGGATGCAACAGCAGCCATGGCATCCGCATGGTGGTTTGAGGATCTAGGGATAGACTCTATGGTTACTCATTCAAACGAGGATAACAACTTAGTAACAATCTCCTTGTAAGGTTTAATTTTATCATCCCAAGTCTGATAAACATCGTTAATTTGATTAACCACAAGTTGAGAGTCACCAAAGACCAAAAGAACTCTAACCTACAAAGCTAAGGTAGCTCTAAGACCAAGGATCAAAGCTTTATATTCTACAGTGTTATTCATGCAAGAGAAATGAAGTTTGAAGGATAAGGGGATGAGTTGCTTTTGTGGGGTGACTAGAATGACTCCAGCACCAGTGCCCTTCATGCATCGGGCTCCATCAAAAAACAAATTCCAAGACTCGGACTCTTCAATTTTGACATTGAAGCACTCATCAAGAAACTCAATAACTATAGGATGGGCAACTTCTAAGGGAGCGGAGGCTAACTTATCAGCAATCACCTGACCCTTAATAGCATTCTGACCTATAAAATTCAAGTCGAACTCACTAAGGGCTAGCACCCATTTAGTAGCTCGACCTGAAAGGTGGGGCTTAGACATCAAATAGCACAAAGGATCAAACTTTGCAACCACCAATATCTTATGGCTGAGCATGTAGTGTCTTAACTTCTGGGAAGCAAACACTATGATAAGGTAAAGCTTCTCTAAGGGAGTGTACCTGGTTTCATAGCTAACCAAGGTTCTACTGATATAGTAGATAGCTCATTATTTATTTTGATCATCATGTTGGGCCAACATGGCTCCTAAAGCATGAGTAGTGGCTGCTATGTAAAGCATCAAATGCCTACCAAGCACATGAGGAACTAAAATATGTGGGGAAGTGAGATACTATTTGAGATCATCAAAATATTTTTGACACTCAGAATCCCATTGGAAGACCACATCTTTCTTAAGAATCTTAAGAAAGGGTTGACACTTATCGACTAACTGGGCAATGAACCGATGGATAGACTGAAGTTTACCTTGCAGACTACATAGTTCGGTCAAGGTGCAAGGAGGAGGTATATCAATGATGGTTATTATCTTAGTGGGATCCACTTCAATGCCTCACCTAGAAACTATGAAGCCTAACAACTTGCCATATGTGACTCTGAACACACACTTAGCGGGTTTAAGATGAACCTTATATTGTTGAAGCCTTTCAAATATTCATCTTAAATCATGGACATGATCCTTTCATTCTATGGAGTGAGCTAGAAGATCATCCACATAGTCCTGGAGAATATCATGCATCATGTCATGGAAAATATAATTCATGGCCCACTGATAGGTAGCTCCTACGTTCTTTAGGCCAAAAGGCATGACCTTCTAGTAGAAGGTTCCCCATGGAGTAGTGAATGATGTCTTAGCCTGATCCTCAGGGGTAATCATAATCTGATTGTAGCCTGAGAAACCATCCATAAGTGAAAGCATTCCACATTTGGTAGTGAAATCTACAATCTGATCTATGTTGGGCAAGGGAAAATCATCCTTGGGACATGCTAAATTAATGTCCCAAAAGTCAGTACATATTTTGATTGTCCCTTCCTTCTTAGCTATAGGAATGATGTTGGATATCCAATCAGAATAGTCGATAGCTTTTATAAAACTGACGTCAAGGAGTTTTTGGAGCTCTTCCTTGATTGAGAGGGTGACCTTAGGATGCATCTTCCTAAGTTTATGCTTAACAAGATTAGCACTAGGTTTAACTACCAAATGATGCATGACAAGGGAGGGATCAAGCCCTGGCATGTCGGCATATGACCAAGCAAAGATATCTTGATATTCTCTTAATAAATTGGTCAATTGCTCCTGCTCATCCATGGACAAGGCTTTACCTAGCTTAAGGATTCTAGGGGCTTCCTCAGAACCTATGTTCACATCTATGGTCTCCTCAATAAGGATGGACAAGTCATCCTCAAGAGGAGGCGGGGTAGGAATCACTCCTAAGTGCTCAAGGTCCTCGGGAGACATAGAACCAAAGTCCACTTGAGATCTAGAAGATTCAACCTATGCAACGCAAGGGATAGACCCATCAAAGTAGATGTCATTCTGAGGTGCATCCTCATATTTGGCATACTGCTCAGGGGTTATGATCGACAAAGAAGGAGAGGGTGGCCCCTCATCCTCAACACTCCACTCTAAACTTTGATGAGATTTATCTAAGAGAGATTCTTGATAAGAAGAGTTGTCTTGATCCTGAGATGAGACATTGATTGGTAATTCCTTATCAAGATTTTTAGGTTGCTTGGTTTTGTTAGATAAGGAATCTGATGAATGAAACTGAGCTAGATCATCTGGTGAGAAAAATTCAAATGGATGAGGATCGCCCAAGATAGAAACAGGTTGATTTTCAAATTTAAATTTCACACATTGATGAAAAGTAGAAGGGATGGCCTCCATCGCATGGATCCAAGGATGTCCAAGAAGAAGATTAAAATATGCAAGACAAGATACCACATAAAAAAATGTATCTAAAATTTTAGGTCCAACTTTGAGGGGAAGTGATATGGTACCATAAGCTTCTTGGGACTCATTGTTGAAAGTTTTAATGATATCACCGGATTTAGTTATATCTTTCTCTTTTAATCCAAACTTTTGAAAGAAATGATATGTGCATAAATTAAGGGAAGAACCATTATCAATCATAACTCTTTTGATAAAAGTATCCCCAATAAATGCAGTGATGTAAAGAGAAGAATATTTTTGCAAGTCTGAGAAAGAAATATCAGCATCCGAGAATGTGAGATGATGTATCCCAAGAGATCTTACAATATTGGCCATATCACTAGGGGAATATCTGGAGGGACATATTTTTGCCTCAGAACATTTATTAAGGCTTCTCCATGAGTAGGAGAATTTTGTAATAGTTCCAAAAGAGAGATATTTGCTGAGAAACTGATTTTCTACTGAGATCGTTGGATCTATTGATTTTGCACCGATTTTTCTGAAGTGGCTATTATCATACCAACCATATTATTATCATAATGGTGTGGTACACTTATGTAAGATACTTTATTAGCTGCCTGTCTAATTACATTCTGATTAACAGATGGTTTTTGTTGTAAATTTCCCAAATCAAGACGTTCTGCATCAATTAAATCTTGAACCACATGTTTTAACTTCTTACAAGAATTTGTCCAATGTCCTTCCACTCTATGATATGCACAATGTTGACCTACCTTATACCAATGAGTTGTAGTATCTGGTTGCCTTATAGGAGGTAACTCAATTGCATTGGCTTCTAAAAGTTGTTTCAAAACTACTTCCATAGACATATTAAGCCTTGTAAAATTCCTTTGTGGAGGTTTTTGAAGTACTATCTTTTGTAGGTTGTTAGTAACATTATTAAAAGGCCTACTATCCATTCCACTATCACCTCCTATGTGCTTATTCTTATGTTGAGACTTAGTAGGTTTCTCTTCTTTGACTTTGAGTTGGCCTCTTCTGATAAGGGCATGTTCTACTTTTCTTGCTAAATCAATTGCTTGATCAAAAGATGTAATAGTAGTAGTCTCTAATGCATAAGATAATTGTTCTTGTAAATTACCAATAAATATCTCAAGCATATCTTTTGGAGGTAAAGTGTATCTCAAGCATCCAACTAAACTTCTCCAACGAGCCAAGATTTCTAAAAAAATTCTTCTTTACTTTGTTTTAAATTGTAAACATCTTTCATTGTCACTTCCTTTTCAATATAAGCACCAAATTATTGAACAAATAATTCTATTATTTCTTCAAAACTCTTCAAGGAATAATTGGGTAACCTATAATACCATTCTAATGCCATGCCACCAAGACTCTTAGGAAATGTTTTAAGTAACAACATGTCATCATAAATGAGATCATGGCAAGTTGTTCTAAATCTTCTTAAGTGCTCAATCGGATCTTCTGTCCCCTTATAAATAGGCAAAACTAGCATAGAAAAATGCTTAGGATAAGGTCTAGCAGAAACAATAGGATCCAATGGCTGATTACACATTTCCTTATAACTGTAAGTAAAACTTGAAGGCTGAATCATCTCAACTTTTGAAACCAACTGCTTTACCATATTTGTTAAATTCTGCACTTTTGGATCACTGTTATGCACTATCCCTAGATTCCCTAAAGGAGGAGTGTTGGACATATTTATACTATTGAAGTATGTGGTATCTTGTTGAAGAGGATGACTAAAATTTGGTGGAATAGAGGCAATAGTGTTGAGATAAGCAGATTGAGGAGGAAATTGAAATTTTGAATGGCACTACTAGTTGGAGGGACTTGTAGATTCCTTCCAACATTGGTGGTTATAGTAGTGGCATAAGTTGGATGGTGAACATGATTACCATGATTCAAAGATTCACTCAAGGAGTTATCATGAGATGGTCTAACTTCCTCAAGTAGGGCTTCTTCCTCTAAAGCTGCATCCAATGCATGCTTATGATATTTATAAAAGGTCCACACATGCTCAAAGGATTTAAAAATAAGGTTCCCATTAGGTCCCTTAATAGGATCAAGACTATTATCAATCTCTTCTTCCTCAAGGTTAGGATTTTCTCTATCAACTTGATCATTCTCTTGAAAAATATCATTAAACTCTAAAAAGCCTTCTTCCATTCCCAAGGTTGGAAGCCATTGGAAAAAGAGAAAGAATAAAGAAAAAAGGAGAGAACTAAGACCCACAAAAACAAGCACCAAAATATAATTTTTTAATATTTTCTGATCTAACACACAAAATTAATGATCTTGATTAAGGTTTTAAAAGAAAAGGAGGTGTTCACATCGGGTTCACCAAATATGTAGAGGGGGAAAATTGCCCTACCGCATACAATTCCCAAAAGCTGGATCCACAAGAGAGAGCCTTTGGGGTGAACCACGAGGGTATGTTGTTCTCTACACTCGATGCTAGGGGGAAGGGTTCACCAGGAATGATTTAAGGACTTGCTCCAAGTCCTCTAGTTTTCAAGAATGTTTGATGTATTAGATTCAAGACAAACACCTATATTTGGCCTTTCTAGATCTATGCTATAAAAGATAAAGGATAATGGCAAAATGCAAGAATACAAGAGCTAACCCTAGAATGATTCTTCCTTTGAATACTTTTCTAACCCTAGGGTTCCAAATAGACAACCTTTAAGCAAGGGCTCAAGAAGAGATGCACAAACATAATTAACCCTAAGTGCACACTATATGTTGTTTATCTTTCAAATACCTAGAAATTAATTAGATATATTTCTATAAAATTAGATCTAGGGTTTACAATAGAAATATAAAGCACTCAACAAATAGCCTAAAGACTAATCATAACACTTAGCTTATCCAGTGATTTATCCTTGCCTTTATCCCTTTATCCAATGCTATCAAAAATTCTTGTTCCTGCAAGATAACTTGATAAACACTTGAAAAATATGATTAGCATTAGGGGGCCTACTTAGGCCATTGTACAATAGTGCTTGGAGGTGCAACAATAAATCCCCCTAGGTCATTTTAGCTGAACTTTGATAAATAAAAGCATAAATTGACCTTTGGAAGAAAACAAACATAATACTATACAACAAAATAACATGATGGAACCACAAAATAGAATGTACTACTATGCTCTAGTCTAAAATGTAATGATGAAGTTTGGGATAGCAATTTACCCCAAAATTTAGCTAGAAAAAAATTGCACCTCGTAAGAGGTGATCATGATAATGCACATGTGGAATCGCACCCCGCAAAGATCTAGGTGTGATTTCGCAGAGACTATACGAAAAATAAAATATAAGTGCGATGACTCAATTACATCACCTAAAAAATCTAAATATGCATGCAAAAGAGCGAAAATTCACCTGGTAGAGAGCACAAAAGCAAAATAGAAGGGTTGAGACCTCCCGAATGGTTGATCTCTCCTTAGGGCTTCAACACAAATCCACCAAGAGTGAGCAAAAGCAATCAACAATCCAATGCAACAGAAAACAATCAAAATTCACACTCCAAAGTTAACTTGCTTGTGAAATAAGAAGAAGGATGTCGACCAAATAAGAATACTTTGCGAGAAATAATTGTTAGAATTAAATCATCAAAAACCAATGTGCAATCATGTTGTGTACTTGTGTGAAAAGTGAATTCAAACCCTCCTTATATAGTGGATTTGAAGGTGAGAAAGGTGGGAAAACCAAGGAGGGCCGACGTAAAACATGCCAAACCCAAAGAATTAGGGTTTTCTTAGACCAAACCCTAAAAAGGAGAAATCACGCCCCATCAAGGTCGATCGTGATTTCACCTATGCGAAGTCACGCCCTGTTAAGGGCGAGCGTGATTTCACATAGAGGGAGAAAAAGAGTAAAATAGGGGAGGAGAAGCCTAACCCTTGCCTTAGGCAAGTCTAGGGGATCTCCCAAGAGGTTATAGGAAGATTACCCACTAATGTGGGTCAATTTTCCATGTCTATATTTTACCCCCTCTTTGATGGATTTAAGGCCAAGTAAATGCATAAAAGAAATATGTAGACCAAGTCTCATCCCTACTTCTTATTGTTGTTCTAGGACTAATGATGTGTCACTAGGGTCCCATCATGCATATCATTAAACTGTTGTTATATTTCCCCATCAAGAACAATCATACCTCACATTATAGCGACATAGTGGATCATAGCTAAGAGTGTGGGATTCATCTCAATCAAGGGACTCTAAGAGTTTTTACAAGGCCATATCCTTGTTAAGATGTGATCTTTAAGTTGTTAGTTGCTCTACAAAGAAAATGAGTGCAATAAAATAAACAAACTCAACAAAGAAAATGAGTCCAAGAAAATAAATAAACTGAACAAATAAAAGAAAAGGGGGTGATGTGCTAAGATATCCGCTAAGATCTTCCTACAAAAGTAGGCTTGAATGTTATGTTCCAGTAGTGAACACTCCTCTCCTCGATATAGTGAAGTGCAATAAAAATCTATGAGTTATATGCATACATGAGAAGATGGGTCATGCAAGAGAGCCAAGCTAGTAAGTGACTTAGTCTAAAAATAGATGTAGGCCCCTCACACACACATACACTTAGCAAAATCTAATATTTAGGTAAAATATCACAAACACATACACATACACAACAATGGGTCTGTAGGCAAAGACCAAAAAATAGACATAGGCTCCCATGTGTATAATATATATATATATATATATATATATATATATATATATATATATATATATAGGCAAACTCTTACAAAGATTGTGCTAGAAGCGGGGGTTCGATATTACCCACAAGCCACTCAAGAACAACTATTTTTACAAAGAGAAATGAAAGGAAAACCTACAAATGCATACAATTGCAAACTTGTCGATCCTTTACAAAGCTAATACTACTACTATTTATAGATTACAAGGGGAGGGATTTCCCTCCAAAACTCATGCAAATATTTCTAGGTGGTTTAGATATTAAGTCATGTCTTGTCTAACTATTTATCCCTTTAAGATCCTTCAAATTTGAGGATATGAATGTCAATTTATTCTGGTCCCTTATATGAGAAGCTACCACCTTTATTTTCACCTACCCATTTTGGGGATTCCCATTTTCTAGGTGCAAAAAATTGCATTAATTAATATCCTAGATCTTTGAGTTGCTTTTGCTATGGCTTCGTGCTACTGTTGTCCTTTTTTAGAAATACAAGATAATTTTGTAAGAAGGACAATCTTCCTCAAAGAATGTGCACTTTATTGATTTGAATTTCAAGGCATCAATGTTATCTTCTTTGAGAGTTTTTCTTCATCTTTTGGAACTACTCATCCTCAAATCTTCAATACTTGTTGCCATTAGTACCTTTATTTGGACTTTTGCTCTTGCCTTTTATCTACGACTCTAGAACTTTCAACCTTCAAATATTTTATTGTTCATGAAATTTGACCTCTGATGATAATGCTTTTCTAATCAAACCTTTCTTCATGTGCCTATCGTGACTCAAATTTTCACTTTTGAAAGGTGCACTGACTTATCACTATATTTGTAAATATTTTCATTAACAACCATATGGACTATAATATCTATAAGATGAAATACTCCTTAGAAAGTATTATTAGGGACAAATTTCATATCTTTTCCACATGGGTTAAAGATCGATTCCACTAAATAATTGGAAAATAAATTAGTATTTAATCTATTGGATATCATTACTTCTATTATAAAATCTAGGGCAAAAATAGTAATATCATGGTACTTTTGCTTTCCTATGTATCGGTGAATAGTGCAAGTAATTTATATGTATTTGATAAAATTTAAATATTCGTAATAACTCATTAAGTTAGAATCCATTTCATTTTAAATTGGCACAATAAAGGTATGCAATTTTTTGGAGATCTATTTAAAAGTAGGTTTGCTCTAGATAGGCACAAGACAAAAAGTGAAAATAGAATACCTACTAATGAGGAATTTTTTTTTTCTAGAACTTTATGAGTGAAAAGATTCACTAATGTGGGAAGATGCTAACTACTTTCTCATTTTTATAAGATAGACAGATGTCTCATTTAGTTGGAGTAGTAAAACAATATTTATTTATCAATAGAGTTTTTTTTTTTATCTTTCGAAGTAACTACCCATAGTTAATAGATTGCTATGTGATGGAAATTTTGAATTCAATAAAACCAACTTGTAGATGTAAATGATTATTATTTAGTTTGGTCAAAAATTTCACTATAGAAGACTTATTAAGAGAATGGATTAGTCTATTCAGTAAAAGCAATGAAAACTATTTCTTATTTACTCTAGAGTAATGAATACGATTGTAATAGGAGGCCATGAAATGGACCTATTCATACCAACTATTGGGTATAGAAATTTATAGAATAGTCTCTTTAATAAAATTATGTGAATATTTTATGTACTTCTATTTTTGAGAAATTTGAATATGGATGGAATGGTTGAACTTGTTCATTAAATGAGGATTGTTGTAATCAATGCTTGTACTATTAAGAAAGATTATTTTCTACTCAAATTTATACAAATTGTCTTCATGATTTTGCCTATACATGTAATGAGTGTGAAAGAGGTCATAATGAATTTATAGTGGAATCATGAACATGGTTTCTTGTCAAACTCTAGCAAGTGTACTATTTTACTAAATAATATTGTGTAGCCAAAATATGTGATAGCAGAATAACACAACTGGTTATTATTAAATAAACTGGCTTTGTACTTCTAAACTTGCAATTATATTGTCAAATGGAAAATTATGTTTTACTATTGTGGATGGGCAATTTGGGATATTCAATATGTATGTGTGTATGTGTGTGATTATTTTAACTAGAAACCAAAAATTTACTTGCCATGATGGTGACTAGGTCAATACATTGTTATCATGTTGTAGAAAGTTGCACCCATGTCTTGAGATAAATGGAAAAATATTTTGATGACTTCTTGACTAGTTATATATCACACTTGCTTATATGCTTTGGTTTTCTAGATTCTAGTAATTTTATTTCTTACATTAACCTATGAAAATATGAGTATATCATATCTTATATTAGTATGTAAATACTGGTATTTTTTTTTGGTAAGTAAGAGAATATTATATTTAACACCGGGTTTTAACTGGTTGACCCAAAACCATTTTACAAAATAGGGTCCACTGACCAACTGGACAAAGGCCAAGCCCTAAAAGTTTAAACTGACAACAAAAAGGGCCAAGACCTACTCTTCCAATAGAATACGGCCAAACTAAACTATGGAAGCCTAATATTATGGCCATCGAAAAAGAAAGACGCAAAATAGAACTAACAAAGACAAAAACTAATCATGCCAGCACCATGCAGAGTAGCTTGTGCCCATATAAAAATAATAGAATATGGTCAAAAAAACATCCCATAGAATGGACAGCCAAGAGGCCAAGCAGTCTTCCTTGTAGTCCTCATCTAACTTCTTATCATCCTCCTTGCCAACATCTTTAGATTTTGCCTTCGACTCCTTGTGCCCTTGGAACTGCTGGCTATAAAACAGAAGATTTAGAGAATCACACAAATCAACGAGCTGCACTGATGAGGCCAAACAGACTCTTCAATTGGTTGATACTGTTGGAGGCTGATGAAATTGTCATCTTCTCCAAGACTATTATGGTGGGGTCTGGTACCTCATTGTCAGGGATCTCCAACACTTTGTTATTTCTTGCTAGGGCCTTTTTGTGACATCGAATCCAAACACACCTTGGGAAATACTTGAGGCCAAAGCGGATGTTTCCCATGCATGAATTTGTAGATAAAAAACCTATATCAGTGCCCCACCAGCTGCAAAAAACACTAGTCACATGAACAAAAAAAACAAATATGACAAAAGCCATTATAAGGTTCAAAAAAATATTTTTAAAAATGCCCCCATTTTCTGTCATTGATCCACTTTGAGCCTTCCAATCTAAAATTTTTCATTATCTATCACCATTGAGACTGCATGAGGAAAATTTTTAGTCCACGTGATCAAATTTGTCTGCTACAATGCCTTCATTTGCCGACCTATCACTGCCATGTTTGCTTCCCGGAAGGTATGCAAAATTATGGCCTCAGGTCGATCATGAATTAGAGCTCTTGCTTCGTGGATGTAGTCATCAAATCTCCAAGGAGCTCTCTTAGTGTTCTTTAGAATATTTATAATAATAAGAGAATCACCTTCCACCAACAGTTTCCCTGGATAATTCTCTGCCACCTTGAGGCTCCTCCAAACTGCCTTCGCTTCAGCCACATTATTAGTTTGAGCTCCAAGATGTTCAGCAAAAGCTACAAGCACCTCACCCTTGTGGTCTCTAAGTAAGCCACCAGCCCCGACTTCATCTGGGTTGCCCCTAGATGCCCCATCAAAATTTAACTTAATCCATCCTAAGGGGGGTGGGGTCCATGTGATCATGGTTCTAGGACAGACTTGAGGATGATTGAGGCCATCAGTGAGAGGTAAGTTTAATGACTGGCCTAATGAAGCTTCAAAAGGATTTGGAGGTCTAGATGCTGCAGGCACTAAACAAGCATTCTCATTAGCATATACTAAAATTTTTGATAGGACAGAGGAATGTAAATACTGGTATTAGATCTTAAAAACTTGATTTGAAATAGGCAAATGCAAAACTTATTAGTTTACCTCTGCTTGATATAGGAATGAAATAATATAGGAATTATTTCTTGGACTTGTGAACTAAATGAGTGGTTGAAAAAAATTAGAGATAGGTCTTCCACCTTGCATGTCGAATTAGATGATATTTTGAGTAATTTTATGGGCTCCAACCTAGTTTAAAGAGGGATGCATATGATGGGTGGATAGTACTTGTCTTAATGGTCAAATGATATTTCTTTAAAAATAAGGTGATCCTATGTAGATGAGGGAAAAGGGATGTTTGCACATGTATGTCATCTTGTATTTAGATGTTACCAAGGTTCTTCATGAACCATACTTATACAAAATAGATTTAAAATTTCAGCCTACATCTTGAGTTTGTGGATTATAGAATCACCACAAATATAATTATTCTCATTTTCTAAATAGTTATATCAATTCATAATATAGAAAATATTAAGATAATCCTTGGAAAATAGTCATCTAAGTTATTTTCTTAAAAGGAAATCATCTTGAGAAATTAGACCACTAGGAGATACCTATCTCAAATGACATAAAGTCTATAGAGAGGTAAGTGGGAAAATCTCTCATGTGAGTGATCAATCTAAGTTGAAATTAAGTTTAATTCTACTTTGAACAAATATATGGTCTCTAGTCCATTGGAATTAATATTAGCACATCTCTATTTGGACATAGAAGGTTGTGACATCTAGTGAAGTCACTTTTCTTCTATTCTTGAGGAGTTTGCTAATCGAGTTCAAGTTTCCATAGAGATACATACACACACCACACACACACACAAAATAGATAGATAATTATTGTTATTTTAGCAAAACCAAGAAAAGGGGATTATGACATCTAGTGAAATCACTTTTCTTCTTTTTTTTGAGTAGGTTGCTAATTGAGTTCAAGTTTCTATAGATATACACCCTTCATGGCATTTGGATCTCACTTTGATAGAGCTAAAAGATGTATAAGCAAGGGTAGATTCCCTAAGATATTCAATATGCTAGGATTGAATAAGGAATAATATCTTGAATACAACATCATGATTTTGTGTAGGGTATAGGCACTCTAGGATTTATGTGTTTTTTGCTTGAATCATATGGCACAACCTAAATTCTCTATAAAAACTTCATCCACTAGGTTTTGATTTAAAATATAAGCTATAAGGATATGTTGTGGTTAGAGACAATGTTCGATGGACCCGAATTTTATCTTAAAGGCTTATCAATATAGTATCTATAATAGTTTAAGGTGGCTTTGAGTATTCTTGTACAGGGTGATGTTCCAACCATAAAAGGGTTCATTTGTTATGTCTGATGGTCCATATTACTTTGGAGAAAGTGGATAGGGTTAAGGTGTTAGAGCCCTTAGTTGGTCTAAGATAGATTTGTGGAGGTATTGATATACAACCTTGTCCATATTAAGGCTTTGTAGAATATATTGACTACCTTCCTTGGGAATGTAAAATTTATCTCTATGGATGTTATTTCCTAGGTTCTTATAACAACAAATCAATGATGTCATCTCAAAAGAAGGTGAAGTACCTCCCTAGACCTAAGGAAATCTCCTCTACCCATCCCTAGTGACTTGAATATGGTAAATAATTTGAAATGAAACCCTTAAAACCTAATATTGTGGTTTCAATCCATCCAAGTAATAAGTATTATGAAGGTGAAATAACACCATTTTTATTAAGAAATTGAATTACTCTTTGGTTTTAGTCTAATTTCAAATTGAACTTTACAATGCTTTCTTTTGATATTGAGAATGATGAACATGAAATGGTTAAATTAGTTCCAACTTAAAATATGACTAAATATAATCAATTAATGTGATGATGTACTATTTTTAATAGCTTATACAAGCTGGAAGTGGGTCCAAAATGTTTTATAGCAAACCATAGAGTGGTATCACAACTTTTTTTTTTTTTGGCAATTATGCATACATCTCTTGGTAAGATCCAACCATTGGTCTTCACCTTTAAAGTCGATAAATTTAACCAATTGTACTCATATTACTAAGTAGAAAATAATTTTTGGTCGAGATTTGATACTCATTAGATAGTCTCATAGTGGTAATACTAGAGGTAAAATTCATTGAGCTATATTTATTTCTTGACAAAGAAATAAAATCAAAGATGGAAAACATTTTTTTTATTTAGAGATCATTTTAAATGAAAATATGAATATGATTATAGTCTTGTAAGACTAAAGACCAACTAACAACTTTCAAAAAAGATCTTATCAAAAGAAAGCATAAACAATTTAAGTTAAATTTTATTACTTTCTTATAATAATTAAAGGCTCTTGTCGTATGAATTGCATTAATATTATATATAATATTAATGAACTTTGATTTCATTATCTTAATCTAGCAATTCTAATAATCTAGCTATTGATTTTATTGCTTGATTTTTGGATAGGAATGTTTTTACCCCTATGTTTTTATCAAATGTACGAATGTCATAATATTTGTCCTTAAGGTTTGGGATGATTAATTTTTTTAATTTTATTATTTATTTTTTTAAAATCCATCTTATGACCTATGTTTTTCTCAATTATAGGCAAACTATCATTTATATCATTATAATTAAAATGGACCTAACAAATTATCATTATACATTATATAACTAAAGTGGATCTAGCTAGAATGGACCTTACTACTAGTAAATTATTATTTATATCATTATGTAATTAAAGTGGAACTAACAATTAAGATTTTAAAATTTTAAATACGTCTAGGGTATTACATTATGTTCCTAAAATTGAAGTTTGGTTGGATAAAGACTAAAACACATAGTCCCATAAGTCTCTAGGGGTTAGGTGGATTGGTAAGTTCATACGCTTACCAAAAAGAGACCTAGGTTCAAACTTCGGGGGCATGTATGTTTGTAAAGGTAGTAGTCTGCTCTCAATATTCTCAATGCGTGTTAGATCGACGGCGATGCTACGAATCTTGAGCGATTGGTGATTCCCTTACATTGGGTCAACAACAATGAGGTGGTATAGATTGATTGGAAGTAGCTCCTATGGTTTGAATATGGAACGATTGATAGTCTTCCTTACATTGAATTAACAACAACGAGGTGGTATAAGTTGATTGGAAGTAGCTCCTATGATTTAAACCTTAAACTTGATAATTACTCTTTAAAAAAAAATGATTGTAACCAAATTTCTTATATATCCAAAAAAAAAAAAATCACATAATTCTATAAATAGTCCCACATGGCTAAAGGTCTAAAACCTATAGACAAGCCTTCATTCAAAAAAAGCGGTTCAAAAAATAAGCCACCAAAGAAAGAGCAATGGATTGTAAGCATATCTTAACAATGAAGTTTTTCTCGAAAAAAAATTGGTGTTTGGTTAGATAAATATATAATAAAATATATTATTTTATATTATTTATGGTTTTGTAAACATTAATATATTTTATAATTTATTTTAAAGTTAGAAGTTTTATTTTTTGTTTTTTATTTAATTTAGTTAGTGTGAAAAAACATTTAGGACTGAGCATTTTTATCCTAATCATGACTCCTCGTGCTGAGAATTGAACTCAACAATAATTTTATTTTTTTTAAATAATACTTCTTATACACATCCAACATGGCGATTGAACCCAAGTATCATCGCCCTGATAATGCAAGTAACATCCTTGCCAGTAGACCACACTCGCAGGGATAACAATAAAAAATTAACATAACCCCACACATCATAATATGAATATTAAACCTTTCAAAAAAAACCAAACCCCAAAACTTCCACTACCCTTTAAAACAAACTAAATTTAAGTAACTTTTCTTGGATTAAAGGTGGTTACTTAAGCTACCTACGAAGGTCCAATTTCTTATGAAACCCCTTTAACAAATTAAATGTACCTAACTATTAAAACTTTGAAACTTCCAACCTATTTTCCTTAGGACCGGGTGATTCATGTTGGTTGGTTACCAGATAGTCTTCGTCGGAGATTCTTCAGATTCTTTTCGTACCGGCGCGGTTGTATTAATGACACAATATCATCTCACAAGGGCCAGAGAGATGCATTTTTTTAACAAAGGAGAGCGGGTCGAGGTCGGAGCAATAGGGCCTTGAGCAGGCTATGCCCCTCGCTTTTGTTTCGGCCCCACCCGAAAGAATGGGCTCTTTAAGGACATAGACATAGAATGATACCTATACCATCGCTTTTATTTCGGCCCCACCCGAAAGAATGGGCTCTTTAAGGACATAGATAGACATAGAATGATACCTATATGACGGTGGAAGAAGAATCCACCCAAACACTTTAAAATTTCAAATAAGGGATTATGTACTAAATTTTTATGGACTAAATGGAATGGAGAGGTAGGTATGATACCCAACACTCATCTTTTGGAAACTTTGTACTCAACTTAAGGTTTTAGGAGGTCTAGGCATCATTGATTTTCTTATCCAAAACAAAAGTTTGGCTGCAAAATGGGTTGCTAAAATCATTTTTAGTGATGAAAATTAGAAACATCTATTTCGGTACATAATCTCTCTAGCTACTCACAAAGGTAAACAGAAAGAAACCCCTTGCGAGGATAAGGTCTTTAATGCGCCCTACTTTACAGTTAAAGGTTCTATTCTAGTTACCCAAAACTCGAAATCTTGACACAGTTTCTCATTTATTGGCTTGGAAGTCCGACTCCTTGAGACATGGTCTGAGCATTGGTCTAAATAGTCTTTGGTGGAATAAACTTATACTCCATAATGATAAACCTTTAGCTTTATGCAATGCTATTCATGGGCTAGCTTTTTTTAAGAAAGGAATGAATAGAATTAGAGATATATGGGATCGAGGTAGCTGCTCAATTCATACTTGGAACCAAATCTACAATAATTGCTCCCTTCCCTCTAGGTTCAAAGAGTCTTACGGTTTAGTTGTGGCTTTCATACCTTGTGAGGTCCTTATGAAGTTGGGAACAACTGCCTATAATATTTGGAATGACTGGAGATGACTTAATGGTCATAGAATCTCTTTCATTACTTCTAGTTGGTTATACAAAAATCTTCTTGTGCCCACCTTCTTTTGACTCAAAGCTCAATGTCAAGTGGCAAGTCAATTTTACCAATGCCCAATGGTAGTTTCTTGCTACTCAAATTTGGAGAGCTCCTGTTGAATCAAAAACTCAATTTCTTGGTTGGTGGATTTTGCATCAAAAACTGTCAACGACCGAAAGTTTGGTTGTGATTTTACACATTCCCCCTCAATGCAATTTTTGTAATGCTTTAAAAACTCTTATTCACTTGTTTTGGTTTTGTGGCATGGCTAAACAGTTTTGAGATATCTTCTACTCTTTTCTTTTTCCCTCTTTCACTAGATCTTGGAAGCTTTCTCTGCTTGGTTTTTCTCAAATGGATCAATGCCCCAAACTCTGGGATGTTTGTAGACTCATCCTTCTCAAGCACATTTGGAAGTGCAGATGCAAAAAAGTGTTTACTGGATCTGCTCCTCAATGGGATATAGTTTTCGCAGACTTGACCTTTGATCTTTTGTTATATGTGGGACACATTCATTCCCAAGTCTATGGACCTTCCAGCATGCCTAGAGATGTTATTGGCAGACTTCATCAACTTTCTTAAATGATTCAAGATCTTCAGAAGGTCCAACAAGAAACTAAGAAGAAGACAATTAACAATGATAAGTAGGTTCAGGGTTTGATTACTTTTTTTTCTTCTCTGAAGACTTTAGAAGATATCACGAAAAACATGCCTAGAATTTTTTTTTCGTATAACAAAATCTCCCACAAATGAATGTTGATATCTGGTGTATTGCAACAAGATATAGCTATAGTCTTTTTGTTAATGTTAGCTTCTATTCTTATGTATATTCAGTTATGGATGTTTTACTCCTAATCCACCTCATTTTGTTTTTAGTTGGTGGATAGTGCTTACACCAAAATATTATAATGTTCTTATTAATGATATAATATAATCTAACTTTTTTAAAAAATAAAATAAAATAAATAAATAAGGGATTATGGGTTCAATTAGAAAAAATATGGTTATATTATATATTTTGGTAGGTATGGATGAATGAACACTTTGATAACTACATTGTTTTATATGCTTAAGATTTTGAATCTAGAGATAAGAGAAAAAAAAAAGATTTTGAATCTAAGATAAGAGAAAAAAAAAAAAAATTGAATAAGAGAAAAAAAAGAGGTTTATACATTATATTTCCGTCGTATGGTTAAGATTTTGAAACTTCAAATAAAACAATTAAAAATTATTTATAAAAAAGCTATACATTATACAAATTATTAATTATTTGCATCATTAAAATTTTCAAACTTTGAATTAAAATATTAACCTTTATCCATCTATGTGGGGGAGTTGGAGAGAAGTGGGTAGTTGAAACTCGTGTTGAAGAGGCCCCAGGTTCAAATCTCTTCCTCTCATATGTTGCGGATATGTTATGTAATAGTTATTAGGGACCCTACTGGAAGTGTGTTTATCCACCCGCTTAATGTAATCATGTGCTTTAATGATGAAACGACCAACATTTATAAAAAAAAATTAACCTTTTAAAATATAATTCCAATAAAAAATTAGTATTTTAAATCCAGAGAAAATAAGGTTATACGTTATACTATTTACTTCTTTCCATAAATAATAATATCTATGTCCTTCCAATAGACCGTGCTTCCACATTGACCATAGCCTGTCAGTAGAAGAAGATCTATGTCCTTCCAATAGACCGTGCTCCCACATTGACCATAGCCTATCAGTAGAAGAAGAGGTAAAGAAATTTTAACATAAAAATATGTTTTAAATATTTTTGTGCTTAGTTTGGGGTCCATCATTTGTTGGATTTGTTGGGGTCCATCTGTAATACCGAGAGGTCTGGAGGAGTTAGTCAATGTTTTTCTTTCTTAATAACCGTGTTACTATCCCCATTAGGTTGCGTCATATTAGAAGCATTGTCTTAACTCAGGTTTCTTTAAATAATACCAATTACAGTGAAAATAAAACAAAATAAGCATTGCAGAGGATGAAGCCTTGAAAATTTTATGTAATCTGAAATCGAGTTTTTAGGCTGCTTTTCTATTTTTGAATCCAGAAAAACATCACCCATAGTAATAACACCTCTTTCACAGGAGACTTTGTTATCCTTTTTTCTATAAACAAGCTTTAGCTTCTAAGATTAAGTACCTCCCAAATGAGTAAGATGAATTTTCATTGGCTTCCTCTGGCCTAAATTTGGGTCTTCTCCTTGCCTGGATACTTAAGCCGTTACTCCTTAATGCTACAAAATACCATTCTTTCACTCTGGGCTCCCTTATAACTTGGCCAATGTTTTGAGTGCATCAGCAGCATTTGATGCAGACTTGGGAACTGGCATACCTGATAGGAATGTGACCCTTGATACTGCCATAATAGACTTGTCAGGCAAAGTGGCTGGATCTATTTTTGAAGAAAACTGAGACTCTGAGATCTTCCAGAGTTTCACTTCCCATACCTGTCAAAACAAAACTCATCACCTACAAATTCCTACAAACCAGGAATAAAATATTAAAAAAAAAAAACTTATACCCTAGTATGCAGGGCAAATTTTTTTATTCTAGTCTACATAGCTGTGCCCATCTAACAGTCAACTTTTGTGAAAAGTAAAACTACAGTTCCAATAGAAAAAAAAAAACATCTGGATCCAATTGGACAACAATCTGAGGAAGATGAAAGTTCATCTATTAACCAATAGTCAACTGAGAGAATGGATCCCATGAAATTTGCACCTAATCTGTAAACACAGGGAGAACAGATTGAAAACAAAGTTTCACACTCATCTAACTGATTTTTATGATACTATTTCCATTTAAACTGTTTATTTTCAATAACATATTACTATATTGAAATTTCTACCACTTTGATACCTCCTTCTCTTCTACAATTAGAACACACTTCATCAACCCCTGACATTCAAAAATCTAAAGATGGGTATTTTCTGAAGGTTTATGAGGTGAGGATTTGATCACATCAGGTGAAGTTGCAAGAGCTTTACAAAGTATTTATTGATTTGACCACATGGGCAGTAGTAATTAGAACACACCTGGATTCTTTTGCCAACAACAATAGGTTTTGCCTGTACAAAGACATGCTCTCCCAGAGATGCTGCCCTCAGGTGGTTGATATTGAGCTCTATGCCTGCAATTCTCTGAAATCCTGAAGCAATATGTGCTCCCATGCTGGCCAGCGCCTCCGACACCAGAGCAGACACCCCTCCATGCAATACCTTGAAGGGCTGTCAACCCAAATCAAAAGAAACATAAAAAAAATAAATCCCAAAAAAACCCATTGCTTTGACTCAAACAGATTTTTTTTGGGGGCAATCATTTTTGAACAAAATCAGAATCAGTAAAATTTAAGAACCCACCTGGCAACACCTTTCTGTGATTGCAAATTGTCCGGAAACACAGTCCCCAGAGATAGATAGAAGCTTGAATCCAAATACCTTGAGAACTGCATCTGGAGGGTCCAATTGCGTGTGGGATTCTGCCATTTTCCCACCTAAATTCTTGCTCTTAACGATGATGAACCTGTTCCTTCCGAAGACGTTGGCAATTCACTTCAGTTTCACCCACTACTTCTCTGTTTCTCAAATCCCCTCCTCATTGACTCATTGCATAGCTCTGTTTCAGCAAAACTGACCGCTACACCTAACAACGAAGGCTCACAAATTCACCTTAAACAAGTTCATGAGTTTGGTAAGCCAAACGACAGAAGATTAAAATAGCGGTCAACGAATTAGGATTAAAGCAATTCTTCTGGATAAGAGCCTGTGGTATGCGAAAATGTGTGACCTTGCTGTGGATCATGTGAAGAGATCCACAAGCAAGAATATAAAATTGGCAATGGAGTATTCAGTCGCTTTCAGAGTTATTAAAGGGGCCAAGTGGAGAATTTTGTAGGAAAAAATGGGCCGGCCAACGAATCTGACAGTCTACTCAATGGAGTAGTTGTTACGAGTGGTTGTATTTAGATAAGAATCCACTAAGAGTTGAGGGTGAGTTTTATTTTTTTACTTTTTAAAGTAAACAAGTGTTATGAATGAGACAAAGATATATATATTATAGATTTTTGGGAGGTTAAAAAATTAATTTTTTTTTAATGATAAAAATTTAGGTAGTAGGGTAAAGAAGCTATTTTTAAAGTCTAACTAGAAATAAGGATTTTTTTAGTTGGGAACAAGTAAAAAAAATTAATCTGTGATAAATCATATTCGATAGTAGATATTATAAAGATATTATTAAAGGTGAGATGATAATCATGATAAAATGGCTTTTATAAGTAAAAAGGTAAAGTAGTTTTTGATGTCCACAAGATCATAGGTTATACTAGATAACCTTCATAAAAGATGTTATTTATCTAATATATGATTATCCAACCTGTTAAGATCCTGCTATAAAATAAACTCAAATAACACACTCTCACACGATTGCTTGGAAATAAACTCACATAAACATCATATTAATATAATAGAAATTTGCATAAAGGAACAATCTCACAATAAGACAGAATCGCAGGCCTCTTCGAGGGGGCAACCTCCTTCAATACTTCATTAATTTGCAAAAGATGGTTACATTGGTGCCTTTTCGGGTATTTAAGGAGTTTCCTTCCAAGGTTGGCTTACATGCAAAATGCCACCTAGATTACATGCATAATGCCACCCGAATTACATGCATAGTGCCACTTTGAATTACATGCACAATGCTACTCGAATTACATGCATAATGCCACATGAATTACATGCACAATGCCATCTTACCTAACCTATCTACCATGTGTTACATAAAAAGGGTGCCATTTGTCATAGGCACTACCTAAGCTAAAACTTAGAACATTACAAAATATTAATCATGGGTACTACCCACGTTCACTAGGAATTATTACATTAGGGAAGTTATTACATTAAGGGTTAGGATGAGATCCTAACACAACCAAACTTTGGTTATTGAGTTATAGTGTACAATTCTACTCTCTATTGAATTCGAATCTTGAACCTCTTATTTGGAGTTTCAAAGTCTTATCGTTATGTCCATCAAAATGTACATTCTATTCGAAGATTTAGAATTAGATCGAGTGGAAGTGGGGATTGAATTCACTTTACTCCATGAGTTTTCTTCCAAAAGATTTTTTTCTAATCATGTTCTCTAAGTAGTCAAGTGAAAGTGGGGATTGAATTCACTTTACTCCATGAGTTTTCTTCCAAAAGAAAATTTTCTCATTACGTTCTTTAAATTAGGGCTACAAGTAATGGATAGTGGTCCTTGGTTTAGGGGAGAGATACATTATATTTAAGACTACAAAGTGTGAAATTTTTTATGGAGACGTAGACTATTAAAACACTTATGATGTGGATGAGGCATTTTGGAATTTCATAACAACTTATCAATAAGGTGGTTTTGAAGAATATTGGAAACACTCGAAGGAGTTCAATCAAGAGAGAGCAACTACTAAGGAGCAAAGCCATGTTGTAAACATCCAAATATGTGTTGCCATGATATTTCAAAACCTTAGTCACAATCTATTAGGATAAATCTAAATTCGGAGAATGGGATCAATGGGTGGATTATGAAATCATTGCATTCTAATATCATAAATGTTATGACTCTGGAAACATGGCAAGAGATTGTAAAGTAAAAACAATGGAAAAAGAGAGAATATTTGGCCCATGAGATAAAATTCAATATGAACTAAGAAGATCATAACTGTAACAACCCAAGTTCTGCCCACTTGGTTGTCCAAACACCCCAAGTCAACCAACTTAGTTGTCCAACATCAGAGGTTACACTAAGAGAATTTTTTTCTTTTATTTCGATTTATTTTTGTTTTATTTTCTAGTATGAGCATGTTAGATCCATATTCATGAGTTTCATTCTACTACAGTCGAAATACTCATGAGATTGATATTGGCCAAATATTGTGTAGTTGCCCATTTTAAACTTCACTCTCCACCCGAGTTCCTAAGTTTAGGTAGGGGGTTCCTTTTCCTTTAAGGCCCATATCACCTAGAGGTGTGGCGCATACTTTCCCCATATCTTGACATGATCCCAAGTACTTATGTCATGAAATACGTAGCGCATACATGCTCGAGCTAGACGATAAACCATTTTTCTTGGAGTACCATCTAGGGTCTTACCAATACCCTAGTAACCACTTGATGTTTTGTGTTGATTAACCAACATGATATCCCATACCATCGTGTTGTCGGTATTACCTAGTCAAACACAATTCACCACTCATCACTAGTAGGGATAACCTAGAAGACATTCCCATACAACCCTTCGTTACCTCTTGTTCTAACCTTTTTTTGTTAGAAGTATAGTTAGAGCCCTGATTTATGATGATTGCCTACCCGCAAACACCATTAGTGGTTATCTTACAAGATTGTCCTCCTCACAATATTGAAAAAAATCAAGGTTGTCCTACCCACAACCTTGGGTTGTGAGATAAGATTACCCCTTCCACAATATTAGAATTTCTTAGCCTAAGGTTTGTCTAAGTCTGGTTTATTTGGAAGGGTTTATCTATGCAAATATTTACTACTGAGTACGGTTTCGTAGTTGCTCAAAAGTTGTACTAAGTTTTAAAATATTACCATTTTTCGTTTGGCTACTCGGATGTTTTACATTGAGGAAGATTAAAGATAGAAATATTATTAGAACATTGCAATACAAACTAAAGAATCCCATAATCTACTGGAATAAATTTATTTAGGATTCCTTATAGTTAATTTTTCATTTGGAGTAAGTGCTACACTAAGAATTATATCCACAAATCACTTTCTTTTATTACTCCATAGAATTTATTAAAAAAAAAATCAAAAACTAGAATTGTCTACTCCACAAAATAAAGTAAGAATGCAACTTCACATTAATTATGATTTTATTATATAATTCAAAATAATTCAATAGAATTTTAGTATTTCGTTGCTTAATCTAAAGTAAATTACACAATTTGTTCAATAAAGTAACCTCACTCCGCCTTACCCACACTAACACATAGATTTGTTTAAGTAAACTCATATTCACATTATCATTTTAAATTAGCTACGTTATGAACATCATACACTTATAACAATATCGATTCTTTCACAGAGTTATAGTATTAATAGAGCTTCTAAGTACCTAATTTAGATTTGGATTTTACATTACCTCTATATTTGTTTTTCACTCAAAGACCAATACAACATCGTTTGCCTAACAATATATTTATATGAGTATTTCCATAATTTTTAATGCATTGTTTTCAAACATCAATTCGGTTTGAATCCCTACACAAACGAAACTCTTTCATTTTTACTATTTTTCACGTTTTCGAAATCATTATATCACTAGGCGGGTGATAGTTTCCCCAACCATCATGAATACTTCCCACTACACAACTTATCTTATCAATATGCTACAAACCCTATAAACTACTTTGGACAGGTAAGTCCTTCAAATTATAGTCTCTTCCAATTCTCTATAACATAGTCAAATCAACAAACCTTGTTACGTGCAATTACAGGTTCAAGTTTATTGTAGGAAAAGATATTACAAAATTTTAATTATATTGCTACTCTTCAACCGAAACCAAACACATCATACAATTGTTTAAAGCATAAAAGAAAACATTCTATAAATTGTTGTTTCCCTTAGCCGCTTGCTTGTTCTACATATTCAAATAGTTGTTCATCAATTTACATAGAGTTTAAGAGCATGCAGATATATAAACCATGTATAATGAGAAATATTTACAATAATAGATTTTTAACTCAAAATAAATCTTCATATAGACATAATACATCGTTGAAACAACTTATAAAGAAGAAACGTAAGACTCCTCCTTGAGTGCATGCCTATTCAACAATATTTTAGAAGATAACGATTGATCTACTTTTCCATTACATCAAAGGATGTTCTAGCTATCATATAAATTCTGAGATTTTACATTTTTCTTAAACATTATATTAAGCACAATTTCAACATTGGATTTGGCATCACCCACATTTTAGGTTCAACATTTTACTAAGAAATCTCTATCAACATCTATAGTTGGCTTGTATCGTAATAGTATAACATTTAACCCTTTATGCCTGATGCAAGCTATCTTCCAACAACAAGTTTAAGTCTATGGCTTTATCTCCACCATGCTCTAGTTTTCAGATGAAGGTTTTTGATGACATATCAAGTGGTCAGAGTGATTGAGCTAATATGAAATGCATCTATTCCTAGCATGCAAACAAGTTTTTTTTTTCTTTTTCCATACAACATACAAGAGTTCAAAAATATCCCATCATACTATGGGCTTTCAACACAACATGCAAGTCACATCAGCATTTACCACACAACATGCAGAAGAAAGAACAAGCTCTCTCATGGACTAATAACTCAAAACCATAACATATCCATATTTTTATTTTAAATTTTTCCACACCCATTCAATACATGCGTCTCCTTTTCAATCTAAACCACACATGCATAAAAAATACAAGTTCTCTTCAGTATTTACAAAGGAGAGAATATACATTAATCACATACAAACATCATATATCAAATATTCTCACACATGCACAGGAATAATTCTTTTTCTCTTCCATTACAAGTAAACATTAACCCAATTCATATGTAAAAGAGAACAAACAAACAATTTAAGCAATTTACCAATTCAAACTTATTGATTTACGCAGTCCATTGTCCTTGCTTACCAGAACCCTTCGCTCTTCATTGTCTCTCCTTGTCAAAAAACACACCAGACTAGCTTACCTTCCATTCTTTCTCCCTCTTCAATTTTAAGAAATATCCCCCTCTTCCCTGCTAGCCAACTCTCGTTCGTTGGAGATTCTTTCCATGTAAAACTTGCCAAGTGTAAAACCACACCATCCACGTTCAACAACTTTGGCTAAGTAATAATTCCTTGAGTTGACGATAATTTTCAAATGGTTTTCTTTTTGTGTTATAATGCCAAAAAATTTATTTTGCAAACATTTTAATATTAATTTCATTAAAATATTAATGGTTATGGTATTTGGCATTCCTTATTTAAAATAATAATTATTATTTATTGCCAATGCCCTTATATTATATTTTATACTTATAGCTATATATGTTATATATTATATTTTATTAGTTTATATATATATATTTTTTATAAATAAATTCCTCAAAAAAACACCGCATAAGTATAGGATTATTATTTGCCTTACTTTTTTTTTTTTTATTCTCTTTTAGATTCCTAGCACAAAAATAGTTATACCATAACTCCATTTTTATCTTTGGCTCCCATGCATTTAAGCATCTTCATTGCCAACCAAACATCATAATTTTATAATTTGACAAGCATAAAATATTCCTACAAATGCAGCTATATGATATGCATCTATATGGACCACTGGTGAATGCATTGCCTATAGGGTTTTTTGCCCCTATAAATCGATAAGTACACCACCGCTCATAATTTCTCTTGACTTACCTTGCATCAGATAATCTTGTGGTCCATTGAGAAGACATCATTCTTTTGCATTGTCCTTGCTAGTACAATACATGTCCTTTGCATCCACATATACATTAGTAGTATCTCATCCTTGTAGATAAATTAGGTATATAACAAAGTAGAGTTTTGGAGGGTTATTACAATATCATAGTAGAATTTGGACTAAATTAAGGATTTTCACTTCCAAGAAAGTGGAAAATTAAGCCCCTTTGCATCACCAAATGACAAAGGCCATTATAGTTAACTTAGATCAACCATTAAAAGAAAAGAATGGCATAAGGTGCGAAGAATTACAATGTGCAAGTTTAAATTTAGGAGTTAAAAGTGTGAAGGAAGATGAGGAGGCAAATTTTAAAGCAAATAAGGTGAAAGAGATCAAGGTTAATCTAGGTAAATTATCTTTATTTTCCTGAAGTAAGTATAAAATCCCCTCCTTGCAATAAAAATGGAAGTATAGAGTGTATTCCTTGCACTTTAGGGTTTCAAGAGAAGTATAATAAATATATACATGTGGAGGCTATCCATGGAAATTTAGGGTTTCTAGGGCAGCATAAGAAAGTACTATGGAGGATCATTCTTATACTTTAGGGTTTCCAAGGCAACATCCAAGGTGTTTAAAAAATCATAAGAAAGTAATTACTATGGAGGATAATCCTTGTTATTTAGAGGTTTTGGGGAAACATAAAGAAGAAAGTGTTTGTCAGGTTATTCCTTATATTTAGATTCTCAAGGATAGCATAAAACTTTAGAAGATAAGCCTCATTATGAACAATATGAAAAAAATAGAAGAGATTGATGGAGATGAAAGTGTTGGTAGGAATGAAAAAATAAGTGCTTATGAGGCTAATCCTTGCATTTTAGATTCTCTGGGGTAGAATAAATATTTAGGAGCTAAGTTTCATTATGAACAATATGGAAAAATAGAAGAGATTGATGAAGGTGAAAGTATTCATAGGAATGAAAAAATGAGAGCAAGATCCTTAAAGCAAGAACAAAGAGAGAAGAAAACTCAAAGGGAGATCAATTCAGGAAACCAAAAGCAAATACCGCATGTGCTAACAAGAAGTGGGGCTAATCCCACAAATAAAAATAAAAAGTGAGGATGAAAATTATATTGTGGAATACTAGGGATATGAATAAGACCCCTAAAAAGAAGTTATTAAGGAATTAATAGGTTCTTATATACCAAATTTTATTTTAATACAAGAAATAAAATTAACTACTTAGAGTTGTAAGGATAAATTCAAAAAGATTTAGAATATGGGAGATTGCCTAATAGTCTCTTCCATAGGAAATTTTGGAGGTATTGCAACAATATGGGACAATGCAAATGAGATAGACAATTATTAGAAGCAAAAAAATAATTGGGTTGCTAGTCTATTTTGTAGGAAGAAAGAAAATACTAAATTTAGGTTTATAAATGTATATGCTCCAACTATAGTTATTCTTCGTGAAATATGTTGGAAGGATCTTAGCATATGTTTTAAATACAACCTTAGTGCCCTAATAGTGGAGACTTTAAAACTCTGAATAGAGGTTCAAGGTTTGAATCCTATAGGGTGTAGGGTTGTACACCATGCTTTGGTAACCATAGTATGGTTGGATAATCATATATTGGGTAAAGACATGAGGGTCTTCTCATATGGGCAATGGCCTTGTGGATGTTAAAAACTACTTTACCTTTACCTTTATAATTGTGATATATGGATTCTTGAATGATACTTCAACATAGTTATATCTCCTTCAAAAAATAAGGGTGGTACTCCTAGATGGTCTAAAGCAATATAGGATCTTGCTTCATTTATCAATACAAATGGTCTTTGGAATGTTATTTATTCAAGCTTTTGTTATACATGGGATGACAGACACATTGGGAAAACTCATATGGTAGAAACATTTGATAGAATTTTCTTATCCAACACATGGTTACAAATATATTATACAATATATTTGGATATTTTATTACAAGTAGGATTAGACGACCAACCCATTCTCGTGAGATTTTATTTACAAGATAACGGTCATCCAAATCCATTTTGCTTTCAGTCTATGTGGCTTCATGACCTTGATTTTTTCTAGATGGTTATGTTATGGTGGGATGGAGAAAATTTTAAAGGATTATGTCTATAAATATTTGTTCAAAATATGAAATACCTAAAGGGTCAATTGAAGATTTAGAATTACAAATATTTTTAGTAACATATTTAAAGAAAAGAAGGAATTTGAATCCAAGATAAAAACATTTACAAGAGATAATTGAAATCAATGGAATGGACCAAGATACTTATATGCAAGAAAAAAATTACTTTATGATTACCGTAATGTATTGAAGGGGGATTTATATTTCTGTGGTTAATTTTTTTCTCAAGTTTTGTTTTTGTGGTTTTGTTTTATTTCTGGTTTCTTCTGATTATTGCTTCTGCTGGCAGGCTTTGCCTTTTGTAATCAGGTTTTGGGTCCCTGTTCAAACCCCTTTTATTCTAGTACTTTTAACTGATCAAAAAAATATATATTGAAGGGGGAGTTACATTAGTTGCAAAAATCTAAAGAGAGATGGATTAAGTAAGAGGATAGACATACCAAATATTTCATGCCATAACCAAAAGACATTTATTTTTTCATTGTATAAAAAATATTTCAACTCTACATGGAAGAAATATTGAAGAACAAAAATATATTAGGAAGGAAGTAATTAATTATAAAACATTTTGTCAGATGTTAGGCAATATGAGGAGGATCAAGGTAACATTTTGTAAAATATTCTATCAATTATTACACAAGGACGAAATAGACATTTGATGAATAAGATCTCCATGAAGGAGCTACATGAGGTAATTTTTGCACCTAGCCTCAATAATTATTTTATATTTTTCTTTCAAAAGTTTTTGTATTTATTGAAGAGTGATATGTTGGTTGTAATTAAAGAGACTTGAAAAAGGAGGCTACAATATATGAGATCAATGTCACATTTATTATATTGATTTTCAAGAAAGGAGAAACAAAATGTATTAATAATTTTTTCCAAGAAGCCTAATTTGTAATATGATTTGTAATATCATTTTAAAAATTATGGCAAATATTTCAGAGGTACAAGGTGGTTTTATTTGTGATAAATAAATGCTTTATGGTGTAATTATTACACAAAAGGCCATATATTCTCTTCATTCCATGAAAATACCATATATACTTATAGAATTAGATATGAACAAAGCATATGATATGATTTGTTGGAGTTTTCTACATGGCATCCTAAAAAAGTTTAATATTGATGAAGGTTGGTGTAAATGGATTAGATGGTGTTATAACACTTCAAAATACTCTAGTTTGATCAATGGATACCCTACTAGGTACTTTGAATCATCTTATGGACTCTACTAGGATGACCCACTATCTTCTTAGTCATTTATTATTCTCTAGGAATTATGAACTTTTCCAAAGATAAAAAAGAAAAAATCAAAGGTTTACAAGTAGCAATGGATGTCCCCTCTAAATATCATGTCTAATTTATTGATGATACTTTTATTTTAGGTCATTCTTGGATCATAAAGGCAATGGAGTTGAAATCATTATTATCATGTTATGAGAAGATGATTGGACAATTGGTTAATACTATAAAATCTAAGATCTTTTACATTAATAATGCCCTAGATTTACAATGGATTATGTGAATATTTTAGGGTTTAAAATTAGAAAAATCTCCATCAACATATTTGGGTATTACTTTATCTCATAAAGGAAAGAAGAAGGACCTTGTAGTACCTCGATACTACCTTGTAACTTTTGCAAATTGTGAAGGGGCAGGTGATAGAGAAATTAGATAAAATATGCCTCACAATATTTTTCAAAATATGACTATGGAATAGGGGTTGAATTGCTTGTAAAAACTCACTGATTGGCTCCATGTACTAATTTTCCTACTGAAGAAGACTAATTATCTCAAGATAGAGATTCACTAGATAGAAAAACGTTAATATACTAGTAAATATGAACAATTTGCTCACTAAACTGGAGTAACTCACTCAAATGGTTGCAAAGATAAATTAAAGGTACATATCATGAGGTAAATCTTCTAGAAATTGATATTTTGGCATGTAATTATATACCAAGTCAATTTGGAAGCCTTCTAAGCTTGTTAGAGGCATATAATATTTGGTGATGCATCATTTTGCTAAATATATCTCCAAATCTTTAATTTTACTAGGAGTAATTGTTTCTCACCCTAGGTAATTCAAGGGTAAACGTTTACTATAAATAGGGACCTACGACCCTCATTGTAATCATATTTTAGCCATGAGAATTTAAAGCTACACTATAAAACTTATATTGTGCTTTAACTTAGAGATTACAAGCAATTGACAAGTCCTTAGATATTCCATTAATGGCATCGCACTCCTAGTTTTGCTAAGCGAATGACGATTGTAGCATAGCCCTTCTAGCCCATCTTGTCATGTGCTTATCAATTTATAATTTAATGAATGGATGGACATTGATGTTGTTCAACTTCTCATGTTATTTGATTGCATACTTTTATCACTATACTTTAAACCTATATATGCTTGAATCACTTGAACCCTTGAACTTTTGTTCATTTTTATTTTTTTACTTTACTTTTTTATTATTTTATTTTCAATGAAGGTTAGTGTGGGAGTATTACATGAGGATAGTGGAAAGCTAGCCTAAATTTGGAGGTTGAGAGGAGCCATTGGTAATCCATCACAAATTTGTTGAAACTCAAATTGGGCTACAAGTCTTCATTAGAAGTCATGACAATTCCCCAATCAAACATATTTTCTAGCACGTCCAATAGGACCAACTGTTATTTTTCTCAAAATTCTACTTAATACCACAAATGTTATGATAAAATGGCATTTATAATTAATGAAGTGACTGGTTCAAAATTGAGTTAATCCATTTTCAAGAAGCAATTTGCTCCAAAACTCAAAATGATTCGCTCTATTTCAATGAAACACAAGAAAATTCACTAAGGCTTTTAAGTGAGTAGTTCAATTGAAATTTGAAAGGATTTTGCTCTATTTTAGCAAGTAATTCACTCAAAAAAATTGCACTTTTTAGGTTGAATCTAGAGTGATTTATTGAGGCTAAGAATTTTATTTTCAGTCCCAATTTCAAATTGACTTTAAAATTCATCATTTTTTATTATTTGGACTCAAATTTTAAAGGTATTTTGCAAATGGTAACTTTGACATGAACTTTAGAATTTTATAATTTCTACAAAGACAATGACTTGAATGAAATTTGAGGATCATCAAAAACTTAAATTTAACCTTGTATATGCATCTATCATAGACATGAAACACTTAAGGTAGATTCAAAGTAATTCTAAAATAGATCAAATTAGCAAGCAACTCACTCAAAATAATTGAGTGATTTGCTTTGAAACAGTAAAATTTCTCCAAGACAAATTTGAAAAATGATTCACCCCAAATATGAGAAGTGACTAACTAGAAAAGACAAGTTTCTTCATTTGTTACTCACAAGAAGGATATTTTCAAGGATGATTTGCTCTGAGAATTTTGCTTGGAATCCTTCTTGCTAATTTTTTTTCCAATTCTATAATTGGTTAGTGAATCAATAAAAAATAATAAGTGAATCATCTGTGTTTTTCAAGAAAAATTCTCTACATGAAAAGTTTTCAAAATCACCTTTTGCATATTTTTGAATCAGCCCAAAATTATGAATGATCACCATGATTTTGTGAGTGAATCCCTCCATTGGCATTTTTTTTTTGGACCCCAAAATTCTAGCTGAGTAGGTACTTATGAGAAATCTTATGAATACATGATTGAAGCTTATAAAATGGGAAAATAATTTCAAATGACTGATATCATTTCATACCATTAAATAAATATGAAAGGAACAAACCACTACATGGTTGCACCCAAAAGATGAGTTTGAAGAGATTTTAGTTTCAAATTCTACCTCATCAAAATATAAAAACCCCATGGCCAATCTAGTAAATCAAGGCTTTATACCACCATAAATTGATTACTTAAGCCAAAAAATAAGTTATTCATCTACTCCAGCCAATTAAACTTGATCCAATATGGCTCCAAACTTGACATGTACCTATACTCTTTACACGATACCTCTTAATGTTCATAATCAATTCTATGCTAGTAACCCACCATTGAACTTTAGCATACAATGCATCCCTAATACAAGTATTTCTTTTACCTAAAGTTCACCTAGATCCATTTTATTAAATACAACTAACATCCCTCTAGGTCAATCTTCAACTCCTAATGTAGGGTCTCTAGGGATAAATTTAAACCTTACTTAAGACACTCAAGCAATGATTAGGCAAATGGGGTCACAAATATCCCAAGGAAACACCTAGGGATTAAAACTACCTCTGGTTAGTCAAGCACAATAGAACATTCAAGGTCCATTTCCCCAAATTTAACAAATCCTACAAATAGATCTACTCTATCCCCCATGTAACAAAGTATTTATTTACCTCTAAATAAATAGTGGGTTTACCATAATCCACTCCATATCTGTATCATTGATACCCTCCATACCCACCTCATGGATATGTAACGTATCCACATCCTCAATAAATAATCTATCACTCATCTCTCTATAATGAACCCCAATGCTCCTCCTTCTCCTCCACACCTAGCTAACCATTGACAGGCTTTACTTACCTTAATTGATCTAAATTTGAGAAACTATAAAAGTCAATCTCTAGCTTATGATGTGGAAACTATAGACAATTATAGGATTGTGCCTAAGTTATTTTATTATGGGACTAATGAATCCCAAATATAAATTGATAAGTTCACAATATCCTATAGGGAGTGTCTTCAAAATGAGAAAGCTTTACTGAAATTAATGACTAGGGATTTGGTGGGAAATGCTCTTGATTGGTTTGCATCCTTACCTAAACATTCCATTGACTCCCTAAATAATTTTGTTAGGAAATTAGAATAAGAATTTGATGATGATATGACTATAATGAAAGCAATGGATGTCTTTGTAAACATAAGACAATCCCTAGTGAATATGTTATTGATTTACATATAAGATGGGAAAGACTTAAATGTCATAAAAATATCAATTTAATTGAAGAGACTACTACTATGATGTTTGTAAATAAGCTTAGACCCTCTTTTCAAGCTAAAATTTAGGAACATAATCCTTGTGGTTTGCCTTCCCTTGACAAAGTTATTCATTTTGTTAATATTCTTCAACATAGGGAAAATAAGAAAGACCAATAAGGCTTTAAACTTAAAAACCTAAGAAAAATGTTGTAGGGTATGGGTTTTGTGATGTAGCTATCCAAGATACCCCTCATGAATAGATATAGATAGAGATCTTGTGCATATATTAACTAAATATGGGATGGCCTTAACTAGAGAATATGATGCCTCAATGGACACACAAAGATATTCTCCAAATATACCCACCTCCTAAGTTGAAAACTATCATATCAATGATATGTTTGAAGCTCTTGTATGGAATGATGCTAATAAGTTTTGATTTTGGCATGGAACCTATGGTCATGATAATTCCACTTGTGCTAATTTGTGAAATTTTTGCCTTAGGCAAGCCTTTGATCCTAATTTTCACATTGATCAAGTTAACAATGATAGGATTGCATTATTTCATGAAAAGAAAAAGTCTCTTGAAGAGGTTTAGCCACCATTGTAATCAAAGGTTAGGTATATATAGCACCCCATTCACCAACCATGATTAATAATATTCCAATCAATAGAAAGGAGTGAATCAAAATCAGAGTCAAGATTTTAATTAGGGTGGCCAACAAAACTATCAAAATCAAGGATACAATTCTAATCAAGGCAACCAAGGAGGGGGTCAAACTTATCAAAATAAAAATGATAATCACTACCAAAATAAAAATCCTAGACCTAGAAATTTTCAAAATACCTCTTAAGTTAATCAAGTGGAGAATAAATATGTAGTTAACCTAAAGTGACTCAATATGTCGATATTTTAAATGTGTAAATAGAAAAAATTCCATCTTTGAAATAAATTGTTGCTATTACTAGGAGTGCACCTTTGTACAAAAAGAGGCAACCTTCTAAATAAGTAAAAGAAAAGGACAAAGGAAAAGAACATATTCAAACAATGATTAATCTAATATAATTGATAAAATTCCAAATTCTCCATTGATCATAAAAACCTACTACAAATACAAAAATATAAAAAATGTACAAAAAATTCCTCAAAAAACCTGAACCTAGTCTATGAAACCTATCATTTATAAAAATAGTGAAATAATGTGACCATCGCTTAAAGAAATAATCCTAAAATACATAACAAAAAAATGACATGACATTACCAAACCCAAATAATCATTACTTAAAGTAGTCACGAGTAAAACAAAAGCATAGGCTATTATTAGGATCCTATCCTAACATCATTATGTAAATATTTTTATTTAATATTTCTCATTATGTAATTTTTATACTTAGTGCACATGGGCTGCTATGATGTACTTGGAAATTAGTAAATACGTAATAATTTCTTTTATTAGGATTTAACTTGGGTTCCTCATTTGCATGTGAATTAACCCCTGAGCATTAACATTAAGGAAGATAAATATTCTATATAAAGACAAAGGTGGAAATAGAATGTATCAAGTCTATTTTTTCAAAATTGTACTAAAGATCTACTTCCAAGGAATTTTATCCCTTGAAGAGGCCTATGATATGATTTTTGTGATTAATAAAGTTGCTATATTTCTATTCCATATTTCTCAAGCACTTTGTTATTTCCCTTTTGCATTTTTTGTTAATTTATACAATTACTATTGTGAATGTGCTTGATTTGAATTGAAGGTTCCTAACAAGTGGTATTAGAGCACTTTATAAGATTATGTTACGTCATAGTAGAAATAGTTACTGTCCTACCATCTCTTCCCTATTATCTTTCATTCTATACATTTAAGCTAAATACCCTACAAGAAAATATCACAAGTTTTTGTTTTTGTTTGTAGTGGGTTAGGTTAAAAACCCAGTGTTGGGGATTCTAAAATATGGAGTTGTCATTTTTGGTTAAGTTAGATTTTCAATAGAGTGTATTATGAAGTGATAGGTGCTCGACACCCAATACTTAGGCCTTATACAACACTCATACATGGCAAAAAGCTTCCACATAAATTTAGGTATATAAGAAGGCCCCCCTAGGAATAGGAGAAACCTTTAGACCTAGGAAGATATCAATCATTTGAATTTTATGGTGCATCAATAGGTAGTTAGCAATAGGAAGTTACTCTCATGGTACACTAAAAAATGGATAGTGTAGCTATGGGTATGATGGAACCCTCCATAGTTAGAGCTATGAGATATTGGGTTAGCCATTAATCATGATTGAGAGAGTATATAAGAGAGCCCATGGAACCAGACACACCTTAGCCCAGATTTTCCCTATTGAATCTATTTTTGGTCCTTCCCTAGCCAAAGCAAAAGATAAAATTTGAGCATATTGTAATGGTGATTACAATCACCACATAAATGGTGGTGTTAAAATCATTTGGTGAGACAATACAAAGAACATACATAAATAGTCAAGAATACAAATAAAATAATCAGTTGATTGTTGTTAGAGTAGGAAATTGTCAGTTGCTAGTTTTATAGTGTAGAAAATACTTTGTTTAGTTTTCTGAACACTGGTAGTGCAAAAAAGTCCTCTTTGACCACCATAATTCTTCATTGGTAATAGTCAGGAAAAAATGTTTGGAGGCCATAAATTACCATTTTGTGGAGTAGTCCATTGTGATAATATATTTGAGCTAATCATCTTGATATATAGCACCCATAAGCTTTTTGATATGGCTAAAATTCATCATTTTATGGTATTAGCCCATTTTGAGTTTACCATTTTTCTATATAGCACCTATAAGCTTTTTTAGGAACCATACGGTACCTAATAATGGCCAAAGGTGTCAAAGGTGCGTAATTAGAGGAATTAGGCAACCAAATGAGTTAATTTTAGTAGTAGCAAAAATTGAAACAACTATTTACTACCAAATTCCATGAAGTTGAGAGTTGTCTATTGGGTTTTGATATCAAATATGGCCAACTAGGCAACAAGGGTTCTAAAACTAAGGTAGGTAGTTTAGAGGGTGAAGTATGCAATACATTTCCCAATTATATGCCCAAGCTAGATTTTCCAAATTATAATGGAGAGGACCCCACTAATTGGTTATATTGGGTTGACCAAAATTTTTCTCTTCATGATGTTCTTCAAATTCTAAACCTCATAATAACATCCTTAAATATTGAATTTGAAGTCCTTCAATGGTACCAATGGTTGATGAATATGCATACATATCTCTTGGGCTAAATTTGAAACTCGTTTACTCACTTGTTTTGGAACTATTAAATATAAGGATTCCATAGGAGCCCTAACCAAGTTGAAGCAAATCACAACAGTCGAGGACCATCAAACATTGTCTAAAAATTTGGCAATCCACACAGGAGGCTTGAGTGATAATTTTTCTAAATTTGTTTTATTTTTGGGTTACAAGAAGATATTCAAGTTGAGGTAAAAATGTTTAAACCAAAAACCATGTTGCAGGTAGTACACATAATTTTATTGATCCTTGGGTGGCTAAACAAGTAGACTACTACATATATTTGTAGAAAGGTAAAAGTCACACATGCTCATCCGTAGACACTTGCAGACCTGCATAGACACTTGTAGGATTACATAATCATTTCTAGGCATTCGTAGGCCATAATAGGCCATCCTAGGCCATCATAGGCCATTTTGGCCCATCTTAGGCCATCATAGAAATTTATAGACCATCATAGGACACCATAGGCATTCATAGGCCATCATAGGCCATCTTAGACCATCGTAGGCCGTCATAGTTATCCATAGGTGCAAAACCTACAAAACTATGCAAAATGCATCCAAAATACCTTCTATTCACAAGAGGGCCACCTACTAGCTCCCTAAGGCCACCTAAGCCCTTTCCTACACCTAATTAGGGCCCCCATGGGACCATTCCCTACAAAAAACCTAATTAGGCTAATTAGGATTCTAATTTGCAAGTGACTTTCACTTAAAGTGCACTTTATCATTAAATTGGGTTTAATTAGGGTTAAGAATCAAATTAGTCCTAAACATGTCTTCACACATGTGTGCACCCCAAATTAGTTAGAATATTTTCTAGAATACCTAAATCAAACCTCATCTAACCTAGGGATTAGCTAACTCTAGTTAACCCTAATCCTAGCTCACACATGTGTGAGGATAGGATATTTCTCTTAGGGCATATGAGAGGATGACTAGGCATGCCACCTCTTAAACCCTAACTTGACCATGATAGGACTTGACTCTAGGGTCTAGTACACCTAAATCCCCCTTACCTTTATTTCCTCTATAAATAGTGGACCAATTCCCTCATTTATTTATCTCTCTTAATTTTAGCCAACATACACAAAATCTACTAAAATTGTGCTAGAATCCTTTTTGATAATTCTACATCTGACAAATAATAACATACATCACCTACAACCTGTTCAGATAGCAACTTTACAGTAATAGTTAGCAACAACTCAGTTCACACCCTGACCTATGAACCTGAGATCTAGTTTGGATGTTGCCATGCGAACCAAATAGATTTATAGCATCAAATCAGGTATGTATCAATATTAAATACTTTTTATAGCATTTCCATCAATTTTCTTCATGTTTGAGTCGATTTGTATTCATAACTACGAGGCTTGGCCAAGGCAGGCCCCAAAACACACTAAATCCCTTTTTGTAGGTCCAAAGCAGGTACAAAATGATAGAATCAAACATCACTACTAGTGGCACATGCACATAGAATCCCACCTTCACTAAGGGCACCGAAAGACACTAGAAAATGTTCTCAAATTCATGTGGAAAAAGGGATAAAAACCTTCTCAAGAGGAAGCTCATTTTGTAACCCTATTTTATATCAATAAAATAACATTTAGCACAAATTGGTGATTTTCGTGTGTTACATTCTGGCACACCTGGTGGGACCCCCATGAAGGTTATTTTAGACTTGTCTTTCTAGATGATCTAACTCAGTTTTTATAGTTTTATTTTGCTATTCTAGGTACTGTGAATGTGAAACAGAGTCCAGAAAAGCCTTGAAATACATCTCAGACCAGCTTGCTTATTTCCATGGTTTCTAGAGTAAATTTCTTTTTCCAAAACAACATTTAGATCTAGTTTATCTAGGGTTAGTTTCTCTTTTGAAAAGGTATCTAGTTAGTTGTTTTTGCTTTCACCTCAGCGGTAGCAAAAAAACCATCACACACCCACATGGCATGCATAGTGGTGAGATTGGACTTCATACCCAATCCATTGCTCAAGACCAATGATGTTGGAATTCATCTCCTTCCACCAGCTCACCCCATAGACACCATAGTAGCCCCCAAGAGTGGTTTTTTGGACTTCATCACCCTACTCTTGAGACTAGTTTTCTAGAATTCATCACCAAAAGGGACCTTTGAAGTAGGTTAGGATTATATGCCTTTGTTCACAAGGCTCACATAATTAGTGAATAGGTAATTTTAATTCTTGACTAATCTCACCCAAGAGTGAAGTGACCACTCGTTTGGGCTAGTAGCAGGTCTTAGACAGTACCACCTCTTCTCGTGAGAGGTTTATGGACTCATTAGCATATTTTGAGTTCCCCCATTTGGTTATCATATTACTGCACCTTTCCATTCAGGTCACCATTTTCCTATTGAGACACCATTCTATTTTGTGCACCCTTGGGTGTTGCAGGAGGTTCTATGCCGATGACATTTTCATTATATCTAGAGTTAACTCCACTTCCCATGATATAAAATAGAAGTAAAAAACCAACATCATAACACACAAAAATAAAAACATTTATTTTTTGTATTTAGCATTGATTCCAGTTACACTTTTTTTTCATGCTCACAAAATTGGTTTCAACACATTCACCTATTAGCAACACATCTGTCAGTTGTCTATATCCTATCACTTTTAGTTTTCTATCAAATTCATTGTCTGGATCTAGTTCGCATAGCACTATGCGAACTAGATGTCTATAGTGCTAGATCACATAGTGACATGTGAACTCTATTTTGAGACATAGAAACTTCCCAAATTTCATAATGTTACCCAAAAACCTTACACAAAACACACCCACAACTTCATATTTCTATTTTTGGATAATTTGAGCACCTAATTGCACTACACAACACCATGTCTATCATCACTCACAATAAAGTGCACAAACAAGCGCACCTTGAGGAGGAGGCTTCTTGTGCCACCTCTAATCAATCTACTCCCCCTCTCCCTTCATAGGGGAAGCTCCTGCACTTACACCTAATATAATTACAAGTTTTGAATCACTTCACATATGCATTATGTCACATGGTGATACTTATATCTCAAGCAACATGCTTTCCACCTCATATAGCGAATATCATCCACTTCTTCCCCGCTCGCCCTCACCTAATCCACCTTCCTCATTTTGTGACCATGTCATCTACACCACTCTAGGAAACCTACCTATATTCTTCACTATTGATGAGGAAACTCCACCTACCTCACCTACCTTTGTGCATCCTTTCTTCTAGAATATATCTCGTTCTCTTTTCGAGAATGATTCCTCCTTACTCAATCATCCTTAGACCAAGGGTGCATCATTCACCCCTACTATATGGATGATCTTAGATCCCTTGTCTTCCATCCTGAGCACTCATGTGCCCTCATCACAACTCCATCTACAATAATATTTTTTGTAATAACAATGTACCCCACCCACATCATCACATCAGTACACTTCCCAAGAGTCGCAAAAACCATCTTCCCAACAATCATTATTTCCATATTTTGATACATCACAACTGCCTTCTCAATCACAACAATTCCAATATAAAAAATATTAGCAAATCCTATCTCCACAATCCTTTGTGGACACGTTCACCACACCGTCCTCTCATATTTCTATATCTGAGGTCTACACTCCTTCCTCGTCATTTCTTCCACCTACATTCACCCCTTTAAGAATGTATGGCATGCCATATTCTGCTCCTCCATCTTCATCTACATCCTCCTTTCGACTCCCCCCACCTCCACCATTTCAGGCTCCACCTTCCATCCCCTTTTCTACCTATGATCCACACTACCCATATTATCCTTCTAATCTCCCACATGATTCTACTAAACTTGACTTCTCCACTCTTTGCTCATATAGTCAAGTGCAGGTACCATCATTTGGTACATCATCTTGCCCACCACTTGCACCATTTATCCCAAAACCACTACCTCCACCACAGTCTGTACCACCCACCTTTTTCACAACACCTCCTTCTTGGTCGTCATCCCTCACTGTGCAACCATTATAGCAGAACCTTGTGCAACAACCACAAACCTCACAACCACAATGTTACTATTACCAGTAGATGCTTTCTCCATAGCAGAGTGTCTCATCCATAATCAACATTTTAGACCTTTCAACAACCAAATCCATAGGAATACCTGTAGTACATTCCTACCTCATAATTAGAATAAAAATAGCTTCAATATCCTCCTCATTCTCAATATATGACTACTTCATCATAATTCATCACACCTCGATCACCTGAACTTCACCTCTTACAAGAGGAAGTAAAAATGCTAAATATTCAAACAGCTAGTTATGGGCATAAAAAACGCACATAAAATGAGCTATGTAATGAACATGTTCACCCATCAGTTCCTATTTCTCCTTATCCATATCACTTTGAGATTCTAAAGTTTGACAAGTACAAAGGTAAAGAGGACCCACGAGAACATGTTAGTAATTATTGCTTCACCTATTATCATCTACATAGTAGTGATCCCCTCATGTTACATACCTTTGCTCTCTTCCTTGGGGGACAATCCCTTGATTGGTACAACATGCTCCCATGCCATAGCCTATTCACATTTTAATAGTTGGATAATTCATTTATGAAACACTTCTCCTTCAATATCAAGAAGAAAATTAACTTTTTGGATGTCTACACCTTACGATAGGCTGATGATGAACCAACCAGATATTTTATGTCATGATGGATATTGATCATCCATTAACTATATCATAGCCTCTCATCCACTGATCTAGCCATGTTATTTGCTAAAAGCTATAATAAATACATCTCCATACCCCTACAACTTCATTAAAATCACACATTTGATGAAGCAATTACTCAATCCAAGGTCATAGAGGACATCAAAGTCCAATCTAGCAAGATTAAGCTTAGAAAAAACCATCTTACAACTCTAAATTTTGCTTCAATCAAAATGCACCAAATCAACCCTTCTCAAGACTGCCATAAACTAACCAAGTGGAAGTAACTTATCCAGCTTTGTCATCGATCTCATGACCTCCCCCACCACAACAGTAGTTTTTCAAATCAATTTCCCCTTCCATATAAACCATAGCAAACTAATAGTCTTCATCCCCAATTTCCATAGTGCAATTTGACTCCACTCTCTGAGCCCTTACCAGTTGTATTTTAGATATTATAAGATGTAGGTCATATCACCTTGCCATATATTTTATCTATTGATTTGAATCAACCCAAGCCTTATGGATATATTGAGTAGACCTTCTACACATACCACTAATAGTATGACCACGATATAGAGTCTTGTTTATCCTTTCGTAGCCTATTTCAAGATCTCATTGATCAGGGTACCATTCAGGCTTCAAACCCTCTCACACCACAAAAATAAAAATTTAGTATCTATCATAATCCACTACCAACACACAAGGGGACCAATCCCCAATGAGCCCAATCTAATTTACAAGAATAATCTAGATAGGTTAATAATGTTCAACGTGATCCCCCTCTCATGGAGTGGTTGGAATGATTAACCTCACCACTCATACCCAGTGCTATCCACCATGCCAGGACATACCCCTTCCTTCACCCCTAATACCGTTCACTTCTCACCAATCCCCTACAACATCATAGGCTTCAACACCCCTACCACGAAACATCATCACTATTCATGGTAGCCTCATGCATCAGCTACACAATACCCCTACTAGGTTGTCTATTTTTGATCTATTACAACAATCTCAACCCCATCATGAGGTGTTGAATGACATCCTTTGATCCATTGAACTTGAAACTCATGACACCAATACCTTTGTGAATTTTGTAGGGAACATACCCCACTACATGTAGCCATCCATCAATTTTCATGACCATGAGATTACCAAACTCGTGGGCGAGGGAGCTGATCCTCCCCTCCATATCCAGGAAACTATCAATGACATCACCTACAAGTGTGTCCTCATTGATACTAGTTCCTCCATTAGCATCATCTCCACTATTGCTCTTCATCACCTACACATTCTACCTACCCACTTTGCCATGCCATCCCTTGACCTTCACACTTTCAATGGTTCTATGCGACCCACAATAGGTTCTATCATCCTACCTATCCATGTAGGCATTAGGACCATCTCCATTTTATTCCATGTTATTCAAGGTGAGATGTAATATAATATCTTTCTTGGATGGCCATGGATCAGAGACATGCAATGCATTCCTTTCATCTTGCATCATTATCTCAAATATGTGTATGATAGACTTGTCCATTGTGTTCCAACCGATGGTGACCCATTCAAGTTTTGCAACATCATTGACCTCCCACCAAGACCTTCATCATCTTCTACATAGATCCTCCCTATTTCTTTGCATCATCAAAAAAAGACCTCTACACCTTCTCCCATGACTGTTTCACCTCCGCATAGTTCATCAGGGACACCCACATGTCCCTTTACATCTTCTTCTCACATACCTTCATACTCCTCTATGGATACACATATTCCATACATACCTTTCTCACCACCTTCATTGTGGCCTCCTCCTCCCTCCCAGACTTCTTCTTCCATGAATCCACCTCTCGTGTCTGTTCTTTTTTTACCACCATATTTGTGGCCTCCTGCTCGTCTCATCCATTTCCTCCATAGAGCCCCCTCTTATCCCTACTCCTCAAACACCCCAAATTTCCTTCCATTCTAAACCTTGGTATTTTATATCTTCTCAAAACCTGACACCTAGAACTACTCCCCTCATCTCGTAGTTTTTGCACGTGAGTCATCCAATACCTTCCACTACAGTTGAATATCATGATTGAAAGTAGTGAGCCTCTCACCTTGATGACCAATTATTTCATCTCTCTACTACTAATATCTGTGATTCCTAACTCTCATCTTCATCCTTTGATTTAGAATCACTACCTCATTCACCACTTCGTATGTCATAAGTCTCCATATTTATGATGAATTTCGACCTGAGCGAATACAATGTACATGATGCTCGTGTGCATCATCCTACAATATAATCTACCCATGAATTTGGCTATCCTTCAACCTCAGTTTAACCATTGGTACTATATTTTCCCTAGGTCCACCAAAAAATTGTACCAACTTCATCTATGTAGGTCTAGACTCATCACTCCCAATAGTTGTACCCCCATCACTACAATCTAGTTTTTGTGGTACCTTAGACCACATGTCCAACCCACACTTTACCTTACGCTACCTTTGATATTTATATTGGTGTGGATTTATACGAGGATGTTATGAGCAAGGATTATGAATGCCTATCAACCCTCACATTCAATTACCCATCAATAAATCCAGGCTAGGATATCACCCTACAATCATCCATACACTCAAAGATGAGATTAAATATCTCTCATTGAATCCTCCACCGATTCCTAAAAACTCATTGGAGGATTATATCGATGCTAACATCCTATATGAGAGTCCTTCTCCTAATTCTACCATCAACATCCTATGTAATTTCTTCTAGGAAACACCATTTTTGACACTACCACTACTTACTGCATTGAGAATCTAGTCAATATATTTGCTACCCTTTCCCTCACAATGCCTTAATCAAAGCACACTTTTTCACCTCCCCCTCCATCACCTACACATTCATTCATGCATCCACATTGTCGATGACAAACTCATTGTTCTATAACTTGATCTCATTATCCACCCATGGTGGTACGTCCACCATTAAATTTTCCATGTCTGTCACACATTCCAAAGTCTTCATATTTAGACTCATCCTATAATACCATATCCACTGCCTCCATTAACATGATTGACATTGATTTATTCTCCACACTTTAGTATACCTCTCCTATGAATTTCACTAAGGTACCAAATCTGAACTTCATAGACTTCACACACATCTCCCCTACACCTTCTTCATTTGACCTCTTACTATCATTTCCCATATTGTGTGCTACCAACGTGCCTTCACCCTCCACTCCATCTCACTTTCTATGGTTCAATCATGTGGATGTATACATGGATGATGAATTATATTTACTTGAATCCATCGATGACCTCCATCTTATTCCTATCCTTTCCCAGCTTTAAGACGGTTCCCACATGCTTATAGAGGACAATATGAATGTCGACATTGGTGATGATCCTAATAATACCCATATAATTAAATGTTTTTCTAGCCTCTCCTTAGAGGAATGTGCCTCATTCACATATTTACTTAAAGAATATATCAGAATTCTTGCCTGGTCCTACATGGACATGCTTGGACTCGATCATGCATTAGTGGTTCACAACCTCACTCTTGATGAGGATGCCAAACCCGTTAAATAGAAATTACAATGCATGCATTATACAGTCACTCTAATGGTAAAATTAGAGCTCCAAAAGCTCCTCGATGTAGGGTTCATACAACCCATTGAATACCTAAGTGGGTGTCCAACATGGTTTCGGTACCCAAACCCTTCGACGAAGTTTGCATCTACACCAATTTTTGATATTTGAACAAAGCTTTTCCCAAGGACAACTTTACCCTCTTAAACATTGATTCACTAGTCGATTCTATCATTGGCCATAAAATGATATCCCTTATGGATTGATTATTTTGTTACAATCAAATCAATATCAATCTAGTTGATCAACACAAGACATCTTTCACAACCCCTTGGACAATATTTTACTACAAAGTCATGCCCTTTGGCATCAAGAATGCTAGGGCAACTTATCAACGTGCCATGATTTACATTTTCCATGATTACATGCATAAAATCATGAAAGACTACATCTATGACCTCATCGCTAAATCAAAAGAATGCGCTCAACATCTTACAGATCTTCGTAAAATATTTGATCACCTTCTCGAACATAATGTGTGACTAAACCCAAAGAAGTGCATCTTTGGTGTCACTTTAGGTAGAATATTAGGGTTCATTGTTTCTCAACAAGGCATTGAAGTTGAACCCAACAAATTCAAAGCCATCATCAAGATACCTCCATCCATAAATCTCAAGCAACTACGTAGTCTACAGGACAAAATTCAATCCATTCATTGTTTTATTGCCCAATTATCCGATAAATGTAAACCATTTAACCACATTTTACAAAAAGGGGTTGCCTTCAAATGGGATACCAACTGTCAACAAGCCTTTGATTCAATCAAATCCTACCTTACATATCCATCATTTCTATCTTTTCCACACCCGCAATTACCATTCTTTTTACACATCTGCTACAAATTTTACACTCGACACTTTGTTAGCTCAAAATAATGTGATCAACCATGAGTAAGCCATCTATTATATTAGTCGTATGTTGGTTAGTTATGAAACATGGAGAAGCTATGCCTAGCTATCATATTTGTGATACAAAAACTATGCCACTATATGCTTAACCATACTACCTTGTCATTGCCCATGATAATCCATTACTCTACATGATGAACAAGAGTTATCATAACTCTCGCATTGCTAAATGAATTATGCTTCTTACTAAATTTGACCTTGAATTCATTTCTCATAAGTCCATCAAGGGACAGGTCATCGTCGACCAACTCATCGAAGCTCCATTTATTGAAAACCAACCACTCCTTATTTAGCTACCTGATGACTCTATCTTCCACATCACTTTAGCTGAGGAATATGTCAAACCTGAAGTACCAATCAATATAACACTCTTATTTGATAGATCCCATTGCACTCACATTGGGGGTGCTAGAATCACATTTTCACATCTGATAGGGAACCTCTCTCATTTTACTTCAAATTAGGTTTCTTGTACAAATAACAACACCAAATATGAAGCTCTAGTTATTGTATTAAAACAAGTACTCTCCATGCACATTAGACACATTCGAATCATCAGTGATTCCATTCTTGTTGTAAATCAAGTCAAGAAGATTTTGTAATGTCGCTACTCTGTCCTCCAAAAATATAAAAAAATTACCCAATAATTACTCACTCAACTTAAGTGGTATGATATCGAGGCCCCCCCCACTCCTAAAATTGTTCTTTTGATACAATGGTATCCTTGGGATATTTGATACCATAAAATACCCTCTTTGACACAATGCATGTGTCCATCCATACTTTAACACAATCTACTATTTCACCTTTGTCCCCCATCGATGATGATGACATCCATGTCATCCACACCAAATCACATGATCCTTGGTTTTCTCAAATTAAATATAATATCAAATTAGGCTTTCTTCCTTGTGAATTATTTCATGCTCATCATCAAGAATTTAAACAAAAGGTGATTCATTACACATTACTGATGGCATCATTTACCACTGTACTCACGATGGCATCCTTCTACATTACCTAAATCCACTTAAATATCAACGAGTAGTCCAAGAGATCTATGATGGAACTTGTGGTGGCCACTTTAGTGGCATAACCATCACCAAGAACATTTTACACATGGGCTGCTACTGGAAAAAAATGGAACACGATTGTTGTAAGTACATTAAACAATGCATCAAATGCCAACATGCTAACCTCACACACTTACCTTCACAAGAACTTTAGCCAATTCAATCCATGTGGTCCTTATCGCAATGGGACCTAGACCTTATTGGATAAATCTCACTTGCTTTCTCGAGCAATCATAAGTTTATCATCACTGCCACCAAATATTTTTCAAAGTGGGTTGAAGTTATCCCACTTGTTCAAATAATAGGACTCAAATTCACAATATTCATCACTGATCATATCATTTTTCACTTTAGAATTCCATCACAAATCATCTTTGACAATGGCATCCCTTTCAAAAAAAAATGGTTTGTGCCCTATGCATCGAATTTAACATTCACCATAGCTCTCTACCCCATACTACCCACAAGGTAATGGCCAGACTGAAGCTACTAACAAAACTATTTGTACTATACTTCAAAAAATAGTCAAAATCTCATCGTGATTGGCATAATTAAATTCCATTGGCTTTGTGGGCCTATCACTCAAGCATCTATACTCCTATCAGGGCAACACCCTTTTCTTTAGTCTATGGCATCAAAGCCATTATACCCCTAGAAATTGAGATACTTTCTCTTTGTATCTCTATGAAGGACTTCATTGATGATGACACTGCTCGTCAAGCCAGGCTAGATCAATTAAATCTCTTAGATGAGCATCACATCCATGCAGTAGAGCATACACGTGTTTATCAAGACTATATTTTTTGTGCTTATGATAGTAAGGTACACTAGCATGAATTTAAAATTGATGACTTGGTTCTCAAAGAAAACCAATAAATCAATAGTCAACACCACCAACGGTGAGATAAATTCACCCTAAATTTGTTGGGTCCTTACATTGTCACACAAAAATTTAGTTATGGTGCCTATTGATTGGCCAACCTCGAAGAACTCATAGAGTCTAAACCTATTAACATTATCCACCTACGCACATTCAACTCCTATCTAGTCTAGGTACACATCACTAGTGGTTGCACATACTATCATTATTATGTTGTATATATCATCTCACTCACATATTCACAATACACATTACACTAACTACACACCTCATACTTTTTATTACACAACAAAAATACTTTTGCTTTATATGTTATTTTTATGCTATTGGTACCTTTGGTCTTGCAGGTTTCCCATTTCCAGTTGTGACACCTTTGTAGAGACATGTTGCTTCAGATATATTCCCCTAGCATACCACCATCCCATCATGAAGGACCTTTTGATGCTCCCTCTAGTATCGATTATCTTGATTGATATTGTAATACCGCCCAACCATGTTCATTTTTGTCAATCGTTCCTATCATCATATTCAGCTCGTGATACATTACCTTGACCTCATTCACCCAACCATAGGAATTCCTCATATTCTCCTAACTCTGGTGATAGCCAAATTTCTCACTCCTTCTTCACGAATAAGGAGGAACATTCCCACCCCCATACCCTCACGCATGAGGCTCATCCCCTCATCCATTAGTTGATAAATGAGATTCTTATCTACCAGCTTCATCAACTCAATGACCTCCACTTGGCTACTTTCCTCCTAATAGGTGAATTTCACATACTCGCTTACAATCCTCAGGATTACCTCCACCAATACTGAGTAGGATGTCATCTTATGATCAATCCCTTAACTAGCATATTTCTCAGGTCATCCCTTTGTGTGTTCATTCATCTTAACCACATCACTCCTTACAACCATCCCACACACCACCTATTCTCTATATGCCCCTATCCCAATTTCATGGTATTTAGCTTCATCCTACTCCACCATCAAACCACTAATTTCAATATCCTCTCCCTTCCCCTCATCCATTATTATCTTCACACCCCGTATTCTAATCCCATATTTACACTGGAATCTTGTTCCCCACCTACCTTAATTCCATCACCCCATCTCATTGATATCCAACATATCCTCTCCTGACTCGACCACCTCAAGTTACACTTGAGTCATTGTCAATGTCATTCCCCTCCACATCGTTCTACTATGATCCATATTTCCTCACATTCTTCCATCCTTGTTCCTCGCTCCCATACACACCCTCCATCGAATTCCAGGTCCATGGTCCAACCACTCAGGCCTACCCCACATCCCTCATGCTCATTGCCACCTGAACCATACATTTATCCCACACCTATAATTTTAGAGCCACTCTCCCACACTTTTCACCAACTTATGCACGCAGGACTCCTCAAATTACCAAAAATCTATCCCATTGACCCCCTTCACCCCAAGCTAAGGAATTACAAGGAAAACTAATTTTGCATTTACCATCGACAACCAGGGTATGACATCGACCACCATCACACCTTTGAAATACTCATTAATAACATGGTATATGGCACACTTCCTCCATGATCCAAGCACACCACCTCTTCTATATTTCTCTTTAGTGCACCTCCTCCCATACCTCACCCCACACCATCACGTAAGTCTTTCACATCCACACCCCACTATTTCTAGGAGATATCCAACTACAAAAATTATCAGAATCATAGTTGCATTATCGCGCCACCTAGTCACTCACGTAAACCTAGTTATAAGAATAGAATTCAAAAGACAGGAATCAAAATGTTGCACAACTAGAACATCAGGAAATTAATTGACACAAAATGGAAATGCCAAAATTCGAGGGAACAACTGTTGAAAATAGGGAATATCAAAAAATGTTGTAAGATGCAGGGATCTACTCTAGGTTTTCAGCTAACATGCATTAATCATTACAAAATGCAATCTAACACAGCTAATAACATGAAATATAAACTGTCAGGTTCCTGCTAATTTGCTGCAGCAAGAAATGAGCAAAAAACCTATCAAAGTTGTTCCTTCTCCTGGGCCTGGAAGTGGCCCTTGCTCCCTAAACTAGAAGAAGGTGGAAAGAAATATTCTAAACTATCTAAATATCACACACATTCACTCAGAATGCCAACAAAATGGAAAAATTGCACCTTTATTGATTCTGTAGTAGCATTACAGTAGTGCAGGAAAATGCCTACAAAATACTATTATGCTACAATAAAAACAACTTATCTATTCTAGAATTCTTCTACACCTATATCCTATATGCTCAACCAAATGGGAGCTAGGTTATTTATATTATTCTATTATAATGTTGATATGAGTTGTTTTTGTTCTTCAGGGATGCCATCAACTATTTTAGAACTGTTTTCCTAATATGCAGGAATTTGTTCTACTATAGTTTATCCATTTGCTTTGTTGGGCTGCAACCATTGGGAGAAAGGTGTTGGAGGGAGTAAACAACCCCTTAGACAGCTGAAACCAACCTTATCTCACCATTTTCCATTATCTTGACCATTTTGTGGCTGATTTTGACCAAAACTGTTCCTGCTCCGCTCATTTCGGAGCTGCTCCAGAATATCAGGTAGTATAATAGTTCCTGCGCTTATCCGTGCATCCGATGCATAGGAAAGTGGTTTTGACTATGTGAAAATCCTCCTACCATTCTCAGAAGACCTATTCCACCATTGGCACATGCTGGAGCTGACCAATTCCAAGCCATGTTGTGTATGCACAGCTGGCTGGAATTTATATGGTCAATATTCTGTTTCTACATAGTCAGCTTAATTTGAACAGGTTTTGGCACCCTTTTTAGCATTTGAATTTGTTAAAAAGGTAATGAAAGAAAATGGAATGATTTCAGAACCGAATACATATCAACACCTATTATTACAACTTCAAATAAATCCTAATTTGCTAGATAATTCAGTTGAAACAGGTCAAAAAATGCAGAAAAATAGTCAAAATAGAATATATGCTCTTCAACATTTAGAACATGTAAATGCTAATACATAATGCATTCTATCACCATAATCAGCATAAAAACATAACATAAGGTGTTTCAAAGATTTTATAAGTTATCAAAAATAGTCCATGGATGAGGCAATTCCCAGCCTCATCATTTCCCCCAACTTGTTATAATGCATGTCCTCATGCATTCTGTGCAGCTACAGAGGCACAAAGATCTATGTCAAGATATCTTTCATGATACTTCCATAGTCTTCCCCCAACCTTATAATATCCTCTGTGCTCATTTATTTATCTAAGCCATTCTTGAAAGTGTTCATCAGGTTGTTGATCATTGTCAAAGAAATAAGGGACAAGAGTGATGACTGTGGGTGACCTGTACCTGAGACCGATCCATTGTTCCTTTACCTCCAAGATGGTCTGGATAATACTTTCTGCTCTTCATCTTGACCACAGCAAGTTGTTTGGAGAGATGGGCTCCCTCTTTTGCAATGATATGGGTAATTCTCCCCATCTACTCTTGCATGTTGATAAAGCATCAAAAAAATATTCTGCACAGAAAACCTAAAAATGAGTCATACACCTCTGAAGATTGCCCATATACATATTTTTGATCCTTGTATCTCTCATCAGAGTATAATGCTAGTAGGTGGAATCTCTATGGTTAATATGAACAGGTCTGATGAGTAACACTACTTGTAGCTCCATCTCCTTACTTACTTTATTTTCCTGTTCCCAGTGAATTTGGTTTTGCAATGTTGACATAAAAGCCCTTAATTGGAGATCACCTATAAAGATGTGTGGCAAGAATATCACTTCAGTTGGTAAGAAGAAGTTATGTAAGAATAGCTCACATAACAGGTTCTGTTGGGCTACTGAACTCTACCAAAATATTTCTAAAAACTCTCTAGGAGTTTCCAGCTTATGAGGAAGACCAGAAGCAATTCTCATTATTTGCCATCGGAGATATTTCTCTTTCAATATCAAACTATAGAATCTTTTCGGTCTCCTACACTGCACTAGACATTCTGCAATTTGGCATGTTTCTTGTACCTGCTCCTACAACTTACTGATGTCTACATTTTTAGCTTCCAGCTATTCTTTTAGAGGTTTTAAGGACAAGATTTGTGTCTCCAGCTTATGACACTGCCCCATCCAGTATGCTATATCCTCATTGTATTTTGTTAATGTCACTGTATCTGGAGGCCTAATTATAGGTTGCATCTGTGGGATAATATTTACTTGTATGCCTACTTCTACTGTTTCAACAGTGGGTAAATCTGTTTGTACCCCAGTTTTTGCTATTTCAACTTCAGGTGTAATAAATGAAATCAAGTCAACAGAAACTTGAGGGGAATGTGGATTTACCTCTTCTTGTACTTCTATCCCTACATCAATATTTGTTGCTTGTTCTTCTTGTTGTTGTAGGTCCTTAGAAGATTGTACAAGTGCCCCTGAATTTTCATGCTCTGTTCTATCCACATCCTGTTGGGCTGTTTGTGTGGCCACTCCTTCTATATCCGCTTCCCTTATGGGTGAGTTTCTTTTAGGTAAGGCTACATTTCCATGTTCTACAACTAAGTCTAGAAAAATGTTGGCCAATTCATTCCCAGAATCAGATTGAGGGGGTTGTTGCTCTAGAATTGATAGTCTAGCCTTTATTGCTTCTATTTCCTACCATAATTTAGAAATGAGGTCATATTTTTCCTTAATGGAGGCCTCATTTTTCTCAATCCAACCCATTTGTGTCTTGATGACACTTATGGAAGCATGTAACTAGGTTTGCATGTTATTTTCTTCTTCTTCTCTTATGGATCCTTTGTCAGAACTAGAATCTTCAGAATTCGAATAGTCAACAAGTGGGATTGTAGGCATTTCTGCATCTAAATCTATTATTGTGCCTACTCCTACATCTTCTGGACCTGTATATTCATCCTGGGTACCTGTATTTTTAGATTCCTCCATGAATTCTTCTTGCAATGTGTCTTCACCAGACAAATCAATATGTTCTGTCAAATCTACATGTACCATGTTTTCTATTGCACTAGACTTCTGAAGTCTTGAGGACCTCCATAACCCTAGAGCAGGTTGTTTTTGTTTCTTTGTAGATTTTGGAACAGAGCTTGGAGATTCTGGAGCAAACTCTGGTTCAGATATTTTTACCTCCATCTGTTCTGACTTGCTTGAGCTCCCAAATTCTTTAGTAGATTGTGCTTGGAATACTGACACATTCTCTAAAAATGTCACTTTCCTCTTTTTCTTCTCAGGACCAGCTGTAGATTTTCTTTGTCTTCTGGTCCTTGATGATGGAGGTCCTTCTGGAGAAGGGGGAATTTTGTTCCTAGGGGGCTCTTCATCTTGACTTTCCTCCTCAGGACTTCCACCCTCTACCTCTTCGTCAGATGCAGGTTCAGGATCTTCAGTTTCCATCTCATTCCATGCAGAGAAAAATCATTCAAAACTTCTAGGGTTTCCCCTAAAGTGATGTTTGTAGATGAGCTTGATGAGCCCATGGTGTTTGGGAGTGCCCTTTCCTTCCTGGTATTTTCTAGCCATATTTTTCAATTCCTGGTGAAGGTATAAGGGAAGATTTACCTTGACCTCTGGGTTTGAATGACCATGTCGTAAATGACTCAAAATTTTGACATGATGTCCAGACAGAATAGGAAATTGTCCATCATAGGTTAAAAATCTAATAACCCACATAGCTACATCATCCTAGGGAGGTGGTATACTAGACCGTTTAACCCCTTTGTAGACATTCTTATTCATTAAAAATTCAATTGGTCTGTCTCCTTCTTCCCTAAACTGGTTAACAATTTCTACTAAAGCATTTTTACCAGTTTTCACAATCTGAACTCCTTGCAAAGGTATTTCAGTAATATGGCTAAGAATTTTTGGAGTTACCTGGATGGTCATGCCGCTAATATGGACCTGGTTGTTTCTGAATGTCCGAGCGAACTCAGCTGCCAACCCCTCAGAGTATCCATCGAACTTGCTCAAAAACGACATGAACCCACCTTCCGTGAAGACCCGTAGGGATTCAGAATCCTTTTGCAAATACTCAATATTTTTTGGTTCAACCCTATTTTTCTTACCCCCCATTGTAAATTTCTTGTGCTCTGTGTATTTTAGCCCTACAAAATTCTGGCAGCAGAAGTTATCTCCAATTTGGAATGATCAATTTCATTCGAAGGTTATGTTTGGCTTTGAGAAGTAAATTTTGGCAACACAGGAACGACTTCAAAACGTGTCTAAGAACGTGAATTGGACACATGGAAGAGTTTTATTGTACATAGGAGTCATCAATAATCTATTTTACTACGTGTCATTGAATGATTACGGCTTTGGTGAGGTGACGTAGAATAACCAATTTTACGGAGAAGTTTTCATGCCTTAAACCTTGAAACCATATGCTGCCTCGAAACCTGCAGTTGAAATTCGTGCTCTGTTTCATATTTCCAACCCCAATGGTGGAAAAAAACTTGGGAGGCCACGTGTTACTTTCAATTTCCAACCATCATTCTGAAACTGTTATGAGCAACATTCTTATTCCGGAGCGTTATCATGCTGAAGCATTTGAAGGCACCGGATAAAAGTTTTATGCCCTTTTCACATCTTCCATTGACTAGATGGATAACTTTTTGAATTAACCTTATGTATGCCTCATATACTAACTAGGGATATTATACACTACATACTAGACATCAACAATGTTCTAAAATGAAAAAGGCACATACCTGATATAACCATTTATCCACATTTGTACAGATGATTGTTCCTACTGATTCCTAGCTAGCTCTTCTACTGAATAAGACAGGTGCAATCTGAGAAACGGTGAAACAATGGTTGTGAGAAAATATGGAACAATGATGGTGGGTCCAAATGGTGAGTCATTAAGGTAAACATGCCGAAAGACCAGTTTTCATGCAAGCCTAATTCAGAAGCACCTCAAAGAGGTTTTCACTTTCTGAATTATTCATTTTTTTATCATTTTTTATTATTTTTTTATTTTTTTTATTTTTTTTTTTCAATTTCTTTATGTTACTCTATTGAGTCCGGTGTGGAAGAAGTGTTTTCTTCCAACATGTGTACATCCAAGTTCTCCACTTGCTTGAGAAACTCCTCCTTCGTTAGTGGTTTATGATATATCCGAAGATGATGTCCATTAACCACCAATTTTTGTCATGAATCATCAATGGGTGAAAGGTGAACAACTCCATTTTCAAACACTTCCTCAATCTGATATGGCCCAAGCCACCTAGTCTGCAACTTCCCAGGAAAGTCTTCATAGCGAGAGTCAAACAACAAAGCCCAATCACCTTGCTAAAATTTTCATTGTTGAATGTGACTGTCATGCCACAATTTTTGTTGTGCTTGGATCATCTCAGTCTGGTGCAATGCATCCATTCGTAGCTCATCCAATGCATTGAGCTACAGAATTCAGTCTGTTTGTGCCTATGACAAATCAATACCTACATCCAAAGCAGTTTGAAGAGTCAGTAACTCAAATTCAATAGGCAAAAGAGGCTTTTTACCATAAACCAATTCATATGGTGTAAATCCAATGGTGGATTTCCAAGTAGTGTTGTAAGCCCAAATTGCTTCAGGTAGTTTGTCCAACCAATTCCTCCTATGGGAAGCTATGGTTTTGGTTAAAATTCTCTCTAATTCCCTATTTGTTACTTCAACCTGACCATTGGCTTGTGGATGATAAGGTGAGGATTTCCTATGCTTGATTTCATATAGTTGAGTGAAAGCTTCAATAACTCTTGAAGTAAACTGAGGTCCCTAATCTGTGGTGATGGATTGTGGGGCTCCAAAACGTAGGAAAATCTGTGAATACAAGAAATCAGCAACTTTTTCTTCTCGAGCATGCTTAAAAGCATGGGCTTCTACCCATTTGGTTACATAGTCAGTACATACCAAGATATGCACTTTCCCTTGGGAAGGAGGGTCAATGGGTCCTACAAAATCTAGCCCCCACCTCTCAAATGGTTCTGTTCCTATTTGAGGTTGTAATGGCATTTCACTAGTGAAGGTAGGTTTTCCCATCCTTTGGCATGCATCACAATGTCTAACATAATTTTTCACATCTTTATGCAAAGATGGCCAGTAGTAACCAGTACCCAAAATTTTCTGAATTGTACTTTTGATTGAATAGTGTCCTCTTGATGGTTCATCATGACATGCCCATAGGATATCATATACTTCATCCTTGTGGATACACCTATGCAAAACATGGTCAGGACTGCATTTAAAAAGTAAACCTCCTATCCATTTGAAAGAAGAACTTTGCTTGATTAACTATTTCTTTTGTTTAGGAGTAAAGTGAAGAGGAATTTTTCCTGTAGCCAAGTAATTAGCTATATCTGCAAACCATGGAGACTGCACAAAAATAGCAAAAAAATTTTCATCAGGAAATGCATCTTCAACCAACTCTCCTGTATCTGCATTTGGCAATCTTGACAGAAAATATGCTACTACATTAGTTTTCCCTGGTTTATTAACTATGGTGATATCAAATTCCTGCAACAGTATTAACCAGTGAATAATTCTTGCACTAACCAAAGGTTTATTCATCAAGTATTTTATGGCAGCATGATCTGTATGGATGAATACTTGATATCCTGTGATATAATGTCAGAATTTATTAATAGCGTATACCACAACTAAGAATTCCTTCTCAGTGGTAGTGTAGTTCTTTTCAGCTCCTGTCAAGTTTTTACTGATATAATAAATGGCATAATGCTCCCCATTGTCAATTTGTCCTAATGCAGCTCCAATAGCAGTATTGGAAGCATCAATCTGAATATGGAAGGGCAGTTCCCAATTAGGTCCTCTCAATACAGGGGGAGTTGTTAATTTTTCTTTCAATACTTCAAAAGACTTTTGACACTCAGTAGACCAAGTAAATTCAGAATCCTTCATTAGTAATGCAAACATTGGATTGGCTATGGTACTGAAATTGGCAATAAATCTATGGTAGAAACCAATATGTCCTAAGAAACTTCTTACATCAGTTTGAGTTTTTGGAGGAGGAAGGTTTTTGATGACTTCCACCTTTTTAGGATCAACTTTGATCCCATAAGAGGAAATATGATGACCAAGGACAATCCCTTCCTCCATAATTAAGAAGCATTTCTCAGGATTAAGAGATAAATGGTATGTTTCACAACGTATTAAAACTTTTTCAAGTTGTTCCAAAGTATATTCAAAACTATCCCCAAATACTGTGAAATCATCCATGTAAATTTCTACACTCTCATTTGTCAAATCAGAGAATATGGCCAAAACAACTCTTTGAAATGTTGTTGGAGCATTACACAAACCGAAGGGTAAAACTTTGTAAGCAAATGTTCCCCAAGGGCAGGTGAAAGTAGTCTTTTCCTGGTCTTCTGGTGCAACCTGTATCTGATTATAACCACTAAAACCATCAAGAAAATAGAAGAATTTCTTACCAGCAAGGGTATCTAACACTTGGTCTATAAATGGTAATGGAAAATGGTCTTTATGTGTCACTTTGTTTAACTCTCTGTAATCCACACACACTCTCATTTTCCCATTTTTCTTTGGAACAATGACCAATGGAGAAACCCATCTACTATCTGAAATTGGATAGATGAATCCTACATCTAAAATTTTTTCAATTTCTTCTTTGACAATATCTTTCAAAGCAGGATTCAAATGTCTTTGAGGTTGTCTCACAGGTTTAACATCTTCAATGAATATCCTATGTGTACATACATCAGGATGAATTCCAGTCATATCCTTGTAACTCCAGGCAAAATCCTGAACATGTTTCTGTAGAACAACAAATAATTTGGCTTCCTGTTCATCAGTCAGCCAACTATTAATATTTAAAATTTTTCTTGGTTGTACTTCTATTTGTTTAATCCCTGGATGAATAGAGTTGACTGCTCCATACTTGCTGATTAAGGAATTTAATGGATAGTGATGTGGTTGCAGAGTATGAAATACTCTGGATTTCATTTCAAAAGTAATACCTGATGGAATCATTCCTTGCAGAGGATATGTGAAAGAAGTAAGAAGATGTTGGTGCCATCCATGTGGTAGTGTGAAAGAGCTTTCTTGTATTGGAATGGGTGACATATGTTCTGAGGTATGCTCTTCATCCTTCCACAACAAGCGATGAACAATGATTTGATCATCTTTAAGTCCTTCCTCTTGTAATGTTTCAACTAGGACAGTCTCATCTTCAAAAATTTCTCTTTCTGGTGAGTTTATTTCCTCAATGTGTTCCTTCACTATTATGGTGGCCAGAGTGGAAACAGTTTCTTCCTGTTCTTCATCAGATTCAGGAAACCATATTTGTCCAAAAAATTTGGTTGAAGGTTGGGTAGGTGGATAAAGGGAAATATTTTTAAGATCAATGCCATTTGAAATAGTCATTTCCCAGATCTGCAGTCTATAAAAGTAGTTGTAGTGGCAAGCCAAGGCCTTCCTAGAATGATGGGATAGCCATTAACTGAATTTCTAGGCTGCAATACTAGGAAATCTATAGGATATTCCCAAGAAGAAACTTCAATGGAAATGTCTTCCAGTATTCCTTCTGGTTTGGCAACTGACCTATCTACCATCTCCAAAACTGTAGTTGTAGGACTGAGATTATTGAGCTATAGTTTTTGCATTGTCTCTTTAGTCATAACATTTATTGCAGCATCGATATCAATCAACACATTTGGAATCTGAACTAGACCAATAGTGACTGTAACAACTGGACTTCTTGGGTCACTATATTTTGGAGGAACAAGTTTCCTAGATAATAGGTCAGCCAATTTTCCTTCTACTTGCACAGTTTTAGGGAAATATTTCTTCTTTCTGCCAGGTTTCTTAATGCACAACTCCTGAATAGTTTTCTTGATTAATGGCACATCCTTTATTGCTTGCAACAAAGGAAGGGATATAGTCATTTTATTGAGTTCTGTAACCAATTCTGATTCAGGAATAGTTTCAGTCTGATCAAACCTTTTAGGGTATGGTATTACTCCTGTAGGGGGTACATGTTTTTCCTGCTCATTTTTTGGTTTTTCTTCTTTTTCCTTTGTTTGCACTTGTTCTGAATGTGGAGACTCTTGCTTTCCATCAATCTCTTCAATGGTGGGTGGAGCAGGGTCAGGTAAGACCTTCCCTGAATGCAATTGGATATTACTACAACCAAGTACATGAACTACAGTAGTTTCTTCAGACTCAACTCCATAAACAGGAGTTGCTTGTCTGGTATTATTTGGGTTAGCCATAGGTTGAGCTGGAAGTGGGGGTTGTTTAACTGGTTGTGCTTGTTGAGGTTGTATTCTTCCTTGAAAGTTCTTATTAGGAGTTGGCAACAAGTTTTGAGTCTATCCTTGATACCTTTGCTGCCCTTGATATGATGGGTATTGTGGCCCCCATATTTTCCCATATTGTTGATTCTGTGTCCAAGGTGGATTAACAGGATTTCGGGGAGGATGTGACCAATCTTGGGAAGATGCCCAAGATTGATTCCATGGTTGTGAAGGTGGTTCTGAATATCCCCAAGGCATATTCCAAGGATTTTATCCCCAACCTATAGGAAAATGAGGGGCATTCTGGTATTGTGAAAATTTGCCACCTGGCCTCTGCCCAATAACATTAAGTTCTTCAGTTTGAGTTTCCAAAATAGTTTTCAGGTGAGGCAACAGATGACACCTATCAGTTTTATGCTCTTTTGAACATATGCCACAAATAGTTGAGATAGAGGTTCTATCCAAAGGACAATCATGTAGGGCATGCTTATTTCTGCATCTAGGACAATAGATAGCCAGGGGTGGTGAAGAATTGGATTTTGAATTCCTTTCCCCTAATGCGGAATTTAATTGTACAAGAATATCAGTTTTCATGTTAGCCATTTCTTCCTTTTCTCCCCTTTTTTTAAATAAAAAAAAAAAAATCCCTATCATGTTCTCCTTGTTTTGCCATAGGTGCTTCCTCAGTTTTGACTTGTTCAACTGGTTCAGATGGATCAGCCCTATGGGTATGTCTAGAAGCAAGTGCCTCTAAGAGTTCTTCTTGCAAAGATCCTAAAATTTTAGTTGATGAAGAAGATGATTCTCATTTAAGTCTTTTAGGAAGTTCATACACAGGCAAATATTGTGAAGAGCACCTTGGTGGAAAAGATCCAGTTCTGATAAACCTTCCTCTTTCATCTCTTGGCCTATGCATTCATGCTCATTTGCTAAATAAACTAAAGTACAAGTGTCCAAGAACTGTTACTTGTATCAAGACAACAATTCTTGGCCTGCTTACTTCTCCTAACAACACCTAGTGCTCCCCAACAATGGCGCCAAAAATTGATGAGTGTCGTTAATGATTCATCATTTAATCATTATACTTGTCAATCCAGGGTGGTGTCCAATGGCTGTATGCGATAGCAGATGTGAGCAGTTTTAAGGATCAGTTCATTTAGATAATGGATTTATTAGTGGAACAATTAGCTTTTGGGGGTTTGGTGTCACCTCTAATCTAAAAACTAAAATTGACTCCTATTTACCCTTACAGAATGGAAATTGCAGGAATTAAAACTTTGCAAGAAAAGGAAACTATCTACTTTTGCAAAATCTGAATTGACAGAAATAAAATATTGCAGAAATGGAAACAATGGAAAGTAAACTTGCAGAATTGAAAGTCACACTTTGCATAAAGTAAACCTAGTTATAAGAACATAATTCAAAATATAGGAATCAAAATGTTGCACAACTGGAACATCAGGAAATTAATTGACACAAAATGGAAATGCCAAAATCTGAGGAACAACTGTTGAAAACAGGGAATATCAGAAAATACTGTAAGATGCAGGGATCTACTCTAGGTGTTCAGCTAACATGCATTAATCATTACAAAATGCAATCTAACACAGCTAATAACATGAAATATAAACTGTCAGGTTCTTGCTAATTTGCTGCAGCAAGAAATAAGCAAAAAACCTATCAAAGTTGTTCCTTCTCCTGGGCCTGGAAGTGGCCCTTGCTCCCTGAACCAAAAGAAGGTGGAAAGAACTGTTCTAAATTATTTAAATCTCACACACATTTACTCAGAATGCCAACAGAATGGAAAAATTGCACCTTTATTGATTCTGCAGTAGCATTATAGTAGTGCAGGAAAATATCTGCAAAATACTGTTCTGCTACAATAAAAATAACTTATCTATTCTAGAATTCTTCTACACCTATATCCTATATGCTCAACCAAATGGGAGCTAGGTTATTTATATTATTCTATTACAATGTTGATATGAGTTGTTACTATTCTTTAGGGATGCCATCAACTATTTCAGAACTGTTTTCCTAATATGCAAGAATTTGTTCTGCTATAGTTTATCCATTTGCTTTGCTGGGCTACAACCGTTGGGAGAAAGGTGTTGGAAGGAGTAAAAAATCTTCTTAGACAGCTGAAACCAACCTTATCTCACCATTTTCCATTGTCTTGACCATTTTGTGGCTGATTTTGACCAAAACTGTTCCTGCTCTGCTCATTTCGGAGCTGCTTCGAAATATCAGGTAGTATAATAGTTCCTGCGCTTATCCGTGCATCCGATGCATAGGAAAGTGGTTTTGACTATGTGAAAATCCTCCTACCATTATCAGAAGACCTATTCCACCATTGGCACGTGCTGGAGCTGACCAATTCCAAGCCATGTTGTGTATGCACAACTGGCTAGAATTTATATGGTCAATATTCTATTTTTGCACAGTCAGCTTAATTTGAACAGGTTTTGGCACCCTTTTTAGCATTTGAATTTGTTAAAAATGTAATGAAAGCAAATGGAATGATTTCATAACTGAATACATATCAACACCTATTATTACAACTTCAAATAAATCCTAATTTTCTAGATAATTCAACTGAAACATGTCAAAAAATGCAAAAAAATAGTCAAAACATAATATATGCTCTTCAACATTTAGAACATGTAAATGCTAATACATAATGCATTCTATCACCATAATAAACATCAAAACATAACATAAGGTGTTCCAAAGAGTTTATAAGTTATCAAAAATAGTCCATGGATGAGGCAATTCCCAGCCTCATAAACCTTTCTCTTTGTCTTTCTTTCTTTATTTTCCTCCTCCTTCTTGTTATCTGGTATTGTTGTATGGTCACACTTCGAGTGGCTAAATACCTATGCTATACTTCCATCCTTCTCTTATTATCCCTTTTATTATCTAGCATTATATTATGGTCATGCTTTGAGCAACTACATACCTATGCTAGAATTCCCTCCTCCTCTTATTCTCCATTTTGTTATTTGGAATTATTGTATGGTCACGCTTTGAGCGGTTACATATCTATTCTAGACTTCCCTCCTCTTCTTCTCCATTTTTCTCTACATCATTGTATGGTCACACTTTGAGTGGATACATACCTATGCTAACTCTATCTTCTCTTCTTCTTCTTCTCCTCTTCCTCCCTTCTTTGTTTCCTTCCATTGTCTTTATTCATTATCACTTTCTTCACCATTTCCTTTAGCTTCCCACTTTCTTTGTTCTTATTCATCATGGGAAATTTCTCCCTCACATTCACCTCTCAAGCTTGTTACACCTCCCACATGTTGGGGCAACCATAACTATTGTTCCTTCCTCTCATCATTTCTTCACATGTACATTTCTTTTGAAATAACCTTCAAATCTCATCTAGTTGAGTTTCACAAATTTCTTCTTGTAGATGTTTTTCTTGCATGCTATATCTCTCATACTGCATCTATTGAATATACACATCACTCTTATTTTTACATCTATAATCATATTTATACATTCCTCCTATAAAAATACAATTATAATAGGATTATAACATTCACTTGTTAGCATCACCACTTGGTTGTCCACTCCTCTTTTTAGGATTATGGATTACATGGTGTTTAGCATGATTTTTGACCACTCACAAGTTAAGTCAATAAAATGTCACCTCTAGTTGACAAGTTCTTATGCTTCTTACAACTTTATTTGGTTGGTTCAACTTCCTTCAGGGACCATTCACACGTCATATTTTTAAAGTAAATTTTGTGTTTCGAGAAGACAATACCTTGCATAGATATCACCACCTAGTGACGGTTTCCCCTACTCATATTATCATTTGCATAATCAAAATATGACTGGGGATAAAAAAATGGACAAGCATAAACAAAATTAGAAAATAGATAGAAAACAATAGCCAACACCCACATTCCATAAAAAAAGAGCAAAAATAGTACCATAAAAAGAAAATCAAAAGAACGAGGGGCAAAAAACAAAAGGAAAATCCTCCAAGAACACTACTGTTATGCTTGATCTTCTTTGGTCCTTTAGTTTAAAATAACATCATGGGACGATTTCCATCACCAACAATAGGCTCTAAGCACCTACTTGCTAGTGGAATAGTCTTACAAGTGGTGACACATCTATCACATTAGTAACCTTCTTTTGTATAGATCACTATGCGCTTGTGGATGAGCTAGCTACTTTGGTTATGTTTACAATGGTTTAGTTCTACCTCCCTCAAAATGGACAAATGAACATCACTCTCGCACACACTGGTCCCTGATATACTCTAATACAGTCAGGTTAGTTATGAGTTGTAGTTGAACGTTGCTCAATTTCTTATGAGGTTTGATTGCTATAATTATGATAGTCAAAATTATTGCATACTCCCTATGCCAACCCATATTATTGAGATAATAGAATGGATAAAATTGCCATCGGTTCTGTTAAGATACAAGTGCTTCCTATATGCATTTCATCATACACATACATGCATCATTGCATCTATTTTATATTTATTCATTTACATTACATAATTCACATTACATCTAATCTATAGTGATATCATTCTCCTACATTTTACCACATGCATATATATTCATCCATCATACATTCACCTATCAATATTCTACATTACACATACACGTAATGAGAAATCACACATTCATTCACATCAAATCATGACACAAGTATTTACCAAAAATTATGTATATATGTATTATGCTCAAAATACCCTCAGGCTACAAAAATGGTGTACATCCATAATATATATCATCCCTACTAACCACTAGGAGTCTTGCCATTCCCCTCCTACACCATCAACACCAACTCCAACCTCCACACATTGGCCACCCCACTCAACTCTGGAGCTACCTCCACCACATGAGTCACTACAAGCACTACCACCCTATCCAACTATGGGGTAGCTACCACTACCTATGAAACCACTGGTACTATGATCCTCATCTCCCTTGAGATTATCAAAGGAGTACTCTATCGACTCTACTATGAATGCATATATGCCCGTGACCATGATCTTGACCTTGAACATGACCCTTCGTAATCTGGAATTGCATGACCAAAAAAAATCAAGGTAATATCACACTACATCCTCATCAACCCCTATTCTATTTATAGCCTCGACACATCCTCATTTACTCATCGTAAATGATCTACCTCCACCCTCAAAGTAGCCATGTCCACCATAACCTGCTCTACCACTCTCGTCAAATCGACATCCTCTTTTTCCTGCTATTGCCTCTTTATCTCAGCATGTATCTCTTCCACCTCAGACTCATGCGCTACTTGAACTGCATCCCTTTTAGCTTGTGTACATTTCATGCTCTCCTAAATCACGATAATCTCCATCCTTAATATCTCCTTGGTAGCCATCATATCTACAATCTGATGATGTAAATCCTCCACAATATTGGCATACCTTCCTTGCTCTACCTCAATATATCCTTGTAGATCCTCACACCACCTCTCCAATACCTTCCTCTTTGTGTAGTTTTCCTCCTTGCCTACCACTAACTTCTCCTTTAATCCTTGTCTCTCCTCCCTCCATTTCCCTAGATCCAGAGCCCAATACGCCTCACTCTCGTGTAATATCCTCTCTAGATCTCATACCCTCTCCCTAAATATCACTAAATCCTCTTGAGCATCCATCCTCTCATGTATATCAAATGGTATGTCCTCTATATCTTCAATATCATCCTCCTCCATAATCACCATATCTCCTTGAGGAGACCCTACTAATGCATCAGATGCTATACCACGTCCCTCCTCCTCCATGGGTACTGTATCTCTAAAGGTTGACCTCTGCCACTAGCCTGTTACTCTGGTGATCTCACAATATAAATCCTAGATCCATCATCTCGACATTGTCTCTACCATTAGAGAGGCTCCTATACTACCTCCTCTTATCCTACATCTGGCATAGGTCCAACTCCCCTTAATGCATGTTCCTATACTACAGGTAATTCTACCACTAGCTGCATCCAGCTATCAATCACTCCAACTCTTGGTTTCCACCTCTATCTAGCCCACCATGTGTCATACTCAAGATTCATCCTTGTGTCATCCACATCCAGGATCACCATCAATGGATCCCTCTCTACACCCAAGGGATACACTACATATCACATCCTTGGATCACCCTACCTCATCCATATCACAACAAGTGCACCCGATCTCCCCTATCATAATCAAAACTGTCGTATGGCCCTGCTAAAGGGGAAGAAATCTACTTATCACACATATCATCCTACCATCCATTTCCCTTGATGAATCACCTCCAACTACTCAGCATCCTTCTCCCACACTACCACACCCTTCCAAGACCTCCACTAAATATGCTTAGGCTCTAAATCATTTAACTGTCTCCTCCATAATAAGTAACCACCCCCATGTCCCCTCTTCATCCCCTTATCCATATCCGTATGCCACTTAAAGGCATAGGGTATGAAGTCACCCATCAAATCATGAGCACTATAGGACAACAATGTTGATAACTCTACCACAATATGCTTCCATGTCCAAACCTACAACAATGAGCTCCAACTCAAGTCCATTTTCCTTGCTCACACTACATCGTGCAACTTCCTGTATACTTGTACCAATAACATGGGTTCCCACATAAACACTATCTCATGGTCTACCATATCACATACTACATCCACCATATTCTAGGAGAACTTTACTCCTAAGGTATTTGGTAGAGCATATATAGATATCATAAGCATCGTCACACAATGATGATCAAACATCTTATACCAATAGTACTCATAGTCCACCCCCTTCTCAAATTGTACTTCTCTCCACTTTGCACCAAATGTGTGTTGCAATACCTCCTTCTACGTACCATATACTACTGCCCTCACTGGAACACCCTCTATTAGTTTATAAATTTTTTATATATCCTCCAATGTAATGGTCATATCGTCTGTGGAAAATTTAAAAGTGTTCCTATCTAGATCCCACCTCTCACACAATGCTAAGATATATGCCCTATTTATGTGAATACTCAACACATACCATACCCCCTTCATCCACACCCTATCCATCCACTGTACATCTGCCTCATCACATGCCTCACCTAGGACAACCCTCAATGATCATATATGATGCTGTAGCTCAATATTCTTTACCTATTTTCATTGAACAACATCACATAATTTTTTGTTAGTTTCACATACATATAAATTCATTTACATTATCTCATACAAACCTCAAACAACACTCCTCATGCATCACACATTGCATAAAAAAAAACTAGTTCGCACGTCGCCATGCGAACTCCAGTTCGTACCTCACCATGTGAACCAAGTTTGCATACCACCATGCAAACTCTATAAAAATGGTATTTTTGGACACCCATTAGGCCCTTTCATGGAAAAAATCATATTCACATGCAAAACCATCACTTTTATGGCACACAAAACAACATGCAACCCACAAACACTCATTCCAAGGCACATAATTTCAACACACAACAAAAAATTAAACAGATCACATTTTTGGATACCCATTTTACCCTTTCCCAATGAATATTCAAAGAGATTATAAAATTAGTACATATTTCATACCACAACAAATTCACATTCCTACACATACACCTTATGGAATGCAATTCCAAAACTTACCATTACATCACACAAACTCAAATAGATCATATTTTTGGACACCCATTTCAACCTTTTACAATGGAAATTCAATCACATTTCTAAAATAATACACCATTCATGTGATACGATGAGGTCAACTCTCACACATGCACCACATATCACATAGTCAAACAAGTCAATTTACTAGTCAAAACAAAAAATAGTCAACACTTTTGGATACCCATTTGGCTATTTTTACACTTTTTGCACATATTTCAAATCAATTTCACATGCAAATATGCATACACACTCAATTCTATACTACAGTATTTTTTAAACATTCACGCAATTCAAAATCAATACCTGTTTGAGTCTCGAGTACTTACTGGAGGGGTTCCATGTCGGTCGCTAGTGCTCGCATGCCCTCTCATAATATCCACATGACCTTGGGATTTTACAAGTGCCTCACTTCACAAACTCTTCCCCACTCCTCTCTCCATAACTCTCCACATCACAAATGACCCTCACACGCACAAGGGAATTTATACTCCAAAAAACCTTAGTTTGCATGCTGCTATGTGAAATCCAATCCAGTTTGCATACTGCCATGCGAAATATAGTCCATTTTGTATGCCTCCATGGGAACTTTTGTCCTGGTTCACATGGTGATATGCGAATCAAACCTCATGACACCATTTTAATTTTTCCTCACTCCTACAGTGTCTTCCTTTACCACCACTGTTTATCCTATTTTTTTAATCTTTTGTTACCATTTTCTTCTATCAATCGACTCATCACCACATCAATACATTTCACCTATATCATTGTTGATTCCTTGCTTGAGGGGGTAATCATACACAAATTTGCTTTGCATATGATCAAACAATCAAACATCCAAATCACAGATATTGCATCTGTCTACAAAATGTTTTGCTGAATATTATATCAATATAACAAAAACTCAATCCCAATTCGATATTTTTTAGATCACGAGAGCCACGCGCACTCCTGGAAACATCTTGATTTTATTTTGTATATTGATGGTGATCACATATTGAATGTTATACTTGATTTGTCCTTGCTAATCAGCTCAAAGGGTTTGACAAATGTCATCATGTGCTCATCAATCAATCAAAAGAAAAAAATTGAATAGGCATTTCTTCTATTTGTAATTGGACCATCTTGCATTGGTTGCAAAAAGCAAAGTAGTCTTAATTTTCTCATAAACAACCAATATGATATTGTAAAATATTATACTAAATTGGCAAATCACTTGTTTCACATCATGTTTCATCCGCATTCATCCACGCATTCTTTGCCTTCTCAAACACCTCACCACCTTTTTCCATCATATTTTTGTACTAAATTGTGTTTTACACAACATAGTACAAAGGGGTAAATGTAGACACTTAAATTTTCTCATGCTCACCTGTAGACTTGCATAGACACTTGTAGGATTACATAAGTATTTCTAAGTATTCATAGGCCATCATAGGCCATCGTAGGCCATCGTAGGCCATCCTAGGCCATAGTAGGTTGTCGTAGGCCATCCGAGGCCATTGTGGGCCATCATAGTCCATAATAGGTATTTTTAGGCCATCATAGGCCATAATAGGTATTCATAGGCTATTGTAGGCCATCATAGGCCATTGTAGGCCATCATTGTTAACTGTAGGTGTAAAACCTACAAAACTATGCAAAATGCATCAAAAATACCTTCTATTCACAAGAGAGCGACCTAGCTCCCTAAGGTAACCTAAGAACTATCCTACACCTAATTAGGGCCCACATGGGACCATTCCCTTCAAAAAACCTAATTAGGCTAATTAGGATTCTAATTTACAAGTGAATTTTACTTAAAGTGCACTTTATCATTAAATTAGGTTTAATTAGGGTTAAGAATCAAATTAGTCCTAAACATGTCCTCACACATGTGTGCACCCCAAATTAGTTAGGATATTTTCTAGAATACCTAACTCAACCCTCATCTAACCTAGGGATTAGCTAACTCTAGTTAACCCTAATCCTAGCTCACACATGTGTGAGGATAGGATATTTCTCTTAGGGTATATGAGAGGATGACTAGGCATGCCACCTCTTAAACCCTAACTTGACAATTATAGGACTTGAATCTAGGGTCTATTACACCTAACTCCCCCTGACCTTAGTTTCCTCTATAAATAGTGGACCAATTCCATCATTTATCCATCTATCTCAATTTCAATAAAAATACCTAGACTCTGTCAAAATTGTGCTAGAATCCTTTTTGACAATTATACATCCAAAAAATAGTAACAAACATCACCTGCAACCTATCCAAATAACTTTGCAGTAATAGTCAGTAGTAGCTCAATTCACACCCCAGTCTACAAACCCTGGATCTAATTTGTATATCGCCATGCGAACCAGCACTACAATAGATTTAAAACATCAAATCAGGTATGTATGAGTCCAAAGTAGGGAAAAGTTGTGCACCTAATGACGAGCAACAATATGTGTAGCTATCCTATCTTGCTTATTAGCATCAAACGAGAGCATGCATATGAAAATGAACTAAAACCAAACAATAAGGAATGAAATGAAAGAGTATATTCTTTATTAATTTGGTGGATCATATCCAAGGTTACATAGCAGTCCCATTGAGGGCTCAAATTTGATACAATTGTTACAAATTTTGGGGTGCCCAAGGATCAAATCCTCCAAGAAATCCGGGTGCACATCCAGTGCCTTTCCTCATACCCATAATTGAGGTGGGCGGGCCAATTCCACCGTTGCTTGTATCTTCAATCTCTGATGTCTGATATTCCTTCCCAATGCCTCTCAAGAACCTACATCTACACACAAGGAAGCAAAAGGGGTCAAATAGCAAGGGTGTATGGTGGAAAACATGCAATACCCATAGGGGTGAAATAACGCATATATTAAAAATAAATCAAATAAACTCAAAATGACTTGAAAATTTGTGGAGATGTCAAAGAGGATGTTTTGAGAGGATATCACCAAAAAAATATCTTAGATTGCAACCGTAGACCCTTCGATTTTATGCCGCTCGCTTTCTACCTACGAAAACCATGATGAGCAAATCCTAAACCTAAACATATCAAAAACTCATGAAATTTGGATAGAATGCATAAATAGACGTTTCAAGACAACCCATATGGTTATATTTTCAAATTGATGCCCATATCCACCTGCATACAACTGGGGTGTCTGGATGGGCCCTACGGACCTACAAAAACTTAAAAATGCTATAAATCGGTCAATTTAACTCCAAATTGCATGAAATTTAAACCACAACATCATATGAGGGTCTAGAATAATATTATTAAAAAACATAAATAAAATTATGCAAGTATTTTTCCTCATCCTAGGGGGGTGGTGGTGACTACAACTAATTGGGGGGCATCCTAGGAGGGGATACCCACCAATTATGCCTACATTTTGCTACCAATCTCACTGGGGAATGTTCCTAAACACTATAGGGGGTGTTGTCATCAAATTGGGTGAATAAATTCACATGGATGGAAAAGTTACACTCAAAAGGCCCTCTTGAAGTCACCCGATAACCTCCTTTGCTAAGAGGAGATTTCTAGGGCAAGAGAGCTCAATAAGTTGGGGATAAATCTCGGTAGCACTCTGTTGCATATCCTAGAACTCCTCTCTATATTATTTTATGTGGACCATGTATCCATTTTATAGCCCAAAGGGGCTCATGTGCAAAAAGGCATGCAAGGGCATGCATGGCAAGAGGCACCATTTGTCAAAAAGGAGGTATGCATTGGGTGTGGAAGAGAATATCCAATTTGGGCCTCCATTAAGAAGTGTGTCATAAGTATTCAGTTCCCTCTGACCCGCATGCTCCATATGGCATGCTAAATGGCAGTTTTTGGGCACTAAATATCCCAGATTTAACTTTTTATGGGTCAAACCTGCTCACCGTCCCACCCTGGGACAATGGCTCACCACCATCCCAGGGTGGTATGGTGGGAATATACCACCATCCCAGGGTGGGATGGTGATGAATTTTGGGCCAAAACCTCCAAAAATTGGGCCAGTAGCCTCCAAAACCTTTTTGGAGTGGCTCAAACCACTGTGAGCCTCCTAAGGGCTACCTAAGGGGCCATATGATGTCAATTTTATCATTTTTTGTGGATGCTTAATCAGGTTTACCATATTTTAGTGTTTACAGATGCCCGTTTTTGAGATGCGTACTGAGCAAAACTAGATGACCAATATGTTGAATGATTAAGGTTACTCGATAACCTAACCAACTTTAGATGCCCCAATCATGAAAAGGGCTTGTGTTCTTGGATCCTTGCTTTTGACTCAGTAAAGACATTGGTCTTGGTTTCTCTTCAGCTTCTAGGTATGCTCAGGGGACTTATAACCCTAGGCGTTAGAGAAAACCAAGTATTTTGGTAACTTTTGAGGTTACGAACATGTAGGTTCATCTGCACTGTTATGTGCTTAATTGAGATATTTGTTTGTTTTCTACCCCAAGTAGGGAAATGATTGTCTTTGTCAAAGATTCATTAGATGAATGCAACTTGCATGATTGAGTGTTTAATTGTTGATTTTTGATTATGAATTTATTAAGCATGAGTACCCCCTCAAGCGATGAGTCGATGAGGGAATGACCAGTGAGAAAAGCGATGAGTCGCTTGACCCAGATGACATTTGTTAAGGTTACCTTCATTTGTTCTCATTGAAAAATGGCACAATTTTGAAAGGATTTGGATGATGCTATGGATATTTCATGGAATAAAAGAGTTGAAAACCTCCTTCCCGTGGGGCGGTCTATCCATAATGGCCTTCTTGGGGAGTGAAGTAGTAACTTGTCCATGCATCCATGAGAAGTTTGCATTCCATATTGACCCTGAATGAATTCCATCATATGTGACTTATTTTGGTGGGTGCTGAACTATTTTCTTTGGCTTTTGTGTTGTTTTGTTGTCGTTTTTTTGGTTTTTGATTAATATATGTATGTATACTTGACAAATGGGATTATTGGATTCCATTGGGGCATTTTGAGTTGACCAAAGGGTTTATGGATACCTTTGGGGCTTTTTGGGTGACCAAAGGGTTTATGGAGACCTTTGGGGCTTTTTGAGTTGACCAAAGGGTTTATGGATACCTTTGGGGCTTGTTGGGCGACCAAAGTTTTTATGGATACCTTTGGGGATTTTTGGTTGGCCAAAGGGTTTATGGATACCTTTGGGGCTTTTTGAGGCTCTTTGGACTTTTTTTGGATTTTTGGATGTTTAGCATTGTGAGGTCTATGACCCACTTTATTGCAGCCTAAGGGCAACATGATGTATCCTTTTTTCCCATATGTACCACACACACACACACACACACACACACACATATATATATATATGAAATTTTTATGTGGTTTATCATCATGTGTTTATTGTTTTATGAAATGTATGCAAATATATACAATTTGATTTATGAGATGATGATTGATGTCTAACCCGTATGCATATGTTGTAATGTGATTTGGTTTGATTTGATTTTGTACATGCATGGATGTATGGTGAGATGGATGATTTATTGATTTAGAGGATGCAATGAGTATACTATATGACATATCATGCTAGCACCATAGGTGATGTATATTGCACCAACTCATATATAATGTTGTCATGAGACTTATATAATGGATTTGTGAATAATGTAATTGAAATGAATGTGGTGAAGTGATATGATGTATTAGAGAATGTCCATGAGGTTTTCACGAGACCCAAACACTCTAGTCAACTGATCAAAAGTTGTATACTAACCATGTAGGACTTTTTGACAAGGTATGAATCTGCTAGGACGACCAAGGTACTTCATATCCCTATGTATGCAAGTGAGTTCATTCTTGTGAGATGCATAAGGATACCGCCAGTGCCAAGCAGGATCTCAACCAAACCTATACTGAGGATCACCCAATGAATGCCACCATCCTAGGTTTTGTACTAAGTATGACTAGACCACTAGGCAATCTAGGTTACCAAAGCTAGCTCACCCACATGCAAACATTGGTCTACACATATGCCTGAAAGCTAATATGGCAGACATATCATCATGAAGGAGGCTACCGCCATTGACGGTTAGGCTATCCACCAAACCCATAATGAGGATCACCTGATGGTTTTCCAAATATTGAGAGTTCCAGGGATTCAAGTTCGACTCCCTACTTTCTTCAAATTGTATTGGGATACTTGCTCTCATATGAAGTGTAAGAATCACTGTTTATTTTTCTCTTTTTAGTGATAATAATCACTATTTATTTTGAGTTTTTTCTTTTTCTTTTGAGCAAGGGATTTGAATTTTGAGCGATGGGGATCACTGTTTCTTATGATTTTTGACATATGCACTTTTTGATTTTTGTATTTTTGTATTTGGAATTTTTGCTTTGTGGGGGTTTGCAAATTTAGACTATTGCAAACATGTGAAAATGTGGGATTTTGATGGCAAAAATGGGGGAAAACCACTTATTGTTGTGGGGGGAATTAGGTAGGGGAGAACTTGTCCTTTTGCCAACTCTCAGCATTCTTGAACCATTCACACAGGGGGATGAGCAAGATGACATTTTCGCGTAAGGTAACCTAGACCACTTCATGGATTTCATATGTCTTTGTGCAAAACTTGGATTGTTAATGATTAATTGTGTTTGGGATATGATGTATGCAAGGCATAATTAATGCAAGACTCTACCTCCTAAAAATCAAGCTAGCCTTCTACAAAATCTAAGTAGAGACTGGATATAGCTAAGTGACCAAAAAACCTACTGATATTTAAAAAAAATGGCTAAGTGAAGGGAATAGACATGACTATGGAAATGTGAAAAATATGGGTGAAGATGATAATTGCGGCATTGAACTATTAGTACTTTCACAACATTGATTTTAAGCGATAAGTAATGTACCATCATGGTGCTAGACATGTATGAGCAACTCTAAAATGTAAAGTGCTAATGATGAATATGCCTAAATGCAAGCGACGATAAAATGCAATGGGATGCAATGTGATGTGATGCAATATTTTTTAATTTTTGAAATTTTGATGATGTTTTTTTTTTTAATTTTGATTGATATATATGTATGAAAGTGCAATGCGATGTAATGTTTTTGTATTTTTGATGTTTTGATGATGTTTTTGAATTTTTGATTGATATGTATATATACATGTGACCAATGGGCTTATTTGGGGGTCATTGGGGCATTTGGGGGGGACCAAAGGGCTTATGGATGTCTTTGGGGCTTTTAGCATTGACCTAGATGATCATAGAAAGTCTAGGAGCTTTTTTATTTGACCTAGATGGTGAGAACCCGCTAGGAGCCTTTTAGGTGACCTAGACGGGCGATGGCACTAAAAAAGTTTCTACGACTACCTAAGGGTATTTGGCTATAACCAAAGGGCTTATGGATGCATTTGGGGCTTTTAGGGTTGACCTAGATGATCGTACATAGTCCAAGAGCATTTTTACTTGACCTAGATGGTGGAAACCCGCTATGAGCCTTTTGGGTGACCTAGACGAGTGATGACACTTAAAAAGTGTCTACAACTGCCTAGGGGTATTTAGCTATGAACAAAGGGCTTATGGATGCCTTTGGGGCTTTTAGGGTTGACCTAGATGATCATAGATGTTAGCGTACTACAACAATATTTTTCTCTATTGTTTATTTTGTTCCGCTGTTACAACCATGTAACAACGTTCGTTCAGCCGTGACTATTTCTGGCAGTTGTAATTACTATTTAATCCCTGCAATACAATAAACAGATGTTCCGAATTCTTACATGGCATCAGAGCCAGTTGAAAACTGTGGGCGAGATAATTGCAGAGGAGTTGGTGAGCGATTTTAAGCAAAAAAAAAAAAAAAAATTTTGTGTCGCTATCGCGCGCTGTCTCAGCGGAACGACTTTGGAAGCTGTGGGGAATGCAGGCCAAAGGAGAGTTCTAGGCGACGCACAGCGGGCACAGAAGCCGTCGCACAACATTCCCGCCCTTGCACACACCGACGTAGAGTGGGTGACACACAGCATCCATGGTCTTGCGCGCCGAAGCCAACGTACAGGCTGACGTCAACGCAGGAGGAAGGGGACGTCGCAGGATTTATCGGGTCAAGGCAGCATCACCCTTTCCGTCCACACGGATGGGAGTTGTCGGGTGCCAACGCCGAGGAGTCCCTCGCAGTGAAGGGACATCACGCAGACGCGTCAGCTCGACGCGCTACGTCGGCTACGTCTGCGAACGGGCTACGTCGTCCAAGGTGCCGGCAAAGCACAGACGGGCCGCGATTTGGACGGGGCTGAGGGGAATTACCCCCCCCGGCTGCTGACGCAAGCGGGGAATTTAAAATTCCCCCCTTTCGCCTTGCCCCGCCCCCCCCCCCCCCCCTTTTTTTTTTTGGCGTGGCGTGCGCGGGATTTTCAAATCCCGCGGCCACGCGGGGTATAAACCCCCCCCGCCCCCGGGCGGCTCGAATCGCGCAGGCGGGAGAAAAAAAAAAGCTAGAAGCCTCCCTCCCCATGCACAGCGCGAATCGCACAGCCGAGAACCCCCCCAGTCGAGATTTTTTTTTGAAAAAAAAAAAATGAAAAACACAGCGCGCGTCTCGACGCAGTGTGAAATTTTTTTTCGAAAAAAATAAGAGCGCCGAGAAGCAGCAAAAGCCGGACGGAGCAGGAACCGGAGGCCGCAGCAGAGGAGGAGGACCATTCGGGGTTGAAAAGGGAGAAGCTCAATTGATCCTCTCGGATCAGCCCGCTGGCTCACGTGGTCGTGAGCCGTGCGGTAAGGCTCAGGGAGCCTGCAGGTCGGGGGTTCAAATCCCACCGACCCCCCCCCCCCCAAGGTATATATTTTTAAAGTTATTTTTTTTAATTATTAATTTTTAATTAAAATTTTTAATTTTAATTTTTTTAATAGTTTTTTAACTTTATAAATTAAAATTTTAATTTTAATTTATTTTTTATAAGTTTTAAAACTATATAAATTAAAATTATTTATTTTAATTTTAAATATAATAATTATTAAAAATGCTTTGTTAAAGAAAGCCTTTTAAGGGGGGATATTTTTTCAAAAATCAAAGGGGGATAGTGAGTAATTTTTCGAAAAATAGCAATTTGGCAAATTGTAAAAGGTGCATTTTCGGCTGTGACTGACACCTTTTGGGTTATTCTTGTGGGCAGTTTTTTTTATGTTGTATGTTGCATATTTCATTTTTGCACTATAACATTAAAAACTTAAAATCAAAACACTCCCTAAGTCCCCGAAATATAAAACCCATCTGTGCAATTTTATTGCACTGCAGCGTTCGGTATTTGTGATACCTCTGGCCAGCACTTACAGGTAAAGCTGTCGTGATTTGGCTACTGTATCCGCCGCCTAATATAGCTGCTACAACGACGTCTGAGCTTGTTCTCTATAAATCGTCGGGGAGGAATAAGTACTCCATTTTTGCATTTTTTACTCCATCCACTACCCTTTATTGCACTTGTGTTTAGGCGTAAATCCTGACAAAGTATTCTTCATAGTGTTTAGGGGAAGTTACGCCCCACGCATGAGAAGAATATTCTATGGTAGGTGCCATCAACAAGGCGATTCCCTTTCAGTACCGCTTATGTTCCACATATCGTATGATCTCTAAAACTCACCTATAGTCTCCCTCACGTAAGGGCGGGTGATTTTTGTTGATCTTTCTAAATACCTATAGTTTCCCTCATGTAAGGGCGGGTATTTTGTACGGTATATTGGCCTAGCAAAAGGTATATAGAAAGGGGGACCAATTGGTGATATAAGGAACCTTCACTATGGCCACTGTTGCAAAATTAATGACTGATCTGCATCAGTTATTGAAAGGTCCAAATTATACACCATGGAAACATAAGATGAAGGCTATTCTCAAAATGGAAGATTTGTGGGATATTGTTACTAGAGTAGCAACTAGGCCTTCACCAAAAATAGGATCCATAGGTCCTTCAGCAGATCAGATAGCTTTTGACAAGAAAGACAGTAGAGCAAAGGTGCTCATTTTGTTTGCTATTTCAGATGAAGTGCAACCTCATATAGTTGACAAAGCAAGTGGTAAAGAGGCATGGGATGCCCTTAGAACCATATATGAGGGGAAGAATGAATCCACCATTCTTCATCTTCAACAACAACTTCATAACCTGAGTTTGAGACAGGGTGAAACAGTTGAACTCTTTTCGTGCGAGTGTCTGAGTTGAAAGAGAAATTGAGTTCTCTAGGAGATATCGTGGACGAAAAGCTACTCATTTCACTTGTGATGAGAGCTTTACCTTCTTCATTTGATATGTTGATAACCTCCATCCAGGTGTCTCAACGACAAATTACCTACATCGAGTTGGTCAATATGCTCCAACAACAGGAGGCATGCCAACTTCACAAGGATGATTCTTCCAATACAGCCCTATACACCAACAGGCAGGGTTCTAAGAAGAAAGGTAATGGGCAAAAAGGAGGCAACTTTCAGAAAGGAGGAAATTCTCAATCAGATATGAAAGTAAAAGGCAAACAACCTCAACAGAAGAAGAGGTGGTGCAAGATCTGTGAGAAAGACAACCATGACACCAACGAGTGTTGGCATAAGAACAAGCAAAAAGGCCAAAACAAACCACAAAATAAAAACAAGCAACCCCAGGTGAATGTTGTCGTTGAAGAATCTGACTCAGATTCTGAATGGGCACACAAGGTGCTCATGACTACCATAGATTCCACACAGAGGGATCCTGTTTGGTATGTCGATTCTGGAGCTAGAAAACATATGACTGGCAACAGATCGTGGTTTGAATCATTTGAGGCCAAAGAGGGCAAACCTGTCACCATTGCTGATGATAAAACCTACAGGGTTCGGGGAGAGGGTACAGTTTCAGTCACTCTTCTTGATGGCAAGTGTCAGATTGACAAAGTCCTCTATGTTCCGGGATTGGCTAACAATTTGTTGTCAGTGACACAAATCTTGGACAGAAATATGGTTGTCAACTTTCATGTTGAGAATGGAAAGAAGTGTTGTACCATTACCAAGAAGGGTAAACAGATTACAACAGCTTCATATAAGCATGGCTTATTTGCACTAGATGCTATCTCTACTCCACATGTTGCCATGATCTGTCTCTACAAAGGAGGCAACTTCCCTATGGCACAAGAGATATGGGCATCTTAGTTCGGCTACTTACTTGAGCTCGACAAGTATGAGATGGTAAAGGGTCTTCCTTCCCTTTCTGCCACATTGCCAGTGTTCTCTGACTTCTTGGAAGGAAAGCAACATAGAGTACCATTTGAGAAGAGCTCTACAAGAGCAAGAAAACCTCTGGAGTTAATTCACACCGATCTATGCGGTCCTTTCACACCCAACAGTGTTGGAGGGAAGAGGTACTTTCGGTTATTCGTAGATGACTACTCATGAAAGATGTGGGTTTTCTTTCTCAAACTGAAATCTGAAGCTTTCGCATTCTTCCAGCGATTCAAGAAATCCGTTGAGAAGGAGTCAGGAGCTTCTATTAAAACCCTCCGCTCAGATCGAGGGGGAGAGTTTACCTCTAATGATTTTTTTGCATTCCTAGATAAGCATGGGATCAAGAGACAGTTAACAACTACCTATACTCCTCAGCAAAATGGAGTTGCTGAGAGAAGGAACCATTCTATCATGGAAATGGTTCGTTTTATGCTCACAAGAGCTACTCTTGGGCAACAATATTGGGCAGAAGCTGTCACCACTGCAGTGTATCTGTTGAATAGGGCACCCACAAAGGCCCTAAAAGGAATGACTCCACAGGAAGCATGGAGTGGTCGAAAACCCTCCATATCTCATCTACGTATTTTCGGGTGTTAAGCTTTCATGCACATACCGAAAGAGAAAAGGAAGAAGCTAGATGAGAAAACACTAAAATGTATTTTTCTTGGGTACTCTGAGCACTCTAAAGGATATCGGTTGATAGATCCTTTGACCAAGAAAATTCATATCAGTAGAGATGTTGTCATTGATGAAGCTTTCACATCACAGAGCACATCTACAGTACACCAAGATATTGTGTAACCTAAGGAAGAGAAGATTCCTTCGTCAGCACAGACAGGAGGTCCTTCTACATCTTCTTCACCACCATCGAAGAAGAATCCTAAATGGTGTACAAATACAATCAGAGACGCAAATTTATCCACTCCTCCCAATTTGAATTTGGATAGACCTCGTACACGCAGTATGGCTCAAAAGGAAAGAGAAGTAAGAGAAACTGGTGAGGTTGATGATCTTTGTCAATCTTTTGAGGAACTTTCTGTGACTCCAAGTACAGAAGTAGAGGATATGGATATTGATGATGATAGGGCATTCATGTCTACCATAGATAGTCTTGAACCTGCATCAGTGCAAGATGCTCTCAGTGAGCCTCAGTGGAAGGCCGCTATGGATACAGAGTATGAGTCTCTGATGAAAAATAAAACTTGGAAGCTTGTTGATCTGCCACATGGAAAGAAGCCCATTGGCTGCAAATGGGTATATAAAGTCAAGTACAAGGCAGATGGAACAATTGATAAGCATAAGGCCCATCTTGTTGCAAAGGGCTATGCTCAAAAGGAAGGCATTGACTATGAGGAAACTTTTGCACCTACTGCTCGGATGACCACAATTCAGGTTATGTGTGCTATGGCAGCACAATATGGGTGGAAATTTCACCAGATGGATGTCAAAAGTGCCTTTATTAATGGTGATCTCCAAGAAGAAGTCTATATGACTCAGCCTGAAGGATTTGAAGTGGAAGGCCAACAGCAGAAAGTTTGCAAATTGGTCAAATCCTTGTATGGTCTGAAACAAGCTCCTCGAGCTTGGTATATAAAAATGGACAATCACCTTATGCAACATGGATTTAAGAGATGTCCGTCAGATGCAAACCTCTATTTCAAGAAACAGGGTTCTGAGATAGTGTTGCTTGTACTCTATGTGGATGATCTGCTCATTACAAGGAGTTCAGAATCTATGATCTCTACTGTCAAAAGAAACTTGTGCAAATCTTTTGAGATGACAGATCTCGGACTTCTCCATTACTGTCTTGGTCTAGAATTCAGCCAGAAGGAGCACACCATCAAAGTGTCTCAGAAAAAGTATGCCAAGACATTGCTCGATAAATATCGCATGACTGATTGCAAGCCAATGGCAACTCCAATGGAGAATGGACTTCAGTTATCGTGATATGATGACTCACCTCAGGTAGATGGTACTCTCTATCGACAGTTGATTGGGAGTCTCATATATCTGACCAATACTAGGCCAGATCTCGTATTTACTATCAACTATCTTTCGAGGTTCATGCAGGAGCCTAAGACTACTCATTGGAAAGCAGCAAAATGTGTTCTTCACTATGTCCGTGGTACTATGGAATATGGCCTAGAATACAAGAGGAACAACAAATTCTTCTTGCAAGGATACACGGACTCCGACTATGCCGGATCATTTGATGATCGCAAGTCAACTTCTGGATACATTTTTCATCTGGGATCCGATCCTGTCTCTTGGCACAGTAAGAAGCAACAGGTGGTTGCTATTTCATCAACAGAGGCAAAATATCGCATCGCACGTGAAGCTGTGTGCGAAGTGATATGGTTACGTCGCATTCTGACAAGTATGGGCCATCCATCAAAATCTCCAATACACTTGTTTTGCGATAATCAGGGTGTTCGAACCTCGTCAAGAATCCAGTCCAACATGAAAGAACAAAGCACATTGACACACAATGTCATTTCATTCGAGATGAAGTTCCAAAGCACCGAATTCAGCTTCAAGCACATTCCCACGGATGCTCAAGTTGCGGACATTTTCACTAAGGCACTTGGACGTGTCAAATTTGAATTGTTTCGCAGCTCACTTTGTATTGCAAAATAATGTAAGGGGATGTTAGTAGTTTAGTATAGCTATTAGTTATTACATTACCCAAATAATGTAATAAAGGGGGATGTTAGCGTACTACAACAATATTTGTCTCTATTGTTTATTTTGTTCCGCTGTTACAACCATGTAACAACGTTCGTTCAGCCGTGACTATTTTCGGCAGTTGTAATTACTATTTAATCCCTGCAATACAATAAACAGATGTTCCGAATTCTTACAGTAGATAGTCCAGGAGCATTTTTATTTGACCTAGACAGTGAGAACCCGCTAGGAGCCTTTTGGATGACCTAGATGGTGATGGCACTTAAAACATGTCTACGACTACCTAGGGGTATTTGGTTGTAACCAAAGGGCTTATGGATGCCTTTCAGGATTTTAGGGTTGACCTAGATGATCATAGATAGTCTAGGAGTATTTTTTATTTGACCTAGATGGTGAGAACCCACTAGGAGCCTTTTGGGTTGCCTAGACGGGTAGTGGCACTTAAAAAGTGTTTAGGATTACCTAGGGGTATTTGGCTATGACCAAAGGGCTTATGGATTCCTTTGGGGATTTTAGGGTTGACCTAGATGATTGTAGATAGTCCATGAGTATTTTACCTTGACCTAGATGGTCCAAACCTACTAGGAGCCTATTAGGTGACCTAGATGGTCAGCGGCACTTAGAAAGTTTTTATGACTGCCTAGGGGTATTTGGTTGTGACCAAAGGGCTTATGGATGCCTTTGGGGCTTTTTGGGTTGACCTAGATGATCGTATATAGTCCAGGAGTGTTTTTACTTGACCTAGATGATGAAAAACCACTATGAGCCTTTTGGGGTCACCTAGACAATTATAGATCGCCTAGGGGTGTTATGGGTTGACCAAGCGGTATGTAGATACCCTTGGAGCCTTTTGTAACTTTGCTTACTTTGTGTTCTTAGGAGGAAGGTGCAATACCTTGTATACCCCCAGCATTTGTGGTGATCAAAGGAAGCGAGGAAGGTGTGATACCTTTAGAATCCCCAGTTTGCTTCATTGCTTGTGATGTAAATAGTAGGGAAGGTGTTACACCTTAGATACCCCTAGTATATACTATGATTGGTGCAATATTATTTTGGCTAGAAGGAGCAATAGAAATTGACTCCCTCGATTATGCTAGGGGATTTTGGGTAATGCCCATATTTTGATGGGGTGAAATGAATTCTCCACTCATGGATAAAGCTCCCTCATCAATGAGATCTTGGACCTGAGGATCATTCCTATCGATTATATCTTGTACTAGGTGTTTGAACATGAAGCACCTATGGACGTCATGCCCATTTTTCCTATGGTACTTGCAATATAGGTCTTTGCGATATGTTTTGGGATTTGGTGTGTTTGGATTGATAAGTCAACACTCCAGTAGGTTGATCACATTAGCTACTAAGAGGCACTCAAAAAAAGAGTCCATGGACTTGAAAATGGGTGTAAATTATTGCTTAGGGCGACACTGTCGGTGATGCTACCAGTTTAGCCCTTGATTTGTTTGATACTTAATATTGGATTGCATAGGAGTGGGTTGGTCTAGATACTCAAGGGGTTGAGATCTAAGATTACTCAACTGTACCTCAATGCTTGTGATTTGACTCAAGATCTGTTGTAAATCATTGTGTTTTTTATTCATGTGTAACTCCACATTGGATAGCCTATCCAAGATATGTTGTGGAACTGGCATAGGTGATGCCTGGATGACTATTGAATAACCTAGATGGCAACTGATAGTTGGTGGAGGTGACCTAGGTGTGGGAGCTGGGAGATAGTTGATCGAGGGTGGATCAAAATTCCCTAATGTATGAGCAGATGTGGATACTTCATGATGATTGAGGCTAGCAATTATATCCACATTTTCTTGTTCTTTATTTAGCTCATGCTCATGTTCCACCTTAGATTTTTCAACTATGGTAGTTGGGTTACCCCCACTTTGGTCTATGGGATACACCTACTCTTGATCTTGTGGAGATATTGAGAGATATGGAGTATGTGTGACTGAATCCATCAATGGTATCTCTTGTGGTGTGGATGGGATGTTGGATGGAGTCGCAAGTTGCATATATGGATTCAGAGGATTTTTGTTCTCTGTCATCACATTGATCATTCCCACAAATTCATGAGAAGATGCATTTGCATTTGGACAAGTCATGGCTACCTCATAAACTTGTCCAAGGTGATTTTCTTGGACTCCATGTTTAGAGGGTGCATCAGGAATGCTATCAATGGGTGGCAACTTGGCAGGGGGACTACCTAGATCCTTGATCGACTCAATGATAGGTGTGAATGCAATATTGGGTACTATGCACTCTTCGAGTTCTAGGCAGGCGAATTGAATTGGGTCCTCAACTATGGTGGATGAAGATGGTATGATAGGATTTAATTCATCTGTATCAACAGTGGGCTCTCCCTCCTTTTTAGTAGGAGTGAAAATATCTTCTATAGGTGTATTGATGATAGATATGGGAGCTTCTATAGCTGGCTCTTCTGATTCTTCCTTGCCTGAAGAGATAGAGGATGGTACTAGCGATGGTGAAGGTAGTAACTGTGGGGTTGAATCTAGAATCTGAATAAGGTCATTGGATTTAGTGTCCAAATGCTTAGGTGACACTGTAGGCTCCTAAGGATGATCCACCTACTTATAATACTTGAAGGGGTCTGGGTCAACATGGAACACATGGACCTTACGTTCATCAATGTATTTAATGCATTGATGCACTATAGATGGAACACATTCCATGTCTCTTATCCATAGCCTTCCAAGAATTATGCTATATTGTATCACACCCTCCAATATGTAGAAAAATGTAGGCATAGTATTTTGTCCAACTTCAACAAGTAGGATTATTGTTCCCATAGTGGAGTATAAAGCATCGTTGAATGCTTGTAATGTGAACTTGGATGGTGCAATGCACGAGGATGGAAGGTTGAGATGTTTTAGTGAAGCGGTGGTAATAATGTTTATTGATGAACCTGTGTCAACCAATACTCGCTTATAGGGCACCCTATTGATGCTTGCAATTATGTGTAGAGTAGGATCTGGTGAATTGGTAGGTACAGGTTTGACCTCATGATTTTGAAAGGATATAGCAGGATTCTTGTACATTTGTATGTATTCCATAAAGTTGGTGAAAGCATCAAAGTCATGATGTTGTACCTCCATGGAATCCAAGACCCTCATGAAAGGTTACTATTATTTGGAGGACTATAGTAGAAGCTCGCTCATGGTCACTTTGGCTGATGGTGCATGCGAACTTTGCACAGGCATACTCTGGGTTGCTAACTCTTGTTGGATGAGAGTTCTAGGTGGTGAAGACCATGATGTAGAGGTAGTGTAGACCTCCCTGCTAGGCCCTTTGGAAGGCTAATTATATCTGGTTTGTGATTGGAATCGGTGTTGGCTAACCAAATAATCCACTTGATCATGTGGGTAATCCATTGATGTTCTCTTGGTAGAGGTAATTTGGTGGTCGGGTCTTAGAAATGAAGAGTGAACCTTACGATGACTTTTAGGGTGTTGCAGGAATGATGAGATTTTTAGGAGAATAGCAAAGGTGACTGCTATCAAGGATCCATGCAAGAGTAATAAGATCCTCATACCTATAATTATGGTGCTCATGGCCTATCCTAAATTTTTCTACTTTACTAGCTCGTGATCGAGCTCAACCATGCCTAGTTGTCATGATGTGCTGACTAGATGAGCCCTGAAGGAAACCCACACTAAAGAAAATTGACTTATGAAAAAGGTTATAAGTGTTATATATCAAAAAAATTAGTGCAAAAAGCTGATCACAATGGGCTAGGGCTCCAAGATATGATTTTTGGGTCAAAATTTTGTATTTTTGGAATATTTGGCCAACTGGGGCCTATGGGGAAATGCCCACTTTTGGGATTTTTTGGGAAATTTTGAACTGTGAAGAGTTAGGACTCAAAATTTTTGGGAGAGGTGCAAAAGGGTCTAACTAAGACAAAAAAATAAATTTGGAAATTTTTGGAGTTGTCTAGACCATTATATGACCGTTTTAGTGCAATTTTTCTCTATTTTCGGCTTCGAAAATAGAGTAATCATAAAACCAAAATAACATTTTCATTATAGATCCATTTTGCATGATTATTTAAGCATTGGATGCAGAATAAAAAAGTAGAAACACACAATATTATTAGGGTTAGGTTTTTTTTTTGAAATCCTATTTTTTGAAAAATTAGGGTTAGGGTTTTGTCCCAAATAATAAAGAAACACACAAAGTAGATAATATGATTATCTTTTTATTGATTAAATGTGTGTCCTAAAATGGTTTCAGTGTGTTGTTATTATTTGCTCTTGTTGTGGAATTAGAATGAAGGAACTCAACCAAAGTGGTGACTAGGGACACTAGTGCCAAACATGAGTTCTCAAAAGAGTCTAGGGTACACCGCTTAAATCCCAATGGGGGGTTCGCCTAGCTCTTCCACTCTGAAACAATGTTTCGAACAGTGGGAGGCAGTTTGAACATTAGTGACATATTCCATCTTGAGAGAGTGCCCTATCCTATCTAATATATATAGGCAAGTTGGTGGAAGGAGATGAAATCCAATGTCACCAGTATAAATTGGGGGTTGGTGATGAAATCCAACCTTACCAATGTTTTATTGGAACGTGCAAGTGTGTGTGGCTCCTTTTAATACAAAGAAAGTAAGCAAAGAAGAATTCGATGATCCTTCACTAAATGCATGCAAATAAGTGTGTTTTACTTTCAAAAAATTAGGATAAAAAACCTACAAATGTAACTTATGAATGCAAATCCTAAATGCTAACTTACCCATTGGGTAAGCCACAAGCAATCAAGCCACAAAGATGCATTGCTACTTCAAGTTTCTTTTGATTTTTCTTCTTCCTTTTGATATGTGATGTTATAAGAAAATAAAAAATGTAACTTTTAACCTTTCTATGCAAGCAAATGAAGCAATAAAAATGATTTTTTACAGTCTCTAAAAATGTAGTAGAAAAACAGAGGGTTTAGGCACTTACTTTGTCCATTTTGAGCTCTTCAAATTCTGAATTTTGGGCAAAAATCTCTCTGTTTCACCATCGCTCTATGGTGGGATGATTAGAAGCTGCACCACCTTCATAGGGTGGGACGATGAAGCCATCATACCAGCGTGTGCCAGATAAAGGCTCTGCCACTATTCCAGGGTGGGGAGGGGAGCACCTGCAACACAAAAAGGGTAAAAATTGTAAAATTGAGGTTATATTTTCACCCAAATCATAAGGGACAAGGGTCCCACCATGATCTCCATTGAAGTAGGGAAAATAAATGCACCTAATGAAGAGAAAAAATATGTGTATCTATCCCATCTTGCACATGAGCATCAAACGGAAGCATGCATATGAAAATGAAGCAATACCAAACAATAAAGAATGTAAATAAATGAGTGTCTTCTTTATTAATTGGGTGGAGCAGATACAAGGTTACACAATAGTCCCCTTGAGGTCTCAAAATGTGATACAATTGTTACAAATTTTTGGATGCCCAAGGATCAATTCCTTCAAGGAATCAGGGTGCACATACAGTGCTTTTCCTCATACCCACAATCAAGGTGGGCGAGCCAATGCCGCCACTACTTGTATATCTTATTTCTGAGGTACTATATTTCTTACCACTTCCTTCTAATAACCTACACCTACACACACAAAAAGAAGCCAAAGGGGTCAAATAGCAAGGGTGTATGGTGAAAACATGCAATTCCCATAGGGGCAAAATAGCGCATATATTAAAAATATATCCAAGCATGTCCAAAAGACTTTAAAATTTTCAGATATGTTAAAAAGGATTTTTTGAGGGGATATAACCAAAAACAGATCAGAAATTACATCTTTAGACCCCTCGATTTTGTGTCGTCCGCTTACAACCTACGAAGAAGAAGACAAGAAAATCATGAACCTAAACATATCCAAAACTCATGAAATTTGGATAGTATGCATAAATTGACATTTCAAGACAACCCATATGATTATATTTTCAAATTGGGTCCCATATCCACCTGCATAACTTAGTAATTTCTAAACTTAAAAATGCTATAACTTTGTCAATCTAACTCCAAATCATCTGAAATTTTAACTGTAGCATCATGGGATAATATAGAAAAATAATAATTAAAAAAAGTAGTGAAATTATGTAATAATTTACCCTCATCCTAAGGGGACGGTGGTGACTACAACTATTTGGGGGCACCCTGGGAGGGGATACCCACCAATTACGGCCACTTTTTGCTACCAAAATCACTAGAAGATGTTCCTAAACAATATAAGGTGTGTTTTCATTGAATTTTGTGAATAAATTCACCTGGATGGAAAATTTATGCTCGAATTACCTTCTTGAAGTCACCCGGTAACCTCCTTGGCAAAAGAGAGATTTCCAAGGCAAAAAGGTGCAATAAGGTGACGGGAAATCTTGGCAGCACTCCATTGCATATCCTATAACTCCTATTCATGGTTTTGTGTGGATATTGAATCCATTTTATAGCCCAAATGGGCTTATGTACAAAAAGGCATGCAATGACATGCATGGCAGGAGGTGCCACTTGTCAAACGAGAGGCATGCAATGGGTGTGGAATATAATCTCCAATTTGGGCCTCCATTAAGAAGCGTGTCATAAGGCTTCAGTGCCCTCTGACCTGCATGCTCCATATGACGTGCTAAATGGCAGTTTTTGGGCACCAAATATCCCAAATTTGACTTTTTCTCGGTCAAACCTGCTCATCGTCCCACCCTAGGATGATGGTTCACCACCATCCTAGGGTGGGATGGTGGGAATCTACCACCATCCCAGGGTGGGACGATGGTGAATTTTGGGCCAAAACCTCCCAAAATTGGGTCGGTAGCCTCAAAAAACCTTTTTGGAGTGGCTAGAACCACTATGAGCCTCCTAAGGGCTGCCCAAGGGGCCATATGATGTCAATTTGATCATTTTTTGTGAATGCTTAATAGGGTTTACCAAATTTTAGTGTCTACAAAGTCTTAGATTCTTTTTACAATATTTTCATCAATTTTCACCATGTGTTTCTTCATGTTTGAGTTGATTTGTCTTCATAACTACAATGTTTGACCAAGGAAGGACCCTAAACACATTAACTCCCTTTTATAGGCCCAAAGTAGGTATAAAAGGATAGAATCAAACATCACTATCGGTGGCACATGTACACATAATACCACATTCACTAACGACACCTGAAGACACTAGAAAATATTCTCAAATTAGAAAAAGGGATAAAAATATTCTCAAGAGGAATCTCATTTTGTATCCCTATTTTAGATCAATAAAATAACATTTAGCACAAATTGGTGATTTCTATGTGATACAATATTTATGTAGTTATTTTAAAGTCATGGTAGCCAATAGGGGAGTCCGACCTTATAAAGTAAAATACAAAAAAGTAAAGGTGCAGATAGGTAACTACAATTGCATAATAGACATTTTTTTAACTTCCTTTGGGGGGTTGTGATATTGTATTGGGAACTTAGTGGCTTTGTATGCTAGTTCTAATAGTCTAGAATTTTTCTAAATTTTGGATGCAATTCACCCAATAGGGGAAGTATACCCCTAATACTATTCAACCTATTAGTTTCCATTGAGTATAATTATTTTGAAGAAGTAATCTTAAAGGGTGGGGGTAAAACTATTTATAATCATGGCTTAGACTAACACTAATGTAATTCAATCAATTAAAGTATAAATACTTGTGGAAAACGATGTATCCATGTTTGCTAAATTTCAAGGATTACTAACACAACATAATCATATTCAAGAAAACATTGGGATGGATATTTTTATGCATTTTATTGAAGAGCATTTAAATTATGGGGATAAAAAAATCATTCCAAAGGTGTTAGATCATCTCTCTCAATGTGACAACTTATGTCCTCTAGCTCCCATGTATAATTCCCCTATGATTTCTCACATACCTTTGGAATCCTTATTTTCTTTCATGCAATACTCCACTCCATTATTTTTCCCACCTTCACTAGTTATTTTGGGTAGAAATTGTTCAAACTATAGGACACACACCTCAAAAGGAGCTTTGCATATTATCCATATATAGATGAGCAAATATATTTTGTTAACAAGTGCTTAAAACTAATTTATAGACATTCCTCCCCATAAAAATCATTAGATATTTTGGCTATTTCCAAAGTTATGGTAGAAGATTCCACTTTTAGGGAGTGTGAACTACTTTTTCAAATCCTCAAGAACAATTTAATAGTGGCATAGAACTAGATGTGGTAGCGAGTTGATCACCATCACTTAGAGTGTGGTTTTAATGTGTTACAATATATTGGAATCATGACTTGCAAGCTCACATTATTATACCTCCTCCTTAAAGAATAGTTCATGGCTATTGTGTATAGATTAAAATAATACTTTCAAGTTGAATACATAAGGGTCACTCATCTTAGAGATCAAAAGTATTATGTATTGACAAACACATACATTCTGAAAGCCATTACATGGGATTAAATTCTTCAAATCCAGTTGTAGTTTTCTCAAACTTATGCTGGGAAGGGTATGTTAGGATCCTATGCTAACATTATTATGTAAATATTTATATTCAACATTTCTCAGTATGTAGTGTTTGCACCTCATGCACATGGGATGCTAGGATGTAATTGATACTTACTAGTAAATTTACTCACTTGGGTTCCTCATTTTCTTATGAATAGGCCCTTGAGCATTTTCATTAGGGGATATAAAACGTCTCATAAAGATACAAGTGGAAATGTAATACATAAAGTCTATTCTCTCATAATTGTAATGGAGCTCTACTTCCAAGGAGGTTGCCCCCTCGAAGAGGCCTGTGATCTAATTTATGTGTAATAAAATTTTTGCATTTCTATCCCATATTTCTCAAGCACTTTGTTATTTCCTTTATAGTATTTTCTACTACCTTTTCAAATTACTAATATGAATGTGCTTTATTTTAATTAAAATATCCTAACTAATATTGTTGAAGAATTATGTACAACTCTTACAAGGTTCCATACTTAGAATTACTTAGGACATCTCCCTATCAATGATAAAAGTTAAGAGACTTATTGGATGAGATGGATATGCCAAATCAAGAATTTCAAATATTATTTCCACCATTCTAGGGTCTTATGAAGTACATTATATTCAATCAAACAAAGAAAACTTTTGTATTGATGCATATAGTAGCCCTAATTTGGTTATAATTTTTCTTTTAAAAACATGATTGTTATTGATTATTTAGCAAGGGTTGATGACCCTCGATTGATGATAACTACTGTTTATAATAATATTGCAATTCATAAGGATTTTATTGATGAAGGGAGTGCTACATGTGTTATATCATTGTCCTTGATAGATAAACTAAATATCGTGAGATAAGATTTTGGTTCTATTAGAAGTCATTGCTATGCTTATAATGGTAAGCCTCAAGATCCTATAGGTTGCATTTGATTACCAATTTCAGTTGGGACTAAAGAAGTGAGTTAATTTTATGGTGTTTTTCTTTAATACCAACTATAACATACTATTAACCAGACCTTGGACTAGTAAGATGAGAGTCATAGCTTCTTCTACTTGTTAAGTGGTTAAGTATGCCTACGATGATAAATTTTTCACCATAAAAGAAGACTTAGATCCTTGGGGGCATCTTCCTCCAAACCTTTATAGTTTTTTTATTCCTTCTATGGATGAAACATAAAAGATTTCCATCTATGAACATAGGCCTCAATGGACTTCCAAAAGGAAGTTATACAAGGGGCATCCTAAAATTTTCTTTAAATATCCTCAAGATAGGTACAAATATAAAAAATATTGAATGAGCATGAATGTCATTACCCCCCTTCCTTAAGAGGTAGTAGAAAAATTAACACCATTGTTGAAACCTAAAAAGAGAGAAGATCCTATTTTGTTTTACCAAAGGTTATCCAAAGTACACAAAGCCCATGGGGATGCTACCAAATGATCTTGTGTAGATAATGACATCATGTAGGAGGAATGTAATAGTGATGTAGATAACTAGTTTAGTCAAGCCTTTAATATTGAAACTAAGAATGCTCCTTCTACTACTATTTATGAGGTGGGTATGGGGCATCATCAAGTAGGTTCAATATGATTTCTTATTTTAGATGATAATGATGATCAACTTGATATAAAATTTTCTATAATTTATAACATAATTTGTTTTCCTATTGTATGCTTAATAATACTAAATGTAGTGACCCCAGGAATGCGTGCATCAGTCACTTTTCTGAAAACCCTACTTGCAATGCTAATTTAAACTACAAAATATGAAATGGAAAGACAAGAGGAAAAATAATATAACACGAAATAACAAAATACGGATCTCTTTATTGATACTAAATATCGGTTACATGTCGGTCCCTCTTAGGGATACCCATTTTAATACTATAAATTACAAGTGGGCAAGGAGTGCCCCTTCCACGAAGAGGTGGTGCACTTATAAAATATTCTCAGTTCCGCACACGAAAATGTATGAGGGCTTACATATGCCTCCTTCTCTAGGTCTTTTTCCTAGAGGGATCCCTTCTGCTCTCGTATGTTGTAATATTCGTCTGATGTACCTGTGGCCCTACAAGCAATGAAACAACAACACACTTTTAGGTGTTCGAGATTGCCTCCTCGGATGAGGTTGTTAGTAATCAAATAATGTAATGAAAATATGATAAAACAATGCCATGAAATCATGTAAATTTATGCTAATGATATAATAAAATATAATAAAGATGTTATGTCTATCTAATCTAAACCTGCGGGCCACTATCCAAGACAACGACCGCTAAAGTAAACCTTGCCCTCTTTGCCCCAAAGCTATGGGTCAAATACTATGATTTGATGTTGAAGAAAGTAGGTATTATGCTCTTTGATTCGTCAAAGCTCCGCCACACACGTGATCTCAAAGAGAACTCTCCAAGTATTGAAAGCTCTCCTCAAGAAGATGTCTCTCTCCTTGATGTGATAAAAGATTTCATGTATATGATATATGGACCCCCCCTTTTGATTCTCTTATGATAAATGATCAAATATGTCTTGGTGCTCTTAGGTTTGTACCTTTTATAGTGTGAAACCTTAGGTCTATGTCCAAGCCCTAGAAATGAATTTCTCATGCGTAGTGCAAGTTAGCATGAGAAGCTTTTGTCCACTGTCTATATTTGAAGGCTAGTTAACTAAAATATAACTATCCACTTGAGTCTTCTATGCAAACTGGTCATTAGCATGAGAAGCTTTTGTCCTTTTTTTATGCTTGGAGGTTAGTTAACTTAAGTCTAAATGCAAACTCAAACCTCCCATGTGAACTGGTCATGCAAAGTCACTCCTGCTCACCTTTATTGCATGCAGACTGCCACTTCTGCCTGAGATTGGGCCTATTTTTTGGACAACCGCTTCTTACGGCTTAGCCGTTGTCATCTACAGTGGCTAAGGTCTGGCTACTCTAGGCTTGAGCGGTTAGGATCTGGTCACTCTTGGCTTGAGTGACCAAGCTTGGATGGCTTGAAAATGCCCCAAATGAGTGGTGAGAAACACTGTTGATGCTTGGAAAGTATAAGATTATGTATTATGATATTATGAGTGTGTCTATGTAAGTAGCTCCCCTAAGAATGACATGATTTAGGTGTCTACAAATACCACTTTTTGTGATGCGCTGTGTGGAAAATACAATGCTGAACAAAAATGTAGATTGATCTGTTTGTAGGGTGTATGGTGATCAATGGTCTAATCAATGCTGGATGGCCCAATCGTGCAAGATGGCATGCATCCATTGAATCATTGCCTCAATGTTCAAAGGACTTAGTCCAGTGGCTTTTGCATGTTAAATTGCACTCATTCCTCAAACTCAATTGGGTAGCTTCAGCTGCTACAACAATTCTGATCGGTAGGAGAGCTACAATTGAAGATGTCATGTCTTCTTATGTTCCTAGAAAACAAGGTAAATTTGTGATTGTTGTATGAAATGATTCGAAGGACGAACACAATTTTGCTATGATCAAGTGATATTTTGTTTATTTTTATTATTATTATGTTGAATTTTTGAACTACCTCTTCACACAATGAATTGGTGAAGAAATGACAATGATTGAAGTGACAAGTCACTTGACCAATATGACTAACCTGGTTCCTTTCTAGTTTGTTTCTTTTAATGGGCAGTCCCACATCCAAGTTTGATTCCAATTGCTTATGATAATCATCCATCCCTATCTTGAGTGGTCTGGCTATCAATAGCCTTCTTAGGGAGTTAGGATGAGTGATTATGTTCATGCCTAGATTATATCACTTTGAATTAGTGTTTTTAATGTCATAGGGGAATTAGAATGACCCCTTTGCACTCGTGGAGCAGTTTGACCATCTTGATCTTCTTCGGGTTTGAAGGGTGACATATCGTAATTCCAAAATGATTTGATTTTGCCCCAAGTGGTTTTATGGTTACCTACTCATCTCATCGGAATACATGGAGTGCAAGTTGCTACAATTTCTGAGTGGATAGAGTAGGTAACTGGATATGAGGCCTACTTGAGATTGTGATTTTATGTAATTTTTTTGTTATTTTGGTCATTCTGGTGATTCGAAACCACCAAAGTGTGATTATTTGTTGTTTTTATTATTCCCTTATTGAAGGAACTACTTTATTTTGATCTGTGGTCTTGATTTCTGTTATGTACAGTGGCCTCTGATTTCATGTCTATGGTCGTTGTCGTCTTGAGCGACCAAGGAGCTCGGGTAGCTGACGTCAGCAATGGCCAAGGCAAAATTAAGGAAATATAAAATTTACAATTCTAGGGTTTTGACATTTCATTTCACTATTAAATATTCCATTTTTAGAGCTCTGGTGCAACGATGACGGTTGCGAATTTGAAACTTACTAGTGTTGAGGATATGGTTGTGCAGGGTGAGACATCAGCTGTTGGAGGAGCTAGAGCTTCTCAAGTATTTCTCTCTTCAAAACCCTAGCTCTCTTTTCTTAGCCTAAGTAAAATTGAACTTGACTAAGAAATGAGCAAAACGAACATCACTAAACCTCCTAGCAACAAAAAAACTCGTAATTAGGCTTAGGTTCCCTTTTGCTACGGTGGGTTAGTCCCCAATTTTGCTATTTGTCAATGGCTTCAACCTAGGGTTTTTCAAAAATTTTCCATTATTCACCTGCTGCTGCCATTTTGGGCATTTTGAATTTAGCCTAGTTTTGATGCTTGGGTAGGAACATTTGCCTTCCAATTTGTTTGCTTTCCCTCCCTTTGTTGTTTTATTGGAGCTATTTTGTCAAATTTGTATTTTTTTAATTTTCTGGCCAAGGGTTCATGGGTTTGCCATGCTGTCCCTTGGCCGTTGTCACTCAGAGCGACCGACTCTGAGCCACTGTCACTCAGAGCAACCAATATTGAATCCCAATGGTCCAAAAATTAACCATTGGGCCTTGGCCACTGCTGCCTCCAACGGCCAAGTTTCGACTGATGTAGGTGACAGCAGCTAAAGATTAAGCCTTGTTTTTGCATTTTGTGTATCGATTTTTATGATTTTGTTTTTTGGATTTTTGAAATTTTGCTTTGCTTAGGTGCAATTTATTCTTCTCTTGCTTAGATTTAGAGTAACTCATACTCTTTTGCATCATTTTCATGCTTATTTTGAATCATGCCTTAGATGCACTTGTAGTTATGTTTTGTTCTTCTTCTACTTTGTTTAGATCCTCACTGCTCGAGTTTGGGACCCAAAGGTCTTGCTTGAATTGCTTCCTGGATTTGATGACACTGACTGGGAATGGTTTAAGGCCCGTGGGCTACAGTACATTATCAAGTTGCCCCACATCATGGCTGACCAAGCTTATCTTATGACCTTAGCCCATCGTTGGGACCTACAGGCCAACACCTTCCACATTTTCCTATCAGGTTGGAGGACGTTTACAAGATTTTTTGGATCTCATTCGATGGGGTGCCCAATGTTTCATAGGCCACTACTAATCAAGTGGATGTCTATGCTCGAGTTTTTGGAGCACGCTCTGCATAGGCCCTCCAATATACTGGGTCAGGGGGAGTATCTATCAAGACTTGGTATGATGCTTGTGTTTTCACAGTGAGGCATGTTGTGTTGTTGATGGTGATCAGCAACGTTCTTATCCCAGGATGTAGGGTTCAAACCAGGATCAAGGTATGGGGCCAATTGGTAGAGCAGGTGGCAGCAGAGGATCTTGATGTTCATGAGGAGGAGGAGTTAGAGCCCAAGGAGAGAGATTCTCATCTAAGTACATAGTTGCACGAGGTCTAGGTTGAGCTCTAGGCTACTAAGATCTAGGTATAGTGATGAGATGTTACGATTGAGCAGCTCACAACACAGATACATGCTCTATAGGCTACTATTGGGGGTGGTGATGTGAAGATGTAGTTTTTTGTTCCTACTTCTACACCATAGGAGGTTCTAGCAGCAGGCTTAGGGGTAGATGTGAGACGACTTCAGTCCTTGTTAGATGAGCATGAGACGTAGATTCGGGGTCTTACAGATCATGTTACCCTCCTTTAGATGTAGCTCAAGAGGCATGGGCTTGTACCTAAGGATCCAATAGATGCAGGTGGTTCATAGGTCAGCGAGCGCTCTACCTCAGGGTAATCTTCAACCTGTCCTAGCTAGCATACCCAAACTCAAACAGAGAGACCTACAGGCTCACATCACTTGACTCGCAATATCGCCACAAGGGGAGGTGGCACTAGAGGAGATGGTGTAGGGGGATAAGGCTCGACATTTGACTGATTATCTACTTGGTCATTGATTCATTTTTGAGGTCGACTAATCTACATGACTATAGCCCACGAGCATTTTTGTATATCCATTGGACTTGACACACATACTTTTATGATAGATTTGCTTTTTATGACTCATTATGTGTATCGTTTATTGCTTATATTTTTGTTATTATTTTATTTTATGATATGATGCGATGATGGTATTATGATGATTTTATGAATATGCTAGATGATAGATGATATTTGAAGATGCTTATATGGATGTGTAGATGCTTATATGTTTTGATGTGATGTATCTTGATGATGAATGATGAATTTATGATTGTATGCAAATGGATATTGCCTATATGTTTTATGATGTGGTTTATGGATGATTAATGACTTGTTTTTGTGGATGCAAATGTTATTGTTAAATGCATGTTTAATTTTTGTTTTAATTATATGCATCTAACTTATGTGATGGAATGGTATAAATGAACCTGTATGCTCTAATCACTTAAAATATACGGAATGCATATGACATTGAAAATCTTAATGGGTGATACCACAAAAAGTAAAAAATAATCATGAATTTAAATAATCACTCCTATCATAAGAATTGATTAAGTATTCATATATGAGATGTAATGATGTGTAATGTATTTTCTTAATAAGTTTCTGTAAATTAAAAGATATAAAGTAGTCAGTAGCCGTCTATATATTATTTCTAATATATGCGGTATCTGTCCTACTATGTTGATACCCCCTAATTTATAGAATATTATAAATAATATGATGGTGTGAATGATGTTATGATTTGTTGCTATGTAAAAAAAAAATTGGGGCTTTTCGGAGATTCAAACACTCTAGTTCCCCTATCAACAACTATCTACTTACCACTTAGACTTTTGAAAAGTAAGGCTTTTACCATGGACCTGGTTTTTCATGATCTCTGTGTGTGCATGTGATTGTATATTTTGAGGTAGAACTCAAGCATTTCCTTCGATGTCAGGCGAGATTCTTTCAACCCATTGCTAATATCAAGGATTATTAAGTGTTCATCTCATCCTTATGTTGGACTTAGTTGGACTATACCACTAGGCAATATTTTGTTACCTAAGATAGCTCATCCACATTCAAACATTGGTATACACAAATTCATGAAGCAATTGTAATAGACGTATCATCATGCGTAAGGATTTCTCCTTCCAGTTTTGTACAATGCTGAGAATTCCAGGGATTCAAGTTTTTTTCTCTTCTTTTTGGCTTTGGATTTTTGCTCATATGTAGTGATGAAAATCATTGTTTATTTTGATTTGATTTTTTCTTTGAGCGGGGATTTTTTTGTAATGATGATAATCACTGTTTATTTTGCTCATACGTAGTGATGAAAATCACTGTTTATTTTGATTGATTTTTTTTTGTAATTTCTAAATTTATGCTTTGTGTATCGGATTTTTGCTTTGAAATCTGGATTGTATTCTTGGCCTTTTGAATTTGTACTTTTGCTTTGGGATTTTGCTTATTTTGTTTTAAGCAAGGGATTTTGATAGGGTAAAACTTGTCCTTTTTCCAATTCTCAACACCTTTAAACTGGTTGCACAGGGGGATAAGCAAGGAAAATCCTTTTCACTTAAGGTAACCTAGACTACTTTGCAGCTTTCATATTTTTCTTATACCATCTAGGATTTTAGTGTTTCAATTAGTGACGGGATCTTGAATATCCAAGGCTTTACAGCTAGGCCTTACCTTCTACTAATCAAAGTTGTTTTCCTCAAAAGTTAATAAGATTACTAGGTGTGGTTGACTAATTGAAAAACCTTAGTATATTATGTATAGCAACAAATAATGGTTGTGTTGAAAAACACAATTACACACATGTGGATGGAGGTATGGATATGAATGACTTGTGCGACAAACTATGGTATCATTTTTAAGGCTCTCATGACATATACAATTGTAATGTATGTGAAAATGCAATGCAATGATGTGGATGCAAAATGTGAAGTGCAATTGTTTTTGTATTTTTGATTTTATGTTGTTTTTGTATTTTTGATTAATTTGACCAAAGGTCTTATTATGCCTTTGGGGATTTTGTTATTGATTTTGACCAAGCGGTTTGAATCACCCTTGGAGCCTTTTTGATTGATGTTTGACCAAGCGGTATGAATTACCCTTGGAGCCTTTGAATTTATTTTTGACCAAGCGGTATGAATTACCCTTGGAGCCTTTTGAATTTATGTTTGACCAAGTGGAATGAATTACCCTTGGAGCCTTTGAATTGATGTTTGACCAAGTGGTATGAATTACCCTTGGAGCCTTTGATTTGATTTTGACCAAGCGGTATGAATTACCCTTGGAGCCTTTGATTTAATTTTGACCAAGCAGTATGAATTACCCTTGGAGACTTTGATTTGAATTTTTGAATTTTATGTTTTTATTATTTGTTTGTATTTTTGACATATTTGAATGTTTTTGAATTTTTGACATATTTGAATGTTTTTGAATTTTTGACATATTTGAACATTTATGAATTTTATGAAATATTTGAATTTTTTTATGTTTTATGACATATTTGAATGTTTATGTATTTTTATGACATATTTGAATGTTTTCGTGTTTTTATGACATATTTGAATGTTTTTGTGTTTGTGTAAAATGCCTTTAAATAAATTATATTGAGAGGTTCAGGCTCTTCAACACCATATAATTATATAAGGTGATATGCTCCAGGCCCAACTCTTTATGAAATCATATATGAACCTACCTAGTTTACCGTGAACTTATCTCGTAGATGCGACGATAGATTTGAATTCTACTAGTTTTATTTGAGCACTAGAACTCCAACCTTGAATTCCCTTAGGTGGACTTTACTAATGTAAGCTTATGCAAGATGATCTTGGTAAACATGGAGATGCTCTAAAGCATTGACTTGATGTTCATCAAGAAGCATCAACTGATCAAGGCAGTCTTGCTATGCAACTTCATCATCTATGAAGTCCTTTAATGCTATGCGTAGAGTCGGGATTTCTAACTCTAGAGGAATGATGGCTTTAGTGCCATATACTAGTGAAAACGGTGTTGCCCTAGTGGGCATCCGTATACCAGTCTTGTATGCCCATAGTGCAAGAGGTAATTTCATGCGCCAATCCTTGTGATTTTTTTACACTGTCTTCCTCAAAATGGAGACTATTGTTTTTTTTTAGGCTTCTGCTTGCTCGTTTGCTTGCGGATAATAAGGCGTTGAAAAATTATGTTGAATATGGTATTTTTTCATTAAAGCATGAATATTTTTGTTTATGAAATATGGCCCATTATCTGATATTATCTTAGAAGGGACCCCAAAATGACTTATGATATTATGGAGTATAAACTCCGCAATCCTTGGTCCAGTTGTTGATGTTAAGTGTATCTCTTCTACCCACTTAGTGAAGTATTATGTGGCCGTTATGATGAATTTATGTCAGCCCAAGGATGGAGGTGAGATCTTCCCAATCAAGTATAGTCCCCATTACGAGAATGGCCATGCTGCCTGGATGGGATGCAAATATTACGATGGTAAGTGCGTTAGGTTTGCATGATGCTGGCACTTAATACATTTCTTGACATACTTGTAGTAGTCCTTTTCCATTGTGGGTCAATAGTAACCCATTCTCAATATGTGCTTGATGATGGCCATGCCACTAAAATGGCCTCCACATGTTCTATTGTGAGCTTGCAAAATTTCCCAAGATGCTTCCTAGGGCTAAAGACAATGGAGTAATACTCCATCATATCCTCGTATGTAGAGGATTTCTCCTATAAAAATGTATCTTGTTGCTCTTTGTTTGAACGTTCACCTTTCAGTATGCAAAAAACCTTGAGGTATTATTCTAAGCTTCAGGAAGTCTCGTAGTTGGGAAAGCCAATCCTAATAGGCAATGACTTCTATAGAATAGACAACTTGCTCTTCCTACATTTTTGAGGTAATGAACACGGATTGAGGAACAAATCTATGGTATATGGTCACACTACACTCTACAGGTCCTTGGGAGATCAAAGAACTCCAAGGTGTTGTTTGTAAGAAACCTCTGGCTATGAAGGACCAATCCTGACTCAGTTTGATGTTGATCATGTTGACTAATTCTTGATTGTCAAAATACTCACAATGTATTGCTAAGTGCGAAAGCAATTTTACATGAATATTTGTAAAATCAACAAACGGATTATGAGGGATTAAATATCCCAAAGAGGCCATGGTGTCTACAAATCTATTCGATATACGAGGGATTGCCTCGATGTTGTACCATTCTATCCAGGCTAAGTAATTGTCAAAAAGTTCCTTGTAAGTCTTCAAGAGTAGGCACCTACATTGAAATAGTACTTTGACCTAGTTTACTATGAGCAAGGATTCACCAAAGATATTCAATATTTTAATGCCCATTTCTATGGTTTTTTAGAGTCCCAAGATCAATTCTTAATATTCTGTATTGTTGTTTGTGCATGAGAAGTATAGTTTGAATGATAAGGGCAATGGAGCTACCTATAGTGTGATAAAGACAATCCCTGCTCCACCTCCTTGTTCACACTTTGAACTGTTGAAGAACAATGACATGTCTCTTTCTTTCTTAGGTTCTTCGAGTTCTATCAGATTTGATAATGCAAAGACCGCATCATCAAAAAATTCTATGGTGAGAGGCTTGTTATCCTGAAGAGGCACCTCTGCTAATTGATCTACTATGACTTGTCCCTTGATGGACTTTTGGCTTATGAACTCTAGATCAAATTCTATCAATAGCATGATCCACTTTGCGGTACGTGTATTGTGATATGTCTTTCTCATCATATACTACACAGGATTTTGTTTTGATATGATGTAGGTCGTATGGCTCAACATGTAGTGTCACAAATTTTGAGTTGCAAAGACCACTACTAAACACAATTTTTTGACATACGCATATCCTAGCTCATAGCTCACCAAGGTGCGACTAATGTAATATATGGCTTGCTCTTTGTCTTGTGCATTCTTTTGGGCTAACATGGTGCCCAATGCAAAATCAGTAGCTGATATATATTGTAAAAATGGTATGTCTAGCCTTGGTGGAGCCAATACTGGCAGTTTTTCCAGACAAGTTTTGATCTCTGCAAAGACTTGATGGCATTATTCATCCCAATGGAATGGGAATTCCTTATGTAGAAACCTGTTCATAGGTCTACATTTGTCTAATAACTGTGCAATGAATCTTTTGATGGATGCTATCTTGCCTTGTAGGTTCCTCAAATCCCTAATATTGGTAGGGGTGGCCATTTCTAGTATAGCTTTTACCTTTTTAGGATCTACTTCGATGCCTCTCTTGGATACGATGAATCCCAAAATCTTGCTAGAAGTTACGCCAAATACACACTTCTTAGGATTAAATCAGTAATTATGTTCTATGAGGCGACTGAAGACTTGTCTAAGGACTTCGACATGCTCTTTTCGCAATAGGATCTTGGCTAGTAAGTCATCCATGTAATATTCCAATATCTTATGCATATAGTCATGCAATATGTATGTCATGGCTCGATGATATGTGGCACCAGTATTTTTGAGACCGAATGGCATCACTTTGTAACAGAATGTTCCCCATGGAGTAATGAAAATAGTTTTATGTTGATCTTCGAGCTTAATCTGGATTTGGTTATATCCAAAAAAACCATCCATTAGGGAGAGCATTTCATGACATGCGGTTGCATCTACAAGAGCATCTATGTTTAGAAACGGGAACGAATCCTTTGCTATTGCCCTATTCAAATCTCTAAAATCCATACAAATACGAACTCTTCCATCGGGTTTCCCTATGGGTACCATGTTAGAAACCCACTTAGGGTAGTCTTTAGGAACTATGAATACTACATCCAATAGTTTTTGCAATTCGTTCTTTACCATCAAAGCGACGGATGGATGCATTTTCCTCAGTTTTTTCTTGACTAGCTTCTTCATGGGATCTAATAAAAGGTTGTGAATGACTAACTTTGGATCTATCCCTGACATATATTTGTAATTCCAAGCAAAAATATTTGGCCTCTCCTTGAGGAGAGGAATCAAGATGGCTTGTTCCTATGGAGATAGATTTTCTTTGAACTTGACTCTCCTTGGTTGGGTATGATCATCACTGATGTCCACTTTGAAAGTTTCTTCTATAGCCATATGTGACCCATCCTCTAGCTGATGAGGCATGGGTATCAAATGAATGTCATCAAAGAGATTCATAGGACCTACTAACTCAGGTTCCAAACCAACATGGAAGACGTCATATGCACAACCTAATACAAAATGGAATGGTTGTAACATCTCTTCATTGGGGAAGAGGTCTTCTGGCCCTATGGGTGAACTAGCATGATCCCAATCAATAGCGTCTATATCAAGATGCAATTATTTGGTAGGATCTACTGGATTATGAAGTGGAGTGGTCAAATCAATGGAGATCATGTTGATGTATGGGATGAAATCTCCAGGACCACATGAGTGCAATCTTGTCTTAGGGGTTTCCCTTCCATACTCGCGATGAGGTTATGGAGGAATGGGAATTTTTGGATCTGGCATATAAGCAGGGCAAATGATAGGATCATTAGGCTCTAAATGCTCCCTGAATGTAGGCGAAGGGTGATTGACCATCTGATGAATGGAAGCTAGGTCAACAGGTCTCCCCAAAAATTGGAGATGAGGGTCTATGGCATGGCATGAAGTGCCACCTCTCTCTCTACTAGCTTTTTGACTTATCACAAGTGGTGAGGTCCAAGATAAGCCATATCGGTATCATCCTCAAAGTCAAAATCACTTATCTAGAAACCGTTAGCATTGGTATGCAGTCCTAAGATAAGGGGCTCATGTCTTGGCCCCAACTAGGCCATCTCTGTTTCATCTTCATATTCTTCATCACTTATGAAGAATCCATTTGCATTTGTTTCTTGCCCCAAATTCAAGGGTTGGTGGCTCAGGCCTAAGTAAGCTCTTTCTATTGAGTATTCTAATTCATAGTCACTTTCATCTTATGTATATGCAATCTCATCGTGGATGGACCATGTGAACCTTTGTAAATAGTAAGGCCCTTGATAGGCTAAGCCAAGTTGCACCTCATCATCACTTACTTCATATCCATTCTCCTAATCCCATGAGTTGTACCTTGTTGGGGTGGAATCAATCGAGGTGTTTGGATAATAAGTTTTTGGAGGCGGTATGCTTACCGTGGCCACTTGTCTATTGCTCAAATTTGCTATTCTCAAGGGGTGATAAGGAATGAAATCAATGTCTTCTCCCAACCCTATGTTTAATCTTTTCAATGCTATTGCAAGCGAGTCATCTCGACCTCCACTATAATATCATAAGCCAAATATGTTGGAGGGAAGCTGATATAGTGGCTCGTAAGGCCTCCTGCGCCCCTGCTCATATATGCCAAGGTCATAGCCATGCCAATGGCAACACTCAAAGTAGATTAGAGCAAACTCAAGATTAGAGAGGTAAAGAACATTGAATATGAATAATTCATCACCATCATCTTCTATATCTCAAGACTTATGAGCGCAGTCCAGGCTGGCATTGACAAAATTGGTTTGGTTGGGAGGGATTCCAAGTGGAACCACTGTTCCCACTAGAGACCTCAAGTATTTAGGCCTCCCTATGTCTTGTGTAGACTCAATGATAAGTATGAATGTGATGTTTTGCACAAGGTACTCCCCTATGCTTGTGCTTACCAAGTGTATTTATGCATGCGACATGGATGACCCCATGGATGATACTGGTGAAGCAGGGTGATAATCACTATATTCATCTTGATCTTGAGGATATTCCTCTTCCATAGGACTTGGCATTTTAGAAATCGCTATAGTTTGCACTTATTTGGGCCTTTCTTCCTTAACTAAGGGTGCCTTTAGCTTTTGATTGTCTTTTGGTTTTGACTTTGATGGTACTTTAGAAGCATTTACTATCTTGAGTGCACCAGGAGGTGTTGATGTGCATGGGTATTTTCTTACCCTTTTGTCTTCATTATCCACTTGTGTGGTTGGGGATGAAGGTGCTACGTATAGGTGAGCATAAGGGATCATGAATTCTCCCTGAATGTCCACCTGATTAACATATTTAAAAGGCTCTTCATCAGCCAAAACCACATAGACTTTTTTTTCGTGCACATACTTGACACGCTGGTGCAAGATCGAAGGCACACACTTCATGGCCCTTATCCAAGGGTGCCCTAAGAGGATGTTGTACTGCATAGCACCTTCCAAGACATGACACATCATAGGGATGGTATTGTACCCCACCTTGATGGGTAGGACTATCGTTCCCATAGTATTGCATAAAGCATCATTAAAAGCTCTCAATGTGTAAGCTCCTGGAACGATATTGGTCTTGGGTATCTTGAGGTGCTCTATTGTAGTTGTTGTGATGATGTTTATAAATGAACCTGTATCGACCAAAACCCTCTTGAAAGGTAAGTCATTGATGGTTGCTACAATGTTTAGTGGAGGTTCTGGTAAGGCAACAGGAATTGTCTTAATCTCATGATCATAGAATCGGATTACAGGTTCTTGGCATTCTTGCACTTGTCCCACAAAGTGAGTGAATGCATTCACATCTTGTGGTTGAAGCTCAATTGTTATTAAAATATCCATTAGAGTCTCCCTATGCTTTGGGGACTATTGTATGAGCTCATATATGGATAACTTGGCTGGAGTCGTCTATAGGTTTTGCTCCAACCTATTTTGAATAGTTACCACAGGTATCGTTGGTGGACCTGGAAGGTTGTCTTACCTTTTCCTAGGAGCAGCTAGGAAATTCATGGGAGCTACAGGTGATTGTTGTTGACCATATCACCTAGTCCTTGTTGTTATGTTAACGATCTCAACCATCCCAACGCATCCGTGGGTAGGTATGTCAACTCGAACCTGATTGACTTGGGCCCCTTGCTCTCAAGGGGCCTCATGATTGGGTAATGGGTTTTTTTATATGCCCATGTCTCTATTATCAGGATCTTGTGGGTTTTCAACTTTGAGCTCTCCTGCCTCAATCATGTTTTGCACTTGATGCTTAAACTTGACGCAAGCCTCAATGTCATGCCATGGTAACCTATGATAAGGGAAAAATTAACCTTCCCTATATCATTTTGGCTTAGGATGGTTGGGATATATAAGAGGTATATCAAGAAATCTGATCCTCCTAACCTCGCTCAACTGATTAAATATTGATTGCATTGATTCTGTCAGAGGCATGAAATAACAAGGTGGCTTGCATTCTTGATTTCTTCCCTGATTGTTCTTTTGGTCGTATTTGGTTGGTGGGGGATGTGCTTGATAGTTATATGGTTGTTGTGCACCCCCATCCTTGGGTGTAGCCAATACGACTTGATTTATTGGAGTAGGGTTCCCCTACTTCTGCTTGTACTTGTCATTTTTACCATTCTTGTTCCACTCCTTTTTGTTTCAGAGCTTAATGGTTCCCTCATCGACTTTTATTTCTTCGATGAGCTTGGACTATGCCAAAGCTTCCTCAAATGAAGGATAATTTTCGAGTTGTAGCAAGAGGGATATATGTTTAGAAATTTTTTTGGTGAACATGCGAATGATCTCTCTTGTGGGAATGGAGAATGATTCCCATAATCCATTACTGGCTCATCATCAATATTGTTTCAAGTTATCCAGATCTGAAAGGTTCACCTTATTCTTAGCATCAAAGGAGAAACACTTCAATATTGCATTTAATAGTTGTTCAAAGTTGGTTATGCTATGATTAGGTAGTTGGTTGAACCATTGAGTAGCAGCACTTGAAAATGTCATTATGAATGTTCTTAGCATGAGAGCGTCATTGTCTTCAAGATGAAAATAGACATTGATAAAATTGGTGACATGTTCTTGTGCATCCTCTTCACATTTAAAATTCTCTAACCTAGGCATCTCAAAGTGCTTAGGATATGGAAGGCTAGGGATTGATGGGCACAATGGTTGATTGTGTATCTTGCTCAATGTTGGTGAGTTCCCAGCTACCTCTTGTTTCTCAAAGATTTTCATCTTTTCGAAAAGCTCTTGAAATCCCTTTGATGGGCAGATTTCCTCCTCGTGTAAGCCTATTCACATTGTCAATGGAGGTAACTCTCTATCCATTTGGTTTGTTTCATTTTCCTCCCTCCTACGAGGGGACTCAAGATTGTGATCTTGGTTTGTTATGTTTGCCCTTCCCCCATTAGTTGAATTTTGTTCATGATTTGTTGGGGGGTTTCATTGTGGGCTATCTTATCTAGTGCGTCTTTCCTTATGTGAGTTAGTGTGTCTTGTTATTAGGTGGTCACCACCATTTATCTATAAATTGTGAAGAGCTAGCTACTCAGTTTTCTCTGTTAAATGTTGCTCATGTTGGCACAAGAGTATTTCTCTGTGTTTCTCTTGTTTGAGAGTTTCCACTAGCTCTCGATCTTTATGTAATGCATTTTCTAACCACCTCACTTGGTTAGTTTGTGCCATCATAGAAGACTCATGTTTATCTGACTCTGTTCTTGTTGTATTGATTCATAGATTCCTCGAGGGGGTTTCTGTTGTATCTGTACTCTTGCTAGTTAATGTGACTTGTTCAATGTACTATTGAATATCCCTATGATAAAAATCCATGCATCTTATATGGGGTCACTCTAAGGTACCCCCTAGCTAGGAGGTATTCTTAGAAGTCATAGTTCATGAGCTTCCGGATGCAGAGTTTTCAATAGCTATAGTTCTTTGGGTTGGTTGAGTAGGAAATCGATCCAACCTGTCTAGTTGTCTTGTCTTCCATGGCTAGTCCTGTGGGGTGCCATTTACTCCTATGAGGTCATAGTCTATGGGAATATTTCCTTTTGTGTGAAGAGTTTTTTGTATATGATTCACATGACTAGATGTAGCTCTAGTTTCCTGCCCTTCAGTAGGCAGACCTGTTTCATATGTTTCTTGTAAGTCTTGAGGTGTTGCTATTCTTGTTTGCCTTCTTGATGAAGAGGGCTTGGTGGCAACATGATTCCTCCATGTGGATGGATATATGGTAGTACCTATGTGAAAAGTGGGTTTTAGAACCTTCTTTATGTCCATGTGATGAGGAAGCCCTTGAAGCTTCCTCACGTCTTTGATATGTTTTTGTGTGTTTATAGGAGGCCCTTGAGGTCTCCTTATGTCTCCTTGATGAGGATGGCTATGAAGCCTCGTTTTGTTTATGTGACTTTGTTATATGATGCGGTTCCTTACTTGGGGTTTCTTGAGGAGATCCCCAAGAGTTGAGTTATTACACCTTAGGCTCGTGGATCTATGTCTCACGGTCTTACGACTAGGTCATTCAACATTACTATGACTCTGCCTATGGGTATGAATTGATTATGTCTCTCCCTCAGTATCAGACCGAGGGTGTTTACTTCTTGTTTTGACCATGTTGTTTTATGACTTGATCCTTTGAGTTGCAAATTAGGAATGACCACACAATACCAAACAAATATTTATCTTGATTACCGATTTGAGTGTGCTCTAAACGGTTTGATGTGTTATTCTCTTGATTTCTTTGCTCTTGTTCTTGGATTAAGAATGAGAAGACTCATCCATAGTTATAATCAATTACACTCGTGCCAAACATGATTTTCTCAAAATAAGATAGGGTACACCACTGAAGACCCAATGGAGGGTTTGCCTAGCTATTCTACTTTGAACCAATAATTGTTCCAATAGTGGGAGACAGTTTGAACACAAATAACTTAGTATCACTATAAGTAAGTTTCCCAATATATTTCTAGGAAGCTCTAGGGGGAAAACTAGTGGAAGGAGATGAATTCCAACATCATTGGACTGAATTGAAGGTTGGTGATGAAATCCAACTCTCCAATGTTTTAAATAAGACGTGTGTGTGTGGTGTTCATTTTAATCTTGCGTAACATAAAGTGCATCATATAGCAACAATGAGTCTTTACTATATGCCTAAATGCAAAAATATATTTCAATATTCAGAAAGATGCATGAAATACTATGATTTGTATCACTGCACTTTATCTCGTGCAACTATGGCCTCTAGTAGGGCCTCAAAGCAAGCAAACAACATACAATGTCTAGAACATTGGATTCTAGGGTGAACTTTTTAGGCATAAGCCACTGTTCCTAGCAATGCCTAGTGGAAAATTTAAAAGATCTAAGATATGTGAAATGCTTAATTATTTCTTCTTTATTATTTCAATTTCCAAATATAAAAGTGCTTTAAGTTCTTTGTTTTAAACACACAAAAGCAGATAAAAAGTTGTAAAATATTAGAGAAGCTATACCAACCTTTGATCTAGCTTAGAGAGTTTGTGTTTTGACCTCTGCTGCACTCTAGCTCTGGTCGTTGTTGACCAGAGTGGCTAGTTCTTGGCCGCTATAGCTCAGAGCGGCTAGTTTCTAGCTATTGTAGCTCAAAGCAGCTAGTTTTTGGCTGCTGTAGCTCAAAACGACTAGACCTACACACAAAATTAAGTTAGTTTTCTAGAAAAAAATAAAAAATTAGTGGTCGTCCCACCGTGATTGCCATCTGCAGTGATCCCAGGAACGTGCGCACCGGTCCCTTTTCTAAAAACCCTACTTGCAATGCTTATTTAAACTACCAAATATGAAATGGAAAGACAAGAGGAAAAAGCATATAACACGAAATAACAAAATATGGATCTCTTTATTGATACTTAAGCTCGGTTACATGTTGGTCCCTCTTAGGGATACCCATTTTGATACTATAAATTACAGGTGGGCAAGGAGTGCCCCTTCTTCAAAGAGGTGGGTGCTTATAAAAGCTTCCCTATTCCGTACACAAAAATGTATGAGGGCTTATAGATGCCTCCTTCTCTAGGTCTATTTCCTAGAGGGATCCCTTCTACTCTCGTATGTTGTAATCTTCATCCGATGTACCTATGGCCCTACAAGCAATGAAACAACAACACACTTTTAGGTGTCCGATATTGCCTCCCCATTTGAGGTTGTTAGTAATCAAAGAATGTAACGAAAATATGATAAAAGAATGCCATGAAATCATGTAAATCTATGCTAATGATATAAGAAAACAAAATAAATATGCTATGTCTATCTAAGCTAAGCTTGTGGGCCACTGTCCAAGATAGTGACTGCTAAAGTAAACCTTGTCCTCTTTGCCCCAAAGCTATTGGTCAAAGACTATGATCTGATGTTGAAGAAAGTAGGTATTATGCTCTTTGATTCATCAAAGCTCCACCGCACACGTGATCTCAAAGAGAACTCTCCAAGTCTTGAAATCTCTCCTCAAGAAGATGTCTCTCTCCCTGATGTGATAAAATATTTCCTGTATATGACATATGGATTCCCTATTTTTATTCTCTTATGATAAAAGATCAAATATGTCTTGGTGCTCTTAGGCTTACACCTTTTATAGTGTGAAATCCTAGGTCTATGTCCAAGCCCTAGAAATGAATTTCTCATGTGTAGTGCAAGTTAGCATGAGAATATTTTGTCCATTGTCTATATTTGAAGGCCAGTTAATTGAAATCTAATTGCCCACTTGAGTCTTCTATGTGAACTGGTTATTAGCATGAGAAGATTTTGTCCTTTGTTTATGCTTGGAGATCAGTTAACTTAAGTCTAAATGTAAAATTAAATCTCCCATGTGAACTAGTCATGCAAAGTCACTCCCGCTCACATTTATTGCATGTAGACCACCAATTCTACCTAATATTGGACTTGTTTGTTGGTAAACCACTTCTTATGGCTTACTCACTATCATATGTAGCAGCTAAGATCTAGCCATTTTCATTTGCATCGGCTAAGGTCTGGCCGCTCTAGGCTTGAGTGGCTAGGATTTGGTCACTCTTGGCTTGAGCGACCAAGCTTGGATGGCTTGAAAAGGCCCCAAATGAGTGGTGAGAACCATTTTTGATGCTTGTAAAGTCTAATATTATATATTATGATCTTATGAGTGTGTCTATGTAAATAGCTCCCCTAAGCATGACACGATTTAGGTTTCTACACTAAATACAATCAATACAAAGCTAGGATAGGTAGGTGTAAAACAATTTATATTTTTTCTATCTCTACTTCAAATCCTTTGCATAGGTTAGGTGAAATAAGAATTATTTTCTTGCCTAGGAATTTAACAAATGCTAAAATCTATCAGTTTTAAACTTGACTACTCCATTTATAGAACTATTAATTTCTATACTACATTGACCAGTACTAAACTAGAATCCATTATTGGCTCAAACTTTGTTAAAATTTCTTCAACAGTGCCAAGATTACCACTTAAATAATTTATCCTAGAAAAAACTGATATTTCACGTATTTCTAGGCTTATTCCTTTTCTTTTCTCAACCCTTGATGACTATTTGAACTATAGAACCATTTTTGTACCTTGATTGTTTAACATATTTGATGAAATTTCTTGATCGTGACTACCCCAAAATGTGGTGATCTTGACTTCCTCTACTTTCTAAGAAATAGAGAATGCCTAGGTGTTATTTGTTGTCTCTACTAGCATATTTTTTAATTTAGAAATATTTTCCTACTTGAATAGGCTATCTAACAAGTGGCTTGATGATTTAATTAACCATATTGCCTATCAAAATATTTGATTGAAGCTGATTTTTTTATTGAGCTAAAAACCAAGGTTATCATGAAGGCTTTAAAGAAATTTTATAAGTAAGAAATACCATATCTTAGTAGAGGCATTCTATCTTTCTCAATACCAACCTTCATGATCATACCCTCTCTAGGCTTAGGGGAAAGGGGCATGCAAAAAAATCAACAATTCAAATGACTAATAATGTCCTCTTTCTCCTATCACTGTTTGTGGATAGAATAACTCTCCCACATCTATCTCCTCAGAAGGAGAAATTTTTTGCTAGCAAATATTCTATCATTTTTCTAAGGTAGATTCAAAAACTCAAATGAGCATCTGAAACAATTGTTGTATCAAAATGAAGGTAGTTAAGGATCAACTAGCCCTAAGCAACACCACAACATTGAATTTTTTAAAGTATAAAAAGCTATAAAAAATTTAATATGATGATGTCAATAATAAACATGAAAATATTTGACATTCAATGTAGCTAAATCTTAGAACTCAACTAAGGTAGAGGAGTTCATATTTTTATTTTTGTGTTAAACTCAAATTTTGTCTAAGTATGGGGTATGGCCAAATATTTAAAATGTTGATGTTAGCAAAGGCTTAATAAAAGGTTTGAAATCCGATGCATTATGAAATATCACCCGATGCATTATGAAATAATTTTAGCTAATTTTAGCTAAGTGTAAATAAGAATCTGACATCTGACATTGTGGAAAAGCCTACTATGCACAACAAAATTTTGGTTATGTAGCAAAGAAGGTCATATTTTTGAAGGTGTTGACATTAGAACAAGTTACATAAAATCCTGACATAGTAGAATACAACCTAAGTAAAAAAATATTCTAAGGCATTAAAATTGACACACTAAGGATAATATAATGTTGAAGCTCATCCAACATTTGATAAAATGCTTTATAGTTATCATCTAAGTATCAAAGAGCAATAGATGTTTCAAATGCTAATGTCATCATAAGGTACATAGAAGTCTGATAGAGATATGAAGTAGTATTAGATAAAGGTTTGATAAGGCACAGGGCCTAATGATAAAATATTTAGCATTTGGTATCCAAAGTCATTACATAAAAGTGTAGCTAAGCAATAAGGATGGTTGTATTACACAAGTATTGACATCATCAAGGTAAGCTAAGAAACCTAACATCTAGAAAAAAAAGTTAGGCTGTATTGAAAATCATCAGATAGATAATAAAGTTGAGCATACCTACATTATAGAAGGATGGAATGACTTTAGCTAAAGAAAGAGGAGTCATGCGACATAGCAAAGAGCCCAAGTTTACTCCTAACAGTCATAATATGTTGTCAGAGAATCCCAACAACCAAAATATTTCTTGATTTACATCTATGTTGATATAGCTAGACCAGTCATGGGGTAACCAAAAGCAAAACAAAATTGTTAGAAGATCATGTAGATTAGATGAAGATATTTAGGCTTCCACTCTCTCGGATGAAGTCAAAGTAAATCACATCAACATCATGGTGCTAATACAATTACAACAAAATGAGTTGGAGAAGGATACAGATGTGCTACAACAACATGATAGTCCTACAATACATTTCATGAGCAATTATGCTAAAATAACTAAATGTAAATGTAAAGCTATATATACTTGAATGTAGCTCATTCAAAGGGTTGGCTCTTTGGCTTTTACAATTTCATATTTTGTATGTTTGAAGGCTATACTCCCCTCAATGAAATTTTATATGATGTTTGGCCTATATCAAAATATTATTGTAGAATATGTATGTATAACTTTCTCACTAAGCATTTCTATAAAAATTGAATGAGTGGTTTATTCTGTAAAGAGTTACTATGCTATCTAGATTTTTCACTAGATTGTTGTTTCTTCAATTCCTAGAATGTTTATATGTGTATGTTTAATAGTTTAATGTTTTGCAACATATGATGATATTTTGTTTGTTAGAAATATTAGTTTAATTAATGTAATGAAACTCTCATACATTTATGTCTCTTGATGTTGTCGAACTAGTTCCACTTCAATTCTAGCTTCAAAACTTATACATTTTCTACTTTGGCCTACAACCCCTATTTTTATTTATTTTTTTTGTTAGCTTGGATAGAATCATAGGAACTGACCTACTTTTTAGGTTAACTTAGAAACCCATTTTTTGTTCTTTCAATCTTAATCGAGGCCTTGAGGGTGCAACTCACCCACTTAAGTGTATTTTAGACCAAGATTAACCAAGAGGAAGCCATGCTAGAGTTCTTATATGCTATATAGGAAAACATTCTCCAAAATTATCATAAGAGAGGGTTTCTCCATGAAGCTAATCATAAATGAGGAAGGGATAAGTGGTCTAAATATGTTTACTAGGTTGAGATTAATTCTTAATTCAATAATATTCCCCATTATCTAAACCATTTTAAGAGGTGAATATCATGAATGCTAAGCCTTCCATATATTTTATCATAGACACCCTTGAGAAACCACACATACTCAAAATAGGGGTTGACCTATTTGATGAAGAGCAAGCCACCTTTACTACCTTACTTGAGTATAACGATGTTTTTTCTTGGAAATATTCTAACATTCTTATGATGGATGAGGATTTAGCCATCTATAACAATGTTACTTATAAATATACTACTATTATTAACAAAAAAAATGGATATTCTCTCCCATTATTTAAGACCAATGCAAAATCAAAATTTAAAATTTCTTAGATGCTAATTTTTTAACAGCTATTGACTACTTGGAATGTGTGTCTAGCATTGTTCCTATCAAAAATAAAGAAAACAATGTTATCTGTATTTGTTATGATTTTAGAAATATAAACCTAACTTGTCCTAATAATAAATTGTATTTTCCCTATATTGATTTTATTATATACTATATCATAGGGTATGAAATGTTGTCCCTTATGATGGCTATTCAATATATAACCAAATATAGAGTGGCCCTAAGCATCAAACAAAAACAACTTTTACCACACATTGGGATATTTGTTGTTATGTTGTCATGCCTTTTGCATTGAAAAATGGTGGTGCTACTTATAAACGGCCTATGCCAATGGTTTTAATTACTTAATGGGAAAAATTATGGAATATTATGTAGATGATTTTTTAGTTAAGTCTGAGAAGCGGGTTGATCATCCAACTAACCTATATCTCATTTTTGAGTGATTACATCACTATAAGATTAGGCTAAATCCTAAGAAATATGTATTTGGTGTTACTAGTGACAAGGTACTAGGATTTATAATGCCCCATAAGGTAACAAATGATAATCTAGATACAATCAAAGCTATTGGTGCTATGCCTCTCCTAAAACTATTAATAATATAAAATATTTCTTGAGGAATCTCAAAGTCATTAGGCGATTTATTCTTGAGTTAGCTTTCAAAGCTTATCCATTAAATAACTTACTTAAGAAAGATGTTGAGTTCAAATGGGATGAAGTTTATGAGTAATTCTTCCTTGAAGTTAATAATTTTTTTTATTGTCCTCAACTCTTTCCCCTCCTAACCTAAATAATCCATTTGTATTATACACCTTAGCCACTCTAGTTTCCTTGGGAGTTTTTCTTACTCAACAAGATGATAATAACATAGAGTATATTGTATAATATATTACTCACATAATGCTTCTGGAAGAAACTTAATAAAATTCTATGGAAAATAATTTTGTAGTCATCTATGTTGTAGGTGAGATATTACAACATTATATATTGTATCAGATAATTTATGTGGTTGTTAAAATTGATTCTTTAAGATATCTTCTGCAAAAGCCTTACATCCCTTGTAACACCCGATATGGAAAGTGGATAACTATAATGCAATTATTTCATCTCTATATTGTTACACATAAACATATTATAGCTTAATTTATTGTTGATTAATTGGAAATGAGTTTTGACCTTGTATAACAACCCCTAAATGAGTTGTGTTATGAGGACATAATGGTTATTTCATTTGCCCCTCATGACTTTGTCATATTTCCTTTATTCATTACCTCCATTATTATTTTGGATTCTATTCCTTATGATATTTATAAGTAGAAAAATGCCCTCTTAGAGTCCCATGAGGTGGTTGAAAGGGATCACAAAGAAAAGGCTAAATAAAAAGCTGACACACCTTCAACTTCTCAAGAATATGATAAGGATATCCACCCTAACACTTGGATCCTTCACTTTGATAAAGCAAGGAATGAGTTTGGGGTAGGATGTGGTATCTTTATGAATTGTCCAAATGGCCTAGATATGCTTATGGTATTTCACTTAAGATTTTATGGCATTATTACTAGCATTGCAGAATATGAGGTTTAAATTTAATGACTATTGACTGCCCAACATATGAATGTTAAACACATCAAAGTGTTACGTGAATCTCAAATTATAGTTCATCAAATCATTGGTGAATATGTTTTAAATTTTTCTATTTCATCCCTTTTTTAGAAATAGATTATATTACATCATTTGGGTCATGTAAATGTACCTTCCTAGGTACATACTTAGGACATTAGATTACTTTAGGGGGAAGTTATCTAGTTACTTCATGCAATGTAATAAATGCACAAGTGTCAATGTGCAAGTTGTATATGTGCAAGGTGTCCCTTGCACAACTAGGTAGAGTGTTGGCCAAGGAACCTATCTTCCTATATAAAAAGGGCCTCATTGTAACAAGTAGAATATATAGAAGCTCGGAGCATATTCGTAGGTAGTAGCATAGTGTTGTGTAGATCACCATATATTGGTGATGGGTGCAATGTAGTCTAGTAGCTTTGTTCATGGAGTGTCCATTTCCTCCATAGCTACATTGTATTCATTTTCATCATTTCTATTTATAGCATATTTTAGTCATCTCGTAGATTTACTTTCTTTCATATTATTCTGCATCTTGTGATTGCTATCTCCCATTGCATACTACATCAAAATCTAACAGTGGTATCAGAGCCACGGTAGATCTAGCCACAGTAGATCAATAGGAAAACCACCATTATCATTGAGCCTGAGTTTTTTGTCAACCTGATGCATTGCTGGACCAACCACTATCAAAAAATCTCAGAAGAGTCTAGGTGGTAGAATTAGGGAGAGCCACAAGTGAGGATTGAAAGAAATATTAGTTCCAAAAATACTGAGATTACATTTGGCTAGAGTCTTTCCACAGAGTTGCAGGAAAAACTCGTGAAGACTAGGACTCAACATTCAATCCACTAGATTGACAAATCAACTAGTGAAGATCATTCAGGATATCTAGAATTTGTTAACTATTGCCCAAAGTTTCTTTTGTTGTAGAAAATTAATTCTCAGATGATTGGGACACCTCCTACAACAAAAAGCTAGGAGACTTCAACTTCATTGCCCGAAGGTCGGTGTGCCTTCATAGTGCAGATATTAGTTCCTTGTGCAAGAAAAGAATATTATGGAAGAAGACTTCTAGAGAAGAGTCGTGGTGAAGTTAGGAGACTGGAGATCTCCATTGCTAGATTGAGAACTTCATAGAAGAAGAAAAGGCCATAGAAGCCTTGATCTAGAAGAAAAGGCCATAGAAGCCTTGATCTAGAATAAAAGGCCATAGAAGCCTTGATCCAGAAGAAAAGGCCACAGAAGCCTTGTTCTAGAAGAAAATGCCATAGAAGCCTTGATACTGAAGAAAAGGCCACAAAAGCCTTGATATTGAAGAAAAGGCCACAGAAGCCTTGATACTAAAAAAAGGCCACAGAAGCCTTGATCCTGAAGAAGACTCCAGAAGAGAGTATCTGATTCAGAAGCAGATTAATATTTTAGTACTAATACTTTGTTGCAGGGAAAGGAGATTCAGTGAGTTGGGAAACTTCCTACAAGAAAGTTAGGAAGAGTATCTTCTTCAGAATCAATCCAACACCTGAAGCAAAATTGAAGGTAAAGAGATCAGGAGAAGATCTCATTGAAGAACTTCTAGTCTTGGAAGAAGAAGGACTAGGAGAGTCTTGCTCGAATCTAGAAGCAATAGAATCAGAGATCCAGAAGAAGATCTCACCACCAACACTTCCAAGAGTAGAAGGTTGAAGAAAAGGTCTCAAGGAAGACCAGAAGAAGTTGCAAGATCAAAGACCTTGGGGAGGTCTCAACGAGCATCCAGTAAAAGGCTTGGAGAGCCTTACTGAAGAAATCATCAAAGGAGAACTCATTGGAGAAATTCACTATAGAAGATAGTGAAAGATTTGGGACAATTGTCGCCATCCAAAAACAAGCCCAAAATAAGAAGAATTTGGCAAGGAGTGCCAAATCTCAGAAGACCTCAAGACATTCAAAATCTTGAGAAGAAGATCCTGCTTGAAGTCAGAATTTGACAAGAAGACTTGAAGATAGGAGAAGCCTGCCAAATCCAAGAGATTTGAAGATTACCTCTCACAGCAAGAAGGCATTATTTGCTGAGATAAAAACTTCTAAAAATCTATAGCAAAAAGGAGGAGACTACAAGAGGAGAACAAGCCACAAAATCCTAGGCTCGTGAAAGAAAGTTTGAGACCATATTTTGGTGAAGAAGGAGTTATTTAGGATAGCCTACAAAGAGTTGCAAGATCTTACTCAAGGTAACAACTTGGTGATCTTAGACACCAAGATCCTCTACAAAAGCTACATCCTCTACAAAATATTTCAAAAAAGGTAAGCAACTATTGGTGCAAGTAGATTCATTAATTGGATTACTTATCAGATTTGTTAAAGCACCTTAATTTGGATTAAAGTTGCAAGAAGGAAAATTGGATTATAGTCTTCAAAAGTGCAAAAAGAGAAAAGTTCCTTTTAAGGTTCATTTGCACATTAGTTAGGAGTTGATTAGATTTTAGAACTACATCTATCAACTACCTATCATCTACTTTGGAAAAATAAAAAGAAGACTAAGTCCTACAATATTAATTGTAGTGAAATTGTAGAATAATTCTTGAAGGTTCATTTCAGATTATTCTTGATTAGTTGCAGTAAATTGATTAAGTGCATTATTTTGAGAGTTTATTGGAGTGATAAGGTGAAATTTTTAGTGCATTAAAAGTGAAATATTATTAGATTCATTTGCACTATTCTATTGCTCTCAAAAATATTATTGTTTGTGTTCTTGAGAAGGGCACAAAATCAGAATTTGACAAAGTGTCTAAAGACACTATTAGTGCACAAAAATCTGCAACACATAGTGGCCAAGTGAAGCCACCAAAATAGGTTAGAATCCTCCAAAACTTGGAGAAGAAGACAACTAACCAAAATCAGAAATAGAAGCTTCAAATATTGAGACTTGGTGAGTCTCAAATCCAAAGCATTACAGGGTTAGTTGCAAGGAGAAAAGTGTAGAAAATTGCATCAAATAAGGAGCTTCTATCTACTTCTATCTAAGCTTGGATTTGTCATCAAAGTATCCAAGCAAAAATGGGAAGGTGTCTAATCAAAGAGACAACCTCAAAACCCCTACATTGCATTCAAAAATCTACCACAAAACCAGAAAATTAGACCTGCAAAAAGGAGTGCAAGAAAGGGTGCAATAAAGGCATCTTATTTACAAATATTGTTACATTGTATTGCACTTCTCTAATTCATTCTATGCAGGAAATAGGGCATATTTGAAGGTGCCTCAAAGGTACAATATTTCCAAGGTAAACCAACCAAAGGTGGTCGAATGCTAGCATTCTCTCAAGCATAGCAAAAGGAGCCACTCAAGAAGGCTCATACTCCTCATATCTTGGATGACCGAACCTGCAAAAGACAAGGCACAAAACAAAGGGAGAAACAACATTATATTCAAGAGCAACATTATCTACAAAAGGAGGACATATAATAGGTGTGAAAATAAGAAGAATAAGGCACCATTGGAGTGTTTCAAACTCCACATTTGCATTGCTCAAAATCGGTGCTCAAGCCTCCAAATCATTGCTCCTCATTCCAATTGGAAACAACTCACAAGCAAGTGCCATTGAATGAAGGAGGAGCTAGAAATTTTATAGGGTTTAAAGAACCTCCAAAGGGTACGTTGAAGAAGCGTTAGAGAAGACATCCATGCACAAGGAAGGAGTGACACTTGTCACTTGAGGTAAAACCCTAACGCTCCTCACACGAGTGCTCATCTTGACCAAGAAAGGAGTTACTAACAATAGGTTGGTGCATTGAGAATATGAGAGACACTTGTCCACAAAGAGACCAAGTGCTCCACTAAAGAATGTAATGTTCATACATTACTCAAAGGAAGATACAAGTGTCTTCTAGCACCTTCTACTCCTCAAGCGCTCAAGAAGAAAATGGACGTGCCACTTGGCACTTAATACAAGATTCTCCTCCATTTTAAGGGTGCCAAAGACCAAGGACTTGGAGCATTCATGCATCCACATTCAACACTTCGTAGTCTTCATGCACAGGGTCGAGTTACAACATGGAAGCAAGGTGGAAGAGCCTTTAATGCTCTAGTCAAAGGAGGTCAAAGGCAGAGATTAAAGGTGCCATAGTTGAAGCATTAAATCCAAGGAGGATTCCAAGCTTTCCATTGGAGGGAATGGTCAAAGCAAAGACACTCACATTGCAGCCATCTCACATCTAAAAACAACACCGATTATTGCGGTATTCGAATATTGCAAGGTGAGATTTATTCCCTAATTTAATGTGCTTTCATTTTTGGGAGTTATAAGGTTGATAAATCAAGGTTAAACTTAGAAGAAATTAACCATATTGAAAGCCATGCCTCAAAGGGAATAATTTATCAAATCAATATAATATTTGCAATATTAAACTTAGGAGTAATAAGGGTTTCTACTTGAAATTGATTTTAAAATATTTGCAAATATTATTGTAGTCTAATTTTCCAAAATTTGGGAGTTATAAGGGTTACTACATCAAATTAATTTATTGGAAATTAGATACACTAAAATTAAATCCTAAAGGGATATTAAAAGGGGTTTATTAAAGTATTTCTAAGGTTGGAATTTAGAAATTTACTTGTCTCAAAATTTCACAAAAGGGACAAAAGAAATCCAACATTAAAACCTCTTCAAAATTGGAAAAGTGCTTAGTTCAATAGGAGCAATAAGGGATAATAGAAGTTGATTTTTGAGATTTACAAAAACTTTACAAAATCAACCAAAAATTGAACTACAATTTACAAAAGCACTATATTCATCTTATATCATATTCCAAAATCACTAGGGAGTCATAAGGCATTCTACAAAACTTGATAATAATAGCATCTACCAAAGATTATCAAGTTGTAAATCCATTGGGAAAATATAAGATTTCACAAACCAACCGTTCCCCCAAGTCTACAAAACCTAAGGATTGATAAAGGTTTTATAAAATCAAGCTTATATATTTAGGAAGCCATAAGATAATAGCTTTCTATATCCTAAACTAGGGAGCCATAAGGATGTCTACTTCCCAAAATACTGCAAACACCAATAAGAATAATTGCTTCAGAAAGGAAAAAACCAATGCCATAAAACTTGGGATCATGAATCTACTCATGAAATATGAAGGAATGTTAGACCTAACTTCAAAAGTAATCCATAGTGAAGCCTTAGAAGATAATTTTGATACTATGGAATGTTATCTTCAATCCCATCTCAATGAAGCAATTGACAATGAAAAAAGTGATATTTCACTTTCCTTAGACTTTGTGAGCATATTATACATGGCATTGCTCACATATAAACACTACAAGGATGAAAATGTAGAAAAAAAGGATTGATAGAACTACTCAAAAAGAAGGCAAAACTTAATGAATCATATCTAGAAAAGCTTTTTCAATCCTCATGCATCATTGGCACTTCAGGTTCTACTAACTCAAGATCTTATCATGATGCCTTAAGTGGTTGTTTAGAAGCTTCTGTGCAAATTGAAGATAGGAAAGGAGAATCTTCCTTACAAGAACCAAGTAGCAACACAACCACCTATGAGAGCAAAAAAACCAAAATCAAAGGGAAGGCTAAAGACACAGAAGAAGATGAAGTAGATAAAGGAGGAATACAATGCAAAGTCAATTGAAAGAAGAACCTTTAGCTATAGCTACAACTTACTCTGCATCATTTTAAGACACAATAAGCGATTAAGAAGTGTTGAGTGGTGTTTTAACCCGATTGTGAAAACACACTCTCCTGTAGGATCCGAGTCCTAAATCCTCTACTTGCAAAGAAAAACGATTTCTCCAAGGTTCTTATTATGCTAATTATTGATTATCAAGGATCTTTGTTTAAAATGAAATGCTAAGAACACCTTAGGGTTTGCAAGTGGATGTTAACAAGGGGAACTTGTGGTTTATTAATTTTGAACTTTCAATGGACTCAAAATGAATAAAATCTGTTTAAACCTTAAATTCGATGGATTTTTGGTGATTTATTCAAACACAGTAATTAAAGCTGCTGAAAATAAAATATGGGTTTGAAAAGCAAAGACCAAAAGTAAACAAAAGTAACAATAAAAATAGATTACAGTCAGAAAGTTGTCATTAATCTGATGAAACCGAAGATATTGAGGCTTTCTACATGCAACCTAACCTAATGAACCTGCACATCCACACAATCCAAATAGGCCAGGTGCGAGTCTCGAGGGTTTCTGTGGTAATTCCAAAAAATAGGCATTCGCATGAAGCAACCAAGAGATCTTGCATTAACTTCACCTAAAAACCTAAGAAATCTGGAAGGGAAATATAAACATTAAATCATGCATGCAAAAGTTACTCCTTCTTTCTCATCCAATAAGATGCCAACTCTCTGTATTTGTATTTAAATGATATCTCGATTACATTCAAAAATGTTCCAGTGTAAAAGAAAATCCCGAAACAAAAAGAAGGAAATTGCCCAAGTACGGGCCCAGAATAGCACAAAGCTTTCGTCTCTGCAACTCCGTATTCGGCAATTTCCAACCCCTTCTTCGATTTGCAATTCTGGCTTTATAGCATTGTTATGGCTCTTCGATTTCCTCCGTCGCTTCATTTCCTCTTCCTGTGGGCGACCCTTCAAATTCCTGCCTTTCCTCGCTTTGATTCACGCTCAAATTTGGAAACGCCTCGAAATTCATCTCTGCATGTAACGCCTCTGCAAGTTTGACACCTGCATGCCACGTGTCATGCATTTTCTGCACCTGCTGTAACGCCTTTCTGCGAAAGAACCGACAAAACTGCAAGTCCGCCTGTTCACCTTCCCGGCCGCGAAATCGCGACATGCTTTCCTGCTGTACGCATCCAACGGCTTTTCGTAGCGATATCGCTACCGTTTTGGCCTCGAGCTTCCTTTTCATGAAATGGTAGCGATATCGCTACCACTTTGACTTTGAGCATGCCTTCGCGAAATTTCGTAGCGATATCGCTACCTTTTGAACTTTGAGTCTTCTTCTCGAAGGCGTAGCGAAATCGCTACCATTTCCCTATCGGGCCTCCTTGGCAACTTTACGTCGCGACATCGCGACCATTATCATCCTCTTGCCCTCTTTCGACAAACCATCACGATATCGCTACCCTTCTCTACGATTTTCATTTCCGTCACGATTTCGCGACATCTTCCTCGTACAACTTTGCCAAAATGCGTCGTCAAATCGTGACACCTTTCATCATCCGTACGTCTTGGCAAAACTCAACCCCAACCTTTCACCAAACCTCCAAATCCACTTTTGCAAACACGTCGCGAAATCCTGACCATTTTATCTACGTTTGTCAAAACACGTCGCGAAATCGTGACCATTTTTCCATACACCTTTGCTACAATCAGTCGCGAAATCGTGACGTCTTTCCTCTCGAGTCCTTTGGTTTCTATCGCGATATCGCGACGTTTTCCTTCCGTACACCTTTCCAAAACACGTCGCGAAATCGTGACACTTTTCATCACCCGTACGCTTCGGCAAAACACGTCGCGATATCGCGACATCATTTATTTTCTTCCCAACAGCATGTCGCGATTTCGTGACACCTTTTCTTTTCTCCTCAGTGACATGTCGCGATTTCGCGACATCCTTTTCATCCTGGTCACCGACACGTCGCGATTTCGCGACACTTTTTTCCTCCTGGTCACCGACACGTCGCGATTTCGCGACACTTTTTTCCTCCTGGTCACCGACACGTCGCGATTTCGTGACAGTTTTTCTGTTTCGTTGCCGTTGACCGCGCTGACCGCGATTTTCCGACATGTCGCGATTTCGCGACAATTTTCCGGTTTCGGTCGCGATTTCGCGACATGTCGCGATTTCGCTACCTGTCGCGATTTCGCGACCCCTTTCTACACTTGTGCATTTTCTCTTTTTTTCAATTCTGGCATCTGGGTCATTGAGATCCTTCCCTGTGAGCCTGCAAAAAGGTGGGTCCCCAATTTTGGGGTGTGTTGTGGATCAACCACAACAAATGGCGACTCTACTGTCAAATGCTCTTGAGCATTTTAGTAAGAACCCAACCTGAAACATATCACAAACTCGTAAATACATGTTAGCACATAAGCAAAATAACAAATGCCCAAAGATCGAAAGTACATGAATCATCAGAATCATCAAGTATTAGCTCAGTGTGTGCAATGTGTTTTCATTCCCTATCGTTTGAAATTGATCAACATTCCATTATCAGTTTTGCATGAATGCATATATGGGATGGTGAATGATTTGTGACCCTAAATGAATGAGCTAGGAGATTTTGCTTTTCCTAATAAGCATGATCATTCTTCTACTATTATGTACAAGCATTCAAGATTGCCAAACCCTCTTAGGACCCACAAGTTCATTTCCTTATTGTATCCCAAAGTTGGTTATGAGTCCCTACTATCTAGAACCCATGTGCAAGTGAATGTGAAATCAGAACTTTGGGGAATCAGACTCCCACCCAACCGAGATGAGAGTTTAACCTTATCCTTACTATTCTGATTTAGAGTTCATTACCTCACTTTAAGCAAAATAATTAAACCGAGTTATGGAAGAAATGGTCATGCTAGTCTAACCCTCTAGACAATCAGTGGTCTTGCTTTTTTAGGCAAGACATGATGCCATGCATGGGCATATCTAACCCCACAATCCAAAACTTATCTCCATTTCTTTGGACCTTGGGGATGACTACCCATCCCTTGCAGAGGACAAGTAGTACGATCCTTACAATCCAAAATAAAGATGAGATGGGAAAAATTTATTTATTTTTTTATTTCTTGGACCTTGGGGATGACTACCCATCCTGGTTAGGGACAAGTAGTACGATCCTTACAATCCAAACCTTAGATATAAATCATTAATTCTATTGCTTAAACCTTGGGGATGACTACCCATCCTTTGCAGAGGACAAATAGTACGATCCTTACAATCCAAGACTAATTATGAAATGAAAACATAGGAGCTTTGGGGAATCAGATTCTCAACCAACCGAGATGAGAATTTACCCCCTATCCTTACTACTCCATGTGGTCAAATCAAACTTACAACCGCTTTAAGTTCTATGGAAGTGGTCAAAACCACTTGTTTTAGGATCATGTTGCATAATAGGATAGACATGAAAACCACTTTCGCTCAACCTTTTCCTCCAAGCTAGGTTTTGATCATTTTGCTCAAGATCCTTTTTAATTTATGAGACGTGCTTGGTTCTAGATATCTCAAGACTCAGTTTCCAACCTTAGGAGCTACTTACATATATGTTATAACACAACCCTAAGAGGATTTGACATACTTTCATGGCTTGTACATAAGATGCATATGTAACTAAAATGAAATGTATGTGAGGTGAGATGGAATATGAATGCATTACTTCTTGAATTGTAAATGAAATGATTTGTCATGCAAAACTGATTCTTTCATATATCACAAAGTCAAACAATATAACTTAAAAAAGTTTTATGCTATTTGTGGAGCTTTTACAAGACAATTCCAATATTTCATATTCTCCTAATCCTTAAGCATAAGTTGGCATCTCAATTTTCTATTTTATTTTTTTTTTTTAAATTAACACACATGTCAATTGAAATCAAATCCATAATCAAAATCCTAACTAAACTAACAATCCTAAACAATAAAAACAAAATCTGAAAATCCTTCACCAACACCAAAAGAATAATATCAAAGTCTCACAACCTAAGGGCTAAAATAATGCTTTAGAATCTGCCCATTAACCGGCAGCATGAAATCTTTCCCTTCTAAGGTTTTTAGCCTGAAGGTGTTCTTCCCAAGAATTTCTGAAATCTGATATGGGCCTAACCAGAGACAATCAAACTTTTGATGGTTTCCTTTTTCCTCATGTCTTTTGTCCCATAGTAACACCAAATCTGAAATTCTGAATGATTTAACTTTGGCCCTTCTATCAAACCATCTCTTGATGACTTCCTGGTGTTTGTTCATGTGATTCATGGCTTCTTCTCTCTTTTCATCCAGGTGCAATAACCGGCTCAATCTAGCTTCAACTTGATCATCTGTCCCCATGTACTCTTGTATGAAATGTAAGGTCTGCAGACTCCAAATTTTTTGGAAATATCGGGTCTTGCCCATAGACCAAATGATAAGGAGTATTCCCTATAGCTTCTTTCACTCTGGTCCTATCTGCCCAGGGGCAAACTTTAATTGACTATGCCGAGTCCAGAGGATTCTTTTCCGAGCAACTTCTTAATAGTATTCAACAAATTCTTATTTGAAGATTCGGCCAACCCATTTCCTTGAGGATAGTAATTGGATGCAAACTTTAAGCTCACTTTATTATCATATGCCCACTCTGCAAATTGTGTGGAAATGAAAGCTTTACCATTGTCACTGACAATAGAATCGGGCATTCCATATCTTGTGATAATTTGATCCTCAAGGAATTTAATCACAACGTCTGTGGTGGCATGTTTAGTGGGAATCGCTTCTGTCCACCTTGTACAGTAGTCTGTAGCTGTCAAAATAAATTTGTGAGAGTCAGAAGAATTTGGGTTAATAACCCCGATAAAATCCAGTCCCCATTGTGCAAACGGTCTCATTTCGACTACAGGCTGCAACGGCATGGCTGCATTTCTTTCTCTATTTGCAGCCACTTGACAGATGTGACAAGATCGCACATGAGCATGTACATATTTGAATATATGAGGCCGGTAATATCCTGCTCGTAGGATTTGGTGTCTTTGTAGCATTGGCTGCACCATGACCGGTTCCATGCTTGCCATGAAATTCTTGCAACACCCTGGCGGCTTCGTCTTTGCTCAAGCATCTCAGGTAGATACCTTCATGATTTTTCCTGTAAAGCACACCAGACTTTATCAGATAGTTAATAGATTTAAGCCTTAAAGCTCTCCTTTGTGTTGAATTCAAATTAGAAGGGCACTTACCGGTCAATAAAAATTGCACAATATCAACATACCGAGTCCTCCTTAGCCATGTATTATGTATTTGAGCATTGACACTGTTATTTGCGGATCATTTTCTGCGATCGCCTTTGCCGAGTCCTTGTCCTCGAACTAGTTTCATTGGTTGGATTTCGAGATCAAATTCTTGGATGGTTGCAATCCACTTTCCTCTCTTTTCACCTAGTTCATTTTGTAAAAACATGGTCTTGACGACGAGAATCGGGCACAATGGCAATAATTATGCTGTGTACGATGTAATGCCTAAATTTTTTCACAGTTTTAAAAAGTGCATACATTTGCTTATCAAGGATTGAATACCTTAATTGGGCATCTTTTAGGGGGGCACTTAAAAATGCAATGGGTTTTTCGGCATTATCTTCGCCTTTTTGGGTTAATACACTCGCCAAGGAGTGCTTCGATGCAAAAGCATAAATGTAAAAAGGCTTGGAATAGTCTGGGCTTATCAAGACCGGGGCTTTGGAAATGGCGTCTTTGATATTATGGAAAGCCACTCTACTTTCCTCGTTCCACCTTACGTCCACATCTTTCTTGAGCATTTGGTTTAGAGGTTTAGCTATCTCAGCAAAGCTAGAAATGAACTTCCTCACAAAATTGACTTGCCCAAAGAAAGACCTCAATTCTTTTTCTTGCTCGGGAGAGGTAGGTCTTGGATAGCTTGTATCCTTTACGGGTCGATGGATATTCCCTCCTTTGAAATAATGTGACCTAGCAGTTTCCCTTCTGTCACTCCAAAAATGCATTTCTTGGGATTTAATGAAATTCCATGTTCCCTGCATCTTTGAAGCACCTTCTTTAAGTCTTTAACATGATCCTCTCTCTTCTTCGAGAAAACCGGGATATCATCCACATACACGATGATGCATTTGCCTATTAGTCCTTTGAATGCGTAATCCATGGCGCGTTGAAAAGTTGCACCAGCGTTTAACAGTCCGAACGACATTCTCTTATATGCAAATGTCCCCCACTTGGTAGTGAAGGCTGTTTTCATCCTGTCATCTGGATGTATAAGAACTTGGTTGTACCCAGAATATCCATCGAGAAAGGACATCATTTCTGATCCATTTACCATTTGCAAGATTTCATCGATTGATGGCAATGGATAATTATCTTTTTGGGAGGCTTTATTAAGATTTCGAAAATCTATGCACAGCCTAATCTCTCCACTCTTTTTTCTCACTTGGAGCGAGGTTAGCCACCCGGGTTGAGTGCCTAACGGGAAAAATGATTTTCGCCTCCAATAATCTTTTAACCTCCTTTTCGATCAAAGGCTCCAATAGCGGGTTAACAACTCGTTGTCTTTGCCTAAAAGGCTTGGAGTACGGCTTCAAAGGTATGGTATGCGTGATAATGTTACAGTTTGTAAGTCTTCAGCTCATTGTAGTTCCAAGCAATACAATCTATGTAATGCTTCAAAGCATGTATTATATTGCTCCTTTCTTCCTCTGTACATGCCTTTGCTATGTACACCTCCTTTGGATTGTCTGCACTCCCAGTTAATTGAATCGCATGCATCTTTGGGGAGCGGGACTCTTTTTCTTTTCTTGTTCTTGCATTCCATGTCGAACATTTTTTCTAATGAAACCACGTCTTTAGGAATTTTGTTGGATTGATACGCGGTTTCACTTTCTTCTGTTTCATCCTGCCACCTTTGTTCCTCATCGATCACTTGATTTTCAAAAATACCCGAGTTTGTGACAAACTTGAAGATGTACTGTCACACTCAAAAACCTGGAAATTCTTCACATTATCAGGTATTGATGGACAAGGAACCAGCTCAATGGAAAACTTTTTACATCTTTTTATATCCACCGGGTTTAACATGCCAGCGGCGACTGCAAGAGAGTCTGCTATTCGATTCCCTCTCCTAGAAATAAGGGCTATGTTGAATGCATCAAACTCCTCCATGAGGTCCATAACCCTAGTCCTATAAAGGCTCAGTATTTTGTCGCGGCATGTATACTGTCCTTTGATTTGCTTGACAACCAACTCGAAATCTCCCAAAACCTTCAAGCATTTAACATGTTTGCTCAATGCTAGACGTAAACCGTAGATCAATGCTTCGTATTCTGCCACATTGTTTGTGCAAGGAAATTGCGATCTGTAGGCGAGCCAATAATGGTTTACCTCCTGGACCAGTGAGCTCGACTCCAGCTCCTGCTCCCTGTCTAGATTTTGATCCATCAAACTTGAGCAACCACGTGTGATCCTTTTCCTCAGAAGAACTACCATGACACACTTCTTCTTTAAGTTCATCGGCGACTTTCTCAACATCAAGAGCATAGACCCCTAGGTGCGGCTCGGAAAAGCTGAACCTCATTCGGCTTGTTAAAATCCGTTATAATCTCCTTAAGCCTCGATTCGTTTTCCACTCTGATTTGGTTAGAAATGCCCTTCCATGGCAGCCACATATGCGAGCGATCTGTTGCAAAATAGCCATTCAGCGTTTTCATCCAATCTCTCGCAAGTAACATTCCATACCTACTTGGGATGTTAACCACCAAAATGTCTACAACTTTCTTTGGACCACGGGTTCGAGAATTTAATTGAATCTTGACATCATATAAGGTCCCTACTACATTTACCTCTGAACGGTCCAATTGCAAGACCGTGCATTTGGATGAAACCAGTTGTAGACCCGGCATTTGACATATCTCTGTAGGCATGAGGTTGCTCATGGCTCCTATGTCTACCAAACGGTTATGCAAGTTCTTACCCGCAATTCTCGAGTTAATAAGAATGGCGGGACATCCCTTCTCTCCTTTCGCAAAATCGGATGGGATTCGGCTCTTTTTCCTTCCACATCGGATCGGGTGAGTTCAAAGCTCTTATCAACGCCTCCTTTTGACCGGGCAATTTAGGCTGCGTCCGGGAATGAAAGGCTAGATTTGGACTTCTTCATATCCTCCACTACGTCATAATTTGGTTTCTCTAATTTGGTTGTCTTACGGACGTCATTAGACATTTCTCTTATGAGTGGAGGGGGAGGGTTGTTACTTGCCTTTGTATATGGAGGAATAATAGAACTGTTTGGAGGTGTTGATGAGGTTTTAGGGGCTTTAGACTTACTCCTCAAATGGTACCCATGAGTCCCCTTTCTAAAATCTCGAAAAGCTTGCACCTCCTGTTCCAAAACTTCGTCTTCTTCCTCCTCGCTCTCACCCTCTTGGTGATATCTTGTTTCCATCACCATAATATTTTCATCTTGCTGATACGATGGATCCTCATTTGATACCGGTTCCAAATCATCAACTTGTGCATGAAGACAATGAGTGTATCTAGCAATCTCGGGACAATTCCTCTCATTGTGTTCTTTTGTGTTATGTAACTTGCACCCTCTTTCCCATGCCAAATCTGAAAGATTCAAAAGAGAATTGGATTGGCTGGGGCCTGCAGAAGCATCTAATTGATTAGCAATGGGAGCGAGGACTCCCCCATTGTTTGGCTTAGTGTTCCGGTGCCTCCCTCTATTGTTAAAATTCTGACTTGGGTGAGGGGCACGGGACTCATGCTTCTGTTGTTGAACCCTGTCATTACTTAATTTATGCACTAGTTTCTTGAGCTCTTCGACTTTCGAAAGGACATCCTTCGGTGGAACCACATTGTTATTAACCCCCATTGGATTTGCATAATTGATGGGGTCTTGATTCCACATTTGGGTGGGGTTATGAGGAATTGGATTCCCATATGGATTGATACCTTGAATTGGGATTGGATTCGAAGCAGGGAACTATGGCTTGAGGATTGACTTGACTAGTTTCTGCGTAGTTGATTGACTGTTCTGCAAAAATGCGAGAGCAGGTGGAATGGCTGTGATTGGTTGGATTGGAATGGGTGCATATGCGGGTCTTTGGTGGATACGAGCTGTGATATGGGAAGGCGTTCATACTTGGCATTTGTGGTGCCATGAGCTGATTTGCCTAGGGAACTTGACCATATGGAGCACCCTGTCCCAACATAGGCATTTGGGTAAACCCGTAGCCTTGCGGTGTCAATTCTGCTGCTCAATAGTCATGGCTTCATTATAGGCCAAAGCAAGCGTGGTGACCTGAGGATTACGCCTTGCAAACATGGCTGTCATGGGGTCCAATGCCCCAAAATATATCTGCAAAGCTACTGCGGGATCGATGGCAAAATGTCTAATTGCTCTGTTATAGTTCTTTTGGAATCTATGATTAAACATTCGGATTGGTTCCCCTTGGCCCCGTTTGCATGTAATGAAGCTGATTGTAAATAGTTGCGGGATCTAAGGGCGACCTAAATTGATTGACAAATGCATTTTCCATTTGTGTCCAAGAGGTGATTGAACCGGTTGACAAGCATATATACCATTCATATGCTATTGGATCCAAGCTCATGGGGAAAAGTCTGCAGGCTACATCTTCATGCTTGAACTTGTAACCTAATTAAAACATCTCTATAGGCTTGGATATGTTCTTCTGCTGTTCTTAGGCCATCTGGCTTGTATTTAGGCAAAAATATTTCAATGTTCTTGGGGATTTCATGGATATCCCCAGCAATATTCAAAGGAGTATTGTTAGCTCCATACCAAGGAGCTGCTGGAGCTTGAGCCATTTGACTCAGAATTGATGTAGACAGACCTACAATAGCAGAAGAAATGTTACAAACTATAGGCACACTAGGGGCAACAGATACTACTGGCGTAGGTCCACTCGACGTTCCTGGAGAAAACAGGCCTTTTGCTCTTTGGAGTGCTTACGACTTGCTTGACTTTACCCTTGGGAGTACCAGTAAGGTCGTGAAAAATGGTTTCTCCGGTTGTTTGAGACACAGTCGCAATACGGCGTGGTGGGTCCAGCCTGCCTGAGGAAACCCTCGGCTAGTTCGAAGAAAACCTGCAACAAACGCAAAAATAGTGTTGCAGTTTAGCCGTAAATAATTTTAGAATTAAATCAAAAACAAAATATTCAGATATAAAAATTGAAATAGATAAACCGATTCGGCCCTCCTTCTAGCGCCAATCTGTTGAGTGGTGTTTTAACCCGATTGTGAAAACACACTCTCCTGTAGGATCCGAGTCCTAAATCCTCTGCTTGCAAAGAAAAACGATTTCTCCAAGGTTCTTATTATGCTAATTATTGATTATCAAGGATGTTTTTTAAAATGAAATGCTAAGAACACCTTAGGGTTTGCAAGTGGATGTTAACAAGGGGCACTTGTGGTTTATTAATTTTGAACTTTCAATGGACTCCAAATGAATAAAATCTGTTTAAACCTTAAATTCTGATGGATTTTTAGTGATTTATTCAAACACAGTAATTAAACTGCTGAAAATAAAATATGGGTTTGAAAAGCAAAGACAAAAGTAAACAAAAGTAACAATAAAAATAGATTACAGTCAGAAAGTTGTCATTAATCTGATGAAACCGAAGATACTGAGGCTTTCTACATGCAACCTAACCTAATGAACCTGCACATCCACACAATCCAAATAGGCCGGTGCGAGTCTCGAGGGTTTCTGTGGTAATTCCAGAAAACGGGCATTCGCATGAAGCAACCAAGAGATCTTGCATTAACTTCACCTAAAAACCTAAGAAATGTGGAAGGGAAATATAAACATTAAATCATGCATGCAAAAGTTACTCCTTCTTTCTCATCCAATAAGATGCCAACTCTCTGTATTTGTATTTAAATGATATCTCGATTACATTCAAAAATGTTCCAGTGCAAAAGAAAATCCCGAGAACAAAAAGAAGGAAATTGCCCAAGTACGGGCCCAGAATAGCACAAAGCTTTCGTCTCTGCAACTCCGTATTCGGCAATTTCCAACCCCTTCTTCGATTTGCAATTTTGGCTTTATAGCATTGTTATGGCTCTTCGATTTCCTCCGTCGCTTCATTTCCTCTTCCTGTGGGCGACCCTTCAAATTCTTGCCTTTTCTCGCTTTGATTCACGCTCAAATTTGGAAACGCTCGAAATTCATCTCTGCATGTAACGCCTCTGCAAGTTTGACACCTGCGTGCCACGTGTCCTGCCTTTTCTGCGCCTGCTGTAACGCTTTTCTGCGAAAGAACCGACAAAGCTGCAAGTCCGCCTGTTCACCTTCCCGGCCGCGAAATCGCGACATGTCACGAAATCGTGACATGTCGCGATATCGCGACGTCTTTCTCATCCGTACGCGTCCAACGGCTTTTCGTAGCGATATCGCTACCGTTTTGGCCTCGAGCTTCCTTTTCATGAATGGTAGCGATATCGCTACCACTTGACTTTGAGCATGCCTTCGCGAGAATTTGTAGCGATATCGCTACCCGTTTTGAACCCTTTGAGTCTTCTTTCGAAAGGCGTAGCGAAATCGCTACCATTTCTCTGTCGGGCCTCCTTGGCAACTTTACGTCGCGACATCGCGACCATTATCATCCTCTTGCCCTCTTTCGACAAACCGTCGCGATATCGCTACCGCTTCTCTGCTTCGAGCCTGATTTTCATTTTCGTCACGATTTCGTGACATCTTCCTATGCGTACAACTTTGCCAAAATGCGTCGCGAAATCGTGACACCTTTCATCATCCGTACGTCTTGCCAAAACACACATCGCGATATCGCGACTTTTCTTCTACCCTCCCAAAACACGTCGCGAAATCGCGACCATTTCTTCTTCAAACACGTCCGAAATCGCGACCATTTTTTTCATACTTTCAAAACACGTCACGAAATCGTGACCATTTTTTTCTATCCGTACACCTTTGTTGCAATCGGTCGCGAAATCGCGACGTCTTTCCTCATCGAGTCCTTTAGTTGTTTCCTGTCGCGATATCGCGACGTTTTTTCGCTTCCGTACACCTTTCCAAAACACGTCGCGAAATCGCGACACTTTTCATCACCCGTACGCTTCGGCAAAACACGTCGCGATTTCGCGACATCATTTATTTTCTTCCCAACAGCATGTCGCGATTTCGCGACACCTTTTCTTTTCTCCTCAGCGACATGTCGCGATTTCGCGACATCCTTTTCATCCTGGTCACCGACACGTCGCGATTTCGCGACACTTTTTCCTCCCTGGTCCCGACACGTCGCGATTTTCGCGACACTTTTCCTCGGTCACCGACGTCGCGATTTCGTGACAGTTTTTTTGTTTCGTTGCCGTTGACCGTGCTGACCGCGATTTTCCGACATGTCGCGATTTCGCGACAATTTTCCGGTTTCGGTCGCGATTTCGCGACATGTCGCGATTTCGCTACCTGTCGCGATTTCGCGACCCCTTTCTACACTTGTGCATTTTCTCTTTTTTTTCAATTCTGGCATCTGGGTCATTGAGATCCTTCCCTGTGAGCCTGCAAAAAGGTGGGTCCCCAATTTTGGGGTGTGTTGTGGATCAACCACAACAAGAAGAATAAAAATTCTATTATCCAATGGAAGAAGATATAAATTAAATACTAAAGTCTTCAATACCCAAATAATGTAATACAGGGTGATGTTAGAAATAGATTATATTACATCATTTGGATCATGATACTTAGGACATTAGATTACTTTAGGGGGAATTTATCTAGTTACTTCATGCAATGTAATAAATTCACAAGTGTCAATGTGCAAGTTGTATATGTGTAAGGTATCCCTTGCACAACTAGGTAGAGTGTTGGCCAAGGAACCTATATTCCTATATAAAAAGGGCTTCATTGTAAAAAGTAGAATATATAAAAGCTCAGAGCATATTCGTAGGTAGTAGCACAGTATTGTGTAGATCACCATATATTGGTGATGGATGCAATGTAGTCTAGTAGCTTTGTTCATGGAGTGTCCATTTCTTCCATAGATACATTGTATTCATTTTTTCATTTCTATTTATAGTACATTTCAGTCATCTTGCATATTTAATTTCTTTCATATTATTCTGCATCTAGTGATTGTTATCTCCCATTGTATACTGCATCAAAAGCTAACACCCTTACCATCAAGTGGTTAAGAATTTGATCAATGCTTTTGAGTCCTTTCCTATTAGGAATTCCTTGAGGGGGAAGAATGTTGAGACTAATTCCCTAGCTACTTTAGCAAGTATATTCATACCACACAAAAAAAAAATTTAAACTATTTTTTTAGTAAAATTTCATAATGAACCTATTATTTGTATCACTAATGGATCTATGGATGTGCATACAATTAATGTCAATGATATTTATTGCCAAATCTCTCTTGATGATCCTTGGTATGGCATCATTTTACACTTCCTCAATGATAAATTCTACCCACCTATGGCTAATTTTAAGCAGAGGGATTGTATTCTATGATGACATTTAGATATATTGCTTTTTTTGGAGTTCTATACTATCACAATCCTAATGGTGTTCTCTTGTGATGCCTTTTATAGGCTGAGATGCCCAAAGACCATTTTGATGTCCATAGTGGTGACTATGGAGGACACTTTAGTGATCATTCCAAAGCACATGAATTATTGAAAATTGATTACTTATAGCCAACAATGGAAGCTTATGTTAATAGGTATGTCAAATCTTGCAATAAGTGTCAATTCCACAAATACTAAATTCATTCCCTTACCTCTTCATCCAATTGATTCACTATGGATTTTTTTCCACTTGTATTCTTGACCTTATTGGACCTATTTCTCTTATGTCCTTATATGAACATAAATTCATCATTACAACCATACAATATTTTACAAAATAGGTGGAAGCTATACGATTAACCAATCAGATAGCTCTCACCATCTGTAAATTTATTTTTAATAAAATTATGTTTCACTTTGGTATCCCATCTAATCTTATTTTAGATAATGATACTCCTTTTAAAAATAAGGAGATGCAAGTTTTGAATTCTCAATTAGGGATTTAGCATCCTTTTTCTATGTGTTACTATCTACAAGAGAATGGTCAAGCTAAATATATCAATAAATATTTGATAAATATTTTTAAAAAGATAGTTAAGGAATCAAAGAAATATTGGCACCTAAAGTTATATCTTACATTGTGGGTGTATCACACCAATATTAAAACATCTATAGGAGGAACATATTTTTATTTGGTATATGATACTACAGCTATTTTGATGCTTGAAATTGCTTTGACCTTTTTTGCATATTTCTTTGAAACAATTTTTAATTCATGATGGGTATCATAAGGAGTATTGGGAGATCCATATTATTGAGATTACTACTCTTGATAAGAGGTGTCTACATGCTCTTTATCATAATAGATCCTATAAGAGACATGTTGCTAAATAATATAATAACAAAGTATGTCATCATGATTTAAAAGTCAAGATATTGTCCTCAATCTTGATAATGTGCATAATAAATGCAAGGGTATGCTTAAATAGAAATAGCTTGGGCCATATATTATCAAAGAGTTGTTGGGGTCCAATGCAATGAAATTGTAAACAATTGATATATTTAAGCTAAATTTGCCCACCAATTGCATGCATATCAAACATTTTCATGTGTAGGCTTATTTGACCCATATATATAGTGTTTGTGTTTTATTGGTTTACCTATTGAATTTGTTATCTTATTTCTCATTTTAACTATCTATTTGTGTGTGTCAATAATGTACATTCTTTAGTTTGGAACATCTCCATTTCTTATGTAGCATCTATTCTTCTCGTGATAGTGATCACTGCTTATTGTGATAATATTGGTCATCCAAGTGTTTTCTTGCTTGTTGATGGTTTTGGATTGATATTTTATATTTTGATTGGTTTTCTCTTAGCTGAACAATCTAGCTTAGGCTTAAGGAAGCAGTTGATCACCAAAAGAGCAATGTTGATCTAAAAATATCACCTAGAGAATTATCTATAGGGGATAAAGTTTTCTTATGAGTAAAACCCATGAAAAGTGCCATCAAGTCAACTAATTTGGATTCTCGCTATGTTGGGCCCTTTGAGATCATTTATAAGATTAGTCCAATAGCCTATAGGCTCACCTTACCATCCAACATGTCAAAGATCTATGATACTTTCCACATATCTATGTTTAGGAAATATGTTGTTGATCCTACTCACATTTGAAATATTTCTAAATTGCAAATGGAATATCCCTCAACTATTGAGGTGAGACCAATAAATGTTCTAGGATTTTGTTCAAATATGTTAAGGAAATAAATCCTAGATCAATGTAAAGTCTAGTGGGACCAATATCTAAAAAATATACAAAATAGAAAAATTTTGAAGATATGAGAAAGCATTTCCCATATTTATTTGAATGAATTTTATATGTTGCATTTTTAGAAAAGCATAGAAGACTATGTTTAGTTTGATGGGGGGAGTATGTAACAACCCGCCTTTACAAAAATTATGCTTGACATTTGAATTATGTATTGTGGAGTCGTTATCTAATACATAGTTTCATTTCATGATATAAAAGTGCATTTAATGATTGATTATGTCACTTTAGAATATGGTATTATTGATGGATTCTATGGTTGTAGGACTAGGTACTCTCATCAATGGATTAATATGGGATAACCACCAGAGTCAAGAGAAATTTGGGAAATTATTGTTGATGACTTGTTCATCGACAACTCAAGGGTTAACAAAATATCCTTCATGTAGATGCATTGCATTTTTACTTGTTGTATGGTCACACCATTGGAATGAGAAGTTGCTTGTGCAATGAGTCTCCTCAATAGGTTGGTGATAGCAAATGGCTATCTTAAAAGAGCCACCTACTTAAGGATAAAATAATGGTGTGCAATATTGTCTACTTGGAAAGGCTTTGTATTGCTTATGTTTGTGAAGCATAAATTTATTTAACTATACCTTTAAAGTATTAATATGGTTGATATTATTAATACCTATGTTATTAATATCAAAGCTAATAACTAATATTAGCATTTGGTATTAATCAAAAATTAATTAATTTAATTTACCTATGGATAAAAGTAATAGTATTAAGGATGAAATTTATATTATTTTATTATTTTATCAAAGCTTCAATGAAAATAAAGAAATTAATTAACTTAATTATTGCAAAGGTTTGAAAACCATAAGAATAATTATGGACAATGTTAGTGCATAATTAATTAAAAATCGTAATGTATAGTAATTAAAACACATAGAAAAACATTGGTGTTTGATTGTGTGTAATGCCCAAGAAGAGAGTGTTATCTAAAAATGTGATGGGCACCCAATAATTTGGAGACTTCTTGGAACCTCCCACATCTTGGAAGGTGAGGCTATAAGGGAGGAGAGACCCCTACTCCAATGGTTGTTGGTAGTGGAGGAGAAGTGGAGTTCTGAGGACAAAGAGCAAGTTGTGCTAGTGAACACCGAGCCTATGAGAGGAAACAATAAGTAAACTTGGTTATCCCTTGTTTTCTTGGTAATCATTATTGGTTTTATCTTGCTTATGATTATTTCTTGGAAACATTGCTTGGATCTTTGTCTTTGGATGTGCTTTTAATTTATTTTGTGCTTTGTTTTTATGCTTGCAAGTCACTTGTTGAGGGCTCAAGTTTGGTGCTAAATATATCAATATTTTAGACTCCAAACATAGACTTTTGTTGTATTGTTTTGTAGTAGTATTGCTATCTTTTGTAAACCCTCCCACTGCAATGTTGGATCTATGGTTCATAGTACACCTTGAGCCTATTGAATGGTAACAGGTATGGGATTTTATTTCAAGGAAAACTTTGACACGTTCAAATTAACATGTTTTGCTTAGGTAGTTATTTGTTGAGTCTTAGGGTTAAAAAATATTTGTGTGTGTGCAATGTATGGAGTCCTTTTTTGTGTTGTGTCTCTATTCTTAGATGTTTGTGTATGCAAAAATGTATGGCAGAGCTCGATCGAGTTACAAGAGTGACTAGATCTAGAGAGTTCTTAGTTTATGTTGCAGTTGCATTAAGCCTAAGCATTGCATGTTTTGTCCTAATGTTGATTTTATTAGATATATGGTGACTGACACTATATTAAACCTTTAGAAATATTTATTTTTTCCTTAACCTTAATCTTGCAAATGTTTGGAATGGTTCTAGAGTTAGATTTTATTTCTTCTGTGTTGGGCAGGAGCTTCAGGTGAGCTTAGGCACATTTTATTTAGTTACCATGTTTATTATTAGAGAGATGCTAAGCATGCTTTAATTAATTTGTCTTGGAGTAGTAAAAGATAGGTATGCTATGTTGTTTGGTGATGAAATAAGAAGATAAAGACATTTGATTTTAATTTTTTTACCTTTTTTATTAGTCTTTAATGATTAAGGAAAATTAGAAATATTTAGTTGTAATATTGCTTTCTTATTTGATTATTAAAGAAAATAAAAATATATTATTGTTAGATTAGAAAGATATGTGGCTTGTGGGTAAATATTTATAAAGGTTCTTTGAGGCTTGTGTAGATAGGAGAACTTTTATAGGGAGAAGTATGGAATTCTCTCATTGTTGCTTAGGATTTATTTTTCATGGATGGTTGCATAGAGATTTTATTTGTGGGTAAATATTTATAAAGGTTTTTTGAGGCTTGTGTAGATAGGAGAACTTTTATAGAGAGAAGTATGGGATTCTCTCATTGTTGCTTGGATTGTATTTTGCATGGATGGTTGCATATATAGAGAGATAATATTAAATTGCATTGCATTAAGAGTTGTCCTGATCCCTAAGATCTCTTTAAAGCTCATTGGATTTCCTTCATGAAGAGGATCATGAAGAAAAGATGGTGCAAAGGACTTTTGGGCGTACTTGCCCTAATGTATTTGGGAAAAAAAATGGTTGCTATGTAAATGAGAGTTTTGCTATGTAACCAATTGTTTAATTACTTTATTATGAATTATTAAAGGCTTGAAAATATTTACATATTGTATGAGTTGCATAACTTGAAAAGAATGAATTCTTAAGCTAGTTTTGATCTCTTTGGATGAAGCTTTCATTATAGAAAGAAAGGAGAATTGTATGTTAGCATAAATTTATTTATGGATACTTATACTTTTATGGATGATTATGTTGACCTCTTTTGTTAGTATTATGTTCAAAATTCATGCATGTTTTATTTTAAGCAAGATGATATTTTATGCAACTTGTAGTAAAATATGTAGTTATATTTTGGTTATAACTAAGCATGTTTATAATATGACACATTATGTAATTGATAGATACAATAATATTGGTTAAATAAATCTGATAAGGGTATTCTTGGGGTGGTGTTCTAGATCCCTATTGGGTATCCTTGAGTCAAATATTTAATCCAAACCTAGGAGGAATTGTGGGTATGCAATAACCAAGTAGAGGTGAGTCCTAGAAGGAGTTGAGGGAATGCAATAGCTAGGAACTCATGAATATATAAGGAGTTGTAGGAATGTAATAGTTGTATTCTCAGTTGTGGCGGTACCATAAACAGTGAGGTTAGGAACCATTCTCATTATTGAAGGATTGGTGATGACCTTAGTTAGCCCATGGAGGTGTGGTAACTAAACATAAAATATTTACACTAGGATATTCTCCATAGATGGGATTATGGAATAACTAGGGAATAGATGTTCCCCTTCAAGTGATATGTGTCTTTATTGATAATCCATACACTATGGTCAAATTGTCCTATATTGGTGAGGGTATAGGAAAGGTGGGGGTACCACTTTGGTGTCCTAAATAGTGAGGTTTAGTAAGTTGAATCCAAAAATATACTAGATGTTGGCCACTCCTATTGACTTGAGTGTCATATATAGTGATAGACTCAACTATGGAAAGACTTGTAAATGCTAAAATTAAATTATTGGGTATCCTTATAAAATATTTTTATCATAAAAAATGTATCTCTTGCTTGGGTTAAATTTGGTGGGTTCTTACATCACCCTCCCTATGGTATGGATACTAGAGGTTTATGGTTTTCATGTTGTCCTGACACACATGAAAATAATGTACCTCAATTTCCTCCTTTGAGTCCTCACCCTTGAAAGTATTATTACCTACCTCCTCCTTGGTAGCCTCCTCACTACCTACCTCCTTCTGCACCATATCCTTTATTGTGGCCTACTCTATTAGTACCTCTTGACCTAAGGGCTCATTTTTGTTATACAAAATATACATTAGAGTTGTTGATGGGGGACCAGAAAAATTGCACTCACACAATTCCAAATTTTCTTCATGCATTAATCTGGAATGATCTACAGAAACAGCCCGCAGGCTTTATAGAAGCTAGCGCTCAGCTTAGCTTTCACAACAATAGCCCGCAGGCTTTGCAAAAACTGGCGCACCGGCTCAATTTTCTCTATACTCTACGTGCAATCTTCCAATCCCCCCTATCCTATTATAATGCTTGGGTTTTTATAGAGGCCCTGACCCTCTGAAACACCATCTCACAAAAATCAGAGCAAAAGATCCGATCCAGGCTCCACTCCACACGGCCCCTGTCACCGTCGTCTAACCGCCGCAACCTATCAGGTCACTCTGCATGACCCATCCTTTTTGTTTCTTGGGCATCTTGGTATTCGCCCGCCTTTACTTCACCTTGGTGCCACGTGTTGTCCCTACTCTACAACCGTCACCTGACCTCTGTCATATGTCACTCTATCGTGGCCCCCAAAAATATAGTATGTCGCGATATCGTGACATCTTCTCCCTCTTGCTCTTCTTCTCTTTGGGTCGTGATATCGTGACATGTCATGATATCATGACATATTCCTTATCTTGCCCTTCCTTTTCCTTTTTGATCGTGATATCATGACAGGTCGTGCTATCATGACCTTTCTCTTCCTCGTTCCTCTTCTCCACTTTAGGTCATGAAATCATGACATGTTGCAATATCATGACATCTTTCCTTTCTCCCCTTTCTCACTTCTACGAGTCACGATTTCGTGACATGTTGTGAAATCATGACATCTTCTCATTTTGCCATCTCTCTCTTCTTTGTATCATGAAATCGTGACATGTCATGAAATCGTGACATCTTCTCTTTCCACCTTCTCTCTATTTTCCTTGTCATGCAATCACGACATGTCATGAAATCGTGACATCTTCTATTTCTTCCTCCTCTTGCTCCTTCCTGTCGTGAAATCGTGACATGTCACAATATCACGACATCTTCTTCTTCTTCCTACTTTCTCGTCTTTGTGTCACGAAATTGTGACATGTCATGATATCACGACATCTTCCTTCCTTGCCTCCTTTCTTCTCCTTTGGGTCACGAAATCGCGACAAGTCACAAAATCATGACATTTCGGCTCCCTTGCCTTCTCTTCTTCATCGGGTCGCAAAAACGTGACATGTCACAAAATCATGACATCTTCCTCTCCTGGCTCCTTCTCTCGCCCTCTGGTCATGAAAATGTGACCTGTCATGAAATCGTGACATCTTTCTTCTTCGGCTCCTCCTTCACCTTCTGGTCGCGAAACTACGACATGTCATGAAATCGTGACCTCTTTCTCCTGGCTTTCTCTTTCCTTGGTGGGTCACAAAACTGCAACATGTCATGAAATCATGACATCTTCCTCTTCCACTCTTCATCCTGCCTCTGGGTCATGAAACTACGACATCTTAGCTTTCGACTTTCTTCTTCTTCCATGGGTCATGAAACCGTGACATGTCACAAAATTGCAACATCTTTTCCTTCTGTACTCTCCTTCTGAGGCTTCATCCATGAAACCCTCTGCAAGCACTACACAGAGTGCCAAATTCTTCCCTCTGAGACTTCATGCAAGAAACCCCCTGCAAGCACTGCACAGAGTGCCAAATTATTCATTTGATTCCTTTGCTCCATTTGTGTCATGAAATCGTGACACATTTCCTGTCGCGATATCATGACAACTTCTCCTCATTGACTTCTCTGCTCCACTTGTGTCGTGATATCGCAACACATTTGTTGTCACGATATCACGATAGCTTCTCCCTGTTGGCTTCATTCTTCACTTGCATCGTGATATCGTGACACATCTTCTGTCGTGATATCACGATAGTTTTCTCCGTTGGCTCCTCCCTCCACTTTGTGTCGTGATATCGTGACACATTTTCTATCGCGATATCACGACATATTTTTCTCCTTGCCTCCTTTGGATTCTTCTATCATCATTTCATGACACGTCACAAAATCATGACATCTTCCCTCCTTAGTTGACTCTTCAGCAATGGTCCTCCTGCCACTGGATGTTTTTGCTTCAAGTGCCATTGGATGCTCCTGCATCAGACACCCGGGGTTGGTGGAGAAGTGATCTTCACTTCTGTGTTGTCTGGTCACCGCCTTCTACAACACCTCCAGACATTCATCTACCTCTGTAGCCTATTCCAACCTTGTCTCCTGGCCAAAATAACTTTTGTCTTCCTCTAGACAGATTCTACCACTGCTGTACACTTCCTCGTCTACAGCCAGCTTGAACTTCATCTCTTGGCCAAATAAATTTATGTCTTCTATCGGATAGATCCTGGAACTGCTGCACACCTCTTTGTTTGTAGCCTTTAATGGCTTTAACTTTCGTCACGCTCCATCTTCTCTTCTTTTTTGTTTTTCCTCATGCCTTCTGCGTAGCTCCTCTTGTAGGGCTTGCACTTGCCTCTACAAAGCCATGAACTCTTCCTCTGGCACCATATCTCTCTCACCACCATGGCTTCTTCATGGAGGCATTTTTCTTTGCTTTTCTTACAAGCTTAATCAATCCTGGTGTAGCCACCTCACTTTCGATGATCCGCTCACTCACTCAGAACCCTAACTCTCTCTTCTCTCAGAACCCTTCACCATAGATCTTGGCGCAAACTACCTCACGTTCGGCGAATCTGCTTGTGCACTTAGGAACATTAGCTCTGATACCACTGATGGGGGACCAAAAAAATTGCACTCACATAATTCCAAATTTTCTTCATGCATTAATCTGGAATGATCTACAAAAATAGCCCGTAGGCTTTATAGAAGCTAGCACTTGGCTTAGCTTTCACAACAACAGCCCACAGGCTTTGCAAAAATTAGCGCACCGACTTAGTTTTCTCTATACTCTATGTGCGATATTCTAATCCCCCCTATCCTATTACAATGCTTAGGTTTTTATAGAGGCCCCAACCCTCTAAAAAACCCTCTCATGAAAATTGGAGCACAAGATCTGATCCAAGCTCCACTTTGCACGACCCTTGTCACCATCGTCTAACCGTCGCTTCATATCAGGTCACTCTGTGTGACCTATCCTTTTTGTTTCTCGGGTCTCTTGGTATTCGCCTACCTTTACTGCACCTTGGTGCCACGTGTTGTCCCTGCTCTGCAACCGCTGCCTGACCTCTATCATCTTTCACTCTATCGCAGCCCCTAGAAATACAGTATGTCACGATATCACGACATCTTATCCCTCTTGCTCTTCTTCTTCTCTTTGGGTCACGATATCGCAACGTGTTGCAATATCATGACATCTTCCTTATCCTGCCATTCCTTTTCCTTTTTGGTTGCGATATCACGACATGTCACGCTATCGTGACCTTTCTCTTCCTCGTTCCTCTTCTCCACTTCGGGTCACGAAATCGTGACATGTCACGATATCGTGACATCTTTCCTTTCTCCCCTTTCTCACTTCTACGGGTCACGATTTCGTGACATGTCATGAAATCATGACATCTTCTCATTCTGCCATCTCTCTCTTCTTCATGTCACAAAATCGTGACATGTCATGAAATAATGACATCTTCTCTTTCCACATTCTCTCTCTTTTTCTTGTTGTGTAATCGTGACATGTCGTGAAATCATGACATATTCTCTTTCTGCCTCCTCTTGCTCCTTCCTGTCACGAAATCATGACATGTCGCAATATCGCAACATCTTCTCCTTCTACCTACTTTCTTGTCTTTACATCATGAAATTGTGACATGTCACGATATCGCAACATCTTCCTTCCTTGCCTCCTTTCTTCTTCAGGTTGCAAAATCATGACAAGTCACAAAATCATGACATTTTGGCTCCCTTGCCTTCTCTTCTTCATCGGGTCGCAAAAATGTGACCTGTCGTGAAATTGCGACATCTTCCTCTCCTGGCTCCCTCTCTCGCCCTCTGGTCGCAAAAATTCGACCTGTCGCGAAATCATGACATCTTTCTTCTTCAGCTCCTCCTTCACCTTCTGGTCACAAAACTATGACATGTCACGAAATCATGACATCTCTTTCTCCTAGCTTTCTATTTCCTTGGCAGGTTGCAAAACTGTGACATATCACAAAATCGTGACATCTTCTCCTCTACACCTTCTCTCTCTTCTATGGGTCACAAAACTGTGACATGTCATGAAATCATGACATCTTCCTCTTTCGCTCTTCATCCTACCTTCGGGTCGTGAAACTACGACATCTTAGCTTTCGGCTTTCTTCTTCTTCCACAGGTCGTGAAACCATGACATGTCGCAAAATCACGACATCTTTTCCTTCCATACTCTCCTTTTGAGGCTTCATCCATGAAACCCCCTGCAAGCACTGCACAGAGTGCCAAATTCTTCCCTCTGAGGCTTCATGCAAGAAACCCCCTACAAGCACTGCACAGAGTGCCAAATTCTTCCTCTGACTCCTTTGCTCCATTTGTGTCACGATATCGTGACACATTTCCTATCGCGATATCGCGATAGCTTCTCCTCACTGACTTCTCTGCTCCACTTGTGTCGCGATATCATGACACATTTGCTGTCATGATATCGCGATAGCTTCTCCTCGCTGGCTTTGTTCTCTACTTGCGTCGTGATATCACGACACATCTATCACGATATCGCGACAATTTTTTCCGCTGGCTCCTCCCTCCACTTTGTGTCACGATATCGTGACACCTTTTCTGTCGTGATATCATGACATATTTTCCTCCTTGCCTTCTTCGACTTCTTTTGTCACAATTTTGTGACACGTCGCAAAATCACAACGTCTTCCCTCCTTAATCAACTCTTCAGCAGTGGCCCTCCTGCCATTGGATGCTTCTACTTCAGGTGCCATTGGATGCTCCTACATCAGTTGTGCTTATTAAAGAACTCTATATAGGTTTCACAATAATGGCCTCTCTAGGTTTTCTATGGAACTATGCAATAAGACCTCCTTATGGCTCCCTTATCTTGTGATTATAGCCCTATTCTAGTGGTGGTCTATTTTTCCTACTTCTACTCGCTCCCTATGGTGTCTATATTGAAGCTCAGGGAGTGGGACTTCTCTAGTTAGGTGTGGGTCCCCAAACTACCTGGGACCCTCTCTACTTTATGTAGCTCTACAACCTTGGGCCAATTATCCCATACAACAATCATCTTTCATACTCTTATGAGCTATTGCATGTCCCATAATTTACTCTATTATATGTGGTGGTATAGGATCCAAATAATATAACCCTAGGGAATTTGCATCAATGGTGGAACCTATGGATAGGATGTGTTCATGATATGGCAGTACTACCTAGCTCATATCTTCCCTAATATAATATTGTGGGGTAGGCCTAGGGGTCTATACATAGCAAAATGCTCATACATGCATGGATATTATAAGAATATTGGGATGATAGTGTAATCCATGTGGCTCTAGATGTGATATAGGTTGTGGTATATGAGTACCAATAAATCCCTCCTTAAATAAAACTCCCTCTTAGGTCTTATGTGGCTCTCCTTCATGTCCAAATGTAATGGATAAATAAAAAATTGGGATCCTATTCATGCCCTTGTGATACAACACATATGTGAACAAGAGGAGGATTCTAGTATGTCAAGCAAATGGAATGGCAATAGCTGGCTTGACCCTCTCAAGCATAATGGTATGCTAATGGTCTATTCACCCCTCCACTATGGCCCATTATCTATAGATCAATATTCTCTATGGTGCTAATGCACAAAGCCTAGCCAAAAATGGTAGTCATATAATGAAGTATACATCCTCTAGGGTTATTTTCATCTTGATCACCTCATTAAAGGATAGCCTCCATAAAAAAGTGTTGGTTTCTATGCTCCAAAAAAAATTAACTCATAGTAAAATGACAAAAGAGGAAAATATATCTCTATTGTGTGATCTAATTTGACCTCATATAGCTCTACTTAGACCTAGAGAGTCATGCCTTTTCTCATTTTCTCTTGCATATAGGATGGCTCTTGGTGTTCCCATAGGTAGTCATCTCCCCACCTTTTAACTATGGACATCTTGCTAGTGGTTGCCTTGGCATCATGATTTCGTTGTACTCATACCTAGCCTCTACCCTATCAAGACATCTCAATCAGAAAAAAAAAAATAGGGTTTGATTATTTTGGTCATCGCCAAAACTACCCCTTGCTTATCAAACTTGTGATTCACCTCTTTTGGCATGCAACCTTGATTTCCACATTTTTCTACAAACATTAAATTTTTACCATGATCTCTTTACTTTTTGGAGTGATGTCCTTGAATGTCCCTTTTTTGTGACCATTGTTTCATGCAACAATAATAATTTTCATGGATTATCTATGCTAGCCCATTGGAACATGATTTTTAGTTTTCCAAAAGTGGTAATCATAGTTTTCCTCGAGTTTTATGCTTTTTAGGTAATTTGGAAGGTCATTTTTTGTTGTCTCATGTGGGCCCCACCACCTAGGTGACATGGCACCCTATCAATGCTTTTATGTTATCATATCTACTTCCTAGTTATCATAACTATGTGATCATTCATTTTTCTATGCTATTAAATTTTGTTCATTTAGCCCAAAATTGAAGAAAATGATAAACAAGGATCAAACAACTTACCTCCTCCACATCTACTCACCATCATCTATCTCTACACTCAAATAAAAAATTACAAGGACACATTATGATCATAAGAAGGCTCAAAGTGTGCATAAAATTCAAATTGAAAATGAAAGTTTTCCCCCCATATTTATATCTTTCAATATTTTATAGTATAAAATTAACATTTTGAAATTTTTTGTAAGGATAGAAATAGAACAATGCTTCTAGGGGTTTTGGAACACTCCAAACTCATTTGTACACTCTATTTTAGCTCATTTCATACCCAACTAGAATTTTTAGTGCTTTGGACATTTTTATAGGTAAATATTGGGGTCAATACAAATCAATCTCTTTTGGTCAAAACTATTAAGGGCATGTAAAAGAAATTGTAAGGTTTATTTTCCTCTACTCATATTTTTTTGGCTATATTTTTTCATATCGTCTACTATTTATTTCAATTTGTTTGTATTTTTGCATAGAGAGTAGTATAAAAGATTACAAAATATTTTTTTATTCCATAGCATAGAATTTTTATTTTTGTTGCTTTATCTATTGCATATTGGTATTTTTTTCCCTAAGGAATCATAGTTGGCTATCCCTTGTAGTATCATACATGGTCCTTAAGGATGGTTAATATGTATTTGTATAAAGAGGACTAACAACTAACTTTGTAGGTGGTGTAGAGTATCATCCTCCTATATAAGGTACAAGGGTGGACTAACTTTGTTAGTTCTTGGGTAGGATGATATCAATCCATGTTGGTTGATGGTTTTTGGTTCCATTTCATCACCTAATTATCAATTTTCTACAATATTTCATGATTTTTTTACGTTGTCATGCTTAAAGGATGCTTTGACACACATCTGCCAAAGTGCATGTTTAAAATCAATAGTTCCAAGCCTACCACTTTAAGTGGGAAACTTGTTCATCCACTTAATGTTATGGTTTTTGATGCATGATCATGATTCTAGCATATTTTTACACCTAGGATTTAAAAAATATATCATTTGGATTGATGATTATGATTTTATAACTTAAAAAGGGATAAAATAGGTTATAGATTTCAAAGGGAAATTTATCTACCATAACTACCACTTTTAAATCATTTTTACCATACTTTTAATTTTCAAAACCATACATTCACCAAATCATTACAAAATACTGTATTCTCTTGTTAACTCATCTTTCATGCTCTTTGCCTCTATTGCTATTGCATAATACACCCTATTTCACTTTTTCTTTATCTTGTCCTTACAGGTACAACCAAAGCCATTGACATCTAGTTTGCTACCTTCTATGGAGGATGATGGGATGATATACCAAGATTTGTAGCCAAAGTATATTTATTGTCATTTGAGGACTGATTTCCAAGGCAGTTCAAACCCTCTACAAAAATCCCAAGTGTGATATCTCCTTATTGTGGTAACATTACAAGCAAGATACGATACGAATGATCTTGATTATTTTTGGAGTGATATCTAGGTGTCAAGTGATGAGGCCTGGAAATGCCTCAATCATAACATGTTTTGAACACTAAAATTGCCTCTAAACTCTTATGTTTTATCTGATATTTTAGTTAAGTTGATTCAATATGTTGTATATTAACCATTTTGCATGATCAATGTATTTGGAATATTATATGCTGATTTTTACAGCTTTTTGCATAGTTTTGTGTTCTTTTTGCTATGACTTCCTAAAATGGGATATGTTTAGAATAATAGCAACATTTCACTAATCATGTTTTTATTTGTCTCAAGCATTTATTTCACCTAAATCGCAGCAGATGCAAGCAAGCTGTTCTTTGTGCAATAGAAATCTGGTCTTTCCCATGTAAATTCTAGCCAGCTGTCCATAAATAGCAAGGCATGGAATTCACATGAGGAAAGATATGAAGACCATTGGAATTTGATCTTAGGAGATAACCCACCTAAGAGATGCAGAAGAAATCACTAGAAAAGCACACATTTGTTCATTCTGAAGTATCTTCGAAATGAGAAAACACAACGTCTTCAGAATGAAGAATGCATTATCTTCGAAATGAGCGGATCTTCGGAATGATAATTGTATTATCTTCGGAATGAGAACTGTAGTATCTTCAAAATGAGCGATCTTCAGAATGAGAATTGCATTGTCTTTGAAATGATACCACTTATCTTCAGAATGAAAATAGAGTGTGCTTTTTGACTTGTTGACCGATTTTTGAAGCCAAAAAAAGGGAATTAAAGGTTGGAAAAGGTAAAGGAAATGATATTCCATCTGTCTTTGCTGTCATTGCTGACCAAAGCCATCATTAAGGTAAAGATCAAGTTTTAACATTCTTCTAGGATAAAACCAGAATTTGTTGCAGGATTGTAGGTTTAGATCTTTTGAGATATTCTTTGTTTGTAATTAGACCATAGGACATCTATAAATATTGCTCCCGTTCAGGTTGAGCCAGGTAGTAAGAAGTAAGTAGAAAGTAAGATATGTAGAGAGAGTAAGGAAGCTAGGAAAAAGCAAAAAATAGGTAGAATTTGACTGTTACAGTCCTGTAATAGGTTTTCAATAGAATTATTGTAATCATGTTCTTTAATCAATAAAGTGCACTAGTTCTATTTCATGTTTCTTGTAAATGAGTGTGATTAAGATCTAGAGAGAGAGATACTCATACCTTCTTCTGGACAAGGAGGTTGGCCACTTCCAGACCTAGGAGGAGGACTAACAGCAGGTTTTATTCTAATTTTGCAACAACAGAATGAGTTGTAGAACTTGTTATTTCAATTGCTTGTAAACAGCTAAAAATATCTACAGTCTTAGTTTATTTATACTTAGATTAATCTTGTGCTTAATTTTTTAGCTGTAATATTTACTTTCAAGAAAGCTTCCATTTTATTTAGATTCGTTATTTCTAGAATTTTCTATTTTTACGTAATTTCCTGCATTTTATGTTTCTTTGTCAACTCCTGCATGAGAAGATTGACAACCTTCACGTTACGAGTCTTGACAGTTTTCATTTCCATGTTAGAATTAGATTTTCATTGCTGCAAAAGTAATTAGATTTCCTTTACGCAATTAGAATCGGACTTTCAATTTACAGCATCGTTATTTATGCAACATAATTAGGTCTTATTCTGCAATTGTAAATTAGGACTTCATTTCGCGAGTTAATGATTAGTTTCCAATTATGCAACTTAGATTAAGGTTTAATTCATGCAATTTAGAGATAGGAATGTCCTAAAACCCCCCACACAATCGGTTTCACCAATAAAACCTGTTGCTCTAGATTGACCTAAGTTATAGCTGTTTTGCCTCTTCTTCCGCAGATAGCCTTGTACACAGCCCTAGATTGACAAATACATTGAGAATTAATGATGGTATAACGACTACGCATCATCAAGTAATTATTGTATGGCATTAGGATTAGCCCTAGCTTGCTAGTATTTCATGGATAATATTATTAAAATTTATTATTGAATGCTTCATTACATTTATGCTTGAATTAGGATAGCTTTTAGAATTTACTATTAATTTATTACTTTGCTATCTTAGTTTATATTTTATTAATTTTCATAATTGTATGCGATATCCTCTTTTTCTTGTAAATATATAGAAATAGATCTAGTGTGGCATCTTCATTGTAGTGATAGGCATGACCCCATAGAGTTAATTGGAGCCATCAAACATACTCAAATAATTCAATATAGTTAGTAATTTCAGACTCAATAGGACACCATCATAGGACAAAAATTCCCCATAGCAAATCAAATCATGTACCAACAACTTCAAGATATATAATTAGTGCCTATCTTACTCAATCCGAATAACACTATCCTAGAAAACTTCATCACTACGGAAATAGATGAAGAATCAGCATTTGAAGGTGATGATATATGCACTAATCAGTAAGAAATTGATACTAAATATAAGAGAAAAACTTCTGGGTAACAACTAGCTAAGAAATAAACTAAAGTTGGAAAACGTGCAACAATTGTTGAAAGAGAGAGATTTCCCTTGCATTTGAAGGGTAAAGGGCCTATTTTAGTACAAAAAGAAAAGAAAAGGAGAAATAAAACACAAAAAAATAAGCCACAATTTTGCTTTAAAAATGAAGGGGAGAGACATCAAGTGATAAGGATAGGAGGATAGATAAATGAAAATAACATGCAATATAAAAAAGAGATGGAGGGATGATCAATACTCTATTGAGAGGAGAAGTGATAAGGAAAGGGATCAACTTCAAAAGGAGTAAAATGATAACTAAAGTACCCCTCTCTCATAATTTAAGAATGTGTTTCAACTACAAAGAAATATCAAAAGTTCATGACATGAAATAAGGGCACCGATGTGAAATTTAAATTCAACATCATATAGGAAATGTAAAGGATACTAGATAAGTTCATAATGATAGAAACATTGGACCTACTAGGGCATTGAGTTCTACTCAAGGAATTTTTGAAAGAAGAATAAAAAAAAAATTAGGGGTAAGTAGCCAAAACTCACTTCAACCTTTATCATAAATTACAACATTTTGATGGTAAAAAATCCAATAGACATCTAGGTCAATGCATCTAATATACTAAATGCCTCAAAAATAAATATGTTGAATCCACCCTCATTTTATGTAACACTCAATATGGAAAATTACATACTCAAATTTTGCATAGTCAGTTTGGGAGTGGCAATTACAATTATGAGTAAAGCTATTTACAAAGAAAAGGTTTTGTCTTGCACCAAGGTTGTTAGAAAACCAATCCAAATAGATGGAAAAATGGTAAATGCAATAAGGATATTCAAATACCTAGTCATAACTATATCTAGACATCCATGGTTTATGGTAATACATGAAGTGATAGTCAAGGACCTACATCCATACTTTGACATGTTGTTGTGTAGAGAGTGGATATAAAATTTTTTAGGATATGGTTGCCTAGAAATGGACTATACTCATATAAAAGTACCTAAGGACAAGAAGGTGGTTAGGACAAAAAATGGGCCACCTTGCAACTACCTTATACACAAACTCAATGAAAAAGTATGATAAACTAGAACAACTTACTAGAACTCATAGAAGCTGATGAATATATTGAGGGTGGCTGAGATACAAATATTGACATGATAATTGAGGTATTATAAGATGAAGGATATCTTAAAATTGAATACAAAGAGATTGAATTGGAAAACTATCTCATCACTTAAATTCCTTCCAATATTCCAACCCTAACAAGTTAGAGGGAAGATAATATGTGTATAATATACTTCCCTAGAACTGAGAATGAGACAAGCATTGGTGTTCAATTCATTGGCCCATACAACACATAAATGCATTTCACTTGTAGGTTTTTTACAATTATAGCAATAATGTGGTGGAATAGAAGGCATTTTGTATTAGTTTAAGAAAATATTAGAAGATGGAAATTAAGGATCTAAGAATATATGTTAAATATGAACTAATTATAAGTCAGGTCAATTTCTAGTGTGCCACAAAGAACAACCTAAAGTATTACAAGCATCAAGTTTGGAATTTGCTAGAATTTTTTGATATATACAAAATTGAAGCAAATTTCTAGAGTTGAAATGCAAAATTAGATGAGTTGGAAAGAATGATAGCCTGATTTTATCCCATCAATGATAAATGGGATAAACCTACAGAACTAGAAGTAGTCCTAAAGCTAGCTATTCTTGATAATTATGGTGATTGGTAGGTCTTTAACAATAATGAATCAATCATAAAATTTTTAATCAAGAAAACCCAATATACCAATGAAAAAATGAGTATGGATATGACATCAAGGATAGAGTTATACAACTAAAATAAAATTAGTTTTCCAAGGGTTTGATCACCCTAGAAAGCTCATTTAATCTTGATGATAGAATAAGGAATACGATCACCAAAATGAAATCCTCTTAATATCATCCTATCGAGATGGCTAGAGGGAATAATCTATTGCTTTGAAGAAAAGGATATTTTTAAATATCTCTATGGAAAATGTGGAGACATTATTGCCTGGTCATATGAAGATATTAAAGCCTATGATTAATAATCATAGAGCGTGCTATCAACTTGAAGCTTGATGCTAAACCGTTTAGATAGATATATTGACTAGTGAATCCAAAAGTAGTAGTAATGAAGAAAGAGTTGTTGAAGCTTTTACAAGATCATATTATATTTTTGACCAATCACTCCACATGGGTTGACAATTTGGTTTTAGTATGCAGGAAAAATAGGGATATAAGGTTATGTGTTGACTTTAGAAATTTGAACCAAGCCTATTTAAAATATCACTATGCATTGCTTGTCATTGATCAGATTTTATAGAAGTTAGCTATATTATGGATGTTGTCCCTCCTTGATGACTTCTCAATATATAGCCAAATATGAATTAAGGATGAAGTTCAACATAAAATAGATTTTACCACGAATTGGGGAACCTTTACATATTAGCAATTGTTGTTTAGTCTATAAAACATAGGAGAATATTTCTAGAGGGCAATAGACATAACTTTAACTGGTCTCATAGGTGAGATGATTCTCATTACCTTGATGATTTAACAATAATTACCAAATATAAGAGTAAGAACATCAACCATATCGATTCATTCTTCCAAAGGTGTAGAAACTTTGGTATCTAGTTTAACCCTAAGAAATCTATTTTTATGGTATAACAAGGCATATTTCTAGGAATTTTGGTATCAAAAGAAGGATAATTCTCAATTGTCCCACTCATGTAGGTTATCATTCTTGATTAAGGGTAGTTGGTAATGTGAATATTGAGGTGGGGGTGAAATCGTAACAAAGTAGTCATAGGACCTTTAGATACTCGATTGAACTTTAGAATGCATTTGACCCATTAAAACTTGTTTGAGATTATTAATTGAAAAAATTACAAGTTTATTCATAGAACTTAATCATATAAAATTCATCTAAGACCTATCATTTCCCTCATTATTCAAAGGGATGAGGTCATTCCTAGGTTAAATCTAAGTTTATTACAAGTTTTTTACAAATGGTTAGGCCCATAACCAAGATGTTAGAAAAGGATACCTCCCTAGAGTGGATTGATGAAGGAAATAAAACCTTTAAGATGTTAAAGATGCCATGTCCAAATCTCCAATCTTGATCAACCTAGTTTTCTCCAAAGACTTTAGGTTGTATGTTTTTGGTATAAATGAAAAACATAATGGAAATGCTAAAATAAAATAACACAAGTGCTTATGAAAATATTTGAAGGAAAATACAATTTATATTATTACAGACCCCTTCAAGGGGAAACCTCCTTAGAAGTAAATATTCATTACAATATGAAAATATTACATTCTTTTTCCAACCCTACATTTAAATAGACTCATATTTACAAATAGCTTACACATCATTAAAATAACTTCTACTTACACAAGTAATTGTTATATCATTCTCCTACTTACATCATTACTAATTTCACTTATAATAGAAGTAACACTTACATCATTATGGTCCCATACATTCTAGGAGCCCATGGTGCAAGAGTACATAATGATAGTTATGTTAGAATAGGGTCCTAACATGCCCTTATCCTTCAAGAAGATTTGTACTTAAAGCTTGAGGTTAGGAAAATGTTGCTAAAGTTGATGGAATGGCTCCCAAGTGGCATATTCAAGCTGCTATCCCTACCGTTGCACTAAAGAATCAGTGAGTGTATGGTTGTGAAGGGTGTACATCCATCATTTCAAAATATTTTTGGGTTCTAAAATTACTGATCCTTCTTCATCCAACTGTGATACTGCTAATTGAACCTATGTTTAACTACCAATGACAGTCTTTAATGAGGAGACAAATAAAACTAGATGCATGGAGGAAGAAGCCAACAATTCAAGCTTGTAGGCTATGAGTCCAATCCATCATAGTACCTTATAGGATCCATAGAATTTAGCTACTATATTTTTATGTCCATGAAGTATCAATGATGATTACATATATGGATACGATCATAGGAACACCATCTCCCTTACATTAAAACTAAACTACAAGTCGTGTTGATTAGCTTGTTATCTCATATAATTATATGCCATAGAAAAATTTTCTTTCATACATTTAAGGAGTTAAGCATGTTCCGTAAGAGTGGAATCTATGGATTGAACCTTATAACTTCCTAAAATGTATGATAGTAGAGATGATGGAGGATGTCTATAGATCACTCTATATGGTGTAATCTTGGTGGTAAAGTGATATAATGTATTATACCACCATTTGACCAACAAAATCCATTTGAACTATTGAGTAAGTTACTTAGATGTAACGCAAAAAAGATATACTTTTATGCACTTGTTAACAATTTATGTGTAGCCTTATGTCTGAGGGTGATATGTTGAGCTCATATTGAGATGTGTAGTTCTTACCAAAATTGACTAGTGAAGGTGGGATCACGGTCTAGAAATGATGGATTATGGCATGTCATGAAGGCAAAAAATAGAGTCAAGGAAAATTTGTGGAACTATTGAAGTCTTGTAGGGGTGGGCTAGGGAATGAAAATTAGCATACTTAGAGAGACAATCCACCACCACAAGAATGACTATTTTAGATCTACACTTGGGAATCGCTTAAATAAAATCCATGGAAATATCCACCCAAATGGTCTTCAAATTTTGAAGAGGCTTGAGTGTGTCGGGTGTACATATAGTTTCCCTTTCATATACTAACAAGTATCACATTATACCACAAAAGTCTTAAAATACTTTTTCATTTATACCCATGAAAATGTGTGTTTGGATTGCTCATGGGGAAGCATTCATTTCTTATAGTATAGTTTTATGAAATGGAAAATTTGTAGGAACAACAAGGCTACCTCAATATCTCAAATATTACCCATTCCACATATATTTTGGTCAAGAGATAGGATCATGTTGAAGTTGATGAATTAGGGTTTGCAACATAGAATCTTGGGTCACCTTTTCTTTAATTTGGTGGATCCATCGAGGAATTGGAGTTGATATGGCACACAACATACCCTAGTCCTCATGTTGGAAGGATAATGCATCAACAACTATATTTTCCTTACCTTTATTGTAAATTATTTTATAGTCATACTCTAGTAGTTTTAAGACCAATTTTTGTTGTTCAAGCATGGAGACATGCTACTCAAGAAAGCATTTTAGATTGTGGTGATCTATTTTTATTAAAAATATCACCCAATGAGGTAAGGTTTACATTGGTTTACAACATGTAATATTGCCAACATCTCCTTCTCATAGGTAAATTTTTCCAAGTTTTTACTTGATAATACCTTGCTAGTAAAATCCAATTACCATCCTTCTTGCATAACTACTATGTCAATTCCACCTCTTGAACTTTAAAACACAAAAGGCTTACAAAAACTGAGCATTGCTAGTATTAGAGTTGATATCATAGCTTCTTTGAGGCACAAGAAGGCATGTTTTGATGGTTCTAGCCATATAGATGAGTTTTTCCTCAAATTTATGATTAGGAGAGATGCAATATTTTCATAGTCATGGACCAATTTTCTATAGTAGTTAGTGAGTCTTGGGAAACCTTGAATTCCCTTGATATTGTGTGGTTTAGTTCATTTTTTTGTATGAAAATAATCTTATTTAGATCCATCTTAATCCCTTTCCCTAAAAATGTGACCCGAGTACTTCACTTCCTACATTCCAAAGGAATATATTGAGCATTTCACACACAATTGATTATTAGCAAAGAATTGTAAGGTCTAATCCAAATGTTGAATATTTTCTTCCCAAGTGTGGATGTAAATTAGTATATCATCAAAGAAAACCAAAATGAATTTGTACAAAAAGGACCTAAAGATTGCATTCATAAGACTTTGAAAGGTTGAATGGAAAATTTTGTTGAGTTCACAAAAATCCATGCATAACTACTAGGACCCATCCTTCTTGTGAACCAATAGTACTAGAGATGAATATGGGCTAATACTTAGACAAATTACCTCTATTACCAACAAATCTTATACCATATTTTCAATATTATTCTTTTGTACATAGGGGTACCTGCAAAGATGAATATTAAGGGGTATGCTTATTAGGACAAGTTAGACAACATGATTGTGGGTGTGCCTTGGTGGTATCCCATGGGTTTATATAAAAATGGATGCATGATTATCCATAATTTCATGTAAATTAGTTAGTTGAACTATTTCATTGGTGGTTAGGTCTTGTAGTGCAAATAGTTGTGCCACCACTTCTTGAGACTATTTGTTTAAGAGTTTCTTTATTTGATTATAAGAGATGAGTTTTCTCAAGTATGTTAATGAGCAACCTAAAGATACTAATCATGAGAAGGTAAAGTAGCTATATAAGGATAAGAAGGATGAATCTCATGGTGTGATTGCTCTCCATGTGTACAATGCTTATGGCATTCATGTAAGCAACACTATTAATCCCAAGGTTCTACTTGAAACGTTTTAGGGACTATGTGATAAAATTCATTTTATTCATATGAGTAGATTAGAGGTAGAACTTACAACCATATTTATGGATTCTTTTAAAATTGTTGATGAATATATCAATTGGTTTAAGAAATTACAAGATATCTAAATTATGAGAGGACTGCCTAAGGAAGAAGGAAAGGATAGCAGGTGTTATATAAAGAGAGGAACATATATTTGCTTAATAGTATCTTCAACAATGTGCCAAAAACTTATGAGACAGTTGTTGTGATATTCAATATGTTGTATGTATACTTCCCAAACCCTCCTACACCACCTATTGATGAAGTATTTAAGTATTTATTATATCATAAAGTTAGGAGAAATCGACAGAAGGAGGATTCTATTATTAATTAGGCACATCCAAAAGAAGCTATGCTAAAAATAAAAATGATAAAAATGGTAAATAGAATGATAAAAAAATTAAGCCATTTAAAAAAAAACTACTTGATGAGGTCTTTATGTTAGAAATATTGAGTTTTCATTTATGTCAAAGAAGCATGGTATTCAAGGCAAAAATATTCTCTAAGGGTGATAAGTTTATAAGGTTCGACAATATATCAATGGAGTCAAAAATGAGCTTGATGAATAGCAAGTAATGGAAAATATCCATGGCAAGCATATATTTCAGATGAAGCAATGCAAGGAAAATATTTTAAGAAAAGGATTCTAATATTTAAATATCAAATTTAAATATTTTTAAGGAAGGATAAATGCTTGGGACAAAAAGGTTTAAAGGCTTGGGACAAAAAATATTTAAATATTACAAGAAAATGACAAAGGTTTAAAAGTTGCTTGGTACAAAAGTCTAAATATTACAAGAAAATGACAAGGGTTTAAATATTACAAGAAAAGGAAAAGGTTTAAAAGTTTATTGGGATAAAGGTTTAAATATTACAAGAGAAGGACAAAGGTTTAAAAGTTTATTGGGATAAAGGTTTAAATATTACAAGAGAAGGACAAAGGTTTAAAAGTAAATATCATAATATAAAATGGGTTTATAGGAATAGGCACCAACGTCTTTGGAGAGGATATATAAAATCAAAAATAAAAATCATGATCTGACCTCAAAAGGTGAAAAGAAAGGCATATAAATATGGGGCAAGGATTTTATTTTTTTCTAATGTGTAGGCTAAGTTGAAAAATTCCAGTGTGTGCTAATTCAAAAATTCCCAAGAGTGAAAGATACAACGAATATTGTGTGACGTGTAGAAAAAATCCGGAGCAAGAATAAAGGACAACAAATTTTCCATTTGGTTCCAACAGTTGGAGCAGCCCAACCATATGGCTAGGACACGTTAAGGCACTCTGTGCATGAGGTATGAGGGTTGAAACCCGTCAGTGATAGTTTTTCTTAGAAGACGTTGTGGTGATTTTTGATGAGTGGAAGTGCATCATAAGTTTAAATAAAGTGAATTCATTTTTGGTGTTACCCATTGGGCTAGCCCAGCTAGTCAAGGAGAGGTTGGCAAGACGTTGCACTTTGGAAGGTCTAGGGATTAAATATCCTTTGTGGTAGTTAAGGTTTTTGATGCAAGGTAAGGAAAAATATTTTTGTTTTAATTTAAGTAGGATATATAAGGTGCTACATTGGTTATTATAAAAGTTGAATTCTACATGTTCTAAGTTGGAGATATAAGGTGTAATTTTTATTATTATAAAAAATGTATTTTGTATGTTATAAGTTAGAGATATATGGTGTAACTTTGGTATTTCAATTTTGTGTTTTGCATATTATAAAATAAGGAATAAGAGGTCACTTTGATAAGGATTTTTGAGTGGTTGATTTGATATTTTATCAAGAAGGGAAAAATATAATTGCTAACCTAATTTTGAAGGGACAAACAAAAGGAAAATTATTTTTGTCAAGACAGGTTTGGGAAGTTCAAGCAAAAGAAGATCATCATCATTGATGTAGATTTAGAGTTATGGTGATTTAATTCCTTTCTCAAGATGGTTTTGTTTGAAGAAAATATTTTTGTTTTCATATGGTTGGAGGTATAAGGAATTATTGGATGTGCATTATTTTTTCTTGAAATTGGAAATAAATGGGCAAAAGTTATAGATCAAATTTGTGAGCAAACTTGTGCATTGGTTTTTCTTGAAATTGGGAGTAAATGTGTAAGGATTATAGATCAGATTTAAGAGCAAATTTGTGCATTGTTTTTTATTGAAATTGGGAGTAAATGTGCAGGGATTATAGATTAGATTTGAGAGTAAATTTATGCAATGTTTATGATTTATTTTGGGAGTAGATGAAAGGGATAAATTTGTGCATTGTGATTGGTTTTTAAGGAAAGGTGCAAATCAACAATTACAAGGTCAGTTATCAAGTGTTAGACTAAAGCTACATTTTTATGTAATCAATGTGATACATGTGAAAGTGATAGACTTAATGAATATGAAGAACATATTGGGTATTTATTAGTGCATATCATTCTCTATATGTTCATGAAGATAAAATAATTCTAGGTAGAATATGTTTGAATTGCTTTAGTTGAGAAAAGAACATTGAAGAATAGGTGAAGAACTTGATGACATCATTATGCAATATTTGGGAATAGATGAGAAATGTTTGTGAGCAGATTTATGCATTTTTTATGATTGGATTTGGGAGTAGATGAGCAGTATTTGTGAGCAGATCTATGCAATATTTGAGCAGAGTTGTGAGAAGGTTTTGGAGCAAATTTTATGAGAAGAATTTGGATTGGGTTTGAGTAGGTTTTAGAACATATTTTAGAAGGTTTTATGAGCAGGTTATGGAGCTGATTTGAGCAGAGTTGTGAGTTGTATTTTGAGCAGATTTTGGAGTTGACTTGAGATAGAGTTGTGAATAGTATTGTCATCAGGTTTGTGAGAAAATCTAAGTAGTATTTAGAGTAGATAATATTGGTTTCTCTTGTGGAGTAGTGTCCATAAAACTAGAGCAGATGGGATTGGTGTCTCCTATGGAGTGGTGTCCACAAAACCAAATCAAAGGGGATTGGTGTCTCCTATGGAGTGGTGTCCATAAAACCAGAGTAGAGGAGAATGGTGTCTCTTGTGGAGTGTATCCACAAAACCATATAAGAGGGGATTGGTGTCTCTTGTGGAGTGGTGTCCAAAAAACTAGAGCAGAGTGGATTGGTATCTCTTATGTAGTGGTGTGCACAAAACCAGAGAAGAGGGGATTAGTGTCTCCTATGGATTAGTTTCCATGAACTTAAGAGGGGATTGGTGTCTTCTTTGTATTGATGTCCACAAACTTGAGAGGGGATTGGTGTCTCCTGTGGATTGGTGTCCATGAACATTGTAATAGGGGATTGGTGTAACCTTGTGGGTTGGTGCCCATGAAATTTTTTGAGAAATTTATAAGTAATATTTCTTCATGGATGTAGCCCATATTGGGTGAACCATGTTAAATCTATGTCTCTTATGTGTGTGGTGATTTGTGCATTGTTTCATTATTGCAATTGATGATATTTGAAGTTATTGCTTTGGAAAGAAAATTAAAAGTTTTATCTTATACTGTTCACCCCCCTCTTAGTATAAGCTTATGTTATTCAATTGATATCAGAGTAGGTTCCTTTATGAAAGCCTAATAGATTGAAGGAATATCTTACAGGATCACAAATGGCTCACAAGGAAGGGTTTTTATCAAATAGAGCTCCACTATTTTATAGGAATAACTATGTTTTTTGGAGCATAAGGATGAAGACTTATTTGATGGTACATGAATATGATATATGGCAATACATTGAGAATGGGTTCACTCCACATACAAATCCTCCTACATATATAAATGGCAAAAAACCATATAAAAATAAAGTTAGGGCAATGAATGTAATCCTAAGTGGACTATGTAAATCAGAGTTTTTGAAATTCATGTACTACACTTTAGCAAAAGAAATGTCGGATAATTTACAAAGAAATTATGAAGGATATAACAAGGTTAAAATGGTAAAACTTCATACCCACAGGAGGAAGTTTGAATACTTGAATATGAAATATTAGGAAGATATTGCTAGGTATCTACTCCATGTTGATGAATTAATCAACACCATTCATGGACTTGGAGAAGTATTGAAGACTCTAAGATTGTTCAAAAATTCTTGAGGTCACTTCCCATGAGGTTTGATGCAAAGGTTTTAGAAATTGAAGAAATGAAGGGTCTTAAAACTTTAAGCATGGATGAGCTACATGGGATTCTTACAACCTATGAGATGAGGATAAAAAAATATCAAACATCCAAACGAGAGGCAAAATTCAAAGCTTCAAAGAAAGCAAAGAATAAAGAACAATAATCAAGTGAAGGATCAAGTAGTGGAGAAGAAGCTAACTTTGTGTGAAGAAATAAAAAGGGTCCAAGAAAACACAAAGGTATGCATTCTGTGAAATGTTTTAATTGTGGTAACCTTGGTCATTATGTATCTAATTATCCACAAGCTAGAAGTAGTAGCAATGAATAAGAAAAGGAATATGATAAAAATAAAGAAAGAAGATTTTATCATGAAAATAAAAATAGGCATGGTCAAAAAAAGCATGAGAAGAAGATATTTCAAAGACACAAGAAAATTTTTTATGTTGAAGAAGCAAGTAGTGCTTCCAATGGTAGTGATGAAAGCCTCTCCGATAGTGAAAGAGAAGAAATCTTATTTTTGGCCATAGAAGAGAAAGATCCTATTGTTGAAGACCAAGAAGAAGAGAAAGATTCAAAAGAGGAAGAGTAAGCCACAATTGACATATAAGAGGAACTTGTTGCTCTTGAAGAGTTGAAAAGGGTTGTAAAGAAGAACTCAAGATTGAAGGCTCAAGTACAAGAGGATGAGAAACCAAAAGAAAATATTCCACAAGATCTCGCTGACTTAAAATTTAAGGTTGAAGAGGTAAGGAAAATTGAAGAAGGTATGGTTGAGTAGTTAAAGGCAAAAGAGCTAGAATGTGAAAGACTAGAACATGAAGTTGTCACTCTAAGGAAGGGACTTGAAAATTTTAATGATAAGATATATCAGTTTAGGAAAAGCTCAAAAAACTTGGATGATATTATCAAAGCATAGAGATATCCATTTATCAAGGCTAGACTTGGTTTTTAAGAAGGTCAATGTTAGTATTACAATAACATTGATAGGGGGGGTGAATTAGTGTAGCTCTATAAACTTAAATTTACAGCTCTTAATACTGCAGCAATTAAAACTTATTACTAGATACAACAAGTATAACAAATGAGCATCACACAACATAATATTTAACGAGGTTCACCAATGTGGCTACTCCTCAAAAATTGATTGCTTGGACTACCATCCAAATCCAACCTTTGCAAAGCACCAACTTTACAATCAATTTACCAGTACCCACTAGAAGGACCACCAACCCTTGATTTATCTGCACAAACAAAAAGGAGCACCAACCCCTGATTTATCTACACCAATAGAAAGGAGAACCAACCCCTGATTTATCTGCACCAACATAAAGGAGCACCAACCCTTGATTTACCAACACCAAATGGAAGGAGCACCAACACTTAATTTATCTGCACCAATAGAAAGGAGCACCAACCCATGATTTACTAGCACCAACCCCTGATGCCAAGCACCAACTTGGACTTCAATCTTGAAACTAGAAGTTTGACAGTAAGATACCTTTGATTTTGCAAGACCCTGATTGGTCTTCTTCACCTTTGCGTTCTCTGTGCTCTCTGCTCTCTCTGCATAATCACTTCGCACACTTTGCTTCGTTACAGTCGAACTTCATGATCGTCTTCTCCATTTTGTGCACTTTGCTCTCTTTGCAAATATTGCACTTAGCATGATTCGACATAACTTGCACTCTACGCACAATGACCGTATTTCACACCCATTCAACCATATCCTCAATTCTCCAAATAGCCCTCCTTTTATAATAATATTTTTTTATGATGAAAACCTTAATCTTAGTCAGCTGTAAATCCTAATCTTAGTCGGCTTTCATAACAACCGTAAACCCTAATTTTAGTCGACTGTCATCGGTCTTCGTCAGCTTCAACTCAAGAAGATGTTCGGTTTATCCATCGCTTGATGATTTCATTTTGGACAGACCCTTTAACTACCATACTAACTTTTGATCACTCTTCGTATTTCAACAGTATGAAATCACTCTGTAACTGCCCCTATAAATGTTGTAGTGATGTCGGTCCACTATCATAATTCTCATTTCAGTTGCTTTCTCCTTCTTGACTTGCGTATTTATGACCTATAATGAAATCGTGACATTTATGCCTCTATAGCTTCTTTTGTTGTTGTTGCCACAAAAATACATGTTGCGATATCGCGACACTTTCACCTCTGTACACTTTCTCTATTCTTTTGTCGTGATATCGCGACATTTTTGCCTCCGTATACTTCGTCTTTTCTTTTGTCGTGATATCACGACATTTTTGCCTCTGTTTTTCCACTTGTCTTTTTCTCTTCGAACATGTCACGAAATCGCAACAATTTTTCCTGCTTTTTCTCTCTCTTCCAACATGTCACGAAATCGTGACAGTTTTTCCTACTTTTTCTCTCTCTTCCAACATGTCGCGAAATCACGACAATTTTTCTTGCTTTTTCTCTCTCTTCCAACATGTCACGAAATTGTGACAGTTTTTCCTGCTTTTTCTCTCTCTTCCAACATGTCACAAAATTGCGATAGTTTTTCTTGCTTTTTCTCTCTCTTCCAACATGTCATAAAATTGTGATAGTTTTTCTTGCCTACTATATATGTCACGATATCACGACACTTTTCTTACTTGTATTTTTTCTTTGATCTTTTGCATATGGGCCACTTTGGTCTTCTTGGAAAATCACTGTACATACTCTGAATAACCTTTGAACTCTTGTCTTCTACATCTGAATAGCTTTTGAACTTCTTGTCCACTGCATCAATAGATCTATCTGACTGTGTTGACAATAATGACAATACTGTTGCTACACCTTGCTCAATAATCTCCCCCTTTGGAATTTTTGGCAACACATGTACAATTTTCTGTAATTCTTCTCCCCCTTTGACAATAATACCAAAGGGCTACTGCAGACTACCCGTGAGTCCATGCACAACATTCTCAAGAAAAATTTATTACACTTAGAAAAAATCATGAACATTAGCAAAAAGATAATCAAATACTTAAATGCTCGCCCTGAGAATGTGATCCCTGTAGCTAGTCAATTCTTAGGAAGTGTGACCACTCCCAATTTATTGCAAAGGTACTCAAAAATTTCCTTGTGCAATAGTTTTGTGAAGATATCTGCTACTTGCTCTGTAGTTGGAACAAAATCCAACTTAACCTCACCTTTCGCAACTTTCTCCTTCAGAAAGTGATACCTGATAGCAATGTGTTTTGTGCATGAATGCATAACCGGATTCTTGGAGATGTTAATGGCACTGGTGTTATCACACTTAATTTATATTGGCTCACTGAAGCTAATAGCAAGATCTTTTAGGGTTTGTTTCATTCACAATACCTATGTACAACATGTTGTTGCTGCAATATATTCTACCTCTGCTATCGATAAAGAAACTGTCTCTTGTTTCTTACTGTGCCATGCGACCAATCTGTCTCCAAGATAGAATGCACCTGCACTGGTACTCTTTTTGTTATCGACACATCCTACCCAATTTGCATCTGAATATGAAATAAGGGTGAAGTCTTTACCTTTCGAATACCATAACCCATACTCCATAGTACTCTTGAGGTATCGAAGAATCCTTTTCACTGTTGTCACATGAGTCTCCTTGGGATTAGCCTGAAATCATGCTACCATGCATACTACCTGCAAAATATCTGGTCTGGTAGCTGTTAGGTACAGTAAGCTCCCAATCATAGATTTGTACATGGTTTGATCAACAGGTGGAGATTTTTCATCCTTGCTCAACTTGCAACCTGTCGTCATGGGAGTGTTAACTGGCTTACAATCCTCCATTATGAACTTTTTTAACATCTCTTTCACATATTTAACTTGAGAAATAAATATGCCCTTCTTATTTTGATTAACTTACAACCCGAGGAAATACGAAAGTTCACCACTCATTGAAATTTCAAATTCTTTCTGCATCTTATTTTCTAAATCTTTACACGACTCATCTTTGCTACTGCCAAATATGATATCATCTACGTATACAACAAGAATAATAAGATGCCCATTTTCTGTTTTGACATACAAATTACTATCCACCATACCTTTCTTAAACCCTTGTTGAGTAAGATAGTTGTCTAGCCTTGCATACCATGCTCGGGGTGCCTGTTTTAAGCCATATAATGCTTACTAATGTGATCTTCAAAATTGTAGTGTTGATTCATCATGAGGTCACAAGGATGCTATAAATATTTGCTAACATTTTTGGATAGTTGGGATCCTCATGCATTTGACCATGCAATCGAGACACTCGGCATCAATGTTGTCTTCCATAGCTTGCAGAACCATGTGACCGAGGAACAGACTGACTATGAACCGAATGAACTTACTCCATAAGAAGTGACGGATAACAAAGGTGATAATGCATCTAACGGTCATAGTGACAGTGTAGTTGAGTAATTTCCTTCCTTTTCATCATCTCATTTAATAACCTCTTCATAAATTGGGTAGTTCTCTTCATAGCTAATTACTTGTTCCCTACCTTCATCAACTTTAACATCGGAACTATCCACAATTTTCCTTAGCCTCTTGTTGTAGCATTTGTAAGATTTGCTTTTTGACGAATAGCCAAGAAAAATACCTTCATCCGCTCTATCTTCAAACTTACCAAGGTTTTCTTTAGTTCTTTTGATGTAACACTTGCTGCCAAAAACTTTAAAGTATCTTATTATTGTCTTTTTATCGAACCACAACTCATAAGAAGTTTTGCTTTCATGTGTCCTTAACATGCACCTATTTTGGATGTATACCATATTATGGACTACCTCTTTCCAAAATTGGTTTGCTACTTTGCTCTCAGTAAACATAGTCCGTGCCATTTCTTGCACTTTCCTGTTCTTTCTTTCTACCACACCATTCTACTAAATGGTGTCCTGGCTACTAAAAACTATCCCTGTATATTTGTACTCAATTTGTATTGATGTAACTTCGTACTCATGTAGCCGCTTTGAATGCAATAATAAAATGTGAGCTTTCTGATTTTGCATGCGAATTAAATATTTTTACCAAAGCATCATAATAGATCTAATAGTCTTCACATCAATGTGTAGTACAAATACACACTGCTTTTATCGAAACACATATATGACGCTAGGGAAACATTCTTTCACTAAACCAAATTATCAAAACTGTTATAATCCATAACTTTGAACAATGGCAGTAAGAACCATCAAAAGTACAACACTGGCATATAACAATACTACCAATGGTGACAACTCTCAATTTAATCACCACCCTTTACGGTACCTCCACAAACAACTACATGAACTGAAACACACTTTGACAACTATACGACAACTCCCCTTGACTACTTGCCTTTCATCCTCAGATAACCAAACAAATACATAGGAGCATTAAAATAAAACTTTAAGATTGCTCCCCCTGAGGATGTGCTACCTAGAGTTACTTGGTGCAATAGAGGAGTAGTCTCCTTCAGTCCAAGGAGACACGATTTCCTTTCTTATTTCTTTCTCCACTTTGGTTTGATTACTGTTTTTGGCTCTTGTTTTTCCTTTCCCTTATCAATAGCTTGTGCATGTTTTTTGGGAAGTTTTATATTTTGTCTCATCCTATTTGGTTGAAATTTTCTTCCCTAAAACTGATTTGATGCAAGTGTACTTCTATAGTTTCTTGCAATGTGCCCAAAATTATGATAGTTATAACATTCTACTGTATAATTCATCAGAGGAGAAAAAGCATTTCTACTAGTGAAATTCTTTGGTCTTACATTATATTTGCAGACTGAGATTTTATGTCCATAGCCATTGCATTTAAAACAAAAACCAGAAAAGGGATAATTGAACCTGGGTGATGGTCTTTGCCATGTTGTCATAGGAGCCATAGGTCTTCTTCTTTGATGTGTGACATTAATGAATCCATCATTGTCAATTCTCCTTTCGTGCCTGGCATTATTACTTTCTTTTGCATGAGACATTTTTCCTTGATCAACCTATTTCTTATCTTCATTCTTTATGGATTCTACATTTTTGGCCTTTGATCCATTTGATGATTCTCCTTCGATGAAACCCAGATTAAATTTGATGCCTGCACGCCTTTGGTCATTTATAATCTTATCCGACTTCATAGAACTTTCTTCGTGTTTGTGATAGCAACTAATTTTGTGATTCATCTCTTCTATCTGCATCCGTAAACCAACATTCTCTTCTTCTAGTTTGCAGCAATAATCTATTTTCATGGTAATTTGTACTTCGAGATCTTCATATATTTTCTTGTATTCTTCTGTCTGTACTTTCAGAATGGTTATGATTTCTTTTGCATCCTCAAGCTTTTTTGAAATTTTCTTATTCTTTTTCCTCTATTTTCCACTCTTCAAGTGCAGAGATCAACTCACCTTCTAGATCTACTTCAGCCTCAGGGTTTTCACCACATACTTCAAATTTCACTCCTTCTTCCTTTTCTGATTTTACTTCTTCAAATGCCATGAAAAGAGCTTCACCACCTGCCATTGTGTTACTTCCAAGATCACCCTAGCCGGTTAATCTTGTACAAGAACTTAGCTTTGATACCAATTGTTAGTCTTACAATGACACTGAGAGGGGGGTGAATCAGTGTAGCTCTATAAACTTAAATTTATAGCTCTTAATACCGCAACAATTAAAACTTATTACTACATACAACAAGTATAACAAACAAGCATCACACAACACAATATTTAACAAGGTTCACCAATGTGGCTACTCCTCAAAAATTGATTGCTTGGACTACCATCCAAATCTAGCCTTTGCAAAGCACCAACTTTACAATCAATTTACCATTACCCACTAGAAGGAGCACCAACCCTTGATTTATCTGCACCAACAGAAAGGAGCACCAACCCCTGATTTATCTGCACCAACAGAAAGGAACACCAACCCCTAATTTATCTGCACCAATAGAAAGGAGCACCAACCCCTGATTTACTAGCACCAACTGGAAGGAGCACCAACACTTAATTTATCTACACCAACAAAAAGGAGCACCAACCCTTGATTTACTAGCACCAATTGGAAGGAGCACCAACCCCTGATTTATCTACACCAACAAAAAGGAGCACCAACCCTTGATTTACCAGCACCAACTGGAAGGAGCACCAACCCCTAATGCCAAGCACCAACTTGGACTTCAATCTTGAAACTAGAAGTTTGACAGTAAGATACCTTTGCTTTTACAAGACCCTGACTAGTCTTCTTCACCTTTGCGTTCTCTACGCTCTCTGCTCTCTCTACGCAATCACTTCGCACACTCTGCTTTGTTACAATCAAACTTCATGATCGTCTTCTCCCTTTTGTGCACTCTACTCTCTTTGCAAATTTTGCACTTAGCACGATTCGACATGACTTGCTCTCTACGCACAATGACCGTATTTCACACACATTCAACCATATCCTCAATTCTCCAAACAACCCTCCTTTTATAACAATATTTTTTTATGATGAAAACCCAAATCTTAGTCAGTTGTAAATCCTAATCTTAGTCGGCTTTCATAACAACTGTAAACCCTAATTTTAGTCGACTATCATTGGTCTTCATCGACTTCAACTCAAGGAGATGTTCGGTTTATCCATCGCTTGATGATTTCATTCTAGACAGACATTGTAACCACCATACTGAATTTTGATCACTCTTCGTATTTTAGCAATATGAAATCACTCTGTAACTGCCCCTGTAAATGCCATAGTGATGTCGGTCCACTGTCATACTTCTCATTTCAGTCGGGTTCTCCTTCTTGACTTGCGCATTTACGACCTATCGTGAAATTGTGACATTTTTGCCTTTGTAGCTTCTTTTTTTGTTATTGCCATGAAAATAAATGTTGTGATATCGTGACACTTTCGCCTTCGTACGCTTTCTCTATTATTTTGTCATGATATCATGATATTTTTGCCTCTGTATGCTTCGTCTTTTCTTTTGTCACGATATCGTGACATTTCTGCCTCTGTATACTTCGTCTTTGCTTTTGTCATGATATCATGACACTTCTACTTCCATAGACTTTGAATTTGCTTTTGTCGTGATATCGTGACACTTCTGCATCCGTAGTCTTCAACTTAGATTTTGTCATGAAATCGTGACACTTCTTCATTCGTACTTAGCTTCTTTGCTTTTGTCGCAAAATCATGACACTTCTGCCTTTGAAGTCTTCTTCTCTACTTTTGTCGTGAAATAGTGACACTTCTGCTTCCATACTTTACTTTGCTTTTGTCGTGAAATCATGACACTTCTGCCTTTGAAGTCTTCTTCTCTGCTTTTGTCACAAAATCGTGACACTTCTGCTTTCATACTTTACTTCTTTGCTTTTGTCACAAAATCGTGACACTTTTGCTTCCGAAGTCTTGCTTTCTGCTTTTGTCGTGAAATCACGATAGTTCTACTTTCGTACGCTTCCTCTCTTTTTGTTGTCATGAAATGATGACAATTTTTCCTGCTTTTTCTCTCTCTTCCAACATGTCACGAAATCACGACAGTTTTTCCTGCTTTTTCTCTCTCTTCCAACTTTCGCAAAATCGTGACAGTTTTTCCTGCTTTTTCTCTCTCTTCAAACATGTCACGAAATCGTGATACTTTTTCCTGCTTTTTCTCTCTCTTCCAACATGTCGTGAAATCATGACAGTTTTTCTTGCTTGCTGTATATGTCACAATATCGCAACACTTTTCTTACTTGTATTTTTTCTTTGATCTTTTGCATATGGGCCACTTCGGTCTTCTTGAAAAATCACTATACATACTCTGAATAACCTTTGAACTCCTGTCTTCTGCATCTGAATAGCTTTTGAACTTCCTGTCCACTGCATCAACATATCTATCTGACTGTGTTGACAATAATGACAATATTGTTGCTGCACCTTGCTCAACAATCTCCCCCTTTGGAATTTTTGGCAACACATGTGCAATTTCCTGTAACTCTTCTCCCCCTTTGACAATAATACCAAAGGGCTACTATAGACTCCCCGTGAGTCCATGCACAACATTCTCAGGCAAAATTTATTACACTTAGAAAAAATCATGAACATGAGCAAAAAGATAATCAAATACTTAAATGCTCCCCCTGAGAATGTGATCCTTGTAGCTAATCAATTCTTGGGAAGTGTGACCACTCCCAATTTATTACGAAGGTACTCAAAAATTTCCTTGTGCAATAGTTTTGTGAAGATATTTGCTACTTGCTCTGTAGTTGGAACAAAATCCAACTTAACCTCACCTTTCACAACTTTCTCCTTCAGAAAGTGATACCTGATAGCAATGTGTTTTGTGCATGAATGCATAACCGGATTCTTGGAGATGTTAATGGCACTGGTGTTATCACACTTAATTGATATTGGCTCACTGAAGCTAATACCAAGATCTTTCAGGGTTTGTTTCATTCACAATACCTGCGTACAACATGTTGTTGCTGCAATATATTCTGCCTCTATTGTCGATAAAGAAACTGACTCTTGTTTCTTATTGTGCCATGTGACCAATCTATCTCCAAGATAGAATGCACCTCCACTGGTACTCTTTCTGTCATCGACACATCCTGCCCAATCTGCATCTGAATATGAAATAAGGGTGAAGTGTTTACCTTTCATATACCATAACCCATACTCCATAGTACCCTTGAGGTACCGAAGAATCCTCTTCACTGTTGTCACATGAGTCTCCTTGGGATTAGCCTGAAATCATGCTACCATGCATACTGCTTGTAAAATATCTAGTATGGTAGCTGTCAGGTACAGTAAGCTCCCAATCATAGATTTGTACATGGTTTGATCAACAGGTGGAGATTTGTCATCCTTGCTCAACTTGCAACCTGTCATCATGGGAGTGCTAACTGGCTTACAATCCTCCATTGTGAACTTTTTTAACATCTTTTTCACATATTTAACTTGAGAAATAAATATGCCCTTCTTATTTTGATTAACTTACAACCCGAGGAAATACAAAAGTTCACCAATCATTGAAATTTCAAATTCTTTCTGCATCTTATTTGCTAAATCTTTACATGACTCATCTTTGCTACTGCCAAATATGATATCATCTACGTATACAACAAGAATAATAAGATGCCAATTTTCTATTTTGACATACAAATTACTATCCACCATACCTTTCTTAAACCCTTGTTGAGTAAGATAGTTGTCTAGCCTTGCATACCATGCTCAGGGTGCCTGTTTTAAGCCATATAATGCTTACTAGTGTGATCTTCAAAATTGTAGCGTTGATTCATCGTGAGGTCATAAGGATGCTATAAATATTTACTAACATTTTTGGATAGTTGGGATCCTCATGCATTTGACCATGCAATCAAGACACTTGGCATCAATGTTGTCTTCCATAGCTTGCAAAACCATGTGACCGAGGAACAGACTAACTATGAACTGGATGAACTTACTCCATAAGAAGTGAATGATAACGAAGGTGATAATGCATCTAATGGTCATAGTGACAGTGTAGTTGAGTAATTTCCTTCTTTTTCATCATCTCCTTCAATAACCTCTTCATAAATTGGGTAGTTCTCTTCATAGCTAATTACTTGTTCCCTACCTTCATCAACTTTAACATCGGCACTATCCACAATTTTTCTTAGCCTCTTGTTGTAGCATTTGTAAGCTTTGCTTTTTGATGAATAGCCAAGAAAAATACCTTCATCCGCTCTATCTTCAAACTTACCAAGGTTTTATTTAGTTCTTTTGATGTAACACTTGCTGCCAAAAACTTTAAAGTATCTTATTGTTGCCTTTTTACCGAACCACAACTCATAAGGAGTTTTGCTTTCATGTGTCCTCAACATGCACCTATTTTGGATGTATACCATAGTATGGACTGCCTCTTTCCAAAATTGGTTTGCTACTTTGCTCTCAGTCAATATAGTTTGTGCCATTTCCTACACTTTCATGTTCTTTCTTTCTACCACACCATTCTACTGAGGTGTCCTGGTTGCTAAAAAATCTCCCTGAATATTTGTACTCAATTTGTATTGATGTAACTTCGTACTCATGTAGCCGCTTTGAATGCAATAATAAAATGTGAGCTTTTTGATTTTGCACACGAATTAAATATTTTTACCAAAGCATCATAATGGATCTAATAGTCTTCACATCAATGTGTAGTACAAATACACACTGCCTTTATCGAAACACATATATGCAGCTAGGGCAATATTCTTTCACTAAACCAAATTATCAAAACTCTTATAATCCATAACTTTGAACAATGGCAGTAAGAACCATCAAAAGTACAACACTAACATATAGCAATACTACCAATGGTGACAACTCTCAATTTAATCACCACCCTTCACGGTACCTCCAAAAACAACTACATGAATCGAAACACACTTTGACAACTATACGATAACTCCCCCTGACTACTTGCCTTTCATCCTCAAGATAACCAAACAAATACATAGGAGCATTAAAATAAAACTTTAATATTGCTCCCCCTGAGGATGTGCTACCTGGAGTTAGTGCAATAGAGGAGTAGTCTCCTTCAGTCCAAGGAGACACGATTTCCTTTCTTCTTTCTTTCTCCACTCTGGTTTGATTACCGTTTTGGGCTCTTGTTTTGCCTTTCCCTTATCAATAGCTTGTGCATGTTTTTCGAGAAGTTTTCTATTTTGTCTCATCCTATTTGGTTGAAATTTTCTTCCCTAAAACTGATTTGATGCAAGTGTACTTCTATAGTTTCTTGCAATGTGCCCAAAATTATGACAGTTATAACATTCTACTGTATAATTCATCAGAGGAGAAAAAGCATTTCTACTGGTGAAATTCTTTGGTCTTACATTATATTTGCAAACTAAGATTTTATGTCCATAGCCATTGCATTTAAAATAGAAACCAAAAAAGGGATAATTGAACCTGGGTGATGGTCTTTGCCATGTTGTCGTAGGAGCCATAGGTCTTATTTTTCTTTGATGTGTGACATTAGTGAATCCATCATTGTCAATTCTCCTTTCGTGCCTGGCATTATTACTTTCTTTTGCATGAGAAATTTTTCCTTGATCAACCTGTTTCTTATCTTCATTCTTTTTGGATTCTATATTTCTGGCCTTTGATCCATTTGATGATTCTCCTTCGACGAAACCCAGATCAAATTTGATGCCTACAGGCCTTTGGTCATTTATAATCTTATCTAGCTTCATAGAACTTTCTTTGCATTTGTGATAGCAACTAATTTTGTGATTCATCTCTTCTATCTGCATCCGTAAACCAACATTTTCTTCTTCTAGTTTGCAGCAATAATCTATTTTCATGGTAATTTGTACTTCGAGATCTTCAGATATTTTCTTGTATTCTTCTGTCTGTACTTTCAGACTGGTTATGATTTCATTTACATCCTCAATATTTTTTGAAATTTTCTTATTCTTTTTCCTCTTTATTTTCCACTCTTCAAGTGCAGAGATCAACTCACCTTCTAGATCTACTTCAGCCTCAGGGTTTTCACCACATACTTCAGAGTTCACTCCTTCTTCCTTTTCTAATTTTATTTCTTCAAATGCCATGAAAAGAGCTTCACCACCTATCATTGTGTTACTTCTAAGATCACCCTAGCCAGTTAATCTTGTATAGGAACTTATCTCTAATACCAATTGTTAGTCTTACAATGACACTGAGAGGGGAGGTGAATCAGTGTAGCTCTATAAAATTAAATTTATAGCTCTTAATACCAGAACAATTAAAACTTATTACTAGATACAACAAGTATAACAAACGAACATCACACAACACAATATTTAACAAGGTTCACCAATGTGGCTACTCCTCAAAAATTGACTGCTTGGACTACCATCCAAATCCAGCCTTTGCAAAGCACCAACTTTACAATCAATTTACCAGTACCCACTAGAAGGAGCATCAACCCTTGATTTATCTGCACCAACAGAAAGGAGCACCAACCCCTGATTTATCTGCACTAATAGAAAGGAGCACCAATACCTAATTTATCTGCACCAACAGAAAGGAGCACCAACCCCTGATTTACCAGCACCAACTAGAAGGAGCACCAACACCTGATTTATCTATACTAATAGAAAGGAGCACCAACCCCTGATTTACCAGCACCAATTGGAAGAAGCACCAACCTTTGATTTATCTACACCAATAGAAAGGAGCACCAACCCTTGATTTACCAGCACCAACTGGAAGGAGCACCAACCCCTGATGAAAAGCACCAACTTGGACTTCAATATTGAAACTAGAATTTTGACAGTAAGATACCTTTGCTTTTGTAAGACCCTAACTGGTCTTCTTCACCTTTGCGTTCTCTACGCACTCTGCTCTCTCTGTGCAATCACTTTGCACACTCTACTTTGTTACAGTCAAACTTCATGATCATCTTCTCCCTTTTGCAAACTCTACTCTCTTTGCAAATTTCACACTTATCACGATTCGACACGACTTGCTCTCTGTGCACAATGACCTTATTTCACACCCATTCAACCATATCCTCAATTCTCCAAACAACCCTCCTTTTATAACAATATTTTTTTATGATGAAAACCCTAATCTTAGTTGACTTTAAATCCTAATCTTAGTTGGCTTTCATAACAACTATAAACCCTAATTTTAGTCGACAATCATCGGTATTCATCGGCTTCAACTCAAGGAGATGTTTGGTTTATCCATCGCTTGATGATTTCATTCTAGACAGACCTTGTAACCGCCATACTGACTTTTGATCACTCTTCATATTTCAGTAGTATGAAATCACTCTGTAACTACCCCTGTAAATGTCGTAGTGATGTCGGTCCACTATCATACTTCTCATTTCAATCGGGTTCTCCTTCTTGACTTGCGCATTTACGACCTGTCATGAAATCGTGACATTTTTGCCTCTATAGCTTCTTTTGTTGCTATTGCCATGAAAATACATGTTGTGATATCATGACACTTTTGCCTCTGTATGCTTTCTCTATTCTTTTGTCGTGATATCACAACATTTTTGCCTCTGTAGACTTCATATTTTCTTTTTTCGTGATATCATGACATTTTTGCCTCTGTATACTTCCTCTTTGCTTTTGTTGCGATATCGTGACACTTCTGCTTCCATAGACTTTGACTTTTCTTTTGTCGTGATATCGCGACACTTCTGCATTCACAGTCTTCAACTTAGCTTTTTTCATGAAATTGCGACACTTCTGCTTTCGTACTTAGCTTCTTTGCTTTTGTCGTAAAATCGCGACACTTCTACCTTTGAAGTCTTCTTCTCTACTTTTGTCATGAAATCGTGACACTTCTGCTTCCATACTTTACTTCTTTGCTTTTGTCGTAAAATCGTGACACTTCTGCCTTCGAAGTCTTCTTCTCTGCTTTTGTCATAAAATCGTGACACTTCTACTTTCGTACTTTACTTCTTTGCTTTTTTCATGAAATCATGACACTTTTGCTTCCAAAGTCTTGCTTTCTACTTTTGTCATGAAATCATGATAGTTCTGCTTCCATATGGTTCCTCTCTTTCTTTTGTCATGAAAATGCGACATGTCGCGATATCGTGACACTTTTCAAACTTACTTTCTCTCTCCTATTTTAGTCACAAAATCGTGATATGTCGCGAAATCGTGACACTTTTCTTACTTGTTCTCTTTCTTTGAACTTGTCACGAAATCGTGATAGTTCTGCTTTTGTACGCTTCCTCTCTTTCTTTTATCACAAAAATGCGACATGTCGCGATATCGCGACACTTTTCAAACTTACTTTCTCTCTCCTATTTGAGTCGAGAAAATGCGACATGCTTTTATTACTTGCTCTTTCTTCGAACTTGTCAGTGAAATTGTGACACTTTTTCCTGCTTTCTCTCTCTTCCAACATGTCACGAAATCACGACAGTTTTTCTTGCTTTTTCTCTCTCTTCCAACATGTCACGAAATCACGATAGTTTTTCCTGCTTTTTCTCTCTCTTCCAACATGTGAAATCACAACAGTTTTTCTTGCTTTTTCTCTCTCTTCCAACATGTTGCGAAATCGCGACAGTTTTTCCTGCTTTTTCTCTTTCTTCCAACATGTCGCGAAATCGTGATAGTTTTTCTTGTCTGTTGTATATGTCGCGATATCGCGACACTTTTCTTACTTGTATTTTTTCTTTGATCTTTTGCATATGGGCCACTTCGGTCTTCTTGGAAAATCACTGTACATACTCGAATAACCTTTGAACTCCTATCTTCTGCATCTGAATAGCTTTTGAACTTCCTGTCCACTGCATCAACAAATCTATCTAGCTGTGTTGACAACAATGACAATACTATTTTTGCACCTTGCTCAACAGTCAAGAGAAATAAAATGAGAGTCAAGCTCAAAAGAAATAGAAGCATAAAATAAATTAATTGAAGAAGAGCCTAAGATCTATGTTGATATGTTGAGAAGTAGAAGCATCAGTGAGAAAGAAAACAAAACACCATCAAGGGACATGGACCATCATAGAAAAACAATGAGAGAACCATGCAGCAATATCCTCTAAGGCAATCAAATAGATTTCAAAATTTCTTCCATGGTCATTGTTTCTCATGTAACCATTTTGATCATAAAGCTGTAAATTGCATAATTTGTGCTATGAATGATTTTGGCTTCACCAAGAGGAATTTCAATTCAATTGCACCTCTCATGAACTACAATATCATTTGTTACAATTGTAGTAATTTTTGTCATATAGTCATATGGTGTAGAACAGTGTTCCCTAAACTTTAGAAGTCAAGCAAAAAGGAGAATGGTCAAAATGTTCAAAAGGGTATGATTTCCAATGTTTGGAGAAATTAAAAAAAAACAAGAAGATGAGCATAGTAATTTGGGAGTTTCACTCCCACCCCACCATTGATCACCTCAATACAAGGAGGTGGTGAGGGGGCTATGTCAAGTGACTTATCTTACAAGCCCCAAGAAACCTTTGCCATTGATGTCAAACGGGGAGAGTTTTTAGTAAGGTGGAGCAGCTTGTCAGGGGGAGCATATTGGGAATCCAGTTGCAGTAAAAGAGAATTTTTTGTAAGGTTATCATCAATGACAAAGGGGGAGATTTTTAGAAATATTGAGTTTTCATCTATGTTAAAGGAGCATGGTATTCAAGGCAGAAATATTCTCCAAGGGTTATTAGTTTATAAGTTTGGACAATATATCAATGGAGTTAAAATAGACTTGATGAATAGCAAGCGATGGATAAATATCAATGGCAAGCATATATTTCAGATGAAGCAAAGAAAGGAAAATATTTTTAAAAAAAGGATTATAATATTTTCATATCATAAAGAAGGACAAAGGCTTGGGAAAAAAAATGTTTAAAGTCTTGGGACAAAAAGATTTAAATATTACAAGAAAAGGACAAATATTTAAAAGTTGCTTGGTACAAAGGTTTAAATACTACAAGAAAAGGATAAATTTCTCCAAGGGTGATAGGTTTATAAGGTTGGACAATATATCAATGGAGTAAAAAATGGACTTTATGAATAGCAAGTAATGGATAAATATTCATGGCAAGCATATATTTTAGCTGAAGCAAAGCAACGAAAATATTTTTAAGAAAAGGATTATAATATTTAAATATCATGAATAAGGACAAAGGCTTGGGAAAAAAAGGTTTAAAGGCTTGGGACAAAAATATTTAAATATTACAAGAAAAGGACAAAGGTTTAAAATTTGCTTGGTACAAAGGTTTAAATATTACAAGAAAAGGACAAAGGTTTAAAAGTTGATTGAGACAAAGGTTTAAATATTACAAGATAAGGACAAAGATTTAAAAGTAAATATATTATAATATAAAATGGGTTTATAATAATAGGCGCCAACATCGTTGGAGAGAATACATAAACTCAAAAATAAAAATCGTGAGTCGACCTCCAAAGGTGAAAAGAAAGGCATATAAATATGGGGGCAAAGATTTCATTTTTTTCTGTGTGCTAAGTTGAAAAATTCAAACGTGTGCTAATTCAAAAATTTCCAAGCATGAAAGATACAATGAATATTGAATGAAGTGTAGCAAAAATCTAGAGTAGGAGTAAAGGACAACAAATTTCCCATTTTGTTCCAATGGTTGGAGCATCCCAACCGGATGGCTAGGCCGCATTAAGGCATTGTTGTGCGTGAAGTTTGAGGATCAAAACCCATCGGTGACATTTTTTCTTGGAAGACATCATGGTGAGATCTTTTTTTGTGTTACCCATTGGGCTAGCCCAGCTGTTCAAGGAGACGTTGGCAAGGCACTGTGCTTTGGAAGGTCTAGGGGTCAAATCTCCTCCACAATAGTTAAGGTTTTTGATGTAAGGTAAGGAAAAATATTATTGTTTTAATTTAAGTAGGAGATATAAGGTGTTGCATTGGTTATTATATAAGTTGAATTTTGTATGTTATAAGTTGGAGATATAAAATGTTGCATTGGTTATTATATAAGTTGAATTATGTATGTTATAATTTGGAGATATAAGGTGTAATTTTTATTGTTATAAAAATTGTATTTTGTATGTTATAAGTTGGAGATATAAGGAGTAACTTTCGTATTTCAATTTTGTATTTTGCATATTATAAAAGAAGAAATAAGAGGTCACTTTGATAAGGATTTTTGAGTGGTTGATTTGATATTTAATCAAGAAAGGAAAAAGAGAATTGCTAACCTAATTTTGAAGGGACAAACAAAAGGAAAATTATTTTTGTCAAGACAGGTTTGGGAAGCTCAAGCAAAAGAAGATCATCATCATTGAGGTAGATTTAGAGGTATGGTGATTTAATTCCTTTCTCAAGGTGGTTTTTTTTTAAGAAAATATTTTTTTGTCATATGGTTGGAGGTATAAGGAATTATTGGATGTGCATTATTTTTTCTTGAAATTGGAAATAAATGGGCAAAAGTTATAGATTCGATTTGTGAGCAAACTTGTGCATTGGGTTTTCTTGAAATTGGGAGTAAATATGTAAGGATTATAGATCAGATTTGAGAGAAAATTTGTGCATTGGTTTTGATTGAAATTGGGAGTAAATGTGCAAGGATTATAGATCATATTTGAGAGCAAATTTGTGCATTGTTCATGATTGAATTTAGGAGTAGATGAAAAGGACATATTTGTGCATTGTGATTATTTTTGAAGGAAAGGTGCAAATCAACAATTACCAAGTAATTTATCAAGTGCTAGACTAAAGATTTTGATGTAATAATTGTGAGACATGTGAAAGTGATAGACTTAATGAATGTGAATAACATATTGGGCATTTGTTAGTGCATATCATTCTCTATATATTCATGAAGATAAAATAATTCTAGGTATAATATGTTTGAATTGCTTTAGTTGAGGAAAGCACATTGAAGAATAGGTGAAGAAATTGATGACATCATTATGCAAGATTTGAAAATATATGAGCAATGTTTGTGAGCGGATTTATGCATTTTTTATGATTGGATTTGGAAGTAATGAGCAATATTTATGAGCAGATCTATGCCATATTTGGGCAGAGTTGTGAGCAGATTTTGGAGAAGATTTGAGTAGGTTTTAGAACATATTTGAGTAGGTTTTATGAACAAGTTTTGGAGATGATTTGAGCAGAGTTATGAGTAATATTGTAATTAGAATTTGGATCCGAGTTGAGTAAGAGTTGTGAGTAGTATTGTGATCAAGTTTAGGAGAAAAATTGAGCAGTATTTAGATCAAAGGGGATTGGTGTATCCTATGGAGTGGTGTCCACAAAACCAAAGTAGAGGCGATTAGTGTCTCCTATGGAGTGGTGTTCACAAAACCATAGTAGAGGGTATTGGTGTCTCCTATGGAGTGGTGTACACAAAACCAGAGGAGAGGGGTTGGTGTCTCCTATGGAGTGGTGTCCACAAAACTAGAGCAGATGGGATTGGTGTCTCCTATGGAGTAATTTCCATAAAAATAGATAAGAGAGGATTGATGTCCACAAAACTAGATTATATGGGATTGGTGTCTCTTGTGGAGTGATGTCCACAAAACCAAAGCAGAGGGGATTGGTGTCTCTTGTGGAGTGGTGTCCAAAAAACTAGAGCAAAGGAGATTGGTGTCTCCTATGGAGTGGTGTCCACAAAAATAGAGTAGAGGGGATTGGTGTCTCCTATGGAGTGGTTTCCACAAAACTAGAGTGAAGGGGATTGGTGTCTCCTATGGAGTGGTGTCCATAAAAATAGAGCAGATGGGATTGGTATCTCCTGTGGATTGGTTTCCATAAACTTGAGAGGGGATTGGTGTGTCCTATGGATTAGTCTCCATGAACTTAATATGGGATTGGTGTCTCCTTTGGATTGGTGTCTATGAACTTAATATGGGATTGGTGTCTCCTATAGATTAGTATCCATGAATAATAGGGGATTGGTGTCTCATATGGGTTGGTTCCCAAAAAAATTGTTGATAAATTTATAAGTAGTATTTTTTCGTGGATGTAGCCCATATTGGGTGAAACACGTTAAATTTGTGTCTCTTATGTGTATGGTGATTTATGCATTGTTTCATTATTGTAATTGATGATATTTGAAGTTATTGCTTTGGAAAGAAAAGTAAAATTTTTATCTTATACTGTTCACCCCCTTCTCAGTATAAGCTTGAGTTCTTCAATTTAATTATTTATTACATCATAAATTTAGGATAAATAGACAGAAGGAGGATTCTATTATTAATTAGGCACATCCAAAAGAAGCTATGATAAAAAAAAAATTGATAAAAAGGGTAACTATAATGATACCAAGTTTAAGAAGCCCTTAGAAAAACCTACTTGGGAGTTTTACAAGAAAGAAGAGCACGAGGCAAAATTTTGTAAGCTTCATATTAATAAGTTATAAGTAGCAAGAAAGGGATTGCTAATGCTAATCTCTTCTATGCTCATGGTGAGGGTGTCTTTGAAGGAGAAATCTCATATGATTATGTTCCATTGTATATTGCATATTAGACATCCAACTTCTCAAACAGGTGGATAATTTATTTAAAGCTACTAGACACATGAGGAAGCAAAATCACCTTCTTCAAGGCTACAAAAAGACTCATGTAGGATAACATGTCTTGACTAGGAATGACTCTTCATTGTAGGTAGTTAAAATTGGAGATATCATGATTGGATCTTCATCATTTGATGAGGTACTTCATGTTCCTAATGTATATCCTAATGATGTGTCTATTTATCATATTATGCATACAAACAAGAAAGTAGAATTTTGGCCTAATAGATGGGTGATTAAGGATGAACAATGGGTTTAAGACTATTGCTTCTAGATATTGTGATAAATCTAATCATATGTATAAGTTGGGGAAAATACTCACTCTTTCTTCATCTTCTTCTAGCAATAATAATTTTCTTATAATAATTGCACATGTTAATAATGAGAGTCAAAAGTGGCATCATAGGCTTGGGCATCTCAATTATGGTTCCTTGCAGTACATGAGTTAACATGAGATGGCTATTAGGATTCCATGCATATCCTATCAAAATGGTACATGTGGGATGCATTTTGGAAAAGCATCATAGGTAGACCTTTCTAAAAGGAGTTATCAAGAGAGTATCTCACCCCTAGAGAGCATACATAGTGATATTTGTGGGGGAACACATTTTCTTTCAAAAAATAGGTACTTTATTCTTTTCATTGATGATTTATGTGCAAGTATATACAATTTACACCAAGGATGAAGTGTTTGAGAGGTATTAAAAATTATCTAGACATAAGGATCAAGTTTCTAAGGATATATGGGGGTGATGAATATGTTAGTCATGCTTTTCATGATTTTTGGCCACTCATGGAATAACATACTAGAGGACTATTCACTAAACTCCTAAACCAAACAGTTTAGAAAAAACAATAGGGTAATAACGGAAACAACTCATTGTATAATTCATGCAAAGGGACTATATCATAAGTTTTGGGATGAGACAATCACTTGTGTAGGGTATCTCATCAATAGGGCCTCTACCAACATAGTTTGAGGAATGACACCTTTTGAGAAATTAACAAGGGATAAGCTAGATGTGTCTATGTTTCAAATATTTGGTAATTCAACATGGTCTCACATACCTAGGGGCCTTTAAAAAAAAGAGGTACCAAAGAGCCATAAGTGTATATTTATGAGATATTTTGATATCTCAAAAGCGTATCATCTTCGCAATCCTTAGAGACATTAGTTGTTCAAGAGATATATCATATTTTATGAGGTTCTTCCAAGTACTCCATCCACTTCCTCTTTTGACCTTCTATTAACTAATTATTTTGATTCTATATCTATTATGAATTCATCAGACTCCTCTAATATTTTGGTTGGTTTCATTCCTTTAGAGAATATTCATCTTCTAGTGGTTATTCACTACCAATCAATTTGAACCCATCATACATAGTTTCTTAGTTAATCTCATATTCTTGAATGTAGGATTTTGAAAAATACAATTTGTTACAAATATATTAGTGTGCTAAGCTTCGATCTGGGCCATACATTGTTCTTCAAAATAATTCTTCGCTATTTATTTGTAACAAAGTTTTTTAGCTAAATATTTCTTGAAGATTGTGTCATGCAATCATGGCTTTTATCTGCCTTCAACACTTCCCAATACCTACGATCATGACAAGAAGACATGTTGTTAGTCATGGATTTATATTGAATTTCATTACTTTTGACTAGGCTAACCGTGGTTTTGTGATTTCATTATTGACATCTTGCTTTGAAATGCTTATCGCATGGTCATGGTGAAGATTCAGAAAGTGGATTCTTTGTCTATCTTTGGCCATGGTATAGATATATATTTTGTGGTCATGGATTCTTTTGGTCTTTAGCGCTTCTAATAATCTTCGACTATGGCATAGAGATATGTCCTTTCAGCCCTTCACACTTCTCAACACATTTGACTATGGTATAGAGACATGTCGCTTGATCCTAGCTTCTTTCAGCCTTTCACACTTCTCAACATATTTAACCTTGGCATAGAGACATATCATGTGGTCATGGCTTCTTTTGATCTTTCATACTTATCAACATCTTCAATCATGGCATAGAGACATGTTGCATGGTTATGGCTTCTTTCAACCTTCAACACTTATCAACATCTTCGACCACGACATAGATACATGTTGAATGGCCATGGTTTCTTTCAACCTTCAACACTTCTTAATATCTTCAACTGTGGCATAGATACATGTTGTACAACCATGGCTTCTTTCAGCCTTTAACACTTCTCAGCATCTTTGATCATGGCATGGAGACATGTCGTGCGATCGTGGATTCTTTTTATACTTATCCAAATTTTAATGCTTTGTTATCTGGTTGCACAATAGATTTTGTCAGCCAATATTTGGTTCTTTTAACTATCCTTAGGATAATCTATCCATTTTCTAAGGATAAAATATTTGATAACCCCTGGCTTTGGCCAAATATTGCTATTCTTAGTTACAAAAACAATTTACTAGAAGTATTGTGTGGGTAGGGATAAAAACTACCCACATTCTTGATGACTCACAAGGGATTTTCACTTGTGGAAATAAAGAACTCAAATAGCCATATTTTGAATTAAGCACTTTCTAGGGGGAGGGAAGGGGAAGAAGGGACTAAAATAAATACTAGGAGGAATAATTATCATAAGATAAATAGGATGGTGGGCGATGAAACAGAGGGTGCATGCACAAAAATGCATAAAGTAACAAAGGAAGGGAGTGGAATAGAAAAGTATGGGGATAATAAAATATTGGAAGAAATAATACTTACATGGTGGAGGAAAATCGAAAGAGGAAAGGAGAATAACTAAAGGTGTTCATGATAAAATATATAAACGAATACCCAAGGAAATGGAAACTCTAAAAAATAAGAAATGAAAAGGAAGGCAACCTTGGAATTATCCCATAAAAATGGTAAAAATAACTACTTGGTCCATGGGACACCCCCACAAACTACACTTCCATGAATATACTTTGTTATAGCCACCAACTACTTCAAGAATAGACAGATTTCCATGAGCACTTGTTATCCTTACATCATTTTTTCTTTCTCATATGGTTTAACAAGAACCTCCTTTGCTGATCAAAATTTACCATTTGAGAATTCACCTACCTTCTCAAACTCATCTCCATTCCTAAATATAAACAACTTTATGTTGCACATGAAGCCTTATATAGAGAAGAAAGATGTTTCCACCAATTGGAACCTGTGGAGTCACATATCTTTATTGGGTGTTTTCTCTAAAAAATTGGTTTGTTGCAAATCATCTATTTTGTGTTAACCCACATCCTTCCTTTTAGCATTTTTTTTAATTTTGCTGACATTATATCTTCATGTGGAATGATGTATTATATTGCTCATACAAGTCATGTCAGTTCCACTTGGTGCAAATTCTTAGGTGCATGTTTTGTAAATTTTGTACTATTCTAATTATGTCCATTGGGATACAAATTTAGTGTACTCATGATGGAGGAAGAATATAGAAATCTAATATAAAGTGCTCCTATAAAATATTTTATGGTTCATCAAAATATGTTATGAATTCTTTTTTGAGCTACTGTAATGATCCCTTGTACAAAATGGTGTAATACATTCATCACCTATGAGCTTGTCGTATTTATCTAATGTGGTTGAAATCAACAGCTTATTTATTTTTCATCTATGTACACAAAATTTGTGGCTCACCTTCCATGCCTATCTCAAAGGATTTATTGAAGCTTATCCTATGAACTTGCAGTGTCCAGACCATATGACACCAAACTTGAGTTTATCTTCATGTAAAATTTCCCACAAGTCATAGATGTTTCCAATCTTGGTTAGGCCCCATTTTGTCTCTGATATTTACTCTAAAATTCATGTACCTTTGCTTTGTATAGACATATCTTGTTATGTTTTGGTGGTTACCCAACCAAATATCAACCTTTATGATATCTCTATGAGTATTTTCTTATCCAAGGTTGTATTAGGTTCCATATCTGATGCTCAATCCCTTGTCTTGCCATATCAATTTGAATGGCTACCCAAAAGCAATTTGCACCATAGAGGAGAGTAAAATTGGTTGTTATATCATTATGGAATCTAATATCAAGATGCATGTAATGTTGCTCTAGCTGTGTTGACCTTGCTTCTGACATATTTATTACCTCTACCTTTATATCATAGCTTATTTTCTTCGGAAGGATTGCTTCTTGATATTTGTAATATTTGCTATGGAAAGGATGCAAACCTTTATTTTGAAATTTAATCACCCTTTTGTTACCTGATATTTTCATTATATTATATCTCTGGTTGAGGCCTATTTTTGTGTGTTTCATATCTCCAAATAGACATATCCCAAACAAAGGGGGCACATCAACAACCATGATGTCTTGAACAATAGCTAACTTTGGATGTCTTCATATCATCATAAGAAAATTTTTAACAATACCCATTTTTTTACCAACTTTCCTTTGAAATATATCTATTCTAGCTCTTGTGTGTCCATCTTTAGACCCAAAATTTTAAAAATTTCTATTGGCATAATTGATCTTTTAGCCTTTGAATCCACTATACAATTATGTAATATACCCTTTTCCAAGAAGAGAGACAAATAGGTCTGAGGTGTAGACCAACTGGTTCATCCAAACCCCATAAGGGGGCGGAGGTCCAAGATTCAAATCTTGGGCCTCGTCGGACTGAACGCTTGTCCCTTTCCTGGTGCTTTCAGCGGCATAAAAGTTTTAAAATGATTGTGGCATGGTGGTTATAGGGGTAGACTATGTGAAGATCTATGTGGTGGCTTCTAGGGTGGATAGCACAGAATACTGTGGTGGCCATAAAATCTGGGCAGCCTGCCCGGATTCGTGGCGACTACCGATTCCACCATGTAAATTTAAAAAAAAAAAAAAAAGAGAGACAAATAAAATGGGGAGGGAGGTGTTTGTTTAGTTTTCAATGAGATTCCCTTTACATTGATGTATTATCCTAACTACCTAATAGATATGTCAAGCAACTCCACCTTCTCAGACACCAGCAAATCTTCCCTTATATTTCTAGGTATTGAGACAGAGTTCTTGAATAGGTTGTAAAATAACTCAATATTTTTTGCTCTCAATTCCAATGTTATAACCAAGAAATATAGCCCTCTATATGCCTCCAGCCTTTTCTAATTCAATTATTGTTTTTGTGAGGTGGAAAATTGTGTACTTATTTGGGTCCTCATATATGCACTTTGAGCTGGTGGGGATAGGGTATAAATATCATCATAACCTTTCGGTTGGGATGCTACAAGATTTACATCTTTCCAATGCTTATAATCTTGTATTGTATTGCAAGCTATCATGTTATCCATCAAATATAGTATTTTCACCTTTTCATAATGTACCTTTTTTTATTTCAATATGAACTCCATTATGCAATAGAGATTTGATTAGAGCTAAATTTTCATTACCCTTTTTTTCCTCATATATATCAACATCCTGTTGAACCCTTTTTTTTAAATTAGTCCTCACATCCTTTGTCAGCTGAAGGATGTAAGGTTGAAAAAATTGTTGTGTAGTTGATCCACAATGTAAGGTTGATGGTTTTTGCACTATTCCATCTATTCAAGAAACATCAAGAGAGAAGAACTACAATACATATATTATTATGTGAATAGAAAAAAATGATACAATATGAATGGAACTATGAGTCCATTAAATAGGTGGAGAGGTTTCTTGGTCCTTACTGTTCCTATGAAACTTGGTACATCTTACATGACACTTGGCATGGTTACCAAATAATGTAATATATTCCAACACCACCCTGTATTACATTATTTGGTATGAAGTTCCCTTGAGTTGCATAGATGATCTCTGAATGTCTGAAACTTGGTTTTCCCAAGTGCTTTTGTGAAAATATCTACCAACTGATCTTCTATAGGAACATGTTTGAGGATGATATGATGGTTCTAAAAGTGATCTCTGATGAAATTATATTGTGCTTCAATATATTTAGTTCTTTCATGTACAATCAGATTTTTGATCAAGTTGAGTACTCTTTGATTATCACAAAATATTAGGGTTGGAGTTCATCTGATGCCCATTTCGGATAATATGTATTGTAGCCACAATGCTTCACAAGTTTCATCTCTTGTTGATCAATATTCTTCTTTAGTTTTTTATTGAGCCATTGCATGTTGTTTCTTACTATGCCAAGATATGGGTCTTGACCCAAGTTAAAAGACGTATCCTGAAGTAGATTTTATGTCATCAATAGAGTCGGTATAATATGAATCTAAGTAATCTTGTAGACAAAAATCTTTGATATTTTTCATATAAGTTAGTCTATAATCAATAGTTTTCTTGATATATTGCAATATTATTTTTGTAGCTTTCCAATGACTTTATCTTGGTTCTTGCATGAAATGTGAAATATAGTTTACTGCAAAAGCTAAGTTAGGTTCGTTATTTTTTAAGTATAGAAGACTCCCAATTAGTTGATGATACATGGTTGCTGAGACTAGAGGTATTTCATCATTTTTAGATAATTGAATTCTTTGTTCCATTGGTGTATCTTTTGGCTTGCACTCCTTCATTCTATATTTTCAAGTAGAGTTTCTGCATATTTTGATTGAGTAATAGTAATCTTATCTTCACTCTGATGTATTTCTAAACCAAGACAATAGTTCATCAATCCTATATCAGTCATCTCAAATGCTTTTTCTAGATCCCTTTTAATGTCACTTATTAGTTTTCCAAAACATTCAATAATTACTATCATCAACATATACTATGAGAAATAGTATATTATCTCCAATTTTCTTTGTATACATATTAGTACCGAATGTGCTTCTTTTGAAGCTATACTGTAATAAGTGAGTGTTGATCTTTATATTCCATGCTCTGGGAGCTTTCTCTAGATTATATAGAGATTTTTTCAATTTACACACTTTATTTTCTTATCCCTTAATAATAAATCCTTTTGGTTGTGATATATATAATTCCTCTTCTAAATCACCATTAAGGAAGGCACTTTTTACATACATTTTATAAATCTTCCAACCCTGATGAGATGCTAGTGCATAAATTGTTCTGATAGTAGTCATTCTAGCTGTTGGAGCAAATGTTTCTTAATAGTCAATTCCTTAAGTCTTAGTATATCCTTTTGCTACTGACCAGGCTTTGTACCTATCAAGTATTCCATTTGCTTTATATTTGATCTTGTAAAACCATTTGCAACCCACTATTTTCTTTCTTGGAGGTAAATTCACTAGATTCCATGTTTTATTCTTTTAAAGTGACGTATATTCATATTCCATAACTCTCCTCCAATGAGATTCATTCAGTGTTTGAAGTGTTGAAATTGGTTCTATAGTATTGCTTAGCAATCCTCTGTTTATTCTAGTTTGATTGTGATTTTGAGGTCTAGTAGTGGTAATATCTGGCATTCTTTCTAGATTTGATTCTTTGAGAGTGTATTTGAGCCATATTGGTTCTCTTATAGATGATTATGTGTTTATTTATCTTCTTCTTGTGATTTTAATTCTAATTCTGATTCTTCACTTCTTGTGTCTTCTTCAAGATAGTTTAGAAGAATTTATGTATCATTACTAGGTTTTTTTGCATCAATTTTGACTTTTCATCAAAGATTACATCTCTACTAATATTAACTTTTTTTGTTTGTGGATCTAGTATTTTGTATCCTGTAGATTCATTGTCATAACCAACAAATATTTCTACCATAGTTTTGTCATTTAATTTTATCCTTTTTTTGTTTTTGAATATGCATGTAAGCTTTGCATTTGTCCTAACCACGCTTCTTCTGGTGTAATATGTTTGAGTACTCTTGTTGGTAATATATTTTGTATGAAGACTATTTTTTGTACTACTTTTTACCAATATTGATGATCAAGATGAGCCTCTATTAACATACATCTCACCATTTTCATTATTGATCTATTATTTCTTTTCGTAATTCCATTTTGTTGTGGTGAATAAACTATAGTGAGTTGTATTTTAATTCCATTTTCCTTTAATAATGAGTTAAATTCTTTAGATACAAATTCACCTCCTCTATTTGAGTGAAGTGCTTTTATAGTATTTCTTGACTCTTTTTCTACTTGAAGTTGGAATTGTTTAAAATGACTAAATGCTTCTAATTTATACTTCATGAAATACACCCACATTTTTTTAGTGTGATCATCGATAAATAATTGAAAGTACTTATGTCCTCCAATACTATTGATCTTCATTGGTTTGCATAAATATGTATATATTATTTCTAATGGTTGTAAAGTCTTATGTTGACGAACTTCAAAAGGAATTATATATCGTTTTCCTGCTAAGCATTCTAGACACACGATAGATTCTGGATATAAGTTAGGTATTCATTCAACCATTTGATAGTTGAGTAATTCTTTCATAGAGGGTTCACAAGTATGTCCTAAGCCTTTATGCCATAGATCTAAAGCTTTAACTAAAATATCTGAGTGAGTGGTAATATCTAGAATAAATAGACCACTTTTATAGGACCCTGATGCTATTTTTTTCCTTGTTTAAGAATCTGACATTATTTTCTTCTAGTGAAAACTTTGAATTCTATAGTCATGTTTTGATCCATGAGTTGGGAAACTAAAATAATATTAGTAGTTAATCCTGGGACATATAATACATTCTTTATTATCCCTTTTCCATTTATCAGATCTACTGGAATGTTTCCTATCCCTTTTACTTCATATGTTTTACTATCTGCTATAGCAATTGGCTTCTCATTTACCTTTTGAAGGGAATTGAACCAATGTATGTTTCCTATCATATGCTTACTTGCCCCTAAGTCTATATACCAATAATCCATGACTTATGACCTATCTTGATAAAGCCTTTAAATGTTTGAGTCTTGTAGGATCCCTTGTGTCTCCCTAATGGTTCAAAAAAAGCTTGGATAATATTAGTTCAATTAATGAATTGATTTTGTAAATTTTTGAGAATAATAATCAAATTTCAATTTTATATTATCTCTCCTAATCAAGTATGCTCTAATGGAGTTCTTATGGTTTGGTGTAGTATACCTTATAACTCCCTACATTGGAATATTTATAAAATGATAATAATATTTGCAAATTGATATTTTAATTTATCAAGGTTGGCAACCTTATATATCCTACTTGATTATTGCAAATATTGTAATATGTATGTGCACTTCAAATATTGTATCTTGAAATATCACTTGCTTTATAATTCACTAGTGCTTGGTTAATTTATGTTCTTCCAATGCAATAATGAATTTAATATTTATAAGGTTCACCTTATAGCTCCTTTAATCTTAATATAAGCAAGTAAATAAATCGATAATACCTTTATGGTGCTACGTGCAATATTCCTTTCCTCAATACTCATTGCTTCAACAAATCACATGAACGTTGTAGCTCCTTGATAATCGCTTCTCCAACAAACATTGTATCTACAAGATAATGTTGAGCATTCAATGCTCCTTTTCCTTGTCAAAGTTATCAACCTCTTGAATGGACTTTGACCTTATTGTGGATCATGCTTTAGCATTGTATTTGTGTGCTTCTTCCTGCATGTATTGAATGCTTTGTGCGTATTTCAAGGTTATCTATTAGTGGGTTTGTTCTTGGGTGGGTTACTCCTATTTCTTAATGCCTTCAACACTTGGTATGAGCATTGTGTATGTGGTGAATACATTATTATTTATTCTTGAAGGTATTATACGATGGTGTAACGTTCCTCCTTTGTAAATATTGCAAGCGTTATGTCCTTGGAAATATGCTCTATAAAATAATGCTTCTAGAGTGAGTGTTGTCTAACCTTGAGTGTTTCCTTACAAACCAGACATTAGAAAAATAAGTGGTGCATCTCCTTTTGCATATATATATACCCTAACACTCTTTTAACCCTTATCTTGCAAGTTGTTAACAGTTTTCTTGAACGTTTATTTCTTCTTGCTAACGATTGCACTACCACTTCTTTCTTCTTTCCAATCGAATTCTAGCCGTGTTATCCAAAATTTATCTCCAACTATGGAAATTCTAAGTGATGCAATGGTGGTTCTATGGTAATCCAAGGGTAAATTTTAGTGCTTCTCGATGATCAGTTCCTCCAATATTGATCTTGAGTATTGCACCTTAAACTTTTCCTTATTCTTTATCCTTCTATGCCTTCAATATGTTGGTTTGAATGTTGTATTTGCAATGTAGATGATAGCTAATGTAGATGGACAATGGCTTCTTTGTGATATTATATGCTTCAGGTTGCTTTCTAATAATGTACAGTTTCATAGCTATAAGGGTGTCTTTAGACACCATAATGAAAGCCTTTTGTTAGCTCTTTTATCTTGCTCAGATAGAGCCCTTCCTCTAGCTATTTTTTTATGGGTCTTGTTGGTATTGATGTGTCCTTGAGACACTGGTATCTTGTCCTTATTTTTCTATGTAGGATAGAATATGGTGGTGCAAGATACTAATGTAAATACTTTTACAATAGTTAGAATGAAATATTTTGATTTTGCACCTTTACCTTAGATCTCCAAATCTCTTTTTGAAAACTTTCTTTCTTGTTAATATAATGGTAAATTTGTTGTACTATTCCTCATAGGCAAGGGATGATTTGATGTTATCTTATTTTCTATAAAACTCTCTCCTTTGCTTGGTTAATCTAATAATGAATCCAAGATAATAATCATGCAACTAATATGCCCTTAGAGTGGATTAATATTGCACTAATCCTTAGTGCACTTCTAATAATATTTAAGAGAAACTAATATAGTGCAACTACAATATTCTTATTACTCCTTAATAATATGCACTAATGATAACTCTTAAATAATTTGCAAATGCTCTATAATATCTACAATCTAATGTAGTCTTCTTTGTTGTAACTAGATAATAGGAAGATGATATTTTTCCTATTTTAATGTGCAGGTAATAACCTTAAAAGAACCTTTCTTTTGCACTTCCCTTGAAGACTTTAAAATAAACTCTTCTCCTTGCAACTTTAATTCTAATGAGGTGCTTTAATAAAGCTAAGTAATAATCAAAATATGTTCAAGTAATGAACCCTTTGCACCTAAGTTGATTATCTTTAATGATATTTAAAGATGATGTAGATCTTGGTTTTTTGATTCACCAAGTTGCTCCCTGAAATGGTAGTAAATCACAGCTATGAAACCTTCAACAAACTCCTATCTTTGAAATATGCCCTCTTAGCTATGAAATGCAATATCCAAATCTCTTAGATTTGGTAGTCTTCTTATGTCTGCATTCTCATTTAATTTCCTTGTCAATTTTTGGCTTCAATTTGGTCCTTCTTCTCAAAAATCTGAAAGTATTGAGGTCTTCTCTAATCTCCTTCAAAATTTGGTAATCTTTCCAAATTCTTCTTCTTTGGGCTTATTGTTGTATGGCAACAATTGTCCCAAACTTTGCTTGTAGGAGTTATTTCTCCTTGCAATTATTTTTAGTCCCCTCAAATTTCACTTTGATATGAATGATGGTTTTTCACTATTCCATCTATTCAAGAAACATCAAGAGAGAAGAACCACAACACATATATTATTATAAGAATAGAAAATTGTTACAATATGAATGGAACTAGAGTCCATTATATAGGTGGAGAGGTTTCTCAGTCCTTACTATTCCTATGACACTTGGTACATATTACATGACACTTGGCATGGTTATCAAATAATAGAATACATTCCAACAACCTATTGGATTGCAAGAGCTACTTCTCCTTGTTTCCAACCTACTCGACTAGTCTCTAAATCATCATATTCAATTTGTTTCCATAAGGATTAGAGGAAAAATTGTTCTCAGGTATCTTAAGCAAACATAGCTCATATCCCTCAAGGAATGAGATATACAATGGACTTATGTAAGGTTTGAGATGACAAGAAAAATCTTTGGAAGTCATTTTTCCTACTTGGATTAGTATATTTTCAGCATGAATGGCTTCTTTGAAAATTTGTGGGAATCTCTTTTCTTTAGATTTTTGAATGAGGATGTTTATATAATAATGGAAAGCATGGATGTAATATATATAGGCTTGAGTGGCAAAGAGTTGGACCTCCTAGGGAATTCTTTTCCAAGTCCTTTGAAAATAGATATCGAAATCAAACATGTTTTCATGAGGGGATTTCTTGATGAATGAGAACTGAGTAAGCAATAAGAACCTATCTTCAAACTCATCAAATTTATTGATAAGAGCTTTTGCAAGATCCTCCCATGTATAGATACTTCCATGTTCCAGGGATCTATACCATAATAACACTTTTACCTTAAAAGAGAGAACTAACAATATGATCATTATATCTTTGAACACTATGTCATAGATACTAGCCAGTGAAGTTATGTCTAAGCAGTGTTCAAAAGCAGTTTTTCTTTTCCTTCATAACTAGGCAGGAATTTCAAGATACTCCTAGGTATTTTATGAAGGATTGAGATATTGAGAGGGCTTGTATCATTCCAAGGTGGGCAATATTATTGAGCCATGAAATGTGAGAAATAATTATACTCAAAGTTTTAGTAAAATATAAAACTAATGATTTTACATTTTTGGGTTTAATCAACATTAGAGTTGCCAGATGAATAAACTATTATTTCCAATGAGGCCAAGACTATTCATCACATCATAAATCCTCTAAATTAGAAAATGGAGCAAGACAGTTGATTTTCTTGAACATGGACATGCATCTTTATGTGATCTTGTTTTAGCGGAGTTTCCAAGTGATTGAAAAGAATGTTGCTAAAACATAGTATCACAAAAACTCTAATTTATTCAAAAAGTGGGACTAGGGTCCCACCGGGCATGCCAAAAACTATTTGTCTAAAATTATTGGTAGTATAGTGGGTTTATGTTTATGAACTATGGTATGGGTATTTCAAAGGCAACTTATCATAGATCTGGGTTGAATTTGCATAGAGTCACTAGGTGATTGAAAAGAATGTTACTAAAAATAGAGTATCACCAAAACTTTGATTTATTCAAAAAGTGGGAATAGGGTCCCACCAGGCCCACCAAAAATTGTTGGTCTAATTTTAGCCTATGGAAATATTGTGTGCCCAAAGACTTTGAATAGCATTGAATGACCTTCGAGCTATGAAGCTTTGAGGTTAATCTCCGAAGTAGGCAGATTCCTATGGAGTTCTAGTTGACTAAACTTGAAATAAAAGGGGGGATGAAAAGGATGCTAAAAGAAACAAATAAAGTTGAAGCTATAACTTATAAAGGGTACAAATTAAGCCACTTCAAAGTACATGTAGTATAAAATATTTGACCACTAAGAAATCAATTATTTTAGTTAACAAACCAACTACTTTTTCTTCAATCATAACACATTACCATTTATTATATCTATTTTGAATATGAATTTCAAAACTAGAGAATGAATACACAAATATCCAGATAGTAGAATAGTAGCATAATCATTCAATAGGTTATACAAAAATAAATAAGCATCTATAAATACATGTTTTATGTAAAAGAATCAACTAGAGGTTAAGCATTGATTCGTTTGTATTTATTTAGAATCCAAAAACCATTTACATGTAAATTGTAAATACCGAAGAGTCAATATTTTTTCTAGAGGCTTATACATCTATTTATAGATTTTTACATTTTAATCTTTACAATGCAAGCTTTTGAAAAATAGAAGTTGTTACAAAGATATTGGTGGGTTGAGCTTTTATTTGGGCCATCCCTTGTTCTTGAAATAATTCTTCATTGTAGATTTGTAACAAATTTTGTTAGCTAAATATTTCTTGAATATTGTGTCATACAATCATGGATTTTGTCTACCTTCAATGTTTCCTAGATTTTGTGATCATGATATTGAGACATATTGTGTGGTCATGGATTTATCTTGAATTTCATTACTTTTGACTAGGCTGATCATGGTTTTGCGATGTCATTTTTAACATATTACTTTGAAATACTTGTCACATGATTGTGATGAAGATTTAGAAAGTGGTATTTTTGACTATCTTTGACCATGACATAGATATGTATTGTGTGATCATGGTTTCTTTTGACCTTTAGCACTTCTCACTATCTTTGACCATGGCATAGAGACATGTTGTGTGGTTGTGGCTTCTTTTGGCTTTTCACACTTCTTAGTATCTTTGACCATGGCATAGATGCATATTGCACAGTCATGGCTTCTTTCAAATTTTCATACTTCTCAACATCTTCAACCATGACATAGAGACATGTCATGTGATTGTAGCTTATTTCAGCCTTTCGCACTTCTTAGTATCTTTGACCATGGCATAAAGACATATTGTATGGTCATGGCTTATTTTAGCCTTCAAAACTTCTTAACATCTTCAACCATGACATAGAGGCATGTTGCATGGCCATGGCTTTGTTTACCTTCAGCACTTCTCAGTATCTTTTACTATGGCATAGAGACATATTGCATGGTCATGGTTTCTTTTGATCATTAACACTTCTTAGTGTCTTTGACCATGACATGGAGACATGTTGCACGATCATGGCTTCTTTTATACTTAGCCAAATATTAATGCTTTGTTCCTTGGTTGCACGAAAAACTTTTTTCAGCCAAGATTTGTTTCTTTTAACTCTGATCATAATAATATACCCATTTTCCAAGCATAAAACATCTGATAATCCCTAGTTTTATCCAAATATAGCCATTTTTAGTTACAAAAATAATTTACTAGAAGTATTGTGTGTAGGGACAAAAACTCCCCATATTCTTGGTGACTCACAGGGAATTTTCACTTATGAAAATAAAGAACTTAGATAGTCATATTTTGAATTAAGCACTCTCTAGGTGGAGGGAAGTGGAAGAAGGGACTAAAATAAAGATTAGGAGGATTAATTATTGCAAGATAAGTGGGTGTGGTGGGCGATGAAATGGAGGGTGCACACACAAAAAGGTAAAAAGTAATGGAGGAAGAGAGTGGAATGGAAAATGATGGGGACAAAAAAATGTTGGAAGAAATAATACCTACATGGAGGAGGAAAATTAGAAGAGGAAAGGAGAACAACTAAATTTGTTTGTGATAAAATATACAGACAAACACCTGAGGAAATAGAAACTCTAAAAAATAAAAAATAAAAAAGGAATGCAACTCTGGACTTATCATATCAAAGTGGTAAAAAGAACTACCTAGTCCATGGAACACACCCACAAACTGCACTTCCATGAACATACTCCTCTATAGTCACTAGCTGCTTCGAGAACAGACAGATTGCCATGAACACTTGTTATCATTGCATCATTTTTTCTTTATAACATGGTTTACCAAGAACCTCCTTTGTTGATCAAAATTTGCCATTCAAGCATTCACCTACACTCTCGAACTCATCTTCATTCCTAAGTATAGTTTGCTTTATGTTGCACATGAATCCTTATATAGAGAAGAAATGTGTTTCCACCAGCTAAAACCTATGGAGTCATATATCTTTATTAGGTACTTTCTTCAAAAAAATTGATTTATTGTGAATCATCTATTCTGTGTCAACCTAGATCCTTTATTTTTGTGTTTTTTATTTTGCTAACAATATATCTTCACGTGGAATGATGTATTATCTTACTCATACAAGTCATGTCAATTTTACTTGGTATAAATTCTTAGGTGTTTGTTATACAAATTCTAAATTGTTCTAATTATATCCATTCGACTACAGAGTTAGTGTACTAATGATGGAGGAAGAATATAGAAAGTTGATAGAAAGTGCTCCTATGAAATATTAGATGGTTAATCAAAATATGTTCTAAATTTCTTTTTTCCAGTTGTTGTAATGATCCCTTATACAAAATGACGTAATACATTCATCACCTATGAGTGTGTCGTATTTATCCAGTGTATTTGTAATCAATAGGTTATTTATTTATCGTCTATGTACACAAAATTCGTGGCTCACCTACCATGCCTATCTTGAAGGATTTCCTTAAGCTTATCCTATGAACCTGTAGTGTCCATACCATATGACACTGAACTTGATTTCCTCTTCATGTATAGTTTCCCTTAGGTCACAGATATTTCCAATCCTATTTAGGCCCCATTATACCTCTAATATTTGCTCTGAAAGTCCTGTACCTTTGCTTTGTGTAGGCATATCTTGTTATGTTTGGGTGGTTACCCAACCAAATATAAATCTTTTTGATATCTCCTATAAGTGTTCTCTTGCTCGAGGTTGTATCAGGTTCCTTATCTAATGCTCCATCACTTGTTTTGCCATCTCAATTGAGTGGTTGCCCAAAAGCAAGGGGTTTTTAATTCTTCTACACCATAGAGGAGAGTAAAGCTGGTTGTTGTATCATATTGGATTTTAAGATCAAGATGCCTGTAACACTGCTCTAGCTAGTTTGACCTTGCCCCTAATGCATTGATTATCTCTACATTTATATAGTGGCTTATTTTATTTGAAAGGATTGCTTCTTGATGTTTGTAATATTCAATGTGGAAAGGATACAGACATTGATTTTAAACTTTAATCACCCTTTCGTTACCTAATATTGTCATCAGACTATATCTCTAGTTTAGACATGTTTTTGTGTGTTTTAAGAGATATTCAAATAGATCTATCCCAAATAAATAGGGCACATCAGTGACCATGATGTCTTGAACAATAGCTAACTTTGGATGTTTGCATATCATCATAAGCAAATTTTTAACAATACCCATTTTTTTACCAACTTCCCTTTAAAATATATCCATTCTAGCTCTTGTGTGTTCATATTTAGACCCAAACTTTTAAAATTTCTAGTGGCATAATTGATCTTTTGGCCTTTGAATCCACTATACAGTTATGTAATATACCCTTTTCCAAGAAGAGAGACAAATAAAATGGGGAGGGAGGTGTTTGTTTAGTTTTCAATGAGATTCCCTTTACATTGTTGTCTTCTCTTGACTACCCAATAGAGATTTCAAGCAAGTCCACCTTCTCAAACACCAAAAAATCTTCCCTTAGGTTTCCAAGTATTGAGACAAATTTCTTTAATGGTCTGTGACATAAATCAATATTTTTTGCTCTCTGTTCTAGTGTTATAACAAGAAAATATAGCCCTCAATATGCCTCTAGCATTTTCTGATTTAGTGATTGTTTATGTGATGTGGGAATCCATGTACTTATTTGAGTCCTCATATCCATATTTTGAGCTCGTGGGTATAAGGTATAAATATCATCATAACCTTTTTTCTAGGATGTTATAAGATTTACATATTTCCAATGCTTATAATCTTGTATTGTATTGCAAGCTACCATGTTATCCATCAAAGGTAGTCTTATCACCTTTTCATAATGAGCATTTTCTATTCCAATATGAACTGCAATATGCAACAGAGAGTCAATTGGAGCTAAAGTTTCATTACTCTTTTTTCCTCATATATATCAACTTCCTAATGAACCTTTTTTTTAATTGGTCCTCACATATTCTATCAGTTGAAGGATGCTAGGATGGCAAAATTTCTATGTAGCTAACCCATAGTTGTTTAAATATTGCCTTATAGACTACAAAAGTTGCTTCTCCATGTTTCCAATCTACTCAACTAGTCTTTGAATCATCATCTTCAACTCTTGTTCTATTTAAGGCTTATTTCCATAAGGATTGGTGGAAAAATCCATCCCTGGATATCTAAGTAGACATGGCTCATCTCCATAAGGGAATGGGATATACAATGGACTTATGGAAGGTTTGAGAGGACAAGAAAATTCTTTGGGAGGCATTTTACCTACTTGGATTAGTATATTTTCAACATGAATGGCTTATTTGAAAATATGTGGGAATCTCTTTTCTTTATATTATTGAAAAATGAATGCATATAGCAGAATGTAAAGCACGGATGCAATATAGATAGGCTTGAGTTGCATAGGATTGTACCTCCTTGGAAATTCTTTTCCAAGTCCTTTGAAAATGAACATTGAAATTAGACATGTTTTCATGAGGAGCTTTCTTGATGAATGACAATTGAGTAAGCAGTAAGAACCTATCTTCTGACTCATAAAATTCATTGATAAGATATTTTTCAAGATCCTCCCAATTACAAATACTTCCATGTTCTAGGGATCTATACCATAATAACACTTTTCCCTTGAAAGAGAGAATTAACAATATGATTATTATATCTTCGAACATTATATCATAGATACTGGCCAATGAAGTTATGTCTTGGCAATGTTCAAATGCAGTTTTTCTTTGCCTTCATAATTGGGTAGGACTTTTATGACACTCTTAGGTATTTTATGAAGAATTGGGATATTGAGAGGACTTGTATCATTCCAATGTGGGAAATATTGTTGAGCCATGAAACGTGAGAAATAATTATACTCAAATTTTTAGGAAAAGATAGAACTGATGATTTTATATTTCTAGGTTTAATCAACATTAAAGTTGCCAGATGAACAAACTATTATTTTCAATGAGACCAAGATTTTTCATCACAACTTAAATCCTCTATATTAGACAATGGAGAAAGATAGTTGATTTTCTTGAACATGGGCATGCATCTTTATGTGCTCTTGTTCCTTTAAAGTTTTTAGGTGATTGAAAAGTATGTTGCTAAAAATATAGTATCACCAAAACTCTGATTTATTCAAAAAGTGAGGCTAGGGTCCCAACAGGTGTGCCAAAATTTGTTTATCTAAAATTATTGGTAGCATAGTGGGTTTATGTTTTATGAACTATGGTACTATTATTTCAAAGGCAAATTATCATAGATCTAGGTTGAATTTGCAAAGATTCACCAAGTCATTGAAAAGAATGTTGCTAAAAATAGAGTATCACCAAAAATTTGATTTATTCAAAAAGTGTGAATAGGGTCCTACTAAGCATGCCAAAAAAATTTTGTCTAAAAATCGGCCTATGGAAATATTATGCACCCAAAGACTTTGACCAAAAATGAATGACCTTCAATTTATGAGGCTTTAAGGTTAATCTCCAGAGTAAGCTGATTCCTATGGAGTTTTATCTTATTGAACTTGAAATAAAGGGGGGTGAAAAGGGTGTTGAAATAATCAAACAAAGCTAAAGATAGAACTTATAAAGGGTACATATTAAGACACATCAAGGTACAAGCAGTATAAAATCTTTGACCATTACAAAATTTAAATATTTTAGTTAACAGACCAACTATTTTTTCTTCAATCAAAACACATTACCATTTATTATATCTATTTTGAATATGAATTCCAGAACCAAAGAATGAATACACAAATATCTAGATAGCAAAATAGCAACATAATCATTCAACAAGTTATACAAAAATAAGTAAACATTCATACATACATGTTCTGCATAAAAGAATCAACTAGAAGTTAAACACTGTTTTGCTTGTATTTCTTCAGAAGTCGAAAACCTTTTACATGTAAGTTATAGAAGCCTAAGAGCTGATATTTCTAGAGGCTTTTGCCTCTATTTATATATTTTTACATTTTAATCTTTACAATGCAAGATTTTGAAAAATAGTTGTTACAAAGATATAAGTGGATTGAGATTCAATCTGGGCCATCCCTTGTTCTTGAAATAATTATCTATTGTACCCAGGTGTTGTAGTTGAGTTGGATAGGAGAGGGCAATCCTCCAAGGGAGGTCCCAAGTTCGAATCTCCACCCTACCAAAAAGTTGAATTGGGTACCCAAAATCCAATTGATAATGTTGGTGTGGGCAGGGTTGGGTGCGACTCCCGAGTGACTTTGATGGTGTAGAACCCCTTGTTCGTGGTCTCTCAGACCAAGGTGGCCCCACAAGGGGTTTTTTGCTTAAAAAAATAATAATAATTATTTGTTGTAGATTTGTAATAGAGTTTGTTAGCTAAATATTTCTTAAATATTGTGCTACATGATCATGGCTTCTATCTACCTTCAATGCTTCCTAGATTATGTGATCACGATATGCAGATATGTCATGTGGTTGTGGCTTTGTCTTGAATTTCATTGCTTTTTACTAGGTTGACCATGGTTTTGCGATGTCATTATTGACCTCTTGCTTTGAAATGCTTATCGTGCGACCTTGGTGAAGATTTAGAAAGTGGTTTGTTTGACTAAATTTGACCATGACATAGAGTAATATTGTGTGGTCATGGATTCTTTCATGCTTCAACACTTCTCAGTGTCTTTGACCATGGCATAGAGACATTCCATATAGTTTTGGCTTCTTTTGGTCTTTCACACTTCTTAGCATCTTTGACCATGGCATAGAGACATCTCATATGGCTATGGTTTCTTTCAACATTTCACACTTCTTAGCATCTTCAATTATGACATAGAGACATGTTGCATGGTCATGGCTTCTTTTAACCTTCAGCACTTCTCAGCATATCCAATCACAACATAGAGACATGTTGCACGATCATGGCTTCTTTTGGCCTTCAACACTTCTCAACATCTTTGACCGTAGCATAGAGATATATTGCACAATCATGGGTTCTTCTGATATTAAGCACTTCTCAATGTCTTTGATTGTGGTATGGAGACATGTCACATGATCATGGCTTCTTTTTATACTTAGCCAAATTTTAATGCTTTGTTCTTCAGTTGCACGATAAACTTTGTTAGTCAAGATTCGTTTCTTTTAACTATCATCAAGATAATCTACCCATTTTCCAAGAATAAAATATCTGATAACCCTTGGATTTGGTTAAATATTGCAATTCTTAGTTACAAAAATAATTTACTAGAAGTATTATGTGGGTAGAGATAAAACTACCCATAATTCAAAGCCTAAATAGTCTCTTCACAAAAATTTTGGACTATGTTGAATACATGGTCAATAACATGGATTACCAACTAAGAAAATTTGCAAGATGAAAAATATTTAGTTATACATCATATTTGATCTAGATAATCATGTATTATAAATACCAATATTACCTTCGAAATGGATAGAGGAATATGGACAACCCTTTCCAATTAGTAAAAGGAAAATAGTTTAATTCAAGGAGAAAATGAGTTATAAATTCTACCAAGAGGTGTATGAGTCAATTATTCATAAAATATTGGGCCACATGTCCACTTTTTAGTAGTTAGTTGAGAATTGATAAGAACAAATCAACATGAGCTAGGATATTAGTAACTTAGAATAAACAAATCATTTATTAGGTTATACAACTATAATATCATTTTTTTGATAAATAACCATAACTGTAATCATAAAAAGATACTTGTGTGGTTATGAATGGGGTTTGCAATAGGTACAAAGGACTAGAGGATTATTCCAAATGACTTGAATGATAATTTCTCTAATATTTGGAATGATTACCACAAGAAAAAGAAGAAAATACATGTCCAATCCTCTGCCCAATCAATCTTATCCTTCATGAACACAATAGGAAATGGATGGAGCCTATTACTCTAGAAGAAGTTCATTTAGATATTTTCTCTTTTAATAAGGATAAATCCCCTAGTCCATATGGGCTCTCTATAGATTTTTACCAACATAATTGGGATATAGTGAAGGATTCTTTATTGGTGGCAGTGGAACAGTCTAGGGTAAAACAATACATTCCTTATAAAATAAATGCAACTTATCTTACCCTAATTCCAAAAAATAAGGATGTTGAATTGTTTTATTCTTTTAGACCCATAAGCCTATGTAATATGTCTTATAATATTATTTCTATGGTGATAGCGAATAGATTAAGGCCATTGTTAGACAAAATTATTTTAGAAGAGCAAGGAGGTTTTGTGAAAGGGAGAAATTTTTTGGATGGGATCATAGTAGCTCATGAAGTTATACATTTAGATGCTTCAATAAAAGATAAAGCTATGATATTAAAACTTGATATGAGTAAAGCCTGTGATAGGGTTAAATGCAATTTTCTTTTTGTAGTTTTAGATATGTTTGGTTTTGGTAAGAAATGGGTTAGATGGATTAAAGCATGTATCTCTACAGTTTTTTATTCAGTGTTGGTCAATGGGTTAGTGATAGAATATTTTAAAGCCAAGAGAGGCCTTAGACAATGAGATCCTCTATCTCCTTATTTGTTCATTATTATGGCAGAATTTTTGAGTAGGAAATTAAAGAAGGCTTACAAAAATGAGTTTATAAGTGGACTTAAGGTTAGTAATAACATTGATAACATCATCCATCAACATTTTGTAGATGATACAACCTTTTTTGGAAGGACAAAGATAAATGAGGCCAAAGATTTGAATAACTTTTTAAAAGAGTACGAAAGAGCTTTAAGGTAAAACATTAATAGGACTAAATCCAAAATTTAATTTCTTAACACTTCTGTTAATATCAAAGCAAGAATTTGTAGGTTGCTTCAAATGGAGGAGGAAAATTTACCAACAAATTATCTAGGGATGCCTTTATTTGAGGGGAGAATGAGGATAGATTTATAGAATCCACTTATTAGTAAAGTTCAAAATAAACTTCCACCTTGGAAAGGTAGATGGTTATCATTAGCAGGAAGAGTGTAGTTAATTAATTCAGTCTTACAAGCCATTCCAACATATTATATGTCTTTGTATTCTATGCCAAAATCAGTTGAAAATTTTTTAATCTTTATTATGAGATCCTTTTTATGGCCAGGTGTACAATATAAAAGGAAATTTTATTTGGTGAAATGGAGCAAGTTGTGTGATGATAAAACTAGGGGAGGTCTTGGTTTAAGAGCTCTTATAAATGTAAACTTAGCTCTTAGGGGAAAAGTTATGTGGAGATTGTACAAAGAGATTCAAATACAATGGGTAAGAATTCTTCTAAGTAAGTATGTTGATCCCAATGACCCAAGTTTAATATTTACTAAATTATCTCTTCCTAATGGTTCTGCTCTTTGGAATGATTTAAAAATATATTGATCTTATGATTAAAGGTTTAATATGTGTGGTGGGAACTAGACAAAAAAAATCTATTTGGTGTGATAAAAAACCACTCAATTTAGATGCAGTTTTGAAACCTTGGATGAGATTGCTTCAATACAAATACGGTGATAGGGTTTCAAATATTTTGTACAAGGATCGAGAAGGAAGATACAAATGGAAAGAAGATTATTTTACAAGTATACAAGATATTAATGCTAGGAGGCAATTGAGTAGAAAGATAACTGCAATTATTCCAAGGGGTGCCAAGGATAAATTGATTTGGGAGTTAAATAGCTCAGATGAATACACAACAAGAAGTGGATATGATGTTCAACACCAACATAATAATAATATCACTAGAATTTGGAGAGATATTTGGGATAGCCTAAGCATTCCTAAAATTTAAATGTTTTTTGGCTAGTAGGTCATAGAAGAATTTTATCCTGGGATAACCTTATGAAAAGAGGTTTTCATGGCCTCTCTAAATGTGTTTTCTATAATAAGGAGGAGGAGAGTATTGACCATCTCTTGGGACATTGCTCAATATTCTGGAATCTATGGCAATGGATTCTTAATATTTTTGGTAAATGCATGGTGATGAATAGCAAAATTGAATATTGGTTAAAGCAATGTCAGAGAACTTATAAAAATGAGGCTTTATATACAATATGGGATATATCAAAAGATACAATACTTTGTACTTTATGGCTAGAAATAAATAGAAGAATATTTTAAAAAAAGGAAAGCAGATTAGAGGTAATGAAAAATAAGATATGTTTAGCCATAGAGGAGTCTAAATGAACCCTATCAACTCACCTAATCCCTAATTTGGAAGCAGAGAGTATTGATAGATGGAGTCAAGTCAATAAATGTAGTTATGATGTTGGATACAAGAGAAGAAAAAATAAGGTTAAGAATATAAAGTGGAAACCAACAGATTTGGAGTGGGTTAAGTTGAATTTTTATGGAGCATCTAAAGGAAACCTAGGACCAGCAAACTAAGGAGGAATAATTAGAAATAATAGAGGAGATATTTTGTCTCATTATACTTTCAATTATGGATTTAAGACAAATAATGAAGCTGAAGCTTGGGTAGCTTTAGAAGGGTTAAAAATATGTAAACAAATAAAATAGAATAGAGTTTGGATGGAAGGTGATTCTCTCATAGTAATAAATGTAATTTTGAGGAAAGCAAAGGCTCCATGGAACATACAAGAGATAATTATGAAAATTCAAAATCTTGCTAAAGAGTTTGAAGAAATCAGGTTTACACATATATTGAGAGAAGGAAACAAATGTGCAAATAAGCTAACCAATATATGGGTTTTGATTGAGGATCGTGAAGTTAACATCTCATTTCCTTGGTTAGAGGAAGCAAAAATTTTAGTTGAAGCTAACAAAAATTATTGATTGCCTAAATCATGGTAGAACCCTGAAGGTTTTAGCACAATTTTAATAAAGAAATAATTAAAATAGCATCTAAATTAAAAGAATCACTTTTATAAAGAATCATTGTTTCACTGGTAGGAAGGTCCCTCCAATGCATTCAATAAAAAATTATATATTCTTCTTCATGGATGATTTGATATGGATTCCTCTCATATCATATATATAGACTTTTTCAATCATGACCTTTCAATCATGAATTTTCAATCATGACTCTTCAATCATGAATTTTCAATCATGACTTTTCAACCATGACTTTTCAATAATAATGAAATATATAATTAAATTAATAAATAATAATTAATAAGTAATGTTAGGATGTGGGATCCTAACATGTCACCCTCTTTAAAAAGAGCATTGTCCTCGATTCTCAAATTAAGGAGCTTCATTGCTTGTTTTTCTAGTTGAATTTGTGCAAGTTCTTGTACTATCTTAACGTCACTTTTTTGAAGGTAGGGATATCTAGAATGTCAAAGTGTTAGTGATAGGTTTCCAGGAAAAATAGTAGAATATTCCGTAGGAGAATCGTTATGATGATGGGAGGGCAACCCTTGGGGTTCCTCAAACACTTTAGAAGGATGCATGAAAAGTGGTGGTAACACTTCCATATCCTTTTTTTGTTCCCTAGGAGAGCCAACAGTGAATGAGTGTGTAATCACCTTTCTGTGTTGTTTTTTAATAGGTTTGGTTATATGGCAAGAACTCACAATTGGGGGAAATTTGAGTGTAGTTCTTGTAGAGTGTAAGTTTGGCCATAATGGGTCATTTCAAGAATGTCTACCTCATCCTTACCTGATGCATCGATCACTTCTAGCATATCAACCGTATTGCCTTTATCATTGTGATCAGGTGTTTGGGATATTTCTTGCTCATTGTCCTTGTTTTCCACATCTTCCTCCTCTTTCTTATCTTTCGTGGCTTCCTCATATTCCTTACCTTCCTCATTTTTGACATCTTTAGTGCTATATTCAGGTGTATCTGTCACTATGTCTACCTCAATTGCATTTTTGTCATTGGGAGAACTACAAGGAATAGTTGCATCTGAAATATATAGTGCAGGTGTAATACATTGATGATTGCAAATAAATTTCTCATCGCAATGATAGCAGAGGCCTTTTTCTTGTCATTCTTTCATTTCTTCAAAACTAAGATGTTTAATTGGTAGGGTTGGGTTAAGTTTAGGGATTGTGTAAGTGCTTTGTGCCTTTCCATTATGTGTATATTTGGGGGCAATCTAAGTGGTTTGAGATTTCCCCATAGGTTTTTTCCCTAGTTGACGTTGTACATATATTCTATATTTAGCTAATTTGGCCAATCCAATAGTTTGCATAATGGTACTAGGGTTGAATGTTTGTACCTCTAGCTGAATCTCTTCCTTTAATCCATTGATGAAACAATATATGAAATTTTTTCATCCAACCCTGTGTATTTTTTGGTGATATCCTTAAATCGAATTTCATACTCATGCACGGAAGTGTTTTGACAAAGGTCCCAAGTGTTTTGATGAAGGTCCTTGAGTAAATACCACATGGTTGGGTCCCACATGGCTCTGATACCAAATGGTAGAATCCTGAAGGTTCTAGCACAATTTTAATAAAGAAATAATTAAAATAGCATCTAAATTAAAAGAATCACTTTTATAAAGAATCATTGTTTCACTAGTAGGAAGGTCCCTCCAATGCATTCAATAAACAATTATATATTCTTCTTCATGGATGATTTGATATGGATTCCTCACATATCATAAATATAGACTTTTTCAATCATGACCTTTCAATCATGACTTTTCAATCATGATTCTTCAATCATGACTTTTCAATCATGACTTTTCAACCATGACTTTTCAATAATAATGAAATATATAATTAAATTAATAAATAATAATTAATAAGTAATGTTAGGATGTGGTATCCTAATAAATCAATTAATGATTAATATTTACTTTAATTTTTTCCATTGGTAATATCTATTTTATTTTGTAACAATAATGTGTGTTCATTTAGACTATTTAATATAATTTTTGTGGTTGCACTTGTGTTTCAGGGAGGAAACTAGCTATCCAAATTTGGTAAAGCAGACTATGTTAGTGCGATGTTTTGGAAATATTACTCTACTAAGATGCAATGCATAGATAGTAGAGGTGAAGTTTTGGCATTGTGAAGTCTGCTATAGGAAAATTTCAAGAAAGATGCTAAATTCTGGAGTAATTGTATTCATACAAAGATTTTAAAAGATCCAAAAATTAAAAATCAAGAATTCAAACATTTTATGCAAAATGATATAAGTTTCTAACTATAGCACCTCAATTGAGATAAGAAGTGTATCTATTTGTAAATTATCAAGCTCTAAAGAAGAGAGATGTAATTTGTTAAGGTTGGAGGACCCGAGTACAACCATTTTTTATTAAGAAAAAAAAAATCTTATCCTTCATGACCATAACAACCTCAATAACAGTGGCATGAGTGAGTGTAATGATGCAAGCCGTAATAGGTACATTAATAAGATATGGGAAGAAAAGTTTCTATTAGTATGGGTCATTTTTAGGTACAAAAGTGAAAATTCATAAGGAATATGACCTAAATAGGGATGAAAATAGAAGGAAGTGGACTCTTCCACCAATCCAAGAGTATCATATAGTGAAGATAAAGAAGGAGATACAATTCAAGAAGTTGAGATAATAGTTTCCATCAAAGAAGAAATATATGTAGGAGAAGAGTAACTATTAATACTAGAGACATAAGGTGGATAATTTAAAGAGTAAGATACCCAGATTGCCATCAAATAAGGTCCTAATATTTTCCAACTAGCTCTACCAATGATGAAATGTCAAAATTTAAAAATATTACTTTATAGGTTCCAATCTCTTTTGCAACTACTCCAGTAATCACTTACACTTTCACCTTCCAAAATTTCTTTTGTTCTTGCTTCCTCCATCCTTCTATAATTATTTCTTCTACTCCTACTTATTCTATTCCACCTACATATTTTGTTGCAACCATCCACCACCTACTAGTGCAACCACAACTATAATAATTTTCATAGGCCCATCCATAATATCATAACTCATGACACTACCTACTACACATTACTCATCACCATCATTATCCATTTTTTTAATGATGATTTCCATTTCATTTTTTCCAACCATCTCCACCACACCATCATCCTAGTCCATCATGACATAGTCCACCATCATCTCTACCATTCAATTATCCACTCTCATAATGTCTTCATAGTTTACCTCTAAAATAAGGTTACTAATGGCTCCATCAAATGTCTTCATCCACACCACCTATGTCACAAAGTTTTGAGTCCTTATTTAGATAATTTTGCACTTTTCCAATTGTCTATATTGCTCAAAAAAATTTAGGTCTAGCAATTGCATTTAGTACAATAATAGGATCACCTAGGGATTTGACAATAATAATTCTAATCGCATGATGTATCATGATCTTTGTGTAATTATATTTCCAAGTATGTAGTCACCTAGGAGAACTCACACAAACATAATATAAGCTATATACAAAAGGTTAGTGAAAATATAATTGAAATTATCATGGGTAAGTATGCCACACCCTCCATAGCTCTAGCCTATTTATGGACTCAAATGGTAGAAAAGGATAAACAATTATTATTTATAGAAACATTACTAGTAGATCCAAGCTAACCTACCATTTCCTCATCAAACTATATAACTAGGATATCAATGCTAAAATTGGGTCAAGCCACACCCTAAGAAATAGTAAAACTAGCCAAAAAACAATTAAAGTAAAGCCCATCAAATCAACATTTGGCTAGAAAGGCTGACAAGTACAAGAAACAAGTATGAGATATGACAAGAGTCCTCAATGACAAGGAAGTAATAATCAAAACAAAATAAGATTAAATTAATCAACTATGACAAGACTTGGAATCTGAAAGGAAAGATAAATATATTTTACAATAATGGTTTAAGTAGGAGAAATAACATTTATAATAATGTTTGAGGTAGGGAAAAATAAAAAAATGAGACAACGTCTGGAACATGAAAACTAATACTTATAGCAAAAACTGGAAAAAATAAGAAAAATATACTAAGAAAACATACCAAAAGGAAAACGAAGAGACAGTTATCTTGAAAGTTACCATGAAAAATCTAAAGAAATATTAAAAGTCATAACTTAAGTGTCCTTCTTATTACTTGTTGAGTCCATATGGTATTATATAATGCAAAAATAAAATGCATGGGGGGATGCTTGTAGTACATGAAGAAGTCCAACGATCTTATTCGCAGGGTAGATATAGTTGTTGATGGTGAATTAGGCACAAATATTGAATTTACTCTTGTGATCCTTAAACTATTTATAATAAAAACAATGATCAACTCCAACACTCTAATACAAACAAAACAACAATACGGTTACAAAATCTAACAAAAAAGTAAAATAAGCTACTAGAATGTATAGAGGCTAGCGATGCACTAAAAGTATCATGATAAGCAATAAAGTAATAAGTACTCTAATTTATGAGTTATATGTACCCAACCCATAGACAAATCAAGGGAGTCTTTTGGATAGGGAACTATATGCCAAGATTATATAGGAAAACAAATCTAACATAACTAATCAATAAAAGTATCACTAGGAAGAACATCCACCAAAGCCTTTAATATATTCATTATATTGGAAGTATTGCTAGGGAATATCAAGTAGATGTAAGATAATGAAGGACTATCCAAGGAACAATATGAATATTTGTAGATAAACTTAAAAATTTGAATTATATATAAACTCCTTTAGGTGTTGACTAGGCAACCCCACAAACACTATTTCCATTGTCTTAAAGCTTGTCCTTCCAAACAAGTAACATCCCTTCTATTCTCTAATTCTATATTCTTTGATTAATTATATTATTTTAACGTTTTATTCAAAAAAAAATATTAGGATATATCATCACTCAAGCTCAATGTCCCAAAAGTCAAAAGTCACTAGAACTATAGTAGTTCAACTATTATTGTTATATTTTAGATGTAAAATCAATCATACATAAGTGTTATACCAAAAATTAGTGCAATTTGGATAATAAAATGGTTAGGACAATTGAAAAGATCAAATTGATATCAAAATTGCTTGGAATCCAAATAATAAGATAGAAATTTCAAAGAATCTAGAGGAAAATACCAAATTAAGGATGGATTGATTGGATAGGTTTCATGCATGGAAATACCAATTTACCCATCAAATGTGTGATTTTCTAGCAAGAAAGTAGAAAGGGACCACTTCATAAGAGGAATAACCAGTTTGTTTAGCCATATCCATTATTGTTGAATTCACTATATAAGGAAGTTATATTATCTTAACACCATTCCCACCAATTAGAAGAGTAACTAAAGATTTTATATGTGTGTTTGTAGGAGATGATTGAAGAGGCTAATTAGAACACATATCATAAAAGAGTGCCAATTGATCAAGATCAAAAGAGATAACAAATACCCAATTGGTCATCAATGTAGAAGGGTGAGGTTAATCAATAAATGCAATGTGTACATAAAAATGGGAGGATGTGAGCATGTATATTCTTATTAATTTTATACAAGTGCATGGGATTCCAATTTATGAAATTAATAAAAGCAATTCATTTAAAGAAATATCAATTTGTTGGGAAAAGTAAGCTAAGGGAGACTAATGAATTGGTGACTGCAATAGCCAACAAGTCCTTAGTTTAACAGTTGAGACAAATAGTTGATGTCGCCCAAACAAAGGTTCAAATTTCAACGACATCAAATCAATGTGACTAAGTCAATGTAAAAGAGAAAGGGCACCCTTTCAAAATCCTACTTCAAAAAATGATAATTGGTGACTACAATTCACTCACAATAGTGCATGGAGAAAGTCGATTAGCATGAAAAAGCGATTAATTGACCCATAATAAAAAAATTGATCAACTCTATGACAAACTCAAAAACAAATTCAAAGATAATTGATTTAGTATTTGAAGCATGTTTTGGCATGGATTACAAGATGAGACCCACAATAATGGCTTATAAAATGATAGATCTTCTACCAAATGAAGCTAATGAATAAAAACAACTACTAAAATACATGAGGAGCTTTTAGTACTAAATTCAGCCGGATATGTCATCATTTGCCATCTAAAATTTATAATTTACTATTTCCATGCTTAAAAATAGGTTAGAGTTTTGCTTACTATAGTTAGGATTTGATTTAAACTTAATTGGTTATAAATATAAGCTTAAGCTCATTTATAAGAATCATTTTGGATATTTGGAAGAATTACTTTGCTCTTTGAATCAAATTTATGTTGGATTGAATACTTAAATGGATGTTATAAATTATGCATATTATTTGATGATAAGTTATGTACCCTATTCCCAATGATATTTGTGGCAGTATTTTTACATCTTTATTGGTTCTTTTAATGTATTTCATTGTAACTCTATTTAGTTTATGATGTGCTAAAAATATATGTTTTCCTAGTATGTTTAGTGGATCAATCTTATCTTGCTATAGCTCAAATTTTATATTTACTTTTCACATTTATGTCTATTTTCTCTAACCTTTTTCCCAAAATACATAGATCGGTTTGTTTAGATTAGAAAGGAGTCAACCTTCTCTAAAGGGTGAGTGGTATAGAACCCTCTCTTATAAACTAATTGGTATGTAGGGCCACATAACCATTGGAATCATTAGTACTTTTCTAATGTTGTTATGGATGTGAAGTTAGAACTAGATCCATCTACTTCACAAGGTAAAAATGATAAGTGGGATCTCAAAATTAAAAAGGCATTAGGCTTAACTAGAGTAGTCATGTCAACTAATCTTCATTTGCATATAATTAAATACATTAAAGCTAGAGAATATTGGTCCAATCTTACACATGTGTATGATAATCCTAATAAATCTAGAAAATACAGTAGCAAGACTAGTTAAGTAATTTAATGTATAATAATTTCTAGAATATGGATGGATTTCTTGTGATATTTTTTTTATACATAGAGGAATCAGTAATTACCTTTCCTTTTTAACAATTGGTTATAGGGTCAAGTTGCATTGCTTTCTATTGTAGCATCAAATCATGGTGCTACCACTATAACCCATATCTCACCTTGGTAAACACAACCCAAAGTGAGGGAGACCTTCGATGGATTAGGGTTGGTACCACCATCACCAAGTCAGTGCACACTCAGCAGACTCAGGTCAGACTACTACCTTTGCCCAAATCAGGCATGTGTATCACTCCAAAATTTTTGCATCCTTACCCTCAAGCTATAGGATCCTCGCCCAAAAGGGGGATGTGAGAAGGATGGGACAATACCTCGAACTGAGAGGCCCTTTGAAGGTCTCGCCTCTCGGGAGAGGGGTATAAGGGTGAATTTTTGACGGATGGTGGGTTCACCAAGAAACTTTTAAGTGGCAGTTTCCACGTCTAGGTTGACAGTGAGTTTGATGTGTTCATTTTGTACTTTAATCATTCAATTCATAGGTTTGGCCAAGATGAATCTAAACTATTCTACATGCCAATACTGATTTAAATGAATACAAAAAATAGGAATGAATGCTAATCACAGAGAATATGCTAGCTAAAATGTATCATACCTGATTTCGGATGTCTGATGAAGATTCTGAGTTTTGTAACAGTCTAGATCGTCTCAATTCGTACGTAATCATCTGATATTTCACAGGATCATCTCAAATCGCATAAGGTCATCTGAGATCAGACAAGATCATCTGAAATCTGACGAATTCATGAGACGAATTCGTCAAAAACCTGCAATCATAGAAACAAGTACAAAATACCGAATATGCAACTACAGAAGCAAAGAAGAATGATAGCAATAACAACAAACATGCCTAAATCATAGATTCAAATAACAAAATAAGGAAAATGCAGTAAATTTAGATGCTTGTTCTTAACTTTATCATGCGGTTATGCTAAATGAGGTGAACTCCAAGATGCATAAACATAATAATTTAAAAGAGTGTAGAAATACAATAGAAAAATACAATAAAGCTAAGGAAATGTAAACTCTGGGCTCTGATTGCCCCTAATCTGGACTACAGTCAGGATCACCTCCAATCGTACGAGATCATCTGCGCTCCTTGACAAGATCGTTCGTAATCGTCCGAGATCGTTTGCGATGATCTGAGCTAGCTTCGACTAAAAAATAGTAGAGTTCCTACAAGAAAATGCAAAATACAGAATACAGACAGTAGTGCGAGGATTCTCTAGTGATTAAGGAATTAAATCTACAGGGAAATCCATCAGCTAAGGGGTTTAGGGGGTTCAGGGGGTTCGAGGGGATAAACTAGAAAAATCCTAGTTTATATAGGATTAGGAAGAGGTTAGGAGGTTGGGGATCATCCCAATATGGGAGATCTCCAATAGGGAAATCTCCAACTACACAGACACGTTTTTGCCCAAGTTGGAGAGGCTATTGAAACAGAAGCTAATTATGAAAATTCGGTTTTGGGATGAAATCGTCTGGAAGTTCTGTTCCAGACGAATTCGTCAAATCGAGGATGATTTTGTCTAATCTGAGACGATATCATCCAACGATCAAAACAAATCCTAAAAATGGCATGAAAAATAGGGAAAGCGGGTAACAGACGGTTAACGAGCAGTTTGGGGTTGAATTTCAAATTTTTATCTTTTATCTTTTACTAAGGTTTTAACCGTGCCAATTTTAGGGTGCTACATTTTGCCCCCTCTTTAGCGAATTTTTCGAATAAAATGCGTTAAAGACAATTTTTTCCCGTTTTATGAGAAAGCAAAAAAATGTACTCAATTTTTTAGACGATGATTCTTGGTCGAATCGTACGAATGCTAACTATGGTGCCCCCTCCGTGTTTTTACCCAAATCAAACGTTTGAGGTAAAAACGCGAAAAAGCAAAAATTAAAATGTTGATTTTTAAATAAAATTAAGAAAATAGGGTAAAACCCTAATTCATTTTTACTGTTCATTTTTTACTATTCCAGAGCTCTGTAGAGAGAAAAATGGTGGAGACAGTGCACAGAGTGACAGAGGTCCGACACAGGCTACGGGTAAGGATCTAATCCTAGTAGATTAGGTTTTAATTAACTTTGTGCAATTTATGGATTTAAATTTTGATTTTTTGGGGCATCATGACCATTTTTAGGTCGTCGACGATGTCGGGATGAAATCATCCCTATTTTGTTGAAATCATCTCTAGATCATCGATTTCGTCTAAGGGTGAAATCGGTGAATTAGGGGCGATCTCGTCCAACAAGGGGCGATCCCCAAGTTACAAAATTGGAGACGATTTCGTCCTAACAAAGGATGATGTTGCCCAATTTGGGACGATATCATCCAATGGTGGACGATATCATCTTTAAACTTAAAATGTTTTTAATTTGATTACAATGATTAATTTATTAATGAATTTTGTTGTTTTATTGTTTGTTTTGTAGAAAGGATTACTAAAGAGTCAGGAATGGAAATACGATGGGCTGAGAGACAACTTGGCCACTCTCGACTAGGTAGAGCATGACCAACTAGCACGGGTCAGGCTACGGCATGTGGTAGAGATGCCACAAGTACCGACTAACATGGGGCTATTGACAGCCCTAGCAAAGAGGTGGTATTCGGGGTCGTCCTGCTTCTGGTTATCGATAGGGGAGATGGATCCCATTCTAGAGGACATATGGAGGATCATGAGGATCCCCATATAGGGATGGTTGATAACGTCTATGGCCAATCAGGGCTAGGCGATGATGAGACTGACTAGAGATCTGAGCTTCACCCTGGAGAAGGGCGAAGTGAACATCGAGTCTCTACGGTAGATGCCTGGGGCATCTAGGCTGATTCAAGTTTTGACAGGAGTGGTCAGTGTCTTACTGTTGTGCCACCAGATTGGGTGTAGACTATCGTGGGTGCTCTCAGACATAGTCTACGACATGAGAGACCACGGGTAAAGGTTTGCATGGGGTAGCTTTGTACTTTATCGCTTGTATAGGATCCTGTATGGGGTCATATACAAGGGAGGTCGATGTCTGGTCTTGACATTGCTGCTACAGGTTTGGTATTGGGAGCACATTGTAGTGCAGAGGCCGTTAGGGCTCCCATTGACAGGGGTTGACTGGGAGAGGCCCTGGGTTTTCTACTGGTGGCTACAGAGGGGGTCACAATGATGGATAGATCTACTAATGTCACGAAGGTTTTTAGATGACCTCATCCTAGACTAGATCACCTAGATGCCATTGCGAGAGCACCTCAGGTGGGCAAAGGATGGGCAGGAGTTGGCTCGCATTAGGCGAGTCTGCTGGCTGAGGATGGAGCGAGGAGAGGTAGATCTCCATCGCTATAATTGGGTACTACGATAGTTCTATATACAATAGGGGATCCCTTCTCTCAGGGATTACGAGTACTCCCAAACTATTTGGGATAGTACTACACTGAGTAGGGCACCAGACATGTAGCGATTCTAGAGCCAGGACATGGACGATGCCCCCATCCAACCAGTGGATGGTGACGATGCTGGTGTTGCAGATGACTACGGTGCCTGGTACATAGGCATCTGCCCTCCTCGAATGACGAGGGCACAGGGTCTAATGCATGTCATGGTGCACCAAATGGGGAGGCAGCATCAGGCTATGATTAAGGTAGTGTGGGGTCACAGGGGGAGAGAGCAACGACGATCCCCATAGGAGAGACACCAGCGGATGGGTCAGGATCCACAAAGGCCATGGGAGACAGGGTAGAGGGAGGAGAGACTCCCTTCACAGCAGGTGGAGAGACCACCATCGCTTGATAATGGCAAGGGTGTCGACGTAGGGGAGAGCAACGAGATGGTGGCTTTCCAGGCTGAGGCTGCCCACCTCTGAGCTCAGGTGTAGTCGCTACAGGACGAGGCTACTCAGCTCAAGTCTCAGGTACGAACACTGTAGGAGGAGACAACACAGATCAGGGCACAATGTGGAGGGTCGAGTAGGGATGAGCTAGTGTGGTCTATGATGCAGACCACATTCTACCAGGGGGTATACTTCCATCTAGTTACAAAGGGCCAGAGGGTGCAACCGCTAGCCAACATTGCTAAACCAATCAGGATGGGATCAGTGAGGACATCCTCACGATCAACAGTGAGGGCCCGAGATATAGCACAGACTGCTATGGGACCACCTCCTCCATGTCAAGGTAGGGTAGGAGATGAGGCTGAGATCTTGAGGGCTTCTCAAGACTAGGTGGCTAAAGACTGCACAGAGATTGTATAGATTTTTGAGAGGATTGAGTATGCCAGGGTATAGATTGTGGCATACCAATCCAGTTTTGATATGATGTATATAATTTTTGTGATATATATATATATATATATATATGATCTTTTGCATATGACTTGTTCATATGTTTTTATGATGCTTCAATGTTTGAATTGTTTGCTTGTTTGATTGATGATTCATGTAATTATGTTGTTTGGAAATATTATAATTTGATGTCATGCTGTAAAATTTAAATAAAATAATCTGATGTAAACAATTGGTTGTTGTGGTGTGATTTGATGAAAAATAAAAAAATAAAAAGAGACTTCTACAAATATTTTCAAAGGACATTGTTGTTGTTATAGACCATTTCATGGAGTCACCACTCGCTCGATCGTCAAGCTAATCCCAGTATAGAAATATTGTTAAAAGTAAAAGAGTGCTTAAGAGACTATCTTAAGACTTTATTTTGTGATGATGGAGATGATGATGGTTTGATGATTTGTTTTCAGATTTTCATAAAAATAGTATGCATGAGATACTAAAAGAAATATGATTTTTCTAGGCATAAATTCCTAAGTGTGATAAAATTTTGAACAATTCCTTAGAAACTATACCATGGTTTGCAAAATTGAATGTTGACATAATGAAATGAAAATAGAATAAGTGTTCGTTTATTTTAAAGCATAATTGTGTAACATAATGATGCAAGTCATATGTTTTTTATGCATTTATTTTAAAATAAATGGAAAATAAAATTAGAACAATGGTTTGCGCTAGGCATAGAATTTATAGGTATAGACTTATACCATCATCGCGAAATCTAAAGAAGAAAATGGATTTTGAGTTTTATTGCAAGATTAATTTTTGATTTTTGATAAAAAAAAAAATCATAATATGAAAATTTTGTTTGAAATCATTTTGTGATTTTGTGAGAAAATGTATATAATTGCTTTTATACAAAACAAAAATTCTGAAATAAGAGGATAAAACTATTCCGAAAAGAATTACAAAAATAGTTTAAATTATCTCAAAGACAAATGTATATTTATAAGGGATCTTCATGTGCAAATGTGAGTTCATTACCGATCTTTATTTATCATAATGATAAAAAATCTCTCAAATACAAATGTGTGTGCGATTGTATTGTTCATTCACCAATTTTGAGCAAGATAATTTGATACAAGTTACCTTAACCAAATGAATGTTTGTTGACCATGATTTATATGCATGTAATCGTACCAAACTACTATGTAAGTTAGGTTATCAAGAGCTAGCTAATCCATAAGCTGACATAGGTCTATACAAAATAAGGTCGCTAATGTGACAGACATATCACCATGCTAGGAATTACCCAAGGCCAAGCGGGTTGGGCACAAACCACCTGTTATGGGGCTTACCTCATAGTTTTCGAATAATTGAGAATTCTAAGGATTCAAGCTCATTCACCCTTCTTTTCTTTTCAAGGGGTAGGGAAAGGATTTTATTGCATTTTGCTTTTTCTTTTCACTTTTGCTTCTTTTTTCTTTTCTCTTTTTTTTTTTTTGTATTTTTGCTTGATACTGAGATAATGCTGAAATATTGTTGTGATGGTACAAAATAACATTTTTCTTTTTCTCTTTTTCTTGAACTTTTCTTTTCTTCCTATGCTAGGGATACTTGCTTGGATTAGCTGTAGAGCAAGGGATTTTTATTCTGGGTAGGAGTGAGCTTGTCCTTTTGTCAATTCTCAAAGATCCTAGACCATGTGCATGATAGGATAGCAGAGGAAACTTTTCGCTCAAGAAACCATTTCTACTATGTAGCATCATATCAAATTTGCAATGAAATCATTTTAATGTGAGAAGATATACTTGGTTCAAGTAAATAACAAGATCAATTCGCTATGCTCAAAACTTTATTTAATTCAACTGTGGACTTTGATATAAGAGAGATTAATAATCAAAAATAAAATCAAGATATTTATTCATGTGAATGTGAAAGTGCGGGATTCCAAATAAATGCTAATTTGTCCAAAATAACTAAAAATATAACTGCAATACTGCACGATTTGACAGGTACAAAAATAAAAGATGTTTTTTTTTTTAATATTTTGATGATTTTGATGTTTTTGATTTTAAGATATGAATTGAAAGAAATACAAGGTGATTGTTTTTTAAACGTTTTATATAAGTGACTAAAAGGAAATAATATGCAAAACAAATATATACAATGATGAAATGACCAAATTTTATGCATAGTAGCATTTGAGATGCATAATGTTCATAGGTTCTTTAAGTTCTTTACCATCTAAGGTAGATAATTTGTATGCTCCCGATCCAAATTTAGCGGTGATGACATATGGTCCAAGCTAGTTGGGCTCAAATTTACCTTTAAGGTTTTTAGTTGCATTAGTATTTTTTTATTCTCTTTTAAGACAAGGTTGCCGATCTCAAAGGATCGATGATGAACTTTCTTGAGATATGCTCTCTTAAGCTTGTTTTGGTAGGCACAGAGATGCTCCAAAGCATTGATGCGATTTTCATCTAGAAGTTCTAGCTGACTAAGTCTGCCAGCACGATATTCATCCCCTACTTTAGTCTCTTGAAGTAGTAGAGGTAAAGAAGGAACTTCTATTCAAAGGGAAAAATGGCTTCAGCACCATAAACCAAGACAAAAGGTGAAGTTCCAGTGGGGGTTCAAACACTAGTTCGATAGCCCACAAAGCAGGATATAATTGGATGTGCCAATCTCAACCGGATTTATTGACCAATATTTTGAGAATTTTGATTAATATTTTATTAGATGCTTCTGCTTGGCCATTACCCTAAGGATAATAAGGAGTAGACCAACGATGTTGAATTTTATATTTTTGACATAATTTTTTGACATATTTATTTTTGAAACAAGTCCCATTATCTAAAAGGAGATTGGCAGGAATTCCAAACCTATAAATAATTTGGTTAAAAATAAATTTGGAAACTTGTGTTCCAGTGCAAGAAGCTAATGGCATAGCTTCAACCCACTTCGTGAAATACTCGGTGGTGGTCATGATGAATTTGTGTCCATCGGATGACACAGGGTTGATTTTTCCAATGATGTCTAAGCCCCATTTTGAAAAGGGCCAAGGAGATGAAATAGCCTACAGTTCTTATGCAGGCGCATGGACAAGGTCAGCGTGTTTCTGGCACTTGTCGCAATGTCACACATGATTATGTGCATCATTTTCCATGGTAGGCCAAAAATATCCTATCCTAAGGAGTTTCTTAGCAATGGCGCTACCACTAAAATGTCCCCCGCAAGATCCATTGTAGGCTTCATTCAAAGCTGATCTAGATTCTTCTAGATTCAAACATCGCAATAAGATGCCTTCAAAAGATCTTCTATACAAGGTATTACCAATAATCATGAAGCGACTTGCTTGTCTACGTAATAACCTACGTTGGTTTCTAGTACAACCATCAGGGAAGGTCCCATGTAAAAAATTAAATATATCAGTGTACCATGGTTCAAGAGTAGTTTCGGTGATTAGAAACACATCCAAAGGTTCTAAGCATGATTTTCTTGAAGTGGGTTCCTGGAGTCGACGAATAATGATGGTAACATATTCATCATCTAACTCCAATGGTAAAAGAGATGCAGCTGCAGCCATTGCGTCAGCTACACGATTGCTAGTTCGAGGAATAGCTTCCAAAGTAACTTGATCAAACAAGGATAATAATTGCAAAACATATGCTTTGTATGGGAATAATTTATCATCTCTGGCCTGATAAACATCATTAATTTGATTTATAACAAGTTGAGAATCACCAAAAACCAATAAATTTTTAATTTTTAGTGCCAAGGCAGCTCGTAATCCAAGGATAAGAGCTTCATATTCAGCAGTGTTATAGGTGCAAGCAAATGTTAATTTAAAGGACAGAGGTATAAGATTTTTTTGTAGAGATATTAAAATAATACCCGCACCAGCCCCACTCATGCATCAGGATCCGTCAAAGTATAGGGACCATTTCTCTGAATGGTCTGCCTCTAGTTTAAGGCATTCATCAGGAAACTCAATGATGAGGGGATGAGTAGACTCTAAGGGTGCAATAGCTAATTGATCTACTATGATTTGACCTTTAACAGACTTTTGTCCTATAAATGTGAGTTCAAACTTGCTTACCGCCAGAACCCACTTTGTTGTACGACAAAATAAATACGGTCGACTCATGAGATCGCAAAGGATTGAATTTGGCAATAACATACATTTTTTGACTGAGCATATAATGTCGTAGTTTCTGTGTAGAGAATACAACTGCTATACATAGCTTCTCTAATATGGTATAGTGAGTTTCATAACTGATTAAGGTTTTGCTGATGTAATAATTAGCATATTATTTCTTCTCATCGTCAAGCTGAGCTAACATAGCTCCTAAGGCAGAATCGAAAGCAGAAATGTACAAGATAAATGGATGATCAGATCTAGGTGGGGAAAGCACTGGTGGTTTAATGAGATATTGCTTAAGGAGTCCAAATACTTCTTGGAATTCTTCGTCCCAATGAAAAGAGACATCTTTCTTAAGAAGCTTGAGAAAGGGTCTAGTTTTGTCTGCCAACTTATCGATGAAGCGACGAATAGCTTGAAGCTTACCTTGTAAACTTCGTAATTTTAATATATTGGTGGGTGCAGGCATATTTGTGATAGTCGCAATCTTGAGAGGGTCAATTTCAATGTCGCATAAAGAGACTATAACCCCTAATAATTTACCAGACTTAACTTCGAATATGCATTTGGCTGGATTTAGTCGGATAAGATATTCTCTTAACCGATTAAATACTTTTCTCAAGTCATTTAAATGATCATCTTCTTTGATGGAATGAGCTATAATATCATCTACATAATCATGTAGAATATCATGCATCATATCATGAAAGATATAAGTCATGGCTCGTTGATAGGTTGCACCTGCATTCTTTAAACCAAATGGCATCACTTTCCAACAAAAGGTTCCCTAAGAGGTAATAAATGCTATCTTAGCCTAATCTTCAGGAGCTATCCTGATCTGATTATAACCAGAGAATCCATCCATTAAGGATATCATTCCGCTTCTAGTAGTAAATTCAATGATATGATCCATGTTGGGAAGAGGAAAATTGTCTTTAGGGCATGCAGCATTAATATCTCTGAAGTCAGTACAAGCCCTAACTTTAGTGGCTTATTTCTTAGTTACTGGAACTACATTTGAGATCCATTCAGCATAATCAATGGCTTGTATAAAAATGACTTTCAACAGTTTTTCTAGTTCTCCTTTGACTAGTAATGCCACTTTAGGATGCATTTTTCTTAGTTTTTGTTTAACAGGTTTAGCATCTGGATGGACTACTAGATGATGCATAACTATAGAAGGGTCCAAACCTGGCATGTCTTCATATGTCCAAGCAAAGACATCTTCATAGTCTTTAAGAAATGAAATGTATTTATCTTGTTTTGTTGGACTTAATTCTGATCCAATATTGATTATGTGAGGGTTATGTTCGGTTCCAATGTTAATTTTTATAACGTTTTCAACTTCCATATGTAAATCTCTCTCAAAATTAGGTGGGGTGGGTGAAACACCAAATTCTTGTAATTCTTCCAAGGTTAGCTTGGATAATTCGTCTTGAGGAGTCGAGGCCTCAAGCTGGGCTATACTAGGTATAGAGCCATCAAAATAAAATTTGTTATGTAACAATTCATCAACGGAGACATCATGGAAGATATCCCCTTCCAACTCACCGTTGGATTCGGAAATCATCTTAGGGTAGGCGATGGATAGCATATTACAGGTAAGAGGCTTATTCATTAAATGCAAGACATCTTGTTTATCCAAATAATCTTGGTAACACACAAGATGGTCATCATCCTCAAATGGGAAGGGCTGACCTTTACTAGGAAATAGGCCCACACCACATCGGGCAAGCCATGGTTTGACCTCAAAAGGTTCTTTCATACCATTTTGGAAAGGTCCCAAACCTTTCCCTTTATATCCCAGTTTAAGCATTATAGGCTTGGCTTTAATATACTCATTAGCAAAATAGCATCTAGCATATCCATCACAATGTGTCTTAATATTTTTGGGTATTCTTCCCCAATCATATCCCTTATAAATAAACGCACAACTCCTGACTTGGTAGATACTTCCCATAGGCTGTGTGAGGCCCAAGGTACGAGGAGAGGGTGGGAGTTTATTTAAAATAAGGGAAGCTTGCATGGCAATGTTGGTTTCATCTGATATAAGAATTTTAGATAAATCGGGTAAGAGCTCATCAGTGAGAGCATAAGAGGTAGAAGGAACATTTCCTACATCATCAGATGTGGAAAGGATGCCTGTAGTGTATGTAGATGTTATAGGGATATCGATGGATGAGTCTATAGGTATGGAAGTTATAGGAGTAAAACAAGAAGAATTATTTGTAGTTCTGGGATCTTTTCGAGGTCCTAATGTGGTTTGTTCAGAAGATGGTTGAGCTATATGTAGAGGTGCAGTTGAAAGAGTAGATGATGTTATGGTTGTGTGTTTCACACGTTTTGGCGGATGATGAGAATTAGGATGTGTGGATGATAGAGCAGGGAAAAATTGAACTCCAAAAGGTTCTACCAAAGCACACATATCAAAGGGTCTAGGATCACCATGAATGGTAACCAACTGATTTTTAAATTTGAATTTAACACACTGATGTAAAGTGGAGGGAACCACTCACATCGCGTTGATCCAAGGGCGACCCAAAAGTATATTGTATGATGTAGGGCAATGTACAATAAACACGGTCGTGTCTAAGGTTCTAGGACCAACTTGCAAGGGTATAGTAATGACTCCACACGTTTCTTGTGTTTCGTCATTGAAGGCTTTTATAATCATATTAGTTCTTTTCATTTCATCACTTCTAAACCCAAATCGTTGGTAGAAGTCAAAATTTCATATGTTTAAAGATGAACCATTATCAATCAAGACTTGTTTAACGACTGCATCTCCAATTAGGGCAGTAATATATAAGGGGTTATCCTTATGTAGACTATTTTGCAGGATATCTCTATCCTGAAAGTCAATACAATCGACTTCGTGAGTTATGATAGTATTGGACATGGCTTCAGGTTGAATATTTTGTGGTACCATCATTTTGCTTAATGTGAGCATTAATTCATCCCTATGGGTAGAATAAGATCTTAACAGGTCCAAAAGGGAAATCCTAGCTGTAGTATTGGATAATTGTTTATCAATATTATAAGGAGGCTTAGGTTGAACATTAGGCACATAATTCCCTTTATTGGGATTTTTCAAAACAAACAGAGCTGATCCATCATTCTGAGTTTGATCCTATTGAGAGTTTTGAGCCTGTTGTCTGGTAACGGCTCCGATGGTTCCTACAATATTATTTTGAGGATGATGAATTGGTCTCGGTCTAGCGTTTATGGCTTGTTCATTAGAAAGTATTTGGTGAGAAGATGGTCTAGTAGTGACTCTTCGAGAAAATGGTTCTTCTACAACCATAGAACTTGTGATAGGTTGAATATGATCTGATTCATCTTCAAAACTATTCGATTGTTTTGAGGTGATTTCCATTTCACTTTTAGTCTCGTATTTGGTATCACTAAGATCAAGTGTCCAATTATTATGTAGAGGTCTGGCCGTAACCATGGATAAAGTTGTGTCAAATACTTGCAGATCATGAGCAGGTAATTGTCCACTATAGTCCCTACATATCAGGTAGGAGGGGGAACATTATAATGCTCAATTTTATTAGCCACCTCTTTACCATGCTTTGGTAAAGGATGTTGAAATATGTCCAATGATTGATTGGCATTCTGATTCTGATTTTGGGGGATATTATTTTGAGCATTATTAGAAGGATTTTGTTTAGGTTGAAAGGCTTGCACCTCCATCTCATTGTTATCAATTAAATCTTGTATTTTATGTTTTAATCTTTTACAAGATTTGGTAGCGTGTCTAGGTCCTCTATGGAAATCACAAATGTAAATCAGCTCTGTATCCGGGTATAGTTGGATCAGGTTCCCGGATAGTTGGTAATTGGATCAATCCTCATGCTAGTAATTATGGGAGAATGGTTGATAAAGGTTGATTTAACCTAGTAAACTCTCGGGGTGATTTATCAGGAGGTTTCAATATAAACTTCTCTATTTTTTTTTGTAGTATTAACATTGGCAATGTTTCTGCTATCAGTGACTCCGTCACCCACAACTTGTTTATTTTCATATTTATTTTTGGATGTTTTCTCATCATCTTTCTCTTTGAGTTGACCTATTCTAATGAGAGCATCTTCCACCCTTCGAGCTAAATTTATAGCTTGATTGAAGATGGTCAAGGCAGTAGTTGATAATTCATAGGACAGTTATTCTTGTAAATTATTGATAAAAATATCCAACATTTCTCGATAAGGTAACACAAAGTGTAATTTTCCTATCAACTGCCTCCATCGAGCTAAGAAATCAGCAAAACACTCATCTTTGTCTTGTTTTAGGTTGTACAAATCTTTAATGGTTACGTGCCTTTCAATATAGGCAGTAAATTGATGCACAAAAGACTCAACGGCCTCTTCAAAATTTCTCAAAGAATGAGTGGGCAATTGATAATACCACTCCAATGCCATCCCCCCTAAACTTTTTGGGAACATTTTTAGTAACAACAAGTCATCATGTGATATATAATGACATGTTATCCTAAACATACGAAGATGCTCTATGGGATCTTCAGTTCCTTTATATATAGGTAGGATAGGCATGGGAAAGTGTTTAGGATATGGTTGTGCTACAACTATAGGATCTAGAGGCTGACTGCACATTTCTCGATAATTGTACGAGGGACGGTAGGGATCTATCTGGTCCATGCGAGAGACTAATTGTTTCACCATAGCTTCCAAATTACTAGTTTGTCCACCATATTGGTTTGGTGGTACATGAGTATGAGATTTGTGAGCGTAGGAAGGTAGGACATAAGGATTAGATGTTATATTGTTGTTATGCAAATGATTGGTAGGAAGAGTATTATGAAGAAGATTTGTTGTAGTATTATGTTGTATCCCAGATTGTTGGAAATTGGTATTTGGTTTTGTTTTAGGATTTTGTTGATTTGAGGTATATTGATCAATAGCTTGGTGAAATAGAGTAGTGAATGAAGGTTTCTTTTGTGTGGGAATAACCCTTGGCTTGGTAACAAGCACTCTAGGTAGTTGGGTAACCTGTTGTTGTTGCATGTTCTAGATTATAGTAGCCATGTCCAAATTGGACGGTCCAGATTGATCACTCTCTTGATCAACGAAGGACAAAGGATTAGTGCGTGTGTGATATATGTCTTCTAGGGTTGCTTGTGTCACTAATTTGATATTTATCCATATGAACTGCTCTATTAAGAGTGCCAATATTAGTATTGAGGAATTTCCAAAAATGTTCCATGTTCTCAAAAGTAATGACTCCTTCCGGAGATATTTTAGGAGATGAGGATCCTTCCTCTCCATCATTTTCTTTTTGTTCATTTGCATCCACAAATTCTTCTTCTTGTTGGTTTAAGGTTCCTTCTTCCTGAATTGGGTCTTCAAGAAGGGCATCTGGTTTAGTTATGGTTTTTCCTAACCAATATTCTTCTACTTCGATTTTTTTCCATTCCTGAGTCTAGTCATTATGTCTAAATTTAGATTTTAGCAAATATATATTAATATATCTACAACATATTTTGGGAGGTATATATTTTAATTATATACCTACTATAATGCTTAAAAGAAAATGTTTGATTTTTTTTTTTTATGATTTTGTTTTGTTTTTATTTTGTTTTTATGCTTATAAAGGCAATAAACAGCACACTAAATGCAAGAAATAACAATAATAAAATAATAGCTTAGTTTTCTATAAATAGTTTATAGATATCATTGATAGGATCAAGTTCATTAGGAGTCATAAAATGCTCCTCTTCAAATTGGAAATGGTTTTTCAAGAACTTGATAAAGTGTGCTATAGTGATATTATCTGTTTCAGATTTTGTCTTGTAAAAATAAATCTCATGGCAATACTCTCGATATAACACAGCTCTAGGAACTCTATTCCATCTTTGTCTATCCATAAGAATGACCTCTTGGTCCTCTATATGAGATAGAAATTTATGTACTACAACTGCATTATCGAGGTATTTCTCAAAGGTATACAGCTCAGAAGACACAATGGCTCTTTTATCTACTAACCACCTATGGCAAGCTCTCTGAAGTTCATGATATAAGATCACTTGATCGGGATCCAAGATTCTATCTAGGACAAACCTCTTGATTTGCCTAAGTTCGGTTGCTCTAGATGAAATGAGATTCAATCTCCTATCAAGTTCATCCCACAAAGGTTGAACCCTATTTTTTTGAGGTACTCTAAGCACAGAAGTAATCTCTATAGCTGCTAATTGATTTTCAACATTAATGGTGACAGCTCATCTTTTATTTTAGTCTACCATCTAAATATGATATGCAATTTTTTATTCTAAATGCATTTATGTTTTGCCCTTTTTTTATTTTTATTTTCAAAAGGTTTTTGTTTTCAAAAGGTTTTTGTTTCACGTCGGGTTCACCAAAATGTATCGCTCCAAAATTTTTGCATCCTTACCCTCAGGCTATAGGATCCGCGCCCAGAAGGGGGATGCGAGAAGGATGGGACAATACCTCATACTGAGAGGCCCTTTGAAGGTCCCGCCTCTCGGGGGAGGGGTATAAGGGTGAATTTTTTACGGATGGTGGGTTCACCAGGAAACTTTTGAGTGGCAATTTCTACGCCTAGGTTGACAGTGAGTTTGATGTGTTCATTTTGTACTTTAATCATTCAATTCCTAGGTTTGGCCAAGATGAATCTAAACTATTCTACATACCAATGCTAATTTAAATGAATACAAAAAATAGGAATGAATGTTAATCATAGAGAATATGCTAGTTAAAATGTATCATACCTGATTTCGAATGTCTGATGAAGATTCTAAGTTTTGTAACAGTCCAGATCACCTCAATTCATATGTAATCGTTTGATATTTCATAGGATCATCTCAAATCATAGAAGGTCATCTAAGATCAGATAGGATCATCTGAAATATAATGAATTCATGAGATGAATTTTTCATAAACCTGTAATCACAGAAACAAGTACAAAATACCGAATATGCAACTACAAAAGCAAAGAAGAATGATAGCAATAACAACAAACATGCCTAAATCATAGATTCAAATAACAAAATAAGGAAAATGTAGTAAATTTAGATGCTTGTTCTTAACTTTATCATGCGGTTATGCTAAATGAGGTGAACTCCAAGATGCATAAACATAATAATTTAAAAGAGTGCAAAAATACAATAGAAAAATGCAGGAAAGCTAAGGAAATGCAAACTCTGGGTTCTGATTGCCCCCAATCTGGACTACAGTCAGGATCGCCTCCAATCGTACGATATCATCTGCGCTCCTTGACAAGATCATCCGTAATCATCCGAGATCGTTTGCGATGATTCAAGCTAGCTTCGATTGAAAAACAATAGAGTTCCTGCAAGAAAATGCAAAATACAGAATACAGACAGTAGTGCGAGGATGCTCTAGTGAATAAGGAACTAAATCTATAGGGAAATCTATCAGCTAAGGGGTTCAAGGGGTTCAGGGGGTTCAGGGGGATAAACTAAAAAAATCGGGGATCATCCCAATCTAGGAGATCTCCAACGGGGAAATCTCCAACTGCGCAGATGCATTTTTGCCCAAGTTGGAGAGGTTGTTGAAACAAAAGCTAATTATGAAAATTTTATTTTGGGATGAAATCATCTGGACATTCTGTTCCAGATGAATTTGTCAAATCGGGGACGATTTCGTCTAATCTACAATGATATCGTCCAACGGTCAAAACAAATCCTAAAAATGGCATGGAAAATGGGGAAAGCGGGTAACAGGCGGTTAACGAGCGGTTTGGGGTTGAATTTCAAATTTTTATCTTTTATCTTTTACTAAGGTTTTAACCGTGCCAATTTTAGGGTGCCACAACATGCCCCCGAGGTTTGAACCTAGGTCTCATCTTGGTAAGTGTCCAACATTTTACCAATCCACCTAGCCCTTGGGATATTTAGACCTAATAACATTCAAATTAAAGGCTTAGGGATAAAACTAACCTAACTAAATTTGGTTCATATTATTTGTAAAAAATATCAATGGACCCTTCAACATATTTTTCAAATTTATTTGCCTTCTCTTGCAAAAGAACTAAATTTTAATTTATTTTATAATATTTTACAATAAGAAGAAGCTTCAATAACATTCAAATTAAAGGCTTATGGATAACTCTAACTTAACTAAATTTGATTCATATTATTCGTAAAAAATATCTTTGAAGGACTCTTCAATAGGTTTCTCAAATTTATTTTTCCTCTTGCATAGGAACTAAATTTTTATCTATTTTACAATATTTTGCAGTAAGAAGAAGGTAAATTATTACAATATGGTGGCTTACAATAATGGAAACATTTCTTTGGAAGTAAGAAACATAAAATCTAAATATAAATCTAACAAATTAATAAGAGGCATAACAGTTAAAATAGACCTTCCAACAATAATCACAACAACAATTGCAATAGTGGAAAATTTATCATTATTATGAAAAAGAAGTTACATTGCACCATATTTTAATGAGATATTGAAAGATATTAAAGAATGTAAAAATATTTAGCAATTTCAATCAAAGGATTCTCAAACTAAACCTAATTCTAGGCAACAAAAAAACCTAATAAGTATAATTTAAGAGCTGCATTTACTTTTATTCATCAAAATACTATTTCTAACAAATAGATTCTTGATTTTGGAGCGACACAACACATGATTACCCATAAGCACATTTTTGCTTCATTAAATTTTAAAAACTATAACAATCCTTTACAACTTGTAAATGATGAGATATGTAAGGTCAAAGCCATAGGGAATGCTAGAATGTCCAATGATGAATTCAAATTATTCCTAAGATCAAGATGAGTTTACTTTTTGTCAAAAAATTATGTCAATAATAAAAGGTAAAATTTGAGAAATATTTTTATTATATTAATGATCTAAAGTTAGACTTTAAGATTGTTGCTATAGCTAAAATAGACCAAGATAATATTTTTAAATTTTATGAATTCAATGCTACTAACATTGGTTACTCTCTTGTTTCTGAGCTTAATAAAAATAATTTGTCACGTGAAAGATTAAACCACATTAATTTTAATAGTGCTTCTTTCATGACTAAATTTAAAATGATTAATAATCTACCATAAATTGCTAGCACTAATAACACTCGCATAGGATGTATGAGCATTATGTATAGGTGAAAAGCTATATATTTCTCATAGTGACTTATTAGGACCTATAAAAAATCTATATCTTAATAGTAGTAGATATGTAATTAGTTTTATCAAATGACATTAGCTCAATAGGTCATATTCCTCAACTTTCGAGGAAACCAAGGTTTGAATCTTGCTAGGTGATACATGCATAATTACAAAGCTATTGTAATACCATTGTAATTATGATGTAATACAGGTGAGGTCCGTTTCAACCCTATATAATAAATTATAATAAAAATATATGTTATTAATTCTATTGATGATTACTCTAGGAGAATTTGGTTTTATTTTTTGAAATCAAAGAATCAAGTTCTTAATGTAATGACCCAAAATTCAGCTACAAAAAAAACACACAAAAATAAAATAATTTTTTTCTTTTTTTTTTTTACTAAGGAGAGGGATTCATAAAACCCTAACCGACTTTTAATTGATCTATTGTTTAAATCCCCTAAGTTTCTCGAAGAGCTACATCTCACTAGATACCCTAATACAATTCCATCTATGTAGGCATATTATGTGTTACTGCAAATATGTTTATACTTCTCATCACTCTTTATGAGCTAAACTTATCATCTTCAGTCTATCAAATGTATATGCCATCACCATACCATACACAAGTCAATTTGTGTAAGTATGCTACACATATTACGGGTTAATTTATCCATCTCATCTCCATGATGAGTTATCTTAACTCATTTCCTAAACTCAGTTATCATTCTCCCTAAAGGGTCTTAATCCCTTAGGTCCACTATATTCACCCTAAGTGGGTCTCAATCCCTTAGGTCATCCTCTAACTTCACCCTAAAACTCATTACTTGAGATTTTATTGTATAACAAGAAAACAAGGATAACTCTAGATACTTAATTTAACAAAACAAAATTCATAAGCATACAAAGATACTAGAAGAGAAGTAACATTTAAAGAAAATAATAATAATTGAAAAGGGTTTGAATACAAAACATAGATAATCAAAATGGTAATTTAGGGGTACATCATCCAATCCATAAGCAATTATTATATGTAAGCAGGTATGGTAAAACTTCCATACTCTTAAAGAATAATATATTACATCAATTTCATCAGGGAGATCTCTCCACAAATATTCTACTCAAGAATGAGTAAATCATTTACAAGTAGAATCAAACTAACACATTGGTTCCAACTACCTCCTTGGTTCTCCTCAAATCCGATAACTCATGGTTCCATGATAGACATGCTTCTAAATGCATTTACTATATTTATTGCCAAATTGTAACTATACAATCAAATCAAAGTATCTAACCATCTATTGCATAGTTGATATCATAAAAACCACCATTTTTATTTCCCCTCTCATTATCCCATGAGAGTCTTTCAACACATGCAACTAGATCACAGGTCCTACTTTAATCAATTTATTTTCAATCCTTATTCAACAAATTAAAGTCTCATACCTTTAATATTTAAATAATCTAGGTTTCTTTATTTCATAAATCAAGTCCTACTACATAATTCATAAAGTAATTATGCCCTTCATTTCATAAATAAAAGACCCATACCTTCAATTTAATAAATAAACTATTATTTCTTTTACTTAATAAATCAAAGTTCCATTTCTTCAATTTAATAAATAAAATATACTTTTCCTTTACTTAATAAATCAAAGACCCATACCTTCAATTTAATAAATAAACTATTCTTTCTTTTACTTAATAAATCAAAGTTCCATTTCTTCAATTTAATAAATAAAATATACTTTTTCTTTACTTAATAAATCAAAGACCATACCTTCAATTTAATAAATAAACTATTCTTTATTTTACTTAATAAATCAAATTTCCATTTCCTCAATTTAATAAATAAATATGTTTTTCTTTTACTTAATAAATCAAAGATCCATACCTTCAATTTAATAAATTTCTTTTACTTAATAAATCAAAATTTCATTTTGATATGGAATTAGGTGTGTGAATTAATAAATGTTAGTTGTTGTAAAGGATTAAGGTGTCATTATCATTAAATGCACCCTTATCCGAAATATGTCCTATAATGCCTATTTATAGGCATATGTTATCAATGGAATACAACTAAGTTTTTGGGTTTGTCATATTTTCCTCGTGCTTGCAATTGTTATTCTATATCATTTGGTATCATAGCTGGTTGTAAAATCAAGTCTAGTATCCTCTTACCTAGGCCGAGATCGATTTAGACAGGGAACAAGAATGCCTCCATAATCGGATCCATGGAATAGCTCTTTGTTTCAAGAATTTTTTTGGTTTTACAGATAGTCTCAAATTTGTATGCAGTTTTATCTCACCTTGGCTATGCATATTTGGAAAATCTAGAACCTTCACTCGTCTCTACTTTCATTTTCATACGAGTTTGTGATTTGGAGTGATTTATTTGTGGCATTGATCTGTGTTGTTTGGGCGTTCATATATCCTTCATTCATTTTGTACTCATTCAAATCACATCATCTATTTCCACATTTGATAGA